>CM039675.1:439363177-440760326 GCA_022496015.1 Hordeum marinum | reverse complement strand
CGGTAATACAACATCACAATGAGCCTTGCAAGCAATGTGACTAATTGTTAGTTGCGGGATCTTGTATTACGGAACGAGTAAAGAGACTTGCCGGTAACGAGGTTGAACTAGGTATGGAGATACCGACGATCGAATCTCGGGCAAGTAACATACCGAAGAACAAAGGGAATGTTATACGGGATTAACTGGATCCTTGAAATAGAGGTTCGACCGATAAAGATCTTTGTAGAATATGTAGGAACCAATGTGGACGTCCAGGTCCCGCCATTGGTTATTGACCGTAGAGGTGTCTCGGTCATGTCTACATAGTTCTCGAACCCGCAGGGTCTGCACACTTAAGGTTTGGTGACGTTTCGGTACTATAGAGTTATGTATGGTGGTGACCGAACGTTGTTCCGAGTCCCGGATGAGATCCCGGACGTCACGAGGAGCTCCGGAATGGTCCGGAGGTAAAGATTCATATATAGGAAGTCCCAGTTTGGTCGCCGGAAAAGTTTCGGGCTCATCGATAGTGTACCGGGAGTGCCGGTAGTGTACCGGGAGACCTCCGGGAGGGGTGTTTCGACCCTAGAGGGACCATGGGCTGTGGGAGAGTATTAACCAGCCCTTAGTGGGCTGGTAAATCATCCTAGAAAGGCCCATGGCGCAGGAGAAAAAAGGCTAAAGGAAAAAAGGCCAAAAATCAGCCAATAGGGAGCAATCCTAGTCCAACTAGGATTGGAGGAAGAGTAGGATTCCTCTCCTCCTTGGCGCAGAAGGCTGGTTAGCTGCCTTGTGCGCCAGCCCCTCTTCCTCTCCTCTCCTCCTATATGTACTAGTGGAATAGAGGGGTTTTGCATAGAAAATACGGCCACGTGCTACCCGATTCACCGGTGCTCCTCTAGATCGGTTTTCTGCAGTGCTTAGGCGAAGCCCTGCCGGAATTGCTCCACCACCATTACCAGAGAGCCGTCACGCTGCCGGTGAACTCTCTCTCCTCTCCACCTCCTCTTGCTGGATCAAGACGGTGGAGATCGTCATCAAGCTGCACGTGTGCTGAACGCGGAGGTGTCGTCCGTTCGGCGCTAGATCGGAAGGACCGTGATCGAGATCACGAGACGGTTCGTGATGTGATCGCGGAACGGATCGTAATGAGTTCGCGGGACAGATCGTGATACGGATCGTGATGAGATCGCGGGACGGATCGTGATGTGTTCACGGGACGGATCGTGATTGGATCGCGGGACGGATCGTGATGAGATCGCGGGACGCTCGGCGATTTGGATCGCGAAGATGTTCGACTACACCAACCGCGTTTCTTAACGCTTCCCGCTTAGCGATCTACAAGGGTACGTAGATCCACTCTCCCTCCCTTAGATGCTCATCACCATGGATAGGTTTGCGTGTGCGTAGGAATTTTTTTGTTTCCCATGCGACGTTCCCCAACAGTGGCATCATGAGCTAGGTTGATTGTTCGATGAGATCTCGAGTAGAACACAAAAGGTTTGTGGCGTGGATGCTTAGATTGCTTCCTCCCTTGGTCGTATTTTGGTTCAGCGGGATTGTGAGATGAAGCGGCCCGGACCAACATTACTCGTACGCTTACGAGAGACCGGTTCCCTTGATGCAACTTCTTGCCTAGATGGCTTGCGGGTGACAGTTTCTCTCACTTTAGTTGGATCGGATTCGACAAAGGCGGTCCTTGAGAAGGTTGAAAAGCAACTAGTGTATCACCGTTGTGGTTTTTGCGTAGGTGAGAATTGTTCTTGCTAGATACTCGTAGCAGCCACGTAAAACATGCAACAACAATTAGAGGGCGTCTAACTTGTTTTTGCAGGGTATGTTGTGATGTGATATGGCCAATTACATGATGTGATATATGTGATGTATGAGATGATCATGTGATGTATAGATTATCACGACTTGCATGTCGGTGAATACGACAACCGGCAGGAGCCATAGGGTTGTCTTTAATTATTGTATGACCTGCGTGTCAATCATTAAGCGCTATGTAATGCTTTACTTTATGGCTAAACGGTAGCAATAGTAGTAGAAGCATGCAGGGTGTGACAACCCCGATGGCGACACGTTGATGGAGATCATGGTTTCATGCCGGTGACGATGGAGATCATGCCGGTGCTTTCTAGATGGAGATCAAAAGCACAAGTTCATGGCCATATCATGTCACTTATGATTTGCATGTGATGTTAATCCTTTTTGTGCACCTTGTTTTGCTTAGGACGACGGTAGCATTATAAGGTGATCCCTCACTTAATTTCAAGATAAATTGTGTTCTCCCCGAGTGTGCACCGTTGCGAAAGTTCGTCGTGTTGAGACACCACGTGATGATCGGGTGTGATAGACTCTACGTTCACATACAACGGGTGCAAGCCAGATTTGCACGTGCAGAACACTCGGGTTAAACTTGACGAGCCTAGCATGTACAGACATGGCCTCGGAACACAAGAGACCGAAAGGTCGAACATGAGTCATATGGTAGATATTATCAACATAATGATGTTCACCATTGCAGCCAACTCAACTCACGTGATGATCGGACTTGAGTTGGTGAATTTGGATCATGTATCACTCGAATGATCGGAGGGATGTCAATTTGAGTGGGAGTTCTTAGGTAATATGATTAATTGAACTCATTATCATGAACATAGTCAAAGTGTCTTTGCAAATTATATTGTAGATTACTAGCTCACGCTGTAGCTCCCTTGAATTTTTATATGTTCTTAGAGAAATAGAGTTGAAAGATGATGGTAGCAATATTGCGGATTGGATCCGTGATCTGAGGATTGTCCTCGTTGCTGCATAGAAGGCTTATGTCCTTAATGCACCGCTCGGTGCGCCAACCCCTCTAGCGTCGTCTGTAGATGTTGTGAACATCTGACAGGTACGTGCTGATGACTACTTGATAGTTTAGTGCATCATGCATTACAGCTTAGAATTGAGGCTTCAAAACGTTTTGAACGTCACGGAACATATGAGATGTTCTAAGAGCTGAAATTAGGATCTCAGGCTCGTGCCCGTGTTGCGAGATATGAGATCTCCAACAAGATTCTTTGCCTGCAAGATGAACGAGAATAGCTCAATCGTTGAGCATGTGCTCAGATTGTCTGGGTGCTACAATCGCTTGAATCGAGTGGGAGTTCATCTTCCAGATAAGATAGTGATTGATATAGTTCTCCAAGTCACTTTCACTAAGCTACTAGAACTTGGTGATGAACTATTGAATGCCAGGGATAGAATTAATGATTCCTGAGCTGTTCGCGATGTTTGACACCGCAAAGGTAGAAATCAAGAAGGAGCGTCAAGTGTTGATGGTTAATCAAAACCACTAGTTTCGAGAAGGGCAAGAGCAAGGAGGGAAACTTCATGGATAGAAGTCAGTTGCTGCTCCAGTGAAGCAACCCAAAGTTGAACTCAAACCCGACACTAAGTGCTTCTATTATGAGGTGAGCGGTCGCTGAAGCGGAACAACCCTAGATACTTGGTAGATAAGAAGGCTGGCAACATCGATAGAAGTATATTTGATATACGAGTTATTAATGTGTACCTTGCTAGTACTCTTAGTAGCATCTGGGTATTGGATACCTGTTTGGTTGCTAAATGTTAGTAACTCGAAATAAAAGCTACGGAATAAATGGAGAACTAGCTAAGGGTGAGGTGACGATATGTGTTGGAAATGTTTCCAAGGTTGATGTGATCAACATCGCACGCTCTCTCTACCTTCAGGATTTGTGACGAACCTAAATAAATGTTATTTGGTGTTTTGCGTTGAGCATGGACATGATTAGATCATGTTTATTGCAAATACGGTTATTCATTTAAGTTAGAGAATAATGGTTGTTCTGTTTACATGAATAATACCTTCAATGGTCATGCACCCAGTGAGAATGGTTTGTTGAAATCTTGATCATAGTAATACACATGTTTATAACATTGATGTCAAAAGATACAAAGTTAATAAAGATAGTACCACATACTTGTGGCACTGCCGCTAAATGTCATATTGGTATAAAGCGCATGAAGAAACTCCATGCTGATGGATCTTTGGACTCATTCGATTTCGAATCGGTTGAGACATGCGAACCATGCCTCTTGGGCAAGATGACTAAAACCCCGTTGGATGGAGCAGGCAAGTGATTCATTGGAAATGATACATGTTGATGTATGCAATCCAGTGAGTCTTGTAGCGTGCAGTGGATATCGTTATTTTCTTACCTTCACTGATGATTTGAGTAGATATAGTGTATATTTACTTAATGAAACACAAGTCTGAATCGTTTGAAAGGTTCAAGCAAATTCGGAGTGAAGTTTAAGATCATCGTGACAAGAAGATAAAAATGACTGCGATATGATCGTGGAGGTAAATATCTGAGTTACGAGTTTGGCATACAACTTAAGACAATGTGAAATTTGTTTCACAACTAAAACGCCACCTGGAACACCATAGTGTGATGGTGTGTCCGAACATCATGGTCATGCTCTATTGGACATGGTGCGTGCTATGATGTCTCTTATCGTTTTACTACTATAATTTTGGGGTTATGCATTAGAGACAACTACATTCACTTTAAATAGGGCACCATCTAAATCTGTTGAGATGACACCGTGTGAATTATGGTTTGATAGAAACCTAAGCTGTCATTTCTTAATATTTGGGGCTGCGACACTTGTGTGGAAAATGTTTTCACCTAATGAGGTCGAACCCAAGGCGGACAAATGCATCTTCATAGAATACCCTAAGATCAGTTGGGTAAACCTTCTATCTTAGATCCAAGTACAAAGTGTTTGTTGCTTAAACGGATCCTTTCTCGAGGAAATGTTTCTCTCGAAAGAATTGAGTGGGAGGAAGATAGAACTTGATGAGGTTGTTAAACCTTTGTTTAACCAGAGAGTAGCGCAGCGCAGAAAGATGTTTCTGTGAAGCCTACGTTAGTTGAAAAGGAAATTAATGATGATGATCATGAAGCTTCAGGATCAAGTTACTATCGAACATCGTAGGTCGACAAGGATGTGTACTGCTCCTAAGTGGTACGACAACCCTGTCTTGGAGGTCATGTTGTTGGACAACGATGAACCTACGAGCTATGGAGAAGCGATGATGGGCCCGGATTCCGACAAATGGTTAGAGGCCATGAAATCCGAGATAGGATCCATGTATGAAAACCAAGTATAGACTTTGGTAGACTTGCTCGTTGGACGATAGGTCGTTGAGTACAAATGGATCTTTAAAATGAAGACAGACACTGATGGTAAATGTCACCATTTCTAAAGCTCGACTTGTTGCAAAGATGTTTGTGACAAGTTCAAGGAGTTGACTGCGATGAGACTTTCTCACTCGTAGCGATGCTAAAGTCTGTTGGAATTATGTTAGCAGTTGCTGCATTTTCAATTATGAAATCTGGCAGATGGATGTCAAAACATCATTTCCTTAAATGGTTTGCTTGAGGGAAGGTTGTATGTGATACAACCAGAAGGTTTTTTCAGTCCTAAGGATGCTAAAAGGTGTGCAAGCTTCAGTGATCCTTCTATGGACTGAAGCAAGCATCTCGGAGTTGCAATATACGCTTTGATGAGGTGATCAAAGTTTTGAGGTTTATACAAAGTTTATGAGAAACTTGTATTTATAATAAAGTGAGTGGGAGCACTGTAGAATTTCTGATAAGTATATGTGGATGACATATTGTTGATCGGAAATAATGTAGAATTTCTGGAAAGCATAAATGGTTGTTTGAAAAGTGATTTTCAAAGGAAGACCTGGATAAAACTACCTAATTGTTGAGCATCAAGATCTATAGAGATAGATCAAGATGCTTGATGAGACTTTCAATGAGTACATACCTTGACAAGATTTTGAAGGAGTTCGGAATGGATCAGTCAGAGAAAGAGTTCTCGTCTGATTTGTAAGGTGTGAAGTTGAGTGAGACTCAAAGCTCGACAACGGCAGAAGAAAGAGAAATGACGAACGTCGTCCCCTATGCCTTAGCCATAGGCTCTGTACAGTATGCCATGCTGTGTACCGCACATGTGTGTGCCTTGGCATGAGTTCGTCAGGGGGTACAAGAGTGAACCAGGAGTGGATCACTGGACAGCGGTCAAGATTATCCTTAGTAACTGAAAGACTGAGGAGATGTTTCTCGAGTATGGAGGTGATAAAGAGTTCGTCGTAAAGAGTTACGTCGATGCAGGCTTTAGCACCAATCCGGATGACTAGTAGTAGCAATTTGGATACATATAGTGGAGCAGCCATTTGGAAGTAGTACCAAGTGGAGTGTGGTAGCAGTGTTTACGGTTTGACATAGAGATTTGCAAAGTACACACGGATCTGAATATCGCAGACCCGTTGACTATAAAAGACCTCTCTCACATGCAAAGCATGATCGAGCCCCAGAACTCATTGGATGTTAGATTCATAACAATGCGAATCACATAGTGATGTGAACTAGATTATTGACTCTAGTGCAAGTGGGAGACTGTTGGAATATGCCCTAGAGGCAATAATAAATTAGTTATTATCATATTTCCTTGTTCATGGTAATCATTTATTATCCATGCTATAATTATATTGATCGGAGACTTAAATGCATGTGAGGATACATAGACAAAACCATGTCCCTAGTATGCCTCTAATGGACTAGCTCGTTGATCAAAGGATGGTTAAGGTTTCCTAGCCATGGACATGAGATGTCATTTGATAACGGGATCACATCATTAGGGGAATGATGTGATGGACAAGACCCAAACTACAAACATAGCATATGATCGTGTCAGTTTATTGCTACTGTTTTCTGCATGTCAAGTATATGTTCCTATGACCATGAGATCATGCAACTCACAGATATCGGAGGAGTGCCTTGTGTGTATCAAACGTCACAACGTAACTGGGTGACTATAAAGGTGCTCTACAGGTATCTCCAAGGGCGTCTGTTGAGTTGGCATGGATCGAGACTGGGATTTGTTACTCCGTGTGACGGAGAGGTATCTCAGGGCCCACTCGGTAATACAACATCACAATGAGCCTTGCAAGCAATGTGACTAATTGTTAGTTGCGGGATCTTGTATTACAGAACGAGTAAAGAGACTTGCCGGTAACGAGGTTGAACTAGGTATGGACATACCGACGATCGAATCTCGGGCAAGTAACATACCGAAGAACAAAGGGAACGTTATACGGGATTAACTGAATCCTTGACATAGAGGTTCGACCGATAAAGATCTTCGTAGAATATGTAGGAACCAATGTGGACGTCCAGGTCCCGCCATTGGTTATTGACCGTAGAGGTGTCTCGGTCATGTCTACATAGTTCTCGAACCCGCAGGGTCTGCACATTTAAGGTTTGGTGACGTTTCGGTAGTGTAGAGTTATGTATGGTGGTGACCGAAGGTTGTTCGGAGTCCCGGATGAGATCCCGGACGTCACGAGGAGCTCCGGAATGGTCCGGAGGTAAAGATTCATATATAGGAAGTCCCAGTTTGGTCACCGGAAAAGTTTCGGGATCATCGATAGTGTACCGGGAGTGCCGGTAGTGTACCGGGAGACCTCCGGGAGGGCTATTTCGACCTAGAGGGACCATGGGCTGTGGGAGAGTATTAACCAGCCCTTAGTGGGATGGTAAATCATCCTAGAAAGTCCCATGGCGCAGGAGAAAAAAGGCTAAAGGAAAAAAGGCCAAAAATCAGCCAATAGGGAGCAATCCTAGTCCAACTAGTATTGGAGGAAGAGTAGGATTCCTCTCCTCCTTGGCGCAGAAGGCTGGTTGGCTGCCTTGTGCGCCAGCCCCTCTTCCTCTCCTCTCCTCCTATATATACTAGTGGAATAGAGGGTTTTTGCACAGAAAATACGGCCACGTGCTACCTGTTTCACCGGTGCTCCTCTAGATCGGTTTTCTGCAGTGCTTAGGTGAAGCCCTGCCGGAATTGCTCCACCACCATCACCGGAGCGCCGTCATGCTGCCGATGAACTCTCTCTCCTCTCCACCTCCTCTTGCTGGATCAAGACGGTGGAGATCGTCATCAAGCTGCACGTGTGCTGAACGCGGAGGTGCCGTCCGTTCGGCGCTAGATCAGAAGGACCGTGATCGAGATCGCGAGACGGTTCGTGATGTGATCGCGGAACGGATCGTGATGAGTTCGCGGGACAAATCGTGATCAAGATCGTGATACGGATCGTGATGAGATCGCGGGACTGATCGTGATGTGTTCACGAGACGGATCGTGATTGGATCGCGGGACGGATCGTGATGAGATCGCGGGACGCTCGGCGATTTGGATCGCGAAGATGTTCGACTACACCAACCGCGTTTCTTAACGCTTCCCGCTTAGCGATCTACAAGGGTACGTAGATCCACTCTCCCTCCCGTAGATGCTCATCGCCATGGATAGGTTTGCGTGTGCGTAGGAAATTTTTTGTTTCCCATGCGACGTTCCCCAACACTCGAGTGGCCGACCTGTTTCTCATGGGCCGGACTATATGGGCCATTTACCGAGCATTGGATTGATCGAAGGCCCTGTCTCCAGGAAGGAAGCTTCAGGAATCGTGGTGTGCCCTCCAAGAATAGTGGATAGGCATGTGTTTCCCTTCAATGTGTAACCGAGCATGAGTAAACCCTAGGTACCCTCGACATCTATATAAGCTGGAGGGTTTTAGGTTGTAGAAGAGAGAACAACTCATCTAGGGTTTAGCTATTCGATCTCGAGGTAGATCAACTCTGTAACCTTCATACCATCAATATAATCAAGCAGGATGTAGGGTTTTACCTCCATAGGAGGGCCCGAACCTGGGTAAACATCGTCTCCTTCGTCCCCTATTACCATCGATCCTAGTCTCACAGCTCGGGACCCCCTACCCCAGATTCGCCGATTTTGACACCGACACAAACAAAGCAAATCACATCTCATACAATTAAATTAAGGAACACATCAACAATGATTTCAACAATCACTGGCAATTGTTTACCAACCATTGTATGCTCACAACACACACAGTTTATCAGGATGACTCGTCTGTGTTATTATATGTCTTCCCACATGACTCTGATTGTTGACCTGTTTGCCGCATATCACACACACCTAGTTACGCTAAATCGGGTGTGTTCTGATGTATCACCGCACACAATATTTCATAGTGAACTGTGTGCCCTCTATCGCACACATCTGGATCTTTATAACCATTTGTGTTATCTAGGTTAATCGCAAACAATTCATAAGGACAAATTGTCTGCTGTAGATCACACACGCAACATTTTTCTAAATCGTATTTCCTGGACCCGTCATCACACACAGTTTGTCTCATTGGAGACGGAGCTTGAACTATATTGTCTGCGATTCATCCTTCACACATGGTTTCGTCGGAGGGTCTCTGGTTGATGTGTCGTCTTTGGACCATCCTACAGTAGTGACGCCTTGATGGCTTGGCACCACCTCCCCGGCCCTCTGGCATTGTTCTTTGGCCTATAAGTTCACATTAATTCCAAAAGCCCTAGAGAGCCTCCCGAAACACTTTTTCTGCCGTCGCAAGTCTCTATTCTGCTGTGTGCCCATCTGGAGCCCTTTTCTGGTGCCCTACCGGAGGGGGATCGATCACGAAGGGCCTCTATATCAACCTTGCCGCTCCCATGGTGATATGTGAGTAGTTCACCACAGAACTACGGGTCCATAGTTAGTACCTAGATGGCTCTATCTCTTTATGTTCTTTGTTGCCATGATCACCGCGATTCCGGCACTGATCTATCTTATGTAATCACTCTTTGCGGGGTGTTTGTTGTGATCCGATGAATTGTGGGTTCATGTTCAGATTATTCATGAAAAATATTTGAGTCTCTTCTGAATTCTTATTTGCATGATTGTTATATCTTCGTAATTCTCTCTGATCTATCAGTTTAGGTTGGCTAACTAGATTGTTTTATCTTCAATGGGAGAGGTGCGTTGTAGTGGGTTCAATCTTGTAGTGCTCTATATCCGTGTGACAAAGTAGGGTGCAAGACACGTATTTGTATTGCTGCCACTAAGGATAAAACAGTGGGGTTTATTCATATTAATTGAATTTTCTTTGTCTACAACATGTCATCATTCTCCAAGCATTGCTCTGTTTCACTTAATACTCTAGATGCATGCTGGATAGCGGTCGATGGGTGGAGTAATAGTAGTAGATGCAGGCAGAAGTTGGTCTACTTGTTTATGGACGTGATGCATATATGCATGATTGTCGTGAATAAATATTGCATAACCATGCGCTTTTCTATCAATTGTCCAACGGTAATTTGTTTACCCATCGTATGCCTTCGAGAGAGAGAAGCCTCTAGTGAACACTATGGCCACCAGGTTTATTTACATATGTATTTACAAACGTTCTTATTTCCTTTCTGCTATTATTTAATTTTTATTTATTTTGCAATTAATATTTATTCAACTACCATGCACACTATTTATCGCTTGCAACTAATGAGTTCAAGGGGATTGACAACCTACTTTCCTGTGTTGGGTGCAAGTGTGTGCTCTTTTGTGTGTAGGCGTTGAAGACAGAGAGTTATGTGATCCTCCTATTGGTTTGTAACATTGGTTATCATTGAGGGAAATACTTATATATACTGTGTTGAATCATCCCCTCCTCTTTGCGGAAAAACCCAACGCACATCACAAGTATTAGCGACGTGAATAATCACACTTAATGATGGATGTTGGTTTTTGTTGTTTGATTCGAAACCTTAGAAGCCACGTAGAAATTAAACCTATGCAAACGGGTTAAAGGCGTCTAATTTGATTTTGCAGGAAGGCATGTAATGTGATATAGTCTTCGTCATATTTAATTTGATTATGTATGAGATAGCTATATGGTGTAATTAATTAATATGACATGTATGTCATGGTTTGGCATGATGGATGGAGCCATATGATTGTCACTTTAATGACTTGCATGTCAACCTTGATGTAATGCATTAATTTTATTAGCTATAGTGATACACTACTGCTATAGGAAGGGAAGGCTATATCTACTTGCAACACATAAAATCAATGGACCAAATCCAACAAAATCTCACAAGATCCAACAAAGTGCATGAAATTGGTACATCTATTTGTTGCGGGTAATTTTTGTTATTGCTAGTGACACAACAATATTAGGCTAGAGGAGGTGGAAGGGGAGAGCTCCAAAGTGTGAGAAACCTTGCTCATGATACAAAGATGATGTAGGGCTAAGCCGTGGAGTTCCCGATCTTTCACACTTGGAGGGAGGAAGGACGAAGACAAGAACAAGAGGAATAACACTCAAACAAAAACCAATCACACATCCACTCTCTCCACAAATGCACACACACACGTACATGGGTCCACAATCAACAAGGCGGATAAGAAACAGAGGTAGTTCTTCCCAAATCCATGGCGGTGAGGCCTTGGAGGTAGATAGTCGTCCCAGATCCTTAGGAGATATGGGGGCTTGCATCCATAGATGGATATTCCCCTAAGGGGTTTTGAATCCAAATGAGGTTCTTCTCCTTCGAGGTCTTAATCTCCAATGGACTAGTAGATGTGCAAAGCTCTCCAGTTTTAGTCTAGTATGCATTGCTAACCGTAACAAATGAAAGAGGTGAGAAATATATAATGTTTGGATTTAAGGGACTAGCAAGGGGTACATGGGTTGCTTCCCAACCATCATGCATGCAGGAGAGTCGAACATTCCGTCATGGGTTGAATGTTTCGACTATGTCAGACATTACTTCGGTACACCTAGGGTTAGTATCGAAACAACATGTTGGAGGTCAGGTTGGAGTGGGGCTTGATGTTGAGTCGGGTCCTGGGCTGGATAATTCGACTTGATGTCCGACTTGGTAGATTCTTTCTGTGTTGCTTCCTCACATTGCTCCACGCTCTCTTTGGATTCAACCCTTCTCCATGATAGCTTGATCTTCATTCCTTGCCGCTCCATGCTCGATTCCGTCACACCTACTCACATTTAGCATTCCAGCTTGAGGTACCAACCAAGTTTCATTTGAATGTAAATGGATTCCAAAGAGAAGTGAGTTCACCTCGGATTCGATAGCACGTGCGCGAGCTCTTGTCAAACGTCCACTTGGAGATGTAGGTGTTGATGTAGGATCCATGGTGATGTCCATGACGTGCTTCGCACCAAGATTACGGAAGACATAGCATCCACAACTCCTTTATAACATGCGTTGCGGATAATATAACATCGCTCGCCTACTACCAATGCATGCTTGTGTGGACCCATTAGTGGGAATCCACAAATAGTCGCAACTCCTTTATATCATGCTTGTGTCCGTTTCTCTTCATGCCCGAAAAATAATATGTCTTTTCAATGGTTAAAACTTTGTCTAGGTTCAAGAATATTTTCCAAACTCAATCCAATATTTTAACTTTTAAAAAATATTTTCCGAATTCTTGACTATTTTTAAATTTTGTGAAATTTTCATATTCCTTTTTTTAAATCTTTGTGTATTTTAAAATTCATGAAAAATTTTTAAATACTTGAAAATTCACTTAAAAATTTAAATAATTTGGTACACTAATGAAGTAATAATTTCTTAAATAAATTAAATCATTCCAATTTTGAGCCTACTTACAAAATTCGTGAATATATTTTTATACATTCATGAATATTTTTCGGAAATTTTCTTTAAAAAATGGTTATTTCTATAAATTCCTATCATTTTTAAATGATTCAATATGATTTGAAAAATCGTAAATTATTTCATAAACTTGTGAACAATAAGTTTTTAAACGCATGAAAGTTTTTAAAATTTTTGAACTTATTTGCAATTTGATAAAAAACAATTCATGAAATTTATCGATTCTAGAAATGATTTTAAAACTTTAATTCCGTATCACAACGAATTTTTAAAATTATTTACAATTCCGTAAGTTTGGGAATATTTTCAAATTCGTCTATATTTTAAAATTCAATGAAAAACTCAAATTCATGATCATTTGCAAATATATTTTTTGAAATTCATGAACATATTCTAAATTTGTGTTTTTTTATCACTTCTCAATTATTATTGTCAAATTTGCAACATTTTTCAAATTTATGAACAGTTTTACCTTCAATTTTTGTTTTCAAATGCGTGAACATTTTCTTGCACTCGTGAATGTTTTATTAATTCTACAACTTTTTTCAAATAACATGATTAATTTTTTGAACTAGCAGTTTTTACCCAAGTAAACTATTTTTGAAAAAGAAAAAGAAAACATTTCTAATGTGCACACAGATCGTACCTTCTCCCTTTGTTTTGCACGCTGTATCCATGGCTATACACAAATATCACGTTACATCGCGCGCGTGGACTGCGGACGCATAATTCATGAGCCGGTACATATAACTGTATATTCAGCCATACGTGAGCGACACCCAACACTGTAGGACGGCGCGAGTTTGCTATTTGTATTTTTTTCTTGCAGTTATTTCCACCATTTGTATCCCAGTTTTCCCTGAATTTTTTACACTTTCCATTTTTATTTTATTTCTTAATTATGGTCTTGGTCTTTTTTCCGATTTTATATCTTTTTTCCTTGATTTTTTTGTTTCTTTTTCAGTTTTCACCTATGTTCCCTGTTTTTATTTGTCTTCATATTTCTTTAACACATGTCTACGTTTTTCACATGCATCTATACATTTTTCAGGACTTTAGTACCATTTATTTACACATGTATAACATTTTTCAAATATATATTTTGATGTCTATTTTTTCATACACGTTTGAAATTTTTGTATCCATCCAAAACATTTTTGCAATGTTTCATATTTTTCAATTACATGTTTACCACTTTCACAATAAAATGTTTTGACATTTTTTTAAATATATATTAATAAATTTAATACATGTTGGAACGTTTTTTTAATGGTAAAAACATTTTTCTGAACTATGCATTTTTCACGTTGTACAAAAGTTTTTATGAAAACGTCACGGACATACTTTTGAAACTTGCAAACAATTTGTAAATGTAACATACAGTTTTTAACGTACTGAGCATTTATTTCAACTAGACAAATATATTTTTTAAATGTCACATGCATTGTTTTCAAACACGTGACATTTTTTAAACGCCATTACATTTTTCAGACATGTGATTAACATTCTCCATATTTATTGTGTAAAGTGTTTATGTATATATTTTGAATTATATAAAAATGAGTAATACAACAAAAAATAATCAAATATATATATAAACAACAAAAGATAACACACATCAGCATGAAGATGGGACTAGAGCGGGCATGGACAGCCCGGCCCGATGACCTGAGCTGAGCCGGGTCGGGCTTGCCATTCGGGCCAGACTTTCAGGCTCCGGGGCAGGCTTGCACATGCGTACAACAAAAAATAATGTTTGGGCCGAGCTTTTGGGCCAGGCTCGGGCTTGAAAACAGAAAGTATTTCGGGCTTCAAGCAAGGCTCGGGCTTGAGAAATGAAGTTCGGGCTTTTACAAGCCCGGTCCGAAACCTGTCCCGGCCCGACGTTTGCCCAGGTTTAGATGGACGCATTTATTAGACCGACACAATACGTGCTTCCTGCAGCCTCGTAGGACACGCAGCATGCGGGACATAGCAGCGACCGTCATGTAAAAAACAAGGTCGCGCCCGTAACAGCTCCCTGCGTAGACTGACAGTGCACAAGATTGGGCTGGGCAGTATGGCACGGGCGTAGCACTTCCGCCCGCACCAAACGTCACGACTAATTTTCACCTTAAACGAGTTGACAGCTTGCTCTCGTCGAAGCCTCCGCAGTAACATGCCAGCCCATTTAGCGCATATATAGTAACAAAAGAGAAGAAGTAGAGACGAAAAGAGCTCCCCCGGGGATCCAAACCGGGTCGGCACGGTGGTGGCTCGTGATTCTAGCCAGTGTGCTAGGGATGAGTTCACGTTGCTACTTAAGGGAAAACAACGTTTTTTTTTTCTGATCTCTCTCTCTCTCTCTCTCTCTCTCTCTCTCTCTCTCTCTCTTCTTTTTTGTTTGGTTTCTTAATTCCTTATTCAGTTTTACTCTTTCTGCTCCATTTTTGTTTAGTATTATTTTTTATTTTCTTTGTTTGCTTTCGTTTTCACTTTATATTTTCGTATATGTCAAGAAATATTAATATATGATCATCATTTTTTGCATACACGTTCAACATTGTCCGAACGCTTATTTAACATTTTAAAAATACTAGTTCAACATTTTAATACTTATTAGATATTTTTCAAACATTTTTTAAATACTCATTCAACATTTTTAATACTTATTCTACATTTTCCAAATATTTTTTCACTACTTTTTAATACATATTCAAAATTTTCAAATATTTTTTCAGGCTTTTTAATACTTATTAAACATTTGCATATGCCCGTTTAACATTTTTTATTACTTATTCAACATTTCTTAAATACATGTTCAGCATTTGTAGAACTTATTCAACATTTTCAAATCATTGCTCAACATTTTCTAAATTCTTCTTTATAATTTTTAATACTTAATTAAGAAAATTCATATACTTGTCTACAATTTTTCAAATATGTTTTTAATGGTGTTTTTTGGAACATATATATCTGGAATATTTTCAAAATATAAAAAAGTAAAAAAGAAAGAAAGCAGAAAAAAACGTGAAAAGAAAACGAACCATCGGCCCGGCGCACGCTCTCCGGAAGCACCTGCCTGTTTCCACGTATGAGAGACATAGCGATGCGCCGCACCAAACCGGTGGCCGAAACCCCGCGAACTGTGCCCTGCCGCGGCCCACAGCGCTTGGCCGACGACGACCCACACACCACCGCATCATGGGGTGTCACGCCGATCGACCGGAGAGGCGGAAAGGTTCTATCCAACCAAGCTCGTGCGCGCCGGTATGGTGGCCGAAAAGAAAGAGAAGAGAAGAAGGATCCATGGCTGGTCGCCGACCGAGCTCGAGGAGAGGCATATACGAATGATCACGTCGATCGCGTGCATCCGCGCCGATGGAACGAAATCATGAAACCCCACCTGCGTGCTGCATGCCGACCCGATAGATCGATCAGGCCACTCGCACGGCTTTAGCACGGATGTGACCGGTCCATCAAATTCCATCTCCTTAATTACTCCGTGCGTCGTCGCCGATCGTTCTGGAAGAAGCTCGAGGACAGAAGATGAACAGTTCCCGTTAGATCGACAGGAGCCCGGTCAGCCGGCCGGCGAGATCAAGCATGATCAGTTGGCGCAAACTTGTACGGGTGTAGCATGCATGCGCCATACAGTTTGCACAAACACCGCGAATGGACCTGGACGTGACCCGCCGATCAATCAGCTCGACGTAGTACGAGCGTAACGTGACAGCTGACTATGACTGACGGGTCACTGAGTCTCGTACGTACACCACATAACACACATGTATACATTGATCCACCCGCTGCTGCCCATATGCACGGCGGCAAAAGTTCAAGGGCTACAAGACAAAGCCTAGACCATGCATGTATCGGAGGCTCTGCACTGCATGCATACAAATCGATCCACCCATCACTCGTAACCACTGAGGGCTGAGGTTGACGTCCAGTTTCTCGCTCGTACTCCAATCGGAATAGAATGAGGTAATAGCACCCGGATCCTAAAACTTGCATTCATGTGATGGTTAAGTCCTAAAAGTTAAAATTTAAACCTACCCACTCTCATAATTTGCACTTAATGTGCAAAGTCAGTTCAAACTCACCAACGTTCAATAAGGACGCGCCAACTGGACAGCCCGATCAGCTCCGGCCACTTTGCACCTAGCACCCTCCTCTTCTGCTTAACTAACCAGCAATTGTCAGCAAGGGGAACTCCTATAGCTCATAACTCCTGTATTAAATTTGTTCCTCAGCTCATAACTCCTGTAGTTATTCTTTATTCCTTCTCTTTGTCTCTTCATCTCTTCTCTGTCGGACTAGCGGGAGCCGGTCTTCCTCTCTCTCTGTCGGACTCGGGGTAGCCGGCCTCCTCCGAGCAAATGTCATCGTCGGAGTTCTTCGGTGGTGGACGTGAACCGCCCCCTCGATGCACCTAGTGCGTTCGCACTCTGTGTACCCCCCCCCCCCCCCCCCCGATTACGGTGATATTTCCTCTGCTCCAGTCGCCGTCTCTGCTCTGCTCCCCCTTTTGTTGTAAAGTTAGGGTTTTCATCAAGGGGTTTCGGCTATTGTTGATAGATGCTATAGATGAAGCTGCTATAGATCATGAGATCATGTTAAATATGCTATAGATGCTCAGATCTGGTTTGAAAAAGAAGAGGCCTCGAAAAAGAAGTTGTTATAGATGCTCAGATCATGTTAGTTTAGTCCTAACTGAAATCTTATCTGAAATCTTAACTGAATTTTTAAATGAAGTTTTAACTGAATGTTTAGTTCAGTCTGAGCATTAGTAGTACATATGTTGCTGCTGTTTGAAGTATTCAAAAACTGAAGTTTTAACTGAAGTTTTAACTGAATTCTTAACTCTGTTGATGCAGTGTGTGATTCATTGATGGGAAAAAGTGTTGACACTCCTTATTTCACTCTGGAAATTGGGCATGGTGGACTTTTCTTAGGAGTAGTGAGTGAACTGGAGTATTACAACTCTTCTATGGAGGTCCTGTACTATCTTGATCCTGCCACATTTTCATATGCAGTACTAGAAGAGCACCTAAGTTGGTTGGGATATCCTAAGAGTCAGCACATCATTTATTGGTGCTTACCCGACAGAAACATTTCAGATGGCATGATGACAATTTCAGGTGATGAGGATCTATAGCAACTTATGAGAGTTAGTATTAAGAATAAGGTGCTTGCAATAATGATTGACCATTCAGACTTCATTAGTAATTTCAGGCAAGATATGATACCGAAGGAGCCATTAATTTCAAGTCCGGTTAGAGTGTCTGAAAATACAGTTGACACCAGGATTTGTGCCAATGTTGATAATCCAATTTCAGAAGTTAGCATAGTAACAGATAATTTGCTTAGTCATGAGGGAAACCTTCTTACTGAGGCAAATCTGCTTGCTGATGGCGCAGAACCAAATTTGCTGAATGATGCTTCCCAACCACAATTGCAAAATGATGCTTCCCAGCCAAATTTGGTGAATGATGCTTCCCACCCACAGTTGCTGAATGATGCTTCCCAGCCAAACTTGCTAAATAATGTTTCCCAGCCAAACTTGCTGACTGCTGTAGCTACTCAAAATTTGCAGACTGATGGTGTGTTGTTGTCAGAATCAGATTCAGCGACAGTGATTATGACATAGATGATGGAGATGATGATTTTTATGAAGACAACATTGACTATGATGTTAATGAAGAGGCTGAGCCAGAGGTGGAAGATGTTGAGCCTGACAATTTACTTGAAGATGAAGATTTGAACCTCTCCATTGAACAGCAAGGGAAACTAAAGTACAAGTTCAGAGCTTTCAATTCCAAGGTGGACATGAAATCACCTATCTTTACTCTGGGTATGGTGTTGCTGACGTTGTTGAGCTCAGGAAAGCTCTAACTGCATATGGAATAAGAAACAGGGTGCAGATTAGGAAGTCAAAGAATGACAAGATAAGGTTAGAGGCAGTTTGTTAGAGAGGGTGCCCATGGCTGCTCAAGGCTGGCAATGATAATAGGACTGGAGGATTTGTGATAAAGGCCTTAAATCCATTGCATCTGTGCCAAAAGAAATGGAAGTTAAAGGATTTGACAGCTAAATTCCTGTGCAAGACATTCATTGAAGAATTCAGAGATGACCGGAAGATGTCACTTGGAACATTTTCCTAATAGATGGAAGTTAGCCAGGGCTAGAACACAAGCACCTAAGGAGATCCATAGTGATGAGGAAGAACAATTCAGTGGGATATGGGATTATGGCCATGAGTTGAGGAGCAAGAACCCTGGCTCTACATTTCTGCTTACAACAACTTTGATGAAAGATACAAAATTTCCATTGGGCAGGAAATGTTTGAAAACGATGTACTGGTCATATGATGCATGTAAGAGAGGGTGGCTAAGAGGTTGCGGGCCCATTCTCTTTATTGATGGTTGTGACATGAAAACCAGATTCAAAGGAGTTCTTTTGAGTGCTGTTGGAATTGATCCAAATGACTGCATTTTCCCCATTGCAATGGATTGGGTGGAAGTGGAATGCACTGGTTCTTGGGAGTGGTTTCTGACAACTCTAAGAGATGATCTGAACATCACCAACACTACTCCTTTCATAGTTATGAGTGATAAGCAGAAAGGACTGATAAATGTTGTGCACAAAGTTTGGCCAGATTCAGAACACAAGTTTTGTGTGAGGCATATTTACCAAAAATTTAATGAGAAGCACAAAGGAGAGGTACTGAAGCAAGATTTGTGGGCCATTGCAAGATCACCAAACAAGGTGAAATGGAGAGAGAACTGTCAGAAAATGGATGATCACTCTTCAGCTGCCTTCCATTGGACTGAAAGACTTGAGCCAAAGACCTGGTGCAAGGCATTTTTAGTACATTTCCCAAATGTGATATCCTATTGAACAATAACTCTGAAGTGTTTAACAGCTACAACCTTGATGGCAGAGAGATGGCGGTGCTTAGCATGCTTGAATATATCTTCTACAAGATCATGCACAGGATAGTGAGTAAACAAAGAGAAGCTATAGAAAAGTGGACATCTCATAGAATATGCCCAAAGATTAGGAAGAAACTGTTGGGGAACGTCGCATGGGAAACAAAAAATTTCCTACGCACACGCAAACCTATCCATGGTGATGAGCATCTACGAGAGGGAGAGTGGATCTACATACCCTTGTAGATCGCTAAGCGGGAAGCGTTAAGAAACGCGGTTGGTGTAGTCGAACATCTTCGCGATCCAAATCGCCGAGCGTCCCGCGATCTCATCACGAACCGTCCTGCGAACCAATCACGAACCGTCCCGCGATCTCATCACGATCCATCCCGCGATCCGATCACGAACGTCTCGTGGCCTTGATCACGATCCTTCCGATCTAGTACCAAACGGACGACACCTTCGCGTTCAGCACACGTGCAGCTTGATGACGATATCCACCGTCTTGATCCAGCAAGAGGAGGCGGAGAGGAGGAAGAGTTCTCCGGCAGCGTGACGGCGCTCCGGCGATGGTGGTGGAGCTATTCCGACAGGGCTTCGCCTAAGCACTACAGAAAACCGATCTGCCAAAACCCTAAAATCCTCTAGTATATATAGGAGGAGAGGAGGAGGATGCTTGGCTGCCAAAAAGGCAGCCCTTGGGTCGGCCAAACCAAGGAGGGAGGAGTCCTCCTCCTCCACTCCTAGTAGGATTATGACTCCTTCCTTATTTGGTCCTTTTTTGCCTTTTTCCACCTTTTTCCTTTTTGGTATTTTCTTCCAGCCTCATGGGCTTTGTGTAGGACTTCCACCAGCCCACTAAGGGCTAGTATTCATCCTCCTACAGCCCATAAAGCCTCTTAGGTCGAAATACCCCTCCCGGTGGTCTCCCGGTACACTACCGGCACTCCCGGTACACTACCGATGAGCCCGGAACTTTTTCGGCGACCAAACTGGGACGTCCTATATATGAATCTTTACCTCCGGACCATTCCGGAGCTCCTCGTGACGTCCGGGATCTCATCCGGGACTCCTAACAACCTTCGGCCACCACCATACATAACTCTACACTACCGAAACGTCACCGAACCTTAAGTGTGCAGACCCTGCGGGTTCGAGAACTATGTAGACATGACTGAGACACCTCTACGGCCAATAACCAATGGCGGGAACTGGACGTCCACATTGGTTCCTACATATTCTACGAAGATCTTCATCGGTCGAACCTCTATGTCAAGGATTCTGTTAATCCCGTATAACGTTCCCTTTGCTCTTCGGTATGTTACTTGCCCGAGATTCGGTCGTCGGTATCTCCATACCTAGTTCAACCTTGTTACTGGCAAGTCTCTTTACTCGTTCCGTAATACAAGATCCCGCAACTAACAATTAGTCACATTGCTTGCAAGGCTCATTGTGATGTTGTATTACCGAGTGGGCCCTGAGATACCTCTCCGTCACACGGAGTAACAAATCCCAGTCTCGATCCATGCCAACTCAACAGACACCATCGGAGATACCTGTAGAGCACCTTTATAGTCACCCAGTTACGTTGCGACGTTTGATACACACAAGGCACTCCTCCGATATCTGTGAGTTGCATGATCTCATGGTCATAGGAACATATACTTGACATGCGGAAAACAGCAACAATAAACTGACACGATCATATGCTACATTTGTAGTTTGGGTCTTGTCCATCACATCATTCTCCTAATGATGTGATCCCGTTATCAAATGACATCTCATGTCCATGGCTAGGAAACCTTAACCATCTTTTGATCAACGAGCTAGTCTATTAGAGGCATACTAGGGACATGGTTTTGTCTATGTATCCACACATGCATTTATGTTTCCGATCAATACAATTATAGCATGGATAATAAACGATTATCATGAACAGGGAAATATGATAATAACTAATTTATTATTGCCTCTAGGGCATATTTCCAACAGAAACTAGAGAAAAACACTGAGTTTGCTGCACAGTGTCATGTATCAGAAGCTGGCTAGCAAATATTTAGAGTTCAGTTTGGTAACTCTAGCTACACAGTGGACCTTTGCAAGCACACATGTGAATGCATGAGATGGCAGTTGTCTGGAGTACCATGTGGCCATGCCATAGCTTGTTGTAGAGAGGAGAGGATTGACCCAGAGACAATGGTTCATGATTGCTATACAGTTCAGACATATCTGAAGACATATGGATACACTCTTGTTCCTCTTGCAGACCCAAAGGATTGGCAAATACAGAATGCTTACAAAGTGCATCCACCAGTATTTACTAAATAGTTGGGAAGGCCAAATAAGAACAGGAAGAAGACACCATAGGAGAAGATCAAAAATGGTGTAAGGGTGTTGAACAAGAAGGGTGTTACAATGCATTGCTCAATTTGTGGCAGAGCAGATCATAACAGGAAGGGGCACTACAGATGGCAAGAAGCTCTCATTCAAGAGGGAGTGGAGGTGGTTGATGAAAATTATGATGACCCAACATTCCTATAGGTATATTGTCTGAAACTGAAACTGAAATGAAATTTTAACTGAATTTTTGCAGAAACACATATTAGTCTGAAAATGTAACTGAATTTGCAGAACATATACCCCAACCAGGCAGATCCTCTTTTGGATCCAATTGAATCACCAACAAGCATGGTCTACAACATGGCTCAGAGGGAGCTTGCTAGAAGGCCTCCTAACAGGGTTCAGGGCCCATTGCCAGAGCTGTCATCCTTTGTTGCTGCTGCTGGGACTGCAGTACCACAACCAAGGGTGACTACAGAGATGAGTACTGCAAGGCTGACAAGGGCAACAACAGCACTTGAGATAGGTGAAGGATCTCAAGTTAATGCAAGAGCAAGGAAAAGGGGAAGAGGAGCAGCTTCAGGTGCGGGCAGAGCAAGAGGAGTAGCTTTAGGTGCAGGCAGAGTTAGAGGAGCAGCTTCAGGTGCAGGCAGAGCAAGAGGAGCAGCTTCAGGTGCAGGCAGAGCAAGAGGGGCATTCTGGCTGCTCTTAGGAGATGATAGGAGCATACCTGATCTTAATGCTCCTCCTGAAGATATGGTGCCTCCTCCTCTTTGATTTGGTGGCAGTTGTTAGTGCCATTTTTTGTAAGGCCTACTATGATTTAACCTAATGACTGGCCTTTGCAGTGCAATGCCAAAAATGGCATGCATTGCCTATTTTTTGGTGGCAAACATTGGCATGTTAAAAGGGAAATCTGATGAAATGAGACGTTCTACATTTATTACTAAGAGGTTCTGTTATATTGGTTTCATGATAATGAGATGTTCTAAATGAAATAAAAAAATAAAAAATGTTTGGCCTGGGGCTCGAACCCAGGACCTGTAGTTTGTAACAGAGAGTGCAATGCCAGTAGGACAGGTTTAGTGATTTGGTAGAGTAATACGTTCTATGCTACTTAATACCTTCTTTACTAGTGTGCAGAACGGGTGCGTGTAAACCGTTCGCTACGAAAGTTAACTGCAACCATGCGCTGAATTTTACTTTGGCATTTGGTTTTCCCTGCTATTAAGACAAATCCTACCACCGCTGTCCCTTCCCACTCACCGCTCCCACTCCTCACTTCCCTCACTACCACCGAAACCCTCGTCGAGAACCACCATCGTCTCCATGGAGCACAGCCTCGGATGGCAGAAGGCCATCGAAGACCTGGCCGGCGAGAACCAACACTAGTAGAAAACAGGGCATCGGTTCGGGCTGGGCCAGCCCATTAGTCCCGGTTCAGTCACGAACCAGGACCGATGGGTGCAATAGTCCCGGTTCGTGAGGCCAGGAGGCCGGGCGGGCCACGTGGGGCATTGGTCCCGGTTCGTCTGGCCCCTTTGGTCCCGGTTCCAGTCACGAACCGGGACCAATGTGCCTTGCTCCTGGACCACACCCATTGGTCCCGGTTCGTGTCTGGAACCGGTACCAAAGGTGGTCCTTTAGTCCCGGTTCCAGCCACGAACCGGGACCAATGAGATGCCTATATATACCCCCTCGCCGGCGAGCAGAGCACTCCACACACTGCTCTGTTTTTTGCCGGCGAGGGAAGACCTTTGTGGTGCTCTAGCTCACCTCCTATGCACATGAGGTGTTTGATGAAATTCCCAAGCCAAACTTAAGCTTTCTCCTCTCGAAGCTCCTTGTCCAAACTCCATTTCGTCAAGATTTGTCTAGGTTTGGCGGTCCGTCCTGTCCCGTCCACGTCCTGAAACTGCCGTCGATCGCCCGCGCGTGGTGAGCCTCTTGATCTTATCTTCTTGCTAAAATAAAATATACTTACTCGTATGATTTTCTTACTTTTATTATTGTTTGTTATTATATAGTGCGATGGTTATGGTATCCGCCCACGTCGGCCCTCGTCCAGTCTATGAGTCAGATGTGGTATATTATCTCTTATATAACTATTTCACACATCTAATGTCTATGACAATTAATTATGCCACCAACTTGACGTAGATGTTTTTATCTATAGGAAGTAGTTGAACCAGAAATTCCAACCGACTATGCAATTCTGCTCGACAAGTTAACTAAAGCTGAAAAAGAAATCGAGCATTTGAAAGAAAAATTGAAAAGAACTGAAGATGACAAGATGGTATTGGAGTTGCATGTTGCCGATATCGTCGACGATCACAAGACCAAGATGGATGCAATGCGCTTGAAGCTTAGAAAGATTAGAAAATATGTCATTCATACTGAGGCTTGGTATCATTATGCCATTGATCAATTGGTACCTTAGTAGCGGTTATGATTGCATTTGTTTTTGCATCTAAATTTTGGAATAATTGTATTTGTGCCCTTAGTTGTCTCACCGTCGACAGGAATACCCCTAGTTTCCGAAAATACGCGGTCATGCCCACATCACTTTGCTCGTCTTGTGCTTTTGCCCTTTGACCGTTTGACTGCCATTTTGAACACTTCATAACTATTTCATACTAACTCGGAAAAATGCAAATAAGATATCAAAATGTTCGGAAACACATCACCTATACGTGCATGTCATTTGCAGTCATGACAAAAGTGTTGGAAAGTCCCCATCACCTATATGAGCTAAAACTGATATCGAGACTTCCCAACAATTTTCTCATGAATGCAAATGTCATACACATATAGGTGATGTCTTTCCGAACATTTTGATATCTTTTGCATTTTTCCGAGTTAGTATGAAATAGTTATGAAGTTTTCAAAATGACAGTCAAACGGTCAAAGGGCAAAAGCACAAGATGAGCAAAGTGATGTGGGCATGAACGCGTGTTTTCCAAAATTAGGGGTATTCCTGTCGATGGTGGCACAACTAAGGGCTCAAATACAATTATCCCTTAAATTTTTAACATGGTTTTGGTGTAATTTTTAATTAGATGCTCTAGAGACCTATATGTTGTTCAATAATGACAGCTATGTATGAACTGTACGTATTTATTTTGATCATTATTGTACGTTAGCTTTAATGTGATGATGGATTTCTAATAATTTGGTCACTTCTGTATTCATGATATGTTGTAATGGTTTTTAATACACTTTATTATATAACGCACGCAGATGAACCGGCAATGGATGTATGGTGACCGACGCACCTCCGAGTATATTAAGGGCCTGGATAATTTTCTCGAAGCGGCTGAGGCAAACAAGCAGAATGATTTTATGCCTTATCCATGTACTATCTGTGAGAATACGAAGTCTTTCTCCAACTCTAAAACCCTTCACTTCCACCTGCTTCAGAAGGGTTTTATGCCACACTATAATGTTTGGACCAAGCACGGAGAAAGAGGGGTTATGATGGAAGACAACGAAGATGAAGAGGATGATGACAACTACCCTCCCCCTGAATACGGTGATGCTGCAATGGGGGAAGCCGAAGATCAAGAGGAACCAGATGATGTGCTGATGATGATCTTCGCCGGGTCATTGTTGATGCACAGAGAGAATGCGAAAGTGAAAGGGAGAAGTTGAAGTTCGATCGCATGTTAGAGGATCACAAAAAAGGGTTGTACCCAAATTGCGAAGATGACAACAAAAAGCTCGGTACCACACTGGAATTGTTGCAATGGAAGGCAGACAATGGTGTATCTGACAAGGGATTTAGTTTGCTACTGAAAATAATGAAGAAGAAGCTTCCAAAGGATAACGAATTGCCCGACAGTACGTATGCAGCAAAGAAGGTTCTATGCCCTCTAGGATTGGAGGTGCAGAAGATACAGGCATGCCCTAATGACTGCATCCTCTACTGCGGTGAGTACGAGGAACGGAACGCATGCCCGGTATGCGGTGCATTGCGGTATAAGATCAGAAGAGATGACCCTGGTGATGTTGAGGGCCAGCGCATCGGGAAGAGGGTATCTGCCAAGGTGATGTGGTATGATCCTATAATACCACGGTTGAAACGTCTGTTCAGAAACAAAAAGCATGCTGAGTGGATGCAATGGCACAAAAAAGACCGTAAGAAAGACGGGAAGTTGAGAGCACCCGCTGACGGGTCGCAGTGGAGAAAGATCGAGAGAAAGTGGAGCGACTTATAGGTGACCCGAGGAACGTACGGTTTGGTTTAAGTGTAGATGATGCTAATACTTTTGGGGAGCAGAGCAGCCAGCATAGCACATGGCATGTGACTCTATGTATGTATAACCTTCCTCCTTGGTTGTGCATGAAGCGGAAGTTCATTATGATGCCAGTGCTCATCCAAGGCCCTAAGCAACCCGGCAATGACATTGATGTGTACCTAAGGACATTAGTTGATGAACTTTTACAGCTATGGAATGGAAGAGGTGTACGTGTGTGGGATGAGAACGAACAGGAGGATTTTGACCTACATGCGTTGCTGTTTGTAACCATCAACGATTGGCCTGCTCTCAGTAACCTTCTAGGACAAACAAACAAGGGATACCATGCATGCACACACTATTTAGATGACACCGACAGTATATATTTGGACAAATGCAGGAAGAATGTGTACCTGGGGCATCGTCGATTTCTTCCGACCAACCATCAATGTCGAAAGAAAGGAAAGCATTTCAAAGGTGAGGCAGATCACCGGAAGAAGCCCGCCCTCCGTACTGGTGATCACATACTTGATATGGTCAATGATTTACAAGAAATATTTGGAAAGGGTCCTGGCGGACTATCTGTTCCAAATGATGCTGACAAACGCGCACCCATGTGGAAGAAGAAATCTATATTTTGGGACCTACCCTATTGGAAAGACCTAGAGGTCCGCTCTGCAATCGACGTGATGCACGTGACGAGGAACCTTTGCATGAACCTGCTAGGATTCTTGGGAGTGTATGGGAAGACAAAAGATACACCGGAGGCACGGGAGGAACAACAACATGTGCATGAAAAAGATGGCACGCATCCAAAGCAGTATGAAGGTCCTGCCAGCTACGCTCTTACCAAAGAAGAGAAGGAAATCTTCTTTGAATGCCTGCTCAGTATGAAGGCCCCGTCTGGTTTCTCATCGAATATAAAGGGAATAATAAATACGACAGAGAAAAAGTTCCAGAACCTAAAGTCTCATGACTGCCACGTGATTATGACACAACTGTTGTCGGTTGCATTGATGGGGCTTCTACCGGAAAACGTTCGATTAGCCATTGTGAAGCTATGAGCATTCCTCAATGCAATCTCTCAGAAGGTGATCGATCCAGAAATCCTGCCAAGGTTAAGAAGTGATTTGGTGCAAGTTCTTGTTAGTTTCGAGATGGTGTTCCCACCGTCCTTCTTCAATATCATGACGCACGTCCTAGTTCATCTAGTCGACGAGATTGTCATTCTAGGCCCTGTATTTCTACACAATATGTTCCCCTTTGAGAGGTTCATGGGAGTCTTAAAGAAATATGCTCGTAACCACGCTAGGCCAGAAGCAAGCATCTCCATGGCCCATCAAACAGAGGATGTCATTGGGTTTTGTGTTGACTTCATTCCTGACCTTAAGAAGATTGGTCTCCCTCAATTGCGGTATGAGGCGAGACTAAATGGAAAAGGCACGCTAGGAGCGGACTCAATAATATGTAGGGACGGGCATTCTTGGTCTCAAGCACACTACACAGTTCTACACAATTCCACCTTGGTGACCCCGTATGTCGATGAACACAAGAATATTCTACGCTCCAAAACACCCGGAGCAGTGTGACGACTGGATTACATATGAACACATCAGGACTTTTGGCAGTTGGTTGCAAACACGTCTCATGGGTGACAACACTGTTTCTGATGAGCTGTACTCGTTGGCCAGGGGACTATCTTCGACTGTATTGACTTACAAAGGGTACGAGATAAATGGGAATACATTTTACACGATCTCCCAAGATGAAAAGAGCACCAACCAAAATAGCGGTGTCCGCTTTGATGCAGCAACCAAGAGGGGAAAGGACACATATTATGGTTACATAGTGGACATATGGGAACTTGACTATGGACATGATTTCAAGGTCCCTTTGTTTTAGTGCAAATGGGTCAATTTGTCAAGAGGCGGGGCACAGGAAGACCCACAGTACGGAATGACAACAGTGGATCTGAACAATCTTGGGTATACAGACGAACCATTCGTCCTAGCCAATGATGTGGCACAGATTTTCTATGTGAATGACATGTCTACCATACCGAGAAAAAAGAAAAGATAAGGAAGCGAATACATCATACGATGAGCCAAAACGCCACATAGTTCTTTCAGGAAAAAGAGACATCATGGGATTGGAGGCAAGACAGACATGTCTGAAGATTATGAAAAGTTTCATGAAATTCCTCCCTTCAAAGTCAAGGCTGACCCAAGCACCCTGTTAAACGATGAAAATTATCCATGCTTACGGCGCAATAAGCAAAGGACATACGCGAAGAAGAAGTGAAGACTTTCTCTCCACAACTATATCATTGCAGTGACATGTGAAGAAATGAAATGCCTTTTGTAACACATGAGTTTTCATCCGAAACCCTAATACTTTGAAAGAGATTCTCCGTTTTGTACACGAAGTGCATCCAGTTTTTACCGTAACCCTCTCAACTTTTTATGACATGCTATGTGGGTGAAATGATGATACCATGCCAACTTTCAACCTTTTCAGAGTTCATTTGAAGTGCTTTTCAATTTCAGGGTCATTTAGCTCAAAAAAATTAATAAGTGCATGAAAAATACCAAATGAAGTGAGAAAGGGTTGAAAATTGATGATGTGGCTTTGAATGGTGCATTTTGAACACACAAAAATTCTGGAGTTCAAATGAGTTCAAAAAAATGAAATCCCTTCGTAACAGATGAGTTTTCGTCCGAAACTGTGATCCTTCGAAATAGATTGTCCATTTTGTACATGAAGTGCGTCCAGTTTTTGTCATAATCCACTCAACTTTTTAGCACATGCTATGTGGGTGAAATGATGATACGATGCCAACTTTCAACCTTTTCAGAGTTTATTTGAAGTGCTTTTCAATTTCAGGGTCATTTAGCTCAAAAAAATCAGTAAGTGCATGAAAAATACCAAATGAAGTCAGAAAGGGTTGAAAATTGATGATATGGCTTTGAATGATGCATTTTGAACACACAAAAAGTCTGAAGTTCAAATGAGTTCAAAAAAATGAAATCCCTTTGTGACAGATGAGTTTTCGTTCGAAACCGTGATACTTCGAAATAGATTGTCCATTTTGTACACGAAGTACATCTAGTTTTTGTCGTAACCCACTCATCTTTTTAGCACATGCTATGTGGGTGAAATAATGATACCATGCTAACTTTCAACCTTTTCAGAGTTCGTTTGAAGTGCTTTTTAATTTCTTTCAAAACTCGTAGGAGTGGAGTTCAAAAAAGAATCAGCTAAAAAGCTTTTATAAACCTCTAGTATTTTTGAAACAATAATTATATAAAAATTACGCAACTAAAATTATCAAAATATTTTTTGTTCAAAACATTAATAGCAAAAAGAATATAATGATAAAACACACTGGAAATAAATAAAGCAAAAAATAAATAAAGCAAGAAACAAAACAAAATAATGGAAATTATGCAACTAAAATTATCAAAGTATTTATTTATTAAAAAGAATGAACTAAAATAACAGAATAAAAATACTGGAAAAAAATTAAAAACAATAAATAAAGCAAAAAACAAAACAAAAAACAGTTTTTAAAAAAAATGCCGCCTACTAGGCCACCACGGCCAGAATACGACTAGAAACCCAACAGCTAGTTGGGCAAGGATTCAGGCCCGCAGAAGGACCAGTAGGCCCATAGGCAAAGGGGAGTGCAATTAGGCCCGTAAGCCTGCAGTTGAGAGGAGCTCGAGAGGGTTGGCTTAGCAGCGCTTATAAACCACTCTCGAGCCCTCTCGGCTAGCGAGGTGGGACTAAACATTTGTCCCCGGGCAGCACTGCCTTTTGGTCTCGGTTGGTGACACCAACTGGGACCAATGCCCACCTTTAGTCCCGGTTGGTGGCACCAACCGGGACCAATGCCCACCTTTAGTCCCGGTTGGTTAGGTGGGAAGCAGAGAACCTTGGTCCCGGTTGGTGGCACCAACCGAGACTAAAGGGATGCATTGGTCCCGGTTGGTGCACCAATGCTCTGTGTATATAAGCGACAGTTTTGATTTTTTCAGATTTCATCTAGCACTTGCCCCCGACGACGCCGAGCACATCGACGCCGCCAGGCTACCCGAGCTCGCTATCGACGCCCTCTGCCCCGACGTGCGCCCTGCCCCGACGCCGGCGCCGCTCCCTAACGCGCTCCCTGCCCCGACGCGCGCCTCTGCCCCGACGTGCCGCCCTGCCCCGACGCCCGCCTCTGCCCCGAAGCGCCGCCCCATGCCCCGACGCCGGCGCCGCTCCCCGACGCGCGCCCTGCCCCGACACCGCCCCGCGCCACAGCCCTGCCCCGACGACGCCGCCCCTCCTCCCCGTTCGGTCTGGCCGGCCCCCTTTCCTCCCTCCTTCCTGTCCCTGTTGATTTTGCTGATTAATTTTGCTGATATATAGATGATATATGATAGTTAGATGATGATGTTGATGATAGCTGATGATGTTGATGATAGATGATGTATGCTTTTTTTTGTTCATATAATTTTTATAGCATTTTTGGTCCATGTATATATGTGTGTGTATATGGATGGATGTATGGATGTATATATATAGAAAATTATCATATGATATAAAAAAATATCGTCGCTTCCTTTTTTTCCATGGATGTATGCTAAAGAAAATTATGAAACAGTTTATGGGAGGTTTCTGTCAAAAGGTTCAATGATTTGTCAAGGCAAAAAATTGAACTAATTAAGGTATCCCATGTTTTTGTATATATGATATATGTATTTTGTTGGCAGAAAATAAGTTAGCTAAAAAGAAGTTCCTTCACGAAGGGGTTTTACTTTGCCTAAATCGGGGGGGGGGGGGTGCAACTTCACTAAACATTCATGATTTTTTTGTTCATATTAAGAAAGAGCGTAAATCGGGGGAAATGAGGGGGGAGGAGTATCCCTTAACTCTCTCGGGAAAATGAGGGGGGAGGAGTCCGCAAATCCTAGAAGTGTTGTCGAGGCCACCCCAAACCCTAGAAGCGTTGTCGAGGCCAACCAAATTTACCAAGTTAAATGAGTTAAAAGAGCGTTGTCGAGGCCACCCCAAACCCTAGAAGAGTTGTCGGACATTCATGAGAGAGGCAGTCCGGACGTCGGACATTCATGTTTGTATATTAATTGCCATGTTGTAATATTTGCAGAAACTATGGATCCAAGAGACGAAGAACAAGAACAGTTGTTGGGGGACATAATCCACGGCAGACGTGATATCTTATCGTATCTCAACTTCACCGATGGTATGGAAGGAGTGGATTATGACGGCTCCGGTGATCGAACAATGGACGAGGAAGGACATGATCATGATGGCTCCGGTGACCGAATGCCGGAGGAAGAAGGAGACCACGATGACGGCTCCGGTGGCCGATCGGAGGAGGGAGCTATTGCAAAGTCCGGCGAGGTATATATATTAATTAAGCTTGTGCTAACTCTAGATAATTGATGCATTAATTGTTTTGGTATGTACATATATTAATTAACTCTTATTTCTTCTATTATAGCCCTTCGGATCGAGCCAAACTTCGGTAACGAGACGAGGCCCGAAGAAGAGGTCGCGCAAGGATGAAAAGTTCACGATCACAGCACTCACGGACGATGGCCATCCGATTGAACCCAAGCAGACCAAGAACGCATTTTCTGCTCAATGCGGAGCTATTGTTAGGGACAACATCCCGATCAGCATCAAGCAATGGAATAAGCCTAAGGACGGCGCCCCTGATGATGATTATGTCATCGATAGACAGAAAGAAGATCTTTGGACCGCGCTGAAGGAAAATTTCACCCTACCGCCAGAGGAGGATCCGAATAAGCCAGTTATAGAGCCACGGGTCAAGGCGTGTGCTCTTAAGAAGATGGCAGATCTATTCAGGAGGTGGAAGAATGAGTTGAAATCAAAGTTTGTCGACAAAGGGAAGACTCCAGCATTCGTCGGCCGATATGAGAAGATAGGATATTACTGGCCCGCATTTGTGGCCTACAAGACATCGGAGAAGAGTAAGAAAATGTCAGAGACAAACAAGAACAATGCTGCAAAGAAGCAATTTCACCATCACATGGGGTCAGGTGGCTACCTTGAAGCCCGGCCGTTGTGGGACAAAGCTGAGAATGACCTGCTTGCTAAAGGGGTCCAACCACAGACATATAACTGGCCAGACCGTTCAAGGAGTTGGTACTTTGGGGTTGGGGGAACTTTGAACCCTGAAACAGGGAAGTGCTGTTGGACGGACGAGCAACTTGCAATACCCGTGAACAACCTTCAAAACTATATCACCGCAGCGCAGGAAGGGACATTCATTCCCGACAGAGAGAAGGACGAGCTGACTGAGGCCCTAGGGAATGCTGAGCACCCTGGACGAACACGAGGCACACCAGGCTCCGTTCCGTGGAAAGTTGGGTTTCCCGATGCAGGCGGTTACAGAAGCCGGGAGAGAAAGAGGAAAGCGGAGCTGAGCGAAATTCAGAAGCTCAATGCAAGACTACAAAAGCTAGAGGAAGCTAAGAGCCAGCGAGCTACCGGCCAACCATCTCAGCGGCACGAAGCTACCCCAGAAGCTACTACCCCGCCATCTTAGCGGAGAAGCAGCATCGCTTCCACGGAGCCCGTTCAGCCCGACTTCATGTCTCCTAGCTACCCCGTGGATACTATCACGGAGGCTCAACATTGCGAGCTTATGACGAAATGCCGAAACCTCACTTTCAAGGCGGATGTCGGCTCTGTTGCACCTCCTCAACCCAACGGAACTTTCACTGCCATCCGATTCCACATGGCTATGCTATTGTGATGGTGGATGAAGTAATGCCGGAATTTGAGGAGCTCGAGCTTGACCACTCTACAGTTGAAGGAGAGAATAAGCTGGTTCATGCCCCGAGGAGTACATGTCTATGGCATAAGGAGTACATCAAGCTTCCAAACTGGACGCCTCCGCCTCCTCCTTCTCCTCAGGCGAATCAGGGCCACTACCTCCTCCTCCTCCTCCTCCGGCGAGTGATCAGGGCACACCGCCTCCTTCTCCGGCTCCTCCAGCACGTGGGGGCACTCCGCCTCCTCCTTTGCCTACTCCGGCACGTTGGAGCAATACGCCTCCTCCTCAGCCTCATCGGCAACGGTAGAAGACAGACGCCGCTGCTACGGCTCCTCCGGCGCCTAGTAAGCAACGACGAAAGGGAGCCAACGCCGCTCCGGCGGCTAGCAGTACAAGCATAGGTAGGAGGGGATACAGATACGGTCCATCTCTCAAGCTTGTGGAAAAGTTACCATATGAGAGGACCAAGTATGAAAACAAGGAGATAAGTCAGGCCGAAGTGAGGGACCATTTTGAAAAGAAAACTCCAGCTCCGAAGGAGAAGATAGATCCGGTGAAAGCGATGCGTACTATCGATGCTCTGAAGCGACCACCACCGCCTCTGCTGGATTCCAACTATGTTCGCACTCTTAAAAAGACATATCAAGATGCGCGGCGGTTGGGAAGTACTTCTAGTGATGCAAAGTTAGCATAACGAAGAAGTGGGAAAAAATTCCCCAGCTCGGCGAACAGGCGAACCAATCGTGCCCCCGCTTAAGGTTTCTAGAGATATCATCGCTAATCATCTAGGGATGGTCCCCGGTACCAAACCTGGTGATTACCTGAGCGATGATGTACTGTTTGAGCAGTTGGAGGTGGACGAATTCAAATACCGGTACGGGCATCCTCTCGTCAAACCCGATCATCCTCCTCTAACAACGATGATGCGAAGATTCCATGAATGGTACATGCAAAGCTGTCGTGAGTCTGAGAAGGATTCTTTGGTACTGTCAGTTAAAGATTAGCACGACCTTGTTGGGACTGAAATGTTGAATATTGATTTTGAGGAGATATTGCAGTTATACAATCAGAAGGCCATCGACAAAACAATTGTGACTTGCTACTGTCTGTAAGTACTACTTTTGTAATTAAGTCTCTCTATGTATATAGCTTAGCTCTTTCATTGCATGTATATATAATTATCCTCACTACTATATTATGTAGATTGAAGATCGTCGAATGCAGAAAAGCACAAATGTATGACATTGGGTTCATTAACCCAGATGTCATACATGAGCATAATTTAAAACATTATCCCACACAAGCCGAGGAGAACTTGCTAGAATCGTTGTTTAAAAATCAAAACAAAGGGACAATACTCTTTCCTTACAACTTCAAGTGAGTGTTACTGTCTTGTGCATATTCGGTTTCCCTTATTACTCGAGGTTTATAGTAATGTAATTGATGAGTTATGCATGCGTGCGCAGTTTCCACTTTATTCTGCTAGAGATTCAGGTTGAGCGGGGACTAGTAATCGTCTTAGACTCGAAACGAAAAGATCCCCAGAATTATGCGGACATGACTAAAATTCTCCAGAAGTAAGTTCAATCGATCATTATCGTATCATATTGGCAACTTTCATTTGTTCATTTCCTGATATCAAGTAATTATTTTCTTTGTCTGGCAGGGTTTGGAAAGAGTTCACAACAATTGTTCCGGCACTGCCGAGGGAGCTACGAATTACACACCCGAAAGTAAGTACTACTAGCTAGTTCCGCGCATCTCCCATTGATTCTAGTTTCATCAATACCATTTATCATGCTTGATTATCAGTTGGATTGAAATCTATTTCTCGTAAAGTGCTTGTGGCAGGAAGACGGGACTAATTTATGTGGATACTACGTTTGCGAGTTCATCTACAACGCGACGACCCCTAAACGGGGCTACTCTGAAAAACAATTTCAAGTGCGTAAGAAATAATATTCACACTTTTATTTTATTACCATATATATGTATTGACCCCCTTCTTCAAATTAGACGTGGAAGATGCAGGATGAACTCCTACCACATGATTGCATACGAGCAATTCAAGAAGAATTGACGGGATTCTTTCTTGACCACATCATCAATAAAGTCGGAGAATACCATCTGCAATTGGACATTAGATGTTAGGGATTGTAAGAGATCTTATATTTTATATATGTAGCTAGTAGCGTGGGATATATATATATATATATGAAAACTTGTTATACGACCAATCTCTTGAAGAAAGAGAGGTTGATCACTTCTATCTCTATATGTTCATGACGATCTTCTATACTTAATGGTTCCTTCATTTGCTTACTAGCTAGCGTGTCGAGTTCTCTCTATAGTAGCTAGCGTCGACCAAGAACGGAGAAAGAGAGGACACTTCTCTCTATCAATTAGCTAGCTATAACAATATAAAATCCCCTAACCCCCCTCCCTTTCAAAAAAAACAAGCAATTGCCAGATGCTGACGCGTGGATGCCTGTTGGTCCCGGTTGGTGTTACCAACCGGGACTAAAGGTCCTCCTGCCTGAGCTCCCCGCAGAGGCCACGTGGAGCCCCTTCTGTCCCGGTTTGTAAGAGAATCGGGACTAAAGGTTTTGGGCTTTAGTCCCGACACTTTAGTCCCGGTTCCGGAACCGGGACAAATGGGCCTTACGAACCGGGAGAAATGGTTTTTTTTCTACTAGTGCAAGAAATATGCCAGCAGTCCCGGGAGATCACGCGGTGGTTCCCATCTATGCAGATGATATGAACCATGCCCGCAGCCTTGTGAAGGTAATGACGGATGCTGAAAAGCTCCATGCATTCCCCGGCGGCCAAAGCATCCCAGCCGCCACCGTCCTCCTCTGGGCAATGCGGGAGGTGACGCGCTCCCCCGACCCCGCATAGCGGGCCCGCTGGTGGATGTACCACTCATCCACCATGCCGCCAGTCTAGCCGGATGCTGGGCGTGTTGCGTCGAGGGCGAGCACTTCTCCAACGTCATGCTTGCTCTCCCAATGCCCGTGAACACCGGCTACTGGGACCGCCTGAATCCCTCTCTACTTGCGCCAGACGACGGCTCCAACGACGACTCATCTGATGATGTCGCCGCCGTTGAGGTACTGGAGGAGGCCGTCGTTCTCTCTAACGATGACCCAGAGTTGCAGATGGTCGGGTCCGTCGCCGCCGCCGGAGAGGGTGGCGCACAAATGCCAATAGACGTGGAGAAGCTTCCCGATGTACCGGATCTACAGGAGGCTGTCAGCATCAAACAAGAAGAGCATGATGAGGAGAAGGTGCTGGTAGAAGCAAAGAGCAAAAAGAGGAAGAAGAAGGCGGGGAAAAGGCCAATCAATGAGGAAGTGCGTCGGTCCGAGCGGGTGAAGATGCTCAAGAAAGACCGAAGAAGAACAAGATGCTTAGGAAATGATCTGCAGTTAGGTATGCTGGTATATATGACAACATATAAGTTAGAAATATGGACTGATCTGTAGTTAGGTATGCTGGTATAAGACAGCATATAAGTTAGAACTCTTTTGGTGCTGCTATGGAACTAGATGTTGCTCTGAACTGTTAATTATGTGTGCCACTTTCTCTGTTAAGCTTATGGTGCCTGTCCTGTTGCATTGCTTTGAGGCCTCCATTTCTTTCCTTGTTTGGTTCACCATGTGTATAGATTGCACGAGTCGACCACTTACTATAAGTAGCAAAAAATGCAAACAACTGAATACACATTAAATTAACTGTTGACACATCCAGTTAACTAAATCCAAATTCAGATAATAGAATTCAGTTAAAATGAATACTAATTCAGATAACAGAATTAAGTGACCAAACTCAACTAAATTCAGATAACAGAATTAAGTGACCAAACTCAACTAAATTCAGATAACAGAATTAAGTGACCAAACTCAACTAAATTCAGATAGCAAAAATAAGTGACCAAACTCAACTAAATTCTGATAAAAATTAAGTTACCAAACTTAACAAGTTCACACAAATTCACCAAATATATCAAGTTCAGGTGAACCATAGAGATTAATGCCCCCTAACAACCATAGAGATTAAGGCCCACTTACAAATGTCATGGACCAGTCTAACTCATCTACTATGTCCCTAACCCTCTTGATCTTGCACTTAAGGGCTTCCTTATGCTTGAATAGGTCACCAATCATGTACTCTAGCTTCTTTTTGTCTTTCTTCAACGCCTCCCTCTCTTCCATCAATTTGTCCATCTCTTTCATTACCTCATCCCTCTCTTTCATTGATTTCTCCCTCTCCTGCTTCATTAGATCCATCTCTTGCTTCATCATCTGTAAATCTTTCTCTGCCTTAGATCTAACAGCCTGATGGATGTTTGTGGCACATTTGTCTGAAATGTTTTTCTTCTCTAGCTCTTCCTTTAGGTCACTAAGAGCAATCTGTGCATTGCCTAGTTGGCTCATAGCTTGCTCCTTTTCAGCAACCATCTTAGCAAAATCAACCTTGAAAAAACTAAGATCCTTTTCCATCTTTTCCTTCTCTTTCAGGACCCTTAGGTTTTCTTCAACATTAAGGACATTTTGCCTAAGCCTAAGCTTGTTCTCATCATCATACATGTCCCAGATCTCACCAAGGCTCATCTTCAACTGAACAGGCCGCTCTGGGTCAACCCAGTGCACAAAGCTGCATTTAGGTCCTTCCTACAAATCATATAACAAAAACAAATTTCAGTATAATGAAACTAACAGTTGTCTTTACACACTTAAGTTAAGTAAAAAATATCCAGTAAGCTTTTGAACATGAAAAGAACATTCAGTTAACCAAATGTAGCCCTATATTGAAACTTTAAAACTACTAATAAGCAATTAATGAGCTACATAAACAAGATTAAGTTATCTTTTCAGACTTCAACGGTGTATACATAAAAGAATAATGCTAGAAGCTATTTAAAGTACATTGAGTTAACTGAATACACATTCAGTTCACTGAAAATGGCTACCAATATGAAAAACTATAATGCTCCAGTGACTGAAAAATAGCAATGTGCAGATCTGAAAATGAGCTAACCTTTTGCGCACAACCGAGGAATCTCCTTCCACTATCGACAGACTGAAAGGCCACTAACTTCTCACAGATGGCTCAATGCTCACATCTAATAGCCAGATCTGAAGCTAGGCCTTTCCACTCGGAGCAGAAAATGGAGGGAGGAGCCTACAAAAATTTCTGCTCAGAAATCCCCAAATCTTGCCTAAAACAAAATGGTTGAGGAGGTGCAGAGGAAGAGCTCACCGGACTGGTGACGTCGTCGTCCGACGATTTGCAGCTGGATCCTTCACTCTAGGAGACCATGTTGGCCGGCGGCGAGGAAGAAAATGAGCTGAGAGCAGCAGAGAGCAGAGAAACAGAGAGATGGGCGAGGAAGATAGAGAGGGGCGAGGAAGCGGCGTGTCTCATGTCGAGGGGGAGGGGGCGACATAATTAATTCAGGTGGTGGTTCCCCCCTGCCGACGGTGGCTGAAATATTAGGAGCAAAGGGAGGGGGCACGGTGCAAAGTGGCAACAGCTGGCCCGTCCTGTCCAGTTGGCACGCTGCTATTGCCCGATGGTGAGATTGGACTGAGTTTGCACAATGACTGCAAGTTCTGTGACTAGGTAGGGTCATTTTTTAATTTCTAGGACTCAACCATCACATTGGGTGTAAGTTTTATGACCCCGGTGCTATTACCTCAGATAGAATCTCTGTGCAGGGTGTGGTACTGGTACACTACTACTAGTACTATACTACACAACATGCAAGTTTCAAACGCATGGCACTGCCATTGCCATTGCCTGTGTGCAAGTCAGAATACGCATACTCGGGCGCATAAATGCACACTGGATGTGCATGGAAAAGGAGACTAGCAAGCTAGCTAGAGTGCGATGCTGGTATGCTATGGCATGGTACTTCTTCCCTGTGACTGTGAGTGACTGACCCGGACAGATGCTTCTGCCACACGCAACAAGGGCATTCCCAAAGGTCGTCTTGCTCAGCTTGTTTCTTTCCAAATCCCAAGCCAAAGCCTCTTCTCCCGCTTCCAAAGCGAAAGCTATGGTGCTGCTAGGTAGGTTGATATGGATGCACGCATAGTCGCATACGCATGTGCTGGTTGCTTCCCACCGGCCAGATGCTCGATCCGCCCTCTCCTCGTCTCCTCCTGGAGTGGCATGGTGCAGTAGTGTTAGCATCCGTGCACCGCATGCTGTTAGATTTAGCATCATGTATCTCTCGGGTCGGGCTAGACAGCTTTATATGATTGTCACTCACTCGTTGCATGCATGCATGCCTGCCTGCCTGCCTGCCTGCAAGCAGTAAATTGAAATAACCAGCACAGCCTTGCTTAAACGACAAGTATGATTTTTGCGAAAAGACAAGTGCGACGATTTGACGAGACGTCTGCATGGTTGATTTTGTCTTTAATCTTCTACGTACTATTCTATAGATCTTGATGCGTGATTGCAAGCAGTAAATTAAAAAGAACCGGTTGGCCTTGCTTAGACGACAAGCACGCCGATTTGACGAGACGTGCATGGCTGATTTTTTCTTTAATCTCCTACACATCTCCTTGCTTTCACGCACGCATATATCTGCCCACGCTTTGAGTGATCGATCGTCATGGGACATAGCTATAGCGCGCTTTGGGCTTTATGTACCCTGGCCGTGCCAGTGTCGATCGTCCATGCATGCAAGCAAAAGGGTGGCATTGTCCATTTGCTTTGCATGCAGCTCGACAATTCATCACCCCCCCCCCCCCCCCCACACACACACACATCTCTCCCTCTAGTCTTTTCCGCTCGAGAAGAGAACCCTGCAAAGCATATACACGCAAAGAGAAAGAACATGTTGCTAAAACGGTACGCCGTGCATGCATGCATAGTGGTACTGGTAGTGGTATATCATTGACGCGAATGCGCACCCTGGGTCTGCCTGGGGCCTGGCGTGGAAAGCCACGACATTCCTTGCCTGTTCCGGTGGGCGATCGATACATCGATCGATCGCTTTGCTTCTTGCTTCCCTGCTGCTGTCGTGACCAACACTCGATCGCTGGCTCCGTCACTCCTACGTGCGCAGCAGCAGCAGCATCCGAGAACAAAGGCAGCTCATTCCCACTCACGCACGCAGGAGGAGAAGACTGGCCTGTGGTGCAACTGCATGCGTGATGGGCGTCCATGGTTTTCTGGGTACGTACGGTGACGTCAGCGGCGCAGGGGGCTGCTCCGACATTAATGCCATCTGTTTCAGGATCGCCGGCCGGGCATGCATGCGTCGCAGCGCACGTCGGTCGACGGACGGATTGATGGCGCTCGCACGTAGCCGCTGCTGCCATTGCCACGACGACGTTGTCGCAGCCCGCAAGCGAGCCTCACCCGTACTACGTCCCTGTCGATCGGTCGTCCATCCTCGCGTCTGTTTTCACCCATTTACTGCGGCCTCTTATGAGTCTTACTATCTCCTCACTGAAAACGTGTGAAGCGTTCCATAAATGGTGCCCACGCAGGCGTCAGAAATGCACGTGGACATGTATGTATGGCCGTTCAGCCGTTGTGGTATAGGAGTATTAGCTCTAGTCTTGTCAGCAAAACCCAGCTTGGCTTGGCTGAAACCTCGGACTAATTTTGATGAGGAGGACCTGGGAACGTTGTTTTGGATGCATGTTATAGCTAGGCCGGGCAGCATTCAACGTGCATGCATGGTACTGCGTGAAGAAGAAAGCTATAGCTAAGCTAGGTACTCCTCCTTAAAAAAAATCCTTCATTCAACGTGCAGCTAGCTATGGTACTCCTTTAAAAAAAATTGAACATTTTTCCTGCGTGAAGAGGAAAGCTATAGCTAGGGCAGCAACCAACGTGCATACATGATACTGCCACTGTGGCACCCTGGCCAATCATTAGCATCGACACAATCAACCCAGAAATGCATGCAAAATCCGATCCATGGAGTCCCCATATGAAGATCTTTCGGGCCCATGCAAAGGCCTGCCTGCATGGCACCTCGCTCGCTGTCGCTGTTCGCCATGAATGCCTACGGCTACGGGGTCGGGTCTACTCAACACACATACCCCAGACGTCGTGTCTTCTCAAGCGTCTGTAGTGTGCTTTTCTCCGATCACTTCCGACTCAAAGACCAAAGGCAAAGGGTCCAATGTGTCATGGCCAGTTTTTCCCATACTGGAGAGGAAGATCTTCCCGAGACTTATTACACGGTCACACTATTCACCCTGGGCACATTAAAAGGATTTGATCTATCTGCGATCGAATTAAACGTGTCTCCTCCACCTCTCTACGCCATTAAAATGATTTGAGCTAGTGCCTTGCTTGATGATAGAAGTTTCTCGGATAATGGAATTTCCAGTGACCCATTTAGTCACATGAAGGCGATACAAGACAACAAAAGGGATCTCTCCATAACAAGATAGGATGTGTTCACATTCATAGGTACGGGTGTATATGAGCATCTGTGGTTATATATTTTTTAAAATGTAGATGGCCCATTGATTTACAACAAAGATGGTTTATAACGAAGAGGGACGATCTTTATATACCTATACCCTTTTTTATAATAAAGTACGGATTGTTTATGTTCGTTCACCGTTGCGAAAATCTTACAGAAAAGAACCTTACGTTTTGAAGAAATCAACCCATGGTACATCTTTAAGTGAAAAAAAATTGTTTTTCCGTTTGTACAGAAAATCCCCTACAGTTTCGGGTAAGTAACCCGCAATTCACTTTAAAATGACAAAACTAAAGTTTTTTCGCTTTTACAGAAATCCCCTACGTACAATTTCTGATTAACCCATAGTTCACTTTTAAGTACAAAACATGCCTTTTGAAATATCCATATTTTTTTATATCCGAACTCTAATTTTAACATGTTATATATGAAATTTTATTAGAAAAATATGTAGAATTCGAATACGTTATTATTTTACATATTAAATATATTTTTAAACGCTATAAAAAATAGGACAAAAGACACCAATAGGACAAAAGACAAACGGCAACATTGGGATGTTTAAATAAAATAACATAGACCTATTGGGGTCATGACTCGTGATTGGGCTTGCAACGCACGGGCTTTCGTGTTAGTGAAAACTAAATAACCACCCGTGATATATGTCTTCTTGGCAACTGGAATTTGTAGGGAGTTCCAGTTTATGGTGACTCAATAGTCGCATGAAGGCGACACAGTCAGCAAAAGCTTACAGGGTCTCCGCACAACAAAATGTAGGATGGCTACGATCGAGTCATGAACAACACCCGGTGCTCCGGTCGCCGAGCAAGGCCCACCTGCATGCTTGGTGATGATACAGTACGCACTCGGGTTAAAATTCACGTCTGTTTCGCGGCCCGCGGAAAAGATGGCTGTCGTTTCCAGTTTCCTCCAGTCCTCCAGCTCACCCTTGTCAAGCCACCACGCCAGGGTTACCTTGCGCTAACACCAACAGGCCGATCGGCAAAGGGTCTCGGGCCAGCTAGTCTCCTCGGCTGACTAGAGCCATTGCCCATTAGCATGCTGAGACCTGACGCTGACAGCGTTTCGGCACGCCGTACGTAGGCTGAAGATCTCACAGTACGTATTCCTGCTGCTTGGTTTGGAGTACTCACGCCTGCGTTTCTCCTGGACAATGATATGCTCCAGGAAGCCATACTACTCCCTCCGTTTCACAATGTAATACGATCGTGTTTCTTGAATTATAAATTTATCATAAATTTAACCAACGAAACAACAGAACAAAAACTATACCAAATTCAGCCATATACTTTTTGCTCTGGCCACATTCAATCTCATTTATTAAATTTATGATTAAACATAAATTTCAAAGAATACCGACGTACTAGATTATGAAATGAAGGGAGTACAGTGGATACTGATCCGGAAACAGCAAGCCCGCGCAGCGGCTGGCCTCAACTCTGAAACCGCCTTCAGATTGCACTCAATCTGCTCATCATGAGGCGCAGGTAGTACTAGCAAATCAAATCATTTCCATGGCGTGCGTGCACCCACACTTCATACAGTGTAAAACATAAACAAAGGCCACCAGCAAACACACATCTGTTGGCTTTTCTCGCCGAGAACACACAGCGCACTGCACTGCACTGCACACAGGTTTTGCTGCATGCAGAGACGAAGGCCGGTGAAAACGTGACAGGCAATACTACCACCACCACTGCTGCCTTTTTGTCAGCTCAGCTGATTCAGACATTGCTCGTGAACAATGATGGCCCCTCCCTATCTATCTTTTCCATCCATGGAGGTGAGTTGAGATGATATGAGGAGGGAGCAATGCAATGCAAATGCAATGCAGGCATTCATTCATGGCCCCTCCCCAGCTTTTACAAACTGCACGCAGACGAGTGTGGACTGTGCAAAGGACTACTACTGCTGTCTGAAAACAGGGGGGGAGTGAGTGACAGGCAGAGATAGGAGGAGGAGGAGGAGGAGGAGGAGGATCAACAATGTTGCAATGCAATGTACAGGTATGGCTATGAAGCAGGGGAGGAAATAATCTGGCGCACGGTTTCCGATGCCATCGGTGGCATAGTATCTATCTATCTATCCATCTTTCTTTGCTGGGCTGGCCGGCCAAGGTCTCCTGGACTTATGATTGGATCGTCCTACTGTCTCATGTGGAAGCAGGCCGTCTGATAATTGGTGCGCCATCTGGGTTCCTTGCTACTGTACTATCTTTGATGAAAGTTTGGATCCAGCGAGATGAAATAGTTTGAATCTTGGTGGCCACTGGCTGCAGTCTTCCAATTTGTGAGGAACAGAGAGAACAAGTTAGGATCGATGGTGCATTACATATATAACTCAGCGTAAATGTTGTACTGAATCAAATGGAACATGCTTGTACCTTGTACTCAATTGTTTGAATCCTCTGAACCTGGTGCTTTCTGAGGATGTCCAGTGTGCAAGTCTGTGATCCTGATGAATTCAGTCAGCTGTTTGTGCTTGACAAACTAACTGTATTGATCAAGGCATATCACCGACAGATTGATCAGAAGCTTACACTTCTGTCCAATTATTCCCGTGCTCGCCATCAACGGTTGAGCCTGTCATAGGAAAGAGTGTTAGTCAGTATATGTGAAGCACATACAGTTAACTGCTAACTCAAACCACACTACAAACCTTACCTTCTCAATTTCTCATCACTGGTTACATGACTGACCACTTGGTGTTTTCCCAAAGTTCATGGACCCCTTCAGTAGAAATTCAGGTCGGTGTAGCCGTACGGGTTGATATCGGTGTATCCATAAGAGTAGGGCAGTAGTTCTCCGATGTCCAACTGCGAGCTCGAACAACTCATTTTTTGAATTCGGCTGTGGTTGATCGACTCCACCTCCGCACTGAATACGCTGTAGACCGGCCTATGATCTGAGAACCGAGATTCGCCTCGGACGTATGATAGTTGACCTAGGCCTCTTCCATACCACAAAATGCGATCGCACCTGCACGACAAGATCATTAAGTTTACTTGCACTGTACAAAATCTGGCAAATATCCAGCACGATGGTGCAATAGCCTACCATGCAGGAGTTCTCCTCTTTTCCTTCTGGCTCATGTCCTCCCCGGCATACTTGTCCGAATTGGTCGAATATTTGTAAGTCGGCGGGAAGTATATCCTCCCCTCGTTCCACCCGACAAACACTCGCCCACCTCTTTGTTCAATCCTTAGCTGAAAGTGTTAAGTTGACATGTCAATGAGATCATAGTCATACTAGTACAATGTTTGGTATTCATTTTCATAATGAGAACAACAAGCACTCTTCGGCTTTTGCCGACCCATTAGTAATCTTGCAACATGTTAAAGTGAAAGAATGACAAGACTAAAGCACTGATTGCCTGTGACATAACAATTTTACAGCTTTCCAGGGATCCCAACGGTACAACACCACACATACACATACACAAATTGTGTTCAAGAAGGTTTGCTGCAAGTTCTCACCTGATCTTTCTCCAGCAATGCTTTCCAATTGCGCATCTCCACCAGGGCCTTCACTGACCGATAGGAAAGTGCGATTCGGTAATTTAGGTCCCCGAGCCAGATGATTCGACTGAAAGAAAGACGCGTTAAGGGCCCCAATATTGCACCAAATGCACATGAAAACAAGCTTTAGGAGACAATTCTGAGGTTCTGTGCTTGCTTACTCATGCTCTAAGATTGTTTCCGGTGAGCGCTCATACTGCCCGTAAACCATTGGGAACCTGGTCTTCCTGAGGATCTCAAGCACATCTGAATTCCTCCGCATCTCGTCGCCTTCCTTCTGCCCCGACGTCAGGTGGCTGCAGACGAAGCAGAAGCTCGTTTGGTGCAATGTCATGCTAATCGAAATCGAACCCTGGAAAACAAACCCTTTGCCGGTTGAATACTATATATATCTAAGCTAACAATGCCTCTTGTTTGTGATCAAATTCATGAAATGCAAAGCATTGTTACAAAAATGATAGTAGGAACAGTGACCAACCTTATTTCCCAGGTAGCCCATCAACCCTCTGCCAACACAGGAAACCTTGAGATTTCTAATGTCATCCCTAATGTCCTTCCGAGCCCAAATCATCAGAAACAGTCCCACCATTTGCTTGCTTGCAACTAGGCAATATCTGAAAACATCAGATCACAACACAGATTACTCACCACATCTCTTAATTACTAGACCATAATGTACTTTGGTTCCATAAAAAATGGCATGTGTTGACAGAGTACATGGCATGGAACTTGAAGGAGCGTACCTAGTGTGACCTGAAGCTGGCCTGTGGCCGTCGTCCAGAGACGGCGCGTGGCCGTACCCGTACGACATCGGCGAGTACACCGTGCTGGGCGACTCCCCGGTGTTGTTGTCGTCGTCGGACGACCCGCCCCACCGGCAGTGCGCCTCGTAGTCGCTGGGCCGGCGGGAGCCGTAGATCGCGCGGTCGCAGACGCTGTACCGGCGCTCCAGCCTGGGCTGCGGCGCGAGGGCGTCGCCCTCCATCCGCAGGCTCCGGCTGTGGAAGGACCTGCGGTGGAAGAAGGCCGCATTGTTGGTCTGGTGCCTCGCCCCCTCGAAGTCGTCGTCCGCCTCCGCCACCGGGTCCGGCGGCGCCGGCGACGGCGTACGGAAGCTCCCGTTGCCGCTGCCGCTGCCGGCGCCCGGCAGGTCGTTGAGCGTCCTCCTGATCAGCGACACCCACTTCCTCGCTGGCCCGTTGTCCTCCGTGCCCAGCACATTCCCGGCGTTCAGCGGCACGATCTCTTGGAACCTTTGGACGGAACATCACGGCGGCATCGGAATTGTCAGTCCGACCAGCAGCATTACGAAATCCGGCGTGGGTGAATGCAGAGACGCGTACCCGAGGACGTAGATGTCGGCGGGCGGCGCGGCGTGGAGCCAGTCCTCGAGGCCCATGCCGCCGGGAGGGGATCGGCCGCCCACATTCCACGTAGCAACGAAGATCCTGCGGGCAGTTTCTTTTTAATTACTTAACAAGGCCACACACACACACACACAAGATGGAATTATGTAATGTGAATGCAGGGGCGGCGGAGCAACCTGTAGTCCATGGTGACGGTGGCCTCGGCGGCGTCGAGGTCGATCTTGCCCCGCCGCAAGTGCTCGCGGCTCCTCCTCGACGGCCTCTCCGTCCTGCTCTTCTTGGCGGCGCTGGCCGGCTCGTTCCTGGCGAAGCTGCTGCCCCTCCACTCGTCATCGTCACCTCCGCCCCCGCCTCGCCTCCCGGTGACGGTGGCGGCGGCGTCGTCGGCGTGGAAGTCGTGGGCCTTGCTCCTGATGTTGAACCACTTCCGCACCAAGCTCTTGGACCACGACAGCTACAAGCCACAGCAAGCGCACCGCATTCAGGCACAAGGAAACAGAGCACTCAGGCAGAGGAATGTGGAGGAGGGTGGTACCTTGCTCTTCTTGGTGGTGTTGTAGCCATCTCTCATTCTCGCCTTCCTTGCTCAGCTCTGGCTCAGGCTCAGCGAAGCACAGCGCTCATGCAGCAAGCAGCCCAGGGTCGTCGTCGAAGCTGCTGCAGAAACGCTCGGGCTCGTTGCTCCGCAGCGGGGTGGGAGGGGAGGGGGCCAAGGAAGGAAGGAAGGGAGGGAGAAGGGGGGTAGAGACAATGCGGCCACTGTTTGGCTACATGCACTCTATAAACAAAGATTGTGATTTGATGGAAAGATGAGACGAGAGAGGATTGATGAGGACGAGAACAAAATGTGGATTCTCTTCTCTTCTCTTCTCTCTGTGGCTCTGTGAGGACAGGCAGAGGAGGGGCTGGCAGCGCTAATGCCCGTAGCTAGCTTACCGGCTTCCCAAGCAAAGGGAGAAGAAGAACCAATACGATGCTACTCCTACTACTAGTAGCAGCAGTAGTAGCCTACCACCACACAGCTTATCTGAGGAGGAAGAGAGTGATAAGAGTGAATCTTGAATGGAGAAAGAAAAACTTGAGCCGTTGGAGGAGGTGCTTGTGTTGTGTTGTGTTGTGTGTGTGTGTGTGTGTGTGACAGTGTGAGTGAGCTTGGCTCAACTGAAATACGTGCGAGGGTGGAAGAGAATAAAGTGCTTGCAGAGGAATCTTAGGATGGTCAGTGTCTCTCTCTATCTCTCTATCCCTCTGCTTTTGCTGGCTGCCCTAGCAGAACCCAAGGAGGGCAAACCATGCATACCAAGCAATGCCCTTCGGGGGGAAAGTGTTGCTGCTGCCATGCCAGCACTTAAGCATGTGACTCTGTGTGTGTGTGTGTGTGTGAGAGAGAGAGAGAGAGAGAGGACTTCCATTTTGGAACAAGCCATGTCAAGCTTGAGCACCGGCAGCTCAAACCCGGGACTTCAAAATGAGATGCATTTCAAATGGGTTTCGGAAAGGATGATGAAAGATTTCGAAAGCATTAGCTGCTGCTATACATCCTGTGCTGGTTTCTTCACTGAATTATGGTACTACTGTGTGTGCAACTGAAGTTCCTCTCTCTGTCTCACCGGCCGTTCATCGGGCAGCAGCAGGGAGGGGAAGAGGGAAAGCAGGAAGCCGCAGCCGAGTCGGGGAGGAACAAAAAAGAACGAGAAGAAAGATAAAGTGATGAGGGAGGGGAGAGAGAGGGGTGTTGGTTGGTTCTCAGAGCGATCTTGGCTTGGCTTTTTTCACGTTTTCGCTTGCGTTTTTTGGTATCCGTGTGTGCCCCAATTTGTTTGTTCTTCTTTGTTCTTTCCCCCGCCACTGTTGCTGTTTCCCGATACGCTGCTCCTGCTTCGGTACTCGCCACTGATGACTGGTCTTCGGCTGCAACCAGAGGGAGGCTATGGATCTTGTGCTCCTGTACGTACGGCCACGTAGGAGAATGTGAGCTGGATGGATGGAAATCACACGCTTTTCCGCGTGCCAAAAGACAATCTCTTCTTCATCCAAGTACCGTCCTTTGAAGCTGGGCCATCATATAGAATCATATTACTATATAGTACTCCCTCCATTTCGTAATATAATGTGTTCGCGTTTTTCAAAATTCGAATTTGACCATACATTTAACCAACAAGACCGATTATGACGAGAGTAAAAATTATATCATTGAATTCGTATTCGAATGAAGTTTTTAATGGTACGGTTTTTGTTTTCGCCGCAATTGTTCACATTGGTTAAATTTATGGTCAAACTTAAAACTCGAAAACCGAGGACGCACTATATTATGAAGATGGAGGGGGTATATTTAAAAATCAAGGGCCCCTTCCATTCAAATACATTTCATAGCGTTTTTGGAGGTTTATAAAGGAGGGGGGGGAGGGGTGCAGTCCGGTGCATGTAGCTCCCACTTGCGCAGGGTCGGGGAAAGGGTCCGATCACTTTGGGCCTATAGTACGCAGTCTTTTCCTATATTTCTGTAAGAGATTGTTTTCAAGACTTGAACCCATGACCTCATGGTCACAAGGCAGCAGCTTTACCACTGCGCCAAGGCAGCAACCGTTTTTTGAGGTTTATAATTCTTAGAAATTTTTCTTACATTGGTAGTTTGATTCATAGGATTGAATCCTATAGGACTTTTCTCTATGGAATCAAATGTACTAAATTGCATTGGAAATCTAGCATTGATTTCAACCTTTTTTTACAATACCATTGTTTTCCCGTGGCATCAAACCGTGTCTAGACGGCGACCGCGACGGTGCCGGAGGCGCAGGCCTCTCGCACGACGGCGGTGGAGGTGGATCCCTTCCGCTCGATTTCGGTGTTGCTGCTCCGTTGCTTGGCATTTCTCTTCGGTCTTCTTGGCCTCGTGTTGGTGTTCCCAGTGAGACGGCGTGGGTGGCGGCGCAACTACGATGGCGCATGGTGTTGGGCGGTGGTTTGGCTGGTCGGCTTTGGTTGGGAAGTGGGGGTTGGAGTGCGGGAGAAATCCTTGTCGGTTCATTCGGCTCCGATGCGGTGACACCGACGGATGCCACCATTCCTTCCTGTAGGTGTCGGTGGTAGCCATCCCCTACTTCCCTCCGCATGCCGGGGGAAACCCTAGGACTCGTTCGGGTAGCAGCTCGTCGGCGTCGCATCCCTTCTTGGAGGTGCTGCCTGGTACGCAACGGATCGGAGCCTCGGGATGTGGTGGTTTATCGAGCTGCCATTGTTGGCATTTGCTTCTTCTTCTTTTTCTTTTGGGCTTGATGTGTTGCTCGCCCAGCAATGCTTTGTGTATGGTGTTGGTTGCTTTGGAATACAAAGTGGGGGGCTCCTTTTCATCAAATCATGTATTTTTTTTCCTATTCCTACGTTTTGAATATCATGCAAAACAAAGAGTGGCTAATGAAATTATTGAAAAAGATAGTATTTTGAGAGAGGGGAAAGGCAGGTGCAGGGTTACTGTTCTTGCTTTAGTGCAGTATCGTAATGTGAAGGCTCTTCAGATTTTTACTTTTTTGGAAAAGGAGGATAACCGCTGGCCTCTGCATCAACTAGATGCATGTAACCATATTATTAAGCAAAATATATGGAAATATTTGTGGTGTAGTACATGCTCTCTGAGAACTATAATGAAAGCAAAAAAGGGTAAAATGCCACAAATAGTGAAAATATGACGAGATGACTAAACACCTAGCCTATTATTGGATCGTCATCCAAGCCGGTTGTAGATATCCTGAGCAACCATCTTCCATCAGATAGGCTCAGTAACCAAAGGCTCTTTGGCTTCCGCATGAGTGAGTAAGGACCATGTACGGATCCAAGTAGTGGCCTTGTAGATAACTTGCAAAAAATTAATTCAAGTTTATCTGTTAAAAATCATATCATTTCTGTAGTTCCATATAGCCCAAAGTAACGCACATACCCCTATCCGAATATGTGTCGCAATAGTTGGATCAACCCAATTTAGCCACGTCCCAAATAACGTGTGAATACTATTTGGAGGGGTAATATTAAAGGCTATATGAACTGAGTGCCATTATAATCTAGCCATCGATCAGGAAAGATGTGTTTAATTGATTCATCTTGATCACAAAAACAACATCGTTGACTGCCCTCTCAGCTTCGCTTTGCCAAATTATCCTTAGTTAGAATCATATACTTCCGAACAAACCACATGATGACCTTTATTCTTAAGGGTACTTTTATTTTCCAAATATGTATCGATTTCAGAACTGGACAAGGGTAAATTAGGTCTACATACATAGATTTCACTCAAAACACATTGTTCATCGATAGTCTCCGATGAATCGTATCTCGCTCATCAAAGAGTTGAACATCCATCAACCTCTATACGAGATGTAGCCAAGTGGTCCATCGATCTCCTACTAAAGACCTCCGGAACTGAATGTTTAGAGGTGAAGACTGTAATACTGTAGCAACATATGCCTCCTTATGTTGTACAATATTATACAAGGACAAATATGTTGGAAATATGCCCTAGAGGCAATAATAAATTAGTTATTATCATATTTCCTTGTTCATGATAATCGTTTATTATCCATGCTATAATTGTATTGATCGGAGACTTAGATGCATGTGTGGATACCTAGACAAAACCATGTCCCTTGTATGCCTCCAATAGACTAGCTCGTTGATCCAAGATGGTTAAGGTTTCCTAGCCATGGACATGAGATGTCATTTGATAAATGTAATCACATCATTAGGAGAATGGTGTGATGGACAAGACCCAAACTACAGACATAGCATATGATCGTGTCAGTTTATTGCTACTGTTTTCTGCATGTCAAGTATATGTTCCTATGACTATGAGATCATGCAACTCACTGACACCGAAGGAGTGCCTTGTGTGTATCAAACGTCAGAACGTAACTGGGTGACTATAAAGGTACTCTACAGGTATCTCCGAGGGTGTCTGTTGAGTTGGCATGGATCAAGACTGGGATTTGTTACTCCGTGTGACGGAGAAGTATCTCAGGTCCCACTCGGTAATACAACATCACAACAAGCCTTGCAAGCAATGTGACTAAGTGTTAGTCACGGGATCTTGTATTACGGAACGAGTAAAGATACTTGCCACTAACGAGGTTGAACTAGGTATGGAGATACCGACGATCGAATCTCAGGCAAGTAACATACCGAAGAACAAAGGGAACATCATACGGGATTAACTGAATCCTTGACATAGAGGTTCGACCGATAAAGATCTTCCTAGAATATGTAGGAACCAATATGGGCACCCAGGTCCCTCTATTGGTTATTGACCATAGAGGTGTCTCGGTCATGTCTACATAGTTCTCGAACCCACAGGGTCTGCACACTTAAGGTTTGGTGATGTTTCGGTAGTACAGAGTTATGTATAGTGGTGAATGAAGGTTGTTCGAAGTCCCGGATGAGATCTCAGACGTCACGAGGAGCTCCGGAATGGTCCGTAGGTAAAGATTCATATATAGGAAGTCCTGTTTTGGTCGCCGAAAAAGTTTCGGGCTCATCGGTAGTGTACCGGGAGTGCCCGTTGTGTACCGGGAGACCATCGGGAGGGGTATTTAGACCCAAGAGGCTCCATGGACTGTGGGAGAGTGTTTACCAGCCCTTAGTGGGCTGGTGTAAGTCCCACACAAGGCCCATGCGGTTTGGGAAAAAAGGCCCAAAGAGAAAAGGTGGAAAAAGGCAAAAATAGGGTGAATCCTAGTCCTACTAGGATTGCAGGTGGAGTCCACCTCCTCCACCTAGTTCGGCCGACTCCTTGGAGGCTTGGCCCTTGTGACAAGCCTCCCCCTCTCTTCCTCTTATATATACTGGAGGTTTTAGGGTTTTTGCACAGAATTTTAGCCATGTGCTGCCCGTTCCTCCAGTGCATAGTTTCTCCTCTAGATCTGATTTCTGCAGTGCTTAGGCGAAGCCCTGCCGGAATAGCTCCGCCACCATCGCCGGAGCGCCGTCATGCTGCCGGAGAACTCTTCTACCTCTCCGCTCCCTCTTGCTGGATCAAGAAGGCGGAGATCGTCATCGAGTTGTACGTGTGCTGAATGCGGAGGTGCCGTCCGTTCGGCGCTAGATCGGAAGGACCGTGATCAAGATCGCGAGACGGATCGTGATGAGTTCGCGGGACGGATCGTGACGAGATCGCGGGACGGATCGTGATGAGTTCGTGGGAAGGATCGTGATTGGATCGTGGGACGGATCGTGATGAGATCGTGGGACGCTCGGCGATTTGGATCGCGAAGACGTTTGACTACACCAACCGCGTTTCTTAACGCTTCCCGCTTAGCGATCTACAAGGGTATGTAGATCCACTCTCTCTCTCGTAGATGCTCATCACCATGGATAGATCTGCATGTGCGTAGGAATTTTTTTGTTTCCCATGCAACGTTCTCCAACAGTGGCATCATGAGCTAGGTCTATGTGTAGATGAGATCTCGAGTAGAACACAAAAGGTTTGTGGGCATTGATGCTTTGATTGCTTCCTCCCTTGATCGGATTTTGGTTCAGCGGTATTGTGAGACGAAGCGGCCCGGACCAACATTACCCGTACGCTTACGAGAGACAGGTTCCCTCGACCGCAACTTGTTGCATAGATGGCTTGCGGGTGCCAGTTTCTCTCACTTTAGTTGGATCGGATTCGACAAAGGCGGTCCTTGAGAAGGTTGAAAAGCAACTAGAGTATCACCATTGTGGTTTTTGCGAAGATGAGAATTGTTTTTGCTAGATACCCGTAGCAGCCACGTAAAACATGCAACAACAATTAGAGGACATCTAACTTGTTTTTGCAGGGTATGTTGTGATATGATATTGCCAATTACATGATGTGATATATGTGATGTATGAGATGATCATGTGATGTATAGATTATCACGACTTGCATGTCGATGAGTACGGCAACCGGCAGGAGCCATAGGGTTGTCTTGAATTATTGTATGACATGCGTGTCAATCGTTAAGCGCTATGTAATGCTTTACTTTATTGCTAAATGGTATCAATAGTAGTAGAAGCATGTTGGGAGCGACAACCCCGATGGCGACACGTTGATGGAGATCAAGATGATGGAGATCATGGTGTCTTGCCGGTGACGATGGAGATCATGTCGGTGCTTTCAAGATGGAGATCAAAAGCACAAGTTCATGGCCATATCATGTCACTTATGATTTGCATGTGATGTTAATCCTTTTATGCACCTTGTTTTACTTAGGACGACGGTAGCATTATAAGGTGATCCCTCACTTAAATTTCAAGATGAATTGTGTTCTCCTCGAGTGTGCACCGTTGCGAAAGTTCGTCGTGTTGAGACACCACGTGATGATCGGGTGTGATAGACTCTACGTTCACATACAACGGGTGCAAGCCAGTGTTGCACATGCATAACACTCGGGTTAAACTTGACGAGCCTAGCATGTACAGACATGGCCTCGGAACACAAGAGACCGAAAGGTCGAACATGAGCCATATAGTAGATATGATCAACATGATGATGTTCACCATTGAAACCACCTCAACTCACATGATGATCGGACTTGAGTTGGTGAATTTGGATCATGTATCACTCGAATGACTGGAGGGATGTCAATTTGAGTGGGAGTTCTTAAGTAATATGATTAATTGAACTCATTATCATGAACATAGTCAGTAGTGTCTTTGCAAACTGTGTTGTAGATTACTAGATGACGCTGTAGCTCCCTTGAATTTTATATGTTCCTAGAGAAATAGAGTTGAAAGATGATGGTAGCAATATTGCGGACTGGCTCCGTGATCTGAGGATTGTCCTCGTTGCTGCACAGAAGGCTTATGTCCTTAATGCACCGCTCAGTGCGCCAACCCCTCTAGCATTGTTTGTAGATGTTGTGAACATCTGACAGGCACGTTCTGATGACTACTTGATAGTTTAGTGCGTCATGCATTACGGCTTAGAATTGAGGCTCCGAAACGTTTTGAATGTCACGGAACATATGAGATGTTCTAAGAGCTGAAATTAGGATCTCAGGCTCATGCCTGGGTTGCGAGATATGAGATCTCCACCAAGATTCTTTGCCTGCAAGATGAAGGAGAATAGCTCAATCGTTGAGCATGTGCTCAGATTGTTTGGGTGCTACAATCGCTTGAATCGACTGGGAGTTGATCTTCCAGATAAGATAGTGATTGATATAGTTCTCCAAGTCACTCTCACTAAAGCTACTAGAACTTGGTGATGAACTATAAAACGCCAGGGATAGAAATAATGATCCCTAAGCTGTTCGTGATGTTTTGACACCGTGAAGGTAGAAATCAAGAAGGAGCATCAAGTGTTGATGGTTAGTAAAACCACAAGTTTCGAGAAGGGCAAGGACAAGGAGGGGAACTTCATGGATAGCAAGTCAGTTGCTGCTCCAGTGAAGCAACCCAAAGTTGAACCTAAACAGAATAATGGTTATTCTGTTTACATGAATAATACCTTCAATGGTCATGCACTCAGTTAGAATGGTTTGTTGAATCTTGATCGTAGTAATACACATGTTCATAACATTGATGCCAAAAGATACAAAGTTAATAATGATAGTACCACATACTTGTGGCACTGCCGCTAAATGTCATATTGGTATAAAGCGCATGAAGAAACTCCATGCCAATGGATATTTGGACTCATTCGATTTCGAATCGGTTGAGACATGCGAACCATGCCTCTTTGGCAAGATGACTAAGGACTCCGTTTCCAGATGGATGGAATGGGCAAGTGATTTATTGGAAATGATACATGTTGATGTATGCAATCCAATGAGTCTTGTAGTGTGCTGTGGATATCGTTATTTTCTTACCTTCACTGATGATTTGAGTAGATATAGTGTATATTTACTTAATGAAACACAAGTCTGAATTGTTTGAAAGGTTCAAGCAAATTCAGAGTGAAGTTTAAGATCATTGTGACAAGAAGATAAAAATCTCTGAGATATGATCGTGGAGGTAAATATCTGAGTTACGAGTTTGGCATACAACTTTAGACAATGTGAAAATTGTTTCACTACTCACGCCACCTGGAACACCATAGTGTGATGGTGTGTCCGAACGTCATAGTCGTGCTCTATTGGATATGGTGCGGGTTATGATGTCTCTTATCGATTTACTACTATAGTTTTGGGGTTATGCATTAGAGACAACTGCATTCACTTTAAATAGGGCACCATCTAAATCCGTTGAGATGACATAGTGTGAATTATGGTTTGGTAGAAACCTAAGCTGTCATTTCTGAATGTTTGGGGCTGCGACGCTTGTGTGGAAAAATGTTTTCACCTAATGAGCTCAAACCCAAAGCGGACAAATGCATCTTCATAGAATACCCTAACAACAGTTGGGTAAACCTTCTATCTCAGATCCAAGCATAAAGTGTTTGTTGCTGAAACGGGTCCTTTCCCGAGAAAAGGTTTCTCTCGAAAGAATTGAGTGGGAGGAAGATAGAACTTGATGAGGTTGTTGAACCTTTGTTTCAACCAGAGAGTAGCGCAGCGTAGAAAGATGTTTCTGTGGAACCTACGTTAGTTGAAAAGGAGGTTTTAGGGTTTTTGCACAGAAATTTAGCCACGTGCTGCCCGTTCCTCCAGTGCATAGTTTCTCCTCTAGATCGGATTTCTGCAGTGCTTAGGCGAAGCCCTGCTGGAATAGCTCCACCACCATCGCCGGAGCGCCGTCATGCTGCCGGAAAACTCTTCTACGTCTCTGCTCCCTCTTGCTAGATCAAGAAGGCGGAGATCGTCATCGAGATGTACGTGTGCTGAACACAGAGGTGCCGTCGGTTCGGCGCTAGATTGGAAGGACCGTGATCAAGATTGCGAGACGGATCATGATGAGTTCGCGGGACGGATCATGATGAGTTTGCGGGACGGATCGTGACGAGATCGCGGGACGGATCGTGACGAGATCGCGGGACGGATCGTGATGAGTTCGCGGGATGGATCGTGATTGGATCGCGGGACGGATCGTGATGAGACCGTGGGACGCTCGGTGATTTGGATCGCGAAGACGTTTGACTACACCAACCGCGTTTCTTAACGCTTCCCGCTTAGCGATCTACAAGGGTATGTAGATCCACTCTCCCTCTCGTAGATGCTCATCACCATGGATAGATCTACGCGTGCGTAGGAATTTTTTTGTTTCCCATGCAACGTTCCCCAACAAAATATTGTGTGGCCAGAGGGGTCTCCCCTAGCCACGTATCCTCCTAGAATCTAGTAAAATCACTGTTTCCAATGATGATTTTTGTCCTTTGGAAGAAGTCAGTTTTCACTCTCATCAACCCCATCTAGAAAGGTGAATCATTGGATCTAACGCTAACCTCGACCAAGGTTTTAGACTGTAGGTACTTGTTACGCTGTAACTGTACCCACCTGCCTTCAGTCTCAACATAAAGCTCGTATACCATTTACTGAGAAGGCACCTATTTTTACCTCTAAATTCTCAATGCCTACCCCCCCTGGACCTTCGGTCTACAAATGATATCCCATTTAGTAAGCATGTATTTTCTATTTATTTTATCGCTTTGCCAAAAATATCGTGATCGATAAAAATCTAACCTTTTTCGTACCCCTATAGGTACTTCAGAGAAAGATAGAAGGAACATCGACATACTCGTGAGTACTGAGTTTATCAGTACCAGTCGGCCTCCATAAGACATAATCTTACCCTTTTAGCCGCTTAGTTTTGTTTTCAAATTGATCTTCAATACACTAAACGGTAAGGTACCAAGTTCACGTCCGAACAATTGTCTATAAGCTTCTAGTTCTTCCTTGGATCTCCCAAAGCAGAAAAATTCACTTTTGTTAAAGTTAATCTTCAAACCCGACATTTGTTTGAATGGGCATAGCACAACCTTCATATTTATGGCCTTTGCCATATCATGTTCCATGAGAATTATAGTGTCACCAGCGTATTTTATATGGACACTCCAACATTAACAAGATGTGAGACTAGTCCTCCCACTTGTTTGTCCTCCTTATCTTGACCTATGAGAATCGACAACATGTGCTCCACTATGTTGAACAAAATAGGTGGCATGGATCTTCAGAATTTGGATATGATCATATGATATATTGGCATGGCCCTCGTTGTGTGGGTAATTTGGGGGCACACACGCATGCCTCTGAAACTAGATGATGCCCCACGCGTTGTTGCAGTAACTTTGTTAAAATGTATACATGGTTGCTAAAAATAACTAAGTATAATGAAAATAAAATATAAGCACAAAAATCAATTTCAAAGAGTGTCTAAAAATAGGAAAAAACTTTTGAATAAAAATGTAATTTCAAAAAAATGTAAAGGATGGCTAACATGCATGTATGATGTGGCGACCTTACATGCATATACTAATACAAAAATAGTTGTAATTTATAAGTTCAATACATGGCTCATGGGCCCTTCACTAACATAGAACATATCATGTTAAATAGTCTCGGCTCTGCCCATAAGCAAGCAGGCAGACATAGATGAAATGGCTGTGGGTCCCACACGTCAACCGTAGACTGTGTAAGATCAACCAGCACCCCGAAATCAGTAATGCATACGGCCAAATATGGGTCCCACGCGACTATATGCACGGGCAACACAAATGCATGCGGCCTTACATGGCGGCCCCATGCGTCAACACCGAACGATGAGAATGCATGCAACCTTACATGGCGGTCCCATCTGTCAGCAACGGGGATGTGAATGCATGCAGCCTTACATGTCGGTCCCACGCATCAGCATTGGTGTTGTGACGGTCAAAGGCTTTAACTTGACGGCAAGGCCCCGTTTAGCCTCTTGTGAGGCCAGGGCGAGTGGAGGAGCAGGAAAGTGAGCACAGTATGATGGACGAGGCAAAACTAAGGAGAACTAAGGAACCATGGGCACGAAAGTATAAGTCCCAAATTTATAAGTTTTTTTCATTTTCAAATGGGCACCCATGCGACCATCTATGATCATTTGAAGCATTGTCTTTGATCTATTTACTTAAGTGTGCAGGCAAAAGAAGAAAATGGGCACTCATGCGATCGCTAGCGATCATTTGGAAGTTCGTATTTTGCTTTGTACTCGTGGAGCAAAACTTCGTCCAATGTTCCTGATGTTGTTCCAAGAAAACGTCTTTCACTCGAAGGAGAAGGGGATCAAGCGGACGCCCGAACGATCGGACGCGCCCGTTTCAAAGGTCGTTGTATGCTCTGTCTATAAAGAACTCAGTGGAAGAAGACCAAACGACCGCTCAAACGACTGGTCCCGGTCGTTTGAAAGGCCGTCGATCATGATTTCTTTCCGAGTTTCAATAGAATTTCTTCTGATCTTATTTGGTTTGTTTCCAATTCTTTTTAACTTCCGTATATCGTCAAAACCTGCGTCCTTAGCCTCTCGTATACATAAGTATTGCTTTCTCCTCCTTCGAAACTCACAAACCAATCTAGGCCAAGTCCTTTTGAACTTTGAGGTGTAGGTAGCAATGCCTCATTCGTGGGATAAGAGGTAGACCTCTTCGTAAGAAGAGGAGGACTTGGAGGAGGAGGAATATTCTGCGGCAAGCATGAGGGGGAGGCTTCGTCGTTGTCGTGATTGAACCTCTTCTAAGGAAGATCCGAAGGAAACTCCTTCCGAGCAAGAAGAAGAGGAAGATAAAGAGAAGGGCAACAAACCAATGGCCATCCCCATCAATGCCATCAAGTTCATCATCAACGAGGACAAGATTTCCTTTATCAAGGAAACTCCCATGATCAAGGGGAAGTGCGGTTTCAACAAATGCACCATCCATGATGCACACCATCGGTGCCCGCATGCAAGTTGGGTCTCCTAGGAAAAGGAGTAGCACCACCCTTATGCAACAAAACTCCACCCCAGGTACAAGTCAATAATTCTCCAATTGAGACTAAGGTTATGACTAACAAGATTATGGAGATGGAGGTCGATACGTCTCCAATGTATCTATAATTTTTTATTGATCCATGCTATGATATTATCATTCTAGGATACTTTCTAGGAAATTATATGCCAACTAATATTATTTTTGAGCACTAACCTATTAACCCAGTGCCAAGTGCTAGTTGTTGTTTTCTGCGTGTTTTTAGCTTTACAGGTTTACAGTACCAAACAAAGTCCAATTGCCACATAACTATTTATGATTTTTTCTGGACCAAAAGAAGACCTGGAAGCTTCAGGAGAAGACCAAAGGACACACGAGGGAGCCACCACACATCAGGGCGTGCCAGGGTGGTGGTCGCACCCTAGTATGTGGTGGGCCCCTCGGGCGCCTCCCGACACCCCTCTCTGGCCTATAAATTCTCATAAATCCCCAAAACCCTAGGGAGCCTCCCGAAACACTTTCTCCGACGCCTCAAGTCTATGTTCCGTTGTGCACCCATATGGATCCCTATTATATTGCCCTGTCGGAGGGGGAACAATCACGGAAGGCCTCTACATCAACCTTGATGCTCCCATGGTGATGTGTGAGTAGTCTACCACGGACCTATGGGTCCGTAGTTAGTACCTAGATCTTTCTCTCTCTCACTCTCTTGATCTTCAATACAATGATCATCGCATCTTTGCTTTGATCTATCTGATGTAATTCTTCTGTGTAGTGCGTTTGTTGGGATCCGATGAATTGTGTGTTTATGTTCAGATTATTCATGATAAAAGATTCGCGTCCTCTCTGAAATCTATTATGATTCTTATTTGCATGATTATTATAGCTTCATAAATCTCTCCGGTCTATTGAAATAGTTTGGCCAGCTAGATTGACATTTCTTTGGTGGGAGGTGTGCGTTGTAGTGGGTTCAATCTGGCAGTGCTCTATAACCCACTGACAGAAAGGGACGACACGTCTTTGTATTGTTGTCACTAAGGATAAAATGATGGGGTTAATTCATATTAATTGAGTTCTCTTTATCTACAACATGTCATTGTTATCCAAGCATTACTCTGTTTACTTAATACTCTAGATGCCTGCTGGATAGCGGTCGATGGGTGAAGTAGATAACGAGATAACTATGGGATAAGTAGATAATGAAACTATGACAGCAATCTGTCTAAACAGAACAGTTTGTAGCAATTTATGAAAACGGTGTACTTCTGTAACTCAAAAAATTACGAAAATTAGGACATGCTATAAAATATATATGACCATACTGTGTAAAAAATTCGTAAACTTTCCACGTTCCGGTAAAATATGAAAAATTCAAACTCTCCAGCCAAAGTTTTTGTTTTTACACAGCACTCATCAAAACATGCAATGCAAGCAACCTAAAGGCAATTCTTGGAAATTTTTATTGAAAAACATGATTATAAATAACACCTAACAGAAAGTAACTAAATATAATGACGACCCAAGCAAAACTCATATTATGTGACGGATAAAAATATAGCTCCAAGTAAGATATACCGATAGTGTTGAAGACGAAAGAGGGGATGCCTTCCGGGGCATCCCCAAGCTTAGGCGCTTGAGTCTTCCTTGTATATTACCTTGGGGGTGCCTTGGGCATCCCCAAGCTTAGGTTCTTGTCACTCCTTATTCTCCTCATATCGGTGTCTCACCCAAAACTTGAAAACTTCAATCACACAAAACTTAACGGAACTTCGCGAGGTGAGTTAGTGTAGTGAATATAGATCATTCACTTAGGTGCTGTCAAGACAAGATTCATAATTATTCCCACATGATACCTACTGTATTCCATCATTCCCACAATTTATATTACTCAATATAAGCTATAGGAACACTTGAAACAAGCAAACTATGCATGCAAAATAGAATCTGTCAAAAAGAGAACAGTTTGTAAAGATCTGAATGATCACCAAACTTCCCCGACTCTAAACATTCTGAGAAATTAGAAAAACTCAAGGAATTTTCTTATAAACTTTTTGTAAAAATTTCAGAATTTTTTGACGCTCTAGTAAAATCAGATAATTCATATACTGGACGCACAACTTTTTGTTTTTGCACAGAATCAAACAAGCAAGTATCAACACTATCCCAAAGGCTTTGCTTGGCACTTTATTTGAATAAAAGACAGAAAACATGATTAACACAGTAGCTTAATCATGTGAACACATCAAAACAGAAGGTAAAAGTGTTGGGGTGTCTCCCAACAAGCGCTTTTCTTTAATGCCTTTTAGTTAGGCATGATGATTTCAATGATGCTCACATAGGAATAGTAATTGAAACATGCAAGAGAGCATCATGAATCACATGAAAATCAAATTTAAGTCTAATCCACTTCCTATGCATAGGTATTTCGTGAGCAAACAAATCATGGGAACAAGAATCAACTTGCATAGGAAGGCAAAACAAGCATAACTTCAAAACTTTGAACACATAAAGAGTAAACTTGATATTATTGCAATTCCTACAAGCATATGTTCCTCCCTCATAATAATTTTCAGTAGCATCATGAAGGAATTCCACAATATAACCAGCACATAAAGAATTATTTCCATGATGCACAAGCATATAATTTTTATTACTACCCACACAAGCAATTTTCTTCTCATTCAAAATAGTGGGAGCAAACTCAACAAAATATCTATCATGACATACTTGATTGACATAACCACTTTGAATATTAAAAGCATGATGACAAGTTTCATGGTTACCATTACACTTTATAGCATACATGTCATCACAATAATCATCATAGATAGGAGGCATGTCATAATCATAATAGTTTTGCTCATCAAAACTTGGGGGGCTAAAAATATCATCTTCATCAAACATAGCATCCCCAAGCTTGTGCCTTTGCATATCATTAGCATCATGAATATTCAGAGAATTCATACTAAAAATATCACTATCATTCTCATCACTCAAATATTTAGTGCCAAACATTTTAATAACTTCTTCTTCTAACACTTGAGCACAATTTTCCTTTTTATCATTTTCACGAAAGACATTAAAAAGCTGAAGCATATGAGGCAACCTCAATTCCATTTTTTTTGTAGTTTTCTTTTATAAAACCAAACTAGTGAAAAACAAGAAACTAAATGATTTTATTGCAATATCTAAAGATATACCTTCAAGCACTCACCTCCCCGGCAACGGCGCCAGAAAAGAGCTTGATGTCTACTACACAACCTTCTTCTTGTAGACTCGTGTTGGGCCTTCAAGCACAGAGTTTTGTAGGACATCGGCAATTTTCCCTCAAGTGGATGACCTAAGGTTTATCAATCTGTGAGAGGTGTAGGATGAACATGGTCTCTCTCAAACAACCCTGCAACCAAATAACAAAGAGTCTCTTGTGTCCCCAACACACCCAATACAATGGTAAATTGTATAGGTGCACTAGTTCGGCGAAGAGCTGGTGATACAAGTGTAATATGGATGATAGATATAGGTTTTTGTAATCTGAAAATATAAAAACATCAAGGTAACAAATAGTAAACAATGAGCAAAACATTGTATAAATGCTTGGAAACAAGGCCTAGGGTCCATACTTTCACTAGTGCAATTTCTCTCAACAATATTGGCACAGTTGAATCATATGTAAGTACCTCTCGTGCGACAAAGAGTTCACTCGAAAGTCACAAATAGCAAAGAACTAACGAATAAATTATTGTAGGGTACGAAACCACCTCAAAGTTATCTGTTCTGATCAATCTTACGAGTCATCCCTGTAAGTTTCATGGACAGCCCTAGAGTTCGTACTAAAATAACACCTTAAGATACACATCAACCAAAACCCTAATGTCACCTAGATACTCCAATGTCACCACAAGTACCCATGGGCTTGATTATACGATATGCATCACATAATTTCAGATTCATCATGTTCAATCCAACACAAAGAACTTCAAAGAGTGCCCCAAAGTTTCTACCAGAAAGTCAAGACAAAAACGTGTGCCAACCGCTATGCATAGATTCCCAAGGTCACGAAACCCGCAAGTTGATCACCAAAACATACATCAAGTGGATCAATAGAACATCCCATTGTCACCACGGATATCCCATTGCAATACATACATCAAGTGTTCTCAAATCCTTAAAGACTCAATCCGATAAGAAAACTTCAAAGGGAAAACTCAATTCATCACAACAAGATAGAGAGGGGAAAACTCCATATGGTTTATCTATATCAATAAAGCTCTCGATACATCAAGATCGTGTCATCTCAAGAACACGAGAGAGAGAGAGAGAGAGATCAAACACATAGCTACTGGTGCATACCCTCAGCCACGAGGGTGAACTACTCCCTCCTCGTGATGGAGACCGTCGGGATGATGAAGATGGCCTCCGGTGATGGTTTCCCCCTCCGACAGGATGCCGGAACGGGCTCCCGATTGGTTTTTCGTGGCTCTGAAGGCTTGCAGTGGTGGAACTCCCGATATAGGTTCTGCGTTTTTTTTTTGGAATTTATAGGAATTTATGGCGGTGGAAACGAATCAGGATGGGCCACGAGGGAGTCACATGCCTAGGGCGCGCGCCCTAGGGGGTGGGCTCGCCCCTGAGGCTTGTGACTGCCTCGTGGGTCTTTTGACCCAACTCCAACTCTCCCTGGGCTTCTTCTGGTCCATAAAAATTCACCGTAGATTTTTATTCCATTTGGGCTCCGTTTGATATTCCTTTTGTGTAAAACCCCAAAACACGGAAAAAACAGGAACTGGCTCTGGCTCTAGGTTGATAGGTTAGTCCCAAAAATAATATAAAGTTGTAGTAAAATGATTGTAAAACATCCAAGAATGATAATATAACAACATGAAACAAGCAAAAATTATAGATACGTTGGAGACGTATCACATGTCACATCAAAAAATATGTTTATATCGTTTACCTACCCGAGGACGAGTAGGAATTAAGCTTGGGGATGCTGATATGTCTCCAACGTATCTCTAATTTTTGATTGATTCGTGTTATAATAGAATCATTCTAGGATACTTTTGGGGCAATTATATGCCAATTAATATTATTTTTGAGCACTAACCTATTAACGCAATGCCAAGTGCCATTTGCTTTTTCTACGTGTTTTTAGCTTTTCAAGTTTACAGTGTCAAACGAAGTCCAATTGCCAACGAATTTTTTAATGTTTTTTCTGGACCAAAAGAAGACCTGGAAGCTTCGGTAGAAGACCATAGGCCACACAAGGGAGCCATCACACATCAGGGCGCGCCTTGGGGGGTTGTTGCGCCCTGATATGTGGTAGGCCCCTCGGGCGCCTCCCGACGCCCCTTAGTGGCCTATAAATTCTGATAAATCCCCCAAACCCTAGGTAGACTCCCGAACAGTTTTTCCGCTGCCGCAAGTCTCTGTTCCATCATGTGCCCCTCTGGAGCCCTGTTCTGTGCCCTGTCGGAGGGAGGATCGATCACGAAAGTCTTCTACATCAACCTTGCTACTCCCATGGTGATGTGTGAGTAGTCTACCACAGACCTATGGGTCCGTAGTTAGTACCTAGATGCTCTCTCTCTATTGATCTTCAATACAATGATCATGGCATCTTCGCTTTGATCTATCCAATGTAATTCTTTTTTGCGGTGCGTTTGTTGTGATCCGATGAATTGTGGGTTTATGTTTAGATTATTTATGATAAAATATTCGAGTCTTATCTGAAATCTATTATGATTCTTATTTTCATGATTATTATAGCTTCATAAATCTTTCTGATCTATTGAAATAGTTTGGCCAAATAGATTGATATTTCTTCGGTGGGAGGTGTGCGTTGTAGTGGGTTCAATCTGGCGGTGCTCTATATCCCAGTGACAAAAAGGGACAAGACACATCCTTGTATTGTTGCCACTAAGGATAAAACGGTAGGGTTAATTCATAGTAATTGAGTTCTCTTTGTCTACATCGTGTCATTGTTCTCCAAGCATTACTCTGTTTTACTAATACTCTAGATGCATGCTGGATAGCGGTCGATGGGTGGAATAATAGTAATAGGTGCTGGCAAGAGTCAACCTATTTTCTTATGGACATGATCACTATATACACATGATCATTGCCATGAATAAATATTGCATAACTATGCGATTTTCTATCAATTGCCCAATAATAATTTGCTTACCCACCATATGCCTACTTCATGAGAGATGCCACTAGGGAAATCTATGCCCCCGGGGTCTACCAAAATATATATTTACAAAAATATTAGTTACCTTGCTGTTATTATTTACTTTCTATTTTATTTTGCAATTTAGAATTATCTACTACCAACCACACTACTTATTAGCTTGCAAGTAATGAGTCCACGGGGATTGACAACCCTCTTGCCGCGTTGGGTGCAAGTGTTTGCTTCTTTGTGTGCAGTCACTGAAGATGGGGGTTGCCTGCTACTCCTATTGGTTCGATAAACCTTGGTTCTCGAATGAGGGAAATACTTATCTATACTATGCTGCATCACCTGCTCCTCTTCATGGAAAACCCAACGCCGATCACAAGTATGAGTCACCTTGGTTGTCAAGACCCATGAGGCCCTTGACACGAGCTTAAGGATAATCGCCAACCAGGGTGCAACTCTTCAGATGTATCGTTCTCGCATCACAAATTTGGAGGTTTCCAGTAAGCTCATGATTGATGCCCTTGCCAGTGTCTCCGCTCGACCTTTAGAAGAGAACACCGGTCTCAATAAAAAGAAGACTAAATGAATCCCATCGGCTTAGCATGTTAAGCTTGGTGGGGTTTTGAAGCCCTCTCTCGTTTCCCTTATCATTACTAGTTTCCGTTGAACTTTGTTGAAAGAGTTCATTTGGTTTGAATACATAAAGTACTATCATACCTTTTTGTTGAAGAGGGACGAGTCTTATCCATCAAGCCATGTATGGTTTGATGAATGGTCCATTATGATCTTGATGAATTTTCTTAGTATGGTCATGCATCCTTGTGTGCTATGTATCCTTTCTTTTAGATGATGATGATAAGTCTTCCACATCTCTAGTACCAATCGGGAATGATAAGATGACAACTTGATGTGATGCATTGGAACTGGTTTTAGTTTATTTTGTGATTACTTGGCATGGTTTCTTATAACTAATGAACCGAGTATGAAAGGTGGACACGTTCTCGTGCATAAAAACATTATTGATTCAAGAAAACTAATGTAATTCCTAGTTGAACTTGGATATTTTTGCACACCATTCATATCACATGTTGAAAAGAGAGAGAAAACTTCGAGTGATATGGGGCAGGCTTGGTAATTGAAGACATAAAAAGGGAAGAGAAGACCAATGAAATGAAAAATGTATAACACTAAGGCTTGTATGACTGAAAGAGGAGAATGAAGTATCACTTAGAGTTAGACTCTCATTAACGATTGATAGTAAGATGTGGAAGCCTTCATACTCACTTGATGGAAATTAGGATAATGTGGTGCATGGTGTAATTAATCATATGATGTAAATTCTAAAGTTTAACTTTGGACCCATTCATTTGATTCATCCACAACTCATAACCAAGATGATCTGTTCATTACAAGTTGTGGTATTTGGTCGGGGACAAGCAAATCTTTAAGCTTGGGGGAGTTAATGAGTCCAAATTATGAGACTATTTTACTGTTATTTTTGTGCCTACTTTGTAGGCTTTGTGGAATTTTACCGCATTCACGCACTTCTTTTTGCTGATAATCCCTTAGGTATCGACTTGTGGAGCAATATTCATTTAATGGAGAAAATTCCCAAAATTGGCGGTAGAATCACATATGAAAGCTGATAAACACTTTCCATAAAAACATCGAGCAAGCAGGCCAAATAAACAGCCGTCATCGGACTTCCGCAGGGAACGACGACATTCCATACGACCGCAAGCGGTTGTTTGGTGTGCCACCACCTCTGGAAGATCGGGTGTTTTCACTTCGTCGAAGCGGATCGTGAATCAGACACGTAGAGTCTCCATAAACTCATCCAGAAGGCAAAACCCTAGCCTCTGGAGGCCATCTGGAGGGAGGATCAACCAGGAGAAGAAGGGTGTTCCTCTCACCGCTAGAAGAATGACGTGATCATTGCCATCTTCATCACCACCGTCTTCATCATCATCATCCACATCCTTATCATCTTCAACATCAAGAACCCTAGTGGATCCTTCGGTGTATCGGTTGATTCATTCATCCATGTACTCCATTACCATTACCATGATGCTTGTTGTTCCCCTGTGCGAGTATACCCATTGCTCTCTGGATATGGATGAACCCTAGTGTGTAATAGGTTGTTTGATATTAGGATTTAATATCCTCTTTGCATGTTTATGTTGATAATCTTCTTGACGTTGGGTGAAGTCGACCATCCAACGTATGCCAATTTTGGATAGAAGGTTATTGCTATCGGCTAACTGTGTGGTTGTGGAGTTGGGTGGCATGAAATGCCCCTTCTCCCTTCATAGCGGATAGTTGCAACAGGGGTAAAACGGAGACCACTTTGCCTACGTCCACAGGGACCTCTTTCCCCTTAATAACCATTTGATAACCAAAGTGGGGAAGAACGATGGTGGCATATGGGATATAGAGATACCACGAGCTTGCACATGTCTATACCGGCTCCGCCCACAAAGACAAACATGTAAAGTGGATTAGGAATCCTAAGTAGCATTGTGTTTAGGCACCGCTATAGATGCACACTAGAGGGGATTCCGGACCCCCCCCAAACATTTTTAATCATTTGCCTCAAGTCTCATTTATATTACTAGTTATTTACTTTAATAGATTTAATCACCGTTACACTTGCAACTTCATCATTATTTCTTTTACTGTTTTGGACACTTACAATTTCTAGACACATTATTTGCACCTAAGGGCCAAAGATTGATTCCTGTGCTCCCTGTGGGATCAATACTCTTACTTCGAAAAGGCTACAACTAAACCATGTGCACTTGCAGGATATTAACGCTATCGCCTTAAAATTTGCACATTCTTCTCGGACATCTTGATCCACAAATCCTTGATGGACCGCTCCACTCTCCAAAGAGGTGGTCCATCGATTCCTTAGTTTTCTTACAAAGAGGACAAACGAAGAAGATGTGGCCCACTGATTCCTTAGTTTGGTTACAAAGAGAACAAATGCCATAGTTTGTCCAACCAAACTTTTGAAGCCTATCCCATGTCCAAATCCGGTTTTGAATTGCAAGCCAAGCGAAAATTTTCAACTTAGGATGCGCCCAGACCTTCCAAACGACATAGCTCATGGGTGAGTGGATGGTGCCAAGGAGTTCAACTTTGTATGCCAAAGTTGCGGAGTAGTTCCTGCTAGCCATGTGCTTCCAAATGATGTCATCCTCAATTCTGTCCATAATAATGATAGCCCGAGAGCGAGCCCAAAGGATCACAAGTTTCCGTGTGTGGACCATTTTCCATTATGCGGGCAACTTAATCTTTCTAAGCCAAGAGTTGCCCCGCATCGCCTCACACACGTTCCAATTTTCTTGGAGGAAGCCTCAAAGATGCGTGACACTTAGTCAATAGGCTTCTCCATGATCCAAGGTGAATCCCACAAAGGTGCACTGTCCCCATTGCTAGTGGTGATGTGCGTGGATGCATAGAAAAGATTTGACGATGATGACGGATAATAACGGTGAAAGAGGGTATCCCTATTGGAGACCGCACGCATGCGAGACTAGAGGGCCAGCCACCCCATTGAACAACATCCACGAGGAGGAGGTACGAAGCAAAACAATGATCCAGTCACGCAATTTGGAAGGGAAACCTCTCCTCTGCAGGAGATCAATGATGTACTCCCATCACACAGAGTCAAGGCTTTTTGGATGTCGAGCTTGAAGATGAGTGATGGGGGTTTACTCTTATGAAGCGTGCGGGTGAGTCCCATCACATACATGCAATTGTCATGAATGCTTCTTCTCTTGATGAAAGCCCTTTGTGCGCCTGGATATGATTGAGTGCATGTGTGGCCCAAGCGAGGAGGCAAGCACCTTAGTGATGATCTTAGGCACAATGTGTATGCGACTTATAGGTCTATAGTCGGTGATTTCCTCAGCCCCATCCTTCTTGGGGAGAAGCACCACATTCGTCGAGTTGAGTCACTTGAGATTGGTCGAGTCAAAATTGTCAAAATAGCGGACGACATGCATCAAACCCGTCTTGATGATGTGCCAACATCGCTTGAAGAAGGCACTCGTGAAGCCATCCGGCCCACGGGATTTGTTGCTAGGCATTTGGTCAATCATAGATTTAACCTCCTCCTAAGTGAGGGTGGAGTAAAGGTCGGCCAGGTCATTGCTCTAGTCACCAAGATTGAGCTAGTCCGAGTTTAAGTCCATGGACCTATGGTCCCTTCTCCCCAAGGCACTCGAAAATAGTTCGTAAATCAAGCCATCCTTTGCTTGTGATCGGTAACCTAAGCATTGTTGTGTTGGATCCTATGAATGTGACTTTTTCTTCATCTCACACTAACGATGAAAAAAATTGGTGTTGGCGTCACCCTCTTTTTGAGTGAAGATTCTCGCACGTTACTTTTTCCTTGCTCTCTCACGTACCGCCATGCTCACAACCTGCCGTTTGGGCTTGGCCTCTTGTTCAAGAATGAAGAGACCATGTTCCTCCTGCGCGATGTCGAGGTATAGGATCACCGGAAGGACGGCATGGAGGTGAAGTTTAGCCCTGAAGAATAGCTTCTTACTCCATTTGTTCAGCCTCAACCCCGTTTTCTTGAGCTTATAAACACGATACACAACCCTCTCCTCCTAGATGAGCGTCCATGCTGTGAGAGGGGAGATCGCGATTCCCGTGTGTGTCGATCAAACCACCGAGTCCTCTTCTACACCGCTTTCCCTTGTCGTGAACAAACAACTCAAGAAGAAGCCACGTCGTCGACCGCCCGGCCAACCCGATTGCAGAGCACGCATGCTCACCGCCGGCCGAACGAGCGTGGCACCCATGCGCCGCCCCTGGATCGGCCCTCCCTCGCGTCCTTTCCGAATCTCTTACCGGTCCTGGACTGTTCACGCTGGCTGTACTAGCCAGGAAGATAACACTTGCCGCAGCAGCCTTTGTTGCTGGGCACGTACTCGCCGGAGGACGCCGGCCGGACCGCGAGATCTTGGGTACAGACACGGGAGATAATAGGTGATCTCAGCGGTAAAACCGACCGGACTTGATTCTTCTCCTGCCATCTTGACCGGCGGCCTCTGCGGCCGAAAGGACGCGGCGGTTTCATATCGCCTCCGTATACGACGACTGTGAAAACAGTCACCAGATATCTGGCCTCCATCCTCCATCCATTCCATGCAGTAAAAATGAAACGACCCAAGTTATTACCGAGGCACTGAATCCTTGAACCCTTCTTCTTATGGGAACTAAAATGATTCAGAATATGTCACCCGTACAATGTCTCACTGACTTGCAGGTCTATTGACAGTAAGAAATCCAGTAAGGTACATCTCATGGTTGAACACTTCTTCTTGGAGGAATGATGTTACAGGAACGACGAACATCCACGTGTCCCCGATTTCCGATGATCATTTGCTCAGACGGCGCGCAGGAGTACTAGTACCATCGTTCTTCTGCTTGAACAAGGCCAATCCGTCTCAAGACTGAATAATTAACAGTTAGCATCATAATCCTGGAACCAAGAGATCACGACCGCGCCAAAAGCCGCGCACACGCCCATCCTTTCCGCCCGGTTCAAGCCTAGTTTAATCCACTCCCACGGACGCATGCCATTGGCAATGGACATGGCAGCTCCAAGAGACAAAAGTTGGCCTGCAACCCAAGCAGATTTGTTATGGGTCTCCGTTCCAGCAGGGTTCACGCTGATCATGACCATCCAAGAAAAACCGACCTGAAAACAGTAGCAACACGCCGCCTAGGGCGATGCGGATTCTCGCTGCCCCAATCATGGCCAAGCTATTAATCTTTGTCTCTGCACACCTCTACACACGTAGCAGCACTAATTCCCGGCACTGCAGACTGCACTGGTCCAACCTGGGATTAGACCGGTTCCTATGTTGATTAATCAATCGAAAAGTACAGCCTTGGCTACTTGTTGTGCGCATTGCTCCCTTCTCCAAGGCAGGCTAGACGAACCAATATTCTTGAGACCAGGGCACACTAGCTTAGCTTGACCAGCAGCTCCCATAAGAACCTGGGATATGGCAGCGAGATGCACTCTGCCTCACTGGTTGGTGGACCCAGCAGGCACATTTTGTGCTATTAGGAGAAAAGCAAACTCATGGAGCCTTGTGTGCCACCACCCTTGAAGCTAGCTACTACACGGGAGGGCACTTATGCTAGTCTAATTAGGGGATCAAGTGGCACTAAACTTGGAATGATTGGCAGCATAAAATACATTTGCCAGGCTAATGGCAGGGCAAAGCAGGTTTCAGGCTCTAGATTACCTATAAAGGCCATCTTGGCCGTGCATGCTCTCCCAAATCTCCAGAAATGGGAACCCCCTACACCCTCCTTCATTGGTGATGTGGCCTATATGATTCTACGTTCGTGTGCTCTCATCAAATATTTTATATACATGCTTGAGAGTTGAGACTAGTTGCGAGATATTCAAAATATTTCAAAACCGCAAACTTGAACACCCATTGGTACTACTCGGGCGTACAAAAAACATTTGTTTGTAATCTATTAAAACATAGTTCGAGTGCATAAATTCTACTGGAGAGTGGTCTAGGTTTCTCAGAAAAATGGAAGATTAGTAGATCACACGTTTAAGTAAAAAAATTAAGTTGCAGCATAAAACCAAATAATATTAAAAACCAAGTGGTGGTCTTTGCTATTTAACCCCTTCTTGACACAAGAGGTTGTCATCTAGCTAGGTCGAGGGATTGTCCTATAGCTTTGCTCATCACATTGTGTTATACAGTTCTTCTTACCGGAGTCCCGTGGCAGCCATAGGGGTCTATGTGAGGGCGACCTGTTGTTGCAGCTCCTCTTCGTCCTAACCATTGACACCCTTCAACGAATATTGGATTTGGCAATGCATAATGAAAATCTTCATGTGCTTGGTGCCGCAAGGCAGTGGTCGAGCTAGACAAGGAATACTGGAGGGGCGAAAGGCAAAGAGAGGGAGGCGCAAGACCATACTTTTTTCTAATTAAGCACCCCCAAAAAATTCTTCAAGTGTCGTGTGTGCGTGGGGGTGGGGAGCCCCTTCGTGCCTTCCTTTACATTGGTGATGCAACATTGTCTATGTCCGTGAGACAAGGAGGTCTAGAGGAGTCTTGTATGACTCGAGCATGCAACCAAGACTCCTGCGGCGCCTTCACCACATATGACCAGAACGTTCTCCGTCGAGGCATCTGAAACCAATTCATACCCCACGTACTGATCATTCTTGCAACTCGGTTAATAACTGTTATGTTGCAACTTGTATTACCAGGAGGCCAAAACCAGCATATATATGATGTACAAGAGGATGCCAAAATGCTAGAATATAAAAGACCAAAGGCCATCATCAATATAACTCTAACACCCCACCCCCACCCCCTCAAACTCATGGTGGATCCACAACACTGAGTGTGGAGAGGTAAAATCTATGTTCGCTCTAGTCTGGGCCTTCGTGAAAAAGTCCGCTAGATGTAACTCAGAAGGCACATACTCAAGAGCAACAACATGATCATGCACATCAGCGCGAACATAATAAGTATGGTATAAGCGCTTGTTAAAATTGCCAATGAGGATATTGTACTTTGCAATAAACAGTTGTTGGACTGCACTTGGTCTTGTGTCGATCACAAATTCATGACTTCTTTTAAAACAAATCCACTAGGAAGCTATGATGGTATCATTGGTCTTGACTGTCTCTAAGCACGTAGCCCAATGATGGTGGATTCGAGCAAGCATTGGATGTCCTTCACACATCGAGGTTTAGAGATCACTCTCCTCGGTACTGCAACGATGATTCTTGTGGTTGCAGTCTTAGAAGTATGTGCATTGTTGTGAACTGAAGATAGCCTCATTCCTTCTAAAGTTCAGCTAATTGTAGACGACTTTAAACATCTATTTGGTATGCCTACGAGCCTCCCTCCTCGACGAGCTTACGATCAAATAATTCCTCTTCTGTTAGGGGCCACTCTAGTGTCTATGAGATCGTACCGCCTGGCTCCTGCTCTACAAACTGAGTTGGAGTGCCAAATACAAGATATGTTGTCCAGTGGTGTCATCAGACCCAACAACAGTCCATTTTCCTCTCCTCTTCTCATGTTTAAGAAAAAAGATGATACATGGAGACCTGTGATCGACTATAGACACGTAAATGCTATGATGTAGAAAGGGAAATTTCCTATTCCAGTTATTGAGGACCTTTTGGAAGAACTTGCTGGTGCCAGTTGGTTCAGTAAGTTGGATCTTCGCTCGACATATCATCAAATCCGGTTAGCTCCTGGTGAGGAATACAAAACAACATTTCAAACTCATTTAGGCCACTATGAATTCAAGGTTGTTTCTTTTGGTTTGACTGATGCTCCGAATACGTTTCAATTTGCCATGAACCACACCTTATCGCCTAGTCTGAGCAAGTATGTGGTAGTTTTCTTCGACGATATTTCAGTGTTTAGTGTCACTCTTAAGGATCACATGTTACATCTTAGACAAGTTTTGAAGCTCCTATCTGGACATTAATGATGGGTCAAGTTATCCAAATGTGCATTCGCCCAGCGTTAGGTGGGCTATTTGGGCCATGTCATCAGAGGTTTTGGTTTGTCCACGGATCCTAGCAAGATTGTTGCTATTGAGACTTGGCCTACTCCGTCCAATTTAAGTAGGTACATGGTTTCTTCGGACTGGCAGAGTATTGCAGGAAATTTATTTGCCACTATAGAATTATTCATCGTACTTTAATTGCACTTATAAAGGAATGGGTAGTTTTTTGCTAGTGAATAGTCAAAGAGCAAGCTTTCCAAGAATTGAAGAATACCCACATGTTTGCTACGCTTCTGGTTGTTCCAGGCTTCACCAAAACCTTTGTGATCAAGACAAACATGTGCGATATTGGCCTTGGTGTAGTTCTTTCTCAGGATGGTCATCCCATTGGTTATGTCAGCATGGCCTTGGTCCCAAGAATCGTACATTAGCACGAAAAACCAAGGTCTTGGATTTTCATGAGTCACCCCTGGGAGGGCACTGTTGTTTCCTAGTTACTTACGGAAGAGTTAGACATATGTTTTGATGGTCAGCAATGAAGGAATTCATCAAATCCATAGTGCAACATTGTTTGATTTGTCAACAAGCTAAACCTGGAAGGGTTCCATACCCTCGCTTACTACGCCCGCTACCAGTGCCCAATTTACCCTCGGAAATGGTGGCAATGGATTTTACTAAAGTACTTTTGGTGTCTGGTCGTTGCAACTGCATCCTTGTGGTAATTGACAAGCTATCCAAATTTGGTCACTTTATTCCTATCCACCATCCTTTCATAGTGGTGACCGTAGCTGAAGCTTTTCCGGATATAGTTTATAAACTACATGGTATGCATCCTTCCATTGTGACTGATCGTGACCATTTATTTAGCAACACCTTTTTGGAAGGAGCTATTCTAGCGTGCACAAGGCACTCAACTGCGTATGAGCTCTACTAGGCATCCTTAGTATGATGGACAAACTGAATGCATGAATCATCATATAGAATGTTACTTACGTTGTTTCATATGTAATTATCCTACCAAGTAGTCTAAAGGGATTCTATTGTATGAACACTGGTACAATACCAATTGGCATTCAGCAACAGATAAGCCCCCCTTTGATATCATCTATCGTCATCCCCGCGGGCACTTTGGCATTGCGCCCGATTGTGCAATGGCCTATGAAAGATATGTCTAAGTGGCTGGAACATAGGCAAGTGATTTTCATCTCGCTTAAACAACAACTCTTATGTGACCAATAGAGAATGAAAATACAAGCAGACAACAACCATACCCACAAAGTTCTTGCGGTGGGTGATTCAGTTTTCTTGAAGCTACACCTTGACATCCTAGCATCAGTGGCCCCTCACGCTAATCACAAGCTTGTGTGTATTTTTTTTGCCCATACATGATACTAGAGAGAGTGGGTGAAGTTGCTTATTGTGAGGACATGCGAGCATCGAGCAAGGTTCATCATGATTTCCATGTCTCCCTGCTTCGTTGAGTTCTGAAACTAGATCATCAAGTTTTTTCCTTCGTTTCCCACACCTAAAGCCCATCTGCAAGTTCCTGAGAAGACCTTAGAGCAACACATGATCCATCATGGAGTTAACAAAATTTTTCAAGTTCTTATCTAGGGGTCTGATGGCACACCTGAATCGGCTACGTGGGAGGACTTGGAGATGCTCAAGCAGTTGTTTCCACACGCGCTGGCTTGGGGACAAGCTGCATCTTGTCCGGTAGGGATTGACAACAGCAACAAGGAGCAAGCATGGGAAGGTGATGAAGCAGATTCAAAAAGAAGGACCACGCGCAAGCCTCGTCTTCCCACTCGTCTTCCAAGCCCAGAATGGGCCTTGGGCCATGTACTGTATAAGTGCTCTCCCCCTATCTTTGGGGATAGGAAGGCGGGGGCAAACGGCTAGTTGGCCCGATAGGATAGCATGATCATCTCCCACCTCTCATTCCCCTCTCCTGGAACACATCTTGTTGTAGCTCAATTTCAAAATTCATGGTGATATAGATAGAGACCTTACTTGTCGTTCCTATATACTTTTTCTCGGAAAATATCCAATATATTCATACACCACGTTGCATTTGTTGGGATATCCTCCTAATGTGGGATGTGAGGAGATGACCATCTGAAGCCTTTTAGGCAGCCCAAAGAGGTGCAGAAGCACACTAACCATTGGGGTTATGACCTAGGGTCATTTTGAAATTTGCACATGAGAGGATGGAGATGCTTTATCCTCTTTCCAGCCTCCACAAGCTTGGGTGATGAAAATTAGTTCAACCTCCAAGGGAGAAGAGAGAAAGGGAAGAAAAGAAGATTAAAGGAAGAACTAAGTGAGCTCCTCCTAAAGTTTTTTATGGTCCAGATCCACTACCTTGTCTCCTTCAAGCTACGGTTCCATCATCTTTGGTGAGATTGTTCCAATCCCTAGCTCTTGAGCCCCAAATCTTGTTGTGTTCATCCAAGATCCACCTGATTCACCGCTAGTGCAACAACAAAGAAGAAGTGCAAGAGGTCGCATTCCTTCTTCTAAGTATGTAGCACATAAATATGTGTTGACATACGCAGATGAGCCCTCATGCTATGAGGAGGCAATGTGTGATGAGAATAAGAATGAATAGTGATAAGCCATGCAGGATGAGATGAAGTATGGCAATGATACTTTTGAGTTGGTGAATCTGCCAAAGGGCAAGAAAGCACTCAAGAACAAGTGGGTGTATAGAGTGAAGAGTGAAAAAACACCTCACATGCAAGGTACAAGGCTAGATTGGTTGTGAAAGGTTTCTGTCAGAAAAGGGCATCGGTTGTGATTAATATTCTCTCTAGTGGTCAAGATGTCTTCAATTCGAGTTGTGCTTGGCATGGTTGCCACCATGGACTTGGAAATTGAACAACTTGATGTGAATAATGCATCCTTTCATGTTGACCTAGAGGAGGAGATATACATGGAGCACCCAGAAGGATTCAAGGTTGCAGGCAAGGAGCACTTAGTTTGTAAATTGAAAAAGAGCTTGTATGGCCTCAAGAAAGCTCTTTGGCAATGATACAAGAAATTTGTGTCTTTTATGATTGGGCTTGGATACCATAAAGCACAAACTGATCATTGCGTCTTATGAAGAGGTACGCCGAGGGTGATTTCATTATTCTCTTGGTACATGTTGATGACATATTGATTGTTGGAAATCACACAAAGATGATTGCTCTCCTTAAGAAGGCATTTAGTAAAACATTTGCCATTAAATATTTAGGACCATCTAAACAAACACTTGACATGAACATGATAGATCAAAGAAAATGGTTTGGCTCTCATAGGAAACATACATTGAGAAGGTACCTGAAAGTTTCAATATGAAAGGTGCAAAATCAGTTAATTCTTTGCTTGCAGGCCATCAAAAACTGAATTCTACACAATGTCCTACAAGAAAGAAGGAGAAATAAGAAATGAGGAAAGTACCTTACCAATGTAATGTAGGTATTTTGATGTATGCCATGGTATGCACTAGGACTGATATTGGCTATTAAGTTGTAGTTGTTATCCGGTTCATGACAAATCTAGGTAAAGCTCACTGGGAAGCAGTGAAGTGGATTCTCAGGTATCTCAAGGGAACTTCTATATATTGTTAATGCTTTGGAAGTGGTGATTTTGTATTGCAGGAATATACATACGCAAATTATGTAGGTGACAAGGATCATACGGAGTCCACATCTGGATACCTGATGACTTATGCAAGGGAGCTGGTTCATGGCAATCAAGATTGCAGAAATGTGTTTCTACATCAACTTCGGAAGTTGTGTACATTGCATCAGTTGATGCTAGCAAGGAAGTTTTGTCGGTGAAGAACTTATTGCAAAAGCTTGACATGAAGCAAGAGAAGTATGTTCTGTTTTGCGATAGTCGAAGTGTTATTCATCTTGCCAAGAATTCAAGCTATCACTCTAGAACCAATCACATTTATGTGAGGTATCATTGGACTTGAGATGTTGCGAGTTCCAAGTTGTTGAAGCTTGAGAAGATCCATACCGACGATAGTGGCTCGGATATGATGACCAATATATTGCCAAATGAGAAGCTACAAGCATGTTTCGAGGTAGCGGGCATGGCAGTGCCCCCTCATGAGTAAGAGGGGGAGATTTTTTGGGATATCCTCCTTAAGTGGGTTGTGAAGAGATGACCATTTGAAGCCTTTTAGGCAGCCCAAATAGGTGCATAAGCCCACTCATTAGGGTTATGACCTAGGGTCATTTTGAACTTTGGACATGAGAGGATGGGAATATTTTACCCTTTGTCAAGCCACCACAAGTAAGGGTGACGAAAATTAGTTCAACCTTCAAGGGAGAAGAGAAAAAATCAAGAGAGAAAGGGGAGAAGAGGAAGATTGAAGGAAGAAGCAAATGGAGCTCCTACCCAAGGTTGTGATGGTCCAGATCCACTACATTGTCTCCTTCAAGCTACGGTTCCACCATCTTCGATGAGATTGTTCCAATCCCTAGCTCTTGAGCCCCAAATCTCGTTGTGTTCATCTAAAGATTTAGAAATCTTGATGTGTGAGATCCTCTAGTGTTATCTAGAGAAGAACTTGTTGTATCCCACATTTGATATAGTGGAAGAGGATTTGGGTGGCTTTGGCCTTGTGGTTTCCCCCCTAAAGTTGGGGGTTTTCCACGTAATAATCCAGTGTCCTAGTATTGATGCTCACTGATGTTCAGGTTGTTACTCCTGCCATCAAACACTCGTCTGAGGAGTGTCTTGTCTGCTGAGTAACATTTTTAGCTCCATATATGCTGATGCATATGTTTTCTCCTATGCTAACAACTAAGCAGTGGTCCTACTCAAGTACATGATGTGGTGTTGAGATTACTTTGTTGCTGATGTAGTATTCAGTCCATCACAGGTGTGTTTGTGTCTAATTCGCAAAATCATGTGAGGCCACCGTCGGTGAGGTTGAGAATAAGCATAAGTGGCAACACATATGAGATGCCATGTGTTAAACGAAAGGATGTGGACCTATTGGAGTTTTGACTCATGGTTACTTTGTGAGGGGAACGTGATAAGTTTTTTGGAAATTGTTCCACATAGACGAAAAAGTCTAGACGATCTATCGACGACCATAACCCAGCGTGTGTTGCTCCACTATGGACGATATTCCCCGGTTGGATTTAATTGTTATGAGCGAATTGTCTAAAAAGTATCGTTGCATAGCATTGCTCTATTTTTTTCTTCTGTTGCTACACACGGTCTCCTTTGATAGTACTCCACTCCACTCTGCCACCCAGACTCCCGTTCGGCAATCTCCGGCCTTCTCCGGCATGGAGGATAGTGGATTTGACTCCGACCAATACGGATTCGTCGACTGGGGTGTTGTCCCATGCAAGTTGGAGAAGGCAATGGCAATCCACATTGCACTTCGTCGCTCCTGGGAGGACAGCGCCCGGCCGACGGCGGGATCTGTCCGGCGCGACTCCATAGCGTCAACGCATCGAGCGCTCGGATCCTCTGGGGCTTGACCATCGCGGTTCTGGGAGCTTTCAAATCTCCTCTTCCCCATCACCGACCCAACGGGGTATGAGTCCCACCGGGACCGGTGTGCCCGTCGTGGGAAGGAGAGGGTGAGGGAGGACGAAGCCCGCCTTGCTATCGACATGGCGGCGGTGTAGGCGACCGCAGAGGAGGAAGCCATCCACGACCGAATTATACAGAAACAACAATGGAGAAACAAACGCGCCCTCATCCGATAGTAGAATAAAACAGTTTGTGCCATGGCTGGACTGCCAACCAACGACGAGAAGGAGGACAACGACAGTTGAACAGCTCCGGTGAGGAGCAGATCGGGCTCAATCCGTAATGTGTCTTCGACCGGTACTTTCGCGAGACGGACACGAATGATGCGGGGAAGTGCAAGGGCAAGGACAACGGTTGATGTTCTTGTCCATCATAATTAAACATATCAAATTTTGATAGTCCGATGACATGTTGTACGTAGTAGCCGGACGATGTGTATAGTGCATCGTCATAGTTGCATGAATTTGTATGGATTTGAAGTATGCTAATAGAGAAATTGGGTTGTGAGAAGAGAATTTAAGGTTTGACCTATTGGTGTCTGAATCGTTCGCGGGTGTTTGAGGGACTGAAATATAACATCACGGCCGTAGATGCTCTAAACACGCGTAAAAAATCTGTCCATGCTATAGAAACTTGTACTACTACATATCTACACGGTGTTGGGACAAACCCACCGACGACCCATGCCGAGCAGCCTTCCGACGACACAAACGCGGGACGAAGGTAGACGAAGAAGACACCATGATTTTTTCGGTGACGAATGCCCCGGCCGACAAACGGCCTGCATGTTGGCTTTATTTCTCACAACGACTCAAACACACACATGAGGTATACACGCATGCACGCGACACAACTCGAAAGAACTCTCACGTCGACCCGGCACACACCACAGTCCCGACGGAGACTACATCTTCTAGGCCCCTCACACTTAGCTCGGCACAGCCCGTCACTCGGCAACACACCGGAGAACGACTACACAACGGCGCAGCTAACCAATACAACAGTGGCTTTTTATACCGGTTGCACATACACGCACGGCCAAGCCACCCGTCCTGATCCACTTCCTACGCCCACGCCCACATCCAGGACGTGGCCAACTACTTGCATGCAACCTCCCTACGTGCGCGTCAAGTACATGCACGAACTAATCTGCTAACAGATTCACGCGACTCACGCACACACTCGGAACACTGACCACGGATATGGACTCGCCCGTGCACCGGCATCCGGACTCGACCGACACGCACGCGCTGATCACCATGGTGGCGTGGTTTATTTTCTAACATTCTTCTCCTAAGCCACGACTTCACCATTATCGGAATTGTTGTTGCTTCCATCGTTGTCGTTTTCATGGCCATCTCCGCCCGACGCCACAACGCCCTTCCGCGCCCGCTGCGACCTGCCGTCTGCTCGTCGCGCCCGCGTCGTGGTTGTCGTGTCGCTCGACGTCGAAACCATGTGACACCACCGCAGCCGGACTTGCTGTGTGTCGTTGTCGCCATGCGCTCGCCACGCACCGTAGCCGCGCGCTTCGGCCTTCATGTTTGCCGCGCTCGTCGCGGACTCACCGCACGCCACCTCCGCGTCCGTCATGGCAGCCGCCACGCCGCGCACCTCCACAGGCCGACACACGGCCCGGAGCTCTGCGCAGCTGCCGACGAACGCCGCCATCGTCGGTACGCCTCCGACACCGTGAATCACGTCCAAGCTCTGATACCAATTGTTGGGACAAACCCACCGGCAACCCACGCCGAGCAGCCTTCCGGCGACACAAACGTCGGACGAAGGTAGACGAAGAAGACACCATGATTTTTTCGGTGACGAACGCTCCGGCCGACAAACGGCCCGTATGTTGGCTTTATTTCTCACAACGACTCAAACACACACATGAGGTACACACGCACGCACGCGGCACAACCCGAAAGAACTCTCACGTCGACCCGGCACACATCACGGTCCCGACGGGACTACATCTTCTAAGCCCCTCACATTTGGCTCGGCACAACCCGTCGCTCGGCAACAGACCACCCACCGGCGCGGCTAACCAATACACCAGGGGCTTTTTATACCGGTTGCACATACACGCACGGTCAAGCCACCGTCCTGATCCACTTCCTACGCCCAGGCCCACATCCAGGACGTGGCCAACTACTTGCATGCAACCTCCCTATGTGCGCGTCAAGTACATGCACGAACTAATCTGCTAACAGATTCACACGACTCATGCACACACCCGAAACACTGACCACGGATATGGACTCGCCCGTGCACCGGCATCCGGACTCGATCCACACGCACACGCTGATCACCATGACGGCGTGGCTTATTCCTAACACACGGTAGCGCGGGGAGTCGCTGGAAGCGAAGCAAGTGCGACGGCGTGCTTGGGCGTTCTAGCGGCGACTGACCGTGGAGCGGACCGCGGAGGCAGTCAAATCAGGATCTGCGCTCCGGGCTTTGGCCAAAGCTAGTGTCCCTCCCGCTCTGTCTTCTTTATCTTTTCTGCAGCTTTGCAGCCGCCGCCCCCGGCCGCCCGGCCGGCCTCTCTCTAACGGCAAGAGCAGGGCAAGCATGCTCGGCTCAAGGTACCATTACCTACACTACACGGAGCGAGTAAAATGCTGGAAATGTACCATTATCTCGAAGAAAATCACCACATCTCCGTCTACCTCCCCTCTCCTCTCGTGTCCTGAAGCCTCTTTCGTGTGCGCGATCTGTCTACCGAGTAGCTACGCAGGTGCTCTACGCCGTCCGAACACGAGTTGTACGGCTGGCACTGTGGATCACGCGCCCCTCTCTGCCATTCCACCCTTTTGTCCCATCCCATCCAACCACATCTCTCTATCTCTCTCTCCTCTCTCCCCTGCGCCCGTCCCTGCGGCCTGCATCCACCATTTTTGTTGCTGCAAAAAGCTCCGGCCGGGCCCCCGGCCTTGATAAGCGCATCGAGTGGCCATCATTGACAACCGCCTTGGAATCCGGCCCACTGCCCGTGCTCCTCCTCCTCGCTCGTGCTCGTGTCCACCATGCCCGCCAAAGCCCAAAGGGCACTGCACTGCCACTGCGTAGTACCTATCACGCTTTACAGTTATCTCCTCGCCCCACCCGTACGTGCTTCTCCAGGCAGATCCCACGGCAATCTCACTTCTTCACCGGATTCCAGTCGATCGGCACCAGCACCATGAAAAACTAAACCCGACTATGCAAACAAGGATGCATGCATGCATGCATGTGCATGCACGGCGATCGACTAGCGAGATGATACGAACCAATCTACACGCGCATGTATATGATCATTGCATTCTGTAACTGCTGCCTACAGTGCATGCAACGCTGATGAGAAGCAGGTGGAACAGAAACACCATGTTGAATGCAAAGTCAGTCAGGGGCCTCGGAGCACAGCGACGATGACAACAAAGGTGGCAAGACGACGACGGACAGGCGGTATCTTCCTCACCTACAGTGCCGCCGCTGCCGCAGCGCACGTACGGACGGACGTGCACGCCGGCTTACGCTTGCACAGCGCAGGCCACGCGAGGTTCGCACCGCATGCGCCATGCCATGCCATATCGACTGCGACTGACTTTGAAGGAAGTGGTCCGTCTGCGACCCTGCCATGCACGCAGCGGCAAAGGGCCAGAGAGACGGACGACCTGCATGCATGCACATGCGATTCGACCATGCACGCAAGGACTGTTGCTCCACATGCATGTCGCTCGCGCGTGACCGAAGATCGCAGGGCGCACGTACGACGTGGTGCACAGTGGCGTCGCAACAGACTTGGCCGGTTATGGCATCCACAGACGACAGCTGACCGGAGATCGCGCGTACGACGGTGCACCGGTCCGAGCCGTTTGTGTGTGCAGGAATTGAATGAGGCCGGGAAGAGAGAGGGAGAGAGGCAATGTCTCATTTTCCAGATTTGTACATTTTTCATATTTCTCCGCCTTGGAGATGGAGTGCACTGCTGACGCTGATGGTGAATCGTGATCGATGTGTCGCTGTTGAGCAAATATATCAGTTTTTCAACGAGTTGGAGTTGAGTGATGATATAAGATTGCAGATCATTTGCCTAGTCTAAGTAACAATCACAAGCTTGTGGGCTTGTGGCGTGTAAAGTGAAGTTGGGATCGGAGGGAGCGTTGGAAATTGGAATGAACGAGGGAACAGAAACACAGGCTTCTTCGCAAAGAAAGGGCTTTCGCTAACATTTTCTTTTCACGAATTTGACTGAACTGCTTTTTCCGTTGCATTCTTTCCGTGTTTCTACTGCATCGCGTGTTTCCACCACAGACATGTGTTCCTGCATGCGGCTCGTCTTAGACGTTGTTTACCCGTTAAAATATGGCAAATATTCACTTACTACCAAGTCAAGCTCCTACCCTCTATAACTTGCCAACTTAGCATGAGCAGGGCGTGAATCGTTTACTCATATCCGAGAGAGCAAGCTTGTTCGAAGAGAACGTCATGATACCAGGTTCTACGGAATAAGAAATCGTGGCAATCATGCTTTAGATAAAAAAACAGCATATATGAATCAACGAAAATAAGTTTCATCAGGTTTTCAATTTTGATCTTGCAGTTTGAGAGTTTTTTTTTTCATGACTACTAAATAAATTTTGTGCACTATGCTTGAAAAAAAATCCGATATGATCACAAAACTATTTCATGGTGCATGTAAAGCTCTTTTTATACTAATACAATTCAAAATGTTCATACATTTTAAAATAATTAATCATGTATCTACAATAAAATGTTCAGAAATTTTAAATTTTGAAACTATGTTCATACATTTGTCAATATGTGAAAATTCGTAAATAAATAGAAATATTGTAAATATAAGTGGAAAATCTGGAAAACAAAAAACGGATAAAATGAATTACAATACCAATGGAAAACACTACAATTATTCAAATAATAATAATAATAAACATATAATGACAAAAAATCAAATACGAAAATTTAAAAATGAATATGGGAATTCCGTAGTAGACGGAGTGTGCTCCTTACTGCTAAAGGCTCCTATTTGAGGCAATCCCTATTTGGTGCTTATGCGCCCGTTTAGAAACGGGCGCCTGCAGGGCGCGGCTACTTGGGCTTGGCCCATTTTTTCCCTCCTTCTAATTAAAGTAGAAAAAAAGAGCACACGGGTGTAGGATTTGAATATGTGACCTCCCCGTCCAAGGATGGCTGGTGTAACCATCCCACCAACACGCGCAGTTGTGCTCACATCTGAACCCATATGCCTTTTATTCGTTCTCTTTTTTTCCTTTCTTTTCTTCATTCTTTATGTTTTCTTCTTCTTTTTCCTTGCCAGATGAGTTGTTCGCAGATACGTGACTTTGTTTTCAAGTTGATGAACTTTTTTTTGAATTCGATGAACTTGTTTTCTATTCTGATGAACATTTTAAAAAATCCATGAACTTTTTTCAAATTTAATGAACCTTTCTGAAATTAGATGAACTTTTTTAAAATTTGAAGAACGTTATTCAAATTTGATGAACTATGTTCAAATCAGATGAACTTTTTTAAATTTGATAAACTTTTTAAAAATTTGATGAACTTTTTTGGAAAATTCATTAACTTTCTTTCAAATATGATGAACGTTTTTCAAAATCACTGAATTTTTTTTCAAATCCAATAAACTTATTTAAATTGATGCACCTTGTTCAGATTTGTGAACATTTTTTCAAAATTGATGAACTCTTTTTAAACATTTTTTATTTACACAATATATTTAAAATTGTAAAAAAACGGAGCTGGTATTTTTTGGTCTTTTTCCTTAACCAATAGCGCAGCACAGCCGAAAAAACCAACAAGGCGAGAGAAAGTGAACAGGGAGCGATTTTCTTAGTGTGTCGCGGCCCGCTGTTGGGCGTTGTAGGCGCCACTTCTCCAACGGGCGCCTGCAGTGCCCAATAGGAGCTCCCCCTATTTGACCCATTGTGCCTAAATAGGTGTCCTTAAGCACAAAAAATCACCAATCGAGGAGTATTTTTTTTCAGAGATCATTCTCACCTTTCGAGGTTGTGACAACTGGTAGACAACATGTATGTCACCTGTCGCAACCTGAGAGTTTTTTCTTTTTTCATAGATCCGTATTTTCAAAATGTTTTATATCTTAAATCAAGCGTTCAAATCTGGAATCGTTTTCATCGCTAGATTTCTCGCGTCGAAATCTTCAAAACTAGATCCTATGTTCATGGTTTTGATGAATTTTTTTCAAAAAAAAATCAAACTAAAAAACAGTGAGTCTCGTGGAAGGGAAAAAAAGAAAACTTGTTTTTTACATTCCCGAGAGGTACAGTTGAGCCACTCGTGAAAGCAAACCCATGCCTCTCGCGGAAGCTATACCGTAACTCTCGCGAAAGAAATAAAAACAAAAAATGAGTTATTTTTTCTTTTTCGAGAGGTATGGCTCATGAAAGCAAATATGAAGCGAAACCGTGCCTCTCTCAAAAGAAAAAAACACAAAACAAGTTTTTTTTTCGTTTCCTAGAGGCACGGCGTGTCTCTCACAAAAGCAAAGGTGTGTGTTTCGCGAAAAAAGAACCGTGCCTCTTGCGAAATAAAAAAACAAAAAATGTGTTGTTGTTTTTTGTTTTCGAGAGTCACTGTCATGCCTCTCGTGAAAACAAATCCGTACCTCTTGCGGAAACAAAACCGCGCCACTCGAGTAAGGAAAAAAAAGAAAATGCATTTTTTTCATTTTCGAGAGGCATGCCGAGGCACGGGCATGCCTCTCGTGAAAGGAAATCCGTGCCTCTCGTGCAAGGAAACCCGTGCTTTTCGGGAAAGTAAAAAAAAATGTTTTTGGCCAAAAAAATTTAAATCGTCAGAAAGCTAAGAATGGTCATTGGAAAACCGAAACACCAAAAAAACAAACAAAAAAAAAAACTCGAAAACGCGTAAGAAAATATAAAAATACAAAATCCGAAGGAAACGCTCAGAGCGTGACACGTGGCGGGGGCTGAGAACACGGCAAATGACAAGACGTGAGAGTGATCGTTGCGAGGCTTCCGAAGGATCGCTTGCCAACTAGTTGCTCTCTAAGCACGGACGAGAAAGTGAGGAGGGTAAATGGGCCAGCCAATTTGTGCATAGCCTAGGATTCCATTCTACGAGGTTCTCCACTGTTTCCTTTTTTCCTGATTTTTCTTTGCCGGTTTATTTTACAGTTTTTTTCAAATCGAGATTTTTCTTCAAATTTGTACAAAATTGATACAAATTAATTTTCTTCAATGATCGGACTAAAAAAAGGACTAAATATCAATGCGTCTCGTGAAAGGAAAAAAAGAAACGTGTTTTTTACGTTCCTGAGAGGTACAGTTAAGCCACTAGTGGAATTTGAATAGTTTTTGAAAATTATATTATATTTAAAACCTATGAATATTTGTATACAAATTTTCTTCAATTTTTCAAAAACTATTCAAATTATTGAAAGATGTTCACAATTTAAAAAAATGAATTTATGAAAAAAAATACTTTTCTAAAATGATTAAAAATTCGAAATAAATGTCAGAGTATAAAAAAAATCTGAGTTATAAAAATTTTAAAATGTGAAAAATATATTCTTTTTTTTTAAAGATTGTCACAATTTTATAAAGTGTTCATAATTTCAAAGGAAATGTTCAATATCTAAAAAATACTAGCACAAATGCCGTGTATGTAATCGGAGAGAAATTGACTTGTCCACCAAAAGGTCCACCCGAGTGACATGACGGGAGAAAAGGCACATGGTGAGGATTTATGATTGGAGAAAATGAAACAACATACAATCATCGCCGGTTAACCAACATTTAATCGAGTATTTCCATAATAGTATGTTTTTCTTTATTTGGTGCCACATGACCCATGGATCTTTTCTCTTCTTTTTAATGTCAGGTTCTTTCTTTATCTCATATTCTTGCAGACACAACCCACTTTTATAAACCAGTGTCTTCCTATCAATCCCATTCCATTAGAGCGTCCATGTCCTTCTTAATTTTTATGCAACCCTCACATAATCTATTTGAATTAATCAATTTATTTCCTTCCTATGCGCAACAGGCATGCCCACACAATTCCATTTAAGTTGGCCTCTCTCTCTCTTTATCTCTATCTCTATTTCTCTCCATCGTTCACCGATACCTCCATTGTTCCCATCTGGTTATTGCTTCCCTTTCTTTTTTTGTGTGTGAAATATTGTATTACTCAACTTACAATATCCTTACAATCGATCGTAGCTAGCTCCATAGCATCAAAAGGACCTGAACTAAACCATGTCATAGTTCTACCTTCTGAACGAGCAAATTTAGCTATGCTATCACTAACCTTATTTTGGTTACGATTTACATGAGTAATACAAGAATCACGGAGGGACATAAGATATTTAATCTCTCTAGTAAGTGATGAATAGACCGAACGATCAACTTCTTTAGTCTGGATTAACTTCACTGCAATAATAGAGTCCATCACTGCAATAGTAGATCACTTCTCTCGATTGCAAACGACAAACCTTCCATGCAAGCACTCAATTCTGCTTCTAGTGCATCTTGACATGAAAATAACGACCTGCAAGAAGAGAAGATAATCGCACCTTTGGCGCCTCTTCATACCATACCTGCGCCTGCTGAGCCATCATCTCCAAATGAGCCATCAGTAGATAGTTTAACCCAACCAGCCTTGGGTGGAAACCACTTCGGCCCAACTGATTTCGTTATCGCATGTGGCAAAACAATCTTATTATCATATGTAATGAACGATTTCCCTTTACTTGCATCGGATGAAAGGTCGACCCTTATTCCGATGAGTGAATCAAGATAGCTCACCAAGAAACGCTTAGAAGCTTCCATGGGCGGTGGGGGTTTGTCATGAACCACTTCGTTACGAATATGCCAAGCCCGCCAAAGCATCATAAGCAACATAGAACGTTCAATATCACGAAGATGCTCTAGGGCATGTAATAACCATTCCTTACCCGTATTTTGCATGGTACTAATGCACGACAATGACCAAACTTATGCCATGGTGTCCCAAAGAATCCTGGACAAAGTACAACGACAAAGAGCATGGAAACTGTGTTCAGATCATTTGAACATACCGGGTGAGGGAGTCCTGGATTAAGGGGTCCTCGGGAGGCCGACCTGTTTCTTATGGGCCGGACTGTATGGACCGCTTGCCGAACATTGATCGATCGAAGGCCCTATCTCCAGGAAGGAAGCTTCGGGAATCGTGGCTTGTCCTCCACGTTTGATGTAGCAAATAGGCATGTTTATCTCTTCGGCATATAACCGACCATGTATAAACCCTAGGTATCCTCGGCATCTATATAAGCTGGAGGGTTTTAGGTTGTATATATAGAACAACTCATCTAGGGTTTAGCTCTTGGATCTCGAGGTAGATCGACTCTGTAACCTATATATCATCAATACAATCAAGCAGGACGTAGGGTATTACCTCCATAGGAGGGCCCGAACCTGGGTAAAACCTTGTCTCCTTCGTCTCCTGTTACCATCGATTCTAGTCTCACAGCTCGGGACCCCCTACCCGAGATCTGCCGGTTTTGACACCGACATTGGTGCTTTCATTGAGAGTTCCGTTGTGAGAACCCAAGGAATCGATGTCTCACCTTGTCATCAACGAAGAGGTCCGCAACATGGACACTTTTGTCCCCGGACAGATCTTCGCCTTTGGCAGCGTTGTGTTGCACGCCGACCAAACCGACCATCTAGGCCGTGTCGGAAGCTTCGCCCCTGGTGAAGAGATCAGATTCGGGAACCTAGAGTTCTCCGTGGATCCTAGGGGTGACTTGTCACTAACCGGGCTCGCAGTCTCGCCTGCCATGCCCGAAGACTCTGAGGCTTTAACCTTGAGCTCTGTTTTCGGTCACGCCCACGAGGTTAACTCCGACGCTGGCCCGATTTTTAGTCCGAGTCCAGTCATAGTGCCAGAGGACCAGATACCTATTCTTGCCTAACACTCCGGACATGCCGGGGATCAACTCCGTGGTGCTAAGCATCTACGAGAGGGAGAGTGGATCTACGTACCCTTGTAGATCGCTAAGCGGGAAGCATTAAGAAACGCGGTTGGTGTAGTCGAACGTCTTCGCGATCCAAATCGCCGAGCTTCCCGCGATCTAATCACGATCAGTCCCGCGATCTCGTTACGATCCTTCCCGCGATCCAATCACGAACGTCCTGTGGCCTTGATCACGATCCTTCCGATCTAGTACTGAACGGACGGCACCTCCGCGTTTAGCACACGTGCAGCTTGATGACGATCTCCACCATCTTGATCCAGCAAGAGGAGGGGGAGAGGAGGAAGAGTTCACCGGCAGCGTGACGGCGCTCCGGCAATGGTGGTGGAGTGATTCCGGCAGGGCTTCGCCTAAGCACTCAGGAAAACCGATCTAGAGGAGCACCGGTGGAACGGGTAGCACGAGGCCGTAAATTCTGTGCAAAACTCTTCTATTCCACCAGTATATATAGGAGGAGAGGAGGAGGAGGTATGGCGCAGGGCTGAGCCCCTCTTGGAGTCGGCCGAAGCCAAGGGGGAGGAGTCCTACTCCTGCTCCACTCCTAGTAGGAGTAGGACTCTCCCTTTTTGCCTTTTTCCACTCTTTTTCCTTTGGGATTCTTACCCCAGCCGCATGGGCCTGTTGTGGCTATTCGACCAGCCCACTAAGGGCTGGTTAATACTCTCCCACAGCCCATGAAGCCTCTTGGGTCGAAATACCCCTCCCGGAGGTCTCCCGGTACACTCCCGGCACTCCCGGTACACTACCGATGAGCCCAAAACTTTTCCGATGACCAAACTGGGACTTCCTATATATGAATCTTTACCTCCGGACCATTCCGGAGCTCCTCATGACTTCCGGGACCTCATCCGGGATACTGAACAAACTTCGTTCACCACCATACATAACTCTACACTACCGAAACGTCACCAAACCTTAAGTGTGCAGACCCTGCGGGTTCGAGAACTATGTAGAGATGACCGAGACACCTCTACGGTCAATAACCAATGGCGGGACTTGGATGTCCACATTGGTTCCTACATATTCTACGAAGATCTTTATCGGTCGAACCTCTGTGTGAAGGATTCAGTTAATCCCGTATGATGTTCCCTTTGTTCCTCGGTATGTTACTTGCCCGAGATTCGATCGTCGGTATCTCCATACCTAGTTCAATCTCGTTACCGGCAAGTCTCTTTACTCGTTCCGTAATACAAGATCCCGCAACTAACAATTAGTCACATTGCTTGCAAGGCTCATTGTGATGTTGTATTACCGAGTGGGCCCTGAGATACCTCTCCCTCACACGGAGTAACAAATCCCAGTCTCGATCCATGCCAACTCAACAGACACCCTCGGAGACACCTGTAGAGCACCTTTATAGTCACCGAGTTACGTTGCGACGTTTGATACACACAAGGTACTCCTCCGATATCTGTGAGTTGCAAGATCTCATGGTCATAGGAACATATACTTGACATGCAGAAAATAGTAGCAATAAACTGACACGATCATAAGCTACGTTTGTAGTTTGGGTCTTGTCCATCACATCATTCTCATAATGATGTGATACCATTATCAAATGACATCTCATGTCCATGGCTAGGAAACCTTAACCATCTTTCAATCAACGAGCTAGTTCACTAGAGGCATACTAGGGGCATTGTGTATGTCTATGTATCCACACATGTATCCGTGTTTCCAATTAATACAATTATAGCATGGATAATAAACGATTATCATGAACAAGGAAATACAATAATAAACACTTTATTTATTGCCTCTAGGGCATATTTCCAACATTAATATGATCCTCAAACAGTAATGTTGGTCCGATCCGCTTCATCTCACTATACCGCTGAACCAAAATCCGACCAGGGGAGGAAGCAATCTAAGCATCAACGCCCACAAACCTTTTGTGTTCTACTCGAGATCTCATCTACACATAGACCTAGCTCATGATGCCACTGTTGGGGAACGTTGCATGGGAAACAAAAAATTTCCTACGCACACGAAGATCTATCCATGGTGATGAGCATCTACGAGAGGGAGAGTGGATCTACATACCCTTGTAGATCGCTAAGCGGGAAGCGTTAAGAAACGCGGTTGGTGTAGTCGAACGTCTTCGTGATCCAAATCGCCATGCATCCCGCGATCGAATCACGATCCGTCGCGCAATCCAATCATGATCCATCCCACGATACGACCAGGATCTGTCCCACGAACTTGATCATGATCCGTCTCATGAACTTGATCACGATCCTTCCGATCTAGCACCGAACGGATGGCACCTCCGCGTTCAGCACACGTACAGCTTGATGACGATCTCCATCGTCTTGATCCATCAAGAAGGAGTGGAGAGGAAGAAGAGTTCTCCGGCAGCCTGACGACGCTCCGGCGATGGTGGTGGACCAATTCCGGCAGGGCTTCGCCTAAGCACTGCAGAAAACCGATCTAGAGGAGAAACTATGCACTAGAGATTAGGGTTTGCACGTGGCTGAAAAATCAAGTGCAAAACCCTAGAAATACACTAGTATATATAGGAGGGACGGAGGAGGATAGGCATCTTGGACTCCAAGCCTTGGAGGCTTCGGCCGAACCAAGTGGTGGAGGTGGAGTCCACCTCCACTCCTAGTAGGACTAGGATTCACCCAATTTTGCCTTTTTCCACCTTTTCCTATTGGGTTTTCTTCTCCAGCTACATCGGTCTTGTGTGGGAGTTTCCACCAGCCCACTAAGGGCTGATATTCACTCTCCCACAGCCCATGAAGCCTCTTGGGTCGAAATACCCCTCCCGGAGGTCTCCCGGTACACTACCGGCACTCCCGGTACACTACCGATGAGCCCGAAACTTTTCCGGTGACCAAAATAGGACTTCCTATATATGAATCTTCACCTCCGGACCATTCCGGAGCTCCTTGTCATGTCCAGGATCTCATCCGGGACTCCGAAAAATCTTCGGTCACCACCATACATAACTCTATACTACCGAAATGTCACCAAACCTTAAGTGTCCAGACCCTGCGGGTTCGAGAACTATGTAGACATGACCGAGACAGCTCTATGGTCAATAACCAATGGAGGGACCTAGATGTCCACATTGGTTCCTACATGTTCTACGAAGATCTTTATCGGTCGAACCTCTATGTCAAGGATTCAGTTAATCCCGTATGATGTTCCCTTTGTTCTTCGGTATGTTACTTGCCCCAGATTCGATCGTCGGTATCTCCATACCTAGTTCAACCTCGTTACTGGCAAGTCTCTTTACTCGTTTTGTAATACAAGATCCCGTAACTAACACTTAGTCACATTGCTTGCAAGGCTTATTGTGATGTTGTATTACCGAGTGGGCCCTGAGATACCTCTGCGTCACACGGAGTAACGAATCCCAGTCTTGATCCATGACAACTCAACAGACACCCTCGGACACACCTGTAGAGCACCTTTATAGTCACCCAGTTACGTTGCGACATTTGATACACACAAGGTACTCCTCCGATATCTGTGAGTTGCATGATCTCATGGTCATAGGAACATATACTTGACATGCAGAAAACAGTAGCAATAAACTGACACGATCATAAGCTACGTTTGTAGTTTGGGTCTTGTCCATCACATCATTCTCCTAATGATGTGATCCCGTTATCAAATGACATCTCATGTCCATGGCTAGGAAACCTTAACCATCTTTCGATCAACGAGCTAGTTCACTAGAGGTATACTAGGGACATTGTGTTTGTCTACGTATCCACACATGTATCCATGTTTCCAATTAATACAATTATAGCATGGATAATAAAAGATTATCATGAACAAGTAAATACAATAATAAACACTTTATTTATTGCCTCTAGGGCATATTTCCAACACCCGCCTGGCCTCACCGACCGCGATTATCGGATCAGGTACCGGTGGCTGCAATGGCGGCTTCTCTGCCACCGGCCAGACTTTCTTTCGGCGAGCCGGCGCTACTTTCCATGTGTTAATGAAATCCGACATAGTAACGGCCGGTAAACGTACCTTCGGTAGTGGTCCTTTCCACGGCTTCACCGCGTTTGGCGCCGTTCTTCGATGAACTACCCGTCGGACAACCTCCACCTTGGCCGCGCCACCCAGACCCTCCCAAGCAACATCCGTCGCCGGCAGAATCTCCTCTATTTTTAGTGCGATCTGGTCCTCCGATAAGCCCTTTCGTAAAGATTCACAGACAACGTCAGAGGGTGTAGGCGTTTGATCCCCGCCCTCTCTGACGAGTAGCCGGTCATCGTCATCGTCGGATTCCTTCGAGTCAGACCCGGCAATCGCCCAGAATCTGCTACCACCGCGGAACGGATCCGCCAAGGCCTCATGCGCCTCTCCCGATGCAGATCGGCAAACACCACGTTCGCCACCGCGGTCCTGTCCGCCGCGATCCTGTCAGCCCCTCATTCCGCCTATCCCCTCGTCTCGTCTTTGAGGAGATTCGCCATAGCTAATCTATTGTATATATGAATTTCATGTACACCGTGAATAAAAGCTCGTGGTATTGAATCTCCTGTTAAATTTGTGGTGCATAAAAGCTCCTGGTAATTGTTTAAAAGCTCCTGGTATTTGATGTTCCTTCTGAATAAAAGCTCTTGGTATTTGAAGGTCTTGTGTTGAAGGGGAGAATACAATCTGCAATGTGTATTGCTGCCTTCTTGCTTGTTGAATAAAGAGATAAACATAGTCATGAAAAATACCAGGAGCCTTTTGACGCTCCTGTACAATCTGCAATGTGTATTGTTGCACTTGCCTGCTCGTGGTATTTGAAGCTCCTGGCACCAGCAGTTCATATTACTTACAGTGACGGTAAAAATTTGTAGAGAAATATACAACAAAATAAAGAAAACCAAATAGATACAACTTGATGATCAAATCAATTTTTTGAGGGGATCATCAGATCAAGCTTTGTCCATGACAATGGGGCAAAAATTGAACTTGACTAATTACATGGTGAAACATTACAGTTCTTACATCACACGTCTCGGTCATGGCGAAGGAGGCGGCGGTCATGACGACCGGGCCGGCGAGGAATGGCACCGCCATGGCGTGCGTCGCCATCTTGTTCCGGGGCTGCAATGCATCGCCGTTAACAGACTTGCGCGCATGTTTGCCACCCACCAGATTGAATCAGTAAACAAGAACCCACTATTGGATCAATTCAGTAGCAGCAGGAGGCATGGAAACAAGCCAAGCAACGGATACTGACCGAGGTTGAACATGGCGAATCAGTAGCAGCATGGAGCATGGAAACATAGCTAGTACTCCTCCCCTGTGCGCCACGAGCGGAGGTGCGACCGCGGGATGCACGCACAACCTTCGTGGGGTGCTGGGACGAGCGGGGAGGCCGGCAGTGGTGTGCCTTAGGCGCGCCGCACCGGATCCCCGCCGGGATGACACAAATCGAGACCCTGGTCTACACACGTATTGCTGCTCAACGATGGCCTGGAGCTGACTTGTCAGTCAACGTCCATGTGCACAACCGAGTCAACTATCAAATCAGCATGTACGTAGACAAAATTGTAAAATAAACCGTATGTGAAACCCTAGGACAAGTATGAGGATCGTATTTCAGGTATTTCTAGTATGTGAAACCCTAAGACAAGTATGAGGATCGTATTTCGGGTATTTCTAACTACGTGTATTAAAATGACCACCGCAAGAAGTATGAGGACCTACAGTGAATTTTTCTCAAACAGTAAACATGATATACGCCACCCATATACCCAAGAAGGTGAGAAAGCGTGCCCTTCGTGACGTCTACATTGTAGAGCCTGTAGCTCCGAAGTATAACCTCTGGTCGGCATATCCGATCACCTTTGATCGACGTGATCACCCGACTAGTATCCGTCATGGAGGTTCGGCCGCACTCGTCCTAGATCCCATCATAGATGGGTATCACCTCACAAAGATCCTAATGGATGGAGAAAGTAGCCTTAACCTGATTTACTCAGACACGGTGAAAAAGATGGGCATAGATCCGTCAAGGATCAAACCCAGTAACACAACCTAGGAAGTTGTGTTTGGCTTGCCCGATAACTTTTGCAGCGAAGACTTGATCTTCGACATTGTTCCCTTCCGCAACGGCTATCATGACCTACTCGGCCGGACAGCGTTCGCTCGCTTCAACGCCGTCCCACATTATGCATACCTCAAGCTTAAGATGCCCGGCCCCAAGGGGGTCATCATTGTTAACGGCAACACGGAGCACTCTCTACGAAGCGAGCAACATGTGCTGGCCCTGGCGGCCGAATTTAAATATAAATTTGATCGGCAAGCTCCGGCATCTGCCGTAAAGGCACGCAAGATTGGAAAGCAAGCTCGGATTCAGTCCGAACTCTCGAAGCCTTCCTCTCACCTTAAATAGGGACTCGCCCCCCATCGCATAACCCTAGGACCAGCAAAGTACGTGCCAAGGATGTTGTGGAACGTCGCATGGGAAACAAAAATTTTCCTACGCACACGCAAACCTATCCATGGTGATGAGCATCTACGAGAGGGAGAGTGGATCTACGTACCCTTGTAGATCGCTAAGCGGGAAGCGTTAAGAAACGCGGTTGGTGTAGTCGAACATCTTCGCGATCCAAATCGCCGAGCGTCCCGCGATCTCATCACGATCCGTCCCGCGATCCAATCACGATCCGTCCCGTGAACTCATCACGATCCGTCCCGCGATCTCATCACGATCCGTCTCACGATGTTGATCACGATCTGTCCCGCGAACTCATCACGATCCGTTCCGCGATCTCATCACGAACCGTCTCGCGATCTCGATCACGGTCCTTCCGATCTAGCGCCGAACGGACGGCACCTCCGCGTTCAGCACACGTGCAGCTTGATGACGATCTCCACCATCTTGATCCAGCAAGAGGAGGTGGAGAGGAGAGAGAGTTCACCGGCAGCGTGACGGCGCTCCGGTGATGGTGGTGGAGTGATTCCGGCAGGGCTTCGCCTAAGCGCCGCGGAAAACCGATCTAGAGGAGAAACTGTGCACCGGTGAAACGGGTAGCACGTGGCCGGAAATTCTGTCCAAAAACCACCCAATCCACTAGTATATATAGGAGGAGAGGAGAGGAGAGGCAGCCAAGGCCTTTGGGTCGGCCGAAATAGGAGGTGGGAAGAAATCCTACTTCACCTCCAATCCTAGTTGGAGTAGGATTGCCTCCTATTGGCTGATTTTCCACTTTTTGCTTTAGGACTTTCTCTCCTGCGCCATGGGCCTTTGTGGCTGTTTTCCCAGCCCACTAAGGGCTGGTTATTATTCTCCCACAGCCCATGGACCTCTTGGGGTCGAAATACCCCTCCCGGAGGCCTCCCGGTACACTACCGGCACTCCCGGTACACTACCGGCACTCCCGGTACACTACCGATGAGCCCGAAACTTTTCCGGAAACCAAACTGGGACTTCCTATATATGAATCTTTACCTCCGGACCATTCCGGAGCTCCTCGTGATGTCCGGGATCTCATCCGGGACTCCGAACAAACTTCGGTCACCACCATACATAACTCTACACTACCGAAACGTCACCGAACCTTAAGTGTGCAGACCCTGCGGGTTCGAGAACTATGTAGACATGACCGAGACACCTCTACGGTCAATAACCAATGGCGGGACCTGGACATCCACATTGGTTCCTACATATTCTACGAAGATCTTTATCGGTCGAACCTCTATGTCAAGGATTTAGTTAATCCCGTATAACGTCCCCTTTGTTCTTCGGTATGTTACTTGCCCGAGATTCGATCGTCGGTATCTCCATACCTAGTTCAACCTCGTTACTGGCAAGTCTCTTTACTCGTTCCGTAATACAAGATACCGTGACTAACACTTAGCCACATTGCTTGCAAGGCTTGTTGTGATGTTGTATTACCGAGTGGGCCCTGAGATACCTCTCCGTCACACGGAGTAACAAATCCCAGTCTCGATCCATGCCAACTCAACAAACACCATCGGAGATACCTGTAGAGCACCTTTATAGTCACCCAGTTACGTTGCGACGTTTGATACACACAAGGCACTCCTCCGATATCCGTGAGTTGCATGATCTCATGGTCATAGGAACATATACTTGACATGCAGAAAACAGTAGCAATAAACTGACACGATCATATGCTATGTTTGTAGTTTGGGTCTTATCCATCACATCATTCTCCTAATGATGTGATCCCGTTATCAAATGACATCTCATGTCCATGGCTAGGAAACCTTAACCATCCTTTGATCAACGAGCTAGTCCATTAGAGGCATACTAGGGACATGGTGTTGTCTATGTATCCACACATGTATCCGAGTTCCGATCAACTCAATTATAGCATGGATAATAAACGATTATCATGAACAAGGAAATATGATAATAACTAATTTATTATTGCCTCTAGGGCATATTTCCAACAGTCTCCCACTTGCACTAGAGTCAATAATCTAGTTCACATCACCATGTGATTCGCATTGTTATGAATCTAACACCCAATGAGTTTTGGGGCTCGATCATGCTTTGCATGTGAGAGAGGTCTTATAGTCAACGGGTCTGCGATATTCAGATCCGTGTGTACTTTGCAAATCTCTATGTCAAACCGTAAACACTGCTACCACACTCCACTTGGTACTATTTCCAAATGGCTGCTCCACTATACGTATCCAGATTGCTACTACTAGTCATCTGGATAGGTGTTAAAGCTTGCATCGACGTAACTCTTTACGACGAACTCTTTATCACCTCCATAATCAAGAAACATTTCCTTAGTCCTCTGGTTACTAAGGATAATTCCGACCGCTGTCCAGTGATCCACTCCTGGACCACTCTTGTACCCCCTGACAGACTCGTGGCAAGGCACACATAGGTGTGGTACACAGCATGGCATAATATAGAGCCTATGGCTAAGGCATAGGGGACGACATTCATCCTTTCTCTTTCTTCTGCCGTTGTCGAGCTTTGAGTCTCACTCAACTTCACACCTTACAAATCAGACGAGAACTATTTCTCTGGCTGATCCATTTTGAACTCTTTCAAAATCTTGTCAAGGTATGCACTCATTGAAAGTCTCATCAAGCATCTTGATCTATCTCTATAGATTTTGATGCTCAACAATTAGGTAGCTTTATCCAGGTCTTCATTTGAAAAACACTTTTCAAACAACCTTTTATGCCTTCCAGAAATTCTACATTATTTCCGATCAACAATATGTCAACCACATATACTTATCAGAAACTCTATAGTGCTCCCACTCACTTTATTGCAAATACAAGTTTCTCGTAAACCTTGTATAAACTACAAAAACTTTGATCACCTCATCAAAGTGTATATTCCAACTCCGAGATGCTTGCTTCAGTCCATAGAAGGATCACTGAAGCTCTCTCATCTTTTAGCATCCTTAGGACTGACAAAACCTTCTGGTTGTATCACATACAACCTTTCCTTAAGTAAACCGTTAAGGAAACGACGTTTTGACATCCATCTGCCAGATTTCGTAATTGAAAATGCAGCAACTGCTAACATAATTCCAACAGACTTTTAGCATCGCTACGAGTGAGAAAGCCTCCTCGCATTCAACTCCTTGAACTTGTCACAAACAACTTTGCAACAAGTCGAGCTTTACAAATGGTGACATTCACCATCAGTGTCTGTCTTCATTCTAAAGGTCCATTTGTACTCAACGACCTGCCGTCTAACGAGCAAGTCTACCAAAGTCTATACTTGGTTTTCATAAATGGATCCTATCTCGGATTTCATGGTCTCTAACCATTTGTCGGAATCCGGGCCCATCATCGCTTCTCCATAGCTCGTAGGTTCATCGCTGTCCAACAACATGACCTCGAAGACAGGGTTGTCGTACCGCTTAGGAGCAGTACACATCCTTGTCGACCCACGAAGTTCGATAGTAACTTGATCCTGAAGCTTCATGATCATCATCATTAACTTCCTCTTCAACTAACGTAGGCTTCACAGAAACATCTTTCTGCGCTGCGCTACTCTCTGGTTGAACAAAGGTTTAACAACCTCATCAAGTTCTATCTTCCTCCCACTCAATTCTTTCGAGAGAAACCTTTCCTCGAGAAAGGATCCGTTTTAGTAACAACCACTTTGCACTCGGATCTGAGATAGAAGGTTCACCCAACTGATCTTAGGGTATTCTATGAAGATGCATTTGTCCGCCTTGGGTTCGACCTCATTAGGTGAAAACATTTTTCACACAAGTGCCGCAGCCCCAAGTATTAAGAAACGACAGCTTAGGTTTCTATCAAACCATAATTCATATGGTGTCATCTCAACGGATTTAGATGGTGCCCTATTTAAAGTGAATGTAGTTGTCTCTAATGCATAACCCCAAAATTATAGTAGTAAAACGACAAGAGACATCATAGTACGCACCATGTCCAATAGAGCATAACTATGATGTTCGGACACACCATCACACTATGGTGTTCCAGGTGGCGTTTAGTTGTGAAACAACTTTCACATTGTCTTAAGTTGTATGCCAAACTCGTGACTCAGATATTCACCTCCACGATCATATCGCAGTCATTTTTATCTTCTTGTCACGATGATCTTTAAACTTCACTCTGAATTTGCTTGAACCTTTCAAACGATTCAGACTTGTGTTTCATTAAGTAAATATACACTATATCTACTCAAATCATCAGTGAAGGTAAGAAAATAACGATATCCACTGCACACTACAAGACTCACTAGATTGCATACATCAACATGTATCATTTCCAATGAATCACTTGCCCGCTCCATCCAACGGGGGTCCTTTAGTCATCTTGCCCAAGAGGCATGGTTCGCATGTCTCAACCGATTCAAAATCGAATGAGTCCAAATATCCATCAGCATGGAGTTTCTACATGCGCTTTATACCAATATGACATTTAGCGGCAGTGCCACAAATATGTGGTACTATCATTATTAACTTTGTATCTTTTGACATCAATGTTATGAACATGTGTAATACTACGATCAAGATTTCAACAAACCATTCTCACTGGGTGCATGACCATTGAAGGTATTATTCATGTAAACAGAATAACCATTATTCTCTAACTTAAATGAATAACCGTATTGCAATAAACATGATCTAATCATGTTCATGCTCAACGCAAAACACCAAATAACATTTATTTAGGTTCGTCACTAATCCTGAAGGTAGAGAGAGCGTGCGATGTTGATCACATCAACCTTGGAAACACTTCCAACACATATCGTCACCTCACCCTTAGCTAGTTCTCCGTTTATTCCGTAGCTTTTATTTCGAGTTACTAACATTTAGCAACCGAACCGGTATCCAATACCCAGGTGCTACTAAGAGTACTAGCAAGGTACACATTAGTAACTCGTATATCAAATATACTTCTATCAATGTTGCCAGCCTTCTTATCTACCAAGTATCTAGGGTTGTTCCGCTTCAGCGACCTCTCACCTCATAATAGAAGCACTTAGTCTCGGGTTTGAGTTCAACTTTGGGTTGCTTCACTGGAGCAGCAACTGACTTGCTATCCATGAAGTTTCCCTCCTTGATCTTGCCCTTTTCGAAACTAGTGGTTTGATTAACCATCAACACTTGACGCTCCTTCTTGATTTCTACCTTCGCGGTGTCAAACATCGCGAACAGCTCAGGGATCAATACTTCTATCCCTGGTGTATTATAGTTCATCACTTAAGTTCTAGTAGCTTTAGTGACAGTGACTTGGAGAACTATATCAATCACTATCTTATCTGGAAGATCAACTCCCACTTGATTCAAGCGATTGTAGTACCCAGACAATCTGAGTACATGCTCAACGATTGAGCTATTCTCCTTCATCTTACAGGCAAAGAATCTTGTTGGAGATCTCATATCTCGCAACACAGGCACGAGCCTGAGATCACAATCTCTGCCCCTAGAACATCTCATATGTTCTGTGACGTTCAAAACGTTTCGGAGCCTCAATTCTAAGCCGTAATGCATGACGCACAAAACTATCAAGTAGTCATCGAAACGTGCCTGTCAGATGTTCACAACATCTATAGACAACGCTAGAGGGGGTGGCGCACCGAGCGGTGCATTAAGGACATAAGCCTTCTGTGCAGCAATGAGGACAATCCTCAGATCACGGACCCAGTCCGCAATATTGCTACCAACATCTTTCAATTCTATTTCTCTAGGAACATATAAAAATACAAGGGAGCCACAACGCGAGCTAGTAATCTACAACATAATTTGCAAAGACACTTTGACCATGTTCATGATAATGAGTTCAATTAATCATATTATTTAAGAACTCCCACTCAAATTGACATCCCTCCGATCATTCGAGTGATACATGATCCAAATTCACCAACTCAAGTCCGATCATCACGTGAGTTGAGGTGGCTGCAATGGTGAACATCATTATGTTGATCATATCTACTATATGACTCATGTTCGACCTTTCGGTCTCTCGTGTTCCGAGGCCATGTCTGTACATGCTAGGCTCGTCAAGTTTAACCCGAGTGTTCTGCATGTGCAACACTGGCTTGCACCCGTTGTATGTGAACGTAGAGTCTATCACACCCGATCATCACGTGGTGTCTCAACACGACGAACTTTCGCAACGGTGCACATTCGGGGAGAACACAATTTAGCTTGAAATTAAGTGAGGGATCACCTTATAATGCTACCGTCGTCCTAAGCAAAATAAGGTGCATAAAAAGGATTAGCATCTCATGCAATTCATAAGTGACATGATATGGCCATGAACTTGTGTTTAAGATCTCCATCTTCGAAACACCGGCATGATCTCCATCATCACCGGCACAACACCATGATCTCCATCATCTTGATCTCCATCAATGTGTTGCCATTGGGGTTGTGGCGCCAGCCCTGCTTCTACTTCTATTGCTACTGCTTAGCGATAAAGTAAAGCATTACATAGCGCTTAATGATTGACACGCAGGTCATACAATAATTAAAGACAACCCTATGGCTCCTGCCGGTTGCCGTACTCAACGACATGCAAGTCGTGAAATTCTATACATCACATGATCATCTCATACATCACATATATCTCATCATGTAATTGGCCATATCACATCACAACATACCCTGCAAAAACAAGTTAGACGTCCTCTAATTGTTGTTGCATGTTTTACGTGGCTGCTACGGGTATCTAGCAAGAACGATTCTCACCTACGCATAAACCACAACGGTGATACATAGATTGCTTTTCATCCTTCTCAAGGACCGCCTTTGTCGGATCCGATCCAACTAAAGTGAGAGAAACTGTCACCCGCAAGCCATCTAAGCAACAAGTTGCGTCGAGGGAACCGGTCTCTCGTAAGCGTACGAGTAATGTTGGTCCGGGCCGCTTCATCTCACAATCCCGCTGAACCAAAATACGACCAAGGGAGGAAGCAATCTAAGCATCAACGCCCACAAACCTTTTGTGTTCTACTCGAGATCTCATCGAACCATCAACCTAGCTCTGATACCACTGTTGTGGAACGTCGCATGGGAAACAAAAATTTTCCTACGCACACGCAAACCTATCCATGGTGATGAGCATCTACGAGAGGGAGAGTGGATCTACGTACCCTTGTAGATCGCTAAGCGGGAAGCGTTAAGAAACGCGGTTGGTGTAGTCGAACATCTTCGCGATCCAAATCGCCGAGCGTCCCGCGATCTCATCACGATCCGTCCCGCGATCCAATCACGATCCGTCCCGTGAACTCATCACGATCCGTCCCGCGATCTCATCACGATCCGTCTCACGATGTTGATCACGATCTGTCCCGCGAACTCATCACGATCCGTTCCGCGATCTCATCACGAACCGTCTCGCGATCTCGATCACGGTCCTTCCGATCTAGCGCCGAACGGACGGCACCTCCGCGTTCAGCACACGTGCAGCTTGATGACGATCTCCACCATCTTGATCCAGCAAGAGGAGGTGGAGAGGAGAGAGAGTTCACCGGCAGCGTGACGGCGCTCCGGTGATGGTGGTGGAGTGATTCCGGCAGGGCTTCGCCTAAGCGCCGCGGAAAACCGATCTAGAGGAGAAACTGTGCACCGGTGAAACGGGTAGCACGTGGCCGGAAATTCTGTCCAAAAACCACCCAATCCACTAGTATATATAGGAGGAGAGGAGAGGAGAGGCAGCCAAGGCCTTTGGGTCGGCCGAAATAGGAGGTGGGAAGAAATCCTACTTCACCTCCAATCCTAGTTGGAGTAGGATTGCCTCCTATTGGCTGATTTTCCACTTTTTGCTTTAGGACTTTCTCTCCTGCGCCATGGGCCTTTGTGGCTGTTTTCCCAGCCCACTAAGGGCTGGTTATTATTCTCCCACAGCCCATGGACCTCTTGGGGTCGAAATACCCCTCCCGGAGGCCTCCCGGTACACTACCGGCACTCCCGGTACACTACCGGCACTCCCGGTACACTACCGATGAGCCCGAAACTTTTCCGGAAACCAAACTGGGACTTCCTATATATGAATCTTTACCTCCGGACCATTCCGGAGCTCCTCGTGATGTCCGGGATCTCATCCGGGACTCCGAACAAACTTCGGTCACCACCATACATAACTCTACACTACCGAAACGTCACCGAACCTTAAGTGTGCAGACCCTGCGGGTTCGAGAACTATGTAGACATGACCGAGACACCTCTACGGTCAATAACCAATGGCGGGACCTGGACATCCACATTGGTTCCTACATATTCTACGAAGATCTTTATCGGTCGAACCTCTATGTCAAGGATTTAGTTAATCCCGTATAACGTCCCCTTTGTTCTTCGGTATGTTACTTGCCCGAGATTCGATCGTCGGTATCTCCATACCTAGTTCAACCTCGTTACTGGCAAGTCTCTTTACTCGTTCCGTAATACAAGATACCGTGACTAACACTTAGCCACATTGCTTGCAAGGCTTGTTGTGATGTTGTATTACCGAGTGGGCCCTGAGATACCTCTCCGTCACACGGAGTAACAAATCCCAGTCTCGATCCATGCCAACTCAACAAACACCATCGGAGATACCTGTAGAGCACCTTTATAGTCACCCAGTTACGTTGCGACGTTTGATACACACAAGGCACTCCTCCGATATCCGTGAGTTGCATGATCTCATGGTCATAGGAACATATACTTGACATGCAGAAAACAGTAGCAATAAACTGACACGATCATATGCTATGTTTGTAGTTTGGGTCTTATCCATCACATCATTCTCCTAATGATGTGATCCCGTTATCAAATGACATCTCATGTCCATGGCTAGGAAACCTTAACCATCCTTTGATCAACGAGCTAGTCCATTAGAGGCATACTAGGGACATGGTTTTGTCTATGTATCCACACATGCATTTAAGTCTCCGATCAATACAATTATAGCATGGATAATAAACGATTATCATGAACAAGGAAATATGATAATAACTAATTTATTATTGCCTCTAGGGCATATTTCCAACAAAGGAGGCACAACTTTGCACTTAAAATTCCATGGGTAGCGGTGGGGAAACAAAGGTGGGTGTCTGCCTGGACCGAACCACTACCATCAACATGTCTTCGGACACAACGCAAGTACAATTGAAAGGTCTGCAAATTGCGTAAAGCTCATCCACAATTCGGCGACTTCTCAAGACCTTGTTTGCAAGATCCGTTCGTCGAACAATATCACCTATTAAGGTGCACCAAGACGTAGGAGTACATAAGCGGCAGGGCACACCGAAAACTTAAGGTCACAAATTGAAGACTCCTGGTACAGCCACTCCTGTAAAACTTCTTTTTCTTCACATACCTGTAAGCAGTTGCTTTGGCACTCCGAGTTATAAGAGTTGTTGAGGAAAAATATAGCATCATTATACATGTTTGTCTGGTTGTCCTTTTTGACACATATTTTCCTTTTCTCCCTCTTCTCGTGAAACAATTCGGTATGTTATGACGCAACCAGGTAATACACCGGGGGATCGAACTTACAAACAAATCACCTTACGTACAGCTTATTATGTGTTCGGCATCTTGGAATTCATTTTATATGCATTGGTTCCAAACTATGTATTGGGTCAATAGTTGGGCTACCCGGCTCCTGTGCTTACCCCTTTACGTTCCGCTCGTTCGGTTGAAAAGGCAAAGGGAGAACCCCTGCGATTGTGTTTCCGGATAGTCTGGTCAAGCACCTCAGGGGAGAAAGCCAAAAATTGACTGTCATAGTATGCAAGAGCTGGTTTGTGAATCCGAGCTTAAAGTGTTATACTTAAATCCTCGTCAGAGGATATTCTACGTTATGCGAGGGGTTTGCTCTTCATGCAAACCGTGTGATGCTGGCCTTAGCCATGGTTCATCAGAACATCACAACACTCCGGGGGCTAGTCATCAGCCCCCCGCGGTCCTTTTCGTGCCCCTACGGCTAAGTGAAAGAAATAAAGCACTATAGTCTGATTGCCTAGTCCGCCGCAGTCTACCGCCTTCGGGTTCCGATCACTCGGCTAAGGGACATAGTGCATTCGCAGAGACACCCCATGTAGTATCTACATGGGGGCTGAAGCCGACGACTCGCATCTTTCAGTTTCAAATGGCCACACAAGAGTTATAAAGGAATGCAAAACATTGAAGGCCTAATAACATTAAAGCTTTAAAAATGTCTTCGGACACGTTACAACTTATTCGTGCATGTTATGGTTCGAACATTGTGACGCTATCACCCGAGCACCTTCCATCACTCTGGCGAAGTACAGCTCGGGACGCCTATGTTCCTTCCCAGGAGGTGGCGGGGCGGTAGCTATCTTCATTGGATCCAGCCCCGGCCAATGCACCTCGGCCTTTGCAAGGGCCACCTGAGCTCCCTCGATGCAGGAGGAATGCTTTATAGCGTTGAGGCGGGGCGCAGCATCGATCAGCCTCTGCACCAGGCCGAAGTAGCTGCCGGGCAATGGCTCGTTGGGCCATAACGGTATGAAGAGGTCCTTCATGGCCGTCTCTCCCATCTGGTGCAGCTCCATCAGCTGCTTCAGCTGCTCGACGAGAAGACGAGAGCGCTCGGGGGCTTCAAACTGTGCCCAGAATAGGCGCACTTCATCTCCTTCTTCCCGGGAAGCATAGAGCTGCTTCGCGTCCGCCACGCTCTTCTAAAGGTCGGAGCAGGCGCCTGAGGAACGACACACCTGGGTAAGTGGCTTGAACTTGCTATCCCTGAAGACACACTACAACAAGTACGGCTTACTATCCGTTATGTCCTTTGCTTGGCGGACCTGCTCCTCAAAGAACCGCCTATCCACCCGCTCATTTTGGAGATCGGCTTTTAGGGAATAGTTAGGCCGCATGCTCCTTGCCTTATTTCTCAAGGACCTCGCACTTATGGCTGGCGTCCTTGAGCTCCTGCTGGATCTCCTACAGCCGCGCCTTGTGTTTATCGCTAGTGGCTCCAAAGCCGAAAGCGCAGTGGCCGCTCGTCCGGCCGCCGCCCTCTCAAACGCCGCCTCATCCTTGGCCTCCTGCAGCTCAGCCTTGAGATTTTCCACCTCCTTCACCAAGGCTGTTTGATCATTAATACTATGAAAAACTGCATTGATAGTATTCAGACAAAGGTGTCTGGATGTTGATTCAGACTGACCTTGCGCCACGTCGAATCTCATGTTGAGGGCATCAAGCTCATCTTCGGAGCTTTTGAGCTTCCGATTCAGCTCGTCTAGCTCAGCACCATTCAAAACCGCCGCTGATGACGAAGCGTGGAATACACAAATCCTTGTCAGGTTACATGGGTTCAATACTTCCGAACTGTCGTCAGTCCGATCACATGTTCGGTCCTCTTAGGGGTTATTCGAACGCTCCGAACACACATTTTTGTATGTAGTTTGGAGACGGATCCATGATTGACCCCAACTTACCTAGGGCTCAGGGGCTGCCATGTATATAATCATAAAAATAAATAAACATTTTTGCAGATAAGAGTGTCGCGTGGCTTACTTGAAAACCCGTCAGTAGACCCTTGAAGGCCTCCTTCAGTCCGTTGTCGACGGACAGAATGCTCCGCAATACCGCACCCATAAGGGTGCGGTGCTCCTCGGCGATGGAGGCACTCGACAAAGCCTCCTCCTTGACCAGCCACCCATTGGTTGGTGGCGCCGGTGGTGATCGGATAACCCGATCACCAACCGGGGTTTGAACAGTTGCCTCCGGAGGTGTGATGCGCTCCGGAGATGCCCTTAGAGGGGACTGAGCGGCCGCTCGTCCGGCCTCCTAAGTATCTGGGCTGGGAACCTCCCCTTGGTCTTCGGCGACCAAGGCATTAGCCTCGGCCATGATGTCGTCTCCCCCACCTCCAGTGCCCAGCTGCATGGGAGTATGCTGGTACGACACCTCCGCGGAGTCCTCCGCGACGCCCAGAGGGGTGGGATGCGATGCATTCCCGCTCTCCGCTAGTTCGGTAGGCGGGGTCTCCCCGTCCGACACTTGGTCGATGGGGAGCATGCACGGGGGGCTGCAAAGTTAATAAATGCCCGCACGATTATTAACTATAAACTCATCCATGTTGAAAGGACGTGGATGTCGCCTAGAGGGGGGTGAATAGGTGCTTTAAAATAATTATGGTTTAGGCTTGAACAAAAGCGGAATAAAACTATCGTTTAATTAGTCAAGCACAAACCTAAAACAACTAGGCTCACCTATGTGCACCAACAACTTATGCTAAGCAAGATAGACAACTAAGTGATAGCAAGATATATAACAAGAAACAATATGGCTATCACAAAGTAAAGTGCATAAGTAAAGGGGCTCGGGTAAGAGATAATCGAGGCACGTGGAGACGATGATGTATCCCGAAGTTCACACCCTTGCGGATGCTAATCTCCGTTCGGAGCGGTGTGGAGGCACAATTCTCCCCAAGAAGCCAATAGGGCCACTGTAATCTTCTCACGCCCTCGCACAATGCAAGATGTCATGATTCCACTAAGGGACCCTTGAGGGTGGTCACCGAACCCATACAAACAAGGTTCGGGCAATCTCCACAACTGAATTGGAGGCTCCCAACAACACCAAGAAGCTTCACCACAATGGATTGTGGCTCCGAGATGACCTCAAATGCTCGGTGCAATCTCCACAACCTAATTGGAGACCCCGAAGCTTGCCCGGAGCTTTGCACCATAATGATTGAGCTCCGAGGCACCACCAACCATCTAGGGCGCCAAAGCACCCAAGAGGAACAAGCTCTAGGGTGCTCAAACACCCAAGAGTAATAAGCTTCTCAACTTCTTGCTTCCACGTATCACCGTGGAGAACTCAAACCTATGCACCAAATGCAATGACAAGGGCACACGGAGTGCCCAAGTCCTTCTCTCCCAAATACCACCAAAGCAACTAATGCTAGGGAGGAAAATGAGAGGAAGAACGAAGAAGAACACGAAGAACTCCAAGATCAAGATCCAAGGGGTTCCCCTCACTTAGAGGAGAAAGTGATTGGTGGAAATGTGGATCTAGATATCCTCTCTCTTTTCCCTCAAAATGGAGCAAGAATCATTGGAGGGATTGAGACATAGCAAGCTCAAAGAAGGTCAACAGTGGGGGGCAAACACGAGCTCAAAGGATAAGGTCCATTGGAGAAGAAGACCCCTTTTATAGGTGGGGAAAAATCCAACCGTTATCCTCACAGCCCGCACAGAGCGGTACTACCGCTCCAAGGAGCAGTACTACTGCTAGGGCGGTAGTACCCCTTTGAAAAACAACACCGAGGAGGCAAAAGGCTAGTAGAACCGCTGGAGCGGTACTACCGCTCGTCCTCATGGTACTACCGCTATGGATAGCGGTACTACCGCTATGGGTAGCGGTACTACTGCTTGCGAGCGGTACGAAAAAATTACATCTGTGCCTACCACGGCTGGACTTAACACGAGATTTTGGTCCGGAGCGGTAGTACCGCTCTTGGAGCCGCGGTAGTACCGCTCCGAAGCGGTAGTAAAAAATTACATCCGCTCTAGCCGCGGTAGTACCGCTGCAGCCTTTTAAGAACACCAAAACTGCCACAACTTTTGCAAACGGACTCTGATTCAATGAAACAAAGTTTGTTGGAAAGCTAACGACATGGGCTAACACAATCTTGATGGAAATATCAATAATAACCAAATAATAAAAGGCCCATAAGAAAATGGTGAGAACCCTTCCTCGAATAAGACCGGTAAAACTTCCGACACCGAAAATGCAATAGACGAAGCATATGAAATCCGTTTTCGATGAACTAGAACTTGTCACGAAGATAACCACAAGCTCAAGAACCCACATAGAGAAAAGCCAACCAAGAACCAAGAAATATGATGATGCCAAGAATGAAATGGTTTGAGTTCTCAACGAATGATACAATCAAGCTACTCACTTGAGAGCCCCCCTTGATAGTACGACAATCGATACTATAACCCGGTCTCTCAACTACCACCATGAAACCGGTAAAATAGAAAACCCTATCAAGGTCAAACCTTAGCCTTGCGCATAGTCCACTTGAGCTAGATGATGACGATCTTGACTTCCTCAAGATGGACCACCTTTCTTGATTGTGTTGGCTTGATGAAGACTAGATGATTGCTCCCCCATACTCCACTATGGGTGAGCCACTCTTCGGCACATCTTCACAAGTCCATTGTAACCACAATGAACGGCGAGCCTCAAGCATGACTCTCTGTGATGCTTCACTTGATCTTGCACATCGCAACCTTGATGACGATCTCCACTTGATGTCATCTTCCATAGGATGTATGGGATCTGCCTCTTGATGCATGCTCATGGAAATATACCTAACCCCACAAAGAACTCTCACGTAGACCATGGGTTAGTTCACAAAGCATAGTGGACAATGCTTACCACACCATGGGATCACTTGATCCCTCTCAGTACATCTTGTACGCTTTGTGTGTTGATCAACTTGATTCACTTTTTGACTTAGTATTGATCAACCTTGTATCTTAGCTTCTCTCTTCATAAAGATGATGTCTTGAAGGTAAACATGAATGCTTACACAATCTTCTTCTTCAAGACATGCTTGCAATAAGCTCAACTCCCACATGACCAATCTTTGGATAAACCTTGAGTACCACCTTGGTCACCATATAAACTCCTTGAAACCCAACAGATGGACTTCAAGAAGTGCCTATGGACAAATCCTTCGAATATAACTCAAGGTAACCATTAGTCCATAGGGGTGTCATCAATTACCCAAAACCACACATGGAGAAATGTGCTCTTACAATCTCCCCCATTTTGGTAATTGATGACAACCACTTTCAAGAGAGTTTATATAAGAAAATAAGCACAACCAAGCACACACAATGCAATGCATGGATGTGAGATGCAAATGCTTAAACAACAAAAGCAAAACTATCAAAGCATTCCAAATGAAACTCTCTAAACTTCTACCCCATTGGCATCGACTACCAAAATGGACAAAAAATTTAGAAATCCAATATAATAGGTGTTCCTCCAAAAAGTTTGTATATCTCAAATACGTGTGCAAAGAAATACACATATCCAATGATAAGTAGTTGGAGGAAGACAAACTATATTGAAAACCCAAAGATTGAACAAAGGATCGTATGGCACAAAGACATACATCGGAGTGAAGCAAGCAATCAAAGGATACTAATTGGAACAATCAATCACATGGACCAACGAGCCACATGAATAAAAGATATTATGATATGGGAAAAACAATGTTTATAAAGAAACTAGAGGAGCTCCCATGATTTGTGCACAAATAATAATATTTGTATTTGAATACAAGTGCACAAAAAAGGATCATGACTCCCCCAAAAATCAATATAAACACACCACAAGTGCAAGCAAGAAGATAAGACAAAGAGCACAGTACTTGCACTAAACATATGGTTGAGCAACATGTAAAAGAGGCAATGTTAAGAATAGGCTCAACCAAAATGATGTGTGTGAGTCATGGAAAAGCACTTGATAAGACTAGTATAAGGATGAGCATAAAGCATCAACATAGTCTTGATGAAATGAGAGACAAAGTGCAAACCATATCCTTCCCACACACAAACCAGTAGCAAAAGGGTTCACAAGCTTACTAATAGGAAAATTTAAAAACCAAAGCTTGTGACAAACCCTAGTGAAGATAGGAAAATGATAGCCTTGTCAAGAGGAGGTATACCAATCGAAATGGCAAAACCCTCGTGAAGACAAGCATGAGGAAAATAATCTTCACCACCAAAGAGTGCATCAAGATGCTAGGATATAAGATCCGCACGCAAGACAGATTCTTTCACGAAACCACCAAGTAAACAAAAATGAAATGCAACGGTGACGTAAAAGAAAAGAGGATATCAACTAGAGATGTAACTTATCTCATGTGTATAAGATTCTAGGTAGAGGGAAATCATGATGATACATCCACAAAGAATAATGTACACACAAAATAGTTACAATAAGGAACAAACAAGATATCCACAAGGAAGTCATAACTATACCAATAAGATCTTTGCTTGAAAGCATAGCACATAGCCTAATATTTTCTTATTGTACATAAATGAACTCCCAATACACGAACATCAAACACATCACAACTAGCAATATGACATCATCGTTGAGACTCTTTGAGAAAGGAAACAAGTACCACAAGAATGATTCAAGAAATTCCTGCCATGATGCAACCTATAAACAGTTGAATGTGAGAAGTGTATGCATGAAGTAGATACTTGTTACCGAGATAGCATTGGATTGATGTAGTAGACAATGGTTCTTCGATCATCCTAGCAAGGCTCCAATAAGCACATGGTGTCAAAACCTTCCTTGTAAGTGAGCCGAGTGTCCAATGTATCTCCAATTGTTCCTAGAACAACACCACAACCAAAGTGGTACCCAAACTTATTGAGACCAAACAGTTAGTGTACTAACAATATATAGGACAAAACTGCACATAAATATGTGCATATAGATAGGAAGTTGAATTTCACGCACACTTTAGCCAATTTATGTCATAGTGGAGTTTCCCCTATATATTGTGTCAAGGAAAGAGAACATGCCAACGAAAGTACATGTAGTAAATATACATGTTCAAAGCTTTCAAGAATCAACTCAACACACAGTTGATATGATGCCAAAAGAAAAGGTATCAAGTGAAAATAAGATACCAAACAAAAAAACTATATCACTTGACGGATACCAACTAAAAGGTACATCAAGGAATGAGATATCCATTGACACATACCAAATAGAAGGAAACAAGATACCAATTGAAGGAAAAAAGAGGTATCAAGTTCCCAAAAGAGAGCTAGGTTCCAAACAAACCAAACCCTCCACAAATTTTCATGATGGCACAAAGCACCATAGAGAGAAGGCTTGCCACCCACCAACACACACTTGATGAAGATCAAAAGATTTTATGATGAACACATAAAGAGAGTGTTCTACAGAAGATAGGATAGCTCCCCCAAGAGATGTGCATTATATAGAATTTGAATTTGAATACAAAATGCACATGATTGGATCATCACTTTCCCTATATCTATAGAAACACTAGGCGCGCTTGGAAAGATCCACAAGAGGCAAGGAAGACAAACGATAAACAAAATACAATGCAAAGATGATTAACAAATTCTACCACATAAAAGGATACCAATTGTCAAAGGACAAGAAGTAATTCAAAATATTTCCTATTGGTAGATTGCAAAGATATCCAACATCATCTTCACACGTAAATCATAAGCAAATGACACTTGTAGAGCTAACATGCCACCTAGGAACAAGATAAGTTGTATATCAAATCTAAGTGGCAATATCTCAAATGTACACATTCTCTAGGCTTGTAATATGCACATAGCATATTAATCACCCATAATGTGGTAACCCAATGTTAGTAACAAGTGGCAAATGAAATCCAACAAGAGATAATTAACGGACTGTTTATAATTTGGATTTCTCATGAGAACACATACCAAATAGAAGCTAGATAATCTTGTAATATCAATACTAAGTGGTATTCCTCATGAACACACATTTTTTAGGGTCGTGGAGTTCATAAAGCACATCACTCCCCCAAAATGGGATAATCCATTAATCTCTCACAAAGAGCCAACTAAGATACAAACATGATGCAAAAAGGCTCTACACAAGACTCACACATACATGATGTGCAATCCATCATACATACTTGATTTCTCAAGATAAACAAATAGGAAGCACAACATATACAAACACATGCAAGGTACAAAACCACAACATGCAAAGGGGCAAGTAACTAACAATGTATTCAATTTAAGTACAAGTTGCTGCAAGGAGGAACGTTGGTATATGATAGACACTTTATGATCCACATGACTTGGATTGAGACAATATGAATGATGAAGAACCCTCAATTCTTCACAATGTAGCCATGTCACCAATACCCTCCAACAATACCTATTGATCAAGTTTGAGCTTGTTGGTCCCCAACCAAGTTGGGTCCTAAGAGGTTAGTCACAATAGGCTTGGCTACCCAAATGGTTCTTTTCTTGACACCACTTTGAGTACCAACAAACTTGGCAAACACATTGCCAACCTTATCCTTCCCAAGAGAATAGATATCATCAATAATGATTGTGTTGGATATGTTACCATTAGTGCATGAAGAAGCAAAGTGACCCTTCTCACGACATAAGTAGCAACATTTACCCTTTACTTTCTTCTCAATTGATTTCTCATCTCGAGGAGCGTTGACTTGGGTCTTCTTGGCAAGTGGCCTTTCTTCAACTTGACGTTGAACATGAGATTGAACTTGTGGCCGCTTCCCTTGTTGCTTGTCACTAAGGGCCTTCTTCTTCAATGGGCAAGATCTAACATGGTGCCCTTCTATTTTGAACTTGAAGCAAACAATCTTGGACGAGTTCTTCACTTGTTCTTGGCCCTTCTTGTTGTTTCTCTTGGACTTCTTCTTCTTATTGGAGTTGAATCCAAGTCCACATTTGTCATTTGGGGATTTTTGCCCACACAAGATATTGTTGAGTGCGGACTTCCCTTCATGACTCTTTTCCAAGTCTTTCTTCAAAGAAGTGACTTGGGCCTTGAGCTCTTTGATTTCCTCTACATGGTTAGTATCAATACAAGTACTAGAGGAAGTATATGATTCATCATTAGAGCAACAAGGCAAGGAAAGTAATTCATCACAAGATGTACCAACATTATGAGTAGATGAACTACTAGGACTAACACATGGCAATAAAGCATTTCTACTAGATGTAGTGCTAATTTCCACATGAGGATCACTTGATGTTACCTTAGTAGTACTAGCCTCATGAGCTATCTTTAGCACATTATGAGATACTAGAAGATCACCATGATAGCTAGAAAGATTTTCATGACTCTCTTCCAATTTCCAATAATTACTAGATAGCAACTTAAGTTCAACCATTATCTCAACATTCTCCTTTAATATGGATGCTTCACAAGAAATAGAGTTAGTAGCACAAGCATCATAATTAACAACAAGAGGAGAAGGCAACTTGGCAAGCTATTTAGCATATAAAACTTTAAATTGAGCATGAGACTCGACGAGTTCAATGAGCAAACTCTTAACGACCCTTGAGCCATGTTCGAGGTGCTCAAAGTCCTCAAGGAGTTGCATGTGCAACTTCAAGCTTATCATTTTTAGTTCTAAAATCATTAGCCACCTCGAGAGCTATTTCAAGGGATTCCTTTAGTCTAGATAATTATAGAGCGAAGGTCTCCTCAAGAGATTCCTTGGTGGTTTGTTCGTTTTCAAGATCTTGAGATAGCTTCGCGATCTCATTAGCGTAATTACGTTCATGACCTTCTATTTTCTCAATGGTGGCCTCATGCTCCTCGAGATGAGATTCCAACTCCTCAATATATTTCTTGCCCTCAATGGCAATAGACATGATTTCCATGAAGTTGGAACGAGCAATATTATTCTTATGAAGAGCTTTAAAAACCATTTCTCCCTTAAGTTGTAAGGAAGCAATATTATCACTCTCTTCATCATTATCATCAACATCATCATCATGAGATATATTGGGATACAAAGTAGGAGATACCTTTGAAGCCTTAGCCATAAGGCAAAAATTAGAAACAACAGATGATGATGTAGGATCCCTTGAAGCACCATTCAAGACCACATCTTGTTCCATGGAGTGTTGGGTGTCCTCTACATTGTTAGCACAACAACTCGAGGACATAGATACATTTTTATCATGGCAACAAGATATAGCAAGCATATCATCATGAGATTTAGTCAAGCTATTTGTACATGATATGCAAGGACTATCAACACAAGCATGTGAAACATTTAAAGTGCTCGAGGTGTTAAAGTCCAAAGATGAAGCATTGCAATAAGATAGTGACTAAGAATTATCAACAATAAGCCCACTATCATCATTACAATGATCATCACTACTCACCATATAGAACAAGATGAAGTAGAAGAAGTAGGTGAAGTAGAAGAAGTTGAGAAGACAACACAACTGGAGGTGGAGGGAGAACAATCATCCCTACAAATCTTGGACACACCATATTTATCTTGAAGCTTTGTCCACAACTCATGAGCATCCCGGAATGGCATGAGTTCAAATATAACTACATTGCTCAAAGCATCAAAAAGCACACTAGAAGCTTGAGCATTGAGATAAGAGTTTTTCTCATCCTCTAAAGATATGTGTTGAGAATCCTTTGGAGGAGAAAAACCCATATCTACAATTCGCTCTAAATTTGGGTCCATGACCCTAAAGAGATTAAGCATGCGAATTACCCAAACATAAAAATTTGTGCCATAGAAACTAAGAGTGTCAGAGAATCCTAATCCCCTAGTCGACATCCTTAGTATCTAGGTGCTTAAACCTAATAATGAGAGACCTAGCTCTGATACCAATTGAAAAGACATGGATGTCGCCTAGAGGGGGGGGTGAATAGCCAGTTTAAAATAATTACGGTTTAGGCTTGAACAAATGAGGAATAAAACTATCATTTAATTAGTCAAGCACAAAACCTAAAACAACTAGGCTCACCTATGTGCACCAACAACTTATGCTAAGCAAGATAGACAACTAAGTGATAGCAAGATATATAACAAGAAACAATATGGCTATCACAAAGTAAAGTGCATAAGTAAAGGGGTTTGGGTAAGAGATAACCGAGGCACGCGAAGACGACGATGTATCCCGAAGTTCACATCCTTGTGGATGCTAATCTCCGTTCGGATCGGTGTGGAGGCACAATGCTCCCCAAGAAGCCACTAGGGCCACCGTAATCTCCTCACGCCCTCGCACAATGCAAGATGTCGTGATTCCACTAAGGGACCCTTGAGGGTGGTCACCAAACCCATACAAACAAGGTTGGGGCAATCTCCACAACTGAATTGGAGGCTCCCAACGACACCAAGAAGCTTCACCACAATGGATTGTGGCTCCGAGATGACCTCACATGCTCGGGGCAATCTCCACAACCTAATTGGAGACCCCGAAGCTTGCCTAGAGCATTGCACCACAATGATTGAGCTCCGAGACACCACCAACCGTCTAGGGCGCCAAAGCACCCAAGAGGAACAAGATCTAGGGTGCTCAAACACCCAAGAGTAATAAGCTTCTCGACTTCTCACTTCCACGTATCACCGTGGAGAACTCAAACCTATGCACCAAATGCAATGGCAAGGCCACACGGAGTGCCCAAGTCCTTCTCTCCCAAATACCACCAAAGCAACTAGTGCTAGGGAGGAAAATGAGAGGAAGAACAAATAAGAACACGAAGAACTCCAAGATCTAGATCCAAGGGGTTCCCCTCACTTAGAGGAGAAAGTGATTGGTGGAAATGTGGATCTAGATCTCCTCTCTCTTTCCCTCAAAAAGGAGCAAGAATCATTGGAGGGATTGAGAGATAGCAAACTGAAAGACGGTTAACAATGGGGGCAACCACGAGCTCAAAGGATAAGGTCCATTGGAGAAGAAGACCCCCTTTTATAAGTGGGAAAAAACCCCAACCGTTATCCTCATAGCCCGCACAGAGCGGTACTATCGCTAGGGCGGTAGTACCCCTTTGAAAAACAACACCGAGGAGGCAAAAGACTAGTAGAACCGCCGGAGCGGTACTACCGCTCGTCCTCACTGTACTACCGCTATGGATAGCGATACTACCGCTACGGGTAGCGGTACTACTGCTTGCGAGCGGTACGAAAAAATTACATCTGTGCCTACCACGGCTGGACTTAACACGAGATTTTGGTTCGGAGCGGTAGTACCGCTCTTGGAGCCGCGGTAGTACCGCTCCGGAGCGGTAGTAAAAAATTACATCCGCTCTAGCCGCGGTAGTACCGCTGCAGCCTTTTAAGAACACCAAAACTGCCACAACTTTTGCAAACGGACTCCGATTCAATGAAACAAAGTTTGTTGGAAAGCTAACGACATGGGCTAACACAATCTTGATTGAAATATCAATAATAAGCAAATAATAAAAGGCCCATAAGAAAATGGTGAGAACCCTTCCTCGAATAAGACCGGTAAAACTTCCAACATCGAAAATGCAATAGACGAAGCATATGGAATCCGCTTTCGATGAATTAGAACTTGTCACGAAGATAACCACAAGCTCAAGAACCCACATAGAGAAAATCCAACCAAAAACCAAGAAATATGATGATGCCAAGAATGAAATGGTTTGAGTTCTCAATGAACGATACAATCAAGCTACTCACTTGAGAGCCCCCCTTGATAGTACGACAATCGATACTATAACCCAGTCTCTCAACTACCACCATGAAACCGGTAAAATAGAAAACCCTATCAAGGTCAAACCTTAGCCTTGCGCATAGTCCACTTGAGCTAGATGATGACGATCTTGACTTCCTCAAGATGGACCACCTTTCTTGATTGCGTTGGCTTGATGAAGACTAGATGATTGCTCCCCCATACTCCACTATGGGTGAGCCACTCTTCGGCACATCTTCACAAGTCCATTGTCACCACAATGAACGGCGAGCCTCAAGCATTATCTTTCCATGATGCTTCACTTGATCTTGCACATCGCAACCTTGATGACGATCTCCACTTGATGTCATCTTCCATGGGATATATGGGATCTGCCTCTTGATGCAAGCCCATGGAAATATACCTAACCCCACAAAGAACTCTCACGTAGAGCATGGGTTAGTACACAAAGCGTAATGGAGAATTCTTACCACACCATGGGATCACTTGATCCCTCTCAGTACATCTTGTATGCTTTGTGTGTTGATCAACTTGATTCACTTTTTGACTTAGTATTGATCAACCTTGTATCTTAGGTTCTCTCTTCATAAAGATGATGTCTTGAAGGTAGACATGAATGCTTACACAATCTTCTTCTTCAAGACATGCTTTCAATAAGCTCAACTCCCACATGACCAATCTTTGGATAAACCTTGAATACCACCGTGGTCACCATATAAACTCCTTGAAACCCAACATGGACTTCAAGAAATGCCTATGGACAAATCCTTCGAATATAACTCAAGGCAACCATTAGTCCATAGGGGTGTCATCAATTACCCAAAACCACACATGGAGAAATGTGCTCTTACACATGTAAAATAAAAGAGTCCTCGGATTCTCACCTTCGAGCAGAGGGCTTGACCCTTTAGCTCCTCCGTGGAGCCCTCTCGAAAGTCATCGGACTCGCTATTCGAGTACAAACTATTGTCGGATAGGATTACCTATGACCAAGGCGCCCTCTTCGCGGCAGGAGAGGGTACCACCTCCACGGTGTCCGATGACGCCGCTCTCTTTCTTGCGAGGGGGAATCACCCTCACCCTCGCCTTTTTCCTCATCCTCATGCTCCTCTTGATTAGAGGAGGCATGGGTTTCTTCGGACGTAGCCTCTGGCTGGTCCTTGGTGTGCAGGCCCTCTCGGCCTGGTTTCTTTTTCTTATCTTTCTTCGCAGGCGCCTCGTAAGGCACCTCCACGAGCATCTCCGCTAACAGCCTAGACCTGGGGTCTTCGGGCTGAGGCGCCGGGCAGTCGATGCCCGTGACTTTGCTCAGCCATTTCTGTGAAGTGATCGGAAAAGATGTTATAGATTTTTCTCTATGAAGGACAGAGCCGATCAAGCAAAATTATACCGTACCTTGGAAGCGGGCTTGGCGGCATGCAGACCCCGATCTTCCTCTTCGGATGGCCAATCCTCTTGCGACTTTCAAAATGCCTTCCACAGCTTCTGTCGCGTAGTGCGGAAGAGGTGCAGAATTGTGGGCGCGTCATCAAGCTGACGAGCCCACGGGGGAGTATCCCGGCGCTGGCAAGGGAGGATGGGCTACCGGAGCATGACCTGGACCACGTTGGTCAGCGCAATGTCGTTGTCGATCATAGAGCCTATGCACTTCTGCAGGTCGCTCACTTCCTTGTTCGGTCCCCAGCTGAGGCCCTTAGGGAGCCATGAAGTTAATCTGGTGGGGGGACAGGATCTGAATTTGGAGGGGGCATCTGGCCTTCCTCCTATGGCTCAGTGATGTAAAACCACTCCTTCTGCCATACCTTGATGGTGTCGATGAAGGTGCCGGATGGCCATACAACGCGGGTGAGCTTTCCGATAATAGCTTTGCCGTAGTCGGCGTGTTTGCCGCCGATGCACTTCGGCTTGATGTTGAACACTTTGAGCTAGAGCTCAAAGTGTGGCTTGACCCGCAGGAACACCTCGCAGACGAGGATGAAAGCTGATATATGCATGAAGGAGTTCAGCGGGAGGTCGTGGAAGTCGAGGCCGTAGAAGAACATAAGCCCCCTAACGAAGGGGTGGGGTGGGAAGCTTAGTCCCCGGATGAAGTGGGCGATGAAGACCACCCTTTCACCTGGCTTGGGAGTGGGGATCACTTGGCCCACCTTCGGTGCGCAGTGGGGGATGTTTGCGGGAAGGTAGACGGCCTTCCTGAGGTCTTGGATGTCCCGGTCGGTGACTGTGATGGCCTCCCACTTGCCATTGGAGCCCACTATGGATGAGATCGAAGGGGGAGGAGTGGAAAACCTAGATCCGCACTTCGGAGACTCAGAGGAATGAGGAAGCAGAGGAGACGAATGAGAGGTGTGGTTAGGCCCTGGGGTTTTCTTTCCCTTTTATGAGGCTTATCGCTATTTGGCCTCCCTCTGTTGCGCTGTGGATCCCTCGGCTTCTCGAGATGTGAGTGTCGTTGCACACGCATGATTAAACGTATCCCGTATAAAATGGGGCATGATCTGTGCATTGATAGATCGTGTTGATTGAAACGACCTCGAACCGCGAATCGAGTTTTTGCAACTGGCCTAGCGGTCGTGGTGGGCCGTGACCTTTCGTCAGAAAGGCCATCAGGGGACATTGTTTTGCCCCTTGACGTTTGGCCTTCAGGGCTGACCTGTTCATGGTGTCCAGACATGCCACTATTCGGAAAACTACAAGTCGTCGGAGGCCGAACTAAATTCCGTGAGAAGAACTCAACTCGCAAGCCGAAGACTCTAATTACACGAAGAGACTGAAGCTAAGACCCTTGGCATTGGAGGCAAGTTCGGGGGCTACCGAGGGAGTCCTGGATTAAGGGGTCCTCGAGAGGCTGACCTGTTTCTTATGGGCCAGACTGTATGGGCCGCTTGCCGAACATTGATCGATCGAAGGCCCTATCTCCAGGAAGGAAGCTTCGGGAATCGTGGCTTGTCCTCCGCGTTTTATGTAGCAAATAGGCATGTTTATATCTTCGGCATGTAACCGACCATGTGTAAACCCTAGGTACCCCCGACGTCTATATAAGGCGGAGGGTTTTAGGTTGTATATATAGAACAACTCATCTAGGGTTTAGCTCTTGGATCTCGAGGTAGATCGACTCTGTAACCTATATATCATCAATACAATCAAGCAGGACGTAGTGTATTACCTGCATAGGAGGGACCGAACCTGGGTAAAACCTTGTCCCCTTCGTCTCCTATTACCGTTGATTCTACTCTCACAACTTGTGACCCCCTACCCGAGATCCGCCGGTTTTGACACCAACACCGGGCAAAGATCATTAGTTTCCAAGCCCCGAATATGTTTATTTCTCCAAGTCGGCAGAGAATCAAAAGCGACCGCCATGCAAAATTAAGTACTATCTGGGGTACCTTCATAAACCATATGAGATTCCAGCAAGACCGACGTCCATCCGGTCACGAACTCGAACCAGACGCAGTTCCTCTATTGGCTTCATCAAAACCGAACCGGTATGCACTCTTAACTGAGAAGGCGCCATACTTCCCTGGATCCCAAGCTAGCGTATCCTCATCCAAACGCGGCGACGCCCTAAGTTTTTGTATCTCCACAATGTTCGCTGGAAGAAAGTATTCCTGAAGCAATGCCAAGTTCCATGAGCCATTATCATTCAGCAATTCGGATACAAATATGATTCTACATAAGCCTTGCACTGTTATAGGTCTATAAGAATAGGGCCTCAGAATCCAGTTGTCACGCCATACCCGTATGCTCCTTCCATTACCCACTCTCCAAATTAGTCCCTTCTTAAGCAGATCCAGACCATATGCAATACCTTTCCATGAAGAAGAAGCATTACCTAAGAATACAGTATCCTCAAGTTTACCATGCGGAAAATATCTGGCCTTTAAAACTTGTGCACACAAACTATTCAGTTTAGAGATTAATCTCCATGCTTGCCTGGCCAATAATGCTTGATCAAAATACAGAAGTCATAGAAACCAGCACCTCCTTTGTTCTTTCGTTGCAAGATATCATTCCACGCACGCCAATGTACTTTCCTTTTCCCTTTGTCAGCACCCCGATAAAATCCTCTCACCATCCTGGTAAGTTCATCGCAAACCGAGAATGGCACATTGAAAACTCCCATTATATAAGTGGGTAACGCCTGAGCAATGGAATTAATCAGTGTATCCCTCCCCGGTTAGGCAAGCACCCCCCCACTGAATTAAACGTTTCGTCAAACTCATTTGGAGGTTCTGAAATCGTCCTTTTGACATGCGTCCATCTGGAGTACGAAGCCCAAGGTATTTCTCCTCAAATACCATACTAGTGACATTAAGTACCTCTCATACTTCCTCCTGAGAACCAAAAGGACAAGCATCACCAAATAGAATTGAACACTTATCAAAATTCAGATTTTGTCTTGTTGCCTTACCATAAAGATCCAACGCCGACTTAAATTTCTTGGCCTGCGCACGTGACGCCTCAAAGAAGAGTATAGTGTCATCGGCAAACAAAGATGCAAGATCCCTGGAGCTCTTCTGCATACGCTCAACGGAGAAATATCACCTGACGACACATAATGCTTAACTAACGCGGATAAGCCATCAACCAAAAAAGGAACAAAAAGGGGGAGAGAGGATCGCCCTGCCGAAGACCACACGACGATGCAAATGAATCCAAGAGGGTCCCATTAAGTTTGACAGAACATCTCACCAATGTGACACAAGACATTATCCAGTCCACCCACCGCTGAAAGAAACCCAACTTTTCCATCACCTACTTCAAGAACTTCCAATCCACCCTATCATAAGCCTTAGAGAGATCAAGCTTATAAGCGCAAAAACTTGTGGTTGGATCCTTTTCTTGTTTGATATGGTGAATACATTCGAAGGCTACAAGAGCATTATCTGTGATCATCTATCCAGGAATAAAAGCACCCTGTTCTGGAGAGATAATATCATCAAGAAGAGGCCTCAGACCATTCACCAAACATTTAGAAATAACCTTGTAGACAATGTTACAAAGACTGATAAGCCTGTAATGGGACAAGCTAGTAGGGTTAGGAATCTTAGGAATAAGAACAATAGAGGTAGAGTTTACCCCTGTAGGCATGATCCCTATGACGAAATATTTCTTAACTGCTGCAATCACACTGTCCTTAAGGACGTCCCAATTACGCTGGAAAAATCTCGCTAGCAGCCCATCAGGGGTCGGTGCCTTAAGAGGGCCTATTTGAAATAGAGCATCCTATATCTCCTTATCATCGAAGGGAGCACACAGTCGAGTATTATCCTGGTCTGAAACTTTAGATTCAAGGACATTAAGAACCAAGGACGCATCAAGTTCCGGATCGGCTATAAAAATGGTTTGGAAATAATCATTTTCCAAGGAGGCCATATCATCAAAACCAGTGTGCACCATTCTGAAACAATCCTTTAAATATCGGATTTTGTTTTTACAAGCACGCCAAACCGCTTTAATTTAGAAGTATTTGGTATTCCTGTCGCCCTCCTTCAACCACATGATTCTTGATTGTTGCATCCACATCATCTCCTCTTGATAAATTAACTCATTCATCTTGTCAGTAATCCTTCTTATCTCCTGCCTATCTGCAATCATACTCATAAGCTCCTCAAGTTGTGAACGTGACTTTGCCAACTCTCTGGAAACATTACCAAACTTTTTATTACTCCATGTATTAAGGGTAGCCAGGGTGTTACTTAAGGATTTGTAGCTTTCCATATTATCCACATTACCAAGCGACTCTCGTGCCACTTTAATTACCTCGGGCAAAGATGAATCACGTTCCCAGAACACCTCATATCTCCTAGACTTGCACCCTGGTTGGCCAGTATCAGGGGCGCATTTCAATACAAGTGCCACATGGTCTGAACATGGCAAAACAACATGTTGTACAGAATAAAACGGGAATAAATTTCGTGAGTCATTCGTTGCTGTAGCCCTGTCCGACTGAGCTTTTACATTGGAGACACTTGCTCCAAATTATCATAAGTGAATGGTATATCAGAGAAACCCAGATCAACAAGAGCACACACTTCTAGTACATCTCTAAACGCGATCATCTGTTGTTCCGGTCTTGGCGATGCAGAAATATGTTCGAAGTCCCAAAGGGCTTCGTTAAAGTCACCAATTACAAGCCACGACCGGTCACATACATTATACAGGCCTTGTAACTTTGACCAAATTAGGTGACGGTTCTCTACTCGAGGTTCTCCATAAACGAAAGTGACTCGCCATTGTTCGGCATCAGCATTCAACCTGATCAAGACATTAATATATCATTCTTCCTTGCCCAAGATATCAACCACACATGACTCATGCTAGAAAAGTGCAAGTCCACCACTCATGCCATTACTATCAACTCCCTCAAACCCTTTCATACCAAGGCGACCTCGAATTCTTCTCATCTTTGTAGCTTTCTGCCTGGTCTCACAAAGAAACACCAAAACGGGGGAATGCGACTTAGAAATCGTTGCTATCTCGCGAACTGTCCGAGGATTCCCCCCACCCTGACAGTTCCAACTTATAAGATTCATTGATCCCGGCGGATCCCTCCTGGGAGCCTGTCGATAATGACAAATTTTTGTTCTTGGTGCTACCACTGTTAGCTTGAATCACCACAGTTCTGACGCCGATCAAGGCCAGCTAAGTAGTAGACGCCGGTTGAAGATCATGCTGTAGGACCGAAAGTATGTCTAGTGGAGGTGATTAGACTACTTGACCAAATAAAAGTTTTGCCTATACCAATTTTTAGGGTTGACAGTTTTTAGCATTTCATGGCAAGTCAAGTACACCCTACACATGCAAGTCTAAGAGTATATAGCAGCGGAAAGTAACAACAAGCATGTATAGAAGGGATAGGGTAGGAAGATCAAACACAGTTGTAGACACGATGATTTTTCCCATGGTTCTGATAGGTGGTGCTATCGTACATCCACATTTATGGAGTCTTCAACCCACGAAGGGTAACTGTCGCGAGAGTCCATAGAGGGCTCCACCCAAAAGGGTCCATGAAGTAGCAACCTTGACTATTCCATAATGGCTTCCGTCCACGAAGGACTAGCCTCACTATGGGTAGATCTTCACGAAGTAGGCGATCTCCTTGCCCTTACAAACTTCTTGGTTCACTCCACAACACGAAGTAGGAGGCTCCCAAGCGACACCTAACCAGTCTAGGAGGCACCACCCTCCAAAAGGTAATAGGCTCGGTAATGACGATGAACTCCTTGCTCTTGTGCTTCAAGATGATAGACTCCTCAGCACCCAATCACTCTCTCACAGATTTGGCATGGTGGAAGAGATGGGATTGGTGGAAATCTACTTGGGGAGGCTAGAGATCAAGATCCATATGATTGGAGTGGAATATCTTGACCTCAACACAAGGGTAGGTGGTTCTCTCTCAGAAAACTAGATGAGGCAAGTGTGGAATAGTTCTGAGTGCTTCTCTTTCGAGTAGGTGGTGGTGAAGGCTATATATAGGCATCCCCAAATATCCAACCGTTACACACAAAATGACCAACTCGGTGACACCGATGTGTTAATCTCGGTGGTACCGAAGTGACCAAAAGGTGGCAACTTTTGAATCTCGGTGAGACCGATATAGGAAACTCGGTTGCACCGGTAAGGTGACCAACAGTCAGATTTCCAATCTCGGTGACACCGATCCAACATTCTCGGTGGGACCAAAAATGTGAATTTGCGTAACAAAAAGTTGGCAACCTAAACTCGGTGGCACCCGTATGGAATCGGTTGCACCAAAGTGGCTAGGGCTTGGCTGAGTCTGTCTAGGTTCTGGAATCGGTGGCACCGGTATGGGAAAGTTGGTTGCATCGATTTTGAGTGTTAGGTATAGAACAGACTTTGGTGGGAGAGTTTGTGGATGTTTTTGGCGACTATCACTTGTGCACGTTTGAGCATATTGTTCACCAACAAAACCTTACCCCCTTTTAATAATATTGGCTTTCCTATGGACTCAAAGTGATTTCTCACAAATATAGAATGTAGAGTCCTCTTGCTTGAAGCTTGGCCAGTCTATTTCCTTGCATCTTGGGGTATGTCCACAATCTCCTTTTGCCAATCCTATCATTGAACATTTCCTGAAATATACTTGGTGGAAACATTAGTTCAATGACTTATATGTTGTTATTAATTACCAAAACCACCAAGGGAGCAAATGTGCTTCCAATCTCCCCCTTTTTGGTAATTGATGACAACATATAGATCAAAGCTTCGACATATGATAAAATCAATGAATATAATCGTCTCTTTGAGAGGTATGTGATAAGCAAGAGCTCCCCCTAAATTTGTGCATTATTTTGAATTTGCGTTTGAATGCAAATGCATAATCGATTAGGTATATGGGGCACTTATTCCATGTCACATACAACTTGGTGGTGTGCGAGAATAATTAGAATGAATAACAAAGCACAACACAATCAAGCAAAGGTGAATGATCATCTCATAAGCATTAAGATGATAGGAAATAGTTGCATCACACATAAAGCGTAAAATAGTAGCATAACACACACGATCATACGCTCAACACAAGTAATCAAAAGACCAAATGTTTTGAAAAGCAACAAAGACCAAAACGCTCTCTTGCTCGAAGCCTAAAGATCTATATACACTTCTCCCCCTTTGGCAACAAGTTACCAAAAAGTTCAAAGACACACATCTAAACGTTCTTGGGCTGATCTCCTCCGGTTGTTGATGAAGGAGTCGAGAGAATAGCGTCAGCGAAGATCTCAGCAAATGTCGTGGATGGAGTTGGAGTGGCAGCTGGAGGAACTAGAATAGATGGAGTAGGAGCTGAGGTGACAGCAGCAAGAGCTGATGAAGAGGGCCTCAAGTCTGAAGCTGGCACAGTGGCTGATCTGGCCTGGGTAGGAAACTGTGTGCCTGTCCTGAGAGGTGATTCATCCTCCTCCTCATCATCATTATCTAAAGAAGTGGTGTGAGTAAGTGGCACTGAGTCAACTTCCTTCTGGAGCTGTGTGACTGTCTTAGTCATCCTGTCCACCTTATCATTAAGGGTCCTGATCCTAGTTTCAAAGATCCTAACAAGACTATTCTGGTTGTCCAGAATCCCCTTAATGTCCTTCTGCATACCCTGAACTGATGATATCAACAAATCCATTTGCTCATTCCTGGATCTAGGGACTTGAGCACTAGTGGCTCTAACTGCCTCTGCTTCTGCCTGAGCTGCAGCTGAAGTGGGATGATCAGCATCCATCACCACAACATTATCCTCGAGATCTGGCTGTAGGGGTAAATGTGGATGACCTAGAGCAAAAATGTGCTTCTCCAACTTTGAATTGATAAGCATCTGGATGTAGGGTGCATAACATCAAGAGCGCTTCTGGTTAGCAATAACCCTCTAGATTGTCTCAACAATCAAATCCATGACTCTGATCCTGGTGTGTCTGTCAAGGTGGATCAACATATTGATGGAGTGGCCTCGAATCATCTTGTCATCTCCTAACTTGGGCATCAAAGTATGCCTCAGAATGGTGTTCATTGTGCAGAGGCCAGCCTGAAGAAAGTAGATAGATCCTAGCCTGTGAGACTTCACATTGGCAGCATGGATCTCCTTGTACATATTTGCCATAGCATTGTGGCTCGCCTTGGATTCTGAGTATACATCCAAGTCACCATCCTGTGCTTCAGGAACTCCTAAGATAGCAGCCCATTCTTCAACATTCGATTCATACCTTGCACCTTCAGTCATCCGTACAATTCTACCATCTCCATAGAAATGTGCAGCGGGGTAGAACTGCATGATCATCTCATTGTTCCAAGCAGTGAATTCTCTGCCAACAAACTCATCCAAACCTATGCAGTGGAAATTGTCTTGGACACTTGGAAAGTAGTCCTCATTCTCCTTAATGAATTTCCAATCAACATATCGCATATCACTCACAGCTGGACTCTTGTCAAAAAGCATAGTCTCATAGAAATCATGTTGCTCTTTGGTATAAAATATGTAGTTCATAGCTGTCTTCTTCCTCTAGGCATATGGATTTATAGCTCTCCAAGCTCTCAATCCTGAATCCTTCCTCTTCTTCATATCTTCAGCTAGTGGGTAGCTGGCATTGTGTACTCGAAGATGTGGTCTGAGCTTCATCAAAGTTATCAAGTCATCATCATCTTCAGCTCTGGAAGTAGTCCCTTTGTTCTTCTTAGAAGCTGGAATCTACGTAGATGTCCTCTTAGGCTTCTTAGCAGCAGCCTTCTTGGATGTGCTAGTCTTTGGCATAGCATCAGCCATAAGCTTCTTTTGCTTTTTCTTGGGAGGGGCATTCTCAACATGCTCTTCCTCCTCTTCGGCATCAGCACCAGCAGCTTCTTCTGGATCCTCATACATGGAGGTTTTTCTGCCAATAACATGAATAACCCTCTTTCTTTCTTTCTTCTCTCCTGCCTTCTTAGGCATAGCTTTCTTGGGGGCCTCAACTGAAATAGTTGCTCTGGCAGTCTCATGAGCCTTGAAGGTTGAAGCAGGTGCATAGATCTTGCTGACAACTCTCTTGGAAGAAGTGACTTCAGTAGCAGACTTCTTAGCAGCTTTCTCTTGCTTCTTAGCAAGAATCTCCTCAGGGATAAAGTATGAATCCTCTTCATCTGAGTTCATCTTCTTTCTGGTCCTTGTAGCAGCCTTGGGCAACCCATGGGAGCTAGGGGTGCCTGGATCTGAAAATGAGCTGGACTCTGGGCTTGTGCCTGAACTCATGTCAGCACCCTGCTCTGGCATGTTTTGACTGTCCTCTACATCTGACATACTGACCCTGTGAATGGAATATAGATGAGAAGAAGTAGATGAGTCATCACAAAATTATCAGCTGGTTTTTGAAATTTTGAACAAAAGATTTTCAAAGTTTTGCATTCTGTCAGAAACAAATCGGTAAGGACGAAGCAAAGTTTTCAGTGACACCGAGACTGACTGTCTCTTTTAACAGAAACTTGGCAACCTTTTCGGTGAGACTGAAAAGGAGTGCTAGGTTTCACCGAGACAGTTCTCAGCAACACAGAAACGAAAATCGGTGGTACCGATTTTCTTGCCTCGGTTCTACCTAGTTGCGTCGGGTGGAAGGCAAAACCTAGAAAATTAATGGTTCGCTAGCCTATGGGATTTCTTGATGGATAGGAATACGTGCAATGAGTGGCATAAGAAGAAAAGTAGATCCAATGCGCAAGAATCAAAGGGGAGCGTAAAGGAGGTCGAATCTGTACCCTAACTTGGTGCGGATTCGCTACGGCGGCGACGATGGAGCAGATTTCATCGATAGCGGCGATTCCCAGCGGCGGAGGAGCGCAGGAAGACGAGGGCGACGACCAGGGGTCTCGAGGCGACAGCTTAGGGTTCTGAGGCGCGACGTTTGAAGATAGAATTTCAAAGCATCAGGGTCCACAACATATATACCCTCCAATGTTGGTGATACCGATTTTATGTTTTCGGTGTCACCGAGTTCCACAACTGTCAGCTGACAGGGAAACTCGGTGTAACTAAGAATATGAAATCGGCAGTACGGAGATTGAAAACCAGATCAACCCTAAGCATTCGGTGAGACCGAGATTGTGGGGTTGGTTCCACCGAGATGCACTTGGGAGGTTTTAATAGTCAGTCCTTGTCGATACTCGATACGGAACTCCGAGTGCTCCACACACTGAGGGATCAAAAAGCACTTGTTCAAATTTTGTGATGTAGCATGAATGGAATATGAGGTGCGGAAGCATAGATAGCTAAAGAGTGTTCCTAGGCATTCTTGTCCATCCAATTGGCAAAAGAGAAAATCAATAACCAAATAGCAACAATTGGATGTCCTCGAATGAGAAAATAAATGCAGACCAACATGCTCTCACAATAAGATGTCAAAAGAAATCATGACAAACATGCACAAACACACTAGCATCTAACAAGCACTTAGGGCGATGACGAAGTCATCTATATATGAGTATTTGACTTAGGAGCCAAGTAAGAGTACTTGATCATAGGTCATACTCATCGTTTAAGCACAAGTGGGGTTACCACTTTTACATAAAGTATTTAATGTTGTCAAATGCTAAGAGATGCTTTGGCTCAAGTCTTAGAGTAAAGCTCCCCCTTAATGTGACATCCCCCCATAAGAGGGATAAACTAACCTTGGGTTTTGTTGATGAAGACTTCATGTTGGTGAGGTAGTTGTGGATGCTCAATGTTGATGAAGATCACCAAGAGTTGGGAGCATCCTTGTTGTTTCCTTACTCCTCTCACCTACATGGGTTAGTCCCAACACACAACAGACAAATACAAGGATATCTATGGACATGCAGTGCAAAGCATATGTTATGATGTCCATTGATTAGTTGATTACCTTGTCCCTTGCTTACCTTTGAGGGAATGTGTGACTCCTTGAACTATTGCATTGAGTTGATGTTGAGTGCAAAAAGTCCTTGCCAATAATGAATGTGAGTGAATTTGATTGGCGGAGTCACCCATCAAGAACTTACTAGTTCTTCTTCTTGGGGACCCACATCAAGTTGATGGGATCCTTGGTGTTGAAGTAGCCTTTGTAGTAGTTGAGCTTGAAGTAGCCTTAGGAACCCACTCCACCAAAGCTAGGGGTTCATCTTCATATGAGTCAATGTCCTCTTGAAGCTTGTTCTTGCCCTTGAGCTTGTGGTCTTGTGGTGGAAGGTCATCTTTAGTGTTTGTCCCCTTGGGAAGAGTATTTTCATACTTCTCCTTTTGAGGAACAAACTTGGGCTTGGTATATTGACCTTCTTCCCACTCAACTCCATTTGCATTGAAGTAGACAACACCACGATTCTTCCGGTATCCTCCGTGCTTGCGTACAATTTCCTCAAATTGCTTACATCCGGAAAGACTCTTGTAGATACCTTTTCCTATAATTCCTTTCAATAAAGCATTTTCTTGCTCAAGTGTAACTTGGCTAAGAGAATCATCATTAGTGGAATCAATAGAACTACTAGAAGCAACATCATTGGGTTTAGCATTTTTATTGTTGCTACTAGATGAAGAACCTTTCTTGCCTTTGTTACTAGATTGCTTAGTTTTAACTTGAGGCATGAAAGTAGACAAGAGTAGTCGTTTGACTAGATAAGATGAAGTCTTCTTTCGGAGATTGTCATTGGTAGCTTTGAGAAACTCATGCTCTTGCTCCAAGTTGAGCTTCTTGAAGCGTTGCTTCTCATGAGTTCTCACAAGCTCTCTATGATCTTCGAGAGTAGATTCATGAGCTAACTTAAGAGTGTTTAGTTCTTTAGTTAGTTGTTTTATTTTCATCTTATCATCATCAAATGACTCATCTTGACTAGCATGAGAATTATCAAGTTCATTTTGATCAACATCACTAGTTTTATCACAAAGCAAGTTATCATCACAAAGCAAATCATCTTCATCACTATCAAAATCAAGATACTCGGGGTGTGATACCTTCGGGCCTTTAGCCATGAAGCAAATTCCACTCCCTTCGGTTGGTGAATCAAATAGATCGTAGGAGTTGGTAGTCACTAGAGCAATTCCGGCAACACCATCATCTTGACTATAGTTGGAGTCGGAGTAATAGCTTCTCTCAGAGTTGTTGTCGGAGTCGGAGCCGGAAACCCATTCACCAACATGAGCTTGATGCTTTCTTCTTGTGTAGCTCTTGGTGTACTTGTCCTTCTTCTCCGAATCTCTACTTCTCCTTGAGAGTCTTCATTCATAATGATCATATCTACTCCTTCTCTCTCTTTGTGGTGATTCATTCCTTGAGCTTTGTCTTCGAGGTGACTCTTCTCTTCTTTTGTAGGGAGCCGTGCACTCATTTGAGTAGTGTCCAGGCTTCCCAAAACTGTAGCAATTGCGGTCACAACTTGACGAACGCTTCTCTTCATATCTTGAGTTGGAGTTTCTTTATTTGCCTCTATTCTTGTAGAACTTGTTGAATTTCTTGACCATGAGGCTTATATCTTCATTGGTGACAAGGTTGTTGCTTGAAGTTGCGGGAGCATCATTTGTGGCTTTGTAAGCACCGCTAGACTTGTGATGAAGTTTGTCCTTATCTTTGAGTGTCATCTCATGAGCAACAATCCTTCCAATGACTTCCGTAGGCTTGACATCTTTGTAGTTTGCCATCATTTGGATCAATGTGCACACGATGTCGTATATCTCATCCAAAGCTCTAAGTATCTTCTTGATGATGAATTTGTCGGTCATTTCTTCGCTTCCTAAGCCGGCAATCTCATTTGTGATGAGAGCTAGCCTAGAGTACATCTCTACGACTCCTTCACCATCCTTCATCTTGAACTTGTCAAGCTGACCTTGAAGAACATCTAACTTGGATTCTCTCAAGGACTCGGTTCCTTCGTGCATATCAACCAAAGTATCCCAAATCTCTTTTCCATTCTCAAGACGGTTGATTTTGTTGAATTCTTTGGGTCATAAGTAGTTGAAGAGAATGTCGAATGCTTGAGCATTGAGTTGCAACATCTTCAACTCATCCGCGGTCGCTTCACGATCTGGTTCCCTTCCATCCGCAAAGAACTCACCTTGCAAGCCAACACGAACAACAGCCTAAACGGCAGGGTTATGACCAAGAATATGCATTTTCATTTTGTGCTTACAACTAGCAAAATTAGTGCCATCAAAGTACGGACCTCTACGGTGATAACTTCCCTCACTAGATGCCATACTCTCCTAGGTTGTGAGACCTAAGCAATGGAGACCAAAGCTCTGATAACACTTGTAGGACCGAAAGTATGTCTAGAGGGGGTGATTAGACTACTTGACCAAATAAAAGTTTTGCCTATAGCAATTCTTAGGGTTGACAGTTTTTAGCATTTCATGTCAAGTCAAGTACACCCTACACATGCAAGTCTAAGTGTATATAGCAGCGGGAAGTAACAACAAGCATGTATAGAAGGGATAGGTAGGAAGATCAAATGCAGTTGTAGACACGATGATTTTTCCCGTGGTTCCGATAGGTGGCGCTATCGTACATCCATGTTTATGGAGTCTTCAACCCACGAAGGGTAACGGTCACAAGAGTCCACGGAGGGCTCCACCCAAAAGGGTCCACGAAGTAGCAACCTTGACTATTCCATAACGGCTTCCGTCCACGAAGGACTAGCCTCACTATGGGTAGATCTTCACGAAGTAGGCGATCTCCTTGCCCTTACAAACTTCTTGGTTCACTCCACAACACGAAGTAGGAGGCTCCCAAGCGACACCTAACGAATCTAGGAGGCACCACCCTCCAAAAGGTAATAGGCTCGGTAATGACGATGAACTCCTTGCTCTTGTGCTTCAAGATGATAGACTCCTCAGCACCCAATCACTCTCTCACAGATTTGGCATGGTGGAAGAGATGGGATTGGTGGAAAGCTACTTGGCGAGGCTAGAGATCAAGATCCATATGATTGGAGTGGAATATCTTGACCTCAACACAAGGGTAGGTGGTTCTCTCTTAGAAAACTAGATGGGGTAAGTGTGGAATAGTTCTGAGTGCTTCTCTTTCGAGTAGGCGGTGGTCAAGGGTATATATAGGCATCCCCAAAAATCCAACCGTTACACACAAAATGACCAACTCGGTGACATCGATGTGTTAATCTCGGTGGTACCAAAGTGATCAAAAGGTGGCAACTTTTGAATCTCGGTGAGACCGATATAGGAAACTCGGTTGCACCGATAAGGTGACCAACGGTCAGATTTCCAATCTCGGTGACGCCGATCCAACATTCTCGATGGGACCGAAAATGTGAATTTGCGTAATAGAAAGTTGGCAACCTAAACTCAGTGGCACCGGTATGGAATCGGTTGCACCGAAGTGTCTAGGGTTTGGCTGAGTCTGTCTAGGTTCTGGAATCGGTGGCACCGGTATGGGAAAGTTGGTTGCACCGATTTTGAGTGTTAGGTATAGAACAGACTTTGGTGGGAGAGTTTGTGGATGTTTTTGGCGACTATCACTTGTGCACGTTTGAGCATATTGTTCACCAACAAAACCTTACCCCCTTTTAATGGTACTGGCTTTCCTATGGACTCAAAGTGATTTATCACAAATATAAAATGTAGAGTCCTCTTGCTTGAAGCGTGGCCAATCTATTTCCTTGCATCTTGGGGTATGTCCACAATCTCCTTTTGCCAATCCTATCATTGAACATTTCCTGAAATATACTTGGTGGAAACATTAGCTCAATGACTTATATGTTGTTATTAATTACCAAAACCACCAAGGGAGCAAATGTGCTTTCACATGCATAGGGGGAGCTTCTCTCTTCCTGTTTAAATCAGACTCATCAACAACGCCGAGTGTAGCACAATTCTTGTCCACGTCCATGTCCGCGGCCAGCACAGAACCATCTTTGCCACCAGAACCTGACGGTGCAGTACCAAGCACAATTCCTCAGCCACCACCCCTTTCGATCCATGACGCACGAATATCCTTAAAAATTAGTTTGGTTGACGTGTGCACTCCATCGCAATGCTCAGTATGAAGATGACTAGGCATCCCGCAAACAGCACATCAGTCCGGGAGACGCTCATATTTGACCCTAAAAATCTGACGCTTCTTCTTCCTTACCACAAAAACATGATTTTTGAGTGGATTCCTGACATCCAGCAATACCCGATCTGTGTGGAAATTCCCAGCATAGTCTCTTGCATCCTTGTCCTCTTCATAAAACTTACCAACTTTTTCTGCTAGTGGCTTCATGAGTCATTCAAACCCATCTGGCAGGTCATGTATTTGTATCCACATTTTTTATGTATTAAGGTCAATTGATGATGGTTATGTAAAACCGTCATAGGGAGCAATAAGGATAGGTTGTCCACGAAACGCCCAAGGCCCCACCCTCCATGAGCTTGATCCAATCTCCTAAACAAGTAAATTGCATGGTATAGAGATTGTTACCCAGCAATCAAAACTTTACCGGTTGTGCAAGATCCCACGCACTCCTCATGTTCTTGTAGAACCAATAGTCTCCATAACCACGTGAAGTGTGAACCTTCCCGATGGCCAACCAGCGAGGATCAGGTGAGTAATCAGGTACTTCTTCCTCATAGACGAGATCATCCAAATCCTCATCTCCTATGTAAAGTTCTTCCATTAGTTCGGACAATTCCTTTTCTTCCATCGCAGATGAGCACTCAAGGACAGTAGCCATGGCAGCACCAGAAAAGCAATCGGGAATCAAACCCTAACCCTAGCAAGTAAGGCAATATAGGTAGCAGCATGAAGTACTCCCTGGTCATTGCTTCCTTTTCTGATTACCTAGTAAATCACAAACATATATAAACAGATGGATTTCAATGCTAATGAGCAAGGCGGGATTGTTTTGGAAAAAAGGCAACAAATTGGTGCTATATCGCCCCGCGTCGGCGTTTATCTGGTTTCATACGTATAAAAGGTAAGGCCCAAGTCTAGGAAAAGAACGTGTTCCCTATTAAAACACTTAAAACAAGACCACGGGTTGATTACCAAAAATTGTAGGATGATTTTCGAAAAAAAATTATTTTCCTTGTAAAACACTTAAAATAGGCTCTTGGTTGATTAAGCAAAACTACAAGGATATTAAAAAAATGTTGTTGAAGACTTAAAACAAGAGTGTGGGTTGATTAACCGAAACTACTGGAGGCTTTACGCAAAATTTTCGATGGACGGCTCGAAGCACTAATCCTGTTATTAATAGGTATTATCACAAATGCTCGTGTACTACAATGGAAGAGAAAATTAACATGTTTTCATAAAAAAAAGTCCACCAAAGTGGCACAATGGCGGAAAAAATGCGCATGCTAGATTTAAAAGAAAAGCATTATCAACTATGCCTTAGTCACGGAAGAAGCCTTAACACCGGTGGTAAGGAACAATTATTTTCCTTAATCCTTAAATGTACTTTCCCGCTCTGGTTTGTCAAGCCTATCTCACAAATCTCAGCAATGAAGGTAGATAGTGATAGGAGGGAATGAAAAATAATTCGATTGGAAAAAATTGTTGCATGGGCGGCAACAATCCAAGCAAGTTATTTGCATGTAACAACTTTTACTTTGTTTTTCTGTCGACAACGGAAATGAAACCACATACAAACATCACCGACCCACCCCAACCATACATTAGAAGCCCCACAATCCCATTTAATCGGGTAGTACATCTTTCTTTATTTGCTACAAAGCCCCATAGTTCCATTTGAGTCGGTATCTCTCTCCCTCCCTCCCTCGGGGTCTTTCTTTCAATCCCATTTTATCATGCAGCCAGATCTCGCATTCCCATTTAAAACAGGGTCTTCCTCTTAATCCCATTAGAGTGTGCATGTCATAAATTTTTAATTAGCCCACCACCGGTGCACTGCTTTTCCTCATGTAGATTTAATTTCTTCGTGCCTCTCCTTGGTTCCTTTAGGATTAAGTCTGATGCTCAAGCCTTATACAATCTGGTTATTGGTTTCCTTGTTGATTACCTAGCAACTTACACATCTTTACCTAATAATAAAACGGCTATTGCTTATGCCCGCTCACCGCCGAGCGCTTTTTGCAAACAAGCCCCTGTGTTTTTTGATAACTGAACCCGCGGTCCCTCTTTAAGTTGATCTAACAAAACATTTCGGTTTTTACAAAACAAACCCTGGCTTTTATGAGAACCAACCCGTAGTCCATATCAATTAAGAAAAAAACAGTTTCCTGTAGATTGAGCGGCGGCGCTTCCGATTGGATCGGGAGCAGGATGATAGCGGCGAGCAGGGTGCGGCAAGCTACCCGGACGAGAGGAGGAGTAGGAGGGGAGAGCGGAGGTAGGGCCCTATGCGTCGGACGCGCGCGCTCGCCCGGAGTCGACGCAGACGCAGCGACCATCCATGGCGGCTCGGGTCGATGCAGGAGTACAAGAAGGTGGAAGGGGGTCAACTTCGGTTGGGCTCATCAACTATCGTGGCTACACCGCCTCCACTCTCCCGGTCTCCCTTAGTCCTCCCCTTCCTTACGGTCATCTCTCTCAGCCTCTCGTTCTCATGCCCTCGGCCTTCGGCTCACCCTTCTGCCTCCGCCCCCTCCCTCCCCCCCCCCCCCGTCCCCCTGTAGGCGCCAGAGCCCTCCACGGCTATTGTCAATGCCTCCACTCCCATTCCAGTCGTGGCGGAGGACAAGAAGGTGAGGGGTGCGCCCGTGGCCCTGGTCGCTGATGAGGCGAGCGGCTCGGCTGGAGGTCGTCACGACGGGCGCATTATTGCTCGACTTGTTTAAGATAATAATGTCTTTGTTGAATTTCACCCGTTCTATATTTTTATCAAGGACCAAGCCACACGAGACTTCCTCCTTAGAGGTCGCTATCGCGATGGTCTCTATTGTTTGGATATGTCACACATGTGTCAAGTCTTGAGTGGGGTTGAAAGCACATTTGCTCCCTTGGTGGTTTTGGTAATTCATAACAACATATAAGTCATTGAACTAATGTTTCCATCAAGTATGTTTCAGGAAAAGTTCAATGATGGGTTGGCAAAGAGATTGTGGAATACCCCAAGATGCAAGGAAATAGGTTGGCAAAGCTTCAAGAAAGAGGACTCTACATTTTATATTTGTGAGAAATCACTTTGAGTCCATAGGAAAGCCAATACTATTAAAAGGGGGTAAGGTTTTGTTGGTGAACAAAATGCTCATACGTGCACAAGTGATAGTCACCAAAGACACCCACAAACTGTCCACCAAAGTCTGTCCAAAGCCAAATGCTCAAAATCGGTGCAACCAACATTCTACATTCGGTGCCACCGATTCCAAACCCTAGACAGACTCAGCCAAACCCTAGCTTTTTGATACAGCTGATACTGCATTCGGTGCCATCGAGTTGGGCTGCCAACTTTATGTTACGCAAGTTCATAATTTTGATCCCTCCGAGATCCAAACCCTAGACAGACTCATCCAAACCCTAGCTTTTCGGTGCAGCCGATACTGCATTCGGTGCCACCGAGTTGGGCTGCCAATTTTCTGTTACACAAGTTCACAATTTCGATCCCTCCGAGATTGTTGAACCGGCATCACCGAGGTTGAGCATTCTGACTGTTCGTCACCTTATCGGTGCAACCGAGATTCCCATATCGGTCTCACCAAGATTCAAAAGTTGCCACCTTTTGGTCACTTCGGTACCACCGAGATTAACACATCGGTGTCACCGAGTCTGACTTATTGTGTGTAACGATTGGATTTTTGGGAATGCCTATATTTACCCCTTCACCACCACCTACTTGATAGAGAAGCACTCAGAACCATTCCCTACCTATCCTCTCAGTTTTCTGAGAGAGAACCACCTACCCTTGTGTTGAGGTCAAGATCTTCCACTCCAACCATATGGATCTTGATTTCTAGCCTCCCCAAGTTGCTTTCCACCAATCCCATTTCTTCTAAGCCATACTTGTGAGAGAGTGATTGTGTGTTGAGTAGTCTATCATCTTGAAGCACAAGAGCAAGGAGTTCATCGACATTACCGAGCCTATTACCTTTTGGAGGGTGGTGCCTCCTAGATTGGTTAGGTGTCGCTTGGGAGCCTCCTACTTCGTGTTGTGGAGTGAACCAAGAAGTTTGTAAGGGCAAGGAGATCACCTACTTCATGAAGATCTACCCCAAGTAAGGCTAGTCCTCCATGGACATAGGTCGTCATGGTATAGTCAAGGTTGCTTCTTCGTGCAACCCTCCGTGGGTAGAGCCCTCCGTGGACTCTCGCGACCGTTACCCTCCGTGGGTTGAAGACTCCATGAACTTGGATGTACGATAGCGCCACCTATCGGAACCATGGGAAAAATCATCGTGTCACCAATTGTGTTTGCTTTTCTTACCCTCTATTTACTTACATGTGCAATGTCTTTACTTTCCGCTGCTATACTCTTAGACATGCATGTGTAGGGTGTACTTGACATACTATGAATGCTAAAATCTGCCAAGAATTAAAATTGGGAAAAAGTAGATTTTATTTGGTCAAGTAGTCTAATCACCCCCCTCTAGACCTACTTTCGACCCTACAAGTGGTATCAGAAGTTTAGTTTCCACTGCATTGGTCTCACAAGCTAGGAGAAGTATGGCATCTAGTGAGGAAATTATCATCGTAGAGGTCCGTACTTTGATGGCACAAATTTTGCTAGTTGGAAGCACAAAATGAAAATGCATTTGCTTGGTCATAACTCTGTCGTTTGGCCTGTTGTTTGTGTTGGCTTGCAAGGGGAATTCTTTGGGGAAGGAAAGGAACCCGATCGTGAAGCAACCCCGAATGAGTTGAAGATGTTGCAACTAAATGCTCAAGCATGTGACATTCTCTTCAACTGTCTATGCCCCGAAGATTCAACAAAATCAGCCGTCTTGAACATGCAAAAGAGATTTGGGATACTTTGGTTGATATGCGCGAAGGAGATGAGTCTATGTGAGAGAACCCAAGTTGGATGTTCTTCAAGGTCAGCTTGACAAGTTCAAGATGAAGGATGGTGAAGGAGTCGCTGAAATGTACTCTAGGCTAGCTCTCATCACCAATGAGATTGTCGGCTTAGGAAGCGAAGAAATGACTGACAAATTCATCATCAAGAAGATACTTCGAGCTTTGGATGATCGGTATGAAACCGTTGGCACATTGATCCAAATGATGCCAAACTACAAAGATCTCAAGCCAACAGAAGTGATTGGTAGAATTGTTGCTCATGAGATGACACTCAAAGACAAGCAAGAGCTTCACCACAAGTCTAGCGGTGCTTACAAAGCCACAAGTGATGCACCCGCTACCTCAAGCGACAACCTTGTCACAAATGAAGAGATAAGCCTCATTGTCAAGAAATTCAACAAGTTCTACAAGAATAGAAGCAAAGATCGAAGCTCCAACTCAAGATATGAAGAGAAGCGTTCGTCAAGTCATGACCGAAACTACTACAATTGTGGGAAGCTCGGACACTACTCTAATGAGTGCATGGCTCCCTACAAACGAAGAGAAGAGTTACCAAGAATATGAAGCTCAAGAGACGAGTCACCTCGAAGAGAGAGGAGTAGAGATGATCGTTATGAACGAAGACCATCAAGGAGAAGTAGGGACTCAGAGAAGAAGGACAAGTACACCAAGAGCTACTCAATAAGGAAACATCAAACTCATGTTGGTGAATGGGTTTCCGGCTCTGACTCCGACAACCACTCGAGAGAAGCTATCACTCCAACTCCGACTATAGTCAAGATGAAGGTGTTGCTGGAATTGCACTAGTGGCTACCAACTCCATGATCTATTTGATTCACCAAACGAAGGGAGTGGAAGTTGCTTCATGGCCAAAGACCCCAAGGTATCACACCCCGAGTATCTTGATTTCAATAGTGATGAAGATGACTTGTTAATTGAAGATGACTTGCTATTTGACAAAACTAGTAATGTTAGTCAAAATGAACTTGCTAGTACTCACACTAGTGTACATAAGTCGTGTGATGATGATAAGTTGGAAATAGAACAACTAACTCAAGAACTAAAAACTCTTAAGTTATCTCACGAGTCAACTCTAGAAGATCATAGAGAGCTTGTAAGGACTCATGAGAAGCTACGCTTCGAGAAGCTCAATTTAGAGCAAGAGCATGAGTTCCTTGAAGCCATCAATGACGATCTTCGGAAGAAGACTTCCTCTTATCTAGCCAAACGACTTCTCTTATCTACATTCATGCCTCAAGTTAAGTCTAAGAAAGCTAGTAACAAAGGAAAGAAAGGTTCTTCAACTAGTAGCAATAAAAATAATATATCCAATGATATTGCTTCTAGTAGTTCTCTTAATCCCACTAACTCTTCTCTTAGCCAAGTTACACTTGAGCAAGAAAATTAACTCTTGAAAGGGATTATAGAGAAAGGTATATACAAGAGTCTTGAAGGGTGCAAACAATTTGAGGAGATTGTATGCAAGCATGGAGGATACCGGAAGAATCGTAGTGTTGGCTACTTCAACGCTAATGGAGTTGAATGGGAAGAAGGTCAATACCCAATCCCAAGTTTGTTCCTCAAAATGAGAAGTATAAAAATACTCTTCCCAAGGGAACAAAATCTCAAGATGACCTTCCACCACAAGACACCAAGCTCAAGGACAAGAACAAGCTTCAAGAGGACATTGACTCATAAGAAGATGAATCCCAAGCTTTGGTGAAGTGGGTTCCCAAGGCTACTACAATCTAAACTTCTACAAGTGCTACTTCAACACCAAGGATCCCCAAGAACTTGATGTGGGTTCCCAAGAAGAAGAACTAGAGAGTTCTTGAGGGGTGAATCCGCCAATGAAATTCACTCATATTCATTATTGGAAAGAACTAGTTGCAAACAACATCAACATTATGCAATAGTTCAAGGAGTCACACATTCCCTCAAAGGTAAGAAAGGGACAAGGTAATCAGAAAATCAATGGAAATCATCACATATGCTTTGCACTCCATGTCCATAGATATCCTTGTATTTGTATCTTGTGTGTTGGGACTAACCCATGTAGGTGAGAAGAGTAATGAAATAACAAGGATGCTCCCAAATCTTGGTGATCTTCATCAACTTTGAGCATCCATCACTACCTCACTAACTTGAAGTCTTCTTCCACAAAACCCAAGGTTATTTTATCCCTCTTATGGGGGGATGTCACATCAAGGGGGAGCCTTACTCTAAGACCTGAGCTAAAGCATCTCATAAGTATGTGACAACATTAAATGCTTTATGTGAAAGTGGTAAGCCCACTTGTGCTTAAACGATGAGTATGACCTATGATCAAGTATTCTTACTTGGATCCTAAGTCAATATACTCATATATAGATGACTCCATCATCGCCAAAATGCTAGTTAGATGCTATCGTGTTTGTGCATGTTTGCCATGATTTCATTTGACATCTTATTGTGTGAGCATGTTGGTCTGCATTTATTTACTCATTCGAGGATATCCGATTGTTGCTATTTGGCTTTTCATATTTATTTGCCAATTGGATAGACAAGGATTCCTAGGACCACTCTTTAGCTATCTATGATTTCTCACCTCATACTCTATTCATGATGCATCAAGAAATTTGAACAAGTGCTTTTCGATCTCTTTGTGTGAAGAGCACTCGAAGTTCCATATCGACAAGGACTGACCATTAAAACCTCCCAAGTGCATGTCGGTGGAACCAACACACAATTCTCGGTCTCACCGAATGCCTAGGGTTGATCTGGATTTCTTGCATCAGTACTACTGATTCCTTATTCTCGGTTACACCGAGTTTCCTTGTCAGCTGACAGTTGAGAAACTCAATGACACCAAAAATTTACAATCGGCATCACTGACAGTGAAGGGTATATAATCGGTGGACCCCGACGCTTTGAATTTCATTTGTCAAATCGTCGTGCCCCAAGCCCTAAGCTGCTGCAGAAGGACCCCCGGTCATCGCCCTTGTCTTCCCGTGCTCCTCCGCCATTGGAATCACCGTCGTCGATGGAATCTTTGCCCCCGTCGCCGCTGTAGCGGATCCGTCACCGATCTAGGGTATGAATTTGACCCCCTTTTGCGCTCCAACCTCCGATTCTTGCGCATTAGGGTTTCTCCATTACTAGCCATAGTTTGAGATTGTTCAATCCACAAGATAAACTCCATAGTCTAGCGGATCAGAAAATTCTAAGTTTAGTTGCCCGTGAAGTTGCATCTCGGTGATACCGAGTCAGAAAAATCGGTTCCACCGATTGCCTTTTTGTGCTACTGAGGACAGAGCTTGGTGATACCGAGTGACATTTTTCGGTGTGACCGAAATTGTTGCCAAGTTTCGGTTAAGAGTTTTGTGAGTCTCGGCAGCACCGAAATGTTTGACTCGGTGACACCAAAATCCAATTTTGCAGTGAACTACATCTATAATTTTTCTGTTCAAACTTTCAAAAAACAGTTGCATTTTTTGATGACTTATCCTATTCCACTCTTCTATACTCTCTTCATAGGGTCAGCATGTCAGGGTCAGATAGTCAGAACTTGCCAGCGCAGAATGTTGAGATGAGTTCAGGCACTAGTCATGGGTCCAGTTCATTCTCAGATCTAGGCACCCCCAGTTCTCATGGGTTGCCTAAGGTTGCAACAAGGACCAGGAAGAAACTCAACTCAGATGAAGAGTATTCATATTTTGTCCCATCAGAGATTCTTGCCAAGAAGCAAGAGAAGGCTTCAAGGAAGGATGCCAATGAGGCCACCTTATCTAGGAAGGTGATCAGCAAAATTTATGCACCTGCAGAAACCTTCAAAGCACATGAGGGTGCTAGGGCAACAGTGTCTGTTGAGATCCCCGAGAAGGCTATGTCAAAGAAGACAGCCAGGAAGAGAATCATCCGTGTGCAGGGCAGGCCTACCTCCATGTTTGAGGATCCAGAGGAGGCTGCTGCTGGTGGTGCTGCTGCTGAGGAGGAAGAGGAGGAACCTGCTGCTCAGGCCCCTCCTAAGAAGAAAGCCAAGAAACTTTTGGCTGATGCTATCCCCAAGCCAGGCCCCTCCAAGAGCACCAAGGCAACTTCAAAGAAAGTTGTTGCACAAAAGTCCAAGAGGACTATCAGGGGCATACCTGCTTCTGAGAAGAACAAGAGATCCACTTTCAAAGAAGCAGATGATGATGATGCTATGTCTATTCTAATGAAGCACATACCTCACCTTTCAATCCATGATGCCAGCCACCTAGTTGCTAAGGATATGAAGAAGAGGAAGGATTCAGGCTTGAGGGCATGGAGAGCTGTTGATCCATATGCCAGAGGAAAACGACTGTTGTTGATTGCAGATTTTACACCAAAGAGCACCAAGACTTCTATGAGACAGTTTTGCTCGACAAGAGCCCAGCAGTCAGTGACATGAGATATGTTTACTGGAAGTACATCAAGGAGAATGAGAACTACTTTCCATGTGTCCAAGACAATTTTCACTACTTGGACTTGATGAGTTTGTTGGCAGAGAGTTTACTGCCTGGAATGATGAGATGATCATGCAATTCTACTCCACTGCACATTACTATGGAGATGGTAGGATTGTCTGGGTGATTGAAGGAGAAAGATATGAATCTACTATTGATGAGTGGGCTACCATCTTAGGAGTCCCAGAGGTTCACGATGGAGATTTGGATGTCTACACAGAATCCAAGGAGAGCCACAATGCCATCAAGGACATGTATAATCCTATCCCTGCAGACAAAGTGCAATCTCACAAGCTTGGCTCCATCTACTTTCTCTAGCCAGGGCTCCGTACCATGAACACCATTCTGAAGCATACCTTGATGCCCAAGTCTGGAGAGGAGAAGATGATTCGTGGATACTCCATCAACATGCTCATCCATCTTGATCGTCACACCAGGATTCGAGTGATGGACTTAATTGTAGAGACTGTAAAGAGGGTTGCTAATGATCAGAAGCGCTCATGTTGCTACGCACCCTATATCCAGATGCTTATCAACTCTCAGCTTGAGAAGCACGTATTTGCTCTAGATAGTCCCCATTTGCCGCTTCAGTCGGACTTTGAGGACAACATTGTGGTGATGGACCCAGATCATCCCACATCAGCTGCAGCTCAGGCACAGGCAGAGGCAGAAGCAGAGGCAACTCGAGCCACTAGTGCTTAGGTTCCCGGTGTTGGAAATATGCCCTAGAGGCAATAATAAATTGGTTATTATCATATTTCCTTGTTCATGATAATCGTTTATTATCCATGCTATAATTGTGTTGATCGGAAACTCAGATACATGTGTGGATACATAGACAACACCATGTCCCTAGTATGCCTCTAATAGACTAGCTCGTTGATCAAAGATGGCTATGGTTTCCTAGTCATGTACATGAGATGTCATTTGATAACGGGCTCACATCATTAGGAGAATGATGTGATGGACAAGACCCAAACTACAAACATAGCATATGATCGTGTCAGTTTATTGCTACTGTTTTCTGCATGTCAAGTATTTGTTCCTATGACCATGAGATCATGCAACTCACTAACACTGGAGGAGTACCTTGTGTGTATCAAACGTCGCAACGTAAGTGGGTGACTATAAAGGTGCTCTATAGGTATATCTGAGGGTGTCTGTTGGGTTGGCATGGATCAAGACTGGGATTTGTTACTCCTTGTGACGAAGAGGTATCTCAGGGCCCACTCGGTAATATAACATCACAATAATCCTTGCAAGAAATGTGACTAAGTGTTAGTCATGGGATCTTGTATTACGGAATGAGTAAAGAGACTTGCCGGTAACGAGGTTGAACTAGGTATGGAGATACCGACGATCGAATCTTCGGCAAGTAACATACCGAAGAACAAAGGGAACATCATACGGGATTAACTGAATCCTTGACATAGAGGTTCGACCGATAAAGATCCTCGTAGAATATGTAGGAACCAAGTTGGGCATCCAGGTCCCGCTATTGGTTATTGACCATAGAGGTGTCTCGGTCATGTCTACATAGTTCTCGAACCCTCAGGGTCTGCACACTTAAGGTTTGGTGACGTTTCGATAGTATAGAGTTATGTATGGTGGTGGCCTAAGGTTGTTCGGAGTCCCGGATGAGATCTCGGATGTCATGAGGATCTCCAAAATGGTCCACAGGTAAAGATTGATATATAGGAAGTCCTGTTTTGGTCGCCGAAAAAGTTTCAGGCTCATCGGTAGTGTACCGAGAGTGCTAGTAGTGTATCGGGGGACCATCGGAAGAGGTATTTCGACCCAAGAGGCTACATGGGCTGTGGGAGGAGTTAAACCAGCCCTTGGTGGGATGGCCGAAGCCTACTCTAAGGGCCCATGCGGCTGGAGTGGTTTGAGAAGGAAAAAATCCAAAGGTGGAGAGGTGGAAAGAGTTTCCAAGTGGAAAGGAGGAATCCTACTCCTAATAGGATTGGAGTAGGACTCCTCCACCTCCAATTTCGACCAAACCTTGAGGGTTTGAGGCTACCTCCTCCCCTCCCTCCCTCCTATATATACAAGAGGATTTAGAGGAAAAAGCTAACCCTAATAGCCACGTGCTACCTCTCCTCTAGATCGCAGTTTCTCCTCTAGATTGGTTTTCAGCGGTGCTTAGGCGAAGCCCTGCTGCAATAGCTCCACCACCATCGCCACAACACCGTCGTGCTGCCGTAGAACTCATATACCTCTCCGCTCCCTCTTTTTGGATCAAGAAGGCAAAGATCATCATCGAGCTGTACGTGTGCTGAACGCGGAGGTGCCGTCCGTTCGGCGCTAGATCGGAAGGACCGTGATCAAGATTGCGAGACGGATCGTGATGAGATCACAGGACGAATCGTGATGAGTTCACAGTATGGATCGTGATTGGATCACGGGACGGATCGTGATGAAATCGCGGGATGCTCGACGATTTGGATCGCGAAGACGTTCGACTACACCAACCGTGTTTCTTAATGCTTCCCGCTTAGCGATCTACAAGGGTATGTAGATCCACTCTCCCTCTCGTAGATGCTCATCACCATGGATAGATCTTGCGTGTGCATAAGAAATTTTTTGTTTCCCATGCAACGTTCCCCAACAGTGGCATCATAAGCTAGGTCTATGTGTAGATGAGATCTCGAGTAGAACACAAAGAGTTTGTGGGCATTGATGCTTAGATTGCTTCCTCCCTTGGTCGTGTTTTGGTTCAGCGGTATTCTGGGATGAAACGGCTCGGACCAACCTTACTCGTATGCTTATGAGAGACCGGTTCCATTGACTGACGTGTAACTTCGTTGCACAAAGATGGCTGGCGGGTGTCTGTTTCTCCTACTTTAGTTGTTTCGGATTCGACTAAGGCGGTCCTTGAGAAGGTTGAAAACCAACTTATGTATCACCGTTGTGGTTTATGCGTAGGTGAGAATTGTTCTTGCTAGATACCCGTAGCAGCCACGTAAAACATGCAACAACAATTAGAGGACGTCTAACTTGTTTTTGCAGGATATGTTGTGATGTGATGTGGCCAATTACATGATGAGATATATGTGATGTATGCGATGATCATGTGTTGTATAGAATATCATGACTTGCATGTCGATGAGTACGGCAACCGACAGGAGCCATAGGGTTGTCTTTAATTATTGTATGACATACGTGTCAATCATTAAGCGCTATGTAATGCTTTACTTTATCGCTAAACAGTAGCAATAGTAGTAGAAGCATGGTGGGCGCGACAACCCCGATGGCGACACATTGATGGAGATCAAGATGATGGAGATCATGGTGTCATGTCGGTGATGATGGAGATCATGCCAGTGCTTTCAAGATGGAGATCAAAAGCACAAGTTCATGGTCATATCATGTCACTTATGATTTGCATGTGATGTTAATCCTTTTATGCACCTTGTTTTGCTTAGGACGACGGTAGCATTATAAGGTGATCCCTCACTTAATTTCAAGATAAATTGTGCTCTCCCCAAGTGTGCACCGTTGCGAAAGTTCGTCGTGTCGAGACATCACATGATGATCGGGTGTGATAGACTCTACATTCACATATAACGGGTGCAAGCCAGTGTTGCACATGCAGAACACTCGGGTTAAACTTGACGAGCCTAGCATGTACAAACATGGCCATGGAACACAAGAGACCAAAAGGCGAACATGAGTCATATAGTAGATATGATCAACATGATGATGTTCACCATTGAAACCACCTCAACTCACGTGATGATCGGACTTGAGTTGGTGAATTTGGATCATGTATCACTCGAATGACCGGAGGGATGTCAATTTGAGTGGGAGTTCTTAAGTAATATGATTAATTGAACTCATTATCATGAACATAGTTAGTAGTGTCTTTGCAAAATTATGTTGTAGATTACTAGCTCATGTTGTAGCTCCCTTGAATTTCTATATGTTCCTAGAGAAATAGAGTTGAAAGATGATGGTAGCAATATTGCGGATTGGGTCCGTGATCTTAGGATTGTCCTCATTGCTGCACAGAAGGCATATGTCCTTAATGCACCGCTCGGTGCGCCACCCCCTCTAGCGTCGTCTGTAGATGTTGTGAACATCTAACAGGCACGTTCCGATGACTACTTGATAGTTTAGTGTGTCATGCATTACGGCTTAGAATTGAGGCTCCAAAACGTTTTGAACGCACGGAACATATGAGATGTTCTAAGAGCTGAAATTGGGATCTCAGGCTCGTGCCCATGTTGTGAGATATGAGATCTCCAACAAGATTCTTTGCCTGCAAGATGAAGGAGAATAGCTCAATCGTTAAGCATGTGCTCAGATTGTCTGGGTGCTACAATTGCTTGAATCGAGTGGGAGTTGATCTTCGAGATAAGATAGTGATTGATATAGTTCTCCAAGTCACTGTCACTAAGCTACTAGAACTTGGTGATGAACTATAAAATGTCAGGGATAGAAATAATGATCCCTGAGCAGTTCGCGATGTTTGACACCGTGAAGGTAGAAATCAAGAAGGAGCATCAAGTGTTGATGGTTAGTAAAACCACTAGTTTTGAGAAGGGCAAGTGCAAGGAGGGGAACTTCATGGATGGCAAGTCAGTTGCTGCTCCAGTGAAGCAACCCAAAGTTGAACCCAAACCCGAGACTAAGTGCTCTATTATGAGGTGAGTGGTCGCTGAAGCGGAAGAACCCTAGATACTTGGTAGATAAGAAGGCTGGCAACGTCGACGCAAGTGTATTTGATATACGTGTTATTGATGTGTACCTTGCTAGTACTCCTAATAGCACCTGGGTATTGGATACCGGTTCGGTTGCTAAATGTTAGTAACTCAAAGTAAATGCTACGAAATAAACGAAGACTAGCTAAGGGTACGGTGATGATGTGTGTTGGAAATGTTTCCAAGGTTGATGTGATCGACATCGCACGCTCTCTCTACCTTCAGGATTAGTGATGAACCTAAATAAATGTTATTTGGTGTTTTGCGTTGAGCATGAACGTGATTAGATCGTGTTTATTGCAACACAGTTATTCATTGAAGTTAGAGAATAATCGTTATTCTGTTTACATGAATAATACCTTCAATGGTTATGCACCCAGTGAGAATGGTTTGTTGAATCTTGATCATAGTAATACACATGTTCATAACATTGATGCCAAAAGATACAAAGTTAATAATGATAGTACCACATACTTGTGGCACTGCCGCTAAATGTCATATTGGTATAAAGCGCATGAAGAAACTTGTGAGAGCCTGGCTTAATAGGAATGATAGACTACTCATATCAACAGGGAATTCCTTCTTTTCCGGGAGCCCATTCGAAAAGAACTCCAAAGTTAAGCATGCTTGGCTTGGAGCGATTCTAGGATGGGTGACCGATCGGGAAGTAGCTCCCGGGTGCGCATGAGTGAGGACAAAGGGCGCAGAAAAGACTAGTGTTGGTCTGTGGGGCCAGTCTAGATCCCACCAGGCGTAACGGGATGTTACAATTGGTATCAGAGCCGACCCTTGCAGTTACACGGACATGCGTGGGTCAGGTGCGCGGGCATGTGACGCATGGCGCGTGTGGCCCGTCGTGGCACACAGCATGGCACATGTGCCGGACTGGAAGCGCATACGTGTGCCAAGAGGGAACGTTCCTGATGGGCCGATGAGGACGTCGGTTCCTTTGAGTGGGGGTGTATGTGAGAGCCTGGTTTAATAGGAATGATAGACAACTCATATCAACAAGGAATTCCTTCTTTGTCGGGAGCCCAGTCAAAAAGAACTCCAAAGTTAAGCGTGCTTGGCTTGGAGCAATTCTAGGATGGGTGACCGATCGAGAAGTAGCTCCCGAGGACGCATGAGTGAGGATAAAGTGCGCAGGAAAGACTAGTGTTGGTCTGTGGGGCTAGTCTAGATCCCGCTAGGGTAACGGGGTGTTACAAAACTCTATGTTGATGGATCTTTGGACTCATTCGATTTCGAATCGGTTGAAACATGCAAACCATGCCTCTTGGGCAATATGACTAAGGACCTCGTTCTCCGGATTGATGGAGTGGGCAAGTGATTTATTGGAAATGATACATGTTGATGTATGCAATCCAATGAGTCTTGTAGCGTGCGGTGGATATCGTTATTTTCTTACCTTCACTCATGATTTGAGTAGATATAGTGTATGTTTACTTAATGAAACACAAATCTGGATCGTTTGAAAAGTTCAAGCAAATTCAGAGTGAAGTTTAAGATCATCGTGACAAGAAGATAAAAATGTCTGCGATATGATCGTGGAGGTGAATATCTGAGTTACGAGTTTGGCATACAACTTTAGACAATGTGAAAGTCGTTTCACAACTCACACCACCTGGAACACCATAGTGTGATGGTGTGTCCGAACGTCATAGTCGTGCTCTATCGGATATGGTGCGGGCTATGATGTCTCTTATCGTTTTGCTACTATAGTTTTGGGATTATGCATTAGAGACAACTACATTCACTTTAAATAGGGCACCATCTAAATCCGTTGAGATGACACCGTGTGAATTATGGTTTGATAGAAACCTAAGCTGTCATTTCTTAATGCTTGGGGCTGTGACGCTTGTGTGAAAATGTTTTCACCTAATGAGCTCGAACCCAAAGCAAACAAATGCATCTTCATAGATTACCCTAAGAATAGTTGGGTGAACCTTCTATCTCAGATCCAAGCATAAAGTGTTTGTTGCTAAAACGGGTCCTTTCCCGAGAAAAAGTTTCTCTCGAAAGAATTGAGTGGGAGGAAGATAGAACTTGATGAGGTTGTTGAACCTTTGTTTCAACCAGAGAGTAGCGCGGTGCAGAAAGATGTTTCTGTGGAACCTACGTCAGTTGAAGAGGAAGTAAATGATGATGATCATGAAGCTTCGGATCAAGTTACTATCGAACCTCGTAGGTCGACAAGGATGCGTACTGCTCCTGAGTGGTACGACAACCCCGTCTTGGAGGTCATGTTGTTGGACAACGATGAACCTACGAGATATGGAGAAGCGATGATGGGCCCGGATTTCGACAAATGGTTAGAGGCCATGAAATCCAAGAAAGCATCCATGTATGAAAACCAAGTATAGACTTTGGTAGACTTTCTCGTTGGACGGTAGGTCATCGAGTACAAATGGACCTTTGAGATGAAGACCGACGCTGATGGTAAATGTCACCATTTATAAAGCTTGACTTGTCACAAAGAAGTTTCTGACAAGTTCAAAGAGTTGACTGTGATGAGACTTTCTCACTCGCAGTGATGCTAAAGTCTGTTGGAATTATGTTAGCAGTTGCTGCATTTTTCAATTATGAAATCTGGCAGAGGGATGACAAAACATCATTTCCTTAACAATTTACTTGAGGAAAAGTTGTATGTGATACAACCAGAAGGTTTTGTCAGTCCTAAGGATGCTAAAAGGTGAGCAAGCTTCAGTGACCCTTCTATGGACTGAATCAAGCATCTCAAAGTTGGAATATACACTTTGATAAGGTGATCGAAGTTTTTGAGTCTATACAAAGTTTATGAGAAACTTGTATTTACAATAAAGTGAGTGGGAGCACTATAGAGTTTCTGATAAGCATATGTGGTTGACATATTGTTGATCAGAAATGATGTAGAATTTCTAGAAAGCATAAAGGGTTGTTTGAAAGGAGTTTTTCAAAGGAAGACCTAGATAAAGCTACCTAATTGTTGAGCATCAAGATCTATAGAGATAGATCAAGATGCTTGATGAGACTTTGAATGAGTACATACCTTGACAAGATTTTGAAAGAGTTCAAAATGGATTAGTCAAAGAGAAGTGTTCTCGCCTGCTTTGTAAGGTGTGAAGTTGAGTGAGACTCAAAGCTCGACCATGGTAGAAGAAAGAGAAAGGACGAATGTCATCCCCTATGCCTTAGCCATAGGCTCTGTATAATATGCCATGTTGTGTACCGCACCTGTGTGTGCCTTGCCATGAGTCCGTCAAGGGGTACAAGAGCGATTCAGGAGTGGATCGCTAGAAAGCGGTTAAGAGCATCCTTAGTAACTAAAAGACTAAGGAAATGTTTCTCGATTATGGAGGTAAGAAAGAGTTTGTCGTAAAGAGTTAGTCGATGCAAGCTTTGACACCAATCCGGATGAATCTTAGTAGCAATCTGGATACGTATAGTAGAGCAGCCATTTGGAATAGCTCCAAGTGGAGTGTGGTAGCAGTATTTACAGTTTGACATAGAGATTTGCAAAGTACACACGGATCTAAATGTCGCAGACCCGTTAACTATAAGACCTCTCTCACGTGCAAAGCAAGATCGAGCCCCGGAACTCATTGGGTGTTAGATTCATAACAATGGTGATGTGAACTAGATTATTGACTCTAGTGCAAGTGGGAGACTATTGGAAATATTCCCTAGAGGCAGTAATAGATTGGTTATTATCATATTTCCTTGTTCATGATAATCGTTTATTATCCATGCTATAATTGAGTTGATCGGAACTCGGATACATGTGTGGATACATAGACAACACCATGTCCCTAATATGCCTCTAATAGACTAGCTCGTTGATCAAAGATGGCTATGGTTTCCTAGTCATGGACATGAGATGTCATTTGATAACAGGATCACGTCATTAGGAGAATTATGTGATGGATAAGACCCAAACTACAAACATAGCATATGATCGTGTCAGTTTGTTGCTACTGTTTTCTACATGTCAAGTATTTGTTCCTATGACCATGAGATCATGTAAATCACTGACACCGGAGGAGTACCTTGTGTGTATCAAACGTTGCAACGTAACTGGGTGACTATAAAGGTGCTCTACAGGTATCTCCGAGGGTGTCTGTTGGGTTGGCATGGATCAAGACTGGGATTTGTTACTCCGTGTGACGGAGAGGTATCTCAGGGCCCACTCGGTAATACAACATCACAATAAGCCTTGCAAGCAATGTGACTAAGTGTTAGTCACGGGATCTTGTATTACGAAACGAGTAAAGAGACTTGCCGGTAACGAGATTGAACTAGGTATGGAGATACCAACGATCGAATCTCGGGCAAGTAACATACCGAAGAATAAAGGGAACATCATACGGGATTAACTGAATCCTTGACATAGAGGTTCGACCGATAAAGATCTTCGTAGAATATTTAGGAACCAATATGGGCATCCAGGTCCCGCTATTGGTTATTGACCGTAGAGGTGTCTCGGTCATGTCTACATAGTTCTCGAACCCGTAGGGTCTGCACACTTAAGGTTCGGTGATGTTTTGGTAGTATAGAGTTATGTATGGTGGTGACCAAAGGTTGTTCAGAGTCTCAGATGAGATCCTGGATGTCACTATGAGCTCCGGAATGGTCCGAAGGTAAAGATTTATATATAGGAAGCCCTGTTTTGGTCGCCGGAAAAGTTTCGGGCTCATCGATAGTGTACCGGGAGTGCTAGTAGTGTACCGGGGGACCATCGGGAGAGGTATTTCGACCCAAGAGGCTGCATGGGCTGTTGGACGAGGTAAACCAGCCCCTGGTGGGCTAGCCGAAGCCTCCTCTAAGGGCCCATGCGGCTGGAGTGGTTTGAGAAGGAAAAAAATCCAAAGGTGGAGAGGTGGAAAGAGTTTCCAAGTGGAAAGGAGGAATCCTACTCCTAATAGGATTGGAGTAGGACTCCTCCACCTCCAATTTCGACCAAACCTTGAGGGTTTGAGGCTGCCTCCTCCCCTCCCTCCCTCCTATATATACTAGAGGATTTAGAGGAAAAAGCTAACCCTAATAGCCACGTGCTACCTCTCCTCTAGATCGCAGTTTCTCCTCTAGATCGGTTTTCAGCGGTGCTTAGGCGAAGCCCTACTGCAATAGCTCCACCACCATCGCCGCAACGCCGTCGCACTGCCGGAGAACTCATATACCTCTCCGCTCCCTCTTTCTGGATCAAGAAGGCAAAGATCATCATCGAGCTGTACGTGTGCTGAACGCGGAGGTGCCGTCCGTTCGGCGCTAGATCGGAAGGACCGTGATCAAGATCGCGAGACGGATCGTGATGAGATCACAGGACGAATCGTGATGAGTTCACGGTAAGGATCGTGATTGGATCAAGAGACGGATCGTGATGAAATCACGGGATGCTCGGCGATTTGGATCGCGAAGACGTTCGACTACACCAACCGCGTTTCTTAACGCTTCCCGCTTAGCGATCTACAAGGGTATGTAGATCCACTCTCCCTCTCGTAGATGCTCATCACCATGGATAGATCTTGTGTGTGCGTAGGAATTTTTTTTGTTTCCCATGCAACGTTCCCCAACACCCGGGTCCAGGAACGAGCAGATGGATCTTTTGATCACCACTGTCATGGAGATGAAGAAGGATATCAAAGGTATACTGGACAATCAAAACAGTCTTGTGAGGATCTTTGAGGATAGAGTGAAGACTCTCAATGAAAAGGTTGATGGGCTGACTAAGATAGTCAAGGAGCTCAAGAAGGAGGTTGATGAATCCCCAATCCGTCGCACCTCTTCATAGTCTGAGTCTTCTGATGATGATGAGGATAGTGCATATGTCAGGACGACTACCCAGTTTATGACTAAGGCCAGGACTCCTACAGTACGAGCTCCAGAGGAGAGGCCTTCATCTTCTGCTCCAGCCACAGTATCATCGGCTCCATCAGCTCCAGTGCCTCTAGTATCTACTCTAGCTCCATCCAGGACTTCCACAGAAATCTTCGCCGACGCAGTTCTCTCGACTCCGACATCGACGACCGGAGGAGATCAGCCGCAGAATGATTAGCTATATCTCTTTGAACTTTTGGTAACTTGTTGCCAAAGGGGGAGAAGTTGTATATAGATCTTAGGCTTCGAGTGAGAGAGTCCGCTTTTTATTTGTTGGTTTTACAAAACATTTGGCTATTTTGGTTTGACGTGAGATGCTTTTGTGTTTGTGTGTGGTCATACGCTATTATGTGTGTTGCTACTATTTCCTATCATTTGATGATTATGTGATGATCACTCGCTTTGCTTGTTGTGTTGTGCTATGTTGTTAATTCAAATTATTCTCGCACACCACCAAGATGTATGTGACATGGAAGAAGTGCCCCATGTACCTAATCGATTGTGCATTTGCATTCAAATGCAAATTCAAAATAATGCACAATTTAGGGGGAGCTCTTGCTTATCACATACTTCTCAAAGCGACGATTATATTCATTGATTATATCATATGTCGAAGCTTTGATCTATATGTTGTCATCAATTACCAAAAGGGGGAGATTGAAATCACATTTGCTCCCTTGGTGGTTTTGGTAATTCATAACAACATATAAGTCATTGAACTAATGTTTCCATCAAGTATGTTTCAGGAAAAGTTCAATGATGGGTTGGCAAAGAGATTGTGGAATACCCCAAGATGTAAGGAAATAGGTTGGCAAAGCTTCAAGCAAGAGGACTCTATATTTTATATTTGTGAGAAATCACTTTGAGTCCATAGGAAAGCCAATACTATTAAAAGGGGGTAAGGTTTTGTTGGTGAACAAAATGCTCATACGTGCACAAGTGATAGTCACCAAAGACACCCACAAACTGTCCACCAAAGTCTATCCAAAGCCAAATACTCAAAATCAATGCAACCAACATTCTCATTCGGTGCCACCAATTCCAAAGCCTAGACAGACTCAGCCAAACCCTAGCTTTTCGATGCAGCCGATACTGCATTCGGTGCCACTAAGCTGGGCTGCCAACTTTCTGTTACACAAGTTCATAGTTTCGGTCCCTCCAAGATTGTCGAATCGGCGTCACCGAGATTGAGCATTCTGACCATTGGTCACCTTATCGATGCAATCGAGATTCATATATCGTTCTCACCGAGATTCGAAAGTTGCCACCTTTTGGTCACTTCGATACCACCGAGATTAACATATCGGTGTCACCGAATCTGACTTATTGTGTGTAACGGTTGGATTTGGGGATGCCTATATATACCCCTTCACCACCACCTACTCGATAGAGAAGAACTTAGAACCATTCCATACCTATCCTATTAGTTTTCTGAGAGAGAACCACCTACCCTTGTGTTGAGGTCAAGATCTTCCACTCCAACCATATGGATCTTGATTTCTAGCCTCCCCAAGTTGCTTCCCACCAATCCCATCTCTTCTACCAAGCCATGTATGTGATAGAGTGATTGTGTGTTGAGGAGTCTATCATCTTGAAGCACAAGAGCAAGGAGTTCATTGACATTACCGAGCCTATTACCTTTTGGAGGGTGGTGCCTCCTAGATTGGTTAGGTGTCGCTTGGGAGCCTCCTACTTCGTGTTGTGGAGTGAACCAAGAAGTTTGTAAGGGCAAGGAGATCGCCTACTTCGTGAAGATCTACCCCAAGTAAGGCTAGTCCTCCGTGGACGTAGGCTGTCATGGTATAGTCAAGGTTGCTTCTTCGTGGAACCCTCAGTGGGTAGAGCCCTTCGTGGACTCTCGCAAGCGTTACCCTCCATGGGTTGAAGACTCCATGAACATGGATGTACGATAGCGCCACCTATCGGAACCACAGAAAAAAAATCATCATGTCACCAATTGCGTTTGCTTTTGTTACCCCCTCTTTACTTACATGTGCAATGTCTTTACTTTCCGCTGCTATACTCTTAGACATGCATGTGTAGGGTGTACTTGACATACTATTGAAAGTGCGTTATATCGACTAGAGGGGGGGTGAATAGGCGATTTTTACAAATTCGTCACTTAAGGAATTTCAACTTGAGGAATTTGAAATGTGATGAATAACTAGCAACGGAATAAGTACTCAAGTGCATGAGAAACATAGCAACATCATAGTCATGATGATGAAATGAACATGCACACATTACAGGTAGCGTGATACAGGATAAGCAGGTGAGGAACAAGGTAACTTCAAGAATTTGAGGTGAGGAAATTGTGAAAGTCTTCAGTCAAATTCTTCAAACAGTAACGATCAATTTCATCAACAAGTATACGAGGAATAGAGGGGTTGAGGAAATAGAACCAGGTAGCTCGATGAAGACAATGGTTTAATGACCTAGTTCCAACTGCTATGACAGTAGTACATCTAGTTTGGAGCGGCCTAGTATTTAAACCAAAGGACACACAGTCCCAAGACACACAATCCTTACCGTATTCTCCTTGAGCTAAGGTCACAAAGTCCTCACCCAACACTCGTGGTAAGTCTTCAGGGTAGACTTCCAAAACCCTCACAAATTGGTCACCCAGCGATCCACGATTTACTATTGGATGCTCTAGACCAAGGTCACTTCGTGATCCCCAATTGACTGCATGATGCACAAGACCATGACGCCTAACCGTCTGGAGGATACACAGTCCTCAAAGGTACCAAGCGTCGGTTCCACACAGGAACAATCTCTTTAGTGATGCTCAATCACTTTGTGTTTGGTGGTTTGGATTTGGGTTTTTCCTCACTGATGATTTTTCTCAGAGTCCTCCGAGGATGGGTTGCTCTCAAATGACAAGTGTCAGTTCTCTCTCGGAGCAGCCAACCAACTAGTCGTTGTGGGGGGTGGCTATTTATAGCCAGGGTGCAACCTGACATGATAAGACATAAATGCCCCCAATGATATGACCGTTATGTGGATAAGATGATTGGGGACAGCTGGCGCTAAGCACAGCAACGGTTAGAATTTCGAACTATGAAAGTCCTCAGGCTTATAATGTTCCTCACTTGTAGGCAATTCGCACTGGCAAAATCCTAACTCCTTAGCCAGATCAATTTCATCAGAGACCAGAAGAACATCGTTTCTGTCACTGAAGAACTTGACTGAACTGCAAGAGATTTCCAAAGGCTTCACTCAAAGGATTGGATAGGTTGAGGCTTTTGGAGTTGAGCATCAGTTGGAAATTTTCCTTAGTATTACCTTGCCCCCCTTTAACAATACGGTGTTTCCTATGACTCAAAGAAAGGAAATGAAACTACAAAAACAAAAGTCTTCACGCTTCATAGTCCTCGTTCATATCTTCAAGGTCACACCAACTTCTTCATTTTCAAAGTCTTCAGGGAATACCAAAGTCTTCAGCAAAGTCTTCACCAAAGTCTTCAGTTGAAGACATACATTTTAGGGGTCGGTAATCTCTGAATATATCAAACTCCTCATCGACTTATAGAGCCTATGTACACTCACAAACACATTAGTTCCTTAACCTATAAGTCTTCAATACATCAAAATCACTAAGGGGCACTAGATGCACTTACAACTATGAATGCTAAAATATGCCAAGAACTAAAATTGGGAAAAAGTAGATTTTATTTGGTCAAGTAGTCTAATCACCCTCCCCTCTGGACCTACTTTCGATCCTACAGGGGTTCGTGTTTTGTCGTCTAAGTGGCATTCCCATCTTGGGCATCATGCTATTCGGATAGTGTGTCATGTTCTTCATTGTCATGAAGTTCCTGTGGTGTCTAGTAATAAAGAAATAGAAGTGAGTGATGCCTGTCAACAGGGAAAGAGTCAGCAACTTCCATTTTCTTATGTATGGGGCCCTGCCCAAACCTTTGTTAGTGGTCATAACTATTATGTCGGTGTTATTGATGCTTATAGTCGCTTTACATGGCCTTGTCTTCTTAAGAGAAAATCTGATGTGTTCGACATCTTCATTAAGTTTCAATTTCATGTTGTATGTATTCTCAAGCATAAAATTATACATGTTCAGTCAGATTGAGGGGAGAATATGGAAAACTTAACACTTTTCCCATCTGGTGTCTTGACCTCATACACATCAACAAAATGGCGTTGCTGAATGCAAACACCTTCATGTGCTTGAAACTCAGAATTCAATATAACATACTAGTCATTTGCACTGGCATTGTATAGTTGTTAGCTCTTCTTACTGTAGTTTTTTCTTTATCTGGACATAAATTCAGAATTCTTATTGATTCATAGGACTCTTAACAAGGACTAAGGGCATCTCCAACACGGACCCTCAAAGCGCCTACAACCGTCTGGGCCACGTGGTTTGAATGTGTTTTGCCATCCAATGCGGTCCTGTATCGGCCTGCTCGGTTGTTCGGATGTTATTTTCCTGGAAAACAGAAACAAACCATCTCTTCTCGTCCGCACCCTTCCCGCATGAAGCCAGCTGCCACATTCATGCGGCTCTAGAGCAGTTGGTCCCCACTGACGCCAACTCAAAGCGAACACGACCTCTCACTAACATCGTCATTGAAGCAGTTTACTGGCCGATGGCACCGCCCATGCAGCGTCCCCGGTGTCCGGGCCTATCCAATGCCAGAGACGTTTACTGGACGAGACGAGACGGATATCCACCATGCTCTTTCAATGCTCCATGTCCGTCTACCCCTATTATATTTATACATGCTCACAGGCTGAGAACCAAATCCGGTGTCCATGCATTGACACACCCAAATGTTTTGCCTCATCGGCATCCACTATTTAAAGGCGGCCACACCCGACTCACACCACACCACAACTCATTTGCTCCACATCATCCTCTTGTGCACCACATCCGCCATGACCGTGAGCGGGTGACGTGTTGTGAGGGAGCCTCTCGACGTAGTAGAAGCACGAGATGGCTGCACTTGCAGCCGCCTGGCAGAGCCGCTGTGCTAGGTGGAATAGAGGTCGGCATGCCGGCCATCTCTTTGGAGGTCTCCGGCGATGACCCCATGATGAAGACTAGCTCCGACGACGACCCCGTGCTGCAGCTTGCACCCGTGCATGTCGGACTAACAATGGAGCAGACGCACTTCAACGCCAGCACATGGAGGAGCAGCCGGCGTAGACGCCTATGTATGCGTTCCGGCAAGTGCAGGAGAAGAATCGGTACAATCTTTCCCTCCTCGAGCAACACCGTCTAGCGGAGGACCAAGCCCGCGAGCGAAGAAGCCATGGCCTAGACGAACCCCAACTTCGTCGCCGAACAACACGCGCTCTACGAGGCCACCCATGCTCACGTTGCCGCTCACAAAGTACATGCAGCACATGTGATCATGGATGAGAACAATGCCAGGCATGCGTTCTACGTGTCGTAGCATGCTAGCTCCTCGACGTCCATCGGCGACAGACATGTCACATGCTCCAATGCGGATGAGTGGGGCATGGGTGGCGGCGGGGCCTCGAGTCTCAAGCGGGCCGACCCGTTTCCCATGTTCTACTCTTCCTCGTCGGTGACCACACCTTCACTTTGCTGGTTTTATCGCCGCCGCTCATGGAGACGGTGCGATGAGACCAGTGGTCAACAAGGACGTGGGGGCGGGCGCCGTCATAGGCTAGGTTTAGTCCTGTCACTTTTTTCTTAATTGGAAAATGTCGAAATTATAAATGTGTTTAGGTTTAGATAAAAATCGTTCGGGTTATTGAATCTGGTTTGAAATGTGTGCGGTGTGGTTAAATGGTAACTTTCACATCAGTAAGACTGAGTCCCGCACTGACGGGTAAGGTGTCCGGTTTGAGGAGATGACCTGAGATGTCCTAACATTTTTTTCGGATACACAGGTGAATCAATGTGAAATGTTGTTCCATGGTCCAATTTGAAAAATACGCATGTAGTCCGCCTCCTGCCTAGCCCCTCTCGCCCAATGGCTCCCCTGCGCTAGGGTTAGGCTCCCACCTCCCTCCGCCGCCGCCGCCGAGAGGCCATCGCTCAGATTTAAGCCTCGTGGGGCTGCTCCCACCAAGGTAAGGCCGAAACGACCCCCTACTCTCGAGTTCAACCGAGTTTGACTTTAATTCTGCGTAGCCGGTTGCTCTTGTCTCGTCTGCTGCAATTTCAGCAGCCAAGCCTTGTATGGGTATCACAGTGCTCGGTTTTGGCTAAATTTTTTAATATTCGTTTTATTTTATTATTTTTACAAATATTGTGCCATCTATAGAAATTTCAAAAATGTGATTCCTTCGGCCGCGCCCAGGCCGATTAGCTCCTATCAGCTACGCCGCGACCGACTGGATCCTGTCGGCTTCGCCGAAGCTGATAAGTGGCCTATCGGCCACGTGGCAACCGATTAGTGGCCGGGCCACGTTGCACCCGCCCACCTCCACCCAGTCGGCCATCAGGCAGGGCTATCGGCCACGCCGAAGCCGAATGGCCATTCGGCCCCGCCAAAGCCGATAAGTGGTTGGCCAGCCACCCACGAGCTCTTCTTCCTCCCTCTTCTCTCCTTCTTTTCTTTCCTTCTCTTCCTCTTCTTCCTCCTCCTCCATTCTTCTCCTCTTCTTTGCTTCTCTCCCAGCCCCCTTTTTGCCCACCGTAGTTCGATTCTAGAGGGTTAGGGGAGCGAGAGGAATCGTCGATCTCGCGATGGGGTAGTTCGTGGTGGTGCTTTTGACCATTTTTGTGGAGGAGGAGGAGGTGATGGTGGTGGAGGAGGAGGTGGTGGTGGTGGTGGTGGAGGCTGCAGCGTTCGTCGTATCTCCGCACGATTCAAGGGTAAGATTTAACGTTCGTGAATGAGTTTTGTTTGCATATTTAGGTGCTTCGGTAGCTTTGTAAGATATATTTAGGTCTACGAATTTTGGTGTTTGGATATTTTTAGGTGCTTTGGTAGTCTCGGGAAATATATTTAGTTGTGCATATTTAGGTGTTTTGATATTTTTAGTAGCTCCGGTAGATTTGGTAAATATATTTAGGTGTGCGAATTTGTAGTTGAGGTGGAAATAATTATAGCATCTCATTCTGCGTGATATGTGACCATGTTGAATAATTTTTTAGGTAAGCGATGATGTCTGATGTAGTGAAGTTAGATTTTTACTACGGTCCTGGTAGCGTCCGCACAAATGAGATGGGAGCTGATCTGAGTGAATTTCAGTACGTTAAGGTGCCAGTTACTTCCCCTCAAACTTGGACTGTTAGTCAGTTGACCGAATGGCTAGCCGGATGTTGTGGGTTCAGTACTGAAACACACACCGTTGATGTTCATGCATTATAGGCAGATGACAACAGCAATGGCGAGAAAATAAGGCGGGAGATCGGGCAAAAAAAGATGGCGGGGGCACTTGACAGGAAAAAAACGAGGATGCATGCACCAAATAGGGTAGCTAGCACTAATTGCCCACGAGTAGGCCGATTAGTACCTTTCGACCACACCCAAGCCCAAAGGTACTAATCATTTACGCCAAAGCCGATTAGTGACCAACCTCCGGGCCAACAGGCATCTCGGCCTAGCCGTAGCCGACAGGATCCAGTCGGCTGTGGCGTAGCCGATAAGAGCTAATTGGCCAGGGCGCGGCCGAAAGGATCATATTTTTGAAATTTCTATAAATGACAAAATATTTGTAAGAAAACAAAAAAGAATATTTTAAAAAAAATTAGCTCGGTTTTGTACTAGCTGTAACATTGCTATCCACATGGCCAATCTGAATGTCCGCTTTCTCCCTCTCTTTCTCATCCCACCCGTTGGTTCCCGATCCAACGCCCCACCGCATCACAAACACACAACCGAGCTTCAATGTGGCTTACCAAGAAAACCAACCATCAACCCCAAACCTTCATGATACAGATTCTCTCCATCTCCTCTCTCTTGAGTCTTGAGTCGGAGGCATCACACACCCTCCTCGCCGCAGTCCCCTCCCTCATAAACCCGGACTGCTCATGCCTCCCCCTCCCACCGCCTCCCCCTCCTCGTCCCGGACGGGGGCCTAATCCAATCCAATCCAGTCCAATCCATCCGCCGCGGTTCCTCCCCGTCTCCGATCGCCGGACTCCGCCGCGACCCCGCCTGACTCCGCCGCGACCCGCCTCCGCGCTTCGCCTCGAGGGCAGGTGACGGCTGATTCGTCCTTCCGTCTCTCGATTACCGCGGCATTGCCGGTTGTTTCCCCCTTCAACCTCTATTATTTCGCCCTTCCGGGCCGCGGGAATCTCGTCGCGATCTCAGCGGGCGTGGGGTTGATACCGGCCTGGAGAACTAAACCCTTATTCCTGTTAAGTTGACAGCATTTATTTAGTAATTATTGAAAGCTGCTCTTTGATGCTACGGAAGGGAGACGAGAGGGGAGGGAGGGATTGTTAGGGTTTTCCCCCGATAGCAGGACCCCTGAACCGGAGACGGCCAGAATGTTGTGATTTGGTTAGTAGAGAGATATCTGTAACGGCTTTATGCTATTTTCTTGTCTTGTTGTAGAAGAAGAATTAGTAGTGGACTGGACTGGACTGATGGGGCTCTGTTGTTTTCCCCCTTCTAGATATGGCCATGAGATCTATCCTTCACTGCGAGGAGTGGAGTTGCCTAGTTGCCTCGTCATTATGTCAGTCTTGCACAAAGAGGGAAAATAGCGTAGCAGCATAATGCCTCTCTCCACAGATTTTGGGAGCGAGAAATTAATATCTATGGATGTCGGGTTTAGGGAGCACAACTGGATCACAGAAATTCAAACGGATGTGCATTGTGGTCCTATGATTGCTCCACAAGCGTGGAAAGTATTCGGTTCACAAATACTCCCTCTGTTTGGAAATAACTGACGTGTTTAAAACCATGTCAGTTATTTCCAAACGGAGGGAATAATGTAATATTTCAAGAAGCGACCGCTGCTCCATTGGCAAGGAGTGGTGTTGGCCATCTCATCCACAGTGCTTGAAGCCAGGCAACTACTCTGAATTTCTACAGTACCTAGACAAGTTCCAAAAAAAAAAGCACGTTGCTTCCAAAAAAATTGGAAGTCCTGATTTTTTCAAGTATGCCATGTGCCTTTCCCTTGGTAGCTACAGTAACTATCTTGTATTCAGCGTTTGGTTGTCATATTGGTTCGTAGGCTTTCCAATTTAAATAAATCATATGCTTGCTGTCCACGCAACAACTATCTCTAGAATGGTTTTCTTGTTTTTCCTCAGTGGAACAAGTACTAATTTTCTCTAATATTTTCGATATATCAGGATTCAAGATGGGGCATCATTCAGATGATGAGTACTCAGTAGCCGGTGATAAGCCGGAAGTAGAGTTCATGGATTTTCAGAATGACAACACTCTTCAGGATTATCAATCTGATGATGGTCCCGTGGTTGTTACGGCTCCTTTCCCTTTTGCGAACGGAAAGCCTAAATCTGTCCTTGTTGGAGAAACATCCGCAGACACCATTTGCATAGAGAATACCTCTTGTGAACCTGTAAATTTGTGGAGTGTGAGAATATTTTCTTCAAATCCAGAAGATAGTTATGTCTTGTCTATGATGAAACCACCGTTGAATGATGCTGATGAAGCGGCAAAGAAGGCTTTTCTTGGTTTGACTTCTGTGGAAGATCGTACACTTCAGCCTGGACAAAACCTAACCATTTGGCTGTCCTGTATGCCAAAAGACATTGGTTTGCATACATCAATCGTGCATGTTGATATTGGGGACGAGAAGATTGAGCGTGTGGCTTTTCTGTTGGCTGATGATAATGTTTCAATGGCCTTATCTTCTGATAAACCTTATTCCAGGAGACAAGGCTCTCAAAGAAAGCAGTTTGAGTGTGCTACATTTGTGCCAGGCAGCCGGCCAATTCGGCAGCACACTCAAGGATTCAAGTATAAGCTACCTCAGTATGCAATACCTGTAGAAATCCGTGAGCTAATTGAGTGTAAACAGAGACCCGATGTCCTATCTGAAGAGCTTAGCATGATAAACTACGCAAAGTTCTTTAGCACTCTTTTAGTCATGGAAGAACTCAATTTGGAGGTATTTCAGCACCTGCAAATATCTGAAATGTTAAGCTTTTATCTTTGTTTGCTAACTTGAGAGGCCCGCTTGCAGGAGGAGATGAGATCATATGACATGGAGCGTGTCTCAATGAGGAGGAGGGGTAATGATTATTTGTCGCTTGTGGTCCCTGGTTTGGCAGAAAAAAGGCCTTCGCTAGTCCATGGAGACTATATAATTGCCAGACATGCTGGGAGTGATGCTAGGCCTTATCAGGTTAGTGTACTTTCTTTGACATTCAAAATTATCTTAAGCATTCTTACAATATAAATTATTCAATCTCAGTTGATACCGGTGAATAATGATTTGTTGATATCTTCTTCAGGGCTACATTCACAAGGTTGAAGCTGATGAGATATTTTTGAGGTTTGATGATCAGTTTCACCATGCTCACCATGACAGGAATAAGTATGATGTTAGCTTCACATATAATAGATTGAACATGAGAAGGCAATATAGGTCTGTCCATGATGCAGAACTTATTGGACCTGACATTCTATTTCCCTCCCTATCACGGTATAGAAGTGTGAAGAAGGTGCCATTTAAACCTCTGAACCCGAACATAAACACCGAGCAGGCTGATGCAGTTGGGATGATACTTGGCTGCCGAGGGGTTACACCATACGTGATTTATGGACCTCCAGGAACTGGCAAGACCATGACCCTTGTCGAGGCGATTTTGCAGCTTTATAAATCCAATAGGAGGGCAAATGTTCTCATATGTGCTGCTTCCAATAGTGCTGCTGACCATGTATTGGAAAAACTGCTGAGTTCTAGCTACCCGATCCGCCCAAGTGATATCTTTAGGCTAAATGCTCCTAGTCGACAGTACGAGGATGTTAATCCTGATTTCATACGGTTCTGCTTCTTTGAAGATATGGTGTTTAAGTGCCCTCCAATGCGAGCATTAATGCGCTACAAGATAGTAATATCAACCTACATGAGTTCGTCAACCCTACAGGCCGAGGGTATTCGCCCGGGACATTTCACACACATTTTCTTGGATGAGGCTGGTCAATCTTCTGAACCAGAGGCAATGGTTCCTTTGGCTGCTTTGTGTGGAAGAGACACGGTGGTCGTGTTAGCAGGAGACCCTATGCAATTAGGGCCGGTGGTTTTTTGTAAACAGGCCGATCAGGATGGTTTGGGCAAATCTTATCTGCAAAGGCTGCTCGGTGAATTTGAGCAGTACCATTCATTGGATCCAAACTACGTGACGAAGCTAGTGAGGAACTACCGTTGCCACCCAGCAATCCTAGAGCTACCATCACAGCTTTTCTATGAGGGTGAACTTATCCCCTGTAAGGAAGATGAAGTATCATCTGTTTACGATTGCATTGGCCTTCCCAATAAGTCGTTCCCTGTTCTGTTTGTTGGAATCCAGGGATGCGATGAGAGAGAAGGCAACAATCCATCATGGTTCAACAGAATCGAAGTTAGTAAAGTAGTAAATATCATCAGGACTCTGACAAGGAATGGCGATATCAGTGAGGCTGATATTGGTGTCATTACTCCATATCGTCAACAAGTTAACAAGATAAAGAAAGCCCTGGAGACGTTTGAAATGCCCGACCTAAGAGTTGGAAGTGTGGAACAATTCCAGGGCCAAGAGAGGGAAGTAATAATCATCTCGACAGTCAGATCAACTGTCAAGCACAACGAGTTTGACAGATTCTTCAACCTGGGATTCCTGAGCAACTATAGAAGGTTCAATGTTGCAATAACCCGTGCCAAGTCGTTGCTCGTTATCGTAGGAAACCCTCATATCATCACTAAGGTGTGTTGTTGCTGTATCACTCTAGCTATTATTATTTTGTACAGGCTCTGCTTTCATATCATGCACCTATTCTGTTTCTGGCGAAACTAACAAGCGGTACTACTTCAGGATCGGCACTGGGATAAGCTCCTGAGGTACTGCGCGGACAATGGTTCTTATCAAGGATGTCCGCTTCCCCCACCAGAAGAAGAGGTCAGATACTCGGGATACGGCGACACCCGAGACCAGCGCGCTGGTGATGGTTGGGGGTACAACCAAGAAGAGCCAGCAAACCACGTCAATCAAGACCCGTCTGACTTCAGACACGACGATGGCCGGTCCTCAACCGCACACGAAGCGGAATGGCCCGAGGAGAAGCCAGACGGGGACTACCATTCATATCCCGACGCAGCAGCAGAACCTCAGGAGGAGACACTGCAGGAGCAGCAACCCGTCGAGGAAGAGGCTAGAACCGGGCAGGACGACGCACAGGCCGGCCAGTGCTCAGCCAACAACGTCGACGACGGCGTGACCCAGGACGCGTATGTGCAGAAGTACACGTTTCCTCCCGGTTGGGGTGACTTCTCGAGCATCCCCGCGACAGGCTGGGACTGACAGACGAGAGTTCTTTTCTTTTCCGTCGAGGCCATTGCTGTTGGTAGAATAAGACGGGGATCGGCCTCGCGGAGCTAACTTCCAGGCCCATCTTGAACTCACCCTCGTCGGATGCTAATTCTTAACGTCTCTAGTGTTTGTTTGCTGCATCACGTTGTGTTAGGCCGTCGTGAACTGGATCTTGATTCTTGACTGCATGGATGGGTGGACGTGCTCCCTGTGTGTTGAAAAGAAATCTGAATGTTAGTAGCCGTCTTCTCATCTGCTGGCTGTTTTTCCTTCAGATGATGTGTTTATTCTCTTCTGCTAGTGATATTTTAGACGAGAGAATGTTTTAAAACTTGCCAAACTCACGTGTTTTCACCTGAACAGCAATTTTTAGTTGCATATTCATTTGATGTTCTTGCTTTTGGCTGAGTCGAGATTCGAGCTGAGGTGAAAGCTCACATGGCCGGAAAAAAATAAACACTTGCTAGGTAGAAACAGAAAGAGTGGTCAAATACTATATGGTTGCTGAGATGGAAGCTCATGCATGCTTCGTGCAGTTGATTTCAGGTATGGTGTGGGTGTGTGTAGCCGTGTGGGTTGCAAGCTAGAGCAATCAGCAAAAGGAGGACATGAGCATGTGGCTCTCATGTGGGAGAATAATACAGCTGCAATGAGTACACGGTAGAACTTGGGCTGGCTTCTGGACTCTCATGGAGGAGGGACAACAACCACTTGATTGACCATATGTATTTTTCGGACAAACTCTTAATAATGATACAAGAAGAATATATCAAACAGTATCCCCCTTGGTTTTCTTTCTTCCCCACTAAGAAAAGAAAAGCGACATCAAGAAAGGTTAGTCTTTCGGCGCCGTCCTCCGGCGGCTCCCCTCCGCCAACGACCTTGGTCGCCGGTGGTGAGGGGGGTTGCTGGATCCATGCCCGTGAATCGTGTAGCTTTAGGTTTTAGGCCGTAGTAGCTTAGGTTTTTGGGTCGTTCATTGTCTTGACTTCGGCGGAGCGAGGGCAATGTCGGTGCAAAATAAAGAAGCTCTAGATCCTTCCCCGACGAGGTGATGAGAGTTATGGTTGGGGATGGATTTGAAAACTTTTCTGTTCATGCAAGGATGGCGTGGCCTCGGCATCCTTATGTTGGACTTGTTCCTCGATCTCCGTTGTTGCGACTGGTTTGCTCCAGCGCCGACGCGGAGTTTGGGAGGTGGTCTAGGAGCGGATGCTGATTATGGTCTGCATTGACGACATCTGGAAGATGGTCGATCGTGTGTTGGGCCGTGGCTCATGGGGATGTCAGCTCTGGAGTTCGATGACATGTCCGAAGTGCTACACCGGCCAAATTCTTTCAACGATGGTTTTGCCTTTGGTAAGCTACTTTGAAGATTCGAAAAGCTGCATATGAGTGATGAAGTTGCGTCGAGTTTGGGTGAAGAAGTGATAAGTTCTTTGTTTCTTTGGTGTCTGCTACGGTGGTGCCGAAGGCAAGTGACGAGTGTTGAAATCAACCTTGGGAGGGGGGGGGGGTCGTCGATCTTGATTGTAATTTTCTTTCTTGATTGGTTGTCCTTTGTGCGAAGACTGACGTTCTGCTGTCTTTTCAATTTTGTCAGTTCGGTGTCTATGTAGCGTGTACTTTTATCTTTATAATATGAATGATACATGTATTATCATGCCAAAAAATAACAATATTCCCCTTGTTCATACTCATGATGAAAGGACAACACAGGGGCTCTGGTAGCTCACAAGGGCATATACCCTACAATACAAATAAGGTGTGGGTCACTCGCAATTGGCATCTCTTTCTCTAGTTCCTCGTCTTCTTTCCTTCCATCATGTTTAGGGGTGCCAAAAATGGTGGTGTTACACTTTTTTTTAGATAAAGATGGTGGTGTTACACTTGAATATGATTCACAGTTGATCGATCAAAGACGCCACACACCGATGGACAGCATGAAATTCTAAACCAATGTAATATTTGTAGTTCATGAAGAACGTTGTCGTCTCTGTCATGTCTAGCTCTTCTGCAACAGACCACACGGCAGGCGTTGTCAGCTATCTCAAGTTGACGAGTATTTGAACGATGTGGATCGTCCCCGTAGAAGAAAATGCTCTTGTGCAATAGACAGACAAGTTGTCTGGCCCTTCTCCATAAGAAAAATGCACTAGGTTTTCTTCTTCACCTCATCACCATAAATTTAACTTCACGGTAAAAATTGCCTTTCCATGTTTGAGGACAAGAAGCTTTTTTTTTACCCAGAGACCGTAAAACAATTGTTCTACGGTATTTTCATTAATTAAAATAAAGGTACACAAAAGTTACAAGAGATCCAAATGATCTCAGAGATCACTAAGGATCTCCAGGCTACCTAATGTCAGCCAATTCCTGTCCTTGGTAATCCCCACATGTTAAAATGTTTGTTTTAACCACTGCTTAAAACTCTCGAAGTGCTTTGATTTGATCTTGTATTGCAAAAGCTTGAGGTCTTGTTTGAGGTGAAATCTCCAAGATTGGATTTAATGGGGCAGACCTTTGAAAATTATGCCATTCCTCTGATTCCAAATGTTCCAACAGCCCAAGATTACAATTTCAGTGGCAAAGTGTTTAGGAAGATGTTCAGCTGCCAAAACAGTTTCTTCATAAATAGAGGTGCCCCTTTTCTTGTGTGGAATTAAAGATTTCCAACAGTCTTGAGAAAAATTACAGTCCGAGAGGAGATGCATTATTGTTTCTTCAGCTTTTTGGTTGCAATTAGGGCAAAAGGGATCATCTAGCTGCATTCCTTTCCTCTGAAGTAGGGATCTGGTGTTGATTCTGCAGTGAGCCACCAGCCATAGAAAGATTTTGTACTTGAGTCTGCTGCTGCTTTTCCAAATTAATCTAAAAATGGGATGTCCTTCTTTTGATCCCATTAGGTGCTTATACATTAGCATGGAAGAATATTTATTCTACAGCCCATTAGCAATCCATTTGTCCTTCATTTCAGGGTTAAGCTCAGGAATGATGTCCCCTAGTTGTTCAAATTGGTTATAGGCTTGATTGGAGAGTGGTAAGTGGAAGTGATCTGTCCAGTCCTCAACTTCACAGAATTGCTTGACAGTGATATCATCATTGATGACAAAAGAATGAAGTTCAGGGAATTTAAGCTCCAGGGTGTCCCCTGTCCATTTATCTTTCCAGAATAAGGTGGCTTGGCTAGATTGGATAGAACAAGTGCTATCACTTTTGAATTCAGGAACAAGTTTCAGATGTGATTTCCACCAAAAGGATCCCTCCAGCTTGCCTAGATCCATGTTGTTGTCATACGCTAGTGCAGAACAGGCCTATAGTTCCTGGCCGGATGGACCTTTAGTACCGGTTTCCCAACCGGTACTAACGGGTCGGGACTAAAGGTCCAGACCTTTAGTACCGGTTGGAGCACGGACCGGTACTAAAGGCCCTCCACGTGGCTGCCTGCGTGGACTGGTGGTGGAAGACCTTTAGTACCGGTTGGTGATACCAACCGGTACTAAGTCACTTTTTTTTGTTTTAGCTTTTAATTAGGTTTTAATTTTCCTCTCTATTTTTTGTGTTTTCCATTCATTTCAAATTTATTTTACGGTGCTACATACTATAAACAGTACACAAGTTCATGCATGTATATATGTAATATAATATACAATATCTCATACACAGTATATATATATACAAATGAAATTACACATCCATATAAATTCGGGACTTATAATTAACTTAAGGCCCAAAACCCGACCGGGACTAGCTAGCTAGTGCTCCGGATGAAATCTCAGTTCTCTACTACTGATTTGCTGGCATTATTGAGGAGGCGGTAAGGGATAGTGCTCTCCGTTTACATGAATGACATGTTGAAGAAGAAATGCCGTAAATTCCTCTTGAAGTGCTACAAAGCGTTTCTCGGGTGAGAGCTTCGACATCATCTCCCAAACCTGGAGTTGTCTTCCACGTGCTGCTCTGCGACGTATATGACTTTCGGTCTGGATGCGAATGTTCTCGCAAAGGAAATATCCACATAAATTTGTCCCTTGTGGCTGCTTCGCGCACTTTGCAAAAGAATAGAATTGAATAAGATAATTAATAATCAAGCATGATAATGGTATTGAAAATAGAATTAATGAGATGCGCGGACCTAGTAGTACTACTTAATTACCTGCATCCTTTTCCACTTCAGCTTCGGTTTCCATTGACGATCATGATGGTTTTTTCTATCATCTTTTTCCAAACACTACCCGGCAAAGAAAAAGAACAAAAGAGTTATTATAATTACTTTTGATATCAGGAAATAATGAAATAAAGCGAGGTCGATAAAGATTGAAATTATCGTTCTGTCATAAAATACAAGTCCACGTATGATTGTTCTGGTGTATCTAGTGAGTCGTACACTTGAACAAGTCCATCCGCGAAGATAATATATAGGAGGATATAGTGGTCTTTGCGCAGAAGTTTATATAATTAAGCAGGCATGCGCATATAACTCATCAACTACACTTGACAGCGAGCTAGTAAGCAAAAATAGAATTTATAGTATACAAGAGAGTAAACACTCATCCCATGTTGTAAGGAAATATTATAGTAGATTTGTTGGTATTCATTAGTGCCTCCAGAAAATTTTCCAAGAGATCTTCTGTGTCCTTGGCATAATGTTTTACCACATGACCATTAACGGTACTTGGGTCGATGAACCCAATGTCATCGATTCCCTCTTGTTTCAATTCCCACATCTTCAATCTGCATAATAGCATAGAAAAGAACATATATAGTAAGGATAAGCCAATGAATGGTATCTTAGCTAGAGACTTAAATTACTAAAGATATAAATCACTTACAGACAATAGCAACTGATGAGAGTTTTGTCGATAGAGTCCATGTGGTATAACTGGAAAAGTTCTGAGAATTCAAGACATATGTCACATGCATTGACGTAATGCTCTTTCCTTACTTTGACCATGACCGCCGTCTCCCCTCGCTTTGCTTCACGCATGTACCAATCATGCAACCGTCGCGTCGCAGTTGGTAGTTCCTTGTACTGCTCGGGTGTGACAAGTGGTTTTCCGACGGCATATTGCATTGCGTACTCAGTTGCATCGCACCCGCGGATTTCCTCGGTGCCAAGGATTTGGTCAAGAGTGAGACCTGCAGCCTTTAGTACTTCGAGGTCGATTGAGTTGCCTTGCACGTCGACTGGTTGGATCGGTTGCTTGCTTGGATTGGTACTCACCTTGAGCAGAGAGATCGATTGCTTGGATTGTTCTCTGAGCTGGGGAACTGTTTTCCCACTAGTTGATGTCGTACTTCCCGACTTCTTCCTTGGGCTGGGCCGACTTCTCTGCTCACTTGCCTTCTGAATCTGTCGCTGATAGTCTGTCGGCATACGCTCGATATATGTCGGGGGTCGATCAATAAAGTGTTCCATAAAGTGATCTTGGACTTCCCTGGGTATTACCTTCTTTGGCAGCACGATCTTCTTCGCAAAAAAGGCTTTCACTTGGAGATCGCATTCAATTTTATTTTCCTCCGGTGTCATGTCATAAGGTAGCTTCCTTTTGGCCGGAGGCTCGGGTTTCTTCTTTGCTTTCTTCCGAAGAGGACTGCTGGTGGCCTTCCTCTTTTGGGAGCCCTGTTGGCGGGACCGCTGCCGGGGTGGAGTCGGCTCATGCGGCGGAGATCGATATCGACGATGATATGGACTCGCGTCGTGCTCCATCCCGCGGTTGGGAGGACTGCTCATGGCGAGGTGGGGAGCTGGCGAGGTAGGACGCCTCTTGAGGTGGGGACGACTGTGGGGGAGCTCGAGGTGGGGAGGACTGCTGGCGAGGTGACTGCTGGCGAGGTGGGGAGGACTGCTGGCGCTGCGATGCCTCTGGCTGGGATCCCTCGCGCTGGACATCGATACTCGGAGGAGCCGGTGGCCTTAGCGCCGAGTGTGGAAGGACGATGCAGTCCTTACTCCATAGAATGAGACCACGCCCGGCTTCTGCCAATGTGGACTCCCCCTCACCTCCAGGGATGTCAAGCAATAGTTCATCATATCCCGGATCTATTGCGTCCACCACGACACAAGCATACCCAGCTGGAACCGGATTGCAATGCCAGAGAACATCAGGTGTATTTGGTAAAGCATAGCTCGTCGCGACCCGCACGGGTATGTTCTTCATTTTCTGGATTAGCTCACAAGATGTCTTCTCGGTGATATCATCCACGGGGGTGTGACCCAGCGGTGCCCCCGTGGAACCCATGCTGCTTTTCTACATTGTAGATGGGATGGGTTCTTCCCCTGCCTCCTGCTGCGGAGTTTCCCTTTGCTGGGTAAGTACCTATATCTGCAGCTGTTGCTGCTCGTACTTCTGTTCCAACTTCGAAAGTCGGTCTGCTTCCACCTTCTTTTTTCTCGAATGGCTTTTATAACTGTCCTGCCATCCCGCAAACCCCTCGTACCACGGAACAACGCCCATGCCTCGTGTTCGTCCTCCGTGTTCGGCATTCCCGAGGGCGCGTGTAAGCTCGTCGTTCTCTCTATCGGGGTGAAACCATCCTTCTTGGGCATCTTTTATTGCTTGAATCAACTCATCTGATGCATGCTTCAGACTGGCCAGTGCAATAATCTTCCCTGTGGCTGGGTCCAACTTTTCCCCATGCGCAAAAAACCAATTCCTGCACCTCTTGGGCCACTTGAAGGTTATTGGAGTGATCCCTTCAGCAAGCATCTTATTCTCTAATGCATCCCACTTAGGAATGGCTGACTTGTATCCACCTGTCCCTAGTTTATGGTGATACTTTTTTTCTCAGCATTTATCTTATTCTTTGCCGACTTCTCCATAGCAGCTATCGATGTCTTGTGCTCGATAAATGCGTCCCAGTGATCCCTTACCTTCTCGTATATTCCTTTGAATTCGGGCGCCTTCTTGCCTCTAGCGTTGTACTCGCTCCATAATCTTTTCTTTCAAGTCTGGAACACGCCGGCCATCTTATGGAGAGCAAACTCCTTGACTTTGTTCCTTTGACGCTCCGAGAGAGAATCTGGTAGGGTGAAATGCTCCATGAGCTCTTGCCAAAGGGTATCTTTAATTCTTGTATCGACATAATTCACTCCTGTTTTTGGTTCCTTTGGCTGAATCCATTCATGCATTGTGATCGGGACTCCGTCCCTAACAACCACTCCACATTGACGCACAAATGTCTTGGCATTGGCTTCAGGATGAGTCGGTTCGCCATTATGTTTGAAAGCATCAAGATTGAGCTTTACGTTGCTGTCCAATATTTTGGCAGCGCCTCGTACAATTCTACTAGATTGGCTCGATCCGGAGGGCTGATAATTAAAATAAGAAAGATTTGTTAATATATATATATATATACAAATCAATTAATACACATGTAATGATCACCAGAGGCTAATGGATGTGTATATACCTCGCCGAACATTCTTGGTTGTTCCGGATTTTGGAACATAAGTTGTTCTTCCTCGGTCCCACATCCATCACCGTGATCGTTCAGATATTGTGAGCCATCATCATGATCATGTGATAATTCACCTCGAAGGTCCGCTGGGTTTTCGGAGAAGCGTATCATGTCGAACATGTCCTCTTCATGAGCTCTACCGGTATTGTCCATAGCTTAATAACTAGTCCATAATAATATAGATAAAACAAATTAGTATTTAAATTAGCATGCATTCAAGAAGCAAAATAGCTGATAGTTAATTAATAATGCATCATCGAATACATATATAGTATAGTTCTTAGAAAAGATCTCATCTGCATAATCTTGGATAATTTTCAATACATCGGCTAATCTTCATCGATCTAGCTAATACATCATAATAGTAGCTAGCTAATATATCAATCTAGCTAGAACCCTAGCGCCCGGCGGATATCGGGGCGGGCGGTGGACACCCAAAGAGAAGGAACCATCACAGGAACATAGCTGCAGTGAGATCCCTGAAGAATCTGCCAGCTATTGTCGGACCTGGCCTCCAAAGCTGCCATGTAGCGACGGACGTGCTCGTTCTCCTTGTTGACATGGTACTGTACCACCTCCGCGGGAGACTCAAGCCTCTGAAAACTCCGTGGCCCATGCGACCACCACCACAGAACCTCCGGGTCGACGACGGGCTGGCTCCTCACCAAGCTGCACCGCCCGGAAGGTAGCACCTCCCAGTACCAGCCCGGCGGAGCCCAGTCCCTGACAGGGCCTCTCGGCTCAAGCAAGTGACCTCCGACGACGACTCGACGACGAGGATGCGAGATCAGCATCGTCGACGTCGAGAAGAAACACTTAATTACGAAAAAAAATTAAATAAAACTTAGCAAAATTAACACTTAACAAAATTAACACTTAGCATCTAGCAAAATCAAGAATTACGGCACGCTTTGGATCCTAATGCGTGTGTGACTATCGGTTTGTCGAGACTTTCCTTAAATAACTCTCACATATCTCATGGTGTGTTTGCGCGCACTCTCTCACATTGATACGGTGGTGTATATATGTTGGTGGACACTCTCTCGCAGTAATAGGTTCGACCGGCGGTGATGGACATTTCCCCTCTCCTCTTCTTGCACAATATATCGATGAGTATATCGCAAAGAAGACGAGAAAGAGGAAGCGCCCCCCACGACAACAGTCGGGATTCCTTCATCAAGAACACACATGAAACCCTAAACTAAATTAGGATCGACGACAGACCGAAAGTCACACACGCATCAGGATCCAACTAAAACTAAACTAAACATAAACTAAATTAAACCTAAACTAAACATAAACTAACACATATCCTAATAACCTGACAACCTAACTAACTAACTAACTAAATAGGGGTGTTGTGTCGTGGTTGGGGTCGGGTGTCGGGGGTGTCGGGGTTCGACGTCGAGGGACCCTAGATACCCTAGCATCTACACACTAGTCCGGCGATCATCAGGGCGATCGTTGGGGAGAGGGGTCGGTCGGGAGATCTCACCTAGCCTCCTGACCCGGAGGTGGCGTCGGTGACAAGCTCGGGGCGGCGGCAACGGGATCACGGGGCGGCGGCCGGAGTGAGCGGTCCGACGGCGACGGGACCGGTGACGAGGGGCGGCGGCCGGGTAGGCAAGGGCGACCGCGGCGAGGGCGACGGCGGTGGTGGTGAGGGCGACGGCGGTGAGGGGCGGTGTCCGGGTAGGCGAGGGCGACCGCGGCGAGGGCGACGGTGGCGAGGGCTACGGCGGCAGTGGTGAGGGCGACGGCGGTGCGACCGACGGCAACGAGGGCGATGGCAGCGGTGGTGAGGGCCGACGATGGCAATGGCGCGGTGGTGGTGCGACGGCGACGACGGCGAGAGCGACGGCGGCGAGGTCGACGGCGGCAAGGGCGACGGTGGCGAGGGCGAGGGCGGCGGTGGTGAGGGCGACGACGGCGAGAGCGACAGCGGCGACGGCGACGGCGGCAAGGGCGATTTCGGCAGCCTGGCGACGCAAGTTGGAGCTCTCCCGGTGCGTGGCTCGGCCCGGGACGACGAAGTGCTCAATTTATACCAGGCACCCCTTTAGTACCGGTGCGTGACTAGCACCGGTACTAAAGACCCTTTAGTACCGGTGCGTGCCACGCACCGATACTAAAGGTCCTCCCAACAGAGCGCGGGGCGGTGGACCTTTAGTACCGGTGCGTGACTAGCACCGGTACTAAAGACCCTTTAGTACCGGTGCTTGCCACGCACCGGTACTAAAGGTCCTCCCAACAGAGCGCGGGGACGGTGGACCTTTAGTATCGATGCTAGTCACGCACCGGTACTAAAGGTGTTTTTTAATTAAATATTAGTTATTATTTTCAGAAAACCCCCGTAAACTTTATAAAATCATAGAAAAAACGTAGGACTCCAATGGAAATAAATAATATATGAAAAAATATCAGAAAAATATAAAGAATCTGCTTATGGCATTTCCATGCATGTTTGAACAACTTCAACTGCTGTATAAGATAATTTTATTAAATATGACATTTGAAATATTCATATCTCGCGTTTGAAAAGCAGTACAAATGAACTCTAAAAAGGTTGTAACTTGGCATGACATCATAATTTCACCCACATAGCAACTTCTAGAGAGTTGAGAGGGTTACGGCAAAAACTGGATGCGCTTCGTGTACAAACTGTTACAAAGATATACCATGCTAGCTAGGAAATGCATGCATGTCCTTCACATAAATATATAGAAAGTGATGACGGTGAAGCCGGTCACATCCCAGAGTGGTATCTCGCGGTGTAAGACTTTTTCTGCGTGTTTGTCCCTTTCTTATGATTGCGCCGTAACCATGGATAATCTTCATCATTTAACAGGATGCTTGGGTCAGTCTTCACTCTGAAGGGAGGGATTTCATGAAACTTTTCATAATCTTCGGACATGTCTGTCTTGTCCTCCACTCCCACAATGTTTCTTTTCCTTGAAAGAACTATGTGGCACTTTGGCTCATCGTATGATGTATTCGCTTCCTTATCTTTTTTCCTCCTCGGTTTGCTAGACATGTCATTCACATAGAAAACCTGAGCCACATCATTGGCTAGGACGAATGAGTCGTCTGTGTATCCAAGATTGTTGAGATCCACTGTTGTCATTCCGTACTGCGGGTCTACCTGTACCCCGCCTCCAGTATATGTGACCCATTTGCACTGAAACAAAGGGACCTTAAGATCAGGTCCATAGTCAAGTTCCCATATCTCCTCTATGTAACCATAATATGTGTCTTCAAAGTTGGTTGCATCATAGCGGACACCACTGTTTTGGTTGGTGCTCTTCTTATCTTGGGCGATCGTGTAAAATGTATTCTCATTTATCTCGTACCCTTTGAAAGTCGTTACAGCCGAACTTGGTGTCTTGGCCAACCAGTACAGTTCATCTGGAACATCATTGTCATTGATGAGCTTTGTTTGCAACCAACTGACAAAAGTCTCCATGTGTTTACATTCAATCCAGGCGTCAGACTGCTCCGGGTTCTTGGACCGTACAATATCCTTGTGTTCCTCCATATATGGAGTCACCAAGGTGGAATTTTGTAGAACCGTGTAGTGTGCTTGAGTGAAAGAATGCCCGTCCATATTTATTGCTTCTTTCTTTCCTAATGTGCCTTCTCCACCCAGTCTCCCCTCATGTCGTGATTCAGGAAGACCAATCGGCTTAATGTGAGGAAAAAAGTCAACACAAAACTCAATAACCTCCTCTGTTCCATATCCCTTGGCGATGCTTCCTTCTGGCCTAGCACGGTTATGAACATATTTCTTTAAGACTCCCATGAACCTATCGAAGAGGAACATATTGTGTAGAAATACAGGACCCAGAATGTTAATCTCTTCGACTAGGTGCACTAGAATGTGCGTCATAATATTGAAGAAGGATGGAGGGAACACCAACTCGAAACTGACAAGACATTGGACCAGGTCATTCTGTAACCTTGGTAGGATTTCTGGATCGATTACCTTCTGAGAAATTGCATTGAGGAATGCGCATAGCTTCACAATGGCTAATCGAACATTTTCCGGTAGAAGCCCCCTAAGTGCAACCGGAAGTAATTGCGTCATAATCACATGGCAGTCATGAGACTTTAGATTTTGAAATTTTTTTCTTTGCCATATTTATTATTCCCTTTATATTCGATGAGAAGCCAGACGGGACATTGATACTGAGCAGGCATTCAAAAAAAATTTCCTTCTCTTCTTTTGTAAGAGCGTAGCTGGCAGGACCTTGATACTGCTTTGGAGGCATGCCGTCTTTTTCATTAATTCTTTGCTTGTCCTCCAGTGCCTCCGGTGTATCTTTTGTCTTTCCATACATGCCCAAGAAGCCTAGTAGGTTGACACAAAGATTCTTCATCACATGCATCATGTCGATTGCATTGCGGACCTCTAGGGTTTTCCAATATTCAAGTTCCCAAAATATAGATTTCTTCTTCCACATGGGTGCGTGTCCGTTGGCGTCATTCGGAACAGATTGTCCGCCAGGACCCTTTCCAAAGATTACCTGTAAATCCTTGACCATATCAAATATATATTCACCAGTACGGAGGCCAGGCTTCTTCCGGTTATCTGGCTCACCTTTGAAATTGTTGCCTGCCTTTCTTAAGATATGCTTGATCGGTAGAAATCGACGATGTCCCAGGTACACATTCTTCTTACATTTATTCAAATATATGCTTTTAGTATCATCTAAACAGTGTGTGCATGCATTGTATCCCTTGTTTGTATGTCCTGAAAGGTTACTAAGAGCAGGCCAATCATTGATGGTTACAAACAGCAATGCTCGTAGGTCAATTTCCTTCTGTGTGTGCGCATACCATACACACACACCTGGTTTTTTCCACAACCGTAGAAGTTCATCAACTAGTGGCCTTAGGTAGACATCAATGTCGTTGCCGGGTTGCTTAGGGCCTTGAATGAGCACTGGCATCATAATGAACTTCCGCTTCATGCACAACCAAGGAGGAAGGTTGTAGATACATAGAGTCACGGGCCAGGTGTTGTGACTGGAGCTCTGCTCGCCAAAAGGATTCATGTCGTCTGTACTAAGACCAAACCATAAGTTCGTTGCGTCAGCTGCAAAGTCCTCAAACTCCCTCTCGATTTTTCTCCACTGTGACCCATCAGCGGGTGCTCTCAACATCCCGTCTTTCTTACGTTCTTCTTTGTGCCATCGCAACAACTTGGCATGCTCTTTGTTTTGGAACAAACGTTTCAACCATGGTATTATAGGAGCATACCACATCACCTTGGCAGGAACCCTCTTCCTGTGGCGTTCACCCTCCGCATCACCAAGGTCATCGCGGGGAATCTTATAGCGCAGTGCACCGCATACCGGGCATGCATCCAAATTCTCGTACTCCTCACCGCGGTAGAGGATGCAGTCATTAGGGCATGCATGTATCTTTTGCACCTCTAATCCTAGAGGGCAGACAACCTTCTTTGCTTCGTATGTACTTTCAGGCAATTCGTTATCCTTTGGAAGCATCTTCTTTATCATTATCAGCCATTCTTGAAATCCCTTGTCAGTTACACCATTCTTTGCCTTCCATTGCAGCAATTCCAGCATGGTACCCAGCTTTTTCTGGTCATCTTCACAATTTGGATACAATAATTTCTTGTGATCCTCTAACATGCGTTTCAACTTCAACCTCTCCTTATCATTTTCGTAGTTTCTCTTTGCATGAGCAATGACCTGACCCAAATCATCAGCGGGCTCATCTGATGCCTCTTCTTCAGCTTCCCCCATTGATGCCTCTTCTTTATCTTCCCCCGTTGTTGTATCAGCGAAAGGATAGTTGTCATCATCCTCTTCTTCTTCATTGTCTTCCATTATAACCCCTCTTTCTTCGTGCTTGGTCCAACAGCTATAGACGGACATGAAACCAGACTTCAACAGGTGGTAGTGAAGGGTTTTTGAGTTAGAGTAATTCCTATCATTCTTACAGTCACGACATGGACAACACATGAAACCATTCTGCTTATTTGTCTCAGCCACACGAATAAAATCATGCAGGCCATTAAGAAACCCTGGACTTAGTCGGTCATCGTACATCCATTGCCGGCTCATGTTCACTACACAACATCGAAGTGACCAAATTAATACAACTTCATCATCACATTACAACCAAAAGTAGAGCTAGCAGTGACCAAATGTTATTACTGCAAATAATGGATACTTATAGTTCATACATATACATCTCATAAAACAACACCAACTATCTAAAACATGTGAATACAACAAAAAATGCGATCATAATCGCAACTAAAGTAACAATTGAGTCAACAACATAATGATACCAAGCCTCTTTATCAATGGCATATTTTCTAATCTTTCTAAGCTTCAAGCGCATTCCAACCATCTTGTTCTTGTGATCATCGACGATATCGGCAACATGCAACTCCAATCCCATCTTCTCATCTTCAGTTCTTTTCAATTTTTCTTTCAAATGATCAATTTCTTTTTCAGCTTGTGTTAATTTCTCGAGCAGAATTGCATAGTCGGTTGGAATTTCTGGTTCAACTACTTCCTATAGATAAAAATATCTACGTCAATTTGGTGGAATAATTAATTGTCATAGACATTAGATGATGTGTGAAATAGTTATAAAAGATAATTAACGACATACCACATCTGAATCATAGACTGGACGAGGGCCGACGTGGGCGGATACCATAACCATTACACTATAGAATAACTAACAATAATACAAGTAAGTAAATCGTACACGCAGCTATCTAAATCATACAAGTAATTTTTAAAAAAAATATTTTAAGAAGAACAAGAGGCTCACCAAGGTGGCCGGTGCCGTGACGAGACGGTCCGGACGATGGACGGTGGTTAGGACGGCCGAGGATGGTGGGAAGGCACACCAAATAAACCACACCTACACATATGCAACCTAACAAGTTAATTTGAGCTCAAATTGGATATAAATCAAATAAACTCCCACAAATAACATATCACATATCTTTGAGCATACCACAAGCTAATCTAGCAAGAGATGAAGGAGCAAAGTTGCTAACCTTTATGAACACTTGGATAGATGGGGTGCCTTTAAATCTTGACAAATCCTTCGCAAAATGGAGGATGAGCTTCGAGCAAGAAGAAGAACATGGGAAGGCACACCAAATAAACCACACCTACACATATGCAACCTAACAAGTTAATTTGAGCTCAAATTGGATATAAATCAAATAAACTCCCACAAATCACATATCACATATCTTTGAGCATACCACAAGCTAATCTACCAAGAGATGAAAGAGCAAAGTTGCTAACCTTTATGAACACTTGGATAGATGGGGTGTCTTTAAATCTTGACAAATCCTTGGAAAAATGGAGGATGAGCTTTGAGCAAGAAGAAGAACAGGGGAGAAAACAGAGCTCTTTCGATCGGCTACGGACGGATGTATATGTAGGAAGTCTTTAGTACCGGCTGGTGTCACAGGCCGGTACTAAAGGTTGCCCTTTAGTACTGGCTGGTGACACTAGCCGGTACTAAAGGTGCAAGCGAGGCCCATGTCTGACCAAAACCCTGCCATGCCCCCTTTAGTACCGGCTCGTGAGACGAACCGGTACTAAAGGTCCCTCACGAGCCGGTACTAAAGGTCGCCCTGCTCCTAGCCATTGTAGACGGCACGAACCGGGACTAATACCATCTTTAGTACCGGTTCGTGACCAGACCGGGACTAAAGCTCGGGACAAAAGGTCTATTTTCTACTAGTGATAATATCTCTCCCATAACAGTTTCACCCAAGGGATTTCTGATTTGTTGAGAAATTTGTACACATTCTTCATGAGGAGAGCTTTGTTATGTTCCCTAATGTCAAGGATTCCTAGCCCTCCCTGATTTTTTGGTTTGCAGACCTTTTTCCAAGCTACGAGGGCAGAACCAGATTCAGTCATTCCATATTTTCTCCAGAAGAAATTTGTGAGATACTTGTTGATTTGATCAACCACACCCATAGGGAGAGCAAGAGAGCACATAAATAAGGTTGGCAATGATGAAAAGACAGATCTTATTAATTGAAATCTTCCATCATATGACAACATAGTTGAGCATACAGATAGTCTCCTCTCAATCCTAATCATGATGAGATTAAAGTTCTCAATTTGCAGCCTTGAGTTACTCATAGGCAGACCTAGGTAGGTGAATGGAAAAGTTCCTTGCTTACAGCCCAAAGTGGATAATAAGAGTGGCAACTGATCTTCAGGAACATTGATAGGTACCATGATGGACTTGCTATAGTTAACTTTGAGACTCAGTGCAATCAGCATATTGTAGGAGCAAATTCTTAAGTTGCATAAGCTGAGCAGAGTTGGCTGGGATCACTACAATAGTGTCATCAGCATATTGTATGACTAGGAACATAGGGCAGGCAGCACTAGGAATTGGAGGGGAGATCAAATTATGTTGCATGGCTTCATTCAAAGTGGCTACCAGAACAAAAAGAAGGGGGGAGAGAGGATCTCCTTGTCTCACTCCTCTCAAGCAATGGAAAATTTTCCCAGGAACACCATTAAGTAGTACAGCAGATGTTGCAGAAGATAAAATCATGTGTATCCATTGTAACCGTTTTTCTCCAAATCTCCTGCCTTTAAGTATTTCAATAATAGCCTCATGATCTATCAGGTCAAATGCTTTCTCAAAGTCAAGTTTTAGAATTAAAGATGGCCTTCTGGATTGCTGGCATTGGTGAAGGTATTCAAATGCCCATGCTAGGCAGTCTTGAATGGATCTTTGCTTGAGAAATCCATACTGGTTTTCATGAACAAGCTTTAATATCACCTTTTGAAGTCTGTTCGCCAATAGTTTTGTGATAATCTTGATGTATGAATTCAAAAGAGATATAGGTCTAAAATCACTTGGTGTCTGAGGATTATCTTTCTTTGGAATGAGAGTAATGAAGGAGTTGTTTATACTCTGTAGGGAGATTAGACCTTCCTGAAAATCATGAATCAATCTGTAAAAGTCAGGTGCAATGATCTCCCAGCAATTCTTAATGAAAGATCCATTAAATCCATCAGGTCCTGGTGCTTTATCAGCAGGGAGGTTTTTAACAACCTCATCAATTTCCTTTTCAGAGAATGGGACATCAAGCTCATCTAGACCATCAATTCTTTGAATGAAGGATACCAAGTTGAACACTCTGTTTGAATGAGATGTTTGCCCTAGCCTCTCTTTGAAAGCTTTCCATAGGATTGAAGCTTTGGAAGAATGTTCTGTATGTTCATTTCCTTGATCATCTTGAAGCATGTGAATATAATTCTTCCTGAATTTGATGGATGCCTTAGCTTGGAAAAAATTAGAGTTTTCATCCCCAAATTTAACCCACCTTATTGTAGCTCTTTGTTTCCAATATATCCTTTGAAAAGATAACATTATGAGCATATGTTCCTTGAGGATATTTCTACCATTATATTCAGCAATTGATAATTCTCTGTATTCTTCAAAGAGATCCCACATGTAAATCACATCATTTGTAGCTTTAATTATTCCTGCCACGTTAGATAGGTTTTTGCTCTAGATCTTAAGCCCTTTTTTTAGTCTGTTGAACTTGGCATTGATAACTTTAGCACTGTTATTCTCTTGAATAGGCTGAGACCATATTCTTTTAACCACCTCTTTGAAATCATGATGATGTAACCAATAATTTTCAAACCTGAAAACCTGAGCCTTAGGGATGCTAGTTCCAATTGAGATGACACATGGGATATGATCAGAGACTGGTTTTGATAAGGGAAGCACCATTGTATTGGGGTAATTGGTGGACCAGCATTCAGAGGTGAAAATCCAATCAATCTTTTCTAGAAGAGGAGCATGTTGCATATTGCTCCAAGTGAAGTTTCTCACTTTTAGTGGAATTTCAACCAGGGCTAAATCACTAATAACCTCGTTGAACTGCAACATTTGATTAAAGTCACCACTTCCTTGGTTTCTGTTATGAGGGTACCTGATATAATTGAAATCTCCAGCTAAGATCCAGTTTGTATCATCAGGTATTTACACATGCCTTAACCAATCCAAGAAAAGGGGTCTGCCCACAGAGTCGCATGGCCCATATATGTTTGTTAATATCCAGGAATTACCATTCTGAGTGGAGGTGAATCTAACAGACAGAGAGAACTCATTTTTAAATAAACATTCACCATGGAAAATGATGTCATTCCATGCAATAAGCAACCCCCCCAGAGGCACCAACAGAAGGGGTAAACTCAAACTTAGAAAATCTTTTGGGGCAAAAATTCTTTAAGTAAAGACTGTCAAAACTCTCTCTTTTAGTTTCTTGGAAACAGAGCACAGCACAATCAGATTCATCAATTTTATTTGATACAGCAAGCCACTTGTTACTTGAGTTAATACCCCTAACATTCCAATTTAAGATTTTCCAGGACTTATTCATGACAGTCATAAGGGCTTACAATCTTCCCAACATTCACTTGCCATATATTATCTTGCAAAAGAAGTTCATGCTTTAAAGTCTGTCTAGCAGTGTTCCAACTTTCAGAGGTCCTCCAGTGAGGAAAATAGCATATTACATTGAGTTCCATTACACAAAAGATTTATCTAATGCAGACACTAATCTTGAGAAGGCATTCTCTTGGTGTTTTAATCTTTCCATGCAGGTAGTTGATTTCCTCCTTTCTTGGCCTTCTTTTCGTGAAGATTCTCCTCAGCAGTAACCTTTGCATCCACCTTGCAATGAGAGGAGTTCAGGTTTTTAATAACTTTGCTACTGCATGTAGGAGGTTTAGCAGAACAAGCCATACAATTGACATCGTGGCAAGTTTTAGGTTTATACCCTTTGGTAATGTGTTGAAGTCTGGAACTCCTCAGACTCCACTATTGGTCCCCTCTCCTTCCTTTTTCCTTTCAGGTGGACAACTTTTGTTGGGGTGTCAGAATCCATGTTCTTGATGGGAGTTGTCATGTTGTCCTCAGGTTCAAGACCCTGAGAACACACATGGGCCTTAGAAATAGGGCATTTATCAGGTAAAAAGAATTCCCACATATTTACACTATTGGATCCTTCAATAATTATCTTCCACATAGCAGAATGTAAAAAATGCTTTGCCCATTCAAATTTGTCAGGTGTGAGCAAAATGCTGCAAATAAAATTAACCCAATCAGTAGATACCTGAATTGGCATAGAGTTGTTGGTCCCAGAAGCAAAATGCTCTTTCCATGAAAGAAGCCCCTCTTCTCCAATATCTTCCAGGGGAGGCTGTGAAGGGCAAAACATTGGAAGGTATTTGCCCTTAATATCATATCCAGGAGGGGCTGCACTTGCAGAGGAGGCAGACACTAAAATAGTTGCATTATCCATCTTGAAATTGCAAGAGTCAATAGAGTGCTCAATGATTTCAATTTCTTCATCCACAGGTAAACTGAAGTTAGACTCCCTATCAGGTGAAATAGGTCTCTCTACAGGGTCCACCAGTTGCAATATTGACTCATCCCCTTCAGTCAAGTCAACATCAAAGAATGAATTGGAAATATCCTTTTCCATTGATTAACGAAAATATCCAGTTCAGTACAAGTTCGATCCAGCTAACAACCGACACAAAAACAACCAGGAAAATAGAGCGAAAGGGATTCGGCGAGTTGGAGCACTACCACGAAACCCGTCGTAGATGCGAAAAGGACATGTACTACGGGTCGAAAACCTGATAACACTACTCACTACCATAACAACTAACAAGCAGAGGAATTAAAAAGCCCAGGAGGATGAGGCTTAACATAACGTGCCCAGCAGGCATCAGACCTCTATGGGTAAGAGAAAACCATCAGAAGCAACCTCTTTTCCAACATCAGGACACTTGAACATATGCCTTTTTGTCCCACGAACAGCACCTTGGTTCATCCAGAGATTCGAAGCCTGGAGCGATCCGCCAGCGACGAGGCGACCTGCATGACTCTCTCGATTCCTTCCTGGTATTTTGCCTTGTCTTCCAATTTCAGCAGCCCTGACCAGTAAGTCATTAGTACACAAGCAGTAAAAACAGCCTCCAGGGGGGAGCGAACATAATGTTTTTCAAATGTAGCTTTATTACGAGTACACCATATACCCCAACAAACAGCAGACATGATCATCATGTAGTACTTCTTTCCACCAGGAAAGTATCTATACAGCCACGACCAGCATTGCCAAAGATATTTTGGACAACATCTAGCCCCCATAGCTAACCCGAAAACTCCCCACGCAGTGCGAGCAAATGGACATCCAAAGAACATATGATTAGCAGTTTCAACATTCGTGCAAAAAGAACACGTAGGATTACCCCCCCACGACAAGAAGCTAGCAGCGGCGTTAAGTGCGTCCGGAGACCATCAAACTGGCAGCTGGTGATCTCGAGTTCTTTCCCGCTCATTGATCAACCCCAGCTGTACTACAAGCAGACACCAACAATAACTTAGCACCAACCTTTGCAGCTAATAACTTATGATCAGTACAGAGTACACAAGCACAAGCAAGCCATACACACACACACACACACACACACACACACACACACACACACACTTGAGGATACCTGGTGCAGCGGCACGGATGGTAGGGCCCTGCCTCCATTAGTGCCACAACTCACAAGGACGCAGGTGAGTTCATGCAGCCCCTACCACTGAGCTGAGCTAGCCCAGCACTCATTTTTTTCTTCAAGCCAAGCTGGTCCGCCGAAGAACTGATGATCAGTTTACAGGATGACTGACCAATCGAGTGCTAATTCATGATGGATTACGGGCGGGCCACGAGGCGAAATCGACCGCGGAACGACCGATTCGTCCGGCAAGGCCAGTTGCGCCGTACCATGAACATCGACTGAAATCCAGCGGAAGGGGCGAGGGGAATTTCTCCGGGTGGTCCTCCTGGATCCATGGACAGCGACCAAGTTGTTGCGTACGTCAAGGTGTGTGTTCGAGCTTCATGGGGCACGCCGGGGACAAGAATCGCAGGGGTCGATCTCCCTGACGATCCTGTCTCTTCCTCCTCATTTTTGCAGTCCAGAATTCCAACCCCATGAGCACAGTCTTCGTAGCAGCGAGAAAAAAAATCAGGGTAGAGAAAATTCAGAGTAAGTAAAAGTGAGAAGAGAAACGCCTACTCCAAGTCGGCAGGCAACCCCTGTTGGCCGGGAGGTCAGGAACTGTGCATCTCATCTCACAGCTGCAACAGCCTACAGAGAGGCCACATCATGCGCACTGTGATCCTGCAGGAAATTTTTTCCCATAAGTGAGCTGATTAGCAGTGCTGTCAGATGCCAAATTAGGCCAATGGCACAGTACGATGCCACAGGAAACTAGACCTCTCCCCTCTAATTAAGCAGCCCTGAGCCAGGCCTCCCTCCATAAATACGCACGCAGCGCGCGTGCGTTCTCACAGTCACACTTGCTCTCTGCCCCTCTCTCCCAGTAGGCCAGTACACTGCCACCTCCATCACCTCACGCTGCACCATCACCTGCGTAGGCGGGGGCGATGGAGCCGGTGGAGTCGGCCAAGTGCGAGTGCTGCGAGCTGCGGGAGGAGTGCACCCGGGGGTACATCGTGGGCGTGAAGGCCGACTTCGGCGGGCGGTGGCTCTGCGGGCTCTGCTCCGAGGCGGTGAGGGAGGAGGGCCGGAAGCGCGGGATGGAGGCGGCGCTCCAGGACCACATGGCCTTCTGCGCCGGCTGGTGCCGCGCCAAGGACCCCGCGCTCAGGGTCGCCGACGGCATGCGCCAGATGCTGCTCCGCCGCCGCCCCTCCGTCTCCATCTCCAGCTCCAAGTGAACAACCCAAGCCATCCACCCATCATTCATTCATGGCGAGCGATGGATCGGATCAATGTGCACCACACCGGCGACGAACGGAGCCGGCCGGCGGTGACCGCCGTTGCAATACTGGCAAGCGCACCAGCACCGAACAAGATCGACGTAATAAGCCAAGGGTTCATGTGTACAGTAATTAATATAATATCTACGGAGTACGTAGTATGTATGTAAAGCGATGTAGTAATAATCTTAGCCATAGATTGAAGCTGCATTGCGTATTTGCATTGGCAGGAAGCTGATGCTAGTGGTAGCTTTGCTCAAGCTCCGGCGCCTGTACAAAAGGGACCCAATAACACGAGAGGATGTGACGATGCCGTAGCACGTACGTGCTGTCAATTCGCCATTATTTGCACGTCGTTGTCCATCATCAGGTACCTCTCCAGCTTCCATCATTAGGTGACCGGTCGACAGGTCGATTTGGCATTAAGTACGTCTCACGCTACGCTGATGACTCAGTTGTGTCTGATTACCAACAAGCATGCATGAAGATAATTGGAAGAAGATTGCCTGGATGCTCAATTAATCATGAGGAGAAGCTCCAGCTGGTTAAGTTACTATTTATCAGTTTGCCCACTTTCTTCGTGTGTGCATTGGAGCTGCATGCCTAAACTATGTCTTCGGGTCAGATAAACAGATATCTCAAGCATTGCTTCGGGGAGAAAATATGGTATGGAAGGTAAAGGTACTGCGTTGATTGCATGGGATAAAGTTCGTCTGGCTAAAAAAAGATGGAGGATTGGGAGTGCTGGATGATGGGACTCGCAACAAAGGCATTGTTGTTAAGACACTTGCACAAGTTCTTCAATAATCGTTATGATTTACCATGGGTTAATCTTGTGTGGGACACTTATTATGAGCCTTAGAAATTGCATCTCAGGGCAGGATGCTTGGGTCTTTCTGGTGGAAGAGCATCCTCAGATTACTCCCCCAATTCAAGGTTGTTGCAAATTGCAAGATGTAATGATAGATCTTACATTGAGCTATTCCCTGAACTGTACTCCTCTGCAGTCAGTGATACAACTTTCATCAAACAGGTTGTTGTCTCCACAAATCTGGAGGTTCGCCAGGCTTTACCACTGTTCAGCATATAATCATAGTCAAACAACTCTTGCATAGACCACTTTCATTGCAAGCTTTCAATCAGTTTGAACAGCTGCAAGATTTGGCAAATTTGAGATAATCGAAGACAAGGATGGATGACCTACCCTAGAGTTCCCCAGGTTATTCTGCCCCCAAGGACGCAGAGTGCCTTAGCTCGAGCCCAAATCAAATGAGCCCCCCTGTCTTCAGGAAGCTCTACAAATGTGCTGCTGTACATACAAGGTTTTCTCCTAGTTGTTACTGCAAGACAGATTGAAAGATAGGGATCTTCAAATTTTCTCAAGTTTCCTAAACAAGGAATATGACACATTTGTCCCTGTTTTTTTTCAAATATTCGAGTTACAGTCCAATGCAACATGAGATGCAACAGCCCCATTTACTTATTTGCTACCATAAGCATTTTTACCTCCAATTGACCGGCAAACCATAGTCACACAAGTATCACACTCACACCAGGCGAGTACATTAAAAACAGGTCATTTCACTCACAGAACTTAACTCAGGTCAAAGGTGAGACATAATAAAGTTAACAACCAACTAGATTGTAGAACATACTGATCTTCACAATGGTCAGCAACACGACAATCACCAGAGAATTTAACGCTGACATAAAGGTCTTGCATTTATGCGCTCAAACAAACGAAGCTAACAAATAAAGCAGCGACATCTGCTAACAAGGTGGAACACCACTAGGTCCAAGGTTTAAACAGTACCAGAAACAGCTAGCCAAGCAGGCATTACATAAAGGAAACAATCTAGCATAAGTTGTGCTGCTCGTTAACTACGAAGGAAACAAGCAACTAGATTTATTGGAAACTTGGCTGAGCACCCCATGCATGTGCGCCATGAACTGCACTGGAGAAGCCAACCTGCAGCACCACAGCACAGAAATGACAGTAGTGTTAGCGACAGAAATCAACAGGTGTAATAGATTAAACAAGCAGCAAACATATAATTACCTTATCAAGGTTTGTCCGCTCGCAGGTCTCTGAAATGTAGTCTCGCATCTCAAACATACCAACGGAACTCAGATCGTCCACATGTTCCATGAACATGAACAAGGACCAGGAACTACACAGGGTGCTGGAACAAATGCATCCCTGCTACTGGATGGAACTTTTATGCATGGAACGAAGATTGGATGGCAGGGGAGGGGATTTTGACTACATATGCAACAAACTATGGTGGGAGACTGGGAGGGGAGGTGCGCAGATAAAAGTTAGTAGACATATGAGGGAGAAAGGGCGTCAAAGGGGGACTTCTTGAACCTACACTGGCCTCTTCATTCCAAAAAATACAGAAGAGCCAGTGAGGAGAGATCCTTGTGTTCTTTGCAGAGCACCAGGGAAGTCAATGTGATTAGAAGAGTGTCAAGATGGCGAGGCAGAATGTATGTATTGGAAGAATATAAGATGCAGATATCCTACAGAATATAACATGGGAACAGATACCAGAGCGTAAACTCCAGTCATCTAACAGTAGAACAGAACTTACTACCCTACCCCTGCCTGATGCAGTTTCCTACTAGCTAGGATCATGCAGACTACCAACCACTAACGGATCACTGACCATGGATTGAAATGAAGATCTAACACCTAAAGAACAAATACCTAAAGAAAGTTGGAACCATGTAGGTGACCACAAGCTACAAGGTGACTCTGAAACTGCTGTGCTCTCATCCACCCCAACAGTCTCCACCACCACCACATCCTTCACGGCAGCTTCCCATGAGTCATGATGTGCTTGCTAACCCACCTAACAGTACTCCTATTGATGCAGAATCTAGGTGGAATGCTGCTATTCTAAGTTACTTTATACAAAGAACCCAATGTTAGTTGCTGATGACCTATGTACACGGTGATGCCCCTATCATTTCAGTCCTCGGTGATTTCCAAATTAAGGATCCTCCTCAGATTCTCCGTGGCAATGGCAGTATCATTGTCACCAAAGAAGCCAAATCCTGAGCCAGCAGTGGGTGTCGAGGGTGCTGACTTGGCATGCACAAGCACCTCCACATGCTCTGGCCTGTCAGCAGGTGGCAACTCGAGTGATACACTACGCTTCTGGTGGAGCGAGAACTTGGGAATCGGCAGCGAGCTGGGTGGCGGCGAGTTGGAGTATGCCGGGCCAGCCCAAAGCTCGGGACGGGAAGGAGGAGATCCTGATGGAGTTATAGGGATCGCCCGGCTGCGCTTTTTGCCATTGTGCAGCTGCTGCTTGGGCGTCTTGGGCTCCGGAGAGTAGGTCCGAGCCCGGGGTGCAGGCGGGGGCGGGGGTGGGGGCGGGGACGGCAGGATGCCGATGCTGATACTGGAGTGGAAGGCACGGCAGTTGAAAGCGTGGTAGCCACGCATGGGGTGAGGCGACGAGGAGTGCGGGGATGGCTTCCTCCGGCGACCAGAGTGGTGGTGGTGATGGTGGCTGCGCTGCTGCGAGATGACCAGAGTCTCCATGGCGCCCGGTCGCAAGTGGCAGATCGAACCGAGCCCTGGTGCCAGGCAAATGAAACGCACATCAGAACATCCGAACATGCCATTTCGATCACAACACTAACATCACTTGAAAACTTAACAAAGGATGCGACTTTGATGGAGACGATCATACGCAAAACTCAGCTTTCACTGTGCGAAACCGCAAAGCACGCCGTGCAAAGAAGATACTATCAGAATCGCGGATCTACGGAAGAGAGATGGATGGATACCTTTCCGGATCTACACCCGACGAGCAGATCGAAACCCACAGGAGCGCGTATGGGTTCGCCCCTCCCTCTCAGATCGACTCCGCGCTTCTCTCCGCCCTCCGTCACGGCTGCCGCACGCTCCTGCACACACGAATCGCACCGCCACGGATCAGACAATACCGCACGGCGAAAACCGGCGTGAAACACTCACGGCCACGGAGCGGCATTCCGCGACTCACCGATCAGACGAGCCACGGGGAATCGCCGGATGGAAGCTCGCGGGGCGGCCGGGCGGACGGATCTGGCTGCGGCTGCTAGTCGAGGCGAGATCTGCCTCGTGAGAGGGGAGGGAGGGGGCGAGATGGTGGGTGGGAGGGTGGGAGCGGAGGGGGTGGGGGGTGGATGGAGTGGGGTGGGGTGGGGTGTGGAAGGGAAAGCGGCAACTGCTCTATGATGAGCTACACGACGCCGGACGTGAAACTCGAAGCGGACGGCGCAAAGGCGGATTTGATAGCGGGCGCCTGGGTTCCGAGGACGAGGAGCCCGTGCGCTGCTCCGCCTCCGCCTCCGCCCCGTGAACTGAAAGCTCTTGCCGTGGGTGCTTGGGGGCCTCCCGGCCGTTGGATCTTGGGTCGGGGTGGATGGACGGTGGGGCGGGCGACGCGCGGTGGGGGGGTCGTGGCCGGCGTGACTCAAAAGCTCTTTTTCTTTTGTTTTGGATTGAGATGAGATTGCGAATTTATTTTTTAAGTGACACCGATAGCACACGGATAAGAGCATCTTCAACAGCCACGCTAAACAACCGTCGCGCTGAAATATCAGTTGTTTTTGCGCACGCGCTACTGCTTTGGACGCTTCAGCGAAGGCGTAAAAATCGCACGCGCGGCATATCCAGTTCAGCGCGGGGGCCGAAACGCCATCGCGCGTTGTGTATTTGGAGCGTCCGCTTCCGCACGCAGCACACACGAGCGCTCGCGACGCACTCTCTCCTCCGCGCCACCTTCGCCCCACGCGCGCCGGCGCCGGCGAACTTGACCCGATGGACGCACACGCCGGCACCCCGCTCGCCCCATCCTACAACCGTGACCCCACCGCCGTCGCCGCTGCAAACCCTAGCGCGGGGAGCGTTGGCCTCACCTTCGGCGGAGCTCCTCCGAGCATCGGCCTCGCGCACGGCATGGTCGGCTTAGGTGCCATGGGTGGTTTTGGAGCTAGCGGCTTAGGTGCCATGGGTGGTTTTGGAGCTACCATGGAGATCATGGGAGACATGGGTGGCTTTGGAGCACCCCCCCGGCGCCATGGCCGTCATGGGAGGCATGAGATTTGCGTCTCTCATGGGAGGCATGAGTGCACCTCCGGCCGTCATGGGCGAAATGTCTTTCGGTGTGCCTCACACACCTTCCCATGAAGATGTCGTTAAGGATCTTGCCAACACCGTCCGAGCTTTACGTGATGCGGTGCGCGACAATGATGAGGAGGAAGAATCGTCTTCGGAAGATGAGGACAAAGACGAGGACGAGGCTTGATGTGTCTTTCGTTTGTGTCATGAACTTGGTTTGTATTTTGAACTTGGTTGGATGAACTTGTGGGCATGATTTTGAACTTGTGGGCATGAACTTTTATGCATCAACTTGTTTGTGTGAAATTTATATGCCATGTTCATTGCATTTTGAATGTTTGAAATCCATTTTGTGTCCAAAATGCAATATACGGCAAGTCGCGTGTGCTGCTGGAGCGGCGTGCGTGCTGCATTTTAGCGCGGCTGTTGGAGCTAGCGCTGCCGGCCGCGCCAAAACAAGCGAAGCGCGCGCGACAAAGTAGTTTTTAGCGCGCGGCGCGTTGGGCGGCTGTTGGATATGCTCTAAGGCGTACAGTTTCACAACTGACTCATGATGCAGGTCGTAATTTTGACACACTCTTATTTCAAGTCGTTGCAAACAAATTTCGACGGGTGTCCTTTATAGTATATAAATTAAGATCATGATAATCCTAATGACAAACAAATGGTTGTAAGAATCGAGTCCTCATATTCATGCATGTATTTATTATATGTGTTTTCGGCAGCAACTTATTATGATCTTGTCTAAAAATTAGAATTAAACTCTCTCACAAAAGCTTGGTAAATACCAATGTTGTAAGTGCACGTCCTCTCGTGGGGTCGATAACTCAGGGTCCCAGCCTTTTCCCTAGCCTAACTGGATCTCAGGAAATCAGATTATGCTGATTTCTAGGGTTTGCCAAAGTTACATTGGCAACTTTCTTCAAAAGATCTCAAACTTGGTGGTAAACATTATTTCTCTTTACCATTTACTCTTGTTAAATCTCGTACCAAAGAGAATCTTTTATCTTGCCTAAACCATCATCAAACACCTTCTGGTGATTTCCAAAAGCTACTCGTGTCACCCCTTCCACTATTCTCCTTCACGCCGAAATTTTACCAAAGTTTCACCTGGTCACCCTCTACCTGCAATAAGATTTGCATGGCCTCGGCTCAATGAGCGGTGAGGGAGGGATCCCATTTTACCTCTCTGGACAACATCTTTTTCTCCCCCTCTCAGCTTCCCTTCTCTTCCAAGGAACCTCTAGAGCATCCAATGCCCCTACTCTGTTTACTCATTCTGGAGTAACTAGACACGAGTGGGCATGCCCATGGCACATAAACAATGCCATGGCATGCCAAACTCGCGCTCTGGAGCGTGATACAGTGCCCACCCGCATTGTAGCATGCCCATCCCGAGGTCCCCGACAACATTGGGAAGCTGCACCTTGTCCCCCGAGCCCCTTTCGACGTTCGCAACGCTTCAAGCTGTCGGTCCCCTCCTCTATCTTTCTCCGGCAACTCCAGTTGTGCGTGCCTGATGTCGCCTGCACCGACTAGTTACCATTCGCGTAGAAGGACCCGTCTCTGGCCTCGCCCCGCTCCCCCTCTCTCTTCTCCTGGTCATGGACGACCCCCGCGAACGCCCCATCCCCGAGGGCGCCATGGCCGATTCCGCGGATGCTCGTTGAAAGGATTGATATGGTTGACTAAAGGGGGGGAATAGGCAACTACCAATTTTTAAGCTTTTTTAACAAATTAGGTTTAGCAACAAATAGGTTGTCTAGATATGCAACTAGGTGAACAACCTATATGATGTTGGCTACAATAACAACAAGAGATAAGCTTACATAAAGTAAAGGTAAGAAGTAATCACAAGTTGAACCGTTGGAGATGATAATGTGTTACCGCAATTCCTTCCCTTTGAGGGGAAGTACGTCTCGGTTAGAACGATGTGGAGGCACAATGATTCCCAAGATGCCACTAAGTCCACCATATTCTCCTCACACCCTCACACAATGCGAGATGTCGTGATTCCACTAGTGGTGCACTTGAAGGCGGCCACCGGACCTTTACAAACAAGATTGGGGATATCTCCACATCTTAATTGGAGGCTCCCAGTGATACCACAAAGCTTCACCACAATGGAATATGGCTTCGAGGTGACCTCTTTTGTCTAGGGTGCTTAAACAGCCAAGAGTAACAAGATTCGCAAGGGATTAGTGGGGGATCAAATTTCTTTTGGTGAAAGTGTAGATCGAGGCCTTCTCCTCCAAATCCTAGAGCATCAACAAGAATCGATGGCTAGGGGAGAGAGATCGGGCAAGAATGAGCTTAGGAGAAATAATGGAGATTTGGGGGGAAGAGAGGTGAGTGTCCCTAGAGAAGAAGACCCACTTATATAGTGGCTGAAAAACTGACCATCTTCTGCCCACAAGTCATGCATAAGCGCTAGTACCGCTCGGGGGAGCGGTCCTTCTGCTTGCATGGAAGTATCGAGCATCGCAGTCAGCTGACCAAAGTCAAGGAGGTGGTAGTTCCGCCGAAGCGGTACTACCGGTCTCGCAAGCGGTACTACCGCTTAACACTTAAGGACACCCAGACTTAGCGGAGAAGAGGAGGGCAGTACAACAGTAGCGCTTAGAGCGGTACTTTCGCTTCTAAGTGTCGCTCTAAAATCGCTCGAGTGCGGAAACATCAAAGAGCAAAACAAACTGAAGTGGAACCGGAAGGGGAGGGCGGCAGTACCGCCCGAGCGGTACTACAGCTCCGCTCCTAGCGGTACTTCCGCTCACAATAGACAAAACCGCTTGAAGACATCATGATGTGACGGCGGCCCGATCTTTCGATGAGAGAGGGGATAAATATCGTTTTGGTGGATTTTGACCTTGACGATCTGGCTATACCGTACCCGACGATACGCCTCAACAATCGTTAAACCAATCCCCGATGGTTATTGACCTTGCCGTAGGCATGATCAACCTGAACAACGAGGTTCGAGTTCCTGCAAACAACCGAAGAACCATCAAGAACAATGATGATTGCAATATGAAATTGCGGATAATAAATTGAGCACACAAACTAGATAAAAAGTTGAGGTTCCACTATGGATCTGACAAGACGATAGTCCTACACGTCTCGTAGATGCGATTTGTAGCAATAGCTAAACAATACAATAAAACCCAAATCTAAATCCTAACGTAGACTAGCTATTTATTAGAAAACAACGTGCGGCCTGCCGAATCGGTTCGCAGATGCCGTGCCGTATAGAAACCGGACATTGCATGTTGGCTTCGGTTGACCTCATGACGTGGCAGCCCGATCGTGAGGTAGCACATCAGGAAGTCCTTCGAACCAACATGTTACCAAAACAAGACTATCTGACACGCCTTGTAGTGTTGTCTCCTTGCACCGCATGTACAATGGATTGGCTGGATGGTTCCGTGGTATAAGGCATGCATGCAAGGATGGTGGATAGCATGCATGCATTGAGCGTTTCTCCTTTTGTTTTGAAGGCACGGTAATCTTCTTTGATTCCTTTATTCCTGAGAAGCAGTAAATTGGAACATGAGGGTAATATCATATTCTCGTCAGTTAAATCACGAGTGTAAAGAAGTGATAGTACCTGGTTATTAATTTGTCTCTCTCGCGCTCTAGTAATAGGACCAGGCGGAATAACTGTAGGAGTCGCGTCCGGTTTAATATTAGAAGAGATGTCCTCATCATCCCCTCCTTCTTGAATCGAAGTCGTCCTCGACGTTAGTTCATCATCCTCACCAAGGTATGGTTTTAGATCTGCAATGTTAAATGTGGGACTAACCCCAAACTCTATAGGAAGATCAAGCTTATACGCATTGTCGTTAATTTTTTCAATCACTTTAAAAGGACCATTTGCACGTGGTATTAATTTGGATTTTCTTAAATCGGGAAAACGCTCTTTGCGCAAATGCAACCATACTAAATCACCTGGTTCAAACACAATACTTTTTCTACCTTGACTACCTGCGACTACCTGCACGTTTATACTTGGCATTCATGCGTTTAATATTTTTCTTAGTCGTCTCATGCATTTTTAATACTAATTCAGCGCGTTCGTTAGCATCAAGGTTTGCCTTCTTCGAAGATGGAATAGGTAATAAATCAATAGGCGCACGAGGTATAAATCCATAAACAATCTCAAAAGGGCATAATTTTGTGGTAGAATGAACTGAACGATTAAAATCAAACTCTACATGAGGTAGACATTCTTCCCACATTTTTAAATTCTTTTTCAAAACTTCCCTAAGCATAGTAGACAATGTAAGATTAACCACTTCAGTTTGGCCATCACTTTGAGGATGACATGTTGTACTAAATAAAATCTTAGTCCCCAATTTTGTCCTTAACACCCTCCAAAAGTGGCTAAGAAATTTTGTATCACGATCAGAAACAGTTGTATTTGGCACACCATGTAAACGAACAACTTCTCTAAAGAACAAATCAGCAATGTGAGTAGCATCGTCACTTTTATGACAAGGTATAAAATGTGCCATCTTAGAGAATCTATCGACCACTACAAATATACTATCCCGCCCCCATCGTGTCCTAGGCAATCCTAGTACAAAATCCATAGATATATCTTCCCAATGAGTGCTAGGAACAGAAAGAGGCATATATAAACCATGTGGGTTCAATCGTTACTTAGCTTTTTGTTGGAAATATGCCCTAGAGGCAATAAATAAAGTGTTTATTATTGTATTTCCTTGTTCATGATAATCGTTTATTATCCATGATATAATTGTATTAATTGGAAACATGGATACATGTGTGGATACATAGACAAACACAATGTCCCTAGTATGCCTCTAGTAAACTAGCTCGTTGATCGAAAGATGGTTAAGGTTTCCTAGCCATGGACATGAGATGTCATTTGATAACGGGCTCACATCATTAGGAGAATGATGTGATGGACAAGACCCAAACTACAAACGTACCTTATGATCGTGTCAGTTTATTGCTACAGTTTTCTGCATGTCAAGTATATGTTCCTATGACCATGAGATCATGCAACTCACAGATATCGGATGAGTACCTTGTGTGTATCAAACGTCGCAACATAACTGGGTGACTATAAAGGTGCTCTACAAGTGTCTCTGAGGGTGTCTGTTGAGTTGGCATGGATCAAGACTGAGATTTGTTACTCCATGTGACGGAGAGGTATCTCAGGGCCCACTCAGTAATACAACATCACAATAAGTCTTGCAAGCAATGTGACTAAGTGTTTGTTACAGGATCTTGTATTACGGAACGAGTAAAGAAACTTGCCAGTAACAAGGTTGAACTAGGTATGGATATACCGATGATCGAATCTCCGGCAAATAACATACCGAAGAACAAAGAGAACATCATACGGGATTAACTGCATCCTTGACATAGAGGTTCGACCTATAAAGATCTTCGTAGAATATGTAGGAGCCAATGTGGACATCTAGGTCCCGCCATTGGTTATTGACTGTAGAGGTGTCTCGGTCATGTCTACATAGTTCTCGAACCCGCAGGGTGTGCACACTTAAGGTTTGGTGACGTTTTGGTAGTATAGAGTTATGTATGGTGGTGACCGAAGGTTGTTAGGAGTCCCGGATGAGATCTCGGACGTCGCGAGGAGCTCCGGAATGGTCCGGAGGTAAAGATTCATATATAGGAAGTCCTATTTTGGTCGCCGGAAAAGTTTCGGGCTCATCGGTAGTGTACCGGGAGTGCCGGTAGTGTACCGGGAGGCCACCAGGAGGGGTATTTCGACCCAAGAGGCTACATGGGCTGTAGGAGGGTGTAAACCAGCCCTTAGTGGGCTGGTGGAACATCCACAAGAGGCCCATGCGGCTGGAGGAAAAAGGCCTAAGAGAAAAAGTGAAAAAGGCAAAATAGGGTGAATCCTAGTCCTACTAGGATTGGAGGTGGACTCCACCTCTCCCTCTCTCCTTCGGCCGAAGCAAGGAGGCATTGGCCCTTGTGCCAAGGCCTCTCCTCCTCTCCTCTTATATATACTGGAGGTTTTAGGGTTTTTGCACTAGATTTTTAGCCACGTGCTACCCGTTCCTCCAGTGCATAGTTTCTCCTCTAGATCGGTTTTCTGTAGTGCTTAGGCGAAGCCCTGCCGGAATTGCTCCATCACCATCGCCGGAGCACCGTTAGGCTGCCGGAGAACTCTTCTACCTCTTCACTCCTTCTTGCTGGATCAAGACGGTGGAGATCGTCATCAAGCTGTATGTGTGCGGAACGCGGAGGTGTCGTCCGTTCGGTGCTAGATCAGAAGGATCGTGATCAAGTTCGTGGGACGGATCATGATCAAGTTTGTGGGATGGATCGTGATCGGATGGCGGGACGGATCGTGATTGGATCGCGGGACGGATCGTGATTGGATCGCGGGACGGATCGTGATTGGATCGCGGGACGCACGGTGATTTGGATCGCGAAGACGTTCGACTACACCAACCTCATTTCTTAATGCTTCCCGCTTAGCGATCTACAAGGGTATGTAGATCCACTCTCCCTCTCGTAGATGCTCATCACCATGGATAGATCTGCGTGTGCGTAGGAATTTTTTTGTTTCCCATGCAACGTTCCCCAACAGTGGCATCATGAGCTAGGTCTATGTGTAGATAAGATCTCGAGTAGAACACAAAAGGTTTGTGGGCATTGATGCTTAGATTGCTTCCTCCCTTGGTCGGATTTTGGTTCAGCGGTATTGTGAGATAAAGCGTCCTGGACCAACATTACTCGTACGCTTACGAGAGACCGGTTCTCTCGACGCAACTTGTTGCCTAGATGGTTTGTGGGTGGCAGTTTTTCTCACTTTAGTTGGATCGGATTCGACAAAGGCGGTCCTTGAGAAGGTTGAAAAGCAAATTATGTATCACCGTTGTGGTTTATGCGTAGGTGAGAATTGTTCTTGCTAGAAACCCGTAGCAGCCACGTAAAACATGCAACAACAATTAGAGGACGTCTAACTTGTTTTTGCAGGGTATGTTGTGATGTGATATGGCCAATTACATGATGTGATATATGTGATGTATGAGATGATCATGTGATGTATAGAATTTCACGACTTGCATGTCGATGAGTACGGCAACTGGCAGGAGCCATAGGGTTGTCTTTAATTATTGTATGACCTGCGTGTCAATCATTAAGCGCTATGTAATGCTTTACTTTATCGCTAAACGGTAGCAATAGTAGTAGAAGCATGCAGGGCGTGACAACCTCGATGGCGACATGTTGATGGAGATCAAGATGATGGAGATCATGGTGTCGTGCCGGTGACGATGGAGATCATGCCGGTGCTTTCAAGATGGAGATCTAAAGCACAAGTTCATGGCCATATCATGTCACTTATGAATTGCATGTGATGTTAATCCCTTTATGCACCTTGTTTTTCTTAGTACGACGGTAGCATTATAAGGTGATCCCTCACTTAAATTTTAAGATAAAATTATGTTCTCTCCGAGTGTGCACCGTTGCGAAAGTTCGTCGTGTTGAGACACCATGTGATGATCGGGTGTGATAGACTCTACGTTCACATACAATGGGTGCAAGTCAGTGTTGCACGCGCAGAACACTGGGGTTAAACTTTGACAAGCCTAGCATGTACAGACATGGCCTCGGAACACAAGAGACGGAAAGGTCGAACATGAGTCATATAGTAGATATGATCAACATAATGATGTTCACCATTGAAGCCACCTCAACTCACGTGATGATCGGACTTGAGTTGGTGGATTTGGATCATGTGACGCTCAGATGACCTGAGGGATGTCAATTTGAGTGGGAGCTTTAGTAATTTGATTAACTAAAGTCATTATCTTGAACAATAGTCTAAGTAAACTTTGCATATTTATGTTGTAGATCAATGGCTCGCGCAGTAGCACCCCTGAATTTTAATGCGTTCCTAGAGAAAGCTAAACTGAAAGATGATGGAGGTAGCTTTGTTGACTGGGCCCGTAATCTGAGGATTATCCTCATGGCTTCCCAGAAATCATATGTCCTTGATGCACCGCTTGGTGACCAACCAGAAGACATGACCTCCGAAGACGTTAAGAACGCTTGGGAGGCACGTACTGGAGATTACTCAATAGTTCAGTGTGCAATATTGTATGGCTTAGAACCGGGACTTCAAAGACGTTTTGAACGTCATGGAGCATATTAGATGTTCCAGGAGTTGAAGTTTATCTTTCAGAAGAACGCCCAGATCGAGAGGTATGAAACCTCCGATAAGTTCTATGCTTGCAAGATGGAGGAGAACGGGTCTATCAGTGAACATATACTCAGAATGTCTGGGTATTCAAATCGTCTAGCGGAGTTGGGAATTGCCCTTCCGCCAGAGGCGATCACTGACAGAGTTCTTTAATCACTGCCACCTAGTTACAAGAGTTTTGTGATGAACTATAACATGCACGGGATGAACAAGTTAGTCGCCGAGCTGTTTGCGATGCTAAAAGTCGCTGAGTCTGAAATCCAGAAAGAACATCAAGTGTTGATGGTCAATAAAACCACTAGTTTCAAGAAAAATGGCAAAGTAAAGGGCAAGGGCAAGAAGGGTAAAACCAAGAAGGATGGCAAAGCAGTTGCTACTCCTGTAAAGAAGCCCAAGCATGGACCCAAGCGAGAAACTGAGTGCTTTCATTGCAAGGGAACTGGTCACTGGAAGCGGAACTGCCCCCAAGTACCTAGCTGACAAGAAGGCGGCCAACGACTAACAAGGTATATATGATATACATGTTATTGATGTGTACCTTACTAGCTCTCGTGGTAGTGCCTGGGTATTTGATACCAGTTCGGTTGCTCACATTTGCAACTCAAAGCAGGAACTACGGAATAAACGAAGGCTGGCAAAGGACGAAATGACGATGCACGTGGGAAATGGTTCCAAGGTTGATGTGATCGCTGTCGGCACGCTCTCTCTTCGATTACCATCGGGATTAGTGATGAACCTGAATAATTGTTATTTAGTGCCTGCGTTAAGCATGAACATTATATCTGGATCTTGTTTATTGCGAGACGGTTACTCATTTAAATCAGAGAATAAAGGTTGTTCTATTTATATGAGTAATATCTTTTATGGTCATGCACCCAATGTTTGTGGTTTATTCATATTGAATCTTGATAGTGATGACACACATGTTCATAACATTGATGCCAAAAGATGTAGAGTTGATAATCATAGTACCACTTTCTTGTGGCACTGCCGTTTAGGTCATATTGGTATGAAACGCATGAGGAAGCTCCATGTTGATGGACTTTTGGAGTCACTTGATTTTGAATCACTTGACACATGTGGACCATGCCTCATGGGCAAGATGGATTAAACGCCGTTCTCTGGAACAATGGAACGGGCGGGTGACTTATTGGAAATCATACATACTGATGTGTGTGGTCCAAGGAATGTTACAACGCATGGTAGATATCGTTATTTTCTCACCTTCACTGATGACTTAAGTAGATATGGGTATATTTACTTAATGAAACACAAGTCTAAAACATTTGAAAAGTTCAAGCAATTTTAGAGTGAAGTTGAGAATCATCGTAACAAGAAGATTAAGTTCCTGCGATCTGATCGAGGAGGTGAATATCTGAGTTATGAGTTTGGTAGTCACTTAAGACAGTGTGTAATTGTTTCACAGTAGACATCGCCCGGAACACCACAGCATAATGGTGTGTCCGAACGTCGTAATCGAACCTTATTAGATATGGTGCGTTCTATGATGTCTCTTGTTGATTTGCCACTATCGTTTTGGGGTTATGCATTAGAGACAACTGCATTCACTTTAAATAGGGCACCATCAAAATCCGTTGAGACGACGCCATATGAATTGTGTGTCAGGGATATACCCCGCGGTATGACCCGGCCAGGCGACTCACAGGAGACCCGTTAAGGACATGACATCTCATAAATGACCCGGCTGGCGGACTATAGATGACCAAGGCCCAAGACCCGGTGGGTGAGCCGGCGCTAGGCTGCTCACGAGACAAGACCCGGTGGGTGAGCCAGCGCGAGGCGGCTCACGAGATAAGACCCGGTGGGTGAGCCGGCGCCAGGCTGCTCACGAGATAAGACCCGATGGGTGAGCCGGCGCCAGGCGGCTCACAAGAGAAGGCCCACAAGAGAAGGCCCGAAGAGAGAAGGATTCCATTAAAGGAAATAAGACCCGGAGTAGGATTCGTGATGAGTCCTACTCCTACTCCTAGTAGGACTCTATTTGTAAGCCTACCCTCTCCACTTATATAAGGAGGGGTAGAGCACCCCTAGAGGGAGAGATTGAGAAGAGACATAAGTCCTCAAGTTTAGACAACACAAGTTTAGAGATAGAGAGATTAGAGGCTCTCATGATTAGAGGTAGAGATTAGCACCCTTGTAACCGAGAGATCTTCATCATCATCAATACCAGACAAGCAGGATGTAGGCTTTTACCTTGACTAGAGGGGCCGAACCTGGGTAAAACTCCGTGTCTTCTCGATTCCGACCAACCCCTTCAAGCCGCCACGTAGTTGCGTCTCGCCCCAAACCTAAGTCCGTGACCCGGACATCTGCCGTGACAAAACCACGACAGTTGGCGCCCACCGTGGGGCTCGCATGGTGGTACTGTGTTCTTGGAGGAATATTTTCTGGGATCGAGAAACCCGTGACTGACCGGATGAAAAAGAAACCTGTGAGAAAAAGATCTGGATCATCTTCATAGCAAACGGTGGAATGTATATACAACATTGAGCTCAAGAAATTTATTGTTGCGTGCGTCACCGCACGAGGTGATCTGTCAAATTCAACCGGAGATCAATTTCCTCCGGAGCCCCGTTGCAGAATACAATCGGAACAATGGTAAAGACCGACGTTATCTTGGAGTCATGGTAGTTGTCTACAGCCACAGGACGTGATCCCTTTCCGTGTCCAGTATGGAGGTTGATCTGGTCCAGAGTGCGTGCATAAGATAATTGCAGTTTCATCCGTGTAAAGAAAAAACTGTGGCAATAGCAAATCAGTGTATATGTTGCCGTTGGTACTTTTTCCGACGTGAAGACTGAGTCAAGACCAAAGGAAATCCCAAGCATTAAGTATGGCAACGAACACATCCGAGACGACTAGGAAAAACGAGGAAATAAAAAAAAGGGCCACGACCCAGAGCTGGACTCGGAGGTGGATGTACCCAGCCACGATCGATCTGGAACGGTCACGGTCTCGGTCTCGCCCAGAGTCGCCGGCCGCCTGCATCCCCGAGCGGCACTCCAAGGTCAACCTGATCCGCCCCGCATGCCTTGGCCGCCACGATTATGCCTTCGAGCTGGCCAGTCATCACCGCGGCCTCCACCCCGTGCACCAGCTCATCACCGTGACTTCCACCCCGTGCGCCGGCTCAGAACCGTCTCGACTGCGCTCCACCTCCGCACGCCGGCACCCGCCCGTGCGCGCCGCCTCTGGCCTTGCGCCCGTGCGCGCCGCCCCTGGCCTTGCGCCGCTGAGCCGCCGTCGCCTCGCTCTGCTCCCGTTGCTGCCGAGCCTCCGCCTTCGCACCTCACGAATCGCCCAGCTGCCGTGAACTGCCGGCTCCGCCCCGTTGAGGCACTGACCACGACCCGTCGTGGTCCTCCTCCGTCGCCTCTGTCGCATCTGCTCGCCTCCGCTCACCGGCAGCCACCTCCGTTTCTGCCCGCCGGCTCCATTGCCACGCTTCAAGTCGCCGGCCAAACCTCGCCACGCCTTAGGCCGCACGACCACCTTTGCTGCTCCACGCGGGCCTCACTTCTGAGCCGCCGACTTGTTCGTTGAGCCGCCATGCGCTGCCAAGCCACCGCTCCTCTAAGTCGATGTCGTTCTGCTGCTGCCTCGCTTGTTCGCTGAGATGCTCTGTTGTGTCTTCAAATCTAAAAGGAACAGAGGCAGAGAACTAAACAGGGCAAAACAAATAAAAAAAATAAATATATCATTTCTTTCTATTTTATTTGATACATATTAAATTTTTTGGGAATAATTATTCCGTCCTGCAATATTTTTATGCGCAGCAAAAGTGTTCATTGTAGGGGTCGCCTTATATTACGAGTATAAGGCTCGTGTCAAACTCGACATGCTGGAGCCGCGAGCGCCCGTATGAGCCGCCCAGTGGACATTCGTGAGCCGCCGCCCCGCGGTCTAGGATACATCAACATGCCACAGATGACCCGCGCGTCTGTACCGGACTATAAATACCACAAGCAACTCACCAACCACGCCGGCCTAAAAACGTCACGGCAACTCACCGTCCATGCCGATTTTCAACATCACGGGCGGCTCACCATTATACGGGCCTACAAACACCGCGGACATCTCTCGCAACCGCGCCGTATGTTACTAAAAATACAATTTCTGTGATCAAAAAGCATCTGACGAGGCGTCTATTGCGGATCATCCGTCGGCCCGAAGAATCAGGTGAAATCCATCTGATCTACGCACACGCAAACCTATCCATGGTGATGAGCATCTACGAGAGGGAGAGTGGATCTACGTACCCTTGTAGATCGCTGAGTGGGAAGCGTTAAGAAACGCGGTTGGTGTAGTCGAACTTCTTCGCGATCCAAATCGTCGAGCGTCCCGCGATCCAATCACGAACCGTCCCGCGAACACATCATGATCAGTCCCGCGAACTCATCATGATCCGTCTCATGATCTTGATCACGATATGTCCCGTGAACTCATCACGATCCGTTCCGTGATCACATCACGAACCGTCTCGCGATCTCGATCACGGTCCTTCCGATCTAGCGCCGAACGGATGACACCTCCGCGTTCAGCACACGTGCAGCTTGATGACGATCTCCACCGTCTCGATCCAGCAAGAGGAGGTGGAGAGGAGAGAGAGTTCACCGGCAGCGTGACAGTGCTCTGGTGATGGTGGTGGAGCAATTCTGGCAGGGCTTCGCCTAAGCGCTGCAGAAAACCGATCTAGAGGAGAAACTATGCACCGGTGGAACGGGTAGCACGTGGCCGGAAATTCTGTCCAAAAACCACCCAATCCACTAGTATATATAGGAGGAGAGGAGAGGAGAGGCAGACAAGGCCTTTGGGTCGGCCGAAATAGGAGGTGGGAAGCAATTCTACTTCACCTCCAATCCTAGTTGGAGTAGGATTGGCTCCTATTGGCTGATTTTCCACTTTTTGCTTTAGGCCTTTCTCTCCTGCGCCATGGGCCTTTGTGGCTGTTTTCCCAGCCCACTAAGGGCTGGTTATTATTCTCCCACATCCCATGGACCTATTGGGGTCGAAATACCCCTCCCGGAGGCCTCCCGGTACACTACCGACACTCCCGGTACACTCCCGGCACTCCCGGTACACTACCGATGAGCCCGAAACTTTTCCGGAAACCAAACTGGGACTTCCTATATATGAATATTTACCTCCGGACCATTCCGGAGCTCCTCGTGACGTCCGGGATCTCATCCGAGACTCCGAAAAAACTTCGGTCACCACCATACATAACTCTACACTACCGAAACGTCACCGAACCTTAAGTGTGCAGACCCTGCGGGTTCGAGAACTATGTAGACATGACCGAGACACCTCTACGGTCAATAACCAATGGCGGGACCTGGACGTCCACATTGGTTCCTACATATTCTATGAAGATCTTTATCGGTCGAACCTCTATGTCAAGGATTCAGTTAATCCCGTATAACGTTCCCTTTGTTCTTCGGTATGTTACTTGCCCAAGATTCGACCATCGGTATCTCCATACCTAGTTCAACCTCATTACCGGCAAGTCTCTTTACTCGTTCTGTAATACAAGATCCCGCAACTAACAATTAGTCACATTGCTTGCAAGGCTTATTGTGATGTTGCATTACCGAGTGGGACCCGAGATACCTCTCCGTCACACGGAGTAACAAGTCCCAGTCTCGATCCATGCCAACTCAATAGACACCATCGGAGATACTTGTAGAGCACCTTTATAGTCACCCAGTTACGTTGCGACGTTTGATACACACAAGGCACTCCTCTGATATCCGTGAGTTGCATGATCTCATGGTCATAGGAACATATACTTGACATGCAGAAAACAGTAGCAATAAACTGACACGATCATATGCTATGTTTGTAGTTTGGGTCTTATCCATCACATCATTCTCCTAATGATGTGATCCCGTTATCAAATGACATCTCATGTCCATGGCTAGGAAACCTTAACCATCCTTTGATCAACGAGCTAGTCCATTAGAGGCATACTGGGGACATGGTTTTGTCTATGTATCCACACATGCATTTAAGTCTCCGATCAATACAATTATAGCATGGATAATAAACGATTATCATGAACAAGGAAATATGATAATAACTAATTTATTATTGCCTCTAGGGCATATTTCCAACAGTCTCCCACTTGCACTAGAGTCAATAATCTAGTTCACATCACCATGTGATTCGCATTGTTATGAATCTAACACCCATGAGTTCTGGGGCTCGATCATGCTTTGCACGTGAGAGAGGTCTTATAGTCAACGGATCTGCGATATTCAGATCCGTGTGTACTTTGTAAATCTCTATGTCAAACGGTAAACACTACTACCACACTCCACTTGGTACCATTTCCAAATGGCTGCTCCACTATACGTATCCAGATTGCTACTACTAGTCATCCGGATAGGTGTTAAAGCTTGAATCGACGTAACTCTTTACGACGAACTCTTTATCACCTCCATAATCGAGAAACATCTCCTCGGTCTCTTAGTTACTGAGGATAATATTGACCGCTGTCTAGTGATCCACTCCTGGTTCTCTCTTGTACCCCCTGACGGACTCATGGCAAGGCACACACAGGTGCGGTACACAACATGGCATAATATAGAGCCTATGGCTAAGGCATAGGGGACGGCGTTCGTCCTTTCTCTTTCTTCTGCCGTTGTCGAGCTTTGAGTCTCACTCAACTTTCACACCTTACAAATCAGACGAGAACTATTTCTCTGGCTGATCCATTTTGAACTCTTTCAAAATCTTGTCAAGGTATGCACTCATTGAAAGTCTCATCGAGAATCTTGATCTATCTCCATATATTTTGATGCTCAACAATTAGGTAGCTTCATCCAGGTCTTCCTTTGAAAATCACTTTCCAAATGACCATTTTATGCTTTCGAGAAACTCTACATTATTTCTGATCAACAATATGTCATCCACATATACTTATCAGAAATTCTATAGTGCTCCCACTCACTTTATTGCAAATACAAGTTTCTCGTAAACTTTGTATAAACATCAAAACTTTGATCACCTCATCAAAGCGTATATTCCAACTCCGAGATGCTTGCTTTAGTCCATGGAAGGATCACCGAAGCTTGCACACCTTTTAGCATCCTTAGGACTAACAAAACCTTCTGGTTGTATCACATACAACCTTTCCTCAAGTAAACCGTTAAGGAAACGATGTTTTGACATCCATCTGCCAGATTTCATAATTGAAAACACATCAAGTGCTAACATAATTCCAACAGACTTTAGCACCACTATGAGTGAGAAAGTCTCATCGTAGTCAACTCCTTGAACTTGTCACAAACATCTTTGCAACAAGTTGAGCTTTACAAATAGTGACATTCACCATTAGTGTCTGTCTTCATTTTAAAGATCCATTTGTACTCAACAACCTGCCGTCCAACGAGCAAGTCCACCAAAGTCTATACTTGGTTTTCATACATGGATCCTATCTCGGATTTCATGGCCTCCAACCATTTGTCGGAATCCGGTCCCATCATCGCTTCTCCATAGCTCGTAGGTTCATCGTTGTCCAACAACATGACTTCCAAGACATGGTTGTCGTACCACTTAGGAGCAGTACACATCCTTGTCGACCTACAAAGTTCGATAGTAACTTGATCCTGAAGCTTCATGATCATCATCATTAACTTCCTCTTCAACTAACGTAGGCTTCACAGAAACATCTTTCTGCGCTGCGCTACTCTCTGGTTGAACAAAGGTTTAACAACCTCATCAAGTTCTATCTTCCTCCCACTCAATTCTTTCGAGAGAAACTTTTCCTCGAGAAAGGATCCGTTTTAGTAACAAACACTTTGCACTTGGATCTGAGATAGAAGGTTCACCCAACTGATCTTAGGGTATTCTATGAAGATGCATTTGTCCGCCTTGGGTTCGACCTCATTAGGTGAAAACATTTTCCACACAAGTGTCACAGCCCCAAATATTAAGAAATGATAGCTTAGGTTTCTATCAAACCATAATTCACACGGTGTCATCTCAATGGATTTAGATGATGCCCTATTTAAAGTGAATGTAGTTGTCCCTAATGCATAACCCCAAAAATTATAGTAGTAAAACGATAAGAGACATCACAGTATGCACTATATCAATAGAGCATGACTATGATGTTCGAACACACCATCACACCATGGTGTTCCAGGTGGCGTTAGTTGTGAAACAAATTTCACATTGTCTTAAGTTGTATGCCAAACTCGTAACTCAGATATTCACCTCCACGATCATATCGCGGTCATTTTTATCTTCTTGTCACGATGATCTTTAAACTTCACTCTGAATTTGCTTGAACCTTTCAAACGATTCAGGCTTGTGTTTCATTAAGTAAATATACACTATATCTACTCAAATCATCAGTGAAGGTAAGAAAATAACGATATCCACTACACGCTACAAGACTCACTAGATTGCATACATCAACATGTATCATTTTCAATGAATCACTTGCCCGCTCCATCCAACGTGGTCCTTTAGTCATCTTGCCCAAGAGGCATGGTTCGCATGTCTCAACCGATTCGAAATCGAATGAGTCCAAATATCCATCAGCATGGAGTTTCTACATGCGCTTTATACCAATATGACATTTAGCGCCAGTGCCACAAGTATGTGGTACTATCATTATTAACTTTGTATCTTTTGACATCAATGTTATGAACATGTGTACTACTACGATCAAGATTTCAACAAACCATTCTCACTGGGTGCATGACCATTGAAGTTATTATTCATGTAAACAGAATAACCATTATTCTCTAACTTAAATGAATAACCGTATTGCAATAAACATGATCTAATCATGTTCATGCTCAACGCAAAACACCAAATAACATTTATTTAGGTTCGTCACTAATCCTGAAGGTAGAGAGAGCGTGCGATGTTGATCACATCAACCTTGGAAACACTTCCAACACATATCGTCACCTCACCCTTAGCTAGTTCTCCGTTTATTCCGTAGCTTTTATTTCGAGTTACTAACATTTAGCAACCGAACCGGTATCCAATGCCCAGGTGCTACTAAGAGTACTAGCAAGGTACACATTAATAACTCGTATATCAAATATACTTCTGTCGATGTTGCCAGCCTTCTTATCTACCAAGTATCTAGGGTTGTTCCGCTTCAGCGACCGCTCACCTCATAACAGAAGCACTTAGTCTCGGGTTTGAGTTCAACTTTGGGTTGCTTCACTGGAGCAGCAACTGACTTGCTATCCATGAAGTTTCCCTCCTTGCTCTTGCCCTTCTCGAAACTAGTGGTTTGATTAACCATCAACACTTGACGCTCCTTCTTGATATCTACCTTCGCGGTGTCAAACATCGCGAACAGCTCAGGGATCAACATTTCTTTCCCTGGCATTTTATAGTTCATCACCAAGTTCTAGTAGCTCAGTGACAGTGACTTGGAGAACTACATCAATCACTATCTTATCTGGAAGATCAACTCCCACTCGATTCAAGCGATTGTAGTACACAGACAGTCTGAGCACATGCTCAACGATTGAGCTATTCTCTTTCATCTTGCAGGCAAAAAATCTCGTTGGAGATCCTATATCTCACAACTCGGGCACGAGCCTGAGATCACAATCTCAGCTCTTAGAACATCTCATATGTTCCGTGACGTTCAAAACGTTTCGGAGCCTCAATTCTAAGCCGTAATGCATGACGCACTAAACTATCAAGTAGTCATCGAAACGTGCTTGTCAGATGTTCACAACATCTACAGACGACGCTAGATGTGGTGGCGCACCGAGCGGTGCATTAAGGACATAAGCCTTCTGTGCAGCAATGAGGACAATCCTCAGATCACGGACCCAGTCCGCAATTTTGCTACCAACATCTTTCAATTCTATTTATCTAGGAACATATAAAAATACAAGGGAGCTACAACGCGAGCTAGTAATCTACAACATAATTTGCAAAGACACTTTGACTATGTTCATGATAATGAGTTCAATTAATCATATTACTTAAGAACTCCCACTCAAATTGACATACCTCAGATCATTCGAGTGATACATGATCCAAATTCACCAACTCAAGTACGATCATCACGTGAGTTGAGGTGGCTGCAATGGTGAACATCATCATGTTGATCATATCTACTATATGACTCATGTTCGACCTTTCGGTCTCTTGTGTTCCGAGGCCATGTCTGTACATGCTAGGCTCATCAAGTTTAACCCGAGTGTTCTGCATGTGCAAATCTGGCTTGCACCCGTTGTATGTGAACGTAGAGTCTATCACACCCGATCATCACGTGGTGTCTCAACACGATGAACTTTCGCAACGGTGCACACTCGGGGAGAACACAATTTATCTTGAAATTAAGTGAGGGATCACCTTATAATGCTATCGTCGTCCTAAGCAAAACAAGGTGCATAAAAGGATTAACATCACATGCAAATCATAAGTGACATGATATGGCCATGATCTTGTGCTTTTGATCTCCATCATGAAAACACCGGCATGATCTCGATGGTCACCGGATGACACCATGATCTCCATCAACGTGTCGCCATCGGGGTTGTCACGCCCTGCATGCTTCTACTACTATTGCTACCGTAGCGATAAAGTAAAGCATTACATAGCGCTTAATGATTGACACGCAGGTCATACAATAATTAAAGACAACCCTATGGCTCCTGCCGGTTGCCGTACTCATCGACATGCAAGTCGTGATAATCTATACATCACATGATCATCTCATACATCACATATATCACATCATGTAATTGGCCATATCACATCACAACATACCCTGCAAAAACAAGTTAGACGTCCTCTAATTGTTGTTGCATGTTTTACGTGGCTGCTACGGGTATCTAGCAAGAACAATTCTCATCTACTCAAAGACCACAACGGTGATACACTAGTTGCTTTTCAACCTTCTCAAGGACCGCCTTTGTCGAATCCGATCCAACTAAAGTGAGAGAAACTGTCACCCGCAATCCATCTAGGCAACAAGTTGCGTCGAGGGAACTCGTCTCTCGTAAGCGTACGAGTAATGTTGGTCCGGGTCGCTTCATCTCACAATCCCGCTGAACCAAAATACGACCAAGGGAGGAAGCAATCTAAGCATCAATGCCCACAAACCTTTTGTGTTCTACTCGAGATCTCATCGAACCATCAACCTAGCTCATGATGCCACTGTTGGGGAACGTCGCATGGGAAACAAAAAATTTCCTACGCACACACAAACCTATCCATGGTGATGATCATCTACAAGAGGGAGAGTAGATCTACGTACCCTTGTAGATCGCTAAGCGGGAAGCATTAAGAAACGCGGTTGGTGTAGTCGAACTTCTTCGCGATCCAAATCGCCGAGCGTTCCGCGATCCAATCACGAACCGTCCCGCGAACACATCATGATCAGTCCCGCGAACTCATCACGATCTGTCTCACGATCTTGATCACGATCTGTCCCATGAACTCATCACGATCCGTTCCGTGATCACATCACGAACTGTCTCGCGATCTCGATCACGGTCCTTCCGATCTAGCGCCGAACGGACGACACCTCCACGTTCAGCACACGTGCAGCTTGATGACGATCTCCACCGTCTCGATCCAGCGAGAGGAGGTGGAGAGGAGAGAGAGTTCACCGGCAGCGTGACGGCGCTCCGGTGATGGTGGTGGAGCAATTCCGGCAGGGCTTCGCCTAAGCGCTGCAAAAAACCGATCTAGAGGAGAAACTATGCACCGGTGGAACGGGTAGCACGTGGCCGGAAATTCTGTCCAAAAACCACCCAATCCACTAGTATATATAGGAGGAGAGGAGAGGAGAGGCAGCCAAGGCCTTTGGGTCGGCCGAAATAGGAGGTGCGAAGCAATCCTACTTCACCTCCAATCCTAGTTGGAGTAGGATTGGCTCCTATTGGCTGATTTTCCACTTTTTGCTTTAGGACTTTCTCTCCTGCGCCATGGGCCTTTGTGTCTGTTTTCCCAGGCCACTAAGGGCTGGTTATTATTCTCCCACACACCATGGACCTCTTGGGGTCGAAATACCCCTCCCGGAGGCCTCCCGGTACACTACCGGCACTCCCGGTACACTACCGATGAGCCCGAAAGTTTTCCGGAAACCAAACTGGGACTTCCTATATATGAATCTTTACCTCCGGACCATTCCGGAGCTCCTCGTGACATCCGAGATCTCATCCGGAACTCCGAACAAACTTCGGTCACCACCATACATAACTCTACACTACCGAAACGTCATCGAACCTTAAGTGTGCAGACCCTGCGGGTTCGAGAACTATGTAGACATGACCGAGACACCTCTACGGTCAATAACCAATGGCGGGACCTGGACGTCCACATTGGTTCCTACATATTCTACGAAGATCTTTATCGGTCGAACCTCTATGTCAAGGATTCAGTTAATCCCGTATAACGTTCCCTTTGTTCTTCGGTATGTTACTTGCCCGAGATTCGATCGTCGGTATCTCCATACCTAGTTCAACCTCGTTACCGGCAAGTCTCTTTACTCGTTCCTTAATACAAGATCCCGCAACTAACAATTAGTCACATTTCTTGCAAGGCTTATTGTGATGTTGCATTACCGAGTGGGCCCCGAGATACCTCTCCGTCACACGGAGTAACAAGTCCCAGTCTCGATCCATGCCAACACAATAGACACCATCGGAGATACTTGTAGAGCACCTTTATAGTCACCCAGTTATGTTGCGACGTTTTATACACATGAGGCTCTCCTCCGATATCCATGAGTTGCATGATCTCATGGTCATAGGAACATATACTTGACATGCAGAAAACAGTAGCAATAAACTGACACGATCATATGCTATGTTTGTAGTTTGGGTCTTATCCATCACATCATTCTCCTAATGATGTGATCCCGTTATCAAATGACATCTCATGTCCATGGCTAGGAAACCTTAACCATCCTTTGATCAACGAGCTAGTCCATTAGAGGCATACTAGGGACATGGTTTTGTCTATGTATCCACACATGCATTTAAGTCTCCGATCAATACAATTATAGCATGGATAATAAACGATTATCATGAATAAGGAAATATGATAATAACTAATTTATTATTGCCTCTAGGTCATATTTCCAACATTATTCCGTCCTGCAATATTTTTATGCGCAGGAAAAGTGTTCATTATAGGGGTCGCCTTATATTACGAGTATAAGGCTCGTGTCAAACTCGACATGCTGGAGCCACGAGCGCCCGTATGAGCCGCCCAGTGGACATTCGTGAGCCGCCGCCCCGCGGTCCAGGATACATCAACATGCCACAGATGACCCGCGCGTCTGTACCGGACAATAAATACCACAAGCAACTCACCAACCATGCCGGCCTAAAAACGTCGCGGCAACTCACCGTCCATGCCGGTTTTCAACATCACGGGCGGCTCACCATTGTACCGGCCTACAAACACCGCGGACATCTCTCGCGACCGCGCCGACTCTTACTTAAAATATAATTTCTGTGATTAAAAAGCATCTGACGAGGCATCTATTGCGGATCATCCGTCGGCCCGAAGAATCAGGTGAAATCCATCTGATCTATTTTTATTAATGTGTTTTCTTTCTTTCGAGGACAATTACTCCGACTCTTGTCATATATCTTATGTAGGAAAATTATTCATGTGCCATTATACCTCGGAGATGGAGTGCATGCCGTCGTCTTTGTGTCACAGTGCTCAACGGGCGCTTACGAGCCGCCCCCGCGGCCCGGTCTATGTCAATTTGCCGGTACCGCGCTCACTTGCCAGTATGAGCCGCCTAATGGACGCGGCAAGCCGCCACATTCGTGATATGGTCTTCAACAACCACGCCATGGCCGTCTCTCACCGTTGCGCCGGTTTACAGCGTTGTGGCTGATTCTCGCCTCCACGCCGGCTTACAATGTCGTGACGGTCTCTCGCCGCTGCGCCGGATTACAACGCCTTGCCGACTCTCGCCACCTGCGCCGGTTCTCAATATTATGTCCGTTTCTCATCCGTCGGCACCAGCTTACAAATACCGCGGCCGTTTCTCACAACAGATCCGGCTTACAATGCGGCGGTTGGTTTTCTACGTCTACATCAAAACATCGGTGCAGTGTTCATCGATATGAGCCGCCCAATGGACAGGCACACAAGTCGCCGCCACTACAGTTTGATTCACTTCGACAAACAACCGGAACATCGACCGGATCATTGAAATAGTTCCTACGGGGTCATTCATAACCCGCCACGGCCAACCTCAACTTTCGATGAAGATTCTCAAGCCGTTTCTTCGAGTCAACTTGAGACTCGGGGGCTACAGACATGGCAAGACACATTTGGTCGTTTTCAATGAGAAGCCCGGGTTTTTGCCAAGATGAAATTTTCCGGCTCAACAAGTTTAAGTCGAAGTGGTTTGTGACCCGCCGAAGTTCTTCTCAGTCAATCTCGCCTTAGAGACCTTGAGCCGGTTCACAAAGTTGACGGCCAATCTCGCCTTAGAGACCCTGAACTGATGTTCCTCTTACCAGTCAATCTCGCTTTAGAGACCCTGAGCCGGTTCACAAAGTTGACGGCCAATCTCGCTTTAGAGACCCTGAACTGCTGTAAGTCACACACTTAAGCTCTTATCAGTCAATCTCGCTTTAGAGACCCTGAGCCGGCTCACATAGTTGACGACCAATCTCGCTTTAGAGACCCTGAACTGGTATGATGCATGGTTTGAGTACATTAAGCGCTCTTGCTGATGGAGGCTTCTTACCTTTGGTATAGCTTAAAAAATTCCCCTAAGGCAACAGCGTGTACATCAAATTCCAGTTGCTTATCAACTGCGGCCATCGAAGGGGGCTTCTTACCGACGGGTATCGCTTATCTCACCCTAATGGTCGGCTTTACGCCACTTCCGGTTACTTATTAACCGCGGTTGTCGAAGGGGCTTCTTACCGACGGGTTCGCTTATCTCACCCTAACAACCGGCGTTTACGCCAAAAATAGTTGTGGAAGGAGGCTTCTTGCCCTTGGGTATAGCTTACATAAACCCTTCACATAGCCGGCTAGTACAATTACTAGTCGCGGCTGTCGAATGGATGCTTCTTGCCATAAGGTATAGCTTACATAAAACCATCGATAGCCGGCCCTATACAACATTGGTTGATTGGAGGAGGCTTCTTACCTTCGGGTATAGCTTACATCATCCTCCAACAGCAGGCTTTTTGAGCTGCGGTTGTCAGTAGAGGCTTCTTACCTTTGGTATAGCTTACATAAACCTATTGACAACTGGTGTTGGAATACAATGGATAAGTATTTGCTGTTAAAAGGAGGTTTTTTACCATCATGGCACAATTTACATCACCCTTCATGCAGCCGGCGGTAGGACGCTTCAAGTTCATCAACAGTCGCCATTGACAACAGAGGCTTCCTACTGTCAGTTGCTGGCTTTAGGCCGCTTCCGGCTCTTCATTAGCCACGGTTGTTAATGGAGGCTTCTTACATTGGAGTACAATTCATATTACCCTACGACAATCGGTCATCAACAGAGTTCATAAGACTCGGAGTCATGCTACTCCGGTTGACATCTCACTGGTGGATTATTCAAGGGGGGCTTCCCACCTCCAGATAAACATGCCGGTTTATAAAAGCCAGATAAGAGCAAGATTATGAGAAAGGAGCAATATTATGAAAGGTATGAACATCTCCGGGTTGAGCTTCTTCAAGCCGCCCTCATAGCAATGCAAAATGTATTCCGTCTTGTTTATTTTTTGCAGGTATTATCTCTTAATATGAGCCGTCATTAAGTGTTTGGCAAGAGCAAATGGATCTTTTAATAGCCAACATGGCTGGATCTTCATGGTTATCATAAACCAGTGTTAAATGATTGGTTTTTTTAAGCCAGCTCGAAGAAAATCCATTATTTTTCAAGAGTCGCCTTATCAGATATAATGCCGTGTCATCTAATTGACCGGCTCTCGGATTTTTTCCAAATGTGCTTTGTAGTAATCTACAACACTCATGGATTTTTCAAACTTATATTTGCCGGGTTGCACCGCAACCATGAGCAGGAATTTCATGTCAAAGACAAAGGGATTATTCCAAGATATTCATTCCGGGTTATATTACAAACCATGGCCAAAGATTCATTCAAACAAATTGTGGTGAAGTCTTATTACTCTCACATAGTCCCGAGTCGCCGCAGGCAGACGACCCGGCACTTGGGGGCTACATTATTCAAGTCCAAGTTTATATCAATTATGCAAGTCCCATGTCGCTGCAAGCATGCACCACGGCACTTGGGGACTAATGCAAGCCGACTTTCAAATTATTACGTTGTCAAGCAAGACCCTATTATCTCAAAGAGATGATCCGGTCCTTCTATATTTTCTCAAGAATATGAGCCGACCTTTCTATATTTTTATAAGTCCCAGACTAGTAAATTCTTACTGACCCGGCACTTGGGGGCTACACCGCTCAGATTAAATTTTTCTAAAGTCCCAAGTCGCCGCAGGCGTGCGACCCGGCACTTGGGGGCTACAGTATTCAGCTGATCCAACAGATTAAGAGATTCAAATTGAAGACCCGGCACATCACACTCTGATGAGCCGGCCCTTGGGGGCTACACCCGCCGAAAAGCAGTATAAGGTATAAAAAAATTATAAGTCCCAGGTTGCTGCAGGCAAGACATCCCGACACTTGGGGGCTACATAGTCCAAGATATCATTGCAAAGCACCAAGTTATCATGGATAATCTTGGAGCTTGGGGGCTACAGGTAATATGGACATATCAAAAACTTTGAGGAGAATTTTCAAGATGTTAATTATGGAGTTCAGTTGTTAGACCCGGCGTCACCAATATCAATGACCCGGTGTTATCAATAGATCATAACCCGCCAGATGTTATATAAGCCGCCCTGGTTCACAACAATGGAAGTTCGGCTTTACATCAGATGGATTTTCATCCCAATATTTTTATCAAGTCATCTGGATTCTACTTATTTAAACCTGGAGTCACCAACGATAATGACCCGGCATCATCAATGATTATAACCCGACGGAGATCACCCGCCAAAGAGCATTGGAAGCCAGCTCAATGGCATATGGGTATTCTATTCTCAATATTTTTCAAAAGGACATTGACAATCATGATTATCAAGACGGTTCATTCATATATAGAGAAGACCCGGATTCCTGAGAAGCCATTTTATAAGCCGGCCAAAGGAGCAAGCCGGCCACTTAACATATTTGCTATTCCTATTTCAGGAGGTTACCATGAATAAATTCAAGCTAACCTGGGGGCTAATGTCGGGGATATACCCCGCGGTATGAACCGGCCAGGCGACTCACAGGAGACCCGTTAAGGACATGACATCTCATAAATGACCCGGCTGGCGGACTATAGATGACCAAGGCCCAAGACCCGGTGGGTGAGCCGGTGCCAGGCTGCTCACGAGACAAGACCCGGTGGGTGAGCCGGCACGAGGAGGCTCACGAGATAAGACCCGGTGGGTGAGCCGGCGCCAGGCTGCTCACGAGATAAGACCCGGTGGGTGAGCCGGCGCCAGGCGGCTCACAAGAGAAGGCCCACAAGAGAAGGCCCGAAGAGAGAAGGATTCCATTAAAGGAAATAAGACCCGGAGTAGGATTCGTGATGAGTCCTAATCCTACTCCTAGTAGGACTCTATTTGTAAGCCTATCCTCTCCACTTATATAAGGAGGGGTAGAGCACCCCTAGAGGGAGAGATTGAGAAGAGACATAAGTCCTCAAGTTTAGACAACACAAGTTTAGAGATAGAGAGATTAGAGGCTCTCATGATTAGAGGTAGCGATGAGCACCCTTGTAACCGAGAGATCTTCATCATCATCAATACCAGACAAGCAGGACGTAGGCTTTTACCTCGACTGGAGGGGCCGAACCTGGGTAAAACTCCGTGTCTTCTCGATTCCGACCAACCCCTTCAAGCCGCCACGTAGTTGCGTCTCGCCCCGAACCTAAGTCCGTGACCCGGACATTTGCCGTGACAAAACCACTACACTGTGGTTTGGCAAGAAGCCAAAGTTGTCGTTTCTTAAAGTTTGGGGATGTGATGCTTATGTCAAAAAGCTTCAGCCTGAAAAGCTGGAACCCAAAGCGGAGAAATGTGTCTTCATAGGATACCCGAAAGAGACACTCGGGTATACCGTCTATCTCAGATCCGAAGGCAAAGTGTTTGTCGCTAAGAACGGAACATTTCTTGAGAAAGAGTTTCTCTCGAAAGAATTGAGTGGGAGGAAAATAGAGCTTGATGAGGTTATTAAACCTTTACTTCAACCAGAAAGTAGCGCGGCGCAGAAAGATGTTTCTGTGGAACCTATGACGGTAGAAGAGGAAGTTAATCATGATGATCATGAAGCTTCAGATCAAGCTGCTATTGAACCTCGTAGGTTGACAAGGCCGCGTACTATCCCTAAGTGGTACGACAACCCTGTCTTGGAGGTTATGTTGTTGGACAACAATGAACCTACGAGCTATGGAGGAGCAGTGATGGGCCCGAATTCCGAGAAATGGTTAGAGGCCATGAAATCCGAGATGGGATCCATGTATGAAAACAAAGTATGGACTTTGGAAGTATTGCCTGAAGGGCGAAAGGCCATTCAGAACAAATGGATCTTTAAGAAGAAGACAGACGCGGACGGTAATGTCACTGTCTATAAATCTCCACTTGGGTTTTTCACAAGTTCAAGGAGTTGACTACGATGAGACTTTCTCACCCGTAGCGATGCTTAAGTCTGTCAGAATCATGTTAGCAATAGCTGCTTATTTCGACTATGAAATTTGGCAGATGGATGTCAAAACAACGTTCCTCAACGGTTTCCTTGAGGAAGAGTTGTATATGATGCAACCCGAAGGTTTTGTCAATCCAGAGAGTGCTGACAAAGTTTGCAAACTCCAGCGATCCATTTATGGAATGGTGCAAGCATCTCGGAGTTGGAATAAGTGCTTTGATGAGGTGATCAAAGCGTTTGAGTTTATACAAGTTTATGGAGAAGCTTGTATTTACAAGAAAGTGAGTGGGAGCTCTATAGCGTTTCTAGTATTATATGTGGATGACATATTGCTGATTGAAAACAATATAGAAATGCTGGAAAGCGTGAAGGAATATTTGAACAAGAGTTTTTCAATGAAGGACCTAGGAGAAGCTGCTTTCATATTAGGCATTAAGATCTATAGAGATAGATCGAGACGCTTAATAGCACTTTCACAGAGCACATACCTTGATAAAGTTTTGAAGAAGTTCAAAATGGAACAGTCCAAGAAGGGGTTCTTGCCTGTGTTACAAGGTGTGAAGTTGAGTAAGACTCAATGCCCAGTAACTGCAGAAGATAGAGAAAAGATGAGTGTCATCCCCTATGCTTCAACCATAGGCTCTATCATGTATGCAATGTTGTGCACTAGACCCGATGTCAGCCTTGCCATAAGTATGTCCGGAAGGTTTCAAAGTGATCCTGGAATGGAGCACTGGCAAGCGGTCAAGAATATCCTTAAGTACCTGAAAATGACTAAGGAAATGTTTCTCGTTTATGGAGGTGATGAAGAGCTCGTCGTAAAGGGTTACGTCGATGCAAGCTTTGACACTGATCCGGACGACTCTAAGTCGCAAACCAGATACGTATTTTTTCTTAACGGGGGAGCGGTAAGCTGGTGAAGTTCCAAGCAAAGCGTGGTAGCTGATTCCACATGCGAAGCGGAATACATCGCAGCCTCGGAGGCGACGAAGGAAGGTGTCTAGATGAAGAAGTTCATGACAGATCTTGGAGTAGTGTCCAGTGCACTGAATCAAATGAACCTGTTCTGTGACAACACCGGTGCCATTGCTCTGGCCAAGGAACCAAGGTTTCACAAGAGGACCAGACACATAAAGCAACGCTTCAACTCCATCCGCGATTACATCGTGGAGAAAGACATAAATATTTGCAAAGTACACACGGATCTGAATGTTGCAGACCCGTTGACTAAACCTCTTCCAAGGGATAAACATGATCAACACCAGAACTGCATGGGTGTTCGATTCATTACAATGTAAATCATATAGTGATGTGGACTAGATTATTGACTCTAGTGCAAGTGGGAGACTGTTGGAAATATGCCCTAGAGGCAATAAATAAAGTGTTTATTATTATATTTCCTTGTTCATGATAATCGTTTATTATCCATGCTATAATTGTATTAATTGGAAACATGGATACATGTGTGGATACATAGACAAACACAATGTCCCTAGTATGCCTCTAATGAACTAGCTCGTTGATCGAAAGATGGTTAAGGTTTCCTAGCCATGGACATGAGATGTCATTTGATAACGGGATCACATCATTAGGAGAATGGTGTGATGGACAAGACCCAAACTACAAAAGTAGCTTATGATCGTGTCAGTTTATTGCTATTGTTTTCTGCATGTCAAGTATATGTTCCTATGACCATGAGATCATGCAACTCATAGATATCGGAGGAGTACCTTGTGTGTATCAAACGTCGCAACATAACTGGGTGACTATAAAGGTGCTCTACAGGTGTCTCCGAGGGTGTTTGTTGAGTTGGCATGGATCAAGACTGGTATTTGTTACTCCATGTGACGGAGAGGTATCTCAGGGCCCACTCAGTAATACAACATCACAATAAGCCTTGCAAGCAATGTGACTAAGTGTTAGTTACGGGATCTTGTATTATGGAATGAGTAAAGAGACTTGCCAGTAACGAGGTTGAACTAGGTATGGAGATACCGACGATCGAATCTCGGGTAAGTAACATACCGAAGAACAAAGGGAACATCATACGGGATTAACTGCATCCTTGACATAGAGGTTCGATCGATAAAGATCTTCGTAGAATATGTAGGAACCAATGTGGACATCCAGGTCCCGCCATTGGTTATTGATCGTAGAGGTGTCTCGGTCATGTCTACATAGTTCTCGAACCCGTAGGGTCTGCACACTTAAGGTTTGATGACGTTTCGATAGTATAGAGTTATGTATGGTGGTCACTGAAGGTTGTTCAGAGTCCCGGATGAGATCCCGGACGTCGCGAGGAGCTCCGGAATGGTCCGGAGGTAAAGATTCATATATAGGAAGTCCTGTTTTGGTCGTCGGAATTTTTTTGGGCTCATCGTACCAGGAGGCCATCGGGAGGGGTATTTCGACCCAAGAGGCTACATGGGCTGTAGGAGGGTGTAAACCAGCCCTTAGTGAGCTGGTGGAACATCCACAAGAGGCCCATGCGGCTGGAGAAAAAAGGCCTAAGAGAAAAAGTGAAAAAAGGCAAAATAGGGTGAATCCTAGTCCTACTAGGATTGGAGGTGGACTCCACCTCTCCCTCTCTCCTTCGGCCGAAGCAAGGAGGCCTTGGCCCTTGTGCCAATGCCTCTCCTCCTCTCCTCTTATACATACTGGAGGTTTTAGGGTTTTTGCACTAGATTTTCAGCCACGTGCTACCCGTTCCTCCAGTGCATAGTTTCTCCTCTAGATCGGTTTTCTATAGTGCTTAGGCGAAGCTCTGCCGGAATTCCACCACCATCGCCGGAGCACCGTCAGGCTGTCGAAAAAATCATCTTCCTCTCCACTCCTTCTTGCTGGATCAAGACGGTGGAGATCGTCATCAAGCTGTACGTATGCTGAGCGCGGAGGTGTCGTCCGTTCGGTGCTAGATCGGAAGGATCGTGATCAAGTTCGTAGGACGGATCGTGATCAAGTTCGTGGGATGGATCATGATCAAGTTCGTGGGATGGATCGTGATCGGATCGCAGGACGGATCGTGATTGGATCGCGGGACGGATCGTGATTGGATCGCGGGACGCACGGCGATTTGGATCGTGAAGACGTTCGACTACACCAACCGCGTTTCTTAACGCTTCCCGCTTAGCGATCTACAAGGGTATATAGATCCACTCTCCCTCTCGTAGATGCTCATCACCATGGATAGATCTGCGTGTGCGTAGGAATTTTTTTGTTTCCCATGCAACATTCCCCAACACTTTTGGGCATGTCGTGCAGCGTGCAACATATCTCTCCACATCCCTTCTCATTTTCCGCCAGAAGAAATGACTCTTAAGAATGTCTTCTGTCTTCTTAACGCTGAAATGGCCCATAAGTCCTCCTCCATGTGCCTCCTGTACAACAAAAGACGAACAAAGCTATCCGGGATGCATAGCTTATTAGCGCGAAAAACAAATCCGCCGTTAATGACGAACTTGTTCCATGTTCTACCCTCTCTACAATTGAGTAATATATCTTTAAAATCAACATCGGTGGCGTATTGCTCTTTTATAGTTTCAAGTCCAAATTTTTTGAAGTCAACTTGTGATAACATGGTATAACGTCTAGATAATGCATCGTCAATAACATTATCTTTCCCTTTCTTGTGCTTAATAACATAAGGAAAAGATTCAATGAATTCAACCCATTTTGCATGTCTACGATTAAGTTTGCTTTGACTTCTAATATGCTTGAGTGATTCATGATCAGAATGTATGACAAACTCCATAGGCCATAAATAATGTTGCCATGTCTCTAGTGTCCAAACTAGTGCATAAAGTTCTTTATCATATGTTGAATAATTCAAACTAGGCCCACTGATTTTTCCACTAAATTATGCTACCGTTTTGCCTTCTTGCAATAAAACACCTCCTAAACCAATGCCGCTAGCATCACATTGTAATTCAAACATCTTATCGAAATCAGGTAATTGCAGCAAAGGGGCGTGTGTGAGCTTATCTTTAAGAATATTGAAGGCTTCTTCTTGTGCGTCGCTCCAGACAAATGACACATTTTTCTTTGTGAGCTCATTGAGAGGTGATGCGATGGTACTAAAATCCTTCACGAACCGCCTGTAGAACCTAACAAGTCCGAGAAAACTTCGTACCTGTGTGACTGAGTTAGGGGTTTGCCAACTTTGGATCGCTTCAACCTTGGCTTTATCAACTTCAATTCCCTGCATATCACAACATAGCCCAGAAAAGAGACTCGATCCGTGCAAAAATTGCACTTCTCGATATTACCAAATAAACGGGCATCACGTAGAGCATAAAAAACAACACACAAATGGTCTAAGTGTTCCTCTAGTGACTTACTATAAATCAGAATATCATCAAAGTATACTACCACAAATCGTCCAATGAAAGCCCGCAAAACTTCATTCATTACTAGGTGCATTAGTCAATTCAAAAGGCATAACTAACCACTCACGTAAGCCAAATTTAGTTTTTAAAACAGTTTTCCATTCATCACCTGGTTTCATACGAATCTGATGCTAGCCACTACGCAAGTCAACTTTAGAAAACACAACTAAGCCACTAAGTTCATCAAGCATGTCATCTAATCTAGGAATAGGATGACGATATCGAATTGTAATATTATTAATGGCTCTACAATCAACACACATACGTGATGTACCATCGTTTTTGGGAACAAGTAAAATGGGTACAACACATGGACTTAAGGATTCGCGAATGTAACCTTCGTCGAGTAGTTCTTGAACTTGTCGTTGAATTTCCTTGGTCTCCTCTAGATTAGTCCGGTACGGCGCACGATTGGGAAGTGAAGCACCGGGTATCAAATCAATTTGGTGTTCAATTCCTCTCATAGGTGGTAGCCCCGGGGGTACTTCCTGTGGAAAAACATCACGATACTCCTGCAAAAGGTTAGCAACGACAAGAGGCAAAGAAGAAGGCATATCCTCAAATGAAAACAAAACTTTTTTGCAAATAAATGCATAACATTCATCAGCGTGAGCATCTAACGCAAAAAATTCAGCACGTGTTGCTAAGAAAGAAGCAGCTTTCAATTTAATTTCATTAGACGCACTAGGTTCAAATTTGTGCATATTATTAAATTGGTCTAACTCGTCAATGACTTGCTGATTTTTTAGATTTAGCACATTCAATATTTTTGTTCCTACTAGCCCTAGCAAGATCATCTTTTAAAATTTGCTCAAGAGACATAGGGTGTAAAATGATTTTCTTTCCTTTATGTGTAAGAGTGTACTAATTAGTTCTACCATCGTGTAAACATTGTTTATCATATTGCCATGGCCTTCCTAGTAACATAGAACAAGCTTGCATAGGCACAATATCACAGTCGATAGTATCATGGTATGAACCTAAAGAAAAATGAACTCTCACCATGCATGTTACCTTCACTTTTCCACCATCATTAAACCATTGAATGTGGTAAGGATGTGGATGTTGCCGGGAAGGTAGGGAGAGCTTCTCCACCATGTCAATGCTTGCTAAATTGTTGCAACTCCCTCCATCAATGATTATGCAAACGGAACGCTCCTTGACGACCCCTTTGATGTTGAAGAGGTTGTGACGTTGATCCTTCTTTTCTTTGACAATCTGAGCACTAAGTACACGATGTGATATAAGACTCATGTACTTATCGGCGTCTTCGGCGGTCACATGTTCTTCCTCTTGCGCCGGTCTTGTGTCATCATCGTCATGTGCAGCGAGCAAAGCGTATGTTTCCTCATCAAAATCACTAGCGGAATTGTACTAGCCATCTTCACGAATGACCAAGACACACTTATTAGGGCAATCCTTCATGACGTGGCCAAATCCCTTACAAGTATGGCACTGGATATCCTTTGTCCTTTTGGAGGAAGTGGACGATGACGACAAACTTTTGGTCGGAGTTGGGGAAGTACTTTTCATTGGTGTCGGAGTATGTGATGCTGAAGTTGATGAAGTAGGCCCCAATCGAGAGGTTGCAGGTGTTGTTGTAGCAGTGCGAGTGGACGGGGCAGCAGGGGTGCGTGAGGCCCATGTGGAAGTACGACCTGCAGAAAAATTAGAACGTGTTCGCGAATGACCCTACACTTCATGTTCAGCATGTATAGCAAGATGAAATAAACGGGTCACTGAATTATAATCCTTATAAGCAAGAATGTCATAAATTTCTCTATTCAAACCACCCAAGAACCTAGCCATAGAAGCTTCCTCAGTCTAAACTAAACCACAACGTAACATGCCCATTTGCAATTCTTGATAATAATCTTCCACAGATTTAGATCCTTGGTTCAGGCGTTGTAGTTTATTGAGCAAGTCACGTTCATAATATCTGGGCACAAACCGGTGACGCATTATTAATTTCAAAGCTTCCCAAGTGGTAGGAATATTATTAAGATGTTTGCGACTCCTCCATCAAACAGAAGCAAAATCACTAAACTCACTAGTGACAGTCCTAACTCTTTTATCAACGGGAAAAATCATGGCAAGCAAATTTTTGATCAAATAATAATTCCCAGTCAAGATAAATATCCGGATCATATTTCCCGTCAAAATGAGGCATGACAAATTTAATTCTACCTAAAGAGTCATCATGGCCACGTACCTCAGGGCGACGACGTAGTCCCATACCATGTCGATTATTGCGTTGTCGACGATGATCGTGATCATTGTTATAGTTAACTGCATCAGGATCCTCGGAATCACCATCATAGTTGTCATCTTGGATATCCTCATGGGGGACCGAGTTGTCGTTACGAGGACGGGGCTGGTCGACGGTGACGGTGTATGAAAGAGGGTGGCTCGGGTCCTCTGGGAGCACCCGACGAGCTCGTTGTAGACCTGTGTTGGTGGCCGCAACACGCGGAGCGACGATGGGGGCGGCGCCCAGTCGGGCATCCTGAGCATCGAGACGTTCCATAATAGCTACAAGTGTTTGAGTGAAAGTCTCATTGCTATCCTCGATCGACTTGAAACGCTTATCAAGTGCGCCCTCGAACGTTGTAAACCTCTCAATATATGCACGAACATCCTCCTCAAGGCATGCCACGGTGGCTTTCACATTGTCTTCGTCACCTGCCATGGTTAGAATGGCGAAAGAACAAAATCACAAGTATATTGCTTCTATAATAACTACGGTGAGGCGGTGGGAAAATGTCTCTCAACTCACTAGCAATGACCAAACTCTTACGAGTTCTTACCGTGTTGCAGTGGTTGTCGGCCTTGGCGATGTCAAAAGTTATCAAAAGATTGGTATAGCGATTGCCGAGTGACCGAACAAGGTACAATATAGGAAGTGGAGCTTGGTGAAGGTTTCCTCAACTCACAATATGTGACACAATTAAGCAAAAAGTAATGCAAGCTGAATAATTGCTCAAACTCCTAACTAGTGCTGGGAGTAGACTAGTACGAGATAAAACAATCTAAGCCTAGATACTGAAGCAAGTGAGTGGAACCGGATGGAAAAAAATGATAATCGAAGAAGCGAAAGACACGAGGATGTATGTCAAAATCTCAAACGGATATAGATGAAATGATCTGATGGTTGTAGCACCAAATATTGTCCTGAATATCAATCACAAAAGATTAGTCTCAGCAGATGTACGCGGCCTGGTTTTCTTTTTACTTTTTTTTTCTTTTTCTTTTTTTTTTTCTTTTTTTATCAAGCCGGTTACCAGCGAAAGCAGCAGATGATGCGTACCCAAGTTGGCTCAAAAGAAGAAAAACTGTGTTGACCAACTGCCACAAAAGATACCCACGAAACAAGGCTGGCTAGCGAGATGTGATGGCTCACGTGTTGGGAACTTGTGATGAGGTGGTGCTAGTGCAGAAGATTGGCTGGCGGAGAAATTTAGTCGCGTGGCCCGGCGAGGCACACACACAGGTTTAGATGTCTGGTTCCTGGCGTGTACTGCCGCGACACTGTCTGGATGCTCGCAGAACGCGTGGATGGATGGGCGGACGTGACACCGTCGGCAGAAGTGGATACAACCGGGTGCAATCTTGTTTCTGTTTTTTTGGAGTGGGAACGAGCTTGCAGCAGAAAATATGATGGACAAAAACAAGTTCTAGTAGACAATTTTTCTCAAACAAATCTAAACCAGCACTAATTTTAGGATGAATGCAACCAAAAATTCAACTATACACATACTAGATGCAAAAATTGCTAAAGGCTAAAAATGTGTAAAGAAGGAACTATCTATTTTTTTGGCTTTTTCGTGGGTTATAGGACTGAAAATCAAACTAATCTACGAAAAATGTAAATGTCTCACCGATAAACCTGAAAACTGATACCACTTGATATGATGGCGGCCCGATCTTTCGATGAGATAGGGGATAAATATCGATTTGGTGAATTTTGACCTTGACGATTTGGCTATACCGTACCCGACGATACGCCTCGACAATCACTAAACCAATCTCCAATGGTTATTAAACTTGCCGTAGGCATGATCAACCTGAAAAACGAGGTTCGAGTTCCTGCAAGCAACCGAAGAACCAGCAAGAACAATGATGATTGCAATCTGAAACTGCGGATAATAAATTGAGCACACAAACTAGATAAAAAATTGGAGTTCCAATGTGGATCTGACAAGGCGATAGTCCTATACATCTCGTAGATGTGATTTGCAGCAGTAGCTAAACAATACAATAAAATTCAAATCTAAACCCTAACGTAGACTAACTATTTATTAGAAAACGACGTGCGTCCTGCCGAGTCGGCTCGCAGACGCCGTGCTGTACAGAAACCGGACATTGCATGTTGGCTTCGGTTGACCTCATGACGTGGCAGCCCGATCGTGAGGTAGCACATCAGGAAGTCCTTTGAACCAACACGTTACCAAAACAAGACTATCTAACACGCCTTGTAGTGTTGTCTCCTTGCATCGCATGTATAATGGATTAGCTGGATGGTTCCATGGTATAAGGCATGCATGCAAGGATGGTGGATGGCATGCATGCATTGAGCGCTTTCTCCTTTTGGTTTGAAGGCACAATAATTTCTTTGATTCCTTTATTCCTGAGAAGAAGTAAATCGGAACATGAGTGTAATATCATATTCTCGTCAGTTAAATCACGAGTGTAAAGAAGTGATAGTACCTGGTTATTAATTTGTCTCGTTCGTGCTCTAGTAAAAGGACCAGGCGGAATAACTGTAGGAGTCGTGTCCGGTTTAATATTAGAAGAGATGTCCTCATCACATCACAGAGTTAAAACTAAGCGGTAGTTAGCCCGATACCGTAGGGAGACACTCCCACTGGATGTTAGGTAATGTTGCATTGGAAACAAAAAATTTCCTACGCACACGCAAGATCTATCCATGGTGATGAGCATCTACGAGAGGGAGAGCGGATCTACATACCCTTGTAGATCGCTAAGAGGGAAGCGTTAAGTAACGCGGTTGATGTAGTCGAACGTCTTCGCGATCCAAATCGCCGAGCGTCCCGCGATCCCATCACGATCCATCCCGCGATCCAATCACGATCCGTCCCGCGATCTCATCACGATCCGTCCCGCGATCTTGATCACGGTCCTTCCGATCTAGCGCCGAACGGACGACACCTCCGCGTTCAGCACACATACAGCTTGATGACGATCTCCGCCTTCTTGATCCAGCAAGAGGGAGCGGAGAGATAGACGAGTTCTCCGGCAGCGCGACGGCGTTGCGGCGATGGTGATGGACCTATTCCAGCAGGGCTTTGCCTAAGCACCGATGAAACCAATCGAGAGGAGAAACTATGATCTAGAGAAGAGGGCAGCACATGGCTGTTTATATGTGTCTCAAAACCTTCAAAACCTCTAGTATATATCGGAGGAGGGAGGGAGGAGGCTTGGCGCACAAGGGGCCAGCCCTTGGCCTTGCGCAAGGAAGAGAGGAGTGTTGGTGAACGTTTCACGGGAAACAAAAAATTTCCTACGCACACGCAAGATCTATCCATGGTGATGAGCATCTACGAGAGGGAGAGTGGATCTACATACCCTTGTAGATCGCTAAGCGGGAAGCGTTAAGAAATGCGGTTGATGTAGTCGAACGTCTTCGCGATCCAAATCGCCGAGCGTCCCACGATCCCATCACGATCCGTCCCGCGATCCAATCACGATCTGTCCCGCGATCTCATCACGATCCGTCCGATCTAGCGCCGAACGGACGACACCTCCGCGTTCAGCACACGTACAGCTCGATGACGATCTCCGCCTTCTTGATCCAGCAAGAGGGAGCGAAGAGGTAGACGAGTTCTCCGGCAGCGCGACGGCGTTGTGGCGATGGTGGTGGAGCAATTCCAGCAGGGCTTCGCCTAAGCACTGCTGAAACTGATCTAGAGGAGAAACTATGAACTAGAGGAGAGGCAACACGTGGCTTAGGGTTTCTTCATGTGTTCCAAGTGCTAGACCCGCCCCTTTATATATATGCTGAGCCTTAGGGTCGAAACTTGGAGAAAAATCCTCCTCAAGGTCGGTTTGCTCGCAAGGCAAGAGTCTTTCTTGGACTCCAGGACCAGACGCCAAGGTCCTCGGCGTCTGGCCCCAGACGCCAGGGTCCCTGGCGTCTAGCCCCTGGCCTCCGCAAAACATATTTTGCACCTTCCTAAAGCCTCATGGGCTTTACCCCTTGGCCCAAATAAAGTGTCCTTGTACCCCGAACATTTCGGGAAACATCCGAAACTATTTTTGGTGAATTTTGGAACCCTTCCGGAGACCAAACCCTATTATCCCATATATCAATCTTTACCTCCGGACCATTCCGGAGCTCCTCGTGACGTCCGGGATCTCATCCGGGACTCCGAACAACCTTCGGTCACTGTCATGGATTTGTCACGACAGATGTCCGGGTCAACGGACTTAGGTTTGGGGCGAGACGCAACTATGTGGCGGCTTGAAGGGGTTGATCGGAATCGAGAAGACACGGAGTTTTACCCAGGTTCGCCCCCTCCGATGGAGGTAAAGCCTACATCCTGCTTGTCTGGTATTGATGATGATGAAGATCTCTCGGTTACAAGGGTGCTAATTGCTACCTCTAATCTCTTGTGTTGTCTAAACTTGTAGACTTGTGTCTCTTGAGAACTTGTCCCTCTAGGGGTGCCCTACCCCTCCTTATATAAGTGAAGAGGGTAGGTTTACAAATAGAGTCCTACTAGGAGTAGGATTAAGACTAGTCTCTCACGAATCCTACTCCGGGTCTTATTTCCTTTAAGGGAATCCTTCTCTCTTGTGGGCCTTCTCCTGTGGGCCTTCTCTTGTGAGCCGCCTGGCGCCGACTCACCCGCCTGGCACCGGCTCACCCGCCTGGCGCCGGCTCACCCGCCGGGTCTTGGGCTTGGTCATCCCGTGACCCGCTTGCCGGGTCATAAATAAGATGTCATGTCTTTAACGGGTCTCCTGTGAGTTGCCTGGCCAGGTCATTAATAAGATGTCATGTCTTCGGTCGGGTCTCCTGTGAGTCGCCAGGCCGGGTCATACCATGGGGTATATCCCCATCATTAGCCCCCAGGTTAGCTTGAATTTATTCATGGTAAGCTCCTGAAGTAAGAGTAACAAATATGTTAAGTGGCCGACTTGCTCCTTTGGCCGGCTTATAAAATGGCTTCTCAGAAATCCGGGTCTTTTCTCCATATGAATGAGTCGTCTTGATAATCATCTTGCTTGTTAATGTCTTTTGAAAAATATTGAGAATAGAACACCCATATGCCATTGAGTCAGCTTCCCATACTCTTGGCGGGTCATCTCCGTCGGGTTATAATCATTGATGATGTCGGGTCATTATCGTTGGTGAATCCGGGTTAAATAACTAGAATCCTGCTGACTTGATAAATATTGGGATGAAAATCCATCTGATGTAGAACCGGACTTCCATTGTTGTGAAGCAGGGCGGCTTATATAAACTCTGGCGGGTTATGATCTTTTGATAACACCGGGTCATAAGTGTTGGTGACGCCGGGTCTAACAACTGAACTCCATATTTAATATCTTGAAAATTCTCCTCAAAGTTTTTGATATGTCCATATTACGTGTAGCCCCCAAGCTCCGAGATTATCCATGATAACTTGGTGCTTTGCAAATAAATTTTGGACTGTGTAGACCCCAAGTGCCGGGTTGTCCTGCCTTCAGCAACCTGGGACTTATAATTGCCTTATATCTTATAATGCTTCGGCAGGTGTAGCCCCCAAGGGTCAGCTCATCAGAAAGCTTCGGTGGGTGTAGCCCCCAAGGGCCGGCTCATCAGAACGCTTCGGCGGGTGTAGCTCCCAAGGGCCGGCTCATCAGAATGTGATGCGCCGGGTCTTCAATTTGAATCTCTTAATCTGTTGGAACAGCTGAATACTGTAGCCCCCAAGTGCCGGGTCAGTAAGAATTACTGGGCTGGGACTTTAGAAAAATATAGAAGGGCCGGCTATCTCCTTGAGATAATATGGTCTTGCTGACAATGTAATTGTTTGAAAACCGGCTTGTATTAGCCCCCAAGTGCCGTGGTGCATGCTTGCAGCGACATGGGACTTGCATAATTGATATAAACTTGGACTTGGATAATGTAGCTCCCAAGTGCCGGGTCGTCTGCCTGCGGCGACTCGGGACTATGTGAGAATAATACGTCTCACCATAATTTGTTGAATGAATCTTTGACCGTGGTCGTAATATAACCCGGAATGAATATCCTGGAATAATTCCTTTGTCTTTGACATGAAATTCCTGCTCGTGGTTCCGGTGCAACCCGGCAAATATAAGTTTGAGAAATCCGCGAGTGTTGTAGATTACTACAGAGCACAATTAAAGAAATCCGAGAACCGGCCAATTAGATGACACGACATTATATCTGATAGGGCGGCTCTTGAAAGATAATAATTTCTCCGAGCTGGTTTGAAAAAATCCCAATCATTTATTACTGGTTATGATAAACCATGAAGATCCAGCCATGTTGGCTATTAAAAAATCCATTTGCTTTTGCAGAATACTTTAACGGTGGCTCATCTTAAGAGATAAAACCTGCAAAAATGAACAAGACAGAATATATTCTGTATTGTTGTAAGGGTGGCTTTGACAAAGCACAACCCGGAGATGTTATAACATTGCTCCTTCTTTCATAACCTTGCTCTGACCCGGCTTGATAAGCCGGCATGACATGTGAATATGATGCAATGCAATGTATGATGCAATATGTGATGTAATGCATGATGATCTTGCTTTTCCTCAAAAAACTCATATGATGGTTCTTCTGGGTGGACTCGATGCTTGAACTCACACTAGTTCAGGGTCTCTATCGAGATTGGCCATCAATTTCTTGAACCGGCTCAGGGTCTCTAGGCGAGATTGGCCGTCAATTTCTTGAACCGGCTCATGGTCTCTAGGCGAGATTGGCCGTCAATTTCTTGAACCGGCTCAAGGTCTCTAGGCGAGATTGGCCGTCAATTTCTTGAACCGGCTCAGGGTCTCTAGGCGAGATTGGCCGTCAATTTCTTGAACCGGCTCAGGGTCTCTAGGCGAGATTGGCCGTCAATTTCTTGAACCGGCTCAGGGTCTCTAGGAGAGATTGGCCGTCAATTTCTTGAACCGGCTCAGGGTCTCTAGGCGAGATTGGCCATCAATTTCTTGAACCGGCTCAGGGTCTCTAGGCGAGATTGACTGGTAAGCGTTCAGCGGGTCACCTCAATCTTAGCCGGTACAGGGTCTCTATCGAGATTGGCCGTCAATTCTTTGAACCGGCTCAGGGTCTCTTGGCGAGATTAACCGGTAAGGCAGGCGGGTCACATAGCGGAGCATCATCAATCTTGTAAGCGGCCATCTTGTATGAAGAAACGACAAAAGCTCCAAGTGTCTTTATGATGATCCAATGATCCGGGCACCCATGTTTGAATGGTGCATCATGGCGGTCCGTCTTCTTGGGCAACTTTTAATCATCCGCCAATAATGTAGTAGCCCCTAGGATTGGGTTTTCTCTTGCAAAGATCCGGGGTTCTCGTTTAAAAACGACCAAATGTGTCTCGCCATGTCTGTAGCCCCCGAGTCTTAAGTTGAATCGAAGAAGCGGCTTGAGAATCTCCACTTGAAAGTTGAGGTCGGTCGTGGAGGGTTATAGATGATCCCGTATGATTTGTTTCAATAATCTGGTCGATGGTTCGTCCCGGCTGGTTGTTGAAGTGAACCAAACTGTAATGGCGGTGACTTGTGCGCCTGTTCGTTGGGCGGCTCGTATCGACGAGCACTGCACCGATATGTTGATGTAGATCGAACCATGGGCGGCGTCTTGCGCACGTCCGTTGGGCGGCTCGTACAGGCGAGCACCGGCGTGTTGATGTAGACGTAGAAACCAGCCGCAGCATTGTAAGCTGGTGCTATTGTAGAAGACGCCATGACGTTGTAAGCCGACGCGAATGATGATAGATGGCGATGGCATTGCTAGCCGGCGCGAGTGGCGAGAGTCGGCCACGGCATTGTCAGCCTGCGCGGGTGGCGAGAGACGGCGACGGCGTTGTAAGCCAACACGGACGTGCGTGTCGCCGGTGGTGCTGTAAGTCGGCAAGGACTGTGGGTTGGCCATAGTGTCTGTTGATGAAGACCAGATCAAGAATGTAATGCAACACAGACGAACGCCGGTCCAGGCTGAAGTTTGTACGCCTTCATCTCCGTGGTATGGTACCACTTGAATAATTGTCCTGTATAAGACATATGACAAAAACAGAGTAATTGCTCTTGAAAAAGATTATCTATGCCAACATAATGGATGGAATAGATAGCACCTGGTTTCTTTGTTGCCGGATGAATACAAACACCGGCATTAAATAATAGTGGAAGTAATCAGACGAATGTATGCACGTCTAATTTTGACTGAGCTCCCTTTTCTTTAAACCACTTCATCCCACCAGTCCTGAACCTTTCTCTCTTGCCTTATCCTCCCATTGACCGTGCCCAGGAAAAACACAGCGGTGAGTGCGGGGCGGCTCATCGGGACGGCTCGAAGATGCCGGCCCGCGGCAAAAGCCGAGGTCGCGGCGGGGCACCCCCATGGCGGCTCATACAGGCGCGGGCGGCTCGATGCGGGGAAGTGGAGCTGTCGGGGCGAGGCGAGGCGCTCTGCGACTCCGGCCAGGGCGAGGCGACGGCAGGAGAGGCGAGTCCACCGGTGGGCGGCTGCGACTGGGCGTAGCGAAGGCAGGATGAAGCGGCTTGGAGACGGGCGAGGCGCTAGCGGAGACGGGTGAATCCGGCTCGAATACGGAAGCGACGGCAGGTGAGGCAGCTCGATCCCAGCTCAGATGCGGAGAGTACGGAGGCACGCTCACATCAGAGTCCTCCCCTCAGTGCCGACGTGACCCAGCACAACCTCAACTGAGTCCTTCCTTACTTAGTCAGAGGCGAGGTCTGGTGGCTTGAGATTAGGCCACGGCAGCGAGGTAAGGCCGTGGCTGTAGACGTATGCCGGCGAGTCGAGGTTGCAACGACGGACTAACTAGTCCGATTCCATGTCTATTTCACATTGCGGTTGGCCGGGCGTGCACACAAAGGACCTTTGCATCCCAATTAATTTTTGCGTGGCTGATCGCTATTGAGGCATGTTACGTGGGACTCCACACCGAGGACCGTCCAGTATCTTCCTAAAATTGCTATGATCTGATCCGAGGCCACCACGAAACATCTTCCAATCCTCTCCTGATGAACTCAGAATTGATGTACATCCTTCCGAACTGGCTCTTCTTCCTTCGGCTCATAGGCAGCTTCTCGATCCCTGAGGAGATCCCTCCAAGAACAGAACACCACCGTGCAATGCCCCACGGTGGGCGCCAACTGTCGTGGATTTGTCACGGCAGATGTCCGGGTCAACGGACTTAGGTTCGGGGCGAGATGCAACTACGTGGTGGCTTGAAGGGGTTGATCGGAATCGAGAATACATAGAGTTTTACCCAGGTTCGGCCCCTCCGATGGAGGTAAAAGCCTACGTCCTGCTTGTCTTGTATTGATGATGATGAAGATCTCTCGGTCACAAGGGTGCTAATTGCTACCTCTAATCTCTTGTGTTGTCTAAACTTGTAGACTTGTGTCTCTTGAGAACTTGTCCCTCTAGGGGTGCTCTACCCCTCCTTATATAAGTGGAGAGGGTAGGTTTACAAATAGAGTCCTACTAGGAGTAGGATTAGGACTAGTCTCTCACGAATCCTACTCCGGGTCTTATTTCCTTTAAGGGAATCCTTCTCTCTTGTGGGCCTTCTCCTGTGGGCCTTCTCATGTGAGCCGCCTGGCGCCGGCTCACCTGCCGGGGCTTGGGCTTGGTCATCCCGTGACCCGCTTGCCGGGTCATAAATAAGATGTCATGTCTTTAATGGGTCTCCTGTGAGTTGCCTGGCCGGGTCATTAATAAGATGTCATGTCTTCGGCCGGGTCTCCTTTGAGTCGCCAGGCCAGGTCATACCATGGGGTATATCCCCGTCAGTCACCACCATACATAACTCTATACTACCGAAACATCACTGAACCTTAAGTTTGCAGACCCTGCGGGTTCGAGAACTATGTAGACATGACCGAGACAGCTCTACGGTCAATAACCAATAGCGGGACCCGGATGCCCATATGGGTTCCTACATATTCTACGAAGATCTTTATCGGTCGAATCTCTATGTCAAGGATTCAGTTAATCCCGCATGTTGTTCCCTTTGTTCTTCGGTATGTTACTTGCCCAAGATTCGATCGTCGGTATCTGTATACCTAGTTCAACCTCGTTACCGACAAGTCTCTTTACTCGTTCCATAATACAAGATCTCGTGGCTAACACTTTAGTCACATTGCTTGCAAGGCTTGTTGTGATGTTGTATTACCGAGTGGGCCCTGAGATACCTATCCGTCACATGGAGTAACAAATCCCAGTCTTGATCCATGCCAACCCAACAGACACCCTCGGAGATACCTATGGAGCACCTTTATAGTCACCCAGCTACGTTGCGACGTTTGATACACACAAGGTACTCCTCCGGTGTTAGTGAGTTGCATAATCTCATGGTCATTGGAACAGATACTTGATATGCAGAAAACTGTAGCAATAAACTGACACGATCATATGCTGTGTTTATATTTTGGGTCTTGTCCATCACATCATTCTCCTAATGATGTGATCCCATTATCAAATGACATCTCATGTCAATGGCTATGAAATCTTGACCATCTTTGATCAACGAGCTAGTTTACTAGAGGCATACTAGGGACACAATGTTGTCTATATACCCACACATGTATTTAGTTTCCAATCTATACAATTATAGCATGGATAATAAACGATTATCATGAAAAAGGAAATATGATAATAACTAAGTTATTATTGCCTCTAGGGCATATTTTCAACAAGGAGGAGTCCTCCTCCAATCCTAGTAGGACTAGGACTCCTCCTTCCCACTTGGAAACTCTTTCCACCTTGGCTTTTTTTTCTCTCCTTCCACTCCAGCCGCATGGGCCTCTTGTGGGACTTAGGCCAGCCCACTAAGGGCTGGTATACCTCTTCCCACAGCCCATGTAGCCTCTTGGGTCGAAATACCCCTCCCGATGGTCCCCCAGCACCCTCCCAGCACTCCTGGTACACTACCGATGAGCCCGAAACTTTTCCGGTGACCAAAACAGGACTTCCTATATATCAATCTTTACCTCTGGACCATTCCGAAGCTCCTCGTGATGTCCGGGATCTCATCCGGGACTCCGAACAACCTTCGGCCACCACCATACATAACTCTATACTACTGAAACATCATCGAACCTTAAGTGTGCAGACCCTGCGGGTTCGAGAACTATGTAGACATGACCGAGACAGCTCTACGGTCAATAACCAATAGCGGGACCTGGATTCCCATATTGGTTCCTACATATTCTACGAAGATCTTTATCGGTCGAACCTCTATGTCAAGGATTCAGTTAATCCCGTATGTTGTTCCCTTTGTTCTTCGGTATGTTACTTGCCCGAGATTCGGTCGTCGGCATCTCCATACCTATTTCAACCTCGTTACTGGCAAGTCTCTTTACTCGTTCCGTAATACAAGATATCGTGGCTAACACTTAGTCACATTGCTTGCAAGGCTTATTGTGATGTTGTATTACCGAGTGGGCCCTGAGATACCTTTCCATCACTCGGAGTAACAAATCCCAGTCCTTATCCATGCCAATCCAACGGACACCCTCAGAGATACCTGTAGAGAACCTTATATCACCCAGTTACGTTGCAACGTTTGATACACACAAGGTACTCCTCCGGTGTCAGTGAGTTGCATGATCTCATGGTCATAGGAACAAATACTTGAGATGCAGAAAACAACAGCAATAAACTAACACGATCATATGCTATGTTTGTAGTTTGGGTCTTGTCCATCACATCATTCTCCTAATGATGTGATCCCATTATCAAATGACATCTCATGTCCATGACTAGGAAACCATAGCCACATTTAATCAAACGAGCTAGTCTATTAGAGGCATACTAGGGACATGGTGTTGTCTATGCATCCACACATGTATCTGAGTTTCCGATCAATACAATTATAGCATGGATAATAAATTATTATCATGAACAAGGAAATATGATAATAACCAATTTATTATTGCCTCTAGGGCATATTTCCAACACTGGAGCCGTACTACCGCCCCGAGGAGCGGTACTTCTACTTATGGTGGAACTCAGGATCCTTAGGGCAGGGAGCAACTCCATTTTGTCAGTAGAGAGAGAGAAATGTGTAAGTGATTGATTCTCCCAACCTTCCCAAATGTGGACCCCTCTTGATAGTACATATTTTCCTATGACTCAAGTCCACCAACATTAAATCGATACGAAAACATCGTCTTTTCTTTTAACAACCGAGGGGGAGAATAACCGTCTCGTGTCACCTGATAATCTCTGAAAGTTCAATGCACACAATTAGTATGCAAGGGTACTGTCATCAACCACCAAAACTACTTAGGGAAATTTATGCACTTACAATCTCCCCCTTTTTGGTGGGTTGATGACAACATGGGATTTGCCAATATAAGATAAGCAGTAAGACTTAGGCAAACCTGGCATCTACAAAATATAGGAAGGCTCCCCCTAGATGTGTGCTCTATTTAGTATGTCTTTGGAATGCAAAGAGCACACACTAGGATCAATACTCCCCCTATAATTTATAGACACGACCAACTACTTGCACATACGGAATGTGAGTTATAAGCGAGTAAGCAAGCATACTCCCACAAAGTAACTGATGCAGACATAACAAGATAGGATAGATAGCATGTCTTACACCATACATTAGTACTCACAAGTCTGGACCACAAAAACCAAAGCAAGCAAATGAGCGAGTTCACGAGAGAGAGAGAAAAGCGCAAATAACATAAAACACCCGCGACTCAGCAAAGCAGAAAATCCCTAAGTACTCTCTCCCCCTTTGGCATCGAGACACCAAAAGGGGTGCATAGGACCAAAGCAAGGCAAAGTGATGGTAAGCTCAGAGCGATCAGTCCTCCTCCTCATCATCCTCAGTCCTCCTCCTCCTCATCATCCTCATCTATGGCAGCAGGTACACCCTCCTCTGACTCAGCCCACTGGTAGTTCTTCTGGACCCATGCCTCCTAATTAGTAATCCGGTCCTCAAACCCACTGTCAACTGCTAGGCCAATCTTCCTCATGATGATCTTGTCATGACTGCGAGCCTTCTTGGCCTCCATATGGGCCTTATATTGTCCCATACCTAGAAGCAGAGAAGGTTCTTCATCTTTGTCTTTAGCTTGGCATCCCATGATGGAACATGCTCAGAAGGATAAACATAAGTGTCATTAGCGTAGTCCGACTCTAGCTCATCATCAGAGTCAGTGGGGGCAATCTCTAGAACAGAACGTGGAACTCCCCAGTCCTCCTTCACACGAAGCTTAAGAATACCGTGAGACATGATACGTCCATTTTGCATCATGTTTTCTTGCTGTCATTTATAATATTTTTTATCCATAATAATGCTTTTTGGAGTAATTTTAATGCCTTTTCTCTCATAATTTGCAAGGAACACACCAAGAGGGAGAATTCCAGCAGTTGGAAATCTGGTCCTGGAAAAGCTACGTCAGGCTACCTATTCTGCACAACTCCAAACAAGCTGAAACTGCACGGAGATTTTTTATGGAATATTTAAGGATTATTGGAGCAAATAACTACCATAGGGGCCCCACCAGGTGGGCACAACCCACCTGGGAGCGCCAGGGGGCCCAGGCGCGCCCTGGTGGGTTGTGCCCTCCTCGTCCCACCTCTGGTGCCCATCTTCTGGTATATAAGTCATTTTGACCTAGAAAAAAAATAATTAGAAGGCTTTTGGGATGAAGCGCCACCGCCTCAAGGCGGAACTTGGGCTGGAGCACTTTTGCCCTCCGGCGAAGCGATTCCGCCGGGGGAACTTCCCTCCTGGAGGGGCAAATCATCATCATCATCATCACGAACAACTCTCCCATCTTGGGGAGGGCAATATTCATCAACATCTTCAACAACACCAACTCCTCTCAAACCCTAGTTAATCTCTTCAGTTCAATCTTGTTACCAGAACTATAGATTCGTGCTTGTGGGTGACTAGTAGTGTTAATTACGTCTTGTAGTTGATCACTATATGGTTTATTTGGTGGAAGATTATATGTTCAGATCCATTATGCTATTTAATACCCCTTTGATGTTGAGCATGATTATTATTTGTGAGTAGTTACTTCTGTTCTTGAGGTCACGGGAGAAATCATGTTGCAAGTAATCATGTGAATTTGATATGTGTTTGATATTTTGATAGTATGTATGTTGTGATTCCCTTAGTGGTGTCAAGTGAACGTCGACCACATGACACTTCACCATATTTGGGCCTAAGGGAATGCATTGTGGAGTAGCAATTAGATGATGGGTTGCGAGAGTGATAGAAGCTTAAACCCTAGTTTATGCGCTATTCCGTAAGGGACCGATTGGATCCAAAATTTTAATGCTATGGTTAGAATTTATTCTTAATACTTTTCTCATAGTTGCGGATGCTTGCGGGAGGGTTAATCATACGTAGGAGGTTTTTTCAAGTAAGAGCAGCACCTAAGCACCAGTACACCCACATATCAAATTATCAAAGTACCGAACACGAATTAAACCAACATGATGAAAGTGACTAGATGAAATTCCCGTGTACCCTCAAGAACGCTTTGCTTATCATAAGAGACCGCTTTGGCCTGTCCTTTGCCTCAAAAGGATTGGGCTACCTTGCTGCACTTTTGTTACTATATTCATTACTTGCTCGTTACAAATTATCTTGCTATCAAACTACTTTGCTACTTACAATTTCAGCACTTGCAGACATTACCTTACTGAAAACTACTTGTCATTTCCGTCTGCTCCTCGTTGGGTTCGACACTATTACTTATAGAAAAGAGCTAAAATTGATCCCCTATAATTGTGGGTCATCAAGGCTATTTTCTGGTGCCGTTGTCGGGGAGTGAAGCACCTTTGGTAAGTGCAATTTGGTAAGGAAACATTTATATAGTGTGCTGAAATTTATTGTCACTTGTTACTATGGAAAACAATCCTTTGAGGGGTTTGTTCAGGGTATATTCACCTCGTCCTGAACCACAATTAGCTACCCCTCAACCTACTGCACCTACTGAAAAAATTGAATATGAAATTCCTTCGGTTATGATAGAAGAACTGCTAGCTAATACTTATGCAGGAGATGGAATAGAACATCCTGATATGCACTTGATATATGTGGAACAAATTTGTGGATTGTTTAAGCTTGTAGGTTTACCCAAGAATCAAAGTTATGAAAAAGGTTTTCCCTTTATCTTTGAAGGGAAAAGCATTGGCATGGTATAGGCTATGCGATGATATTGGATCATGGAATTGGAGTTCCACCAGAAATTTTATCCTATGCATCTAGTTCATCGTGATCGGAATTATATATATAATTTTTGGCCTCGTGAAGGAGAAAGTATCGCTCTAGCTTGGGGGAGGCTTAAGTCAATGTTATATTCATGCCCCAATCATGAGCTCTCAAGATAAATTATTATCCAGAATTTTTATGCTCAGCTCTCTCGTAATGATCAAACCATGCTTGATACTTCTTGTGCTGGTTCTTTTATGAAGAAGACTATTGAATTCCGGTGGGGTCTTTTGGAAAGAATTAAACGCAACTCTGAAGATTGGGAACTCTCCGAAGGTAAAGAGTTAGGTATTAAACTTAAGTCTGATTGTGTTAAATCTTTTATGGATACCGATGCTTTTCAAAAGTTTAGCACTAAATATGGACTTGAGTCTGAGATAGTAGCCTCCTTTTGTGAATAATTTGCTACTCATGTTGAACTCCCTAAGGAGAAGTGGTTTAAATATCACCCTCCTATTAAAGAAGAAATTAAAAAACCAGCACCAGTTAAAGAAGAAACTATACTCTATAATGTTGATCCAGTTGTTCCTTCTGCTTATATAGAGAAACCACCTTTCCCTGTTAGGACAAGGAACATGCTAAAGTTTCAACTGTGGTTACCAAAAGCTATATTAAAACACCTAAACCTGAAGAACAAATTAAAGTAGAACCTAGCATTGCTATGGTTAAAGATCTCTTGGAAGAAGATATTGATGGGCATGTTATTTACTTCTGCAAAGAAGCTGTTAGAATTGCTAAACCTGATAGAAAAGATAAACATAGACTTGTTGTGGGCATGCCTGTTATTTTAGTTAAAATAGGAGATCACTGTTATCATGGTTTATGTGACATGGGTGCTAGTGTGAGTGCTATTCCTTACACTTTATATGAAGAGATTATGAAAGACATAGCATCTGTTGAGATAGAAGAAATAGATGTTACTATTAAACTTGCTAATAGATACACTATATCACCAATTGGGATTATTAGAGATGTTGAATTCTTGTGTGGGAAAATAAAATACCCTACTGATTTTCTTGTTCTTGGTTCCCCGCAAGATGACTTCTGTCCCATTATCTTTGGTAGACCTTTCTTGAACACAGTTAACGCTAAGATAGATTGTAAGAAACAAACTGTGGGAGTTAGCTTTGGTGATGAGTCTCATGAGTTTAATTTTTCCAAGTTTAGTAGAAATCATCATGAAAAAGAATTGCCTAGTAAGGATGAATTAATTGGTCATGCTTCTATTGCTGTACCACCTACTGATCCTTTAGAACAATATCTGCTAGACCATGAAAATGATTTACATATGCATGAAAGAAATGAAATGGATAAAGTTTTCTTTGAACAACGTCCTTTGCTTAAACACAATTGACCTATTGAAACTCTTGGAGGTCCTCCTCCACCTAAAGGTGATCCTGTGTTTGAATTAAAACAATTGCCAGACACTTTGAAATATGCTTATCTTGACGAAAAGAAGATATATCCTGTTATTATCAGTGCTAACCTTTCAGAACATGAAGAAGAAAGATTATTGAAAGTTCCAAGAAAGCGCCGGGCTGCTATTGGATATACTCTTAACTATTTAAAGGGCATTAGTCCCACTCTATGTCAGCACAAAATCAATATGGAACCTGATGCTAAACCAATTGTTGATCACCAACGTCGGTTAAATCCCAAGATGAAAGAGGTGGTAAGAACGGAAATATTAAAACTTCTGGAAGCAGGTATAATCTATCCTATAGCTGATAGTAGATGGGTAAGTCATGTTCATTGTGTTCCTAAGAAAGGAGGTATTGCTGTTGTTCCTAATGATAAAAATGAACTTATTCCACAAAGAATTGTTACAGGCTATAGAATGGTAATTGATTCTAGAAAATTAAACAAAGCAACTAGAAAAGATCATTACCCTTTGCCTTTTATTGATCAAATGCTTGAAAGATTATCTAAGCACACAAACTTTTGCTTCCTTGATGATATTCTAGCTTTTCACAAATACCTGTATCACAACCTGATCAAGAAAAGACCACTTTTACTTGTCCTTTTGGAACCTATGCTTATAGACGTATGCCTTTTGGTTTATGTAATGCATCTACTACCTTTCAAAGATGCACGATGGCTATATTCTCTAATTTTTGTGAAAAGATTGTTGAGGTTTTCATGGATGACTTCTCTGTTTATGGGAAGTCTTTTGATGATTGTTTAAGCAATCTTGAGCGAGTTTTGCAGAGATGTGAACAAACAAATCTTGTCTTGAATCGGGAGAAGTGTCACTTATGGTTAATGAAGGCATTGTCTTGGGTCATAACATTTCTGAAAGAGGTATTGAAGTGGACCAAGCTAAGGTTGATGCAATTGAAAAAATGCCATGTCCTAAGGATATAAAAGGTATTCGTAGTTTCTTAGGTCATGTTGATTTCCATAGGAGATTTATCAAAGACTTTTCTAAAATTTCTAGGCCTCTTACTAATCTCTTGCAAAAGGATATCCCTTTTGTTTTTGATGATGATTTTCTTGAAGCCTTTGAAACACTCAAGAAAGCCTTAATTACTGCACCTATTGTTCAACCACCTGACTGGAACTTGCCTTTTGAAATTATGTGTGATGCTAGTGATTATGCTGTTGGTGCTGTTCTAGGACAAAGAGTTGATAAGAAGTTGAATGTTATTCATTATGCTAGTAAAACTCTAGACAATGCTCAAAGAAATTATGCTACTACTGAAAAAGAATTCTTAGCAGTTGTGTTTGCTTGTGATAAATTTAGACCTTATATTGTTGATTCCAAAGTAACTGTTCACACAGACCATGCTGCTATTAAATATCTTATGGAAAAGAAAGATGCTAAACCTAGACTTATTCATTGGGTTCTCTTGTTACAAGAATTTGATTTACATATCATTGATAGAAAAGGAGTTGAGAACCCCGTAGCTGATAACTTGTCTAGGCTTGAAAATGTGCTTGATGACCCACTACCTATTGATGATAGTTTTCCTAATGAGCAGCTAGCTGCAATAAATGTTGCTAATAGTACTCCTTGGTATGCTGACTATGCTAATTACATTGTTGCTAAATATTTACCACCTAGCTTTACTTACCAATAAAAGAAAAAAATCTTCTATGATTTAAGACATTACTTTTTGGATGACCCACATCTTTATAAAGGAGTAGATGGTATTATTAGACATTGCGTACCTGAGCATGAACAAGGACAAATCCTACAGAAATGTCACTCTGAGGCTTATGGAGGGCATCATGCTGGAGATAGAACTGCTCATAAGGTATTGCAATCTGGATTTTATTGGCCTACTCTCTTCAAGGATGTCCGTAAGTATGTCTCATCTTGCGATGAATGTCAAAGAATAGGTAGTATTGGTAAGCGTCAAGAAATGCCTATGAATTATTCACTTGCTGTTGAACCACTTGATGTTTGGGGATTTGATTACATGGGACCTTTTCCTTCCTCTAATGGGTATACACATATTTTGGTTGCTGTTGATTATGTTACTAAATGGGTAGAAGCTATTCCAACCAGTAGTGCTGATCACAACACCTCTATTAAAATGCTTAAGGTAGTTATTTTCCCAAGGTTTGGAGTCCCTAGATATTTAATGACTGATGGTGGTTCACACTTTATTCATGGTGCTTTCCGTAAAATGCTTGCCAAGTATGATGTTAACCATAGAATTGCATCACCCTATCATCCTCAGTCTAGTGGTCAAGTTGAACTTAGCAATAGAGAAGAAAAAATTAATTTTGCAAAAGACTGTCAATAGGTCTAGGAAGAATTGGTCTAAGAAATTAGATGATGCACTTTGGGCTTATAGAACAGCATATAAAAATCCTATGGGTATGTCTCCTTATAAAATGGTTTATGGAAAAGCTTGTGATTTGCCTCTTGAGTTAGAACATAAAGCATTTTGGGCAGTTAAAGAGCTCAATTATGATTTCAAACTTGCTGGTGAGAAGAGGTTATTTGATATTAGCTCATTAGATGAATGGAGAACCCAAGCTTATGAAAATGCAAAATTATTCAAAGAAAAAGTCAAAAGATGGCATGACAAAAGAATTCAAAAGCGCGAGTTTAAAGTCGGACAATATGTTCTTTTGTACAACTCTCATTTTAGATTTTTTTGCAGGGAAGCTCCTCTCGAAATGGGAAGGCCCGTATGTCATCGAGGAGGTTTGCCGGTCTGGTGCCATCAAAATGAATAATTCCGAAGGTACTAACCCGAAGGTTGTTAGTGGACAACTAATAAAGCATTATATATCAGGTATGCCTATTAATGTTGAAAGTAATATTATCCAAAATTTGACACCGGAAGATCACATAAAAGAGTCCTTCCAAAACACTCCAAAATCGTGAAAATAAGGAGGTACGTGATAAGGTAAGTAAACGGACTCCGAAAAATCCACAAAAATATTGCCTGTCAATTTTGGAATATTTTAGAATTTTGGAAATAAAGAAACTCCTAGGAAGCGTCCCCTGGTGGGCACAAGACACCAGGGCACGCCAGGCGTGGGTTGTGCCCACCTGGGACACCTTCCGTACTCTGTTTTTCTTCCATGTACTTGTCCTCCAAGATAAAAAAATCTATATATACTTCCCAAACCTGTTAACCACCGTATCGTGAAGAAATCCTCTGTTCTCTTTTTCCCTTGCTGTTTTCTGTCAGATCCCATCTACCATGGCTGCTTCAAGCTCCTCCAATGACAAGTTCTTCAAGAACGTCATCAACCCATATCTTGGGGAGGTGGTGCAGCACCCTTAGGTCATTGAGATGCATGAGGGGGTGCTGCACCTTCGCGATGTGCCCTGTCCCAAGGGGACGGGAACTGTGGATTCTAGGCTTGAAGATGTGGAGCAAGATGTCTTCCGGTGCAAGGGGATGGTGGAGCGTGGACTCCATGCCAATCACCTCATGATCATGGACCTCTCCCGTGATCTCAAGGTGGATGGCAAGCCCATGAAGGACATCATCTTCACCTTCAACGAGCAAATCAACTTCCTCCAAAGCCCGATCTATGACCTCCAGAACCAAGTCTTTGAATATGAGGAAAGGTTTAAAGGTATGAGTTTGGCTACTAGTTGCAGGACCGTGAGACTCACTCTTCCTCTCATGATGGTGGACCACTGACATGGAAATCCGAGGACAAGACTTCTACTTCACCACCATCATCTTCTTCACCACCAAAGAAGAATTGAGTATCGGGTATGGGCACTCCCCTTGGCTTCCGCCAAGCTTGGGGGAGGTGCCCCGGTATCGTATCATCCCACTATCTTTTTGCTTTTACTTATCTTAGTTCAATCTTTTGCCTAGATGAAATAAAGTTCAGTTCGATCCTTTCTTAATTGAGAGTTTGCTTAGTGATCAATCATTGTAATCGTGTGCAAGTTATATAATAAAGTTTAGTTTGAGTTTTTTGCTTTCTTTTCTTTCATGTTGCAAATAAAGAAAAAGAAATAAGAAAGAAATGAAAGAAAGGAAATAAATCAATAAGATCATATACTAATCCTATGGTAGGTGATGGCACCACATAAGGAAAAGTATAAGTAGGGAATTTTATTAGAGATTGACAAACATAGCCTTAGTTAATGATGCAACTCATGAAAGAATTAATAAGGGAAGAGAAGATTCACATATAAATATACTATCCTAGAAATATTTTGTGATTGTGAGCCCTCATCAAAATATTATATGCCAAAATTTTTGATGTTGGACAAGGAAGACAACTTAATGGTTTATGTTTGTTTATATTCACATAGAAGTCATATTGTCATAGATCCTTTAACATGTGATGCTTTCCCCCCTACCTTTGTTAGCCAAAAATTCCGCACTAAGTAGAGATACTACTTGTGCATCCAAAAACCCTTAAACCCAAATCCTATTTTCAAGAGTCCACCATACCTACCTATGGATTGAGCAAGATCCTTCAAGTAAGTTGTCATCGGTGCAATAAGGCAATAAAAATTGCTTCTAAAAGTGTAAGATCATTTAGTGTTAGAGAAAATTGAGCGTTATACGAACTTGGATGACAAAGAATAAAAGCGATAGACTAGATAATAAAGGTTATCATCTTAAGGGGCAATACAACGTGACGTTCTCTTGCACTAAGGGATTGAACATACAAACAAATAAGCGCATGGCAACCTCTACTTCCCTCTGCGAAGGGCCTATCTTTTACTTTTATGCAAGAGTCAAAGTTTTTCTCTATTCCTTTTATTTTTATCCTTTGGCAAGCATCATGTGGTGAGGAAAGATCTAGGCACATACGTCCAGTTGAATATAGATAGCATGAGTTATTATTGTTGACATCACCCTTGAGGTGAGGATGTTGGGAGGCGAAACTATAAGCCCCTATCTTTCTATGTGTCCGGTTGAAACGTTTTGCTCGTGGGTACGAGGTGAGTGTTAGCAATCATAGAAGACTATATGATGGTTGAGTATGTGGACTTTGCCTAAAGGCTCCGATACGTGACCCTTCCTGAAAAGATGATGAATTGTAGTTGCAAAGTTGACTGAGAACATAGTTTGTTGGTTTCTAATAGAGTTTTTCCTTTATACTTCGATTGTGTGATGAACTATTACTTATTCATGAGGAGTATATGATAAAGTTCTATGATAAAAGTCCTATTTTTAATTTTGTTGCTGTTATAATAATCAACATGATTCTTCTATGTCTGTATTTTGTTTTTATCGACACCTCTCTCTCAAAGCATGTGGACATGTTTTGCGATTTCGGTTTTCGCTTGAGGACAAGCGAGGTCTAAGCCTAGGGGAGTTGATACGTCAATTTTGCATCATGTTTTCTTGCTATTATTTATAATGTTTTTCCATAATAATGCTTTTTGGAGTAATTCTAATGCATTTTCTCTCGTAATTTGCAAGGAACACACCAAAAGGGAGAATTTCGGCAGCTGGAAATCTGGACCCGAAAAAGCTACGCCAGGCTACCTATTCTGCACAACTCCAAACAAACTGAAACTTCATGGAGATTTTTTATGGAATATTTAAGAATTATTGGAGCAGATAACTACCAGAGGGCCCCACCAGGTGGGCACAACCCACCCGTGCGCGCCAGGGAGCCCAAGCACGCCCTGGTGGGTTGTGCCCTCCTCGGCCCACCTCCGGTGCCCATCTTCTGGTATATAAGTCATTTTGACCTAGAAAAAATAAGAAGAAGGCTTTCGGGACGAAGCGCCGCCGCCTCGAGGCGGAACTTGGGCAGGAGCACTTTTGCCCTCCGGCGAAGCGATTCCGCCGGGGGAACTTCCCTCCCGGAGGGGGAAATCATCATCATCATCACCAACAACTCTCCCATCTTGGGGAGGGCAATCTTCATCAACATCTTCAATAGCACTAACTCCTCTCAAACCCTAGTTCATCTCTTGAGTTCAATCTTGTTACCGGAACTATAGATTGGTGCTTGTGGGTGACTAGTAGTGTTGATTACGTCTTGTAGTTGATCACTATATGGTTTATTTGGTGGAAGATTATATATTCAGATCCGTTATGCTATTCAATACCCCTATAATCTTGAGCATGATTATTATTTGTGAGTAGTTACTTTTGTTCTTGAGGTCACGGGAGAAATCATGTTGCAAGTAATCATGTGAATTTGATATGTGTTTGATATTTTGATAGTATGTATGTTGTGATTCCCTTAGTGGTGTCATGTGAACGTCGACTACATGACACTTCGCCATATTTGGGCCTAAGGGAATGCATTGTGGAGTAGCAATTAGATGATGGGTTGCGAGAGTGACAGAAGCTTAAACCCTAGTTTATGCGCTATTCCGTAAGGGACCGATTGGATCCAAAAGTTTAATGCTATGGTTAGAATTTGTAATTAATACTTTTCTCATAGTTGCGGATGCTTGCGGAGGGTTAATCATAAGTAGGAGGTTTTTTGAAGTAAGAGCAGCACCTAATCACCGATCCACCCACATATCAAATTATCAAAGTACCGAACACGAATTAAACCAACATGATGAAAGTGACTAGATGAAATTCCCGTGTACCCTCAAGAGCGCTTTGCTTATCATAAGAGACCGCTTTGGCCTGTCCTTTGCCTCAAAAGGATTGGGCTACCTAGATGCACTTTTGTTACGATATTCATTACTTGCTCGTTACAAATTATCTTGCTATCAAACTACTTCGCTACTTATAAATTCAGCACTTGCAGACATTACCTTACTAAAAACTACTTGTCATTTCCTTCTGCTCTTCGTTGGGTTTGACACTCTTACTTATCGAAAAGAGCTACAATTGATCCCCTATACTTGTGGGTCATCAAGACACCATGTAGTCAATAACAAGAGACTCACCAGGAAATGAAGCATCTCAAGTATCCTCAATGAGCTTAAACATATAAGGGCCATAGATGGGCACCTTCCTGTCAAGAACAACAGACTGAAGCTCCTTCCACATGATGTGGGATACATCCAAAGCTAAGTAACGACCTCTGTACTTCATGCACATAAACAGAAGATTCACAAGATACGAGTGAACCTGATCCTTGTTCCCAACGTGAGGAAATAGAGTGTTGCGGAAGATACGATGCATAATGTCCAGAAAAGGAGTGAGCTTAGTGCAAGTGCCCTTGGCAGTCTGAACGACCCTGGAATAGCAAACAAGCTTGGACTTGTGAATTGTTGTTTCTTCAGCGTGTGGCCTCAGTCCAACAGGCTCATCTAGACCTTGATGATCATAGCCTGAAGAATTCATGAAGGTCTTCTAGTTGGAGTGCAAGACTCTGCCACCAGTCATCCAAGTAAGGTTACGATCCTCATCATAGTGAAAGTGAATAGTGCCATAGAATTGAGCCACAATCTCGCAATCAAAATCCTTATTAAAGCTGATGATGGGAAATAGACCCCATTGAACACATAGAGCCCGAGATTCAGCAAAATAGTCAGAGTGGGGATTGTTGATCATGTGCCCCGTGTGGATGGACTTGGAATCAGTCACATAGAGATTTGTCTGGTTCTACAGGACCCCCACGTAAAGGAGAGATTGCTCATTGGTCCAGAAGGGATGAACAACCAATGCCTCGTCCTGAGGATGGTGATATGGGTTGCGCTTGCGAAACTCCACAAACTCCTTGTTTGTCATATCTTCAAGATCTTTGGCAACCTTCTTCTTGCTAACAGTCTGCTTCACGTGTTGCTTTGGTGGTAGAGCACTATAAGCAGCCCTGACATCTTCACACGTACCGAATCTCTTGGAACCACCAGACCGTCCAGGATTCATGCGACGAGCAGGAACTGAGCTACCATCGTCTGGATCTGAGCTATCATCATCTGGAACTTAGAGAGAAAGAACGGAAAGAGGCCAGCCGATTGTAGAGCATGTGGAGGGTCTTGAAGGTCTCCACAGAGAGCATGTTGAGGCCGGAGCCCCCATCGACGAGGGTATTGGTGATGGAGGTGTTGCAGATGATGGGACTTTGCGTCGTCCCTGGAGTCGAAGGAGATGATGTATTGAGTCCCTGGGGTAGGCCGCACGATCTCTGGTCCTTGGGGGATGCCGCCCGAGAGAACAAGGAGGTGCCCGGGCCGGTGGCCTAACAACGAGGCTTGGGACCCATCAAGGATGCAGGCCACCATGCAAGGCCCTAGTCGCCTTCGAGCCCTTCGTCGCCCGAGCCACTTGCACTCCCCCCCGAGTGGTTGTGGATGGGGTAGCGTGGCAGCAACGTCTTGAAGGCGCGCTCTGTGAGGCCGTCCAGGCTTAGCATCCTCATGGGTCCGATCACGCCCACTGTCGTCGCGAGGTTGCCTGCGCTGGCCTTGGCGGGGGTAGTTATCTTGGCTAGCCCCTCTATCACCGTCGTGACCTCCTTCATGCCCAGTGCCTCGAGAGCCACGACCCAGGCGGCGGCCGGCGCGCTCGTTGCGAGAGGGCCCGAACACCCGACAGTCTCCCGTGTTGTGGGAGAGTACGTTGTGGTGGATGCGGAACATTCCCCCGCCCCCTCCGTGCGCACTGCTAGTGGGACCAGGTGGTGGACCAAAACTAGACACCAAGACCCGATGAAGGAGGAGGATAGAGTGAGGCGAACCCTGCTCGGACCCGTCGGGCTGGGATTCGGCGGGGCCGTCACCTAGCGACGGGGGCGGCCCGCCGCCCGCGCCCTTGCCTCTAGCGCCGTTGGCCGGAGCGGGCGATAAGGAGCCAAAGCCCTTCCAAAGACGGTGACAAGCTTGGCGATGTGGTCTGCCCAAGAGTCGTAGCCCCCGTCCGTCGGGCGGTGTCAGAGAAGCTCGCCTGCCATGAGCAGCGCGTCCTACGCATTCACGTCCCCCACATGCATGCGAGCCGAAGAAGGTACGATGGGGCGGCTGCCCTGCTGCATCGGGGGCCGCGAGGAGTCCCGCTGCTCGAGGGCTGCACGGTCCGCAACGGCTGCGGCCGCGCTGCTGGAGAGACCACGACGACCTCCCCGTGTCAAGCGCTTGGTGCGTGCCCGACGAGTGTCAACCATCGAGTTGGCACAGGCGAGACTGAGGCGGAGATGGAGAGCAGCGGCGCACCCCTACCTGGCACACCGAATGTCGGAATCGGGGCTCCGCAGACCCAAGAAAGGTTCGAACACTGGGGTGCGCTTGATCTCCAACCCTACTTGTCCTCATAGATCCACAGCGACTCTCCAGTGGCTCAAGCTAAGGGAAATGAACAAGGACACACTCAGTTTACCCAGGTTCGGGCCACCTCGAGGTGTAAAACCCTACTCCTGCTTGGTGGATTTCTTGTGGGAGAAGATGAGTGCAAGGCGTGTTTTTGCCAGCCCAAAACTTGTGTTTGCCTAAAACGTGTCCACTACATGGTGGCCGACCCCCTTCTTATATTGGCCTTGGTCTTCTTCCCCCCGAAAATATTAGGCGGGAAGTGTTGCCACAACGACTAGTTTGAAGGGGGACAAGGTTGCAGCCTATCGTGACAAAAGGTGGTCTTTTCTTGCTAAATCTCCTTGTCGTGACGCGTCGGTGGGCTCGGGGATGACATCCGTCTTGCCGTGCCCTCGGTCTTGATCCTCTTGCATCGGAAGGGTAACCTTTGGGGTTGCTTTGGGAACCCGCAAGCTGGTGTTGTTCCTCCATCACCAAACAGGAAAGCTGATAACCCACAAGTATAGGGAATCACAACAGTTTTCGAGGGTAGAGTATTCAACCCAAATTTATTGATTCGGCACAAGGGGAGCCAAAGAATATTCCCAAGTATTCACAACTGAGTTGTCAATTCAACCACACTTGAAAGACTTAATATCTGTAGCAAAGTATTTAGTAGCAAAGTAGTATGGAAGTAACGATAACGGTAGCAAAACTAACAGTAGCACTTTTATAGTGATTGTAACAGTAGCGGCGGAGAAGTAACTTAGCAAAGCTAAATATGTGGAAAGATCGTAGGCAATGGATCAGTGATGGATAATTATGTTGGATAGCATTCATCATGCAACAGATATAACATAGGGTGACACAGAACTAGCTCCAATTCATCAATGTAATGTGGGCATGTATTCCATATATAGTCATACGTGCTTATGGAAAAGAACTTGCATGACATCTTTTGTCCTACCCTTCTCGTGGCAGCAGGGTTTTAATGGAAACTAAGGAATATTAAGGCCTCCTTTTAATAGAGAACCGGACCAAAGCATTAGCACTTAGTGAATACATGAACTCCTCAAACTATGGTAATGACCGGAAAGAATCCTAGTTATTGTCACCCTGGGGATGCGGATCATAACTCATGATGGGTTTCTACAACTTGCAAGATAGGATCAAGAACACATATATATTCTTGAAAACATAGTAGGTTCAGATTTGAAATCATGACACTTGGGCCCTAGTGACAACCATTAAGCATAGCAAAGTCATAGTAACATCAATTTCAGAACATAATGGATACTAGGGATCAAACCCTAACAAAACTAACTCAATTACATGATAAATCTCATCCAACCCATCATCGTCCAACAAGCTTACGATGGAATTACTAACGAACGACAGAGATTATCATGGAATTGGTGATGAAGTATGGTTGGTGATGACGATGGCGTCGATTTCCCCTCTCCGGAGCCCAAAACGGACTCCAGATCTGGTCTCCCGAGGAAGAAAAGGAGGTGGCGGCGGCTTCGTATCGTGAAACACGATGAACTCTTGTATCTGATTTTTTCTCTCCGCGAATAGGGTTATATGGAGTTGGAGATGAGGTCGGAGGAGCCATAGGGGCTCCACAAGCCTGCTAGGCGCAGCCAGGGGGTGGTCGCGCCTAGCAGGCTTGTGGCCTGCAGGTGGCCCCCCTCTAGTTGATTCTTGCGCCAGTATTTTTTATTAAATCCAAAAATATACTCCATAAATTTTCAGGATGATCGGAGAACTTTTATTTCTGCACAAAAATAACACCAAGGCAATTCTGCTGAAAACACCGTCAGTCCGGGTTAGTTCCATTCAAATCATGCAAATTAGAGTCCAAAACAAGTTCAAAGGAGTTTGGAAAATGGATACGATGGAGACGTATCAACTCCCCCAAGCTTAACCCATTGCTTGTCCTCAAGCAATTCAGTTGATAAATTGAAAATGATAAAGAAAAACTTTTAAAAACTCTGTTTGATCTTGTTGTTGTAAATACGTCTAAATGATGTTCAGATTTTCAGCAAACATCATGGACTAACCACATTCACAATAACATATAGGTTTTACATTTACTCATATCAATGACACAATTAACTAGCGAGCAATAATAATAACTCTCGGATGACAACACTCTTTGAAAACTATCTTGATACAATATGACAAAATGGCATCTCGCTAGCCCTTTCTAAGACCGCAAAACATAAATGCAGAACACCTCTAAAGAACAAGGACTAACTAGACATTGTAATTCACGATGAAAGAGATCCAGTCATGCTCATACTCAATATCAATTAACAGCAAAGCATACAAATGATGGTGGTGCTCTCTAACTGGTGCCTTTTATAAGAAGATGATGACTCAACAATAAAGTAAACGGAAAGGCCCTTCGCAAAGGGAAGCATTGATTTGCAGAGGTGCTAGAGCTCGATTTTTTTTAAAACAAAGATAAGTAATGATTTTTTAGTGGTATGCTGTCATTGCTCACATAACGACCAAGAGGTTTTCAACACCTTCCATGCTAGATACATTATAGGCGGTTCCCGAATAGAATGATAAAGTTTTTACTCCCCCTCCACCAATCAGTCACATTCCACGGCGGGCCGAATCCACGGGTACCGTCCATACAAACACAGTTCTGGGGGAGTTTTGTTTAATTAGATTTTGCTTTTATTTCAAGCATGGAACTGGGCATCCCAATTACCAGCCACTTTCTCGTGAATGATAGTGAATCCACACATATTGTGAGAATAACCCACCTAGCATGGAGGATACTGTCAGCCCCCAGTCGCCACATGAGCGATTTGGGCATACAAAACAGAGTGTCTATTTGAAGGTTTAGAGTTTGGCACATGCAAATTTACTTGGAACGGCAGGTAAATACTGCATATAGGTAGGTATGGTGGTCTCATATGGAACAAATTTGGGGTTGAGGAATTGGATGCACAAGTAGTATTCCCGCTTAGTACAAGTGAAGGCTAGCAAAAGACTGGGGAGCGACCAACTAGAGAGCGACACAATCATCAACATGCTTTGAGATTAACTAACATTAAATGCAAGCATGAGTACGATATAAATCACTTTGAATGTAAATATCGTAAAGGCTATGTTGATTTTGTTTCAACTACATGCATGAACATGTGCCAAGTCGAGCCACTTGAATCGTTCAGATGAGGATACCATCCCATCATACTACATCACAACCATTTTAATATGCATGTTGGCACCCAAAACAAACCATTATCCACTCTTAGCTAATTAAGCATGGCATGCGTAATATAATCTCTAATTGTCATTGCAAATATGTTTCACCCATAATGAACTGAATTCGGAACGATGAGCTAATCATATTTACAAAAGCAAGATAGGTCGAGTTCATACCAACTTTTCTCCATCTCAATCTTTTCATAAAATATCGTCATTATTGCCTTTCACTTACACGACCGAACGGTGTGGATAATAATAAGAGTGCACATGCATTGGACTAAGCTAGAATCTGCAAACAATAACTCAAAGGAAAAGACAAGGTAACATGGACTCTCTAATAGGTAAACAATAATGCATATGAGAGCCACTTGACATTTTCGTTGTGGTCTTCTCCTTACGACCCAAAGAAAGAAAGATCAAAACAAGAATGAGAAAACTATTTACACGGGAAAGCTCCCAACAAACAAAAGAAGAACAAAACATATTTTGGGTTTTCTTTTAATGCTACAACTAAGAAACTAGAAGGTAAAGCTAGAACAATTTTTTTGTATTTTTATCAGAGTTAATTAAACACACAAGAATAAAGCGAAACAAGAAAATAAACTACCATGGATGGTACAATGAAAGAGTATGAACACCGACTACTTAGATGAGTGTATGAACATGAATGTAAAGTCGGTGAGAAATACATACTCCCCCAAGCTTAGGTTTTTGGCCTAAGTTGGTCTATGGCCATGGCTGGAAAGAGCTCTCTCTCGGATACTTAGGAGCGTCCTCATTGTTCCATAGGTTAGCAAACTCCTGCAGCTCCCACTGAAAAACTGGCTCCGGGTACGGATCAAGGCCTGGTGCCGGTTCTGGAGCTGGGGGTTGCGTCAGACCCTAATATCTGTAAATGTCTCCGGGCATAATGGTGTACCTTCCTGAGCGAATATCAAACAAAGAAGAAGCAGGCAGAGTAATAATTTCAAAAGTACCCTGGCTAAAAACTAAGTTGTAAAGCAACCTCCTATCATCATTTTTCTTAATAACATCATGAGCTACCATATGGTCATAATCTAAAAATCTCGCGGGTAGCAGCCTCTCATCTTTCTCGTTAAGCCTAATGGGTATCTCAAAATGTTTGGCTAAACGAGATGCATAGATGCCTCCGAATATGGGCCCCTTCGAATGGTTGGTGTTCAACCATTGGGCCACCATAGCGCCCAGACTAAAGGTTCTATCAGCAAATAAAGCATGGCGCAAAATGGCGAGGTCAAGGGCACTAAGACTTCCACTCTCCCAGTGACCAACTAAACATCTTCCTACAAATAATGAATAATAACGTAGCACAAGAAAATGTAAACTAACCGCTCTTGCCTTTGACACACCTCTCTCTTCCCCTACAGCGATTGCGGCAATAAAATCTTCCATGCCTCGAGGACTCATGACCCACAAGTATAGGGGATCTATCATAGTCCTTTCGATAAGTAAGAGTGTCGAACCCAACGAGGAGCAGAAGGAAATGACAAGCGGTTTCCAGTAAGGTATTCTCCGCAAGCACTGAAATTATCGGTAACAGATAGTTTTGTGATAAGATAATCCGTAACGAGTAACAAGTAACAAGTGTATCAAAGGTGCAGCAAGGTAGCCCGATCCTTTTTGTAGCGAAGGGAAGGCCTGGACAAACTCTTATATAAAACAAAGCGCTCCCGAGGACAAATGGGAATTTCTGTCAAGCTAGTTTTCATCATGCTCATTTGATAATTTAATATGTGGGTGGACCGGTGCTTGGGTGCTGCCCTTACTTGGACAAACCTCCCACTTATGATTAACCCCGCTCGCAAGCATTCGCAACTATGAAAGAAGAATTAAGGTAAACCTAACCATAGCATGAAACATATGGATCCAAATGATCCCCTTACGATGCAACGCATAAACTAGGTTTTAAGCTTGTGTCACTCTAGCAACCCATCATCTACTTATTACTTCCCAATGCCTTCCCCTAGGCCCATATAATGGTGAAGTGTTATGTAGTTGACGTTGACATAACACCAGTAGAGGAGAGACAACATACATCTCATCAAAATATCGAACGAATACCAAATTCACATGATTACTTATAACAAGACGTATCCCATGTCCTCAAGAACAAACGTAACTACTCGCGAAACATGTTGATATTCAAGATTAGAGGAGTATTAATTATCATAAAGGATCTGAACATGTGATCTTCCACCAAGTAAACTAACTAGCATCAACTACAAGGAGTAATCAACACTACTAGCAACACACAGGTACCAATCTGAGGTTTGAGACAAAGATCGGATACAAGAGATGAAGTAGGGTTTGGAGAGGAGATGGTGCTGGTGAAGATGTTGATGGAGATTTACCCCCTCTCGATGAGAGGATCGTTGGTGATGATGATGGCTTTGATTTACCCCTCCAGGAGGGAAGTTTCCCTGGCAGAACAACCCTGCAGGAGCTCTAGATTGGTTCTGCCCAAGTTCTGCCTCGACAAGGCGGCGCTTCGTCCCATAAGCTCTCTTCTGATTTTTTCCAGGTCAAAACTCTTCATATAGGAGAAGATGGGCGTCGGAGGAGCCACATGGGCCCCACAAGCCTGCTAGGCGTGGCCAGGGGGTGGCTGCACCTAGCAGGCTTGTGGCCTGCACGTGGCCCCCTCTGGTTGATTCTTGCGCCAGTATTTTTTATTAAATCCAAAAATATTCTCCATAAATTTTCAGGACTTTTGGAGTTGTGAAGAATATGTATCTCAGATTTGCTCCTTTTCAAGTCCAGAATTCTAGTTGTCGGCATTCTCCCTCTTCATGTAAACCTTGTCAAATAAAAGAGAAAAGGCATAAGTATTGTACCATAATGTGTAGTAACAACCCGTAATGCAATAAATATCAATATAAAATCATGGTTCAAAATGGACGTATCAACTCCCCCAAGCTTAGACCTCGCTTGCCCTCAAGCGAAAGCCGAGATCGATGAATATGTCCACATGTTTAGAGATAGAGGTGTTGATAAAATAAAATACTGACATGAGGGCATCATGATCAACTTTAGAACAACAATACTCATTGTATTAGATTCTTTATCCTGGAGTAACAATTCATTCACAAGATAAAGTATGAACCAAGAACTCTATTGACAACCAACAAACTATGATCTCAGTCATTGAAGCAATTGACAATTTATCATAACATCGGAAAGAGTCAATATAAGAGCTTTTAAAGCAAATCCACATACTCAATCATCTGTTAGTCTTTCACAATTGCTAGCACTCACGCTGTACCCACGAGAACCAAGCTTCAATCGAACACAGAGAAAGATAGGGACTTATAGTTTTGCCTCCCAACTATTCACCTCAAGGGTGATGTCAACAATAATAACTCATGATCACCCACATCCGAGTGGATATATATATCTAGATCATTCACCAACACATAATGCTTGCCAAGAGAGAGGCAAAATATAGGTAGTGGTCAGGATCACCATGACTCTTGCATAAAGGTAAGTACTTCAAAAGTAGAAGTAACAGATAGGCTCTTTGCAGAGGGAAGCAAAGGTTGTCATGCGCTTTTTGTTTTTCGATGCACAAACCCTTAGTGCATAGGAACGCCGCATTGTATTGCCCTTTGTGATAGCAACCTTTATTATGCAGTCTGTCGCTTTTATTTCTGTGCTATCACAAGTTCGTACAACGCTTATTTCCCTTACAATAAAAGATTACACATATTTAGGAGCAATTTTTATTGCCTTTTGCACTGATGACAACTTACTTAAAGGATCTTATTCAATCCATAGGTAGGTATGGTGGACTCTCATTGCAAAACTAGGTTGAGGTGTTTGGATGCACAAGTAGCATCTCTAATTGGTGCAGAAGTTTTGGCTAATATGAGGTGGAAGCAAGCATGACATGTTAGAGGATCTAAAACCATATAACTTCTATCCGGAGGCAAGCAAGCATAACCTATTATGTTGTCTACCTTGTCCAACATCAACTTCTTGGCATGTAATATTTTAATGAGTGGTCACAATCATAAAAGATGTCCAAGATAATATATTCATATGTGAATCTCTCTTTCTTTATCACTTCCTTTCAATTGCACCAATGACCAATTACTATGTTTGTTAACTCCCACCAAATTTCAATCACCATACTTTTTATATGTGAAGTCATCACTCCCCATAAGATCACTATGTATTCCCTTTGCTTTTGTTATATTATTCTTTATTCATTACTTTCAAGAGCATAGTAATCTAGCAAAGCCCTCTCATCAAAACTACTTTTTATTATATAACTCTCGGACTTGCTTACATAAGGGGAACAAAAGCGAAAACTAAAAGGTAGATCATACCAAAACTTTTATTCTACTAGATCAAAACAAAATAAAAAAGGATCAAACTAGGAAATATAATAAAAAAGGAAAAAGGAAAAAGGTGTGATGTGATACGATATCGAGGCACCTCCCCCAAGCTTGGCACCAGCCACGGGGAGTGCCCATACCCATGTACTCAGGTGTCCTTCTTTAGAGGTGACGGTGGTGGAGTTGTTGATAAGGATGGAAGCTTGTTCAATTTCCTCTTAAGCATAATTTTTTGTTCCCTCGGGTCATCTACTTCCTGCTCGAGCTTCAATATCCTTTGAAATAATTCTTCCTTACTCTCCTGCAGAAAACGAGAAGGGATAAATAGCACTTTGGATTTTCTTCTTGTGTTTGGGAGGCCTGATTTCCTAAATTCCAAGTGCATATCTCCCAGTTGAGGTATAGGAGTCTCCTCTTCATCCGAGCTTTCTTCTCTATACTTGTCTTCTTGTTCCTCCTTCGAGAATAATCCATAAGGATCTAGGTCCCCATAGAGCTTGGGATTGGCAAGATAATGCGATATATAGCTCTCCCCATCAGACTCTTGAGACGACATCTTGCTCTAAATATGCTACAGAAACAGGTCAAAACGAAAACAGGAGGTATTGTCATGATACGAAAGTTGAAACCTTTGGGAGATTATATAATAAATTTTTGCCGACCTGAAGGGGTGTTCCACAAGAAAACGGAGTCCGAGAGGCGCACGGGGTGGTGACAAGCCCCCTAGGCGCGGCTAGGGGGGTGGCCGCGCCTAGCAGGCTTGTCGCCTCCCCGTGCATCCTTCGGTCTACTTTTTATTTTCCTAATTTTTTAAATATTCCAAAACTAAATAAAATTGCTATTGGGAAACTTTTGGAGTCGGTTTACTTACCGTACCACGTACCTATTCCTTTTTGGAGTCTGAAACATTCCAGTAAATCTCCCTAATATGCTCTCCAGGAGTTATGGTATCGATAACATTGGTTTCAACATTAATGGGAGTACCTGAGATATAATGTTTGATTTTTTTCCCGTTTACCACCTTCGGATTTGTGCCTTCGGCGTTGTTGATCTTGATGGCACCGGAGCGATATACCTCCTCGACGATGTATGGTCCTTCCCATTTAGAGAGAAGTTTTCCTGCAAAAAACTTAAAAGAGAATTGTATAGCAAGATATGATCACCAACATTAAATTCACGCTTTTGTATCCTTTTATCATGCCATCTCTTAACTTGCTCTTTAAACAGCTTGGCATTCTCATAGGCATGAGTTCTCCATTCATCAAGTGAGCTAATGTCAAATAACCTCTTCTCACCAGCAAGTTTGAAATCATAGTTGAGCCCTTTGATTGACCAATAAGCTTTATGCTCTAGCTCTAGAGGTAAGTGACATGCTTTACCATAAACCATTTTATACGGAGACATACCCATAGGATTCTTGTAAGCAGTTCTATAAGCCCATAATGCATCGTCAACTTTCTTAGACCAATTCTTCCTAGATCTATTAACCATCTTTTGCAAGATCAATTTAATTTATCTATTGCTTAATTCTACTTGACCACTAGACTGAGGATGATAAGGAGATACAATTAAATGATTAACATCATATTTAGCAAGCAATTTACGGTTACACCATGAATAAAATGTGACCACCATCAGTCATTAAATATCCGGGGACTCCAAATCTAAAGGATCGGTAGGAGGCACATCAATAGAGGCAAGACCAATAATTTCATCCTTACTAGGCAATTGTTTTTCATGGGTTTGCCTACGAAATTTAGAGAAATTAAACTCATGAGATGTGTTCCCAAAACTTACGGTAACCGTTTCCTTCTCATAGTCTATCCTGGCATTAACGGTATTCAAGAAGGGTCTACCAAATATAATGTGACAAGAATCATCTTGTGGGGAACCAAGAACAAGAAAATTAGTAGAATATTTTATTTTACCACACAAGACTTCAACATCTCTAATAATCCCAACTGGTGATATAGTGTCTCTATTAGCAAGCTTAATTGTAACATCAATTTCCTCTTACTCAGTTGGTGCAATATCATTCATAATCTCTTTATATAAGGAAAAGGGAATTGCACTCACACTAGCACCCATATCACATAAACCATGATAATAATGATCTCCTATTTTAACAGAAACAACAAGCGTGCCAACAATGGGTCTATGTTTATCTTTAGCATCAGGTTTAGCAATTCTAGCAGCTTCATCACAAAACTGAATAACATGCCCATCAATATTATCAACCAAGAGATCCTTAACCATAGCAATACCAGGCTCAACTTTAATTTGCTCAGGGGGTTTAGGTGTTCTAGCATAGCTCTTACGAACCACAGTTGAAGCTTTATCATATTCCTTTATTCTAACAGGGAAAGGTGGTTTCTCAATATAAGCAGCGGGAATAATAGGATCAACATATAAGTAATATTTTTCTCTTCAACTTTAATAGGTTCAACTACTTTCACTTCAATGGGAGGATGATATTTAAACCACTTATCACTAGGGAGATCAAAATGAGCAGTAAAATATTCACAAAAAGAAGCTACTATCTAAGAGTCAAGTCCATATTTAGTGCTAAATTCATGAAAAGCATTGGTGTCTACGAAGGATTTAACACAATCAAACTTAAGGTTCATACCTGACTCCTTACCTGCGTCGAGTTCCCAATCTTCAGAGTTGCATTTAATTCTTTCCAATATCCTTCTTCATATAGGAACCATCACAATAAGTATCAAGCATGGATTGATCATTACGAGAAAGTCGATCATAGAAATTCTGAATAATAATTTCTCTCGAGAGCTCATGATTGGGGCATGAATATAACATTGACTTAAGCCTCCCCCAAGCTTGAGCGATTCTTTCTCCTTCACGAGGCCAAAAATTATAAATATAATTCCGATCATGATGAACTAGATGCATAGGATCGAACTTTCGATGAAATTCCATCTTCAATCGGTTGTAGCTCCATGATCCAATATCATCACATAGCCTATACCATGTCAATGCATTTTCCTTCAAAGATAAAGGAAAGACCTTCTTCTTGACTTGATCCTCGGGCAGACCTGCAAGCTTAAATAATCCACAAACTTCATCCACATAGATTAGATGCAAATCACGATGTAATGTTCCATCTCCTGCATAAGGATTAGCCAACAGTTTCTCTATCATACCCGAAGGAATTTCATATTAAATATTTTTAGTAGGTTCGGTAGGTTGAGGGAAAACTCTTTCTGTTTCCGGTCGGGGTGAAGATACCCCAAAGAAGCTCCTAAAAGGATTACTTTCCATAGTGACAAGTGACAGTAAATTTCAGCACATTATATTTTTTTTTCCTTACCAAATTCCACTTACCAAAGGCGCTTCACTCCCCGGCAATGGCGCCAGAAAAGAGTCTTGATGAACCACAAGTATAGGGGATCTATCGTAGTCCTTTCGATAAGTAAGAGTGCCGAACCCAACGAGGAGCAGAAGGAAATCACAAGCGGTTTCCAGTAAGCTATTCTCTGCAAGCACTGAAATTATCGATAACAGATAGTTTTGTGATAACATAATTCGTAACGAGTAACTAGTAACAAGTGTAACAAAGGTGCAGCAAGGTATCCCAATCCTTTTTGTAGCAAAGGACATGCCTGGAAAAACTCTTATATAAAACAAATCGCTCCCGAGGACACATGGGAATTTCTGTCAAGCTAGTTTTCATCACGCTCATTTGATTCACGTTCGTTACTTTGATAATTTGATATGTGGGTGGACCAGTGCTTGGGTTCTCCCCTTACTTGGACAAACCTCCCACTTATAATTAAACCCCCTCGTAAGCATCCGCAACTACGAAAGAAGAATTAAGTTAGACCTAACCACAACATGAAACATATGGAACCAAATCAGTCCCTTACGAAGCAACACATAAACTAGGTTTAAGCTTCTGTCACTCTAGCAACCCATCATCTACTTATTACTTTCCAATGCCTCCCCCTAGGCCCAAATAATGGTGAAGTGTTATGTAGTCGACGTTCACATAACACCACTAGAGGAGAGACAACATACATCTCATCAAAATATCAAACGAATACAAAATTCACATGATTACTTATAACAAGACTTATCCCATGTCCTCGGGAACAAACGTAACTACTTGCGAAACCTATTCATGTTCAAGATCAGAGGAGTATTAATTATCATAAAGGATCTGAACATATGATCTTCCACCAAGTAAACCAACCAGCATCAACTACAAGGAGTAATCAACACGACTAGCAACCCACAGGTACCAATCTGAGGTTTGAGACAAAGATCGGATACAAGAGATGAAGTAGGGTTTGGAGAGGAGATGGTGCTGGTGAAGATATTGATGGAGATAGACCCCCTCTCTATGAGAGGATCATTTTTGATGACGATGGCTTCAATTTCCCCCTTCGTGAGGGAAGTTTCCCCAACTAAACAGCCCTGCCGGAGCTCTAGATTGGTTCTGCCCAAGTTCCGCCTCGAGACGGCGGCACTTCATCCTGAAAGCTCTCTTATGATTTTTTTCCAGGTCAAAATGCTTCATATAGGAGAAGATGGGCATTAGAGGAGCCACAGGGGGCCCACAAGCCTTCTAGGTGCGGCCAGGGGGTTGGCTGCGCCTAGCAGGCTTCTGGCCTGCAGGTGGCCCCCCTCTCGTTGATTTTTGCGCCAGTATTTTTTATTAAATCCAAAAATATTCTCCATAAATTTTCAGGTTTTTTAGAGTTGTGAAGAATAGGTATCTCAGATTTGCTCCTTTTCCAGTCCAGAATTCTAGCTGCCGACATTCTCCCTCTTCATGTGTACCTTGTAAAATAAGAGAGAAAAGGCATAAATGAAATTCTAGTGTAGAAGGGTCTTCCCTAGAATGAAAGTGAAAATTTTGCATAAAGTTATTCATGAGCAAGAGGTACTAGTCACACTTATCGTTGAGGAAGTCGGTGATGCCTGCATTCTCGGCTAGATAATAGAAATCTTCATAAATTTCGGCCGCCCTCAAGAATGTGTTACATGACCATTAACATGGTCAAACTTTTGAGACACGAGGAAGATTATACTTGAGTTTCTACCTCATCTAATTTTCATCTTCCTTAGAATTTTGGCTTGAAGAGCCTCTTAATAATCTCCTCAGCATTTCTTTCTCTGAAAAATTCCGAAATTTTTAGTGACCCGAAATAAAGGTGAATAAAACTCAACAAAACTCATACCAACTACTCCCACAAGTGCCTAGAGGATATATCATGCATCAAAACTACTTGGGACCATATAAATTTGACATGCAAGCTCAAGAACAAGGTCACCTCAGCAGCACAAATTTGCAATATACAACGCACTAGAACAAAAACTAATTGGACCATTGGAAGAGTCACATACCGAAGAACAATCTCCCAAAACTGTTTTGCGAATGAAGCTTTGAACAAGGAGATCAAAAATGGCAGAAAAATGAGCTAGAACACGGGTTTGAGCAATGGTGGGATTTTTTTGGAGGAATATGAAGTGGACGGGTGTTGGTATATGTGAAGGGGGGCACATGGGACCCACAAGCCTGGTAGGCGCGGCCAGGGGTGTCGCGCCTTGTGGGCTTGTGGCCCACTGGTGTAGCCCCCTGTAGTGTGCTCAGTGCCAAATATTTTTAAATATTCCAAAAAAAATCATACTCCATTTTCAGGACATTTGAAAAACTTTTATTTTCAGGTCACTTTTTTTGTTGCACGAGAAACTGAGAAAACAGGAAAATAATAGCATTCTTACTTAATTTCATCTAGCTAACAGAAAGTAAAAGTTGGGTACATGGAGTTGTGCTTTCTAAATTCATCCATCTCATGCTCATCAAAAGGAATCCATCAATAAGGTTGATCAAGTCTTATTAACAAACTTCTATCGAATAACATGAAACCGAAGAATTTTTGAATAACACTAAGTTACCTCAATGGGGATATGCATGTCCCCAACAATAAGTATATCATATTTCTTCTAGACAGTAGGAAGAGGGAATTCAAAGTTTCCAATAACAATCACTGGAATTTTTTCAATGGAGTTGATACTATGAACTTGAGGTTGTTTCTTCGGAAAGTGTACCGTATGCTCATTACCATTAATATGAAAAGTGACATTACCCTTGTTGAAATCAATAACAGCCCCTGTAGTATTCAAAAAGGGTCTACCAAGGATGATCGACATACTGTCGTCCTCGAGAATGTCGAGAATAACAAAGTCCTTTAAGATAGTAGCATTTGCAACTACGACAGGTACATCCTCACAAATACCGATAGGTAGAGTAGTTGATTTATCACCCATTTGCAAAGAGATTTCAGTAGGTGTCAACTTATTCAAATCAAGTCTATGATATAAAGAGAAAGGCATAACACTAACACCAGCTCCCAAATCACATAAAGCAGTTTTAACATAATTCCCTTTAATAGAGCATGGTATAGTTGGTATTCCTGGATCTCCTAGTTTCTTTGGTACTCCACCCTTAAAAGATAATTAGCAAGCATGGTGGAAATTTCAGCATCTGGTATCTTTCTTTTATTAGTCACAATATCTTTCATATACTTAGCATAAGGAGACATTTTCAGAATATTACTCAAGCGCATACGCAAAAAGACAGGTCTAAGTATTTCCACAAAGCGCTCAAAATCCTCTTCATCCTTTTTCTTGGATGGTTTTGGAGGAAAGGGCATGGGTTTTCTGAACCCATGGTTCTCTTTTTGTACCATGCTTCCTAGCAATAAAATCACTTTTGTCATATCTCTTATTCTTAGGTTATGGGTTATCAAGATCAACAACAGGTTCAATTTCCACATCATTATCATTACTAGGTTGAGCATCAACATGAACATCATCATTAATATTATCACTCGGCTCATGTTCATCACCAAATTGTGTCTCAGCATCAGAAACAAAAATATCATTTGGGTTTTCAGATGTATCTATAACAGGTTCACTAGCAGCATGCAAAGTTCTATCATCATCCTTATTCCTCTTATTACTGGAGCGACTAGGTACATCAATATTACCCCTTTGAGAATCAAGTTCAATTCTCTTAGGTCGGCTCTCAGGATACAAAGGTTACTGAGTCATTCTTCCACCTCTAGTCACAACTTTAACATAATGATCATTGTTCTTACTATTCATCTCATTAAGCAAATCATTTTGTGCCTTAAGTACTTGTTCTACTTGATTAGTTACCATGGAAGCATGTTTACTAATAAGTTTAAGATCATTGATAGTTCTACTCATATAATCACCTAAGCGATCAAGCATGAAAGCATTATGTTTCAATTGTCTACTAACATAAGCATTAAAATTTTCTTGCTTAACAACAAAATTATCAAACTCATCCAAGCATTGGCTAGCAGACTTATTATAATGAATATAACTTTCATCAAATCTACGAAGAGAATTTACCTCTACTACTTGTGTCGGGTTATCAAGACCATGTATTTCTTCAATAGGTGGTATATTCTTAACATATTCAGCTTTAATACCTTTTTCTTTCATAGATTTCTTTGCCTCTTGCATATCTTCAAGACTTAGAAATAGAATACCTCTTTTCTTTGGAGTTGGCTTCGCAGGTGGTTTGGGAATAGTCCAATCATTATCATTGCTCAATATATTATTCAATAGTATTTCAACTTGTTCAACAGTTCGTTCCCTGAAAACACAACCAACACAACTATCTAGGTGGTCCTTAGAAGCATCGGTTAGTCCATTATAAAAGATATCAAGTATTTCATTTTTCTTGAGAGGATGATCAGGCAAAGCATTAAGTAATTGGAGAAGCCTCCCCAAGCTTGTGGGAGACTCTCTTCTTCAATTTGCACAAAGTTAAATATTTCATGCAGGGCAGTTTGTTTCTTATGGACAGGGAAATATTTTTCAAAGGAATAATATATCATATCCCGGGGGCTATGCACAAAACCAGGAGCCAGAGAATTGAACCATATCTTAGCATCACCCTTTAATGAGAAAGGAAACAACTTAAGGATATAGTAATAACAATTTTTTTCCTCATGAGTAAATAGGGTGGCTATATCATTCAATTTAGTAAGATGTGCCACAACAGTTTCAGATTCATAACCATGGAAAGGATCAGATTCAACCAAAGTAATTAACTTAGGATCAACAGAGAATTCATAATCCTTATCAGTAACAAAGATAGGTGAAGTAGCAAACTTAGAATCATATTTCATTCTATCATTGAAAGATTTTTCTTTCCACTTGCATAGTAGTTTCTTAAGATCATCTCTATCCTTACAAGCAAGAAAGTCCCTAGCTACCTCTCCTTCCATAACATAACCCTTAGGAATATCGGGCAATTCATATCTAGGAGAGCTAGGTCTAGTAGGTGTCTCAAAGTGTTTAGTTTCAATAATTTCATCAGTTTCAGAAGTATCATGATTTTCAGCATTGGCTCTAGCAATTTGTTCATCAAGAAATTCACCCAGTGGCACAGTATTATCAAGCAAAGTATCATCATAAGGATCATGCATAGCAGAAGTGGCATCATTAATTACTTGCAACATATAAGAATTACTAGCAGGCGGTGGTGTCGCAAACTTACACATAACAGAAGGTGAATCAAGTCCAGAGCTAGATGGCAATTCCTTACCTCCCCACGTAGTAGAGGGATAGATCTTGGTTTTTGGATATTTTAGATTCTTCATAGTGATCAACAAATATAAATCCCAAGTGACTCAGTGAATAGAGCTATGCTCTCTGGCAACGGCACCAGAAAAAGGTCTTGATAACCCACAAGTATAGGGGATCACAACAGTTTTCGAGGGTAGAGTATTCAACCCAAATTTATTGATTCGACACAAGGGGGGCCAAAGAATATTCTCGAGTATTCGCAGCTGAGTTGTCAACTCAACCACACCTGAAAGACTTAATATCTGCAGCAAAGTATTCATTAGCAAAGTAGTATGGAAGTAACGATAACGGTAGCAAAAGTAACCATAGCAGTTTTATAGTGATTGTAACAGTAGCAGCGGTGAAGTAACTTAGCAAAGCTCAATACATGGAAATCTCCTAGGCAATGGATCAGTGATGGATAATTATATTGGATAGCATTCATCATGCAACAGTTATAACATAGGGTGACACAGAACTAGCTCCAATTCATCAATGTAATGTAGGCATGTATTCCATATATAGTCATACATGCTTATGGAAAAGAACTTGCATGACATCTTTTGTCCTACCCTCTCATGGCAGTGGGGTCCTAATGGAAACTAAGCGATATTAAGGCCTCCTTTTAATAGAGAACCAGACCAAAGCATTAGCACTTAGTGAATACATAAACTCGTCAAACTACGGTAATCACCGGAAAGAATCCCAATTATTGTCACCCTGGGGGATGCGGATCATAACTCATAATAGGTGTCTACAACTTGCAAGATAGGATCAAGAACACATATATATTCATGAAAACATAATAGGTTCAGATCTGAAATCATGGCACTCGGGCCCTAGTGACAAGCATTAAGCATAGCAAAGTCATAGCAACATCAATCTCAGAACATAGTGGATACTAGGGATCAAACCCTAACAAAACTAACTCGATTACATGATAAATCTCATCCAACCATCACCGTACGGCAATCCTACGATTGAAGTAATCATGAACGGCAGAGAGCATCATATAATTGGTGATGAAGGATGGTTGGTGATGATGATGGCGTCGATTTCCCCTCTCCGAAGCCCAAAACGGACTCCAGATCTGGTCTCCCGAGGAAGAACAGGAGGTGACGGTGGCTCCGTATCGTGAAACACGATGAACTCTTGTCTCTGCTTTTTCTCTCCGTGAATAGGGTTATATGGAGTTGGAGATGAGGTCGGAGGACCATAGGGGCTCCACAAGCTTGCTAGGCGCAGCCAGGGGGTGGCCGCGCCTAGCAGGTTTGTGGCCTGCAGGTGGCCCCCCTCTGGTTGATTCTTGTGCCAGAATTTTTTATTAAATCCAAAAATATTCTCCGTCAATTTTTAGGATGATCCGAGAACTTTTATTTCTACACAAAAATAACACCAAGGCAATTCTGCTGAAAACATCGTTAGTCCGGGTTAATTCCATTCAAATCATGCAAATTAGAGTCCGAAACAAGGGCAAAAGAGTTTGGAAAAGTGTATACGATGGAGATGTATCAACTCCCCCAAGCTTAACCCATTGCTTGTCCTCAAGCAATTTAGTTGATAAACTGAAAGTGATAAAGAAAAACTTTTAGAAACTCTGCTTGATCTTATTGTTGTAAATACGTTTAACTCATGTTCAGATTTTTAGCAAAGATCATGGGCTAACCACGTTCACAATAACACTTAGGTTTCACATTTACTCATATCAATGACACAATCAACTAGCAAGCAATAATAACAGCTCTCGGATGACAACACTTTTTCAAAACAATCATGATACAATATGAAAAAATGGTATCTCGCTAGCCCTTTCTGAGACCGCAAAACATAAATGCAGAGCACCTCTAAAGAACAAGGACTAACTAGACATTGTAATTCAAGGTGAAAGAGATCTATTCATGCTCATACTCAATATCAGTTAACAACAAAGCATAAAAATGACGGTGGTGCTCTCTAACTGGTGCCTTTTATAAGATGTATCAAAAGCCTCTCTGTCCGCACACACTGGTGAAAGGATCGATATGGTTGACTAGAGGGGTGGGGGTGAATAGGCAGCTAACACTTTTTAACTTTTCTTTAACAATTTAGGCTTAACAAGAAATAGGTTTGATAGATGTGCAACTAGGTGAGCAACCTATATGATGCTAATCACAACAACCACACAAGCAAGCAAGGGATACAACCCAATAATAACTTGCAAGAAGTAAAGGCAAGAGATAACCAAAAGTGGAGTCGGTGGAGAAGAGGATGTGTTACCGAAGTTCCTTCCCTTGTGAGTAAGTACGTCTCCGTTGGAGCGGTGTGGAGGCACAATGCTCCCCAAGAAGCCACTAGGGCCACTGTATTCTCCTCACGCCCTCACACAATGCGAGATGTCGTGATTCCACTATTGGTGCCCTTGAAGGCAGCGACCGAACCTTTACAAACAAGGTTGGGGCTATCTCCACAACTTAATTGGAGGCTCCCAACGACACCACGAAGCTTCACCACAATGGAATGTGGCTCCGAGGTGACCTCAACCCTCTAGGGTGCTCAAACACCCAAGAGTAACAAGATCCGCAAGGGATTAGTGGGGGGAATCAAATTTCTCTTGGTGAAAGTGTAGATCGGGGCCTTCTCAACCAATCCCTAGAAAATCAACAAGTTTGATTGGCTAGGGAGAGAGATTGGGATAAAATGGAACTTTGAGCAACAATGGAGCTTGGGGAAGGAAGAGGTGGTCTTCTTGGGGAATAAGACCCCCTTTATATAGTGGGGAGAAGCATCCAACCGTTATCCTCATTCACAGCCCGCGCTCTGCGATACTACCGCACAGTGCCATGATACTACCACAAGGGACTATGGTACTACCGCGGCGGGGTGTGGTACTACCGCTGGCACGGTAGTGACTAGACGTAGGCCAAATGCACAGGGCAACTAGCGATAGAACCGCCGAAGTGGTACTACCTCGAGCCCATGCGGTACTACCGCATGGTCGGTAACGACTAGCACAGGAGATGCATGGAAGTAAAAATTTACTTCCGTGCCTACCTTCGGTGAGGGCGGAGCTGCAAAAAAGTCCAGCACGGTAGTACCGGATATACATCATGGTACTATAGCAAGAGGGCGGATGTAAAAAATTACATCCGTGCCTAGTACCGCAGGCGCAAGTACCAGGGTCGGGGATAGCGGTACTACCGCTCCACCAAGTGGTACTACCACTAGCACTTGTGGTACTACCGCTCGCTTGAGCAGTACTACCGCTAGCCACTGAAAACTAGCACCCTGCAGCCTTTGCTTTGCACAGACAAGGAAACAGACTGGAGCTCCATTGAAGTGAAGGAAATGTGGTGCAATAGAACAGATATGTACGTGTTGATTCCACCCAAACCTTTCCGAAGCGGACCCCCTCTTAATAGTACGGCTTTCCTATGACTCAAATCCACCAAAAGGAAACATAGAGAACAACCATCTTCGATAAGCTCCGAGGGGCACCGAATCGTCTTGTGCCTAGACATGAGATATCTAAAATGCTCAATGCACATGATTAGTCCGCAAAAGCATTTTCATCAATCACCAAAACCACTTAGGGAAAAATATGCCCTTACAGCTGGCATGACCCCTGGCATCGCTTGGCACGACGCGCGTCACCCATGTGCGGGAAGCGGGTCACGAAGCCCTTGTTGGTGATGCCGCCACATGCCTCGTGAGGCGTGGCCCCTCGTGACGGCCTTGCTCTCGAAGCTTGTAAGTGGGCCACCTGGCGCCCAAGGTAGCCCTTTCTTCCTGGGATGCAGGTAGACGGGCATGGGTACCCCCAGTCCCAAAGGCCCGACAGATAACATGTGTTCTGGAAGAAGGACGACAAGTTTGCGGCTCCATCGCCACCATCATATAAGGTGACTTGAGTACTCGGGTATGGGCAACACCCTTAGTTTGTTCCAAGCTTGGGTGAGGTGCCCCAGTATCGTATCATCATCACAGTTTTTATATTATTATCTATATTTGTTCATTCTTTGAGTTATTGAGTGATTTAGGAGAAGTATTAGTATAATAAGTTCTTGAGTATGTGTCATGTTCCCGTGCTATCAATGTAACCGTATGTGAGATTTTTTATGGTGAAGATTAATATGAGTATCTTTTGCTTTTATTTTCATTGCATCAATCTTAGCAAAATAAATTTGATATGCTCATCCTACGGTAAGTAATGAAGGCCTCACATGACTAACACACCAGAACAACAACTATCATTCATAAAGAGGAGCGCAAATCGAAATGATTAAAAACATAGACACACTAACACAAACGAACAAATATCAGATCCAAGCAGATTCACGAAAGATAAACATGGATCGGATCATGCGAGATTCCCTAGATACACACCTCCACGTGCCCTCTAACGATGTTGGACGCATCGTCAAAATGGGGCTAGGTGGGGAGAACCTTATTCCATCTTCATGGTTCTTTCACCGCCTTGTCTTCCAAAGCATGACATGAACCCTAACAAAACTTAATAAAATACCTAAAATTGAGTAGGAGCCCTCTTGGCTCTCGCCGAGACGGGTCGGGGTCCACGGCGCCTCCATGACCCTAAGGCTATAAGAGACAGCACGAAGCGACAGTGGTGCCGACAGAAATGCAGGGCAACCTAATCACATGTGCGACACGCAAGACGAAGGGGTGCATAGCGTGCACACGTGTGACGACATTCATATTTAATGTAATTAAAAGGCCTCTATTTTTTATATGGAATCCTTGTTATGATATTGGAGGTAATATGTTTCTATTATCCACCATACTTTTTTGATAGAATTTGTCAAGTATGGGGTACATCTATGGTATGTGAAATAGTGTTTATATGCAATTTATAAATATACCACTTTTATGAATATTAAATATGTGTCATTTTGTGGATTATATGCAATAATAGTAGAAAATTCCAGAATTCAGATATCGAGATAGTCGGTTGTTTGTATGTGCCGTCAAATCACCAATTGGGGGAGGGTAGGGGTGAAACTTAAAATATGGTTGATGGTTTATCTATGATGTTAGATATACACATAAGGATATCTATATAGTATGTGTAGTGCTGTCGTGAACCGAGGCATTGCCCGGATGGTGAGGACGAGTTGGTGCGTCCTCGCCCGCCTAGGATCGAGCCTTGGTGCTCGCAACCCTAGGTTGACACGCACGACGTTATATCTCACGGCACGATTGACACGCCATTATAATTTAAGGCACGATTGTCACATGCCCACGCCCTTTTTTACTCAAGGTTGATATTTTTTTACTCATTCGACATCAATTTTATATAGTGTGATTCATTAATAATGTGTGACACATCGATTGTGGATGATTTTATGCACAAATATGAAGATATATCTCTTCTGGTCCACTATGAATATCATCAAATGGATAATATAATAAAGATTATTCACAATTATGAAGATTTTTGATAAATGACTCTACTGAATTTAGGAAAAGAAGGTGACCCCCCCCCTTCCACACTCTTCTTCCTTGTCTGGTGCCAACAAAATGAAGACACCAGACAAACAAAATTGTTACAATCCCTTTTCATCAGCATCCTCATCCCTATACAAAGAGATGAGTAGGTATTCTATCCAAGTGTGTCCAGTTGGTCTAGGGGAGTAGGTTCCGCTTATGCTTCTTCTCTAATAGCATCTCATCAAGTTAGGGTCGAGGCAATTATGAGCAGCTTGCCTTGTCTTCAACCCAATTTCATGACACATAGGTCAAGGAGTGTTAATGAAGGTCTGCAGAGAATTTCCCCTCATTGCGGCATCATAACCATCTTGTTCCAGATCACCTTCATGATTGACCAATCTGCACACAAAAGAGGTAGAATTTTGTAAGTTCCATAAACTTCATAAAGCAGCAAAACATAACTATTAAGGATCACATATTGGTTATAATTTCACATGTTGGCCATCAACTACTTCCTATGTATAGCCTACATTAGAAGCACATGCATCCCGGATAAAACCTTTCCATTTTTTTGCCTTAACCATTGGTGAAAGTCCCCTATAGCTTTGCATCCATGTGGTGGAATCACTACAAGAAACAAAATAAGTTTCATTTCATAGAAATGATATCATTGGGATGACTCTATATTAGAAAAACTCACATTAATTCTCTAATAGCTGGACACTAGGTACAAATCTTCATATATGACATCTTGAATCCCACATGCTCAAATGCTTACTTTGGACGATCGTGTGATACGATGTGTCCAAGATTACCACATGATACGATGTGCCCAGGAATACAATGTGATACAGTATGTCCAACTATTAGAGTAGACCACCATTACAAAGATAGGAAAACTATTTTTCCATGCAAAGGAAAACCCAGCCACATCAAATTGCATGTTCAATGATCTTACAAGCCAATCCTGGTGAAGCTTGCCAATTAACCCTTGTTGCTGCAACATATCATGTTACAGGTCCGCCGTATCAAAGGGAAGGTATGAAATAGGGTTACGAAGCTATACTCAACTCTTTCTTGTGAGTGGATGGATGTCATAAGACTAGAAAATCATCTCCACTATATGATTGTATTATAAGCTAGCCCATGATCTAAGCAGGTGTGTATTTTGTAAAGCATTGGATCTATGATGTAATATTATGACATGTGATGTATTCTTGGTATTTCTTCGTCGACTATGCATGTCAGCTATTGATCGATGGACTGACAGAGTAAGTGCAGAGATTCGGGGCCTTATCAGGGACTGGTCGCGACAAATGGTTTGCTGCAAACATGGACCTAATATGAATGAAATCAAATTCCCTACTCATTGATCCAGCATGGAAACATAAGCTACCTAAAACGGGCACTTTTGTCGATAGTTCAACCTAAGTGCAGTCGAATAAGGGTTCGATTTTGAAAGACATACTAAGATGTCAGAGGTTATGTTTAGCTTAGCTTTAAGATGATTCAATGTAGGATTGAACATATTACTTGAAGAAGGGATCAATTACATATAAATTAGGCCACCAAAGGTATCTCTAGAGAATAGGATGGTGTGTGGTGTGATCGCACATGCTCGTACTTGCGGTCGTACCTCCTAGTTCTAGCTCCATGAGATGAATCCAATAAACTTTTATATTGGTCCCGATGACGATGACATGCCCCCGAGATGTACCAACAAAGGACAAATGAATCACCGGGAAGATGGGGTGGCCCAAGACTGCTACTCGAATCCACCGATGCAGGGTGCATTGCCACCTTGGGGCAGAAAACAAGGTCGTTGTTACGCAACTAGCTAGGTCTTATGTATTTACGCATGTATGAACTCCAAGGTTCCCCTTACTCCACATAGACCAGGACACCTCCAATGACTCACACCATGTACCCTAGCCAAGATCACCTGTATAAGGCATGGCATGCACCTTCCATCGACACCTTACGATCTAGACATCTATTAATATGAGCAAGCACATGATCTTTTGGTCAACACAACTAGTTCTCTACAATGATATATTTACCAATACCACCAAAGGAAGTAGGGCATTACCTCGATCTAAGGGTCTGAACCAGTGTAAATATCCTCATGCGGACCATTTGAATCTCTGACGCCTATGTTACCCTCAAATGTATATTGATGGGAAGATATCTTGACACCCGAAGTCCAATTCATGACATCGCGCCCCGAAAATCCTATTACATACGTCTACACTATATAAAGGAGATGAAGGACTCGTGGGAGTCTCTCTCTTTTGCTCATCCCACTTCGTCATCGCCATCTCCTTTGAAGCCATCACTGTAGCCATCATCTCCAAGAAATATCCACCATCTACATCTTCCATTAGATTAGTCATGTAGTTCCTCCATTCAAATATATAGGGCCTAATAGATTTTTTAAGGTTGCCTTTGACCATTGGGAAAATTATAAATATATATGTTGTATGATATAAAAATTATATCTTTGGAAACTCATTCCATGTACAAATTCGATGGTATTTTTGAATTTACTGTTCATGTGGGAGTACATAAGCTCACACTCCGAAAACAACTAGCAAAGTCACTGCATGCCATCTTAGCCGATATTCCTTACACCTCCCTTGAACTATACCTACATAAATAAAGTAAGATGGTATGTTTATCCTCAAGCTTCATAAAATCAAGTTCACTCTCTTCTCCTTACCACAAGACATGAAGAGTGCCAAACACAAAGATAATGTGCACTTTAATTGGGCGTCTGTTTATCTAGACATGTATTTTTATAGGACTATAAATATATATTTCTCAATGATGTATGATGGAGATCAACTATGCATTTTGGTCAATACTAGAGGTTTCACACCTACTTTCCTTCTCGTACTAATTATTTATGTATTTCTATTTGTTTCCAACACAAAAGCTTTTAGTTTAGTATCCAATTCCATCATTGGTTGTTCTTATGATGAGTACACTAGCAAAAAATGATTTAATAATAAATACACCATATTTAGCTCATATCATTCGTTTGCATCTAAGATTGGATTTAGATATTGAAGATTGGATGCATATTTCTATGGTGCCGACTCGAGGAAACTGTATAGGCCAAAAAATGTTGTGGGGTAGAGTTTATAGGGATATGAACACCCAACTTAAAAAACTAGCGGGAACTTTTTTAGATGCAAAGTAAGTGTTGTGTTGGAGTATTTTTTTCTTCTTTCCTTCAAATTATTCTTCTTAGAGACATCATGGATGCTAATGATATGTTGGATACAAGCACTTTATTTATTTATTTTGAGAAACTCGCTGGTACAAACTAGCAGTACGAAACTAATCACAAACATCACACACACAATAGCCTCCACCACTATGAATATGACAATGCCCATGAGGGATTCCAAAGTAATGGCACCACTTAATGCATGAATCATTGTTACTGCATTCTACTTTAATAGCATGGCCCTTGCAGTCCCCTTCAGCTGCATCCATATAAATAAATAGAGTAAGATATGAAAGTTATCTCATGGTATTGTTAGAAAAGGAAGCAATGTATGGAAGGATCATTATATTGAAGCTTCATAGAGTAAGTTTGCAACACATCTCATTTCCTTACCATAAGACACAAGGAGTGCCAACATAAAGGTGCATGCAACAGCAACAATGATTGTGGGCTTGCAAGCCATGGCGAACACTTTGAATGGATCATGGTTATGTGGGCATGTATTTATAGGACTAAAAAGATTGTGTGATGGATATTTTTATTTGCGGTAGAGTACGATGGAGATTAGATATGCAAGTATGTGAAGATCGGGTGTTCTTCACTTATATCTTCTTCTCATATTAATTATTTATCAATTTCTATTTGTTTCCCTCACGACACATTTTGGTTCATTATCCAGCTCTTGCATTAGTTTATTTAGTTTTATAACAACTTTTGATGATGTGTACTTGGGCAAATAAATGCTTTAAAGTAGTAGTGTTCATCTTTATATCCAATACGAGCATTAGTTTTTGAAGATTGCACATTTCTGTGACCCCAATAGTAGGAAACCAAATAACGTCTCCTCTCACTGAACGAACATTGTCGAAAAGTCTAAAATAAATACAAAAAATACATTGGTGCCAAGTCTAAACTTGGACCCTGGTGGGTTGGTTCCACCACAACAAACCTAACCATCCGAACTACGGTCACTTTGCATCATGAAATCCATCTTGACTTATATTTATAGGCCTAACAAGTTTGCGTGGTGGAGAGATATGTATAGAGAATGAGTGTGCATTTTAATGGTACAGGAGGTATCATACCTACTCCACTTTTTGCTTTCAAGAAATCAATTATCTTATTTGCCACTGTACGAAAATATTTATTGGAGAAATGGACGAAGGGGCTACGAGTTTGTTATCCAAACCCCTGTATTAGCTTCAAAAGAGTGAAAGCATTTTTTTATGGAGAGGCCTTAACGGCAAGCTTTATTAAATTCAAATAATGCTTACATCGTGTGTTAAAAATGTAGCAATAAAAATTAATGATGTGTACTCGAAGTAACTGTTCAAAAAATCTTCCGATTCACCGATTTATCGTTTGATTTATCACTACTCATGGGGTGACCGATAAGATTATGCCTTATCTTCATCATTTATCTTTTGGTCCCATTTATCACTCTGACAAGCGATTTATCGGGAATTTACCGATAAATTAGGCCTATTCCTAGCGGCATGTTTGCAAAAAACTGTGTTTATTTATGTTTTTGTTGACCTTGTTATGCAATATGTACTATTGCCCTATTTTTGTTATTATACGAGGATTCAAGGGCTAGGATCAATGTAACACTTCTATCCAATATATTTTTGGTGTCGAATATAGCATATTTTAGTGTTGGAAACCTGGGATTTGCAAAAAAATGGTCGATTAATAGTCGATCGATAAAATTGATTAATCAGTCGATTTCTGATTAATCTCTTATCCCCAGCTGACCGAGACGCTAACGATAAGCGATATCCTCAACATAACATGTGCATGATTTATAATTAGTAATCAAGATAAGCCGTAACTTGATAATGTTCATGTACGTCGAGCCCAGGCAATAGTTTCTTTTCGAGAATACGTCTAGGTGTACGATAGTTTTATAGAAGGCATGATTTGAATTACAAGGACACTACCACTCGCTACGTCTAGGTGTATGATAGTTTTATAGAAGGCATGATTTGAATTACAAGAACACTACCACTCGCTACGAGCAATGCGTGTAGCAAGAACACCACGCCACATCCGGGCAAGTCCACATACAATCATCTACAACCAAGCAAAACTATAAGGAAAGAGTCATCCTAATTAAGAACAACACCGCGTCACGACCAACGCCGAGCACCTCCGAAGACCACAACTTCCCCTGAACTTTGCTCGTCGATGCACCATACACCATTGTATGCCTACAGGAGGTGGCAAGTGGATGGTAGACTTGCTCAGAATCGAAGAAGACACCGTCTTGAAAACACTGTCGATGGAAGTGCATAGCGTCGCTGGAGATCAATATAGGACCACAACAAACACCGGAGGAGAGATGCAAGGGACCAAGCTGTGTCTCCAACCAAGATGCTCCCAATAGAAGAATGACTTTAAGGAAGTCACCATCGTGCCGATTCAACACTGAATCGAGGCTTTCACCCAGAGACAACACTAACTATAAACGAGCAAGGGACAATGCGAGTGCATCTCGACAATGTCTCCAAGTAGGGCAACGACACCCACGGGTGCCATCGTCGCTGGGTCGGCAAAAGACGTGCAGATTTTCATCTGATCATCACACCTCACCTCACCACACCTCGAGCGAATTGGTCATCACTGCCCAAGTAGCCTTGCACCGCTGCCAACGCAACACCTAGTCGTTGTAGCCGCAAAGCCGAAGACCGTCGAAAGTGTAAAAGTAAAAGTGATTGTACGGATGATCTGATGCTTTCATTGTTTGAGAATCACATATTTATACAAGATTTGGGACGCAGTGTGAAGGCGTCTATACAAAGAGGCGCCTGTACGGACAGATGCGTCCGTACGACGCTTGGACACTAGTAACCGCAACTACTTTTCCTAACGATGTTTCGCTAATGACGCTTCGTTGATGTCGGTTCTCAACACTCCCCCTTGTACAACGTCTCTTATTTTGATTCATCTTGAAAGCTTCTTGTATATTTATCATTCATCTCTTGAGAATCTCCTCCAAAAACCCCGTGGGAAAAATATGAGGAGAAATGTATAGATATGTTATTAAAACTCCTTTAAACCCAGTGAGAAAAATAATAAGGAGAAAATGATGCAACATATAGTCCGTTATTGTCTCTTGATAACTCATATGAGAAAAACCTTCAAAGAAGGAGAAATTATTAGTGAATTCAGAGAACGATAAACATGCTTTAGATACTTTCCTTTAAAAACATTCATAGGAAAAATAGAACATAGAACATATGATCTTTATGAAGATATTGCCTCATTAAAAACATCATGAGAGAAAATTTCAAAGAAACTCGTAATGAAAAGATTGCTATGAGATGTGCCATGAAAAACTCCTTTAAAACCTAGTAGGAAAATTATAAGGAGAAATATGATATGGTGTGCATTAACGCTTGTATTTAATTGTCTCGTTAAAAACCTCTTATGAGAAACTTGTTGGTAACTAAAAAGATTATATTTTTTAGGAGATTTCTCCCCCTAAACTTTGCAAATCTCGAAGTCGTCTCATACCAATTCCATGAATGCATTTCTGGAACGTTGAATTTGGTAAAGACTTTGTGAACAAATCTGCTAGATTGTCACATGATTTAGTTTGCAAAATATCAATTTCTCCATTTTTCTATAATGCATGACGGTAGAACAACTTAGGAGAAATGTGTTTTGTGATATTACTTTTTACATAACCCATTTGCATTTGAGCAACACAAGTTGCATTATCTTCATAAATAATAGTTGGTGATCCTAATGAACCAACACCACATGCAGTTTGAATGTGGTTAATCATCCTGCAAAGCCATACACATTATTTTGATGCTTCAAATAATGCAATTATTTCAGAATGATTAGTGGAAGTTGCTACGTTGATTCTATTTTTGATGAGGACCATTTCCCAGCATTAGGGGGAGAATCAAACCACAAAGAATGCCAGGAAATAGATTGGAATGTAACAGACATTCAATCCTTAGATCCACGTACTAAAGAATCTGAAACTGAAGTTCAGATGATCATAGATTTGCAATACATTGCAAATAATCTGCCAGATGCATTTACTGACCATAAAGGTGTCACTAAATCACATATTCCCGTTGTTAATGCACCAGAACGAGTGGAGGTACCAACTAAAACCACTCAAACCGCAAATGAGAGTAAGATGGGGAGAAATCTGGTTAGCCAGAATATAGCTTCTCAAAAGCCTCCGCGGAAACAGAGGAAATCAAATCTTCTGCCAGTAAATGCAATTCAACCTCGAGTTGAAGGATACCAACGAGATGCTCAACATCTTGAACCCAGCATAAATGCGCATAAAAACATAATAGCTGGGAGATCGGAACACCATGACTCTATTGTTGCGGGAAATCACATAGAGTGTCAAGGTATAAAAGAAATTTCCATTAACTATATAGAATCAGGAGAATCATATAATAGAGAGACTACAATTGTCGACATATATTTTGCCTCTGAAATTGCCGAAACCCTTCAATTGGATCCAGAACCAAAGACCGTCAGGGAGTGCCTCAAGCGTCCTGATTGGCCTAAATGGAAGGAAGCAATCGAGGCAGAACTGCGCTCGCTCAACAAAAGAGAGGTATTTTCCTTAGTAATACCTACTCCTCATAATGTCTTCCCTGTGGGAGCAAAATGGGTTTTTGTTCGGAAAAGGAATGAAAACAATGAGGTGGTGAGATATAAAGCGAGGCTTATAGCACAAGGGTTCACGCAGAGACCCGGCATCGATTACGATGATACATACTCTCCTGTTATGAGTGGAATAACGTTTCGATACTCAATATCTATGGCAGTACAAATGAGTTTATCTATGCAGTTGATGGATGTAGTCACGGCATACTTATATGGGTCACTCAAATCGATCATATATATGAAAGTCCCTGAAGGACTTAAAATGTTGAATCCAAAAGCAAATCGCAACGCATATTGTGTAAAATTACAAAAGTCACTCTATGGCTTAAAACAGTCGGGTAGAATGTGGTATAACCGACTGAGTGAGTTCCTTATTCAGAAATGCTACTCAAATAATGATGATTGCCCTTGTGTATTTATAAAGAAGTCCTCAATTGGATTTTGCATCATCTCTGTGTACGTTGATGACCTCAATATCATTTGGAGTACACCTGATATAGAAGAAGCACGCAATCATCTAATGGCGGAATTTGAGATGAAAGATTTGGGAAAGACCAAATTCTGCTTAGGCTTACAACTTGAGCACCTTCCCTCGGGAATTTTAGTATACCAACCTGCTTATATTCAAAAGGTTTTGGAAAACATTAATATGGACAAATCATATCCAACCAAAACACCCATGGTTGTCAGATCCCTTGATATGAATAAAGATCTTTTTAAACCTCGGGATGATGACGAAGATATTTTAGGACCTGAGTTCCCATATCTCAGTGCCATTGGTGCGCTAATGTACCTTGCAAATTGCATCAGATATTGCATTTGCGGTAAATTTACTAGCTAAACATAGCGTTGCTCCAACAAAACGTCATTGAACGGGAGTAAAGAATATCCTTAGATATTTACATGGCACAAGATCTTGGCTTATTCTATCAGAAAAACCAAGATGTGACTATGGTAGGATATACTAACGCTGGCTATCTATCTGATCCTCATAACGCCAGGTCAGAGATAGGTTTCGTATTCTTATATGGTGGAACTGCTTTTTCATGGAAGTCAACAAAACAGACTCTCGTAGCAACTTCAACTAATCATTCCGGCGGTGGTTCCCGGTGAAAAAGCGGCAACGTGGGCCGCTCCTTACACCAAGGCCATGTCGGCGACGTGCGGCACGGTGGCGAGGAGTGTCTCTCTTTGGATAAAGCGAGCGAAAGCGAAAGCCAGTGATGATAGGTTTCTCCCTGCCATGACCTACCTTTTCTTGTCCTTCCCGTGATGGCTCTATGTCTCTTTCTACTGAGGTCATGCTGATAACGTGTAAAAGTAAAAATGATTGTACGAATGATCTAATGCTTTCATTGATTGAGAATCACATATGTATACAAGATTTGAGACGCATTATGAAGGCGTCTGTACAAAGAGGCGTCTGTACGGACAGATGCGTCCGTACGACGCTTGGGCACTAATAACCGCTAACTACGTTTCCTAACAACGTTTCGCTAATGACGCTTCGTTGATGTCGGTTTTCAACAGAAAGATCACACGACCGAGAGAAACACATCCCAACCAACACCTTCGACCTGGCCAAAGAACAACAGCCACCTCACACCTCCGACACGGGCGAGGACCGTCAACGACAACCGTCACCAGACCTGGCCAAACGGGCCGGCCCGGCCCGGCCCGCCGTAAAACGTGCCTGGCACGGCACGGCCCGCCTCGACACGATTAGTATACGGGTCGTGTCGTGCCGGTCCGCGTGCGCAGCCTTGCGGTCCAGGCACGGCCCGTTTGCTAATCGGGTCGGCCCGTCGGCACGTCAGGCTCGCTAATATGTCTACTATTTGACGCATTGAGCATTTTTTAGTCTATTTTTACTTATTGGGTTGTATAAAAAAATAAAAAATAAAAAAGATAATAGGGCGGTGCCGTGTCGGCCCGCGTGCTGGTGGTGGCGATCCAGGCACGGCCCAAGACGGACCGCGGGCCTGACACGACCCGTTTAGCTCGTGTCGGGCCGGGCCACGTGCCGGGCCGGCGCGGCGTGCCGCTTGGGCCGGCCCGTTTGGCCAGGTTTGACCGTCACCCACTCGGCCTTGCAACGACCCTAACACCTAGGGCCAGATTGGACTTGATACACCCAAATCTGACCAGCCCCTTCCACGGACAACGTCACGCCGGCGCCACCAGGAGAGCTCCCCCACTCACTATACGACCCACGGGTGGTCGGCCGCTCGCTGCTCGCCTGGAGCACCTGCCTAGCCGAGCCATCGGAGCCCCGCCACCATCCTGGCATGTTGCTCGCTCCGCCACCTCTAGCACGCCGCCGAGCCCGTCCGCCTCCAGCACGCCGCTGCCGTCTCCGCCAGATCCGCCACTCCACCACGCCTCCCGCCGTGCGACGACGACGACGCGCGGCTGCCCGCACCGCCGCCCGCGCCGCCCATGGGACTCCACCACCGCACGAAGGGAGCTGTGGAGGCGCGCCACCTTGGTCCGTCGCCTTTGGCAACCGGGCATGGCCACCACCGCTAGCGCCGGTGGCGGCAACGACCGAGGGAGGAAGGAGATCAGCGATCCGCTTGATCTAGGGTTGGGGCCTCGAGAGTCACTCGTGCGACCGACCCGGGAGGCCGGAGGCGGAGGGGAAAAGGGGAAAAGTCGACATTAGTTTCTGAAGATTAGACGAAAATGCTCTTTAGAGCACGGGTTTCATAGAGCCCGAGTTTGACTTGGACAAAATTCAAATTTTCACGGTTCAATTTTTTTTTAAAAAAAATACACACATACTTAGAAACATAAAACACATGTGTGTAAATTTTCAGGACGAAACATCTTAAAATGAGTGCTACATAAAAAACAAATCTGAGACTTTTTAATGGATGTACTATTCATCCTCAAAGTTCATGAACAGTGGAGAGGGGGGGAGTTGAAGGATGTTGTGACTAACTATTTTGTAGACCTATTCACATCCCATGCAGGTACCTGTCTTGATGAGCTCTTGAGCCATATTGATCCTCGAGTAACAGCCCCCATGAATTAGATGTTGGGCAAAGAGTTCACCAGAGAGGAAATTTTTGAGGCCTTGCAAAGTATTGGAGATCTCAAAGCACCGGGACCGGATGGTATGCCCTCCATCTTCTATAAAAAATGTTGGGACATTGTTGGCGACAAAGTAGTTGCGGAGGTGCTGAATGTTCTCAACGGAGGGCCCATGCCAGAGGGCTGGAACGAGACTTGTGTGGTGCTTATCCCGAAAGTAAATAATCCAGATAGTATGAAGGACCTTCGACCAATCAGTCTTTGCAATGTGGTGTACAAATTGGTGTCCAAGGTACTATCTAACCGGTTAAAACAGATCCTCCCCGACATCATTGCCTTTGTTCCGGGTCGACTGATTACGGATAACATCTTGCTTGCCTATGAGTGCACTCATTATATGCAGAATAAGCATGGAGGAAAGGAAGGATTTGCAGCGGTGAAGCTAGACATGAGCAAGGCTTACGATCGGGTGGAATGGTTATTTTTGGAAAAAATGATGAACAAGCTGGGATTCCAAGATGCATGGATTAACAAGATCATGTTGTGTGTGACTTCAGTCTCATACAAATTCAGAGTTAATGGGGAATGCACAGGTGTTATCATGCCACAAAGAGGGTTGCGTCAGGGTGATCCTTTATCAAGGCCGAGGTGCAGAAGGTTTGTGCAGAAGGTTTGTGCAGAAGGTTTCTCGTCTTTGTTAAACAAGGCCGAGGTGGAGGGCACACTGAAAGGAATCCGCATTTGCAATGCAGACCCGAGTTTCAACCATCTACTATTTGCAGATGACTCACTAGTACTTATCAAAGCGTCGTGTGAGAGTGCTACGTATCTGCAAAATGTGCTACAACTTTATGAGGTTTGCTCGGGACAGATTGTGAATTATGACAAATCTTCGGTTATGTTTAGCAAGAACACAAGAGCGGAACAGAAAAATGAGGTGCTCCAAGCCTTAAATATCAGAGCCGAAGCTAAGACTGAGAGGTATCTTGGGCTCCCTGTCTATGTGGGACAATCTAGGACAAAAATCTTTGAATACCTGAAGGATCGGATATGGAAAAAGATTCAAGGGTGGCAAGAAAGGCTTCTTTCAAAGATGGGGAAGGATGTTCTTATTAAAGCATGCGCGCAGGCCATCCCGACCTTTGCCATGTCCTGTTTTGATCTTACAAAAACGCTGTGTGAAGAGATTGGAATGATGATATGCAGATTTTGGTGGGCAAAGCAAGAAAAGAACAACACCATGCATTGGTTGAGTTGGGAGCTGTTAACGAAGCCAAAGAAGGAGGGAGGCCTGGATTCCGCGATATCTATGGATTCAATTTGGCCATGCTGGCCCGGCAAGCATGGCGTATGCTGGAAGCACCGGAATCACTATGTGCACGTGTTCTCAAAGCACGATATTTCCCGAATACTTCTATCCTCGGAGCGGCTACATACCCGGGGATATCGTATACATGGAGGAGTATTTTAAAAGGGGTAGGCCTGCTGAAAGAAGGACTTATATTCCGGGTAGGGGACGGCACCTCTATCAACATTTGGAAGGATCCATGGCTTGCTCGTGAGGGAAGGCGAAATCCAGTAACGCCGAGAGGGCATTGTCTTCTCACTAGAGTTTGTGAACTTGTTGATCCTGACACACAAACCTGGGATGAGTACCTTGTGCGAGCAATTTTCAGAGAAGAGGATGCGAAGGTGATCCTAGCTATCCCTGTCAGAGACGAGTTTGAGGATTCTTTTGCATGGCACTATGACAGCAAAGGCATTTTTTCAGTCAAATCTGCCTACCAGGTGTATGTGCAGCAAAGAGATGTGGGCCGGCCATCTTCGGCTAGCCCAACACCAAGAGATTGGGACTGGAAGGAGATCTGGAATCTCCCCTGCCAACCAAAAATACAACAATTCATGTGGCGTTTAGCACATAATAGCCTGCCTCTGAAACTGTCTATGAAAAGGAGGGGTATCCAATGTGAAACCGTTTGTGTCTGCTGTAGTAGAAGGGATGAGGATGGAGCGCACTTATTCCTGAACTGCAAATTTGTCAAGACTGTGTGGCGGAGCTTGCTTCTTGAAAAGGAACGTCTATGTATGACTGAATGCAAGGACGCTGGAGAACTGATGCTTTTTGTTCTCAGGTTGCCAGAACAGAAAAGAGTGCTGGTTACCTGTCTCTTGTGGCGATGGTGGACCTGGAGGAATAAAACTAATGCTGGAGAGAAGACAATACCGCTGGAAAAACTTGTTGGAGAGATTAGTCACTGGGCCAATGATTCTCTGAATTTCTATGCAAAATCTCGTACTGACACCCCTGGACAAGTTGTGCATGTGTGGAAGAAACCTGAAGGGGACTGGCTGAAAATAAACTGTGTTGGGGCGTTTAATGCAGTCGATGGATCTGGAGGCTGGGGCTTCGTGGTCCGCGACCAGGCTGGAGATGTGAGAGGCTCCGGCGCGGGCTGCTTGCGGCATGTAGCAAGTGCGCTGCAGACGGAAGCGGCTGCATGCGGCGCAGCGTTGCAAGCGGCCTCGCAATGGGGTATGCAGTATGTGCATGTGGAGTCAGACTGCCAGACGCTCATCAAAGCGCTACAAAGTTCAGATTTAGACCGGGCACAAGAAGGCATCTTGTTCAGAGAAATCAAAGTCTTTGCTCGTCAGAATTTTAATGCTTGTTTGTTCTCATTTGCCCCCAGGGCTTGTAATAATCTAGCGCATACCATGGCTGCTTTTGGTGCTACCAAACAGGTTGCTTCCCAGCTGTGGCTGGATGACCTGCCTAATGATTTACTCGTTCGTCTGGCCAGCAATGTGGCTGCGCCTGTCTAAGTATGGAATCAGAGTGTTCCATTAAAAAAAAAAAGTTCATGAATTTGTCCTTTTTACACAGATCGCCTTTAAGGTATTTCATTCTCAATTTTTACATACACATATATAACATTCTTGTTTACTTGTACGATTTGTTTCAGATTTTTTAAAACTGAAAAGTACGAATTTTGATTTTTTTTTTAAATTCCGGACTTCATGGAGCCCGTGCTCCAAAACGCTCTACTCAAGATTAGAAGCATACTTATTTGGGCCACACACACACGCAACCCTATAACCCTGGAGATGCCGGGAATACCACATGGATGGAAGGCTATTATTCCTGCTGCTGCTGGCCGTGCGCCTGTGTTGTGCTACTGCATGTAGGGGTCGCACCGTGCACAAATATCGCAACCAGAAGAGACGTCCCAAACAATCAAAATCGAGTTATAGGGCTAGAGACCAATTTGATTCTGACGGTATGATTTTAGTTAGCATCAGAGACAGACAGCTGGTTTAACAGGAGGAGTTTTCAAACGCATGATTAAAAACGTTTACTTGAGAGAGCTGGTTTTCAGCAGCTCTCAATCATGAAGCGAGCCCTCAAGGCCAAAAAGAAGTAAAATTTCATTTTGTTTTGGTTGGGGCGCGCCAGGCCCAGCCAGCAGTGCAACAGCTGGACGACACACAAGGGCCCCAGCAGCAAGCTACTGTGGTGAACCCTTCCCCATAAAAAATAAATTTAATATCATTGTGAGCACATGACCCACATATCAGATATTAAACTGATAAGAACAGATACTACACTTGATCTTAGCCAAAAGGCCGAGAAAGGTATGCTTAAACTCGCTGCCCTGGGTCTGCTTATATAGCGCGTTGTCGACTCCCCTCGCCTTGGCCGGGCGAGGTGGGACTAAACGATAGCGCTGCGCAGCTCTCTGTTCCGTTTGTTGTTTCGAGAGGCTCTAGTCGGTTTACTTGGGCCGTAGTTGAACAAGGCCCAACATAGATGGGTTGCTGATTCCCGTGGCATGGCCCGACAGCGCAACTAGCTCCCCTCAAAAAAAAAAAAGACAGCGCAACTACCCAATTTTTTCATCTTTGGACGGCGGCGACGCAGGCCTGACGGGGGTAAACTCCGTAGATCGAGTTTGCGGTAGTGGGCAGGGGTCGTTCGAGTTGCTGGTCGGCGGTCGACGGACGTAGCACAACACCGGCGCGCGCCCAGCAGGAGTAACAGCGACGTACTGGGAAGCGTCGGGTTGCACTTGCACGTGCGTGAGGTTCCCAAATCTGTCAACGCGTCTGTTATAGTTATAGCCGCCGTCCAAAGATGAAAATGGGCACCCGTTCGAGCACATGATGTATGATGCCACAAGTAAACCAAACGCCGGTCTCTAGCTGATCGACGAGCAAACCAGCAAGTAAGCTGCCAAGAGGACTTTGCCCAAGGTGGTGGCGTCGATCGGCTTCATCCAAGGTGCACGGTCGTAACACACGGTGCCGGTGGGCGACAGCCCGACACAGCAACATCAACACAAGTGTACTAGTATGTCTTTTACAAGCACAGTGCCGCTAATTTAACTGATGATCCACTGGTAAGCACAGCCAGATATATATAGATACTCCCTCCGATCCATATTAAAATTATACTAAGTCTGCGTCAGCGTCAATTAATATGGATCGGAGCGAGTACTAATTTAACTGATCCACTAGCTTCCTAGAGGAAGGCTCGCACCCGGTTGACATGTGGAACGGGATTCTCTTCTGCTGACCGTTGCCTCATGGGCGACTCTGTAAATAAACAGATACTCTATGGCTGCCACTGGAGGGTTGCCGCGGCAGCAGGGCATGTCTACTTATCTGGGCTGGGGCGCTCAATCTATCTACACAACGCGCTCACATTTGCAGGCCGCAGCAAGCAACAAATCCCTCGACACCTCTCGTCTGTCATGGGGTAGAGGAGTTCACCCAGATCTCTTGGGGCACAGGGGGGCTCTGCATCTCCGGAGGAGAGGGGCTTACTAGCCTTTGGACCGTCTTCAGAGCAGTTGTTAACTGCGCAAATGAAGGGCGCAGATTCGGATCCCTGCAGGTTCATAACCCAGATAATATGGTAGCATCAGTGACATATATCTAAGCTGTTAAGAGCTAAACAGGATGACATGAGATGAGCCAAGAGTGCTTTGGAAACTGACTTACTTCTGCCAGCACTCCCATATAATCCTAGCGACTAGAGGATCGATTTCCTGGGGGATATCAAGCCTTCGGTCCTGGAAGCCAACCGCTCCCACGACTTGCATCGGGTTCATCCCACCCCATGGCATTCTTAGTGTTGCCAGCTCCCACAAGATGACGCCAAAGCTGTAGACGTCACACCTGCATTTCAGTAATGGTCGAGTAAGATTAACTAAGATGCCACACCACTTGAAGAAAAACGAAAAAGAAAAGAAGACGAACGAAACAAGCTGAAGGACTGTGATGGTCCTTCTAAAGTACTCCCTCCGTTCACAAATATAAGATGTTCTAACTTCTTTTCCGAATCCGATGTATATAGACACGTTTTACTGTGTTTGTTCACTCATTTCAGTCTGTATGTAGTCCATAACTCAATATTGAAATGTCCAAAACACCTTATATTTCTGAACGTAGGAAGTAGTATCTTATCCCATCCCAAATCTAGGAGTCAAAACTCAGAACATGCCTCTGAAGGCTAGTCACATACACACATAGTCGTTATACAAAAATCTGTTATCTACTGTACTATTTTCATGTCAATGTTGGTGTGGTGTCTACGATACTGCTCTATAAACGCTAAGTGGCACTGGAGCCAATTGACATCTATCGTTATTTTCCAGTTCAAGCTTGGATAATGTCACTTTGTTACCGTCCTTGCTAGGGAAAAAAAGGAGAAATAGAAACACAACAACTCAAATGGGAAGATCACTGATTCATATAGGACTATTCTGAATAAGTAAACGAGACTTGCAAGGGCATGAAGCAAACAGTTTGAATGAAAGGCGTCAAGAATCACTCACTTTTCATTTGATTGCTCATTCCTTAAGACCTCCGGTGCCATCCACTCAGGCTGGTGGAATAAAATTTAAGATTAAAAAACAGAACTAGTAAGTATTTACTGTGACTAAATAAACTGAAAATCGTCCTGTAATAGTACATATTAGAGATGCTAGTTACTTACAGTTCCAGCAGTTGATTTGGATGATAAAAATGTGCTGTGCTTCAAGCGTGAAAGTCCAAAATCACAAACCTGCCTCATATAATTGGTGAATCAACAGACCAAACCCAACATTAATATGACTATGAGCCATCAAGTTCTACTTGTTAAAATGCAAAAGGAGAACATACCTTGACATTCCAATTATTATCGACCAGCAAGTTAGGTGATTTAAGATCCCGGTGAACAATTGTTGGTACACTAGTGTGCAGGCAATTCATGCCCTTGGCCTTATGAGAAAACAGTCATCTACATAAGCAGGGACAAATAAATAAAATGTCAAGAAATTATGGAAGATTTGTCCATACCACATCAATGGCCATCTTAATCCTCCGCTTCTCGTCAATTTGGCAGCCAGGACGGTGAAGGATCTTATATAAACTTCCCCTAAGCAAAGAAATAACAATGAAATCAAGGGTGGGCCATCAAACTTGAACCGATAAATCCATTATAGACTTGTTTAAGACTGGAACACAAGTTACATGATATTATGCTAGAGCCATATGCCAGCTCCAGTAAACCAAAATACTTCTGTTCATCAGATTTTGTAAATCCAGCTAACAGACATATTTTTCCAATAAAGTAGCATGTAGCACCTTCAGTATTAGGTGCCAATTCAAAGCTAAGTATTGAAAGGAACTTCTTGTGTAGGAAATTTCTTCAATGATATCTGTACCCAGATACTTCTAAGCAGTGGCGTAGCAAGCCTACTGAAGGAGCCTGGGCAAGGTCTACTCACTGGAACACTGGCAGCCATTGGTCCCAACAACATCACTACTAATCCCCTACATAACAACAATATTTAAGGGACTAGCCAAAGCAGCCCGGGCGGCTGCCTGGGGTCGGGAGCTAGCTCCTCTGCTTCTAAGTTGTAACTTGATTCAGGAAAAGCAAGAGATTATACCAAGGCACGCATAAATAAGATAGATACAGAACTGGTATACCTTGGAAGATACTCAGATACAATAGATAAGTTTGGAGGACGTGTAACAGCACCCATAAAGAGAACGATATTTGGATGACGCAGTCGACGCATAATCCTCACCTTGCAAAGAGAATATATGCAATTACAAAAAGAAGTGCATCAAGAATGAATTAAACCAGAATATATAGTATACACTGAGTACTCTTAGAAAAAAACGTATAATTTCACCTACTTCACTTCGAAATTCATCCAAAGCATCTCCATAGAAATCTTGATCCAAGAATTTCTTCACAGCTACTTCCTGCAAATAAACAGAAAGTTCAGTGCTCTGACAGAACCAACTTAAGAAGGAAAAAGTGAAGATCGTCCATGATTTGGTCTCTAATCATGTCGACCATTTCATGCATGTAACATCCTGTAAAAAGGGCCAATCTCAAGATATACAAAGGGAAATAACTCCTTACTGTTCCATTCCAATCAGCACGGTACACCTCTCCATATGAACCTATTAGAAGGAGGAAGCAATTCATTCAATTATTTCTCATGGAGAACTACAAAGATGCAAGTTCGCAGTAAATTGGTTCTTAATAGCACAAAAATTAGAAGCAAATAACTGAGCCACACTAATAATTTGACAGTGTATGACAAGTATAATATACATATACAAATATTTCTCCCTATTCAACTTGTTAGTGCAAAGGGCAGTAAGGAACACATCAAATCTTGGTTGCAAAGAAATACCTAAGCCAATCCTTTCACCAATCACAAGATCTTCCCAGAGAATTTCACATTCAGAAACATCATCAAACACACAATCAAGCCTGTGTGACCTGGCAGAGGATGGTGAAATAGATTCTGGATTTCTTGATGGCATTGACACGTCCATGAATCTGTCGTGTGGAGATTTCTTTGGATCAGGAGGCAACTTCTTATGGTCTTGCTTTCCGTCGAAGTTAGCTTCACGTTCTTTTGCTTGGTTCTGAACTGAATTAGTCGGAACCCTTCGTTCAACAGAATCACCCCATTTGTATCTTCCAAATGGTGGTTGATCCTCCAGTCTAGAACCTGTAGGACCTTTGCTCAAATCACCACGCACAGCCATTTCAGCAGCCTTCCCAATCTCAGCTACAGAAGGCATCTTCATGGCAGAGGAACCAGCCATAAAACTATCATTATTATGAGCTGACATTGCATGTGATCCATCATTGCGTGCTCCAATATTAAGATTAGTATTATTTGCAGCAGATCGTGACACCTGCGGTGATGATACAACATTATCACCAACATTTTTACGTGCAAATGAGTCCTGAACATAGTTGTACTGCTTGTTGTTGGAAACATCATTGTAAGGGGACCAGTTTTTCATAACCAATCTTTGCTGTGGCCTTCCAGTGCTAGGGACTACATTTTCTCTACGCCTTTGTAACTCGTTGTTTCTATTATCTGGCCCGTTGAACGGTACTGAAGCTTTCTTTGACTCAATACGCCCAAAAGGATTAAGCTCGGCAAATAGGTTATTGGACTCTGTACTTTCCTGGTGACCTGAGCTTAGTTTTATATTCCCGGCCCCAGGATGTTCTCCACCTGGGGGTACAACTTTATGCTGTGACGATGTACCAGCAGAAGTTGACGGCTCGTCTGATTGCGCACGAGAAACTAATGTCCAAGAACCATCAAAAACATCTGCAGCAGTAGCAGATGGTGTACCACTGGAAGAGGTTTGTGAATGTGTTATGGCTGCCTCTTTCTCGTATCCAGGTTGACTGGCCGATATCCAATCACCACTGTTTAACAAAGGTAGTTGGTCACCTTTATGTTCAAGTGGCAATGCATTGGCACCCAGAGTAGGATAAATGGTACTTGATGACCCAGCCATTTGACTCTGTCCAGGTTTCTGGCCAAGTTTATGGTTCGAATTTGACGAACTGCCCTTCCAACTTAAGACATCTGCTGGAATAAGAGCACCAGGAGCAGCCATCAGATCTACCAAAAACTCCCTGTAGGTTGCAGCACAAAAACTATTTAGCAAACTTGGCAAAACAAATGAATTAAAATATATCAGGAATAGTGGTAACAGATGAACAATGCACTTGGATTGTGCTTCCTGATAAATCACAATGCTGTGAACATATCGCAACAATCTCGTCAATACCTTTCTTTGTCCACCTTTATTATGTTAACAGCATCATCCTCATCACCAGTGTAATTACTCCCTTTGACAAGTTTGCATGGAACGCCAACACTATCAGCAAGAATCTACACAAAGAGCAACATGAGCTATAAGAATGCTACGAATGTTAAGAAAACGAACAGGTTCAATATATTTGGGTTTTTCTGCATTTTCTTGACTCTCAAGCAATGTTGGATCTCTGTCAATTATTTTTTATACAGAAGTAATAAATTCATCAGTTAGTAATGAATACGATATCAACATGTTCCTCTCTTCTGTCTGATAAGCTCATGACCAAACACATGTAAACACAGTATAACCCACAAATGGCCAACTGCACCAATAATTTGACATGCTTCCACAGAACATGGTCACATCAGTCAATCTTGTAACAAGGTACAAAGATACTTCTTTCACAAGACATAGCGTAGGTAAGCACGTGGCCTGTAGTGATGATTAGTAAACAATTAAACATGTCAAACAACAAAGGAAGTATTTTAGGTAAAGATTGATCCTCGCTTCTATATCAGGTAGAAGTGCTGACTAATTTTAATTTTTACAGCAAGACATCCTAAGTTAGACAGCAAACAAATTTATACTGATGAGTCCAGACATCATAATAACCAAAAGAGTTCCAAGTATGGAAGTTGTCCAAACCGAAGCCCAGCAGAACCATCAGATTATCTCTTAGATGTTTCTTTTCCTACCCTCTATTCCGCCACAGCCACATGTTGGGCCCAGGCACCTCTATCCATGTGAAGCCGGTGCTGGTGTCAAGCTGTGTAATACTTGCTGCAAATGCCACCTGGGATCTATATAATTTATTGGTTGCCCAGTTCCAAGTTAACAATGATAAATAGATGGAAATAGAGCGAGGATAGTGTTTAAACTTAATTTCGGTCAACAAATAATGAAATAAATATACACATAGGTTCAAGGTTAACTTTGTGGGTGAGTGAGTCCATTGGCATTAGGTTTTACCATTCAGATCAGGGTGGCTATTGGTGTGGGCTTAATATATTTATCCAAGCCATGGACTAGGAACTGGTTGAAGATTGATAAAACTGCACTTTTGAAAGGTCTGCCTGGTATAAATAAGACTGGCAGAGGGATGAAAATGGAGCAGAAACTTCCTGCCCATTCCGGAAAAAAAATGGAAACAGAGCACGGAAATGAAATAGAAGTTTACAAAGTGGAAGCTGAAACGGTAACAGAACGGCGTGTTCCGGCGTAACTCCTGCAGAAACAGAATTTTCGTATCCGCACATGCGGAAATATCCGTTTATCTTTAGTCTGTACGGGCCCAGCCCATATACATTTTGGCCCAAATGAATCATATCTGCAAAAAACTAGTGATCCACTACTTCTGTAATCCTCGTCCCTCTGACTACACACCTCCTACTCCCATCCTCCATGCCTGCTCGACAACACACCCCATTGCCTCTTCGTTGGCGCATAATTGAACAAGTTCGTTGGTTTGGTTGTGTTTTTTTGTATGGTCCAAGGGGTTTTGAGTTCCGTCAAACTTTCACTTTCGTATCATGTCTGCAACATATTTGATCTATATTCGTTTCCAGTAGTGTATGCTGCCATAATCATCTCCCGTATTTCGGTATTTGTTTCCGCTTTCGCTAAAAAATACGAAAACAAATGTGGCGGCACTCAATTTCATCGTTTCCGCTCCGTTTTCATCCGAGTGAGATATATTCTACAATTCTGAGGGAATGACAGGGGCACTACACGTGCAGTTCCCGACATACACACATAGAGAGGGAGGGAGGGAGGGAGCTGACCTTGAAAAGTAGGGCACGGTGACGAGACAACCCTAATTTAATGCAGCCAATCGGCAATAAGCTAGTATGTAGTGAGGTTCTCAGCTGAGTACTTGTCTCCAACCACCTTGCAAGCATGGCATTTGCATCTTTCACTGGTCCACCTAGATTATCTGTAACAAGATCAGCTATCCTTTGCACCAGGAGTGTAATATTTGCAACAGGGAAGTCCAACAAGATGCATTGTGCCACTTGCTCCATCTCCTGCAAGGCAGTATCAACAGCCCGGTTGATTACAATGACTTCAAAGCCCAGGTCCCCGATGCCTGTTTGAAGATCTTCTAGTGATGGCATCTTCCCCTGCCTAGAGGATTCCATAGAGGGGTCAAATATGTCGTAGAAACCATCGACAATTTTCTCATGATAATCGAGAACGTTGTAGTCCTGGAAACCAGAATGGAGCACACTTGTAAATACACTCACAGAGAATTTGAGTTTAATTGGTAAATCAAAGAGGGGAAAATGCAGATATTAGCCTAGCAAAGGAGAATAGCTACAACAACAAAGCAGCAGTGAATAGTATCTGGCACACTAATTATATGAGTGACATCAAAATAACACGTAGAAAAAGCTAGACGCGATCCAGCAGACAATATTTTTTATAGATGTATATGGCAAATGTACAGCACATTTTGTAGAATGCTGAGCATGTAAGGTGAATTGCAGTCAGGAAAGAACACCAATATCTGTCCTCTCTCTATAAATAGGAAGCAGTAACAAATAGCATATCCATAGCTTGATGTGGTCGAGCAAGCCTGTTGTTGCTACCACAAGCACCTCTGGCCTAGATCATTCCCATTGCCTTCTTAGTGCTTTCTACTTCTGCAGTTCACTAGCACGTGTACAGCTGCTAACTGGTGTAGAGAGGTAGCTGGTAGCACCTCTCTTCTCTTATGTGATTTTGCACCGTGGGCCGATTTGAAGCTTGCCAGCAATCCAGATACAGCTAATACCCGCTACTATCCAACAAACTTCATTGACTGAGTTTAAATGTGAGTAAAGCCATATGAACAGAAAACTTTACTTATATTCTACCTGAAAAAATTATACTAATTTAGGCAATGATAGAACTTAGTAGTGGTATCATGGGTTAAGGTTGTAACTTGTAAATGGTGGGGGTGAATTAGCAAGTAGCACCACCGGAATCTGGCTCGACATTTGTTCTTGCTCCACATTAAGTTCGTCAATTCTGGAAACTGGCGTAATTAAGCAACCGAGACCTAATAGTACTAGTTTGTCATTAGAGATCCTGAACCGTGCGGTCCAGCATTCCAGCTCAGCTGGAATGGAATCCGCCGGTGTGAGGAGCGGAGCCTCACCCAGTAGCGGCGGGAGAGCGAGTCGGCGGTGTGGCCGTCGTCCCGGGCGGCGGCGAAGCGGTCGCCCCCGCCGAGGCTCATGAGCTTGGCGTCCCTGATCTGGTCCCTGTCCCGGTCCCCCGCACAGTCGCTGTTGGACGCCGACAGCGCCATGGCCAGCTGCATCTGGAACTCCTCCTCCGAGTACATGTAGTCGTCGCCGCCCGCTCCGCCACCCCCTCTCCCACCAATCGCCGCCGTGGGCGTCGTCGCCGCCGGCGCGGAAGGGGACGGGGAGGAGGCCGTCGGGGCCGACGCGGCGGAGGACAGCGCGGGCGCCGGCGCCGTCCCCGACGGGGAGCTCGCCGGCGAGGTCGACGACGACTGCGGCTGCGACGAGGAGGCGGGGTCGCTGGACCGGTGCTGCCACTTGATCTTGCTCTTGAACAGGTTCTTCATCTCCGCGACTCGCAGCCCCCGGCTCAGCAAGGGGCTCCCCACCCGCAGGTTTTTATCTGGCTGGCTGCAGGGCGCGTGGAGCGACGATGATCGGCGGGGAGGGGCCGCAGAAAGTCTCCGTGTCGTGATCGCGTCGCCACCGCCAGGAGGAGGGGGACGGGGCGGGGGAAGGTGGGGAAAGCTTGCTGGGTAAGCGAGCGAGCGAACGGGCGGATGTTTCCGAGGGGGGAGACTGCGAAAACGCGGTGCTGTGTGTGAGGGGTGACCTCCGCTGGGGGCTTTGGGCCGGGTTTCCGGGACGTTTACCCGACGAAACCGCCGGGTTTAGCACGACGTGAGTAAAGTTCACGCGGGCGGCGGGCGGCGGGCGCGGCGGGGACTGCGACGCGAGTGCAACAACAGCCGGCCGCGGGTCGTGGGCTGGGCCCGTCTCCCGGCGTGGTCATGTGTCCCGTGGGGGCACTGACGGGGAGAGGGACATCAGGACATGTGGTGGATCATGTGCAGATACAATGTTGCCGGCGCCGTGCTCCACCGTGGTGGGGGCTAGGCTCAGCCGGCGGGTCTCCGGCGAGATCCAAAGCGCCTCACACGGACGGCGACGTTCGGGGGGTCAAGATGGTCGTTCCGAAGCCCCTTCGGTCCCATCGGCGCGCGCATGGACTTGGAGGCTGGCTCGGAAGTAGTCGAAGATCGCCGTTGGCAAGCCCTTGGGAAGATATCCGCTAGACGCGTAGTGAGAGCTCACCGGGATATGCGAGACGCGCACCTCGCCATGAGAGACCCGGTCGCGGACCAAGTGGGGGTCAATTTCGTCACGTTTGGTGTGTTGGTGCGGACCGTGTTGCTCGACAGGCAGTCGGACAGTCTCGCTCATCGTATGGGGCGTCAGAGTTTGGTGGGAAGTTGTGCAACCAGGGACCAGAGAGTTAGGACGTGTTAGGACTCCCTCCGCTCCGCGACTCCGCGCCGGAGGGGAGTGGTGCCCCAGTGATAATTAGCGGAGTTGCTAATACGATGGTCTGCAAACTCCGCAGAGCGGAGGGCTCCCGAACAGGGGCTTAGTGACACCGGCTCGACCGCGAAACAATGTGTTGTTGCCTAGGAATATGTATACAAACCAGGCGTAGATTTGCGCATGTATGGGTACTCTGCCCGATCGCCATCAAAGAAGGTCATGAAATCATCGTCAGAGAAGCGTTGAATTTACAACACAAGGTGTATCATGCCTCTCAAGTAGCGGATAATTCGTTTGATTGGTTGGTTGTGTTTTTCTCCACAATCATGCTTGGATAAGTAACATTGTTATACGACACAGGAAAAAATAAGGCGGGTGAGCATTAAGTGGGTGGGACCGGGAAAAGGAGCATTGTCCAACACAGAAAAATTGGATTTGGTGTCAATCAGTGTGGCGATAGGAGTGACATTGAGATCGATGCCATGATCTAGAATTTCTAGCATATTGCTCTCGGTAAAAAGAAAGTAGACCTTTGCTAGTTTGGTGCACGTCGATGCATAGGAAGTGATGAAGCATCCATAAATCGAACATGGCAAACTCTCGTTGGCTGTAGCTAATGTTGTGGACGAGAAGCGGAATGTTGCTACCCGTGAGGATGATATCATCTACGTGATAAGAAGGTAGGAAACATGTATATCTCGATGTAAAATGAAGAGGGAGGAGTCTGCTTTTGAGGTGAGGAATATCATGGACACAAGGTAGGTGGTGAAACCAAGGAACCGTGTTCGGGGGCTTGTTGCAAGCCATAAAGTGATTAGTAGACGGTGTGAGCGACAAACAGAGTCAAGGAAGCCGAATGGTTGATTGTTGTACGCGATCTCGGCCAAATGCCCGTGCAAGAAGGCACTTTTCCCTGATGGATAGCCCAAGAAGAGCTCGAGGCAATGTTGAGCATGGTGAGGAATCATAGTGTATTTGACCATTGGGCTAAATGTCTCCTTGCAGTCGATGTAACCTTGCTAGGTATAACTACATAGCACCCACAGAGTATTGTACCTCGCTGAAATCTCGGCCCAAAATGTCTAGTGGCAGATCCATTTCCCTGTCATGACATTCACACTTATAGGATGAGGAATCAAAGACCAAGTGACATTCCATAAGAATTCTCGAGCATAGCATTTTAGTAGCTAGGATTCTTAAGAGCCGCCTTATAGAAAGAAGGAAGGAAACTAAGGGAGGAAACGGTGGTGTTTAGGTTAGAAAGTTGTCTGTGTTGTAAAATTCTAGTTTTTTCTCACGTGGGCATCCGGTATAAATTGTGGGGTGGATTTATCCACACGTTGTCAGGGTGCGATGGGACTGCTACGTGGCGTCGTGGGAGAGGATTGTTGAGGGGACAAAAGTGGGCCTTGTAGGTGTGTCAAGTCTTGCAGGTGGTGGTGGGGTGTGATGTGGTGAACGAGGAGTGGTGGAAGTTGTCCCCCGCAGGAAAGCGAGGTGCATGTGATTGTGTGGGCCAACCAGAGAAAGAGAATTGAACCTGATTCGAAGAAACTCCAAGGAGGGTTGACTGCATGTACCACCTGAGGTAGGCCTGACGCATGGGTTGGGAAGGATATGCGATGGTAGGACAGAGGATTGCATGTGGCAAAGCTCTGTGTGGCAGTGGTGTGGTGTTGACTTCTACAAAGAGAAAACAAGATTCATCAATTATAGCATGGAAAGAAATGACAACCTTGCGCGTGGGCAAGTTGATGCACATGTACCTCTTGCGCTATGGTGGATATCCAATGAAAACACAACAAGCTAGGGGCGATGTGGTGCATCTCCAATGCTCTAGCCTGGGGCGCTTTCATGATGGCACGTGTCCTTGGTTTTTCACTTGGTTCACTTCTATTTTCCGTCATTTTTTATCAACTAAAATTATGTTCAAGTTTTTCACTCACGCTTAAGGCGGCTCCTGGGTTAACCGCTCGGTTGCTCTCTACTCGATCCACCTTCTCTCCAAAATCCCTCCTTATCTTTGTTAGACTCTCTTGGGCCACGGCAGGGTGGCAACAATGGAATGACACTTCAGCACGACAACTATGGCAGGCATGCATTGCAGCACAATGTCCTCTCCCTCGCCTCTTACCTCTCTCCCTCTCAACAGCACCCTTCCCTCTTCCTCACGGGTCGCTGACTTCGGTGTCAACCTACATGATGCAGAGATCCCAACCTATTTCTTTCTTCTCACATCCTCCTTTCCTTGGTCTCTCTCAAGCTGGCAGTAGTGGGGGTGATGGTAACAAATTCATTGAGGGCCTTAAGCCGGTGCAACATGCCACCGCTCCTCCTGCTAGTATGTCATACTTGCTCAGTTGGCCCAGAAAATACAATGCACCTGCTATTTTTCTGCAACATAGCAAGGGAGGTTTGGAAAAGGTTGGGGATGGATGAAATTATTGAAAACACATGTGAAGTTGATCGTGTTGGTGAGGCGGTGATGGAGCATTTACTTCTTGTGCGAGAACAAGAATTGTATATTGTAGGTCATCGGAATGTGCATGAAATGATTGCTCAGCTGTTACTTGTGGTGGAAAATACGAAAATTGGTGCACAAGAAGACAATTCAGAATGTGAACCGGTTTCTATGGGGATACTAGCTCTTACGCCAACTTTCTTAATGCCTCCTCTCAAAGGTTTCTATTAAAGAGGGGGGCTGGTCATGCCCTCCTATGGGTTTTTTAAACTTAATGTTTATGCTTCGTTTGACCATGACCTGCTTAGGAGCACGATGGTGGCGGTACTAATAGACAACAAAGGTAGATTTATCATCGGGGGAATGGGAAGACAGTTTGTTGTGCGGATGTCCTGACAGCTGAAGCTATGGCTCTCAAATTCAATCTATCACTGGCGCAAAGGATGGGATGCAATAGTCTTATTATTAGTTCGGACAATCTAGAGGTGATTGATACCATGAAGAGTGGAGGACGCTCGGTGAGGGAAGGGGATTTTTTTATGATTGTCTTCATTTTGCTTGTGTTTTCCTAGTTACTAGATTCGAACATTGTAATAGAGAAGTAAATAAAATTGTTCACGAGCTCACTACAATAGCTAGAATTTTCTGACTTATGATTAGTTTGAGGAGCCCTTAATTGAAATTATTACTTATTTCCAATGAATAAACTTTGGAGTATTTTCCAAAAAAAGATGAAGAGAACACCGAAAAACAGAGGGGGTAACTTCAATACATATTGCACATCCACATATGTATAACATGACATTTTAAGGTGTTGATTTGACCCAATGCAGGTAGCAAAACTTTAATTGAAATGGAATTCAAGACATTTCCAACTTCAATGCACTTAGAGCATCTACAACCGAACCCCCTATACCCTCCTCAAACGCCCGGGCAGGTCACCGGATCACTACCCGGTCACAAACAATCGACCCAGACAGGACCCTCAAACCGGCCTCAAACGCCCAGTCTGACCGCCACCCCTCATTCCCAGCCCAAATATGGGATGGGTATAAGGGATCCCGGGCTCGCCCGGGCACACCCGCCACATCAGACCTGACAGCCCGACCCCACCTCAAATTATCCCCAAATCGTCCCCGCAAAGTGCCGGATCCATTTGGTGTTATCCTGTCTTCTTCCCCCTCGTGTCGTCAGTCTCCCAGCTACGCCATCGCACGCGCTCTGCCGCCTAGTAGCCTCTACTCCCCCGGCCGCTCGGTCATAAGGATCATCTCTCCCGACCTTGCCGCGGAGGACGTCGTCCCGGGCCCGGAAGACACCACAATACGTCCAGAAACTCTCTGCTTCTGCCTTGCGCGGGATGTGTTTGACTGAATGTCTGACCGGATATGTTCATCAAATTTGTAGGCGAAACAATGGACTCTAATGCTTCATCCAGTGAGGAGTATGGACTGACGCAAGTTGATTAACTGATTCAAGAAGATTTCTTTGATCCATCAGATCCAGACAAAGAAGTGGATATGTGTTGGGAGACGTAGTAGTAAATCAAAAAATTCCTACGATCACCAAGATCTATCCATGGAGAAACCAGCAACGAGTGGGGAGAGATTGCATCTTCATATATTTGAAGATCGCTAAGCGGAAGCGTTACAAGAACGCGGTTGGTGGAGTCGTACTCGCAGCGATTCAGATCGCGGTGGACTCCGATCTTAGCGTCGAACAACGGCGCCTCCGCGTTCAACACACGTGCAGCCCGATGACGTCTCCTATGCCTTGATCCAGCAAGGAGGAAGGAGAGGTTGAGGGAGAGCTCTGAAAGCACGACGGCATGGTGACGGTGGAGCTACGTGAACTCCGGCAGGGCTTCGCCAAGCGCTATGGAGAACAAGGAAGAGGAAGGGTAGGGTTGCGCCGAGAGAGAGAGAAGTCGTGTCTCAAATCAGCCCAAACCCTTGCATATATATAGAAGGAGGGAGAGGGAGGGCAGCCTTGGCCCCTCCTCCAAGGAGGAGAGGTTCGGCCAAAGGTGGGGAAGAGTCCACCTCCCACAAGGGAGGTGGATCTCCTCCTTTTAAATCCTTTTGCCCTTTATCTCTTTATCCCAGCCGCATGGGCCTTTCTAGAAGGTCTTGGCCAGCCCACTAAGGGCTGGCACAACTCCTCTAAGGGCCCACAAAGTCCTTTGGTCGTCACACCCCTCCCGGGGTCCTCCGGTACCCTCCCGGCACTCCCGGTACATTACCGATGAGCCCGAAAACTTTTCGGTGACCAAAACTGGACTTCCTATATATCAATCTTTACCTCCGGACCATTTCGGAGCTCCTCGTGACGTTCGGGATCTCATTTGGGACTCCGAACAACTTTCGGTAATCACGTATACCATTTCCCTATAACCCTAGAGTCATCGAACCTTAAGTGTGTAGACCCTACGGGTTCGGGAGACATGTAGACATGACCGAGACACCTCTCCGGTCAATAACCAACAGCGGGATCTGGATACCCATGTTGGCTCCCACATGCTCCATGATGATCTCATCGGATGAACCATGATGTCGGGGATTCAATCAATCCCGTATACAATTCCCTTTGTCTATCGGTATAATACTTGCCCGAGATTCGATCGTCGGTATCTCTATACCTTGTTCAATCTCGTTACTGGCAAGTCTCTTTACTCGTTCCGTAATACATCATCTCGTGGCTAACTCCTTAGTCACATTGAGCTCGTTGTGATGATGTCTTACCGAGTGGGCCCAGAGATACCTCTCCGTCACACGGAGTGACAAATCCCAGTTTCGATTCGTGCCAACCCAACAGACACTTTTGGAGATACCCGTAGTGCACCTTTACAGCCACCCAGTTACGTTGTGACGTTTGGCACACCCAAAGCATTCCTACGGCATCCAGGAGTTGCACAATCTCATGGTCTAAGGAAACGATACTTGACATTGAAAAGCTTTAGCAAACGAACTACACGATCTTGTGCTATGCTTAGGATTGGGTCTTGTCCATCACATCATTCTCCTAATGATGTGATCCCGTTATCAACGACATCCAATGTCCATGGTCATGAAACCGTGACCATCTATTGATCAACGAGCTAGTCAACTAGAGGCTCACTAGGGACATGTTGTGGTCTATGTATTCACACATTTATCACAGTTTCCGGTTAACGCAATTATAGCATGAACAATAGAAAATTATCATGAACTAGGAAATACAATAATAACCATTTTATTATTGCCTCCAGGGCATATTTCCAACAGTCTCCCACTTGCACTAGAGTCAATAATCTAGTTACATTGTGATGAATCGTACACCCATAGCAATCTGGTGTTGATCATGTTTTGCTCGTGAGAGAGGTTTAGTCAACGGATCTGTGACATTCAGATCCGTATGCACTTTACAAATATCTATATCTCCCTCCTGAATGTAATAACGGATGGATTTGAAGCAACGCTTGATGTGTCTCGTCTTCTTGTGAAACCTGGGCTCCTTCCAAGAGTAATAGCTCCAGTGTTGTCACAGAATAGAGTCATCGGGCCCGACGCACTTGGACTTACTCCTAGGTCGGTGATGAACTCCTTCATCCAGACTCCTTCCTTTGCTACTTCCGAAGCAGCTATGTACTCCGCTTCACATGTAGATGCCGCCACGACGCTTTGCTTGCTACTGCACCAGCTGACTACCCCTCCGTTCAAAACATACACGTATCCGGTTTGCGACTTGGAGTCGTCCGGATCTATGTCAAAGCTAGCATCGACGTAACCCTTTACGACGAGCTCTTCGGCACCTCCATATACGAGAAACATGTTCTTTGTCCTTTTCAGGTACTTTAGGATATTCTTGACCGCTGTCTAGTGTTCCGCTCCGGGATCACTTTGGTACCTCCCTACCAAACTTATGGCAATGTTCACATCAGGTCTGGTACACGGCATGGCATACATAATAGAGCCTATGGCTGAAGCATAGGGGATGATACTCATCTCTTCTCTATCCTTTGCCGTGGTCGGGCATTGAGTCGTACTCAATCTCACACCTTGTAACATAGGCAAGAACCCCTTCTTGGACTGACCCATATTGAACTTCTTCAATATATTTTCAAGGTATGTGCTTTGTGAAAGACCTAGGAGGCGTCTCGATCTATCTCTATAGATCTTGATACCTAATATGTAAGCAGCTTCTCCAAGGTCCTTCATTGAAAAACACTTGTTCAAGTAGGCCTTTACACTTTCCAAGAGTTCTATATCATTTTCCATTATTAGTATGTCATCCACATATAATACGAGAAATGCTACAAAGCTCCCACTCACTTTCTTGTAAATACAGGGTTCTTCATAAACCTGTATAAACCCAAACGCTTTAATCACCTCATTAAAGCGAATGTTCCAACTCCGAGATGCTTGCACTAGCCCATAGATGGAGCGCTGGAGCTTGCATACTTTGTTAGCATCTTTAGGATCGGCAAAACCTTCCGGCTGCATCATATACAGTTCTTCCTTAAGGAAACCATTAAGGAATGCCGTTTTGACGTCCATTTGCCAGATCTCATAATCATAAAATGCGGCAATTGCTAACATGATTCGGACAGACTTCAGCATCGCTACGGGTGAGAAAGTTTCATCGTAGTCAATTCCTTGAACTTGTCGATAACCCTTAACGACAAGCCGAGCCTTATAGATGGTTACATTACCATCCGCGTCAGTCTTCTTCTTAAAGATCCATTTATTTTCAATGGCTCGCTTATCATCAGGCAAGTCCACCAAAGTCCACACTTTGTTCTCATACATGGATCCTATCTCGGATTTCATGGCTTCAAGCCATTTGTTGGAATCCAGGCCCGCCATCGCTTCTTCATAGTTCGAAGGTTCACCGTTGTCCAACAACATGATCTCCAGGACAGGGTTGCCGTACCACTCTGGTGCGGAACGTGTCCTAGTGGACCTTCGACGTTCAATAGCAACTTGATCTGAAGTTTCATGATCATCATCATTAACTTCCTCTCCAGCCGGTGTAGGCTCCACAGAAACAACTTCCTGTGTTGTGCTACTCTCCGGTTCGAGTGGAGGTACAATTACCTCATCAAGTTCTATTTTCCTCCCACTCACTTCTTTCGAGAGAAACTCTTTCTCGAGAAAGGATCCATTCTTGGCAACAAAGACTTTGCCCTCGGATCGTAGGTAGAAGGTATACCCAATAGTCTCTTTGGGATATCCTATGAAGACACACTTTTACGCTTTGGGTTCGAGCTTCTCAGGTTGAAGTTTCTTCACATAAGCATCGCATCCCCAAACTTTTAGAAACGACAGCTTATGTTCCTTTCCAAACCATAATTCATACGATGTCGTCTCAACGGATTTTGATGGTGCCCTATTTAAAGTGAATGCGGGAGTCTCTAATGCATATCCCCAAAATGATAGCGGTAAGTCGGTAAGAGACATCATAGATCATACCATATCTAATAGAGTGCGATTACGACGTTCAGACACACCATTTCGCTGAGGTGTGCCAGGCGGCGTGAGTTGTGAAACAATTCCACATTTCCTTAGGTGTGTGCCAAACTCGTGACTTAAATATTCTCCGCCACGATCAGATCGTAGGCACTTTATTTTCCTATCACGTTGATTCTCTACCTCACTCTGAAATTCCTTGAACCTTTCAAAAGTTTCAGACTTATGTTTCATTAAGTAGACATACCCATATCTACTCAAGTCATTAATGATGGTGAGAACACAATGGTAGCCACCACGAGCCTCGACACTCATTGGACCGCATACATCGGTATGTATTATTTCCAACAAGTCAGTTGCTCGCTCCATTGTTTCGGAGAACGGAGTCCTGGTCATCTTGCCCATGAGGCATGGTTCGCACGTGTCGAATGATTCGAAATCAAGAGACTCCAAAAGTCCATCAGTATGGAGCTTCTTCATGCGTTTGACACCAATATGACCAAGGCGGCAGTGCCACATGTAAGTGGGACTATCGTTATCAACCTTACACTTTTTGGTACTCACACTATGGACATGTGTAACATCACGTTCGAGATTCATCAAAAATAAACCATTAACCAGCGGGGCATGACCATAAAACATTTCTCTCATATAAATAGAAAAACCATTATTCTCAGATTTAAATGAGTAGCCATCTCGCATCAAGCAAGATCCAGATACAATGTTCATGCTCAAAGCTGGTACTAAATAACAATTATTAAGGTTTAACATTAATCTCGAAGGTAGATGTAGAGGTAGCATGCCGACGGCGATCACATCGACCTTGGAACCATTCCCGACGCGCATCGTCACCTCGTCCTTTGCCAGCCTCCGCTTATTCCGCAGCTCCTGCTTGGAGTTACAAATGTGAGCAACTGCACCGGTATCAAATACCTAGGAGCTACTACGAGCACTGGTTAGGTACACATCAATAACAAGTATATCACATATACCTTTAATGTTGCCGTCCTTCTTATCCGCTAAGTACTTGGGGCAGTTCCGCTTCCAGTGACCGGTACCCTTGCAATAAAAACACTCAGTCTCGGGTTTGGGTCCATTCTTGTTCTTCTTCTTCCCGGCAACTTGCTTACCGGGCGCGGATATAGCTTTGTCGTCCTTCTTGAAGTTCTTCTTACCCTTGCCTTTCTTGAAACTAGTGGTCTTATTCACCATCAACACTTGATGCTCCTTTTTTATCTCGACCTCTGCTGATTTCAGCATCGAGTACAACTCAGGAATGGACTTCTCCATACCTTGCATGTTGTAGTTCATCACAAAGCTCTTGTAGCTAGGTGGAAGCGACTGGAGGATTCTGTCAATGACCGAGTCATCCGGCAGATTAACTCCCAGCTGAGTCAAGCGGTTGTGTAGCCCAGACATCTTGAGGATGTGCTCACTGACAGAACTATTCTCCTCCATCTTACAGCTGAAGAACTTGTCGGAGACGTCATATCTCTCGACCCGGGCATGAGCTTGGAAAACCAGTTTCAGCTCTTGGAACATGTCATATGCTCCGTGTTGCTCAAAACGCTTTTGGAGCCCCGGTTCTAAACTGTAAAGCATGCCGCACTGAACAAGGGAGTAATCATCATAGCTAGAATGCCAAGCATTCGCAATGTCTTGCTCTGCTGGGAGAAGGGGTGGGTCACCTAGTGGTGCATCAAGGACATACAATTTCTTGGAAGCTATGAGGATGATCCTCAAGCCATGGACCCAGTCCGCATAGTTGCTTCCATCATCTTTCAGCTTGGTTTTCTCTAGGAACGCGTTGAAATTGAGGGTGACATTCGCGTTAGCCATTGGATCTACAATATAGATTGTAAAAATAATTTTAGACTAAGTTCATGATAATTAAGTTCACATAATCAAATTATTTAATGAACTCCCACTTAGATAGACATCTCTCTAGTCATCCAAGTGACACATGATCCATGTCAACTAGCCCATGTCTGATCATCACGTGAGACGGACTAGTCATCCATGGTGAACATCTCCATGTTGATCGTATCTTCTATACGACTCATGTTCGACCTTTCGGTCTTCCGTGTTCCGAGGCCATGTCTGTACATGCTAGGCTCGTCAAGTCAACCTAAGTGTTCCGCGTGTGTAAATCTGGCTTACACCCGTTGTATGCGAACATTAGAGCCTATCACACCCGATCATCATGTGGTGCTTCGAAACAACGATCCTTAGCAACGGTGCACAGTTAGGGTGAACACTTTTCTTGAAATTTTATTGAGAGATCATCTTATTTACTACCGTCGTTCTAAGCAAATAAGATGTAAACATGATAAACATCACATGCAATCAATATAGTGACATGATATGGCCAATATCATCTTGCTCCTTTGATCTCCATCTTCGGGGCACCATGATCATCACTGTCACCAGCACGACACCATGATCTCCATCATCATGATCTCCATCATTGTGTCTTCATGAAGTTGTCTCGCCAACTATTACTTCTACTACTATGGCTAACGTTTAGCAATAAAGTAAAGTAATTACATGTCGTTTATGATTGACACGCAGGTCATACAGTAAAATAAGACAACTCCTATGGCTCCTGCCGGTTGTCATACTCATCGACATGCAAGTCGTGAATCCTATTACAAGAACATGATCAATCTCATACATCACAATGCATCACATCACATCCTTTGGCCATATCACATCACAAGGCATATGCTGCAAAAACAAGTTAGATGTCCTCTAATTTGTAGTTGCAAGTTTTTACGTGGCTGCTATAGGTTACTAGCAAGAACGTTTCTTACCTACGCCAAAACCACAACGTGGTATTCCAATTGCTATTTACCCTTCATAAGGACCCTTTTCATCGAATCCAATCCGACTAAGGTGGGAGAGACAAACACCCGTTAGCCACCTTATGCAACAAGTGCATGTCAGGCGGTGGAACCAGTCTCACGTAAGCGTACGTGTAAAGTCGGTCCGGGCCGCTTCATCCCACAATACCGCCGAATCAAGATAAGACTAGTAGTGGTAAGCAAATTAACAAAATCGACGCCCACAACAACTTGTGTTCTACTCGTGCATAGATTCTACGCATAGACCTAGCTCATGATGCCACTGTTGGGAGACGTAGTAGTAAATCAAAAAAATTCCTACGATCACCAAGATCTATCCATGGAGAAACCAACAACGAGTGGGGAGAGATTGCATATTCATACCTTTGAAGATCGCTAAGCGGAAGTGTTACAAGAACGCGGTTGGTGGAGTCGTACTCGCAGCGATTCAGATCGCGGTGGACTCCGATCTTAGCGCCGAACAACGACGCCTCCGCGTTCAACACACGTGCAGCCCGATGACGTCTCCTATGCCTTGATCCAGCAAGGAGGAAGGAGAGGTTGAGGGAGAGCTCCGACAACACGACGACGTGGTGACGGTGGAGCTACGTGAACTCCGGCAGGGCTTCGCCAAGCGCTATGGAGAATGAGGAAGAGGAAGGGTAGGGCTGCGCCGAGAGAGAGAGAAGTCGTGTCTCAAATCAGCCCAAACCCTTGCATATATATAGGAGGAGGGATAGGGAGGGCAGCCTTGGCCCCTCCTCCCAGGAGGAGAGGTTCGGCCGAAGGTGGGGAAGAGTCCACCTCCCACAAGGGAGGTGGATCTCCTCCTTTTAAATCTTTTTGCCCTTTATCTCTTTATCCCAGCCGCATGGGACTTTCTAGAAGGTCTTGGACAGCCCAATAAGGGCTGGCACACCTCCTCTAAGGGCCCACGAAGTACTTTGGTCGTCACACCCCTCCCGGGGTCCTTCGGCACCCTCCCGGCACTCCCGGTACACTACCGATGAGCCCGAAAACTTTTCGGTGACCAAAACTGGACTTCCTATATATCAATCTTTACCTTCGGACCATTACGGAGCTCCTCGTGACGTCCGGGATCTCATCCGGGACTCCGAACAACTTTCGGTAATCACGTATACCATTTCCCTATAACCCTAGAGTCATCGAACCTTAAGTGTGTAGACCCTACGGGTTCGGGAGACATGTAGACATGACCGAGACACCACTCCGGTCAATAACCAACTGCGGGATCTGGATACCCATGTTGGCTCCCACATGCTCCACGATGATCTCATCGGATGAACCACAATGTCAGGGATTCAATTAATCCCGTATACAGTTCCCTTTGTCTATCGGTATAATACTTGCCCGAGATTCGATCGTCGGTATCTCTATACCTTGTTCAATCTCATTACTGGCAAGTCTCTTTACTCGTTCCGTAATAAATCATCCCGTGGCTAACTCCTTAGTCACATTGAGCTCATTATGATGATGTCTTATCGAGTGGGCCCAGAGATACCTCTCCGTCACACGGAGTGACAAATCCCAGTCTCGATTCGTGCCAACCCAACAAACACTTTCGGAGATACCCGTAGTGCACCTTTATATCCACCCAGTTATGTTGTGACGTTTGGCACACCCAAAGCATTCCTACGGTATCCGGGAGTTGCACAATCTCATGGTCTAAGGAAACGATACTTGACATTGAAAAGCTTTAGCAAACGAACTACACGATCTTGTGCTATGCTTAGGATTGGGTCTTGTCCATCACATCATTCTCCTAATGATGTGATCCCGTTATCAACGACATCCAATGTCCATGGTCATGAAACTATGACCATCTATTGATCAACGAGCTAGTCAACTAGAGGCTCACTAGGGACATGTTGTGGTCTATGTATTCACACATGTATCACAGTTTCCGGTTAACACAATTATAGCATGAACAATAGACAATTATCATGAACTAGGAAATACAATAATAACCATTTTATTATTGCCTCTAGGGCATATTTCCAACAACATGATCATGAGCATGAGCATGGAAGAGGAAATGGAGTGGCAAGTGGAGCATATTCTCCATTTCAAGGGCTCAATCAAAGGGAGAAGTGTCATCAATCGGGATAGGGGGTCGGGAGAAAAGCTATTGTAGAAGGATTACTTTGATCTGAACCCAAGATTCCCAGGTGATCCATGGTTTTGTCGTTGCTTTCGCATGCGAAAACCATTGTTTTTGCGCATTGTGGAGGTAGTGGAAGCAAATGATGACTACTTCAGGCTCACAAGGGATTGCTGCAGTCAACTCTCTTTCTCTGCCAAATAGAAGTGCACAGATGCTATGAGGATGCTTGCACTTGTTACTGCGGCACATGTCGTTTGTGAGATGGTCAGGATGTGGGAGAGTATATGCGTGAAAACTACTGTCAAGTTTGCCCCTGATGTGGTCTAGGTGTTTGGAGCAGAGTATCTGAGAGAGCCAAATGCAGAGAACACAGAGAAGTTGTTGGCTATTGGAGAGGCCAGAGTGTTTCCAGGAATGCTTGAGTCAATCGATTGCATGCATTGGCAACGGAAGAACTGCCCCAAAGGTTTGCGAGGAATGTATCAAAGTCACACAAAAGATGCCACCATCATACTAGAGGCGGTGGCATCACATGACTTATGGATTTGGCATGCTTTCTTTGAAATGTTAGGTTCTCACAATGACATTAATGTGCTTCAGCGATCTCCGGTGTTCAAGAGGCTTTGCAATGGGGAATCACCTCTGTGCAACTACACCGTCAATGGCCGATACTACAACATGTGATAATATCTTGTCGATGGCATCACTAGTGCAGGCGCCTGCTATACAGACGGTTTTTAATCCCTTTCCGTGACGTAGTCTCAAACCGTGAAAGCACAATGTGCTCCCGTGGTGGTTTTGATAATTCATGACAACATGCATTGTCTCTTGGACTAATACTTTCATCTAGTGTATTTCAGATAAAGTCCATAGAGAGAGATGGGTTGGCAACTACATTTTATCTTTTGTGAGAAATCACTTTGAGTCCATAGGGAATCCAATACTATCAAAAGGGGGTAGGGTTTTGTTGTGAACAAAATGCTCATACATGCATAAGTGATAGTCGCCACATACACCCACAAGATCTTCCACAAAAGTCTGTCCAAAGCCAAAAATTCAAAATCGGTACAACCAACACTTTCCACTTGGTGCCACCTATTCTCAACCTTAGACAGACTCAGCCAAACCCTAGCATTTTGGTGTAACCGATTCCATTTCGGCGCCATCGAGTTTGGGTTGCCAACTTCCTGTTACCCAAGTTCAAAAAATTGGTCCCATCGAGTTTTGTGAATCGACATCACCGAGTTTGGCAATCTGACCATTGGTCACCTTATCGGTGCAGCCGATTTGTATGTATCGGTCTCACCGGGATTCAAAAGTTGCTACCTTTGAGGCAACTCGGTACCAAGGAGATTTACACATTGGTGTCACCGAGTCTGACTTTGTAACGGTTGGATTTTCGGAGATGCCTATATATACCCCTCCACCACCACTCACTCGAAAAAGAAGCACTCAGAATAGTTCACCACTCATACTGTCGTGGTTTTATCACGACAGATGTCCGAGGACTTAGATTCGAGGCCATCGCTAAGGTGATGGACTCAAAGGGGTTAGTTAGGACGAAGGACACGAGTTTACCCAGGTTCAGCCCCTCCGATGGAGGTAAAGGCATACGTCTTTCTTGTGTTGTATTGATTGGAGTATCGATTACAAGGGAGCATATTCGCTTGACCTAGATCTCGATCCATTGGTTTTTGTCTAAGTCGCCCCGGGTCTCGCCCTTATATAGGAGGTCAAGACCACGGGTTACACAAGTCTCATACCGACTCTTAAAATGTGTCTGACTCTAACTCTATGCCATCTTGCCTTCCTGAGCAAGCCATCTCCAGGCAGCTTATCCGCCCGGGTCTTCTTTGCCTTCTTTGTCTGGGCCTCACCTTGGCCCATCTTGGTGAGCCGCCATATGTCTAGGCTTATGTCTCGAGGCCCATCCTTGGTCTGGCTTATGAGCCGCCAGGTACGACCCGGCCCCACCTGGGCGGGTCTCACCACGGGGTTATATCCCCAACATTAGGCCCCAGGTTGATTTGAGCTTGCTCATTTCAATCTTCCGTCTCACTTGGCGGCGAGTCTTGCTCATTTCAATCTTCCGTCTCACTTGGCGACGAGTCTTGCTCAACCTTCCGTCTCACTTAGCGACGACTCTTGCTCAACCTTCCGTCTCACTTGGCGGCGAGTCTTGCTCAACCTTCCGTCTCACTTGGTGGCGAGTCTTGCTCATTATCACCTGAAAGTAAGACAAAATAACCCGCCGTGATGTCATGCCGGAGATATCAAAAAGATTCCCTGACGACCGCAACAGATATTTCCATTATTAAACTGACAACCCGAAAATCGAGGCATCCGTCTTGGTCAATTAACTTCCGTTGCCTGGATTCTCGTGCCTGTTTCCACTTTTTGCCTATTAAATAGGACCGCGAAGGGCAGTTTTCATTTCCTTCTCCGCTCGTGCCTCTTCTCTTCCTCCTGACTTTGTCGCTCCAGCGTCCTTCTGCTCCGGTGAAGCTTCCACGTCGTCGTCACGCCAGGCCACTGCATCAACCTGATCGGACCAGAACACCGCCCACATCCATCGCGTTATCTCCAGTGAGTTCTTCTCCACCCCGAGATCTGTAGCTTTCGGTAGGGTTTTCATGGAGTTCCTCTGCCGCTAGAACACGAGCTCAATGTCCGATAGTAGGTAGATCAGTGAGCTTGATAATGCCCCCCTCTCTAGTGCGGTAGATCGTAGGAAGTAGATAATAGTACAACACAGATCCGTAATTGCTCCCTTTACTGTCTTCAAAACACTGCTAGTTCTTCTATTCTTCGCTAGGTTAGAATAAAACTGCTTTTTCTTTGTTTTGTAGATCCATAACTATGTAGATGGTCTGTGAAACCTATTTTCCACACTTAGTAATATTTGCCCTGCTTCTTTGCAAACTTGACTCGCCCATGAACTTCCGGCTCTCGCCTAAATAGTTCCAGCAACTTAGCTTTAGAGAATTCAGATTTCGTTAGCCGTCCGTAGTTATCTTTCACCTTCTAACTCGCCACACGTTGTTACCTTTGCACAGCTTTAAGTCACCATCATGCCTCGTGCATCCAATTCTTGTAACTCGGTCGGCTCTGCCGTTACCGAAGAGTTCTTGAAGGACTTCATAGACACAGGGTCCTTGCCAACCAAAGATGTCATCGGTTGGCGGGTTCCAGGCAATGAAAAGAAACCCATTCCACAAGACGGCGAAGTAGTTGTTTTCGTAGATCACCTTATTCATGGCTTCAGCCCGCCCGACTCAAAATTCTTTTGAGACGTTCTTCATTTCTTTAAGCTGTGACCCCAAGACATCGCCCCAAACTCCGTCTCGAACATATGAAACTTCCAAATCCTCAGTGAGGTTTACTTACAAGAAGAGCCGTCCATTGGACTTTTCCGTGAGTTCGTTTACGCGAACCGCCAGACGGAAGTAAAGGCTGGTCCAAGCTTAGAGCTCGGTGGGATCTCAATTCAAAGGAGACGGGATGTGACTTTTCTGGCTGTTCGGATGCCAAGTCATCCCAAAGACTGGAATAAAACCTAGTTTTATTGCAAAGATACTTCTCCAGAAGGAGAGCATTCCTTGCCAGGTTATCGTCCAACCCGGCTCAAGACAACGACTGAGCTCCCTGACTAATTGTCTACCGCCAAGTCATCCCAAAGACTGGAATAAAACCTAGTTTTATTGCAAAGATACTTCTCCAGAAGGAGAGCATTCCTTGCCAGGTTATCGTCCAACCCGGCTCAAGACAACGACTGAGCTCCCTGACTAATTGTCTACCGCTGAGCGGGCAAGGTATGCTCCGGCTCACGCAAGAATCAAGGCCCTTATGGCCAATGGTCTGACTGGGATGGATCTGACCCGTTGTTGGGTTTCTTGGAGAGTCCTTCCTCTAAGCCGGCGAAGCCGCCTCATGTGCGAGTACACGGGTGATGATAATGACCCCCTCTGCTTTAACTCCACCACGTTGTCTGAGGATAACATCGTGGCCACCATCAAGAGTCTGGATCACGAATCTGAAGGATCTTGCCGTGACATCGGATTGGCACCTTTCTGCGCCACAAACTCGGCCCCAGATGTAAGGGCGACTCTCGATCTCCTTACTTCTGCATGTAGCTACCCATATTTACTTTGCAGTCTTTTTGTTGGTGAACGTCGCATGGGAAACCAAAAATTTCCTACGCGCAAGCAGATCTATCCATGGTGATGAGCATCTACGAGAGGGAGAGTGGATCTACGTACCCTTGTAGACCGTTAAGCGGGAAGCATTAACAAATGCGGTTGGTGTAGTCGAACATCTTCACGATCCAAATCGTTGAGCGTCCCGTGATCTCATCACGATCCGTCCCACGATCCAATCATGATCCGTCCTGCGAACTCATCACGACCCGTCTCGTGAACTCATCACGATCCATCCCGCAAACTCATCATGATCCGTCCCGCGATCTCATCACGATCCGTCTCGCGGTCTTGATCACGATCCTTCCGATCTAGCGCTGAACGGACGACACCTCCGCGTTCAGCACACGTACAACTCGACGATGATCTCCGCCTTGTTGATCCAGCAAGAGGGAGCGGAGAGGTAGAAGAGTTCTCCGGCAGCGCGACGGTGCTCCGGCGATGGTGGTGGAGCTATTCCAGCAGGGCTTCACCTAAGCATTGCAAAAATCCAATCTAGAGGAGAAACTATGCACTAGAGGAACGGGTAGCACGTGGCTGAAAATCTTGTGCCAAAACCCTAAAACCCTCGAGTATATATAGTAGGAGAGGAGGAGGAGGCTTGCCTCCCAAGGAGGCAGCCCTTGGGTCGGCCGAACCAGGAGGGAGGAGTCCTCCTCCTCCACTCCTAGTAGGATTAGGACTCCTTCCTAATTTAGCCCTTTTTGCCTTTTTCCACCTTTTTCCTTTTGGTCTTTTCTTCCCAGTCGCATGGGCCTTGTGTGGGACTTCCACCAGCCCACTAAGGGCTGGTATTCATCCTCCCACAGCCCATGTAGCCTCTTGGGTCGAAATACCCCTCCCGATGGTCTCCCGGTACACTACCGGCACTCCTGGTACACTACCGATGAGCCCGAAACTTTTCCGGCGACCAAAATAGGACTTCCTATATATCAATCTTTACCTCCGGACCATTTCGGAGCTCCTCATGACATCTGGGATATCATCCGGGACTCTGAACAACCTTCGGTCACCAGCATGGATAACTCTATACTACCGAAACGTCACCGAACCTTAAGTGTGCAGACCCTGCGGGTTCGAGAACTATGTAGACATGACCGAGACAACTCTACGGTCAATAACCAATAGCGGTACTTGGATGTCCATATTGGTTCCTACATATTCTACGAAGATCTTTATCGGTCGAACCTCTATGTCAAGGATTCAGTTAATCCCGTATGATGTTCCCTTTGTTCTTCGGTATGTTACTTGCCCAAGATTCGATCGTCGGTATCTCAATACCTAGTTCAACCTCGTTACCGGCAAGTCTCTTTACTCATTCCGTAATACAAGATCCCATGACTAACACTTAGTCACATTGCTTGTAAGGCTTATTGTGATGTTGTATTACCGAGTGGGCCCTGAGATACTTCTCTGTCACACGGAGTAACAAATTCCAGTCTTGATCCATGCCAACTCAACAGACATCCTCGTAGATACCTGTAGAGCACCTTTATAGTCACCCAGTTACGTTGCGATGTTTGATACACACAAGGCACTCCTCCGGTATCCGTGAGTTGCATGATCTCATGGTCATAGGAACATATACTTGACATGCAGAAAACAGTAGCAATAAACTGACACGATCATATGCTACGTTTGTAGTTTGGGTCTTGTCCATCACACCATTCTCCCAATGATGTGATCCCGTTTATCAAATGACATCTCATGTCCATGGCTAGGAAACCTTAACCATCTTTGATCAACGAGCTAGTCTATTAGAGGCATACTAGGGACATGGTTTTGTCTATGTATCCACACATGCATCTAAGTCTCCGATCAATACAATTATAGCATGGATAATAAACGATTATCATGAACAAGGAAATATGATAATAACTAATTTATTATTGCCTCTAGGGCATATTTCCAACACTTTTGACCTCTTTCGACGACTTCCATTTTCATGTTAATTCCAGCTTCTGGAAGAAGTACGTTCCTCCTCCAAAGAAATCAAAGGAGAAAACCCACGTCCGGAAGAAGAAGACCGCACCTCAAGAACAATCAGAACCTGACGACTCAGAGGTAGAACTTGACTTCTCTTGGCTGTCTCTTCATGCACCTTATTGACAATGATAATTCTCAGGACGAAACGGAGACAAGCCACGCCAACGTTCCTGAGGTAACTTATGTTTCATCTAACTCAGAACATCTTGCACCATAGAAGATATGGCGGGTCGTCCGAAAGGTCCCACTTTCTCATCCTCTTGCTTACTTAGACCCCCACTTTTCTTTGAAAAAGTAACAGCAACTCTCCCGATGCCAGACCCGGAGCACCGGCTCTAACGATCTCATGGCCGGGTTACCTCATTCTCCGACTCAACGGAAACGGACGACTGAGGTATTTGTTTCACTTGATTTGAAATTTGTCAACCTTGCCTTTATGTTTTGATCCTATCTTATATTGCCTTAACTGTTTTCAGGAATCACCCCCTTCCTCGGGCGACTCTACAGCTACTTCTCTTCCGCCTCTAAAGATTAAACCAGAGTACATGCCTTTCATGCTTGCATTCAATCCTTTGTTAGCCGTAAAGCTTATACCATGACCTTTTGTGCTTTCCAAGGCTCAAGCAAAACGAAGGAAGACAGGCGGGTCTAATCCTGCTCCCAAGGTTTGAGAGCCGGAGCCTGCTAGGCCGGATTCTCCTGCACCGCATGCTGATCCCTCTACGGCCTCCAAGGACACGCCTGAAGAAGCTCGTCACTCTACCGAGCCGACGGCCAATGACATGATTCCTGAGAGTCCTCCGAGGGACAATTCTAAGCCGCCGAGACCTGCACCGGCTGCTGACGATTTGGTTACTCCAGACGTCGTCATTACTGGCACTGGCTTTAACTCTCCTCAACCTCATGTGTTAACAAAGCACACTGAGAAGACTGAAACTTCCGAGAAGCTGGACTTTGAGCTCCCCACGCTAGAAAAGCTAAAAACCGACGAGCTTCATGCTGGTTATCTGAACCGCCTTTCCACAAGCCAGAATATGGAGCTCAAGCTTGTGAACTTGATGAAGAAGAAATATGAGGTACTCTTGCTTTCTTTCCCTATCAAAATCTTGTCAAGGTATGTACTCATTGAAAGTCTTATCAAACATCTTGATCTATCTTTATAGATCTTGATGCTCAACAATTAGGTAGCTTTATTCTGGTCTTCCTTTGAAAATCACTTTTCAAACAACCGTTCATGCTTTCCAGAAATTCCACATTATTTCTGAATAGCAATATGTCATCCACATATACTTATCAGAAACTCTATGGTGCTCCCACTCACTTTATTGCAAATACAAGTTTCTCATAAACTTTGTATAGACTCAAAAACTTTGATCACCTCATCAAAGTGTACATTCCAAATCCGAGATGCTTGCTTCAGTCTATAAAAGGATCACTGAAGCTTGCACACCTTTCAACATCCTTAGGACTGACAAAACCTTCCGGTTGTATCACATACAACCTTTCCTCAAGTAAACCGTTAAGGAAACGATGTTTTGACATCCATCTGCCAGATTTCATAATTGAAAGTGCAGCAACTGCTAACATAATTTCAACAGACTTTAGCATCGCTACGAGTGAGAAAGTCTCATCGCAGTCAACTCCTTGAACTTGTCGTAAACTTCTTTGCAACAAGTCGAGCTTTAGAAATGGTGACGTTTACCATCAGTGTCTGTCTTCATTTCAAAGATCCATTTGTACTTAACGACCTGCCGTCCAACGAGCAAGTCCACCAAGGTCTATACTTGGTTTTCATATATGGATCCTTTCTCGGATTTCATGGCCGCTAACCATTTGTTGGTTTCCGGGCCCATCATCGCTTCTCCATAGTTTGTAGGTTCATCGTTGTCCAACAACTTAACCTCTAAGACAGGGTTGCCGCACCACTCAGGAGCAGTACACGTCCTTATCGACCTACGAGGTTCGATAGTAACTTGATCCGAAGCTTCATGATCATCATCATTAACTTCCTCTTCAACTAACTTAGGATTCACAGAAACAACTTCCTGCGATGCGCTACTCTCTAGTTGAAACAGGGGTTCAATAGCCTCATCAAGTTCTATCCTCCTCCCACTCAATTCTTTCAAGAGAAACTTTTTCTCGAGAAAGGACCCAGTTTTAGCAACAAACATTTTATGCTTGGATCTGAGATAGAAGGTTCACCCAACTGTTCTTAGGGTATTCTATGAAGATGCATTTGTCTGCTTTGGGTTTGAGCTCATTAGGTGAAAACATTTTCCACACAAGCGTTGCAGCCCCAAACATTAAGAAACGAAAACTTAGGTTTCTATCAAACCATAATTCACACGGTGTCATCTCAACAGATTTAGATGGTGCCCTATTTAAAGTGAATGTAGTTGTCTCTAATGCATAACCCCAAAATTATAGTAACAAAACAATAAGAGACATCATAGCATGCACCATATCCAATAGAGCACGACTATGACGTTCGGACACACCATCACACTATGGTGTTCCAGGTGGCGTGAGTTGTGAAACAATTTTCACATTGTCTAAAGTTGTATGCCAAACTCGCAACTCAAATATTCATCTTGACGATCATACCGTAGACATTTTTATCTTCTTGTCATGATGATCTTAAACTTCACTCTGAATTTGCTTGAACCTTTCAAACGATTCAGACTTGTGTTTCATTAAGCAAATATACACTATATCTACTCAAATCATCAGTGAAGGTAAGAAAATAACGATATCCACCGCATGCTATAAGACTCATTGAATTGCATACATCAACATGTATCATTTCCAATAAGTCACTTGCCCGCTCCATCAAACCAGAAAACGGGGTCCTTAGTCATCTTGACCAAGAGGCATGGTTCGCATGTCTCAACCGATTCGAAATCGAATGAGTCCAAAGATCCACCAGCTTGGAGTTTCTTCATGCGTTTTATACCAATATGACATTTAGCGGCAGTGCCACAAGTATCTAGTACTATTATTGTTAACTTTGTATCTTTTGGCATCAATGTTATGAACATGTGTATTACTACGATCAAGATTCAACAAACCATTCTCACCGAGTGCTTGATCATTGAAGGTATTATTCATGTAAACAGAATAACCATTATTCTCTAACTTAAATGAATGACCGTGTTGCAATAAACACGATCCAATCACATTCATGCTCAACGTAAAACACCAAATAATATTTATTTAGGTTTGTCACTAATCCCGAAGGTAGAGAGAGCGTGCGATGTTGATCACATCAACCTTGGTAACATTTCCAACACACATCGTCACCTCACCCTTAGCTAGTTCTCCGTTTATTCCGTAGCTTTTATTTCGAGTTACTAACATTCAGCAACCGAACCGGTATCCAATACCCAGGTGCTACTAGGAGTACTAGCAAGGTACACATCAATAACATGTATATCAAATATACTTCTGTCGACGTTGCCAGCCTTCTTATCTACCAAGTATGTAGGGTTGTTCTGGTTCAGCGACCGCTCTCCTCATAATCGAAGCACTTAGTCTCGGGTTTGGGTTCAACTTTGGGTTGCTTCACCGGAGCAACAACTGACTTGCTATCCATGAAGTTTCCCTCCTTACCCTTGCCCTTCTCGAAACTAGTGGTTTTACTAACCATCAACACTTGATGCTCCTTCTTTATTTCTACCTTCGCGGTGTCAAACATCGCGAACAGCTCAGGGATCATTATTTCTATCCCTAGCGTTTATAGTTCATCACCAAGTTCTAGTAGCTTAGTGACAGTGACTTGGAGAACAATGTCAATCACTATCTTATCTGGAAGATCAACTCCCACTCGATTCAAGCGATTGTAGCACCCAGACAATCTGAGCACATGCTCAACGATTAAGCTATTCTCCTTCATCTTACAGGCAAAGAATCTTGTTGGAGATCTCATATCTGCAACACGGGCACGAGCCTGAGATCCTAATTTCAGCTCTTAGAACATCTCATATGTTCCATGACGTTCAAAATGTTTCGGAGCCTCAATTCTAAGCTGTAATGCATGACGCACTAAACTATCAAGTATTTATCAAAACGTGCCTGTCAGATGTTCACAACATCTATAAACAATGCTAGAGGGGTTGGCGCACCGGGCGGTGCATCAAGGACATAAGCCTTCTGTGCAGCAATGAGGACAATCCTCAGATCACGGAGCCAGTCCGCAATATTGCTACCATCATCTTTCAACTCTATTTCTCTAGGAACCTATAAAAATTCAAGGGAGCTACAGCGTGAGCTAGTAATCTACAACACAGTTTGCAAAGACACTACTGACTATGTTCATGATAATGAGTTCAATTAATCATATTACTTAAGAACTCCCACTCAAATTGACATCCCTCTAGTCATTCGAGTGATACATGATCCAAATTCACCAACTCAAGTACGATCATCACGTGAGTTGAGGTGATTTCAATGGTGAACATCATCGTGTTGATCATATCTACTATATGACTCAGGTTCGATCTTTCGGTCTCTTGTGTTCCGAGGCCATGTCTGTACATGCTAGGCTCGTCAAGTTTAACCCGAGTGTTCTGTATGTGCAACACTGGCTTACACCCGTTGTATGTGAACGTAGAGTCTATCACACCCGATCATCACGTGGTGTCTCAACACGACGAACTTTCGCAATGGTGCACACTCGGGGAGAACACAATTCATCTTGAAATTTAAGTGAGGGATCACCTTATAATGCTACCGTCGTCCTAAGCAAAACAAGGTGCATAAAAGGATTGACATCACATGCAAATCATAAGTGACATGATATGGCCATGAACTTGTGCTTTTGATCTCCATCTTGAAAGCACCGGCATGATCTCCATCGTCACCGGCATGACACCATGATCTCCATCATCTTGATCTCCATCAATGTGTCACCATTGGGGTTGTCGCGCCCATCATGCTTGTACTACTATTGCTACCGTTTAGCGATAAAGTAAAGCATTACATAGCGCTTACTGATTGACACACAGGTCATACAATAATTAAAGACAACCCTATGGCTCCTGCCGGTTGTTGTACTCATCAACATGCAAGTCGTGATAATCTATACATCACATGATCATCTCATACATCACATATATCACATCATGTAATTGGCCATATCACATCACAACATACCCTACAAAAACAAGTTAGACGTCCTCTAATTGTTGTTGCATGTTTTACGTGGCTGCTACGGGTATCTAGCAAGAACAATTCTCATCTACGCAAAAATCATAATGGTGATACACTAGTTGCTTTTCAACCTTCTCAAGGACCGCCTTTGTCGAATCCGATCCAACTAAAGTGAGAGAAACTGGCACCCGCAAGCCATCTATGCAACAAGTTGCGGTCAAGGGAACCGGTCTCTCGTAAGCGTACGAGTAATGTTGGTCCGGGCCGCTTCATCTCACAATACCGCTGAACCAAAATCCGACCAAGGGAGGAAGCAATCTAAGCATCAATGCCCACAAACCTTTTGTGTTCTAATCGAGATCTCATCTACACATAGACCTAGCTCTGATACCACTGTTGGTGGACATCACATGGGAAACAAAAAATTTCCGACGCACATGCAGATCTATCCATGGTGATGAGCATCTACGAGAGGGAGAGTGGATCTACGTACCCTTGTAGATCGCTAAGCGGGAAGCGTTAAGAAACACGGTTGGTGTAGTCGAACATCTTCGCAATTCAAATCGCTGAGTGTCCCGCGATCTCATCACGATCCGTCCCGCGATCCAATCATGATCCGTCCCGCGAACTCATCACGATCCATCCCGTGAACTCATCACGATCCGTCCCGCGATCTCATCACGATCCGTCCCGCGAACTCATCACGATCCGTCCCGCGATCTCATCACGATCCGTCTCTCGGTCTTGATCACGATCCTTCCGATCTAGCGCCGAACGGACGACACCTCCGCGTTCAGCACACGTACATCTCGATGACGATCTCCGCCTTCTTGATCAGAAAGAGGGAGCGGAGAGGTAGAAGAGTTCTCCGGCAGCGCGACGACGCTCCGGCGATGGTGGTGGAGCTATTCCGGCAGGGCTTCGCCTAAGCACTGCAGAAATCCGATCTAGTGGAGAAACTATGCACTAGAGGAACGGGTAGCACGTGGCTGAAAATCTTGTGCCAAAACCCTAAAACCCTCTAGTATATGTAGGAGGAGAGGAGGAGGCTTTCCTCCCAAGGAGGCAGCCCTTGGGTCGGCCGAACCAGGAGGGAGGAGTCCTCCTCCTCCACTCCTAGTAGGATTAGGACTCCTTCCTAATTTACCCCCTTTTGCCTTTTTCTACCTTTTTCCTTTTGGGATTTTCTTCCTAGCCGCATGGGCCTTGTGTGGGAATTCCACCAGCCCTTAGCTGGTATTCATCCTCTCACATCCCATGTAGCCTCTTGGGTCGAAATACCCCTCTCGATGGTCTCCCGGTACACTACCGGCACTCCCGGTACACTACCGATGAGCCCGAAACTTTTCCCGCGACCAAAATAGGACATCTTATATATCAATCTTTACCTCCGGACCATTACGGAGCTCCTCGTGACATCCGATATCTCATCCGGGACTCCAAACAACCTTCGGTCACCACCATGCATAACTCTATACTACCGAAACGTCACCGAACCTTAAGTGTGCAGACCCTGTGGGTTCGAGAACTATGTAGACATGACCGAGACACCTCTATGGTCAATAACCAATAGCGGGACCTAGATGCCCATATTGGTTCCTACATATTCTACGAAGATCTTTATCGGTCGAACCTCTATGTCAAGGATTCCGTTAATCCCGTATGATGTTCCCTTTGTTCTTCGGTATGTTACTTGCCCGAGATTCGATCGTCGTTATCTCCATACGTAGTTCAACCTTGTTACCGGCAAGTCTCTTTACTCATTCCGTAATACAAGATCCCGTGACTAACACTTAGTCACATTGCTTGCAAGGTTTATTGTGATGCTGTATTACCGAGTGGGCCCCGAGATACCTCTCCGTCACACGGAGTAACAAATTCCAGTCTTGATCCATGCCAACTCAACACACACCCTCGTAGATACCTGTAGAGCACCTTTATAGTCACCCAGTTACGTTGCGACGTTTGATACACACAAGGCACTCCTCCGATATCCATGAGTTGCATGATCTCATGGTCATAGGAACATATACTTGACATGCAGAAAACAGTAGCAATAAACTGACACGATCACATGCTACGTTTGTAGTTTGGGTCTTGCCCATCACACCATTCTCCTAATGATGTGATCCCGTTTATCAAATGACATCTCATGTCCATGTCTAGGAAACCTTAACCATCTTTGATCAACGAGCTAGTCTATTAGAGGCATACTAGGGACATGGTTTTGTCTATGTATCCACACATGCATCTAAGTCTCCAATCAATACAATTATAGCATGGATAATAAACGATTATCATGAACAAGGAAATATGATAATAACTAATTTATTATTGCCTCTAGGGCATATTTCCAACACTTTTGACCTCTTTCGACGGCTTTCATATTCAGGTTAATTCCAGCTTCTGGAAGAAGAAATACGTTCCTCCTCCAAAGAAATCAAAGGAGAAAACCGATGGCCGGAAGAAGAAGACCGCACCTCAAGAACAACCGGAATGTGACGATTCAGAGGTAGAACTTGACTTCTCTTGGCTGTCTCTTCATGCACCTTATTGACAATGATAATTCTTAGGATGAAACGGAGACAAGACACGCCAACGTTCCTGAGGTAACTTATGTTTCATCTGACTCAGAACATCTTGCACCATAGAAGATATGGCGGGTCGTCCGAAAGGTCCCACTTTCTCATCCTCTTGCTTACTTAGACCCCCACAGCAACTCTCCCGATGCAAGACCTGGAGCACCGGCTCTAACGATCTCATGGACAGGTTACCTCATTCTCCGGCTCAACGGAAACGGCCGACTGAGGAATTTGTTTCACTTGATTTGGAGTTTGTCAACCTTGCCTTTATGTTTTGATCCTGTCTTATATTGCCTTAATTGTTTTTAGGAATCACACCCTTGTTGGAAATATGCCCTAGAGGCAATAATAAAATGGTTATTATTGTATTTCCTTGTTCATGATAATTGTCTATTGTTCATGCTATAATTGTGTTAACCGGAAACCGTAATACATGTGTGAATACATAGACCACAACATGTCCCTAGTGAGCCTCTAGTTGACTAGCTTGTTGATCAATAGATGGTCACGGTTTCATGATCATGGACATTGGATGTCGTTGATAATGGGATCACATCATTAGGAGAATGATGTGATGGACAAGACCCAATCCTAAGCGTAGGACAAGATCGTGTAGTTCGTTTGCTAAAGCTTTTCAATGTCAAGTATCGTTTCCTTAGACCATGAGATTGTGCAACTCCCGGATACCGTAGGAATGCTTTGGGTGTGCCAAACGTCACAACGTAACTGGGTGGCTATAAAGGTGCACTACGGGTATCTCTGAAAGTGTCTGTTGGGTTGGCACGAATCGAGACTGGGATTTGTCACTCCGTGTGACGGAGAGGTATCTCTGGGCCCACTCGGTAAGACATCATCATAATGAGCTCAATGTGACTAAGGAGTTAGCCACGGGATGACGTATTACGGAACGAGTAAAGAGACTTGCCGGTAACGAGATTGAACAAGGTATAGAGATACCGACGATCGAATCTCGGGCAAGTATCATACCGATAGACAAAGGGAATTGTATACGGGATTGATTGAATCCCCGACATCGTGGTTCATCTGATGAGATCACCATGGAGAATGTGGGAGCCAACATGGGTATCTAGATCCCGCTGTTGGTTATTGGCCGGAGAAGTGTCTCGGTCATGTCCATGTGTCTCCCGAACCCGTAGGGTCTACACACTTAAGGTTCGATGACGCTAGGGTTATAGGGAAATGGTATACGTGATTACCAAAAGTTGTTCGGAGTCCCAGATGAGATCCCGGACATCATGAGGAGCTCCGTAATGGTCCAGAGGTAAAGATTGATATATAGGAAGTCCAGTTTTGGTCACCGGAAAGTTTTCGGGCTCATCAGTATTGTACCGGGAGTGCCAGGAGGGTGCCGGAGGACCCCCGGGAGGGGTGTGACGACCATAGGACTTTTTGGGCCCTTAGAGGAGGTGTGCCAGCCCTTATTAGGATGGCCAAGACCTTCTAGAAAGGCCCATGCGGCTGGAGATCTAGAGATAAGGGCAAAGGAGTTTGAAAAGGAGGAGATCCACCTCCCTTGTGGGAGGTGGACTCTCCCTTTGATTCGGCCGAAGCTCTCCTCCTTGGAGGAGAGTCCAAGCCAGCCCTCCCTCTCCCTCCTCCTATATATACTTGAGGTTTTGGCCTTTTGAGAAAAGTTCTGAACTCTCTCTCTCACGACAAAGCCCTACCTCTCTTCTTCCTCCTCTGAAGCGCTTAGGCGAAGCCCTGCCGGAATACCTTACTACTCCACCACCACCACGTTGTCGTGCTGCTGTTGGAGCCCTTCCCCAACCTCTCCTTCCTCCTTGATGGATCAAGGCATAGGAGATGTCATCGGGCTGCATGTGTGTTGAACGCGGAGGCACCGTTGTTCGGTGCTTAGATCGGAATCCACCGTGATCTGAATCGCTGCGAGTACGACTCCGTCAACCGCGTTCTTGTAACGATTCCGCTTAGCGATCTTCAAAGGTATGAAGATGCAATATCTCTCCACTCGTTGCTGGTTTCTCCATAGATAGATCTTGGTGACACGTAGGAAAATTTTGATTTACTACTACGTCTCCCAACAACCCTTCCTCGGGCGACTCTACAGCTACTGCTCTTCCGCCTCTGAAGATTAACCCAGAGTACGTGCCTTTGATGCTTGCATTCCATCCTTTGTTAGCCGTAAACCTTATACCATGACCTTTTGTGCTTTCCAGGGCTCAAGCGAAACGAAGACCGGCGGGTCTAATCCTGCTCCCAAGGTTCGAGAGCCGGAGCCTGCTAGGCCGGATTCTCCTACACCGCATGCTGATCCCTCTACGGCCTCCAAGGACACGCCTGAAGAAGCTCATCACTCTATCGAGCCGGCGGCCAATGACATGATTCCTGAGAGTTCTCCAAGGGACAATTCTAAGCTTTTGAGACCTGCACCGGCTGCTGACGATTTGGTTACTCCAAATGTCGTCATTACTGGCGCCGGCTTTAACTCTCCTCAACCTCATGTGTTAACAAAGCACATTGAGAAGACTGAAACTTCCGAGAAGCTGGACTTTGAGCTCCCCGCGCTAGAAAAGCTAACAACCGACGACCTTCATGCTGGTTATCTGAACCGCCTTTCCACAAGCCAGAATATGGAGCTCAAGCTTGTGAACTTGATGAAGAAGAAATATGAGTTACTCTTGCTTACTTTCCCTTATACCATTATGTAGCCCCCAAGGACCGGTTTAGTATTTGCCAATGGTAAGCCGGTCTTTGAATATTTGTTGTAAGTAAAAAACACTTAGCCTGTATGCCTCAATAATCAGCTTAAGACTTAAATTTGAGCCGACGCTTTAGGCGTGTAAGTATTTGTTCAAAGAACCATCTATAGCTCCCAAGGGCCGGCTTGACTTGATAGAAGATGAGCTGGAACTTTGGTATAAATAGATCAGAGAGCCAGATGTAGCTCCCAAGGGCTGGCTTGACTTCAATGACGATGAGCCGGGACTTTGGTATAAATAGATCGGAGGGCCAGATGTAGCCCCAAGGGCTGGCTCGACTTCGATGAAGATGAGCCAGGACTTTGGTATAGATAGATCGGAGAGCCAGATGTAGTCCCCAAGGGCCGGCTTGACTTTGATGAAGATGAGCCGAGACTTTCTTGTATCCTTGGAGAACAAATAGACATTAGCCCCCAAGTGTCGAGCATATTGCTTGCAATCTGCTTGAGACTTGCCTTATATTGTCTTACTCTTGATCATCTGATAATATACCATCCTGGCGACTTAGCCTTCATTTTGTTTTTGATATGTCACAGGAAGCTTTTAACAAAGCCGGGTCTAAACTGACCAGTTTAAGGAGCAATCTAGCCACTCAGCAAGCTGCCCGAAGCGAAGCAGATGAGAAATGCCGGATCGCCGTTGAGGAACTTACAAAAGTTAAAGCTGAATTTGCTGACTTCAAGAAGTCAGCTGAGACGGAGCAAGCCGCCCTGGCAAAACACGCTGATGACGCAGACCAGCGGCTCGTGGTTGTGTCTGACGAGCTTCATGCCTTAAAGCGCCATATTGCGAAGATGTCTGCCACCATCTTTGGTAAGTACCAAATATTTAACCAACACTTCTTGTGTGAATACCTTTATGGTGACTTATAACCAAAAATCCATCTTATGCAGGTCAAAGGAGTCAACAACTTGCTACTGATAGCTTGCTGCCATTGAAAGCCGTCTATACTTTGATAGAGCAGCTGTATTGCAGAGCTCTCTGCACAATCAAGGCGGTGCTCTATAAGGACAACATCCCTCCAACTATGAAGGGAGTCATAGAGTTGATGTCCACCCTGCCGAAACAAATCCAGGAACTTAAGAAATCAGCCACCCGAAAAGGAGCCACCGCAGCCATAAGCCGGGCGTTAGCTTTCTCCCCAGAGTTGACTCCCGAGGACATGATGGACGGGTTTCCATCCAAGAAGGATGATGGCTCAGAGTTCACGGAGGCTGACTATGCTCGGTGCATGAAGGCTTCCAGAGTCCTCGCCTCCGTGTTAGCAGAAGAAGTGAACTTGTCAACATACCAGGCGGCTTATGATGCCGAGCAGAAGAGAGTACGCGGCCCAACCTTTGAGGCCAAGGACCTAACGCTTGCACGCCGTAAGCACCTCTTTGCTCCTGATCTTGACCCATCCCCCTCTTTGAAGAGGCAAGCTTTGCGGCTTTAACCAACTGCAACTGGGACGTGGACAATCAATAGATCATAGAAGCCGAAGACCCGCCGCAGAGTGACCCGCCATCCAACTAATGACCTTGGTAACTGAAAGTGCGTTATATCGACTAGAGGGGTAGGTGATTTTTACAAATTTATCACGTGAGGAATTTCAACATTGAGGAATTTGAAATGTGATGAATAACTAGGAGCAGAATAAGTACTCAAGTGCATGAGGAACATAGTAACAACATAGTCATCATGATGAAATAAACATGCACAAATAGTAAGTAGCGTGACGCGGGATAAGCAGTGACGAACAAGGTAACTTGAAGAATTTGAGGTGAGGAAATTGTGAAAGTCTTCAGTCAAATTCTTCAAATAGTAACAATCAATTTCATCACCAAGTTTATGGGGAATAGAGGGTTGAGGAAATACAACCAGGTAGCTCGATGAAGACAATGGTTTGATGACCCAGTTCCAACTGCTGTGATAGTTGTACGTCTGGTTTGGAGCGGCCTGGTATTTAAACCAGAGGACACACAGTCCCAAGACACACACTCCTTATCATATTCTCCTTCAGCTAAGGTCACACAGTCCTCGCCCAACACTCGTGGTAAGTCTTCAGGGTAGACTTCCAAAACCCTCACAAACTGGTCACCCGGCGATCCACAATTTACTGCTGGATGCTCTAGACCAAGGTCACTTCGTGATCCCCAATTGACTGCAGGAGCACTAGACCATGACGCCTAACCATCCGGAGGATGCACAATCCTCAAAGGTAACAAGCGTCGGATCCACACAAGAATTTCTTCAGTGATGCTCAATCACTATGGGTTTGGTGGTTTGGTTGTGGGTTTTTTCTCACTGATGATTTTCTCTCAAAGTCCTCGGAGGATGGGTTGCTCTCAAATGACAAGTGTCAGTTCTCTCTCGGAGCAGCCAACCAACTAGTGGTTGTGGGGGTTGGCTATTTATAGCTAGGGTGCAACCTGACATGATAAGACATAAATGCCCCCAATGATATGACCGTTATGTGGATAAGAATGATTGGGGACAGCTGGCACTAAGCACAACAACAGTCAGAATTTCGAACTATGAAAGTCCTCAGACATATCATGTCCCTCACTTGTAGGCAATTCACACTGGCGAAATCCTAACTCCTCAGTCAGTTCAAATTCATCACAGGCCAGAAGAACTTCATCTCTGTCACTGAAGAAATTTACTGAGTTGTATGAGATTTCCAAAGGCTTCACTCGAAGGATTGAATAGGTTGAGGATTTTGGAGTTGAGCATCAGTTGGAAATTTTCCTTAGTATTACCTCGGCCCCCTTTAACAGTACGGTGTTTCCTATGACTCAAATAAAGGAAATGAAACTACAAAAACAAAAGTCTTCACGCTTCATATTCCTTGTTCATATCTTCAAGGTCACACCAACTTCTTCATTTTCAAAGTCTTCACAAAGTCTTCACCAAAGTCTTCACAAAGTCTTCAGCAAAGTCTTCAGTTGAAGACATACATTTTTAGGGGTCGATAATCTCCGGATATATCAAACTCCTCAACAACTTATAGAGCCTGTGTACACTCACAAACACATTAGTACCTTAACCTATAAGTCTTCAATACACCAAAATCACTAAGGGGCACTAGATGCACTAACAATCTCCCCCTTTTTGGTGATTGATGACACATAGGTTAAGTTTTCAATGGGGATAAACATATGAAGTGAAAGTACTGAGTTTGAGGAATTTGATTGCAAGATATAGAAGAACTCCCCCTGAAGATGTGCATATTTGAGGAATTTGCTTTGGACTGCAAATGCACATGGCAGGTTAAAAACATGGAGAACTCCCCCTATATCTTGCAATTCATACACGCTTTTGAACATATGATATGTAGAATTTGAAATGCGTGAGGTAAATGGTGTCTGATGAAATTCAGCATGTATGCATTAAGGTACTTGAGGAAATAAACATGCGAGGAATAGTTCAAAAGTGTTAGACCACCATCGGACTTAAGTTTACAACTCAATCAACAAAAGCTTCAAAAGAGCGAGAGTTGTAACCTAAACAAAAATAGCCCATATATAGAGACCCGCTTAAAGACTAACTCAATTTTTCTCCCCCTTTGTCATCGATGACCAAAAGGGAAGAAAAAGTGAGGACTAACGCCCCTTTGAAGAATTTCATCGTGTTGGTGAGGAAGGAGCGCCAGCGTTGTCGGGGTCATTTGTCGATGCAGGGCCTGCCACAGTGTCATCAATGTCTTCATCCTCATCACTCTCTCGAGATGAAGAATATGAACTTGTGACCATCAGAGGAACTTGGACTTTCTTGTATTTCTTCTGTGGTTGACGAGCCCAGTCAGGATGTTCTTCAAGATCCGCTTATTCTGTTCTATAGAAGACTTGAGGTGAGACAATACGGCCCAAGTGCAGTTGAGGTTTTCATGCACATAGTAGTGATTCCTCTTCATAGTGTTCTGCGTCATAGTCATGTTTTGCACAATGTAACCAAGTTGACGCTTCACCCACTTGTGATTGCGATTGACCTTCTGATGAAGACTTATTAGCAGTTCGTGATCAGTCATCACACGAGGGGCAAACTCTTGAGGTTTGTGAGCTTAGACCTTTGCTTCGGAGTCTTGAGTTGCAGTGTCATCATTGGTGGAGAAGGAAGCAGCTTTGCGAAACTGTCCATACAATGGACGAGTGCCTTCATCAATGACAGCCTTGCCTTTTCCTTCCACCGAGTCAATTGTGCTCTTGATGACTTTGATTGGAGGCAGGAAGCCAAAGAGGTTCTGGAAATCAGCCTTGAAGGGAACTGAGGACTTTGCCCTGATGAATTTCATGATCTAAGGCGCATAAGGCTTCTGTTCAAATGGAGCTAAAGCAGCATTGGCCAATGTCCTCATGAAGAAATCGTGTAAGTCGATGGGAATCCCATGAATGATGTTGAAGAGCATATTCTTCATGACTCCCTCCACTTCTTCTTCTTCTTCTTCTTCAGAATTGTGGCCCTTCTGAGGACATAGAGTATTTGTGAGTATGCGGTAGACCGTCCTGTGCACATATAGCAAATCCTTCACAAGGAAGGTTTTCCTTTGAGGCTTTCCAGGAGGCAATGTCTTCATCAGCACTTGCATCAGCTGATTTGGAAGAGCAGGTTCATCGAAAAGTCTGCAAGCTTCATCTGAGGGAATTGGAACTGGTACACACTGAAGCAATTCAGAAGTTTGAGCAGTGAAGTGAGTTGATCCTGTCATCCAGTCCAAAACCCAGGAGTTGATGTCTGAAGCATTTCCACTAATATGCAGTGTGGCATAGAACTGAAGGATGATTTCCTCATTCCAGTCACAGATGTCGATGAAGAAAGGAAGAATGCCTGCATCGTGAAGAACTTCGAGCACCGGTGTGAATGATGGAAGTGTTTCCATGTCTACATGAGGAATTTGGTGGTGCTCGAAGACTTTCTTCTTCTTGAACAGAACTGATGCATAATAGTTGAGCTGAGTTGCCGTCCAGAATCTGCTATGACCGGCCCTTGCAAAGTCATAAGGATTTGGACTTGTGAAGAACATGCGCTCATTGAAGAAATTGCTCTTGAGGAATTTGGGGCGCGCTGAGCCTTTGAATGGCATCCTTGGCTTCGGTTGAAGATTTGGCTTGAAGCGGCCCTTGATCTCCTTTGGCATGGGAGGAACTTGAACAATCTGGAGGGCTGGTTCCTCAGTTACGGGTGGAGCAGCAAAGTCATCAACTGTTGCACCTGTAATTTCTTTAGTGACTTGGGTGGTCTGATCGGTAGATTCTTCGTGTATTTCTTCAGTCGGAGCAGGTGACTGAGGAATCTTTGTCAGAGGAGTAGTCATTGGTGAATTTGGGTGTGTTGATTCCCAATATTCATCATTGATGACAAGAGTTGTGTTGCCAATGTCTACGCCCTCATCAATTTCTTCAACACCAGCCTCTTCAGCAGTGAACTGAGGCTGGGGCGATGATACCTTTAGAGTTGAAGCATTGTCTTCAACTTCAATTTCTTCATCAATCTGCTCTGTCGAAGCAGCAGAATGATCTTCATCTTCTTCATCTCGGATGACATAGTCAACCCCAAATGGTACAAGTTGATAGGCAGGTGCAGAGGAGATTGGTGTAGCATCAATGGGTCCAGTTGAAGAACTTGGCATAGTCTTCAACTTCTTCACAACCGAGGATTCTGTATTAGATGCTTTTCTCTTAAGAGTCTTCTCCTCTGTAGCTTTAGCTTCTTCAGGCACGACTGATGCAGTCGCCCTAGTGGGTTCAGGTTCTTCAGGCGCAGCAAACACGCCAGCTGGCCTTTCAGTTTCTTCAGGCACAACAGTGACTGTTGTCTTGGCATGGTCATCGGTGGTCTGAGTTTCCTCAGCAGCACTGGCTGTTGCTTCTGGTGCAGAAGCATTCTCATTAGCAGTCACATCGGGCTGAGCAGTTTCATCAGTAGCTTGAGGAATTTCATCAGACTGAGGATTTTGTGGTTGCAATCGAGCTGCAACCCTAGTGCTATGATCCTTCACAGCAGCTTGAGCAGCCCTGACGAATCTCACCTTGGTGCCCTTCCATTCAGCATCATACCTTTCTTGATCCTTAGAGAGTGTGCGAATTTCAGACTGGACCGTGACGAGTTGATTTGGGGTCAAGTTCATCACATTATCTCTTAGAAACTTTTCTTTCCGGGCCCTGTTCCTCTTAGCTCTTAGAGCTTGTTCTCTCTTCCATTTTTCTTCAGAGATGAAGTGGGTGAGGACATGATCCACACCAAGAGGCAGATTTAGTGAAGAAAGTGGGGTGTTTGGATCTTCATGCCATATATCGATGAAGTTGAGGATCATCTTGGGATCCAGCATGAGAGGAATAGAGCTGCCCTTGGCTATAGCAGCCCTCTGCTGACTTTGCCTAATGATTTCCTGCAATTCTTCATCATCAACTTCATCATCATCATCCTCAGATCCCGAGGGTATGGTTACCACGGCCTTGCTTGAGTGAGGACTTGGTTTTTGACCTCGTCCAGCAGTTTTCTTCAGCTTCAACACTGTAGGGCTAGTTGAAGACTTTGCTATAGTAGAGGGGCTTGTCGGGATCTTTGGAACTTTTGTGAATCCCTCAGTCCTCTTACATGATGCCAGATGCACTGGGGTTGAGGACTTTGCAGCTGCAGCTGAGGACTGAGCAGCAACAGTACCAACATCTGAGGCCTTTGTAGGTTGAGGCCTTTAGACTTGAGGAATCTGCTGCGATGGTTTTGAGGTTGAAGAACTTGTCTTCACAGCAGCTTTCTTCATCATTGATTTCTTTGGAGTACTTGCAGAGGCTCCGGCAGAGGCAGCAGCAGCAGAATCTTCATTGAATTTCTTTGCTGCCTCTTTGGCTTTCCTTGCCAGCTTGGCTTGCTGCTTCTCCCACATATGAGGAAAGTCCTCACCAGTCTTGAGGCTAGTGGGTTCGGCAATTTGATTTTGAGCCAGGGGAGCCTTGCTGCAAGGAGGTTTCACAGCAAATTTCATCATGTATTTAGGAGTTACATAACGATATTCCTTCCATTCCCTTGCCCATCTCCTCTCAATTTTCTGCAGACGAATTTTTCTCTCCTTGGTCGTTTCTTTGCCATGAGTTTCTTCATTGGCTGTGCAGTATTCCTCATACAATTCATCTAGAATCTCAAAACCAGTGTGCACATCTGGCTTCTTTCCACCTTTCTAAGGTTTCTTTCCTTCTGCCATTTTCTTCACCTGTGGAATTTGAACTCTTGAGGACTCTGAAGAAGTACATAGTTTTTCCTCAAGGAACATTGCAAATGAGTTAAGTTGATGAGAACCTAGTGATTCATTAGCGGACATGTTGTACCTGTGAACAGAGTATAGGTGCGAGGAATTTGAAGAGGTCATATGCGTTCTCAGAAATTTTTAAATAGAAATAGGTGAGGAATTTGACCATGGGTGTCTTGAGGAATTTCACCAAGTGTTCTTTGTCTTAGGTTCCAGAGTTGTGCAAATTTTGAGGATTCACACAATTGAGGAATCTTGAAGAAAAACATTACTTAGGGAAAATCATCAAGTATATGAAGATGTAAGGTGCTTTTAGAATAAGATTCATGAAGAATAAACACCTTTTGAGGAATATGAAGAGCATTTGATGATCAAACAGGGGCAGTAAAAATAAATTTTATTTACCCTGGTGAAGAACACGATGAACTGAGAGATGAGATTGGGAAGTTCGTCAGTTCATATCTCCCACGCCCTAGCTTGGCAGAGGAAGATAGCTACATCGACGGCGGGATGAAGACTTCCGTGGCCGATGCGAGTACGACGACGACGAGGTCGAGGCAGTGAAGCTCTTCCACACCGGCGTCGATGACTTTAGCAACAGCGCTAGGTTGGAGCTCGGGAGAGAGTAGAGATGAGGAGTAACCGAGCACTGTTGAAGGGGAGGGGGTATTTATAGTGGAAGTAAAAACCAATCCGCCTGAAGTTTTTGAACAGGATTGCCCCTGAACCTTGCTCTCCACGCGACAGGTGTCACCCACGTTCTGAGTAGTGGAGATTATGGGGGATCGTGGGTTATCTAGTCATGGGAATCGGAACCGTTTGAGCGGGAACCGCTGAAAATTTTGATAGTGAAAATTTCAAAGTTTTCATTCACAAATTCTTCAGCTGTCAAGAACACAGTGAAGACTTTGAACAAGTTTCAAAGTAGAACGCATATGAAGAATTTGTGAACGGACTGGGTTGAGTTTAGCATAGAGGGGAAAGGGTCCGATCACATTCACTGAGGTGAAAATCAACTTGAATAATTTAGCAATAAGTGAATGCTGGTGAGGACATTGAAAACTCAAATATATATATATATATAGTCAATGAAGAACACGAGTTTCAAAGTTTGAAGAATTTGAAAAGTTGAGGAATTTGAAAATTTGAAGAATTTGAAAAATGACGAAAAACTCAATTTTGAAGAATTTCAACTTTGATTGGTGGCGTGACCCACTGTATAAGAATGATGATTTCAGAGACCGCGTACAATTATCGTAGGGTTCTGAGAATCAAATTCTTCATTAATTTCTTCACACTTAGAGGGTTATTCTTCATTGATTGAAGAAAAATGTTACTTTGTGTGTTGCACATCTAAGTCATCAATTTTGCATAAGTGTTAGGATGTGTGTCCTTTTTCAAAGAACATTCAAAGATTCTAAGATGTTTAGCTCACACCGCAACTTGCAAAATCTCTTTTCATCCAAGGGCTTTGTGAGGATGTCAGCCAGTTGTTCTTCAGTGGGGATGTGGTCGATGGAGATGTCGCCCTTGAGTACATGATCTCGAAGAAAGTGATGACGAATCTGGATGTGCTTGGTCTTGGAGTGCTGAACTGGGTTGTAAGCAATCTTGATGGCACTCTCGTTGTCGCAGTAGAGAGGCACATTCTTCAACTTAATGCCGTAGTCCTTGAGGGTTTGCTTCATCCATAGTAGCTGAGCACAACATGAGCTAGCAGCAATGTACTCAGCTTCAATAGTAGAGAGTGAAACGCAGTTCTGCTTCTTTGAGGACCAACGGACTAGGGATTGTCCGAGAAAATGACATGTGCCTGAGGTTGACTTGTGATCCACACGATCTCCAGCATAGTCAGCATCAGAGTATCCGACGAGGTGAAGATTTGAGCCCTTGGGATACCATAATCCAAGTGTTGGTGTGTGAGCTAAGTATCAAAGAATATGTTTCACAACCTTATGGTGTGATTCCTTCGGTGTTGCTTGGAACCGGGCACACATGCAAACACTTAGCATAATATCAGGCCTAGATGCACATAGATACAATAATGAGCCAATCATGGAGCGGTATACCTTCTGATTGAAATCTGTACCATTTTCATCAGTGCAGAGGTGTCCTTTTGAAGGCATTGGAGTTTTGACTCCTTTCCATGTTACATGCCGAATTTCCTCAAAACATCCTTGAGGTACTTCTCTTGGGAGATGAAGATTCCATTGTCTTGATGACGAATTTGAAGACCTAAGAAGAATTTCAACTCTCCCATCATAGACATTTGATATTCTTCGCTCATCATATAGGCAAATTCATCACTGTAGCGTTTGTCAGTACAACCAAAGATAATATCGTCTACATATATTTGGCATATGAACAGTTCATTGCCATATGATTTTGTGAAAAGAGTTGGGTCGAGTGAACTGGGTTTGAAGCCTTTCTTCATGAGGAATTCCTTCAGAGTGTCATACCACGCCCGAGGGGCCTGCTTGAGGCCATAGAGGGCCTTGTTGAGTCTGAAGACTTTGTCAGGATGCTTAGGGTCTTCAAAACCTGGGGTTGAGCAACATATACTTCTTCCTCAATCTTACCATTGAGGAATGCACTTTTCACATCCATTTGATATAAGATGATATTATGATGGTTAGCATAAGCAGGCAATATGCGAATAGCATCAAGTCTAGCAACGGTTGCAAAAGTTTCATCAAAGTCAATTCCTTCAACCTGTGTGTAGCCTTGAGCTACAAGACGAGCCTTATTCCTCACCACAAGGCCATTTTCATCTTGCTTGTTGCGGTAGATCCACTTGGTACCTATGATGTTATGCTTGCGAGGATCTGGCCGCTTGACAAGTTCCCACATGTTGTTGAGCTTGAATTGATGCAATTCCTCTTGCATACCTTGAATCCACTTAGGCTCCTTGAATGCTTCATCAACTTTGGTGGGCTCTATGATAGAGACAAAGGCAAAGTGCCCACAAAATTTTGTTAAATGTGAAGCTTTTGGGCGAGTGAGGGGACCTGGTGCATTGATGTCATCGATGATTTTGTCAATCTGCACTTCATTTGCAACTCTTGGATGAGCAGGTTGACGTGGTTGAGGATTTTCATCAACACCATTTTCTTCAGGTGTATTAGCATTGAAGTCTTCATTCATTGGAATGACTTCCTGAGTGGGTATGATATCTTTAGTTGCCTTCAGCTTGATGGATTCCTCATGAGACTGTTCATCTAACACAGAAGGCAGGTGCTCTATTTGCGAGCCATCAGTTTCATCGAACCTCACATCTACAATTTCAATAACCTTGTGATGGTAGATATTGAAGACTCTGTAGGTGTGCGAGTCCTTTCCGTAACCAAGCATAAAACCTTCATGTGCTTTCGGTGCAAGCTTAGAACTGTGGTGAGGATCTCTGATCTAGCATTTTGCACCGAAGACTTTGAGATAACTTACATTGGGTTTCTTGCCAGTCAGAAGTTCATACGAAGTCTTCTTGAAGAATTTGTGAAGACATACCCTGTTGATGATGTGGCATGCAGTATCAATTGCCTCATGCCAGAAGCGACGAGGAGTCTTGTATTCATCAAGCATGGTGCAAGCCATCTCAACTAGAGTCCTGTTCTTGCGCTCCACGACGCCATTCTGCTGAGGAGTATAAGGGGCAGATAACTCATGAGTAATACTAAGTTCATCATGATATTCATCAAGATTAGTGTTCCTGAACTCAGTCCCATTATCACTCCTAATATGCTTGATCTTGACGCCGAAGTTGGTGGAGGCCCTTGAAGCAAATCGTCTGAAGACATCCTACACTTCATTCTTGTACAGAATAATATGCACCCAAGTGTATCGAGAGTAATCATCAACCAACAAAGCCATACAAACTCAATTCATTTGTTAGTGTGGAGTAATGAGTGGGACCAAAGAGATCCATGTGAAACAATTCAAAGGGTTGAGTCGTGGTCATGATTGTCTTCGAGGGATGCTTGGATCTGGTCATCTTTCCCGATTCACATGCACCGTAGAGGTGGTCCTTGAGGAATTTGACACCCTGGATGCCAATGACGTGCTTTTTATTCACGAGCGTGTGCAAGTTCCTCATACCCACATGTCCAAGTCGTCGATGCCACAGCCAGCCTTCTGAAGACATTGCAAGTAAGCATGTGGCAGCCTGAGGACCTGTAGAGAAATCAACAATATACAAGTCTCCTCTCCTAAAGCCTTCGAAGACTTTGGAATTGTCAGATTCCATGATGACAACACAATGATATTTTCCAAATATGACAATCATATCAAGATCACAAAGCATTGAGATAGACATAAGGTTGCACCCAAGGGATTCGACAAGCATCGCCTTATCCATGGTTCGGTGCTTTGAGATAGCAACCTTACCAAGTCCCAATACCTTGCTTTTTTCCTTTGTCTCCGTAGGTGATATGCTTCAGAGGAGATGGAGTGAGTGGCAAATTCATCAGTAGATTCTTCTCACCAGTCATGTGGTTTGTGCATGCACTATCGAGGACCCACTAAGTAGCTTTTGGAGTGTCATCCTATAGATGAATTAGTACAACTTACAAACTCATATGCTTCAGAGTGAAGAATATGACATCAATTTCATCAGATAGGGTTTCATCACACAAGATAGTAAGCAAGTAGTGTGAGGACATGAGAAATGAGGAATTCATTTCTATATGGTTAGCTTGCTTCCTTTCAAGCATTTCCTCAGGTCTCGAGCAAATTCATCAGATGTTCAAATTCATCTGGAGACCTGACCCTACATAACACATTAGTTCGATTTCTTTACCACCCACATCTGGAGGGGTGGCAAAGAATTCATCATTCTACGAGCACCATATGAGAAGGGAGGCATTGAAGCAAGTGCGCTTCGTTTCACAGAGCGAGGGTTAGAGTACTCAAATGAATAAGCAGAGAAATTCTTCAAGGACTTATGAACATAATGGTTTGAAGAATAATGCACATATTCATAACTCTTAGATTTTCCCTGTGAAACAGAAGCATTAGTGTGAGAATGATATTTTTGACCATTTGAGGAATTTGGTCCAAGTGAGGACTTTGGTCCATATGAGGAATTTAATTTGGGGTTCCTATTCTTCATGAGTGATGTCGTGAGGACATTCACTTGAAGATTTTGTAGGTAGCTCTTGGGAACCCAGATTTTCTTCATAGGAGAACCGTTCCTGCAGTTAGTTCCAACAAATCTAGCAAATAGTTCACCTTTCTGATTTTTGAAGAATTTGTAGTTGGAGTAAAGTGACTCATCAGAGGAATATGAAGTTTCACAAGTAAAGCCAGATAAAGTGGATGGATCTACAGGAGATCCTTTCGCAACAACCCATGAGGTTTGGGGTACTACTCAGGTGTCCAGTAGGATCCATCAGCGTTGAGTTTCCTCACAAAGGCAATACGCTCATTCGTAGGGTTCCTGTTCAGAATCTGCTTTTTGAGGACATCGCAAAGGGTTTGATGCCCTTTGAGACTTTTGTACATGCCTCTCACATACAATTCCTTCAACCCTGCATTGTCGTCAGTGATACTTGTGGTATCATCAAATGAGGAATTTGAGACCACTGGAATAGTTGAAGAATTTGCAGTAATAGAAGCATTTGAACATTCAGGTGAAGAATTAGCAGTTTCACGTTCGATGCATTTCAAACAAGGTGGAACAAATTCTTCCTAAGCGGTACTGATCTGTTGAGCCAGTAAGGAATCATTTTCCCTTTGGAGATCCTCATGTGACACCCTCAGTTTCTCAAGATCTTGCTTTCTTTGAAGAAATTCATAATAAAGCTTCTCATGATCGGCTAAGAGGTCGTTATGATGTCTCGGAAGGTTATCATACTTTGTCTGAAGACTTTTGAGATCGTCAGACAAAGTTTGAGTCCGATCCACTTCATAGTTCAACAGATCATTGCTTTTATCTAGCATTTTCTGAAGCTTTTGAAGGTCACTTTGTTGCTTAGTGGCAAGTTTAACAAGTTTAGCATAGCTAGGTTTCACAAATTCATCAGATTCACCTTCACTTGATTCAGAAGAGGAATGATGTTTGTGTACCTTTGAGCCTTTTGCCATGAAGCAATAGGTGGGAGCATAATCATCATTGCTGACGTCAGAGTCGTTGGAGTAGTCATGTTCTTCATCGTTGAAGATGGTCTTGCTGACAAAAGCAGTAGCGAGAGCAAGGCTAGCGACACCAGATTCTGATTCCACCTCAGATTCTTCCTCTTCTTCATATTCTTCGGATTCTTCCTCAGAATCCATTTCCTTGCCGATGAATGCTCGAGCCTTTCTAGAGCCATTCTTCTTTTGCTTTGAGGACTTTGAAGATGAGGACTTTGCAGATGAGGACTTTGAAGATTTGTTCTTTTTCTTCAAGTCATTAGAACTATCATCCTTGTATTTCTTCTTCTTCTTTGCATCTTTTTCCCAGAGAGGACAGTCAGAGATAAAGTGACCAGGCTGCTTGCAACGATGACATGTTCTTTTCTTGTAGTCTTCTGAGGAATATGATTTCCTCAAGCCAATTTTTGATGACTTTCCAAATCCACCTCTCCTTGAGAAATTCTGGAATTTTCTCACGAGCATTGCCAGTTCCTGACTTAGTTCTTTAGGATCACCAAGGCTGCTGTCTGAATCTTCTTCTTCGGATGAGGAAATTGCTTTTGCCTTCAGAGCATAAGATCTTCCATAGCTTGGCCCGTAGAGGTCTCTCTTCTCAGCTTGTTGGAATTCATGAGTATTGAGTCTCTCAAGAATATCAGCATGATTAAGTGACTTGTAGTCTCCACGTTCTTGAATCATCAAAGCTAGAGTATTGAATGAGGAGTCAAGAGATCTTAGTAGTTTCTTCACCACTTCATGGTCAGTGATATCGATGGCACCCAGTGTTTGAAGCTCATTGGAGATATCAGTGAGATGATCAAAAGTTTGATGAACATTTTCATTGTCAAGTCTCTTGAAGCGGTTGAAGAGATTGCAAAGAACATCAACATGAGAGTCATGTTGAGTGGAAACACCTTCGTTGACTTTGAACAACCTATCCCGAATAAGCTTAGCAGTCTCCAAAGCTCACTCTGCCATACCGACCTTTGCTCAGATGGCCACATATGATATTCTTCGCTTGAGAGTCAAGTTGCTTGAATCTCTTCACATCGGCAACATTAACAGTGGGAGTGACACAGGGCACACCATTTTCCACAACATACCAGACATCGTTGTCAATAGCTTCAAGGTGCATACGCATCTTGTTCTTCCAGTAGGGGTAGTCCATCCCATCGAAGGTAGGACACCACGCAAAAAACTTGATCATACCTGCATTCGACATAACTAGAACTCCAGGTGGTTAAACCAAAATCAAACAGAGCAAGGGAGTACCTGCTCTGATACCAATTGAAAGTGCGTTATATCGACTAGAGGGGGGTGAATAAGCAATTTTTTACAAATTCATCACTTGAGGAATTTTAACTTTGAGGAATTTGAAATGTGATGAATAACTAGCAGCAGAATAAGTACTCAAGTGCATGAGGAACATAGTAACCACATAGTCATCATGATGAAATGAAACATGCACAAATAGTAAGTAGCATGACACAGGATACGCAATGACGAACAAGGTAATTTGAAGGTCTTCAGTCAAATTCTTCAAACAGTAACAATCAATTTCATCACCAAGTTTATGTGGAATAGAGGGGTTGAGGAAATAGAACCAGGTAGCTCGATGAAGACGATGGTTTGATGACCCAGTTCCAACTGCTGTGATAGTTGTATGTCTGGTTTGGAGCGGCTTGGTATTTAAACCAGAGGACACATAGTCCCAGGACACATAGTCCCAGGACACACAGTCCTTACCGTATTCTCCTTGAGCTAAGGTCACACAGTCCTCGCCCAACACTCGTGGTAAGTCTTCAGGGTAGACTTCCAAAACCCTCACAAACTGGTCACCCGGCGATCCACAATTTACTGCTGGATGCTCTAGACCAAGGTCACTTCGTGATCCCCAATTGACTACAGGAGCACTAGACCATGATGCCTAACTGTCTGGAGGATGCACAATCCTCAAAGGTAACAAGCGTCGGATCCACACAGGAATTTCTTCAGTGATGCTCAATCACTATGAGTTTGGTAGTTTGGTTGTGGTTTTTTTCTCACTGATGATTTTCTCTCAAAGTCCTCGAAGGATGGGTTGCTCTCAAATGACAATTGTCAGTTCTCTCTCGGAGCAGCCAACCAACTAGTGGTTGTGGGGGTTGGCTATTTATAGCTAGGGTGCAACCTGACATGATAAGACATAAATGCCCCCAATGATATGACCGTTATGTGGATAAGAATGATTGGGGACAGCTGGCACTAAGCACAACAACGGTCAGAATTTGGAACTATGAAAGTCCTCAGACATATCATGTTCCTCACTTGTAGGCAATTCACACTGGCGTAATCCTAACTCCTTAGTCAATTCAAATTCATTAGAGGCTAGAAGAACTTCGTCTCTGTCACTGAAGAATTTTACTGAGCTGTATGAGATTTCCAAAGGCTTCACTTGAAGGATTGAATAGGTTGAGGATTTTGGAGTTGAGCATCAGTTGGAAATTTTCCTTGGTATTACCTTGGCCCCCTTTAATAGTACGGTGTTTCCTATGACTCAAATAAAGGAAATGAAACTACAAAAACAAAAGTCTTCACGCTTCATATTCCTCATTCATATCTTCAAGGTCACACCAACTTCTTCATTTTCAAAGTCTTCGCAAAGTCTTCACCAAAGTCTTCACAAAGTCTTCACCAAAGTCTTCAGTTGAAGACATACATTTTTAGGGGTCGATAATATCCGCATATATCAAACTCCTCAACAACTTATAGAGCCTGTGTACATTCACAAACACATTAGTACCTTAACCTATAAGTCTTCAATACACCAAAATCACTAAGGGGCACTAGATGCACTAACAGTAACGCCGTGGATTAGCCGGCCTTGTGACCCGCCATAGGGCGGTGTAAAAAACTTTGAGTCCTCAGTTTTGAGCTCCGCAATGAGCATTGTAATAGGCTTGTAGTAAACTTTGTTTTGCCTGAACTGTGCCATCGTGCACATATGAAATCGTCCGGCTTAACATATGACATATGCCTTATGCCTTCAACTCATATGAGATGTTGTGGTGGCTTTTGGTAATTAACCAACCCGCGATAATAGATTAATCTCATATTGTCAGGAGGATGGCTTAAGATAACGCCACCCAAAGATGCTATATCTTTCTGACTTGCTTTTTGTTTAACTCATGCGTTGGTTCTTCTAAGCTGACTCGCCACTTAAAACTCCTTAGCAGTATAGGGTTTCTATCGAGATTGGCCGTCAATTCCTTTGAGAAGCTCAGGGTCTCTAAGCGAGATTAACTGATAGGAAGTGTGACGTCCCAGAAGAGACTCGGCAGGGCATGAGTACCCCGATAGCCCATGAACTGCCTCTGACGTGACATAAATCCGTCGTTTTAACCTTAAAACTGTAGGGTGGATTAATTGTCTAAGAGTATGAACGGGCCACATAGCGGAGAGTCGGCAGTAGATGGGAGAGTTTATCCTTGCTTTCCGTGAGCCATCCCTCACATGACAAGAGCCGCCATTTTAACCTTTAACCAGTACAGGGTCTCTATCGAGATTGGCCATCAATTTCTTTGAGCTGGCTCAAGGTCTCCAGGCGAGATTAACTGGTAAGAGTTCGGCGGGTTACCTAGCGGAGCAGCATCGGCTTACAGGCAGGTTTAACCCTGTTTGGCTTAAGAGCCGATCAAGAGGGTGTGTAAGCTAAACCCGGTGGGTTGGAATCCCCCAAGTGACCTTTGTTGATGGAATCAACTGTTTGGATTAAGATTCGACCGATAGGGTGTGATAAGCTAAACCGGGTGGGTTGGAAGCCCCCTGGACGATCATGTTAACGGAGTCAACTATTTGGCTTGAGAGCCGATCAATAGGGTCTGATAAGCTAAAACCAGTGGGTTGGAAGCCCCCTGATTGATCATTTTTGCACAGATTGTGATATGCGAAATGACAGAGGCCCCGGCTTGCAGGTATGCCAACTTTATTCATATATCTATATGATATGTACAATGAAGGTGTACAATGTCAAGTCTTGACAACTTAAGGCCACAGATGCGCTATGTTCCACGACCGGCGGGTCTCCTGCCCAGAAGTGTGTGAGTCGTCTCGGACGTTAATGAGGTAATATGACCCTTTGTTGAGATTTTTGTTGACCACGAAAGGCCCTTCCCATGGAGGAGATAACTTGTGTGCATCTGTCTGATCTTGAATCAACCGCAGCACTAAGTCACCTTCTTGAAACGTCCGACTCTTAACTCTACGACTATCATAGCGAAGCAGGTCTTGCTGATAAATCACCGATCGAGCCGCCGCCAGATCATGCTCTTCCTCAAAGGCATCCAACGCATCTTGACGCGCCGTTTCATTGTCCACCTCAACGTAAGCCGCCACTCGTGGCGAGTCATGGCGGATATCACTTGGTAACACGGCTTCTGCACCGTAAACCATGAAGAAAGGTGTATAACCTATTGATCTATTGGGAGTGGTTCTGATGCTCCATAAGACAGATGACAACTCGTCCATCCAACAACCCGGCGTTCGCCGTAAAGGAACCATAAGCCGGGGTTTGATACCTCTCAAGATTTCTTGGTTAACGCGCTCGGCCTGAACATTTGATTGTGGGTGAGCAACTGTAGAAACATCAAGTCTGATGTGTTCACTTTTACAGAACGCTTTCATAGCCCCCTTGGAGAGGTTTGTACCATTATATGTGATGATACTATGAGGGTAACCAAAACGGTAGATCAGCTTCTTAATGAACTGAACCGCCATAGCCGCATCACACTTGCCAACCGGCTCAGCTTCTACCCACTTGGTAAATTTTTCAACCCCCACCAGGAGGTGGGTCTTCTTGTCCTTGGATCTCTTGAAAGGCCCGACCATATCAAGCCCCCAGACCGCAAACAACCAAGTAATTGGAATCATGCGCAGCTCTTGAGCCGGGACATGAGCATGCCGACCAAACATTTGACATCCATCGCACTTGCGGACCAAGTCTTCCGCATCCTTATGAGTCATCAGCCAAAAGAAGCCATGTCGAAAGGCCTTGGCCACCAGTGATTTTGAGCCGGCGTGATGACCACAATCACCAGCATGAATTTCGTTCAAGATTTCCTTGCCCTCTTTAGGTGAAACACAACATTTAAACACGTCGGTGACACTGCACTTATGTAACTCTCCATTGACTATCGTCATAGACTTAGACCGCCTGGTGACCTGTCTGGCGAGATTTTCATCATTAGGTAACTCGCCGCGAGTCAAGTAAGCCAAATAAGGCACAGTCCAGTCAGGAATTGCATGCAGAGCCGCCACCAGCTGTCCCTCCGGGTCAGGAATAGGCAAGTCTTCCTCTGAAGGTAACTTCACTGACGGGTGATGTAGTACATCTAAGAAAACGTTAGGCGGCACCAGATTATGTTGAGAACCCATCCTTGACAGGGCGTCAGCCGCCTCGTTCCTGCAATGATCAATATGATCCACCTGATAACCCTTGAAGTGACCAGCGATGACATCCACCACCTGACGATAAGCCGCCATCTGCGGGTCCTTGGAATCCCAAGTGCCCAAAACTTGTTAGGCTACAAGATCTGAGTCGCCAAAGCATCTAACCCGGCTCGGGTTCATCTCCTTAGCCACCCGGAGGCCATGAAGCAGAGCTCCGTACTCAGCTGCATTGTTAGTACAAGGAAACATCAACCTTAGCACATAATAGAACTTATCACCTTTGGGGGAAGTTAATACAACCCCTGACCCTGATCCTTCCAATTGCCTCGATCCATCAAAGTGGATTGTCCAATATGTGTTATCCGACTTTTCTTCGGGTGCCTGACACTCAGTCCATTTGTTGATGAAATCCACCAAGGCTTGTGACTTAACCGTCGTGCGAGGCACACATTTGAAATTGAGAGGTCCAAGCTCCAATGCACACTTAGCGATCCTGCCAGTGGCTTCTCTGTTTTGATTTATATCTCCCAACGGGGCAAAGCTAACCACTGTAATCTGGTGCCCCAGGAAGTAGTGCTTTGGCTTTCAATTGGCCATGAACACCCCATACACCAGCTTCTACCAATGTGGATATCTCTGCTTGGATTCTGTCTGGACCTCACTGATATAGTAAACTGGCCGCTGAACCGGATATTCCTTCCCGGACTCCTTACGCTCAACAACGATTGCGGCGCTGACAGCCCTATTATTAGATGCCATGTACAAGAGAAAAGGTTCTTTCTCAACCAGAGCGGCTAAGACCAATGGCTCAGTGAGCTGCCTCTTGAGTGCCTCAAATGCTTCACCCGCCGCCGTACTCCAGACAAAGTTGTCAGTCTTTTTCATCATATGATACAAAGGGATAGCCTTCTCACCAAGGCGGCTTATAAACTGGCTTAACGCAGCAATCCGTCCCGCCAGGCGCTGAACATCATTGATGCATGCCGGCTCAAACAGGGAGGTGATAGCCTTGATTTTATCCGGGTTAGCTTCAATGCCATGCTCAGATACCAGAAATCCCAAGAGCTTGCCTGCTGGAACGCCAAAGACACACTTAGCCGGGTTAAGCATCATTTTGTAGACCCGTAAGTTGTCAAAAGTCTCCTTTAGGTCGTCAAGCAGAGTCTCCTTCTTTCTTGACTTGATCGCAATATCATCAACATACACACGAACGTTGCGCCCAATTTGGCTGTGAAGACAGTCCTGTACTCAACACTGGTAAGTCGCCTGGGCACTCTTGAGCCCAAAAGGCATAGACACATAGCATAAAGCACCAAAAAGCATGATGAAAGCCGTCTTATCTTGGTCCTTGACTGCCATCTTGATCCGATGATAACCAGAATAAGCGTCTAGGAAGCATAAACTCTCACAACCTGCCGTTGCATCAATGATCTGGTCAATACGAGGGAGAGCAAATGGGTCAGCCGGACAGGCTTTGTTTAGATCCATGTAGTCCACACACATACGCCCCATGCCATTTTTCTTGAGCACTAGCACCGGGTTAGCGAGCCACTCCTGGTGAAATACCTCGATGATGAAACCCACGGCCAAAAGCCGGGCTACCTATTCCCCAATGGCCTTGCGTCTCTCCTCATTGAACCGTCGTAGAAATTGCTTGACTGGTTTGAATTTAGGATCCACATTAAGGTGGTGCTCAGCGAACTCTCTCGATACACCCGGCATGTCACAAGGTTTCCACGCGAAGATGTCCCGATTCTCATGGCTGAATTCGATGAGCGCACTTTCCTATTTGGGATCCATATTAGCTCCGATAGTGAACTGCTGAGATGAGTCGCCCAGATTGAAACCCACCAATTTGGTATCATCCGCCGAAAATTTGAGGGGCGGCTCAACCTCTGTGGTAGGCTTTTTCAGCGGAGTCATGTCCTCCGGGTCAATGTTTTCCTTGTAAAACTTGAGCTCTGCCTCAGCACAGCTGGACTCTGCATAAGCCGCATCTCCTTCCTCGCACTCAATAGCCGTCTCTCAATCGCCATGCACCGTAATCGTACCTTTGAGGCCCGGCATCTTGAGAGCTGCAAGTACACATAACAAGGCCTAGCCATGAATTTGGCGTAAGCCGGACGTCCAAACAGAACATGATACAGACTTCTAATCTTGACCACCTCAAAACACAAGGTCTCCACCCTGTAATTGTATTCGTCACCGAAGGCGACTTCCAAAGAGATCCTCCCACTGGATAAGCTGACTTGCCCGGCACCATGCCGTGAAAAACTGTTGAGGACGGCTTAAGATCCTTATCAAGCAACTTCATCTGGCGGAAAGTGTCCTAATACAAGATATTGATGCTACTGCCACCACCCATTAGCACCTTGGTAAACACGTAGCCTCCAACTTGGGGAGCAACTACCAACGCCAGCCGTCCCGGGTCATCAACATGCGATGGGCCATCCTCCCGGCTCCAAATTATATCATACTCAGACCACTTCAAATATTGCGGTAGAGCCGACCTGATCACATTAACCGCCCACTTGCGTAACTTCTGATCTCGCCTGTCAAGGCTGGTCGTAAAAACATGATACTGACCCGAGCTGAGCTGCTTTGGATTACTCTGATATCCACACTGGTTATTCTGTTGCTGCTTGTTGCCACCAGAGTGCGGATGATGTCCTCCCTGGTTGCCCTGGCCGTGATGGCCGGATCCTGAGCCACCGGACCCAAACCCGGCTCCTGAGCCGCCGGGCGGGCCACCATCGTTGTTATGCTGTCGTAAGCTGCAGTCCTTGAACTTTTGCATAACGTGGCAATGACCCCACGTGTGACCCGCCGGTCTGTCGGGCCGACTGTGCTCCGGACAAGGTTTATTGAGCATCTCCTCCAAATTAAAAGGAGTCTTACCTTTATTAAAAGGCTGCTTGAATTTCCCGTTGCCCTTAGCATGGTTGTTGCCCGTGCTGGCGTTGGCCACCAGCTCTGACCCGTCGTCCGGGTTCTTCTCTTGCCTTGGTTACCATTGCCTGCCACACCCTTGCCATTGCCGTTCTTCTTACTCGGACCAGGTTTCTCTTCATCAGAGCCCGGATCCTTTGTATTATCAGAGTTGGCGTATTTCGTGAGAGCTGCCATGAGCTCCCCATGTCTTGACACATGCGCTTGAGCCGGCCGAGCTTCTAGTTCAAAGGCATAAAGTGGCAATTCTTTTCCAAAATCAAGACCGCATGAGCTGCCGTAATCTGCTCAGACGAGTGGATGATAGTCAAAACCCCCTGGACCCAGTGATGAGCCGACTCATTTTCCTGCTGTACACAGTGATCCAAGTCCACAATCGTCATGGGCTGCTTGCACGTTCCTTGAAAGTTCTTGATGAACCTTGCCTTTAACTCAGCCCAAGAATTGATGGTATTGGATGGTAAACCCTTCAACCACGTGCGAGCCGGCCCTTCTAGCATCATGATACAATACTTTACGCACACCGCGTCGTTGACGTCCAACATCTCCATAGCCAGCTCATAACTCTCAATCCAGGCCTCTGGGGGTAGATCAGCGGTGTAATTTGGGATCTTGCAGGGCCTTTGAAATCCTTCGGCAGACGCTCGTTCCGCGGAGCCGACACCAAGCATGGTACTTGTGACATCCCAAGTGATGTCCCTACCTTTATTTGCCATGTTACCCATTGTATGACCTTGTTATTATGAGCTATGTTTGGAGGGAACCTTGTCATTCTTGTGTGTGGGAAGCATTCATGCATCTTTTCATCCATCATCATAATGCATCATCCTCATTTCATTCCTTGTGCTTGATTGGTTCTGGTGCTTGCTTTCATGTATGGTGGTGAGTGTGTTGATGTGGTGTAGTAAGTATGTGCTTGTGTGTGGTGGAGCATGTGGGCAATACCCTCTCCTTTCCCCTCTCTTTTCCCTTGCTAGTTTTCCTCCTAAAAACCCTCCTTTCTTCTATTTATTATTTATTTTTATTAGCAGATTCAAGTTATGGTAAATCCCTTTTAAAAATGTTGGTGTGTTAACCCAAGATCTCTTATAAATATTGGGAGTGATCTTGAGTCAATTGCTTATATTTGGTTTTTGAAAAACTATTCAAAACAGGGGCTGTTCTATTATTAAATTAATAAAATAACTTGCTTTAAAAATCAACTTCATATTTTATTAAGATGGGCATTTATTTTCCTCCACAAACTATTTTTTTATTTTCTCCAAAAGCTTTTCCCTTCTCTGGTTTTCATCCTTCTTCTTTCTCTGTTTATTTTAAAAGAAAAGGCTTGTTCGAGAGAGAGAGTGTATAGCATGGGCCGGCCACTAGGCCCAGCCCAGGGGAACAGGACGGCTACCTGCTCCCCCGTCTCCCTCCGTCAGCACTGTGTGTGTGAGAGTGTAGAGAGCGCGTGCATCGCCGCTCCTTTCCATCGCCGTCGTCGTCTGCCTGGTGGGGTATAAAGCCCCCTCGACGTCCGTGTCGCTCCGCTAGGGTTCCCTCTTCCTTCTCCCAGCGCCGCCGCCGCTCCTTCTTCTTCTTCCTCCCTCCTCCTCCTCCTCCTCCTTTTCCCCTTTTCCTTCTTTGTCAGAGGCGTCAGGTAAGTGCTGAGGGAGAGGAGGCTCGTCGTCGCCGCGCCTTCGATGGGGCTCATCACCGTCAGTGATGGCGGGAAGTTCCCTAGAGCCGGCCGCGTCCCGATCCCGGCGCTAGGAGCGTCCCGGAGGCCCTCTTCTTCCTCTCCGTCGCCGGAGCGGAAGCGGACTCCCTCCTCCTTGTCGCTGCCACGTCCCCGAGCCGCTCCTTCCCCTTCGTCGCCGTCGATCGTGCCTCCGCACCTCCGGGAAGCCCTAGGTGAGCAGCCGTTCATCGTTGTCCCCTTTTTCCTCACCGTAGCTCGTAGGAGATCATCGCCGTGCCCGGTTGCCGCCGGTGGATTCGCGAGCACCTACTGCTCCCATCCTTCCTCCTCACCGTGAGGTGAGCCCGGGAATGGATTCCCTGTTCGATCCCGCGCACGTAGGAGTAGTTGGTGTCGCCGGAGATGCCCTGTGCCGCCGTGCGTCTCCGGAGGTCATCGCCGCCGTTGCCCTGCCATGTGCTCTGTTTTGTTTTTCAGTTTCGTCAAAGTCTGGGTGTGCGGTGTGTATAAGTGAGCAAAGGACCCTCATCTATTAAGAATCGAGCCGTAGCCCAGTGGTTGAGTGTTGTGTGTGTTAGCAGGGGGTCTGGGGTTCGATCCCCACTACTCCCACCTTTTGGTTCTTTTTTTTCTCTTTTTATTCTTTTGCTTGTGTATGTGTGTATATATGTATGTATGTATGTATGTGCCAGGGTATTGCATTTCTATTTCTGCTATATATGTGATGTGTGTTTGGTATATGTTTTTGTGTGTATACACCTATTGCATATATATACATATGTATGTGTGGGTTGTTACACTTGTGTGTGGTGTGTGTGTGAGTATATGCACTTATGTGCATATGCCCACATATGTGGAGTGTTGGTGTTGTGAGGGTGTGTTATGCATTTATACCTAGTGTATATATGCATACATACACATGTGTGTGTGCCTCAAGTGAGTTGTATGTGCTTAGGCTTACATGTTGGTTTGTGTGTAGTGTATGCAAACACTATGTGCATATGCACCCATGCTTGTGTGTATGTATGTATGTTTGTGTGAGTAGGTAGGGATGCTTGTGTGTGTTTGTGTTTCTGATGAGATGAGTGCATATGAGTGTGAGTGATGTGTGTATGATCTACATACACCCATCCATGTGCCTGAGTAGCTCCATGTGTAGGTTCTCCATGTATGACCATAAGGGCATGAATTCCTATCTAGTTAGTTTCATTCTTGACTTTGATGCTAGAGTATGTTTTCATGTCCTTAACATGTTATTTAATCACTTATAATATGTATCTATGGCACACAAGTCTTTTTGGGGCATTTTCTTTAAGTTTCATAAGTGACATAAGTCACCCATGCCTAGTGAGGGTAGAAATTCGACCTAGCTTATCTCCTTTGTGTTCCATGCAAGCATATAGGTATGAGTAATGATTTTGGGGTGTTTTCAACCCCTCTATGCATCTGTGAAGTCAGATCTGACTTTGGGACAACTTGACAAAAGTGCATTTTTATGCGTGATGCTCTTTTGTCTTTTTCATATGAATTAATCCATGTATGCTTTGGAGTTCTTGTCAACATGAGATTGCTAGTCAAAGTTGCTGTGAACATCCATGTGTTTTTGTTATATGTGCTGGGTCACCAGATCAATAGGTACCATGCTGTTTAGTTGGCTACTTTCTGTTTCTGTCCAGCTAGCCTGAAAATGGCCAAGTCTGGAGAATCTGCTGTTATTGTTTTGCCTTGAAGATCAGGGTGTATCTAGTGATGTGTTGTGAATTTGACCATGTTCGGTGTTATTTATTTCGAGTAGATATTGCCATCTACCATGCTGTTAATTTTCATGTCATTTGGAGCTCTCTAGAATATTTAATCAGTGCTGTAAACTTGCTACTTTATAAACCCAGATTCCAGAAAACTGGAATTTTCACCAAGTCCCTAAAAACCTGCTCCATCATGCCTACTTGACAGCTCCATGCATAGTGATGTGTAGCTCTTTTGCTGATTGTATAGTTGGATAAATCGGTGTGTGTGTGGTGTAGTTTACGTCCATGTCTGGTTTGTGGCTATAGAGTTTCTGTAGCAATAGTTGTGAGCTTTTCAAATTGCTATGTTGCTGTTTTGTGGCAGCTTGAGTGCTATGTTGTTTGTGTGTTGTGGGAGCTATACTCCATGGAATTGAGTGATTCTTGAGTCTATTGTGATTGGTTTTTCATCACCTTTCCAGTGGCTACCTTGGAATGACAAGAATTAGCCCAGGTATTTGACGGTCTTGAGTTTTGCCTTCGTACCTTGTCGTGAGCGTATCTCGAGAACCGTAGCTCCGTTTCTCGCGATCTTTATATGCATTTCCATCGATTTTTCATGACGCATCCATATTTTCCATGTTCATGCTTGTCTAAATAACTTAACATGTGATTCCATCCAGATTCATTAATCCACCACCTTGGCATGTGAAACTTGACTAGAATTGGATTGCCATGTTAAATTCTTCACTAAAATGATCATGCATCATCTTGATTGTGCATTGCACCTTGGTTGGTTATTTATTTGCTGTTTCTCTTGGGTAGACACGAGTATCGAATCTGAGTTCGAGGAACCTGGAGAGTACCACTACGAGGATCCCACTACTTGTTCCGCTGAAGAACCAATAGGCAAGATGATCGTACCCGGATCCCAATACTATATTTGCTTGCTAGTTTCTCGTTCTTATCGTTACCATTGCGCTACCTACCACATGATATCAGCCCCCATGTTGCCATGACAGCCTCTAACCTCCACATCCCAGCAAACCGTTGATTGGCTAAGTTACCGCTGCTCAGCCCCTCTTATAGCGTTCTTAGTTGCAGGTTGTTCCATGTGATAACATGGATTGGATATCACCATAAATTCTGTTATTTAATGTAATGCACATATATATCTGGTATTGGTGGAAGGCTTGGCCTTTTGCTAAGTGATTTGTTCCACTCGTGCCGCCATTAGTTCCTTGTACCGATGTTATGTTTTCCATATCTTGCGCTCCTAACACGCTTGGGGTTGTTATGGGGACCCCCTTGTTTATTCGGTGGAGATTAAAACTTGTCTGGCAGGACCCAACATTGGTACTACATTTGCTTAACAACTTAATTAATTGCATAGGGTCTTGCAAACCCGTGGATAATTTAATCAACCCCCGGGCTAGTGCTCCTCATGAGTGTTGGTCCAAAAATGGGCTGCCTACGGGGTCGCCTCGAGGAAACTTGAGGATTTATTTTTCCCCTCTAGCTAGTCCCATCTGTCGTGTCCTGAGAACGAGATACGCGGCTCTTATCGGGTTCATCGACACGGCGGGTGGTCTTGCTGGATTTGTTTTACCTTTATCGAATGTCTTGCGTGTGGACTCTGACTTTCTTCTGGTTTTCTCGAGGTGTTGGAATTCCTTTTGGAGTTGCCTATGATGATCGCGAGATCCGCGTTCGAGGCTATTCCCACGGAGTGTGGTTATTTGTGATGGACTAGTTGGAGCACCCCTGCAAGGTTAAATCTTTCGGAAAGCCGTGCCCACGGTTATGTGGCAACTTGGTTATTTGTTTAACACCCGGTTATAGAAAACTGGAAGTAAACTCTAACTAAAATACACCAACTATGTGAGTAACCGTGACCGTCTCTGCTCGTGAACATGAACCGAGAGAGAACACCGTGGGGTTATGGTTGACGCAAGTAAGTGTTCAGGATCTCTTAGAGATCATACCAGATTCGAGCGTTCTTCGTAGGCCACTCATATTTATTTCATGTTGCGTAATCTAGCCACCATAAAATGCTTAGTGCTGCTAGAAACTAAACATCACCCCTTCCTTCCTAAAGCTTAAATAGTCGTGATACCCGGGCACATGATAGTTGAGTCCCCTGTGGCTCACAGTTTACTACAACAATCCAGGTGCAGGTTCAGATGAGTTCGTGCAGGATGATCTTACTCAACTCCAGTGGGAGTATGATGAAGAGAGAGGCAGGATGTACGTGACGTATCCGGATGAGTAGAGGACCTGGTCGTGATCTTTGGGATAGCTTGATAGTATCATTTGCAACTTCTTTTATCGTTTGATTTCGTCCGTAGTCAGGCCTTGTGTTCAACTTGATGCTATGAACTGAGTGACATTGTAAGTTAGCATGTGGCGAGTGTAAGCCAACTTGTATACTCTTCTCATTCAGTACTGTATGTTGTAATGATACTATTCTTGCTAATGGCAAGATGCGTCCCTATCCCTTGCGAGGCCCCGTGCCTTACACGGATAGGCGCGCATCTTGGGCGTGACAAGTTGGTATTCATAGCCATACGACCATAGGAGCCTTTGCTTGTTCGAACTTGTCCGAGTTGTGTCTAGTAAACTATTTTGAGTCTAGTTATATCGGAGAGTAGGATTCTTTTTACTCCTCTTTTATGCTCTGGTGAGGTTTCCGACTTAGGAATTTCGATTCTACTCCTCTTCTCGCTCAAAATTTTTTTAGGATCACGCGGGTATTTTGGAATCTATATGATGCCGATGTGACAGGGTTCTGTCTTGGTGCCTCCTGTCTGACTTGATTTCTTCCGGGGAGTTGAGCTCCGAGGAATGTTGGCACATCTTTATCATTCAACTTCCTTGATATCTCAGGACGGAGAATGTTCGGAATTGCTTCAATACTTATCGTGGTGAGATAAGGTCGGAGTCACCCAGTACTGGGGAGGCGTCCGGGGTACCACCATGGTTTAGTATCATTGTGAGTTCGAGGATTCGAGATTAGACGAGTTTGCGAAATGTCTTGAATTATGGTGTGGAAGGTTGTGGATGCAGTCGCAGCTGATTGCCTAGGGCAGGTTCCTGATTCCACAACCCGAATCGCATAAACAAGAAAGTTTTCGGAAGTTCATAGGTGGGAAATCTTGTAGTCATCTAGGATTATCTTCTCCAGATGTATTGGGCATGTACATTTGTTCCGAGCGCTTAGCTCAATACTTGTGGTGTTATTGCAAGTAGCTTATTATGTCTAATGATGTTATCATGATCCGAAGAAGCATTCTTACTAATTTTTCAGTAGGAAGGCTATGTGTGTGTTCAATTCTTTCAAGCATTTGATGCAGCTCATGTTTCATCTTATCAATGAGGCTAATGCGTTTTGTCCATCTTCAGGATGGCTCCACCAACTCGCAGCAATCCGGGTCGTGGTGAGGAGCAGACTGATGTTCCACCACCACCCCCGCCACCGCCTCCTCCGCCTCCTCTTCCAGAAGCTTGGCAAGCTGTGATGGCCATGACCAATGCAAACACCCAGATGTTTCTTAGGCTGTTGCAAGAAAGGGAGCAGGGCCAACAAGGTTTTCAAGGCAATTTTCAGAATCAATTGCAGTTTGCGACTCTCAATCGGTTCCTTGCCAACCAGCCCAAGACTTTCACCTGTTGTGAGCAACCTATAGATGCTGATGATTGGCTTCGTGATATGAGCAAGCATTTTGAGTGCAGCAATGTCAGGCTAGAGGACTTTGTCAGATTTGCTTCGTTCCAGCTAAAGGGTCAAGCAGCTGATTGGTGGCAACAGTACAAGGATTCCAGGGGCGATCGTGTTGTTACTTGGGACGATTTTCGTCGTGACTTCAGGGCTCATTACATTCCGACAAGCTTTGTCGAGGAGATGCGTGAGAAGTTCAGGCACCTGAAGCAGGGAACCAAGTCAGTCTACTAGTACAACATTGAGTTCCAGAATCTAGCTCGTTATGCCAAGCAAGATGTTCCAGATGATAAGGCCATGATCTATCAGTTCAGAGGTGGTCTCAAGGATGAGCTTCTGCCAGGCCTTGTTCTTCAAGAGCCTCGTGAGTTTGATCAGTTCTACAACATGGCTTTGAAGATTGAAGCAGCTCAGCTCAAGTTGGAGAACTCCAAGAAGCGTTCAAGGGATTCATATTCTTCTTCTTCCGGCTCTCAGAGTGTTCCTAAGCAGCAGAAGTATTGGGCGCCAAATCCTCTTCCGTTTCGTCCTCCTCAGCAGCAGAAGTAGTTTGGTGGTCGTGGTTCTTCCCACCCACCCAACCCAGGTTTCCAGCAGAAGAATCAGGCGTCCAAGGCTGTTCTTGTTCCTCCTCCAGGCAATGTTCGTCCGCTTTCTGAGGTGACTTGTCACAAGTGTGGTCAGAAGGGCCACTATGCTAACAAATGCAACCAGCGGCGTCTTCCTCCTCCTCCTCCTGTCAAGCCTCCAGGCAATGCTATGGTGAAGCATAATCCCAAGACCGCAAGAGTGAATATGGTGAATGCAGCAGAGGCAGAGGATTCTTCTCAAGTGATCATGGGTAATCTCTCAGTTACTGATTTTCCTGCTAAAGTGTTATTTGATTCTGGTGCATCGCATTGTTTCATGTCTTATCCTTTTGCGGCAAAACATGGTTTTTCCATGGAGTTTTTGCCAAATGCATTGCAAGTTGTGTCTCCTGGGAAGCGTCTCAGTTCAAAGATGGTGGTTCGGGATGCTTCTATCAAGATGGGCAATTATTCTTTTCTAGCTTCCCCAATTGTTCTCGGCAATTCTGATATTGATCTCATTCTGGGCATGGACTTCCTGGCTATGAATAAGGCTCACATTGATTGTAAAGCAAAAGAAGCCAAGATGACTCATCCTTCGGAAGACGTGATTATTTTTGCGGCTCGCGATGACACAATCCGTCTCTTTGCTCTTAATGAGAAGGGTGAAATCTCGGCGATTTCTCAAATTCTGGTGGTTTGTGAGTATGAAGATGTCTTTCCAGAAGAATTGCCAGGAATGCCTCCGCACCGGCCAGTTGAGTTCGTGATTGATCTCGAGCCCGAAACTGAACCGGTCTGCAAGTGCCCGTATAAACTTGGCCCCGAAGAGCTAAAAGAGTTGAAGAAGCAGCTAGATGAGCAAGAACGTCTGGGTCTGATCAGACCAAGTTCTTCTCCGTGGGGTTGTGGTGTTTTGTTTGTCAAGAAGAAAGATGGTACGGATCGTCTTTGTGTGGACTACCGGCCATTGAATAAGAAGACAATCAGAAACAAGTACCCACTTCCCAACATCAATGAGTTGTTTGAACAACTGAAAGGTGCCAAAGTTTTCTCCAAGTTGGATCTTCGAATGGGTTATCATCAAATCCGTATTCGTGAAGAAGACATTTCCAAGACCGCGTTCAGGACGAATTTTGGCTCGTATGAGTACACCGTTATGTCGTTTGGTCTTGCGAATGCTCCCCCAACCTTCTCAAGGATGATGAATTTCATCTTCTCTCCTTTCAAGAATGAGTTTGTCTTGGTTTATCTTGATGATATTCTGGTGTTCTCGGAGACAGAAGAAGATCATGCAAAGCATCTCCGCCTCGTGCTCGACAAGCTAAGGGAACATCGGTTCTATGCCAAGTTTTCCAAGTGTGAGTTCTGTCTTAATGAAGTGGTGTACCTCGGGCATGTCATCTCTGCCGAGGGAATAAAAGTGCACCCTGAGAAAGTTGAGGCAATCTTGAAGTGGGAGCCTCCGCAGAACGTCAAGCAGCTTCGGAGTTTCCTTGGGCTTGCCAGTTATTGCAGAAGATTCTTGGAGAACTTTTATCAAATTGCTAAGCCTTTGTCCAATCTCCTCCAGAAGAGTGTCAAGTATGTTTGGTCTCCTGAGTGTGATGCGGCATTCAATACGCTCAAGCAGAGACTGACTTCAGCTCGAGTTCTTGTTCCTCCGGAGCAGTCCAAGCCTTTCCAAGTTTTCTGTGATGCTTCTCTCCAAGGCCTTGGTGGTGTTCTTATGCAAGACAAGAAGATTGTGGCCTATACCTCACGTCAGTTGAAGCCTGCCGAGAAGAACTACCCCACTCATGATCTTGAGTTAGCGGCAGTTGTTCATGCTCTTATGACTTGGAGGCATTTGTTGTTGGGTAGACCAGTTGAGGTGTACACTGATCACAAGACCTTGAAGTACATTTTCACTCAACCCAATCTCAATCTTCGGCAATCTCGTTGGGTGGAAATGCTTGAAGACTTCAACCCAAGCATTGAGTATACTCTGGGGAAAGCGAATGTCATTGCAGACGCGCTCAGCCGTAAGGCGTACTGCAATAGTCTGATCTTGAGGCCTCTTCAACCCGAGCTTTGTGAAGCCTTCCGCAAGCTCAACCTTCAGATGATTCCGCAAGGATTTCTTGCAAATCTTCAAGTCTATCTGACTCTGGAAGACCAGGTTCGCCAAGCGCAGCTGCTAGACGCTATGGTGAAGAAAGTGAAGAAAGGTGTGGCCAAGAGCATTCCAAAGTATAAGTGCTTTCGTGTCGACGACAAAGATACCTTGTTCTTTGAGGACCGTCTTGTTGTTCCAAAAGGTGATCTCAGAAAGGTTATCATGGACAAAGCACACAATTCTCTTCTATCCATTCATCCAGGCAGTTCCAAGATGTATCAGGACCTCAAGCAAACCTTCTGGTGGACTCGTATGAAACGTGAAATTGCTTAGTTTGTCAACGAGTGCGATGTTTGCCGCACAGTGAAGGCGGAGCATCAGCGTCCAGAAGGTCTTTTGCAGCCTTTGCCAATCCCAGAGTGGAAATTTGATCATGTTGAGATGGATTTCGTAACTGGGTTTCCTAAGTCCAAGAAGGGCAACGATGCCATCTTTGTGGTTATTGACAAGTTGTCAAAAGTTGCTCATTTCCTGCCAGTCAAGGAGTCTATTTCGGTAGCTTAGCTTGCAGAGTTGTATACGTCAAGAATAGTGTCCTTGCATGGCATTCCTCAACTCATCTCTTCTGATCGTGGAAGCCTCTTCACTTCCAAGTTTTGGGAGTCCTTCCAGACTGCTATGGGTACTAAGACCCATTTCAGCACGGTGTTCCATCCGCAGACAAGTGGTCAAGTTGAGAGAGTCAATCAAATCCTTGAAGATATGCTCAGAGCCTGTGTGATATCGTTCGGCATGAAGTGGGAATATTGTCTTCCATATGCTGAATTATCATACAACAATAGCTTCCAAGCTAGTTCAGGCAAGGCCCCGTTCGAGATTCTCTACGGCAGAAAGTGTCGTACCCCACTTAACTGGTCTGAAACCGGTGAGCGTCAGATATTGGGCAATGACATGATCACTGAAGCAGAAGAAATGTGCCATGTCATTCGTGAGAACCTCAAAGCAGCTCAGTCCCGTCAGAAGAGCTATTATGATAGCAAGCATCGGGATGTTTCCTTCCAAGTGGATGATCTTGTCTATCTCAAAGTTTCTCCCATGAGAGGCACGTAGCGATTTGGAATAAAAGGGAAGTTGGCTCCTCATTTCATTGGTCCATTCAAAGTTGTTGACAAGAGAGGTGGTCTTGCATATCAACTTGAGCTTCCTCCAAATTTCACGAACGTGCACGATGTCTTCCATGTTTCTCAGCTCCGGAAATGCTTCAAGACTCCTGAGCGAACCATTGACCTCCAAGACATTGATCTTCAAGCTGATCTTTCTTATCGTGAGCACCCAGTTGCAATTCTTGAAGAAACTGAGCATAAGACTCGCAACAAGTCTATCAAGTTCCTCAAGGTGAAGTGGTCTCATCATTCCGACAAAGAAGCTACTTGGGAACGTGAGGACCTGCTCCGTTCCGAATTTCCAGACTTCTTTCGTTCCTAGATCTCGGGTCGAGATCCTCATGTAGTGTGGGAGAGTTGTGACATCCCAAGTGATGTACCTACCTTTATTTGCCATGTAACCCATTGTATGACCTTGTTATCATGAGCTATGTTTGGAGGGAACCTTGTCATTCTTGTGTGTGGGAAGCATTCATGCATCTTTTCATCCATCATCATAATGCATCATCCTCATTTCATTCCTTGTGCTTGATTGGTTCTGGTGCTTGCTTTCATGTATGGTGGTGAGTGTGTTGATGTGGTGTAGTAAGTATGTGCTTGTGTGTGGTGGAGCATGTGGGCAATACCCTCTCCTTTCCCCTCTCCTTTCCCTTGTTAGTTTTCCTCCTAAAAACCCTCCTTTCTTCTATTTATTTTTATTTTTATTAGCAGATTCAAGTTATGGTAAATCCCGTTTAAAAATGTTGGTGTGTTAACCCAAGATGTCTTATAAATATTGGGAGTGATCTTGAGTCAATTTTTATATTTGGTTTTTGAAAAACTATTCAAAACAGGGGCTGTTCTATTATTAAATTAATAAAATAACTTGCTTTAAAAATCAACTTCATATTTTATTAAGATGGGCATTTATTTTCCTCCACAAACTATTTTTTTTATTTTCTCCAAAAGCTTTTCCCTTCTCTGGTTTTCATCCTTCTTCTTTCTCTGTTTATTTTAAAAGAAAAGGCTTGTTCGAGAGAGAGAGAGTGTATCGCGTGGGCCGACCACTAGGCCCAGCCCAGGGGAACAGGACGGCTACCTGCTCCCCCGTCTCCCTCCGTCAGCGCTGTGTGTGTGAGAGTGCAGAGAGCGCGTGCGTCGCCGCTCCTTTCCGTCGCCGTTGCCGTCTGCCTGGTGGGGTATAAAGCCCCCTCGACGTCCATGTCGCTCCGCTAGGGTTCCCTCTTCCTTCTCCCAGCGCCGCCGCTGCTCCTTCTTCTTCTTCCTCCCTCCTCCTCCTCCTCCTTTTCCCCTTTTCCTTCTCTGTCAGAGGCATCAGGTAAGTGCTAAGGGAGAGGAGGCTCGTCGTCGCCGCGCCTCTGGTGGGGCTCGTCACCGTCAGTGATGGCGGGAAGTTCCCTGGAGCCGTCCGCGTCCCGATCCCGGCACTAGGAGCGTCCCGGAGGCCCTCTTCTTCCTCTACGTCGCCGGAGCGGAAGCGGACTCCCTCCTCCTTGTCGCCGCCGCGTCCCCGAGCCGCTCCTTCCCCTTCGTCGCCGTCGATCGTGCCCCCGCACCTCCGGGAAGCCCTAGGTGAGTAGCCATTCATCCTTGTCCCCTTTTTCCTCGCCGTAGCTCGTAGGAGATCATCGCCGTGCCCGGTTGCCGCCGGTGGATTCGCGAGCACCTGCTGCTCCCATCCTTCCTCCTCACCGTGAGGTGAGCCCGGGAATGTATTCCCTATTCGATCCCATGCGCGTAGGAGTAGTTGGTGTTGCCGAAGATGCCCTGTGCCGCTGTGCGTCTCCGGAGGTCATCGCCGCCGTTGCCCTGCCATGTGCTCTGTTTTGTTTTCCAGTTTCATCAGAGTCTGGGCGTGCGGTGTGTATAAGTGAGCAGAGGACCCTCATCTGTTAAGAATCGAGCCGTACGCAGTGGTTGAATGTTGTGTGTGTTAGCAGGGGGTCTGGGGTTCGATCCCCACTACTCCCACCTTTTGGTTCTTTTTTTTCTCTTTTTATTCTTTTGCTTGTGTATGTGTGTATATATGTATGTATGTATGTGCCAGGGTATTGCATTGCTATTTCTGCTATATATGTGATGTGTGTTTGGTATATGTTTGTGTGTGTATACACCTATTGCATATATATACATATGTATGTGTGGGTTGTTACACTTGTGTGTGGTGTGTGTGTGAGTATATGCACTTATGTGCATATGCCCACATATGTGGAGTGTTGGTGTTGTGAGGGTGTGTTATGCATTTATACCTAGTGTATATATGCATACATACACATGTGTGTGTGCCTCAAGTGAGTTGTATGTGCTTAGGCTTACATGTTGGTTTGTGTGTAGTGTATGCAAACACTATGTGCATATGCACCCATGCTTGTGTGTATGTATGTATGTTTGTGTGAGTAGGTAGGGATGCTTGTGTGTGTTTGTGTTTCTGATGAGATGAGTGCATATGAGTGTGAGTGATGTGTGTATGATCTACATACACCCATCCATGTGCCTGAGTAGCTCCATGTGTAGGTTCTCCATGTATGACCACAAGGGCATGAATTCCTATCTAGTTAGTTTCATTCTTGACTTTGATGCTAGAGTATGTTTTCATGTCCTTAACATGTTATTTAATCACTTATAACATGTATCTATGGCACACAAGTCTTTTTGGGGCATTTTCTTTAAGTTTCATAAGTGACATAAGTCACCCATGCCTAGTGAGGGTAGAAATTCGACCTAGCTTATATCCTTTGTGTTCCATGAAAGCATATAGGTATGAGTAATGATTTTGGGGTGTTTTCAACCCCTCTATGCATCTGTGAAGTCAGATTTGACTTTGGGACAACTTGACAAAAATGCATTTTTATGCGTGATGCTCTTTTGTCTTTTTCATATGAATTAATCCATGTATGCTTTGGATTTCTTGTCAACATGAGATTGCTAGTCAAAGTTGCTGTGAACATCCATGTGTTTTTTTATATGTTCTGGGTCAACAGATCAATAGGTACCATGCTGTTTAGTTGGTTACTTTCTGTTTCTGTCCAGCTAGCCTGAAAATGGCTAAGTCTGGAGAATCTGCTGTTATTGTTTTGCCTTGAAGATCAGGGTGTATCTAGTGATGTGTTGTGAATTTGACCATGCTCGGTGTTAGTTATTTAAAGTAGATATTGCCATCTACCATCCTGTTAATTTTCATGTCATTTGGAGCTCTCTAGAATATTTAATCAGTGCTGTAAACTTGCTACTTTATAAACCCAGATTCCAGAAAACTGGAATTCTCACCAAGTCCCTAAAAACCTGCTCCATCATGCCTACTTGACAGCTCCATGCATAGTGATGTGTAGCTCTTTTGCTGATTGTATAATTGGATAAATCGGTGTGTGTGGTGTACTTTATGTCCATGTCTTATTTGTGCTATAGAGTTTCTGTAGCAATAGTTGTGAGCTTTTCAAATTGCTATGTTGCTGTTTTGTGGCAGCTTGAGTGCTATGTTGTTTGTGTGTTGTGGGAGCTATACTCCATGGAATTGAGTGATTCTTGAGTCTATTGTGATTGGTTTTTCATCACCTTTACATTGGTTACCTTGGAATGCCAAGAATTAGCCCAGGTATTTGATGGTCTTGAGTTTTGCCTTCGTACCTTGTCGTGAGCGTATCTAGAGAACCGTAGCTCCGTTTCTCGCGATCTTTATATGCATTTCCATCGATTTTTCATGATGCATCCATATTTTCCATGTTCATGCTTGTCTAAATAAGTTAACATGTGATTCCGTCCAGATTCATTAATCCACCACCTTGGCAAGTGAAACTTGACTAGAATTGGATTGCCATGTTAAATTCTTCACTAAAATGATCATGCATCATCTTGATTGTGCATTGCACCTTGGTTGGTTATTTATTTGTTGTTTCTCTTGGGTAGACGCGAGTATCGAATCTGAGTTCGAGGAACCTGGAGAGTACCACTACGAGGATCCCGCTACTTGTTCCGCTGAAGAACCAACAGGCAAGATGATCGTACCCGGATCCCAATACTATCTTTGCTTGCTAGTTTCTCGTTCTTATCGTTACCATTGCGCTACCTACCACATGATATCATCCCTCATGTTTCCATGACAGCCTCTAACCTCCACATCCCAGCAAACCGTTGATTGGCTAAGTTACCGCTGCTCAGCCCCTCTTATAGCGTTCTTAGTTGCAGGTTGTTCCATGTGATAACATGGATTGGATATCACCATAAATTCTGTTATTTAATGTAATGCACATATATATCTGGTATTGGTGGAAGGCTTGGCCTTTTGCTAAGTGATTTGTTCCACTCGTGCCGCCATTAGTTCCTTGTACCGGTGTTATGTTTTCCATATCTTGCGCTCCTAACACGCTTGGGGTTGTTATGGGGACCCCCTTGTTTATTCGGTGGAGATTAAAACTTGTGTGGCAAGACCCAACATTGGTACTACATTTGCTTAACAACTTAATTAATTGCATAGGGTCTTGCAAACCCGTGGATAATTTAATCAACCCCCGGGCCAGTGCTCCTCATGAGTGTTGGTCCAAAAATGGGCTGCCTGCGAGGCCGCCTCGAGGCAACTTGAGGATTGATTTTTTCCCTTTAGCTAGTCCCATCTGTTGTGTCCTGAGAATGAGATACGCGGCTCTTATCGGGTTCGTCGACACGGCGGGTGGTCTTGCTGGATTTGTTTTACCTTTATCGAATGTCTTGCGTGTGGACTCTGACTTTCTTCGGGTTTTCTCGAGGTGTTGGAATTCCTTTTGGAGTTGCCTATGATGATCGCGAGATCCGCGTTCGAGGCTATTCCCATGGAGTGTGGTTATTTGTGATGGACTAGTTGGAGCACCCCTGCAGGGTTAAATCTTTCGGAAAGCCGTGCCCGCGGTTATGTGGAAACTTGGATATTTGTTTAACACCCGGTTATAGAAAACTTGAAGTAAACTCTAATTAAAATACACCAACTGTGTGAGTAACCGTGACCGTCTCTGCTTGTGAACATGAATCGAGAGAGAACACGGTGGGGTTATGATTGACGGAAGTAAGTGTTCAGGATCTCTTAGAGATCATACCAGATTCGAGCGTTCTTCGTAGGCCACTCATATTTATTTCATGTTGCGTAATCTAGACACCATAAAATGCTTAGTGCTGCTGCAAACTAAACATCACCCTTCCTTCCTACAGCTTAAATAGTCTTGGTACCCGGGCACATGATAGCTGAGTCCCCTGTGGCTCACAGTTTACTACAACAATCCAGGTGCAGGTTCAGATGAGTTCATGCAGGATGATCTTACTCAGCTCAAGTGGGAGTATGATGAAGAGAGAGGCAGGATGTACGTGACGTATCCGGATGAGTAGAGGACCTAGTCGTGATCTTTGGGATAGCTTGATAGTATCATTTGCAACTCCTTTTATCATTTGATTTCGTCCGTAGTCGGGCCCTGTGTTCAACTTGATGCTATGAACTGAGTGACATTGTAAGTTAGCATGTGGCGAGTGTAAGCCAACTTGTATACTCTTCTCATTCAGTACTGTATGTTGTAATGATACTATTCTTGCTAACGGCAAGATGCGCCCCTATCCCTTGCGAGGCCCCGTGCCTTACACAGATAGGCGCGCATCTTGGGCGTGACAGTACTCCCACGGCCCTGGTGGTTACTCCCACTCTGACTGAGATGGAAGGCACAGGCTCTTGTTGAGCCGCCGCTATGAGAGATGCCACCTCACGCTGTGCCCTCGCCCCATCTACGAGCGCGTGAGCATCCAAAGCCGCCTCGTCATCTCGCGGCGGGCCCTGGTGCCAATCACTGCTAGAAACCGCCGGCGACTCATAGCACCGACTGAAGCTGCAACTAGGGATGGGGGTTGAATGCACGCGACTCCGGCTATAAGTATACTTCTTTTGCTGGGCCATCGCCGTCTGTAGATATCCAATGGCATTCAGCACCTCCTCAACGAAAGGCGCCTCGTCAGGATTAGGGATTGTTTCAACCCGGGTGGCCGCAGCCACCATGTTCTCCGCCGGGTTTGAGTAATGACCCGCCGGCGTTGGGAAAGCCATTGGTGAGGTCTGGTTCCATCGGGGCGGGTTAAGCTGGTGCCGAGCCGCCGGCAAACTTCCAGGTGCTTTCATTGTCTGACCCGTTCCAGGCGTGTTAAAGAGGTTTCTGGCCTCATATTGTTCGGGCAGGCGGGACTGATGCCTCATCTGCCGCACCGCGGCCGCCGATTGTTGTTCCAGCTCAAGGCGGAAAGCATCCGTCTTAAGGCACTCCGCCTCCGCGTCCATCTGAGCTTTTAACGCGTCGATCCTCTGTTGGACCTCCGCCATCTGATCCTTCAGTCTCGTGATCTCCAGGTTCCGGACGGCTTGATTGTCAGGCATGACTTCATTTGTTATCAAGGCTGTGAGCTCGTTCATCAGATCCAGAAGAACTTGAGCCGACGGCGGGTCAGCCCCCGTGTCCGCTGCCCTGGCGGCCGCACCGCTTGCGCCCGACTCTGTTTCCGCCTTGAACACGGCCGCATGAGTCGGTAACCCATGATCGTCCGGCTCAGACCGCTCCGACTCGGGGTAAAGCTTGTCGTAGCCCCGAGCCCGCCATCGTGAAGTTGGTAGATTGATTCTGCCTCTCCGCTCGAAGATCCATCCTCTGAACAGATGAGGGTCTCCTGCGACTTAGAAGCCTCAAGATCCATACCTTGAGTGAAGCCAACGAAAACGTGCTTCCTACCCGGGTTAGCACGGGTGGGTTGCACGTGTCGGACGGGTTGCGCGCGCCGAGCCGGTTCGATGATGTCGGTGCAGACGTCCGGCCCGGGTGTAGATCCGTCGATTTTGCCGATGAAGACATGGATTCCGCCGAAGGGAACCCGGAACTTGTACTCCACAGAGTCGGCATCGGGACCCCAGCCAACATCGTCGATGTGGAGCCGGCCACGACGACTTTTGTTCATCCTTCTGATCACGTATCCCTCGATCCCCGCGAGAGAGACCTTTGAGAACTCAACACCACTGAGCGCTAGCCCCAAGGTGGGTGCCATCTATCGTGGTTTTATCACGGCAGATGTCCGAGGACTTAGATTTGAGGCCATCGCTAAGGTGATGGACTCAAAGGGGTTAGTTGGGACGAAGGACATGAGTTTACCCAGGTCCAGCCCCTCCGATGGAGGTAAAGGCCTATGTCTTGCTTGTGTTGTATTGATTGGAGTATCAATTACAAGGGAGCATATTCGCTTGACCTAGCTCTCGATCCGTTGGTTTTTGTCTAAGTCACCCCGGGTATCGCCCTTATATAGGAGGTCAAGACCACGGGTTACACAAGTCTCATACCAACTCTTACAATGTGTCCGACTCTAACTCTATGCCGTCTTGCCTTCCTGAGCAAGCCGTCTCCGGGCGGCTTATCCGCCCGGGTCTTCTTTTCCTTCTTCGTCTGGGCCTCACCTTAGCCCATCTTGGTGAGCCGCCATACGTCTAGGCTTATGTCTCGAGGCCCATCCTTGGTCTGGCTTATGAGCCACCAGGTACGACCCGGCCCCACCTGAGCGGGTCTCACCACGGGGTTATATTGTCACAACCCTAGTAAGAGTCATAGGCTAGTAATGTGTTTGCATCATCATCATCATCTATGCATCAATATGAAATGGGGAGAAGAAGAAAACCCCACCCACTTAATGAATTATAGGATTTCTAGATAAATGAAATTTCAACAAATCCAAAATGCCATCAAAAATGTCCCCTATGTCTAATAAATAGGGACATGGATATACCAGGGGACATTTGTATTATTTGAACATTTAAAATAATTTGAATTAATGGTTTACATCCCTGGAAAATGACAAATAAAGCAAATATCATTATCACTGTTTCCAAAATAATCTGAAACTATTATTATAAGTTTGGAATATTCAAACTACAATTTAGAAAATATGTGGGTCATTTTATAAAAGTCATTGGACCTGCAAAGGAAATAAATAAATATTAGAAAACAGAAAATAGAAATTAAAAAAAAAAGCCAGAAGGGGCTTACCTGGCCCAGGAAGGAGATAGCCCAGCCCACCAGGGCCAAGCGGTCATCTTCAACCTCTGCCAGTAGGCAGAGGCGAAGTGCCGCGCGGCGCCGGGAGGCCTCCACCTCCTCCCTGCCTGGTCGCCCGCCTGGAGGCCCCAGGGCGCGCCAGCTCGCCGTCGCCGAGGTCTTCTCCCTCTCTCCCTCGCGGTCGCCGCTCTCTCTCGCTTTCCCCCCCTCTGCTCTCCTCCTTCCCCGGCAACCGACGTCGTTCTCGCCATCGATTCGTCGCCCTCGACGCGTCCCCGACCCTTCCGTCGCCGCCAGAAGCACCGGGGTGAGTCCCCGGTTCGTTTCCCCCTCTCCCCGTTGCTCCTCCCCTCCTCTAGCCCTGCTAGCTGTCGACGCCCGAGGGGACCTCGCCGCCGGCCATGGCACAGCCGTGGCCACAACAGCCGCAGCCCACACCCGAGCATGTGCCTGTGCTCAGTGCGTCCCCAGGAGCCGTAGCCGCCACCAGTTTCCCCCCCGTCCTGGTCGCCGTTTCCCCGTCGTCCCAAGCTCCGGCCGCCGCCAAAACGGACGTGGCCGTCGACTCCGGTGACCCCATGACCTCCTGCGGCTCCGGATGGATGTGACTATGCGCGGGCTACTCGCCAGTGGTCTTAGCTCGCTAGATAACCCCCTGTAGAAGAAACCCGACGGTCGCCGCCGTCTCTGGAGGTCACCGGCGTCAAGCCGCCGGCCAACTCCGGTGGGTTTGACCCGGGTGGACCCCTGGCTTGACTCTGTGAGTCAATGACAGGTGGGGCCCCTGTCCAGATTAGTTAAGTTAATCACGGATTACTTTAAATCATTTAGTTAAACTAATGTGACACTGACAAGTGGGCCCCGGTCTGCTAATTAGTTAGGATTAATTTTAATTAGTTAGTTAAACTAACCAGACACTGACATGTGGACCCCACATGTCAGGTTTGACTCTGGGCCGAGTCAGCTGACCAGCTGATGTCATCATGACATCATGCTTATGTCATAACTCATTTTCTTATTTTAAAATAATTCCAGAAAATGTTTAAAACTTTGAAAAATCATATAAATTAATCTGTAAGTCAGATGAAAATAATTTATATATGAAAATTTATCAGAAAAATCCAATGAATCCAATGGTGCTACTCTCATGCATGATAGAGCAACCCAAATAGGTGAACTTGGACATTTTAGCATTAGGTCATTATATGGAATTTGAAATGAGGACAACTTGGAACCTATATTCAAATCTGAATTAAATAGACATGATCACCATTCACATTAGCTCACCCATGTATACCACTATGCCATGATCAGGCATCATATTGTCGCATTTGCTTGTATTGATTGTTCTTATCTGCATTGCGGTAGGTCTGAATCCAGACGATACTACTCCGTACCCCGACGAAGGAGAGAACTCTTCCGCAACTCAGCAAGGCAAGCAACCCCATTGATCATTCCGATAACATCCCATTCTCTCGCTCCTGCTCTCATTATTGCATTAGGACAAACGATCACATGTCAGTCATACCCGGTAGATGATCCTATTCTTATGCATGACCTGATCTTGTCACAGTAAATAGCTACACCTTGCAACCTAGCATACCTGGTAGATGCTTGTGCCGTGATGTGCTTAGCTTATCTTCATGCCATGCTGCTATGCTTAGAGTTGTGTTAGGTCTGATGATCTGGGTGATGAGTTAGAGTGAAACTGTGATGTTCCGATGTGTTGAGCTCATAACGAATCCGTTTTGGTAAAAGGTGGCGATGAGAGGCTATGTAGGAGTACATAGTGGGTTGTCTCATTGAGACCGTTCTTAGGAACTGGGTTCCGTGTTTGAGATCCAAGACGAGATACTACCACATGCTGGGCCCTGAAATATGACCCCGCTCGACTTATCAGTCGCTTAGTCTTTGGTCCAGGTATTGCAAGTAGTTTCTGGTGTTTATAGCTTGCTGGAGGCCGTGCGTAGCGCTGACCCTCGGGGTGGGTTACGACGCGGTAGGCAGTGGCACGGTGTACCAAGGGTCACTCGAATGGTGGGCTTGGGAACCCTGCGCACATCGTTTGGGACCGTAGTGGAAACTTCGGCCGGACTTCCATGCGGGTCAGTCTCAAATAGGCGGTAGCCTGGACTAGAGGTCTTATGTGATTGACGGTCGTGGCCGACTCCCTCGCTGGGCATCCGCTTGAAGGTTGCCGAGGTGCACGGTTTATGGCACACAGCGATAAGTGGCGAGAGCGTGTGTGAAGAAGTACACCCCTGCAGGGTTATGAAACTATTCGAATAGCCGCGTCCGCGGATATGGACTACTTGGAGAACTTATGCTGTTCATAGATAATCAAATGGATACTTCTAAAAATCTCAAGACAAGTGTGAGTACCGTGGATGGCTCTCTTCCGGGAGGGGAAGGTGAGTCCATGGTGGTGTACTGAGATGGAGTTAGTGGACTCGTGTGCGATAAGTAAAATTGTAACAAAGAGTGTAAAACTGAGTAGTGTAGGTTAGCCATGAGTCAAAGCTGGCTTTCTGCATAAACTCCTCCACCCCTTTGTTGATACATGAGCATAACTGGACTAGGTCTGATTTAAAGACTTGCTAAATACGATTGTACTCATCCTTGCTTAATTAATGTTGCAGAGGAAAACCAGGAACCATCAGGTGGGTTCTATCTAGACGTTGACGATGCCGAATAGCTGGTGTGCCAGCTACGACCCTGTGACGTGTGGCGTGCTGTAGATAGTCAGGCCATGTGCCCTTTTTTCATTTCACTGTCCGTACTCGGATAGTTCTAAGTTTCCGCTAGCTTGTATGAACTTGTTTGTATAACTTGAGTGCCGGGTCATGTGACCCCTATCTGTAAGAACATATTATGCAAGGCTCTTCTGAGCCTTTTAAATAAAAGTCATGTTGTTGTATGGTTATGTTGTGATGCCATAGTTGTATCTATGCATAACGGGCATGTCGTGCGTACGTGCGGCGTGCAACGGTATGTATGGGATCCGACATCTAGTTGTGTGCCTTTAGCAGTACTCCTTACGGGAAACTGTCTTTTTGTGCTTCCACCGAGCCTTGGTAGCTTGCTACTGCTCCGGACACATTGATTGATCGGCATGTATCCTTCTTTGCTGTTGTGTCTGTCCCTTTTGGGAAATGTCTCGCAGTGTAATGGAGTCCCTGTAGCCTGTTACGACTCGTCTACGTGCAGCGATGACATTCGTGTCTCGCGACGTAATGGAGTCCTTGTAACTTTCTACGACTCGTCTACACACGCTTGAGACCGACACCTGCATTGCTGGGTTATGTATGCCTGTTTCCGTACGGATGTGCCACTTGGGTTCTATGACTAGTTATGTCGGCCCGGGTTCTTTGTTGTGTGATTGCCAGCGACATGTTCACATACGTGAGCCAAAAGACGCAAACGGTCCCGGCCAAGGTAAGGCTGCAGCCGTGGAGTACCGTGCGTGAGGCCGCAAAGTGATGTGGCTTGTTACAGTATGGAATCATATGACTTAGGATCGGGGTCCCGACATATATCCCCAAAACATACCTACTGATTTTCTAAGAGAGAGCCACCTGCTCATGTGTTGAGATCATGCCATTCGATTCCTACTATATGAATTTTGATCTCTAGCCTCCTCAAGTTGCTTTCCATCCAATCAACCTCTTCCACCACCTCATGTGAGAGAGTGATTGTGTGTTGAGGAGTATATCATCTTGAAGCACAAGAGCAAGGAGTTCATTGACAATGTCGAGCCTATTACCTTTTGGAGGGTGGTGCCTCCTAGATTGGTTTGGTGTCGCTTGGGAGCCTCCTACTTCGTGTTGTGGAGCGAACCAAGAAGTTTGTAAGGGCAAGGAGATCGCCTACTTCGTGAAGATCTACCCCGAGTTAGGCTAGTCCTCCATGGACATAGGCCATCATCGTATAGTCAAGGTTGCTTCTTCATGGAACCCTTCGTGGGTAGAGCCCTCCATGGACTCTCGCGACCGTTACTCTCCATGGGTCGAAGACTCCATAAACGTGGATGTACGATAGCACCACCTATCAAAACCATGGAAAAAATCTTTGTGTCCTTCATGCGTTTGTTCTCTCTATCTCTACTCCTTAATTTCATGTGCAATGTCTTTACTTTCCGCTGCTATACTTGATGACTTGCATGTGTAGGGTGTCCTAGACTTGCTATATATATGCTCAAACTGCCAACCCTTGAACATATGCTTGTGGTAGTTTTAAATTCCTGCTAGTAGTCTATTCACCCCCTCTGGACATACACTTCTAGTGATCCCGCAATTGGTATCAAAGCATTGGTCTCCATTGCTTCGGTTTCAACACCATGGAGGAAGATGGATGTGTCTAGTGTGGAGAGTTTGTATTGTAGAGTGCCCATTCTTGATGGAGAGTACTATAGTCGATGGAAGAATGCCATGATTGATCTATTTGACAAATTCCATGTGAGAAAACATATTAAAAATCCCTATGTGCTCCTCGTTGATGAATTGCATCCCACACTCGAAGAGGAAATTAACATGCTTCGTAACCTTAGAACTGTCAATCTCATTGTTAGAGGCTTACCAAGATTCGTGCTTCCTCAATTGAAGAACTTTGCATGTGCTTATACTTTGTGGACTGATTTGGAGAAATGATATCCAAATCCCTCATTAGGTAATCTTGATGAAATTATTCATAAAACTATTGCTTTTCACAAAATGAAGCCTAATGATCGAAACTTTGATAAATGTCTATTTGAGCTCGTGATCTCATGCATGCTAAAGGAGATGTCACTAATGTCAACAACATTGTTATTGAAGCCATTCACATTCATAAACTTGAACATTGTCATGGTTACGATTCTAACGAGTCTCTTCGTTTCTATGACGAGGAGATTCCACCAAATGATGACAATGAAGAACATGGCTACTATGATTAAGATGAGTTGTTCGACATCGAGCATGAAAAGATCATGAGGAATCTAAGTCTAATGGCAAACTTCAAGGATTACATGTCTGGCGGAAAAGAGTGGATTCTCGATAGTGGATGCACGAATCACATGACCGGTGATAAAGACATGTTCCAAGAGATGACACCAAATCAAGTTCCTCAAAGGTACGTGACCTTTGGATACAACTCTAAGGGTAAGGTACCTAGCCTTGGTAAGGTGGCCATATATCATGATAGCTCCATTCAAATGTGATGCTTGTTGTATCCCTTGGCTACAATCTTCTTTTCGTATCTAGACTAGCAGACTTTGGTTGCAATGTGCTATTTACTAAAGTAGATTGCCAAGTGCTTTAATTTGATAATCATAAAATTGTCTTTAGCGGTATTCGTAGAGGTGATCTATACATTGTCGATTTCACTAAAAAGGCCCAACCTCGTATTTGTCTCATTGCTAAATCGTCTAAAGGTTGACTATGGCATAGAAGGCTTGGACATGTAGGCATGCACAATCTAGATAAGATTATCAAGGGCGATCATATTCTTGGTGTTAAATATGTTATCTTTGACAAATATAGACTTTGTAACACTTGTCAAGCAGGAAAGCAAGTAGGTGGAAGTCATCCGGTAAAGAACATCATGACCACTAGGAGACCACTTGAGTTACTTCATATGGATCTTTTTGGTCCCAATGCTTACAAGAGTCTCGGTGGAAAATCTTATGGACTAGTTATTGTTGATGATTTTTCCATATTTACGTGGGTATTCTTTCTTTATGATAAGTCGCAGGCACAAAAGATCTTCCGGAATTTCGCACGCAAAACACAAAATCAGTTTGAAGTGAAGATCAAGAAGTTTCGAAGCGATAACGGATCGGAGTTCAAGAACACCCATGTGGATACCATTATTAACAAAGAGGGTATTTCACATGAGTTCTCAGCTATGTACACGCCTCAACAAAATGGAGTTGTCGAGGGAAAGAACCAAACCCTCATTGAAATGGCAAGAACGATGCTTGATGAATACAAGACAGCAAGACACTTTTGGGCAAAAGCCGTGGAAACGGCATGTCATGCCACAAACCGACTATACTTGCACAAGCTTCTCGATAATACGACATACGAGCTTCTCACCGGTAACAAACCCCAAGTTGGATACTTTTGAGTATTCGGCTCTAAGTGTTACATTCTTGACAAGCATCACTGTGCTAAATTTGCTCCCAAGTCTCATGAAGGTTTCCTATTTGGTTATGGATCGAACTCTCACACTTACCGTGTCAAGAACAACTTCACTCGAAAAGTTGAAGAGACGGTAGATTGAAGTTTGATGAGTCTAATGGTTCGCAAGTCGAACAATTGCCAAATGATATAGGTGACAAAGATCCTTCGGAAGCTATCCAAGACTTGCCCATCGGCAAGATTCGTCCCATGGAGGTGAAGGAAAGCACTTCATCAACCCAAGTGGAAGCTCCTACTTAGGATCAAGGCTACCGACGAAATGACATGGAAGCATCCACAAGTGGTACACGACAAGGTGAAGAGGAGGAGGAAGTACATCATGAAGATCCACCACAACCTCCTTCACCACCACCTCAAGGAGATGACCACGTTGACAACAACGGAAATGAAGGCGATGATGATGAAGAAGAAGCTCCACCAACTAACAATCCTAAGCTACCCCGAGTTCGAGCTCAAGTGACCAAGAACCATCCCCTAAACCAAATCTTTGGCGACATACAAACAGGGAGGATCACTCGCTCTAAAATTCACTTGGCTAACTTTTGTGAGCATTAGTTTCATCTCTAGCATTGAACCCCTGAAGGTTGAACAAGCTCTTGAAGACGCAGATTGGGTGAATGCTATGCATGAAGAGCTTCACAACTTCGAGAGGTAAAAAGTGTGGACACTCGCGGAGAAGCCCAAGGACGAGCAAAACATTATCGGCATGAAATGGGTATTTCGGAACAAGCAAGATGAAGACGGTCAAGTCGTTCGTAACAAGGCTCGCCTCGTAGCCCAAGTATATACGCAAGTCGAAGGTATGGACTACGGTGAGACCTACACCCCCGTTGCTAGATTAGAAGCAATTTGAATTCTTCTTGCTTATGCTAATCACCATGATATCATGCTTTAAGAAATGGATATCAAAAGTGCATTTTTAAATGGTGAGATTGAATAAGAAGTCTATGTAAAGCAACCACCTGGTTTTGTAAATCCTAAGAAACCTGACCACGTTTACAAACTTCGCAAAGCTTTATATGGTCTTAAGAAAGCTCCTCGTGCTTGGTATAAATGCCTAATGAAGTTTCTCATTGAAAAGGGTTTTGAAATTGGTAAAATTGAAGCAACCTTATTCACAAAAAGAGTTAATGGTGAACTATTTGTGTGCCAAATTTATGTGGATGATATTGTCTTTGGATCTACTAACCCACATTTTAGTGAGAAGTTTGGAAGGTTGATGTCAGAGAAGTATGAGATGTCTATGATGTGTGAGCTGAAATTCTTTCTTGGTTTACAAATCAAGCAAATGAGAGAAGGTACATTTATCTCTCAAACAAAGTACACCAAGGACTTAATCAAGAAGTTCAACATGCAAGAGTGCAAAGGTATGAAAACTCCCATGCCCACTAGCAGACACGATGATCTCACTTAGGAGGGTGAACCAGTTAATCAAAAGGTTTATCGATCAATGATTGGTTCATTGCTTTATCTATGTGCCTCCCATCCTGATATTATGCTTAGTGTTTGCATGTGTGCTAGATATCAAGATGCACCTAAAGAATGCCATCTTAAGGATGTGAAACGCATTATGAGATGCTTGATACATACACCAAACTTTGGCATTTGGTATCCCAAGGGATCCTCTTTTAATCTTGTTGGCTACTCAGACTCTGACTATGCGAGTGACAAGTGAGGGAGTCCTGGATTGAGGGGTCCTCGGGAGGCCGACTTGTTTCTTATGGGTCGAACTGTATGGGTCGCTTGCTGAACATTGATCGATCGAAGGCCCTATCTCTAGGAAGGAGGCTTCGGGAATCATGGCTTGTCCTCCACGTTTGATGTAGCAAATAGGCATGTTTATCTCTTCGGCATGTAACCGACCATGTGTAAACCCTAGGTACCTGCGGTGTCTATATAAGCCGGAGGTTTTAGGTTGAAGATATAGAACAACTCATCAAGGGTTTAGGTCTTGGATCTCGAGGTAGATTGACTTTCTAACCTATATATCATCGATACAATCAAGCAGGACATAGGTTATTATCTCCATAGGAGGGCCCGAACCTGGGTAAAAACCTTGTCCCCTTCGTCTCCTGTTACCATCAATTCTAGTCTCACAGCTCGGGACCCCCTACCTAAGATCCGCCGGTTTTGACACCGACATTGGTGCTTTCATTGAGAGTTCCACTGTGAGCACCCAAGGAATCGATGTCTCGCCTTGTCATCAACGAAGAGGTCCGCAACTCGGACACTTTTGTCCCCGGATAGATCTTCGCCTTTGGCAGTGTTGTGCTGCACGCCAACCAGACCGGCCATCTAGGCCATGTCGTAAGCTTTGCCCCTAGTGAAGAGATAAGATTCGGGAACCTAGAGTTCTCCATGGATCCTAGGGGTGACTTGTCACTAACCAGGCTCGCAGTCTCGCCTGCCATGCCCGAAGACTCTGAGGCTTTAACCTCGAGCTCCATTTTTGGTCACGCCCACGAGGTTAACTCCGACGATGGCCCGACTTTTAGTCCGGGTCCAGTCATAGTGCTAGAGGACAGGATACCTGTTCTTGCCAAATACTCCACTCGTCTGGACATGTCGGGGATCAACTCTGACAGCTCCATGCGGTTTCACCCGATCGAGCTCTCGACATTGAATGAGGCCTTAGATCGGATCTCGTCGATGAAAATTACCGACGTTCAAAACCCGATCTATGCTTGGATCAGCCACAAAGAGGGTCAATACGAATTTTTCGACCCACCCACCACCCACGTCATAGCCACAGTCGAAGACTTAACCGACATGTTGGACTATGCCTCTGATGAGGTAGAATACATGGATGAAGAGGACTGCGCTCGAACCCCTGTTAATACCGGGCGATGGTCCGCCACTTCTACATATGACGTCTACATGGTGGACACCCCTGCCGCTAATGGCGACAAAATGCCTAATAATGATGGCGACAAGTCGGGCGACGCACCGTCAAGGCGCCGGAAACCGCATAAGCGGTCCAAAGGCAGAAAGGGAAGGAAAGCTATTATCGGCACCGGGGCGGAGATATCCCTGAGGACCGTGGCGATCCCGATATCCCCAAACACCCGTTAGAGGGTCAGGAGAGGCCTGAAGACCAGAGCAACCCCGACGACTTCAACAATTCCAAGGATGACAACTATCTCCCTCCCGTTGAGGAGGAGGACATCTCGAAAGCCGATGACCTAGACATTCCTGATAACTCTGAAGATCGGGAACTGTTTAGACAACAACTCATAGCAATGGCCCGCAGCTTGAAAGCGAAGGAACGACAACTTAAAGCCAAACAAGACGATCTTAATGATCGATGGACGAGAGTCCTCTCATCTGAGGAGGGATACGGTACCGGTCTGTTGGACCAACCCAAGAGTTATCAACATAGAAGGCTGCTTCCACAATTTGACGACGAACTCACTAATACCCCATCTCACAAACATACCCCGTACGACAAGCCGGACCGCCCTCCTCACGGGCGTGACAGGACGACTGACAACACCGGTTACAGACCGACTATGCCCCGAAGACAGGGAAAGGAGCCGCTAGATCCCAATGACAGGTTCGACCTGCGAGATGACCTAGACTACAGAGCAGGTCACACAAGATCCATATATGGATCCAAAGGCTACTCACCCGATAGACGGGATGGGTACAGACCATGGCTCGACCGAAGCAAAAACAGAGACCGGGAACGCAACCGGGCTAGAACAAATGCCAAATACAGGCACGATATAGCTCGGATTCGAGGCGCTGCTCACCCTCTATGCTTCACAGATGAGGTGATGCAGCATCAGTTCCCAGAGGGGTTTAAACCCGTGTACATCAAACAGTGCGATGGGACAACTGATCCAACCGTATGGATTGAGGACTTACTCCTCCACATCCACATGGCACGAGGAGATGATCTCAACGCCATCAAATATCTCCCCCTGAAAATGTGTTATATCGACTAGAGGGGGGTGAATAGGCAATTTTTACAAATTCATCACTTGAGGAATTTCAACTTGAGGAATTTGAAATGTAATGAATAACTAGCAACGGAATAAGTACTCAAGTTCATGAGAAACATAGCAACATCGTAGTCATGATGATCAAATGAACATGCATAGATTACAAGTAGCGTGATATAGGATAAGCAGGTGAGGAACAAGGTAACTTGAATAATTTGAGGTGAGGAAATTGTGAAAGTCTTCAGTCAAATTCTTCAAACAGTAACAATCAATTAGATCATCAAGTATATGAGGAAATAGAGTGGTTGGGGAAATAGAACCAGGTAGCTCGATGAAGACAATGGTTTGATGACCAAGTTCCAACTGCTGTGACAGTCGTACGTCTGGTTTGGTATTTAAACCAGAGGACACAAAGTCCCAGGACACACAGTCCTTACTGTATTCTCCTTGAGCTAAGGTCACAAAGTCCTTGCCCAACACTCGTGGTAAGTCTTCAGGGTAGACTTCCAAAACCCTCACAAACTGGTTAAACGGCGATCCACAATTTACTGTTGGATGCTCTAGACCAAGGTCACTTCGTGATCCCAATTGACTGTATGATGCGCTAGACCATGACGCCTAACCGTCTGGAGGATACACACTCCTTAAAGGTAACAACCGTCGGTTCCACACAAGAACAATCTCTTTACTGATGCTCAATCACTTCGGGTTTGTTGGTTTGGATTTGGGTTTTTCCTCACTGATGATTTTCTCTCAAAGTCCTCGGAGGATGGTTTGCTCTCAAATGACAAGTGTCAGTTCTCTTTCGAAGCAACCAACTAACTAGTGGTTGTGGGGGGTGGGTGTGGCTATTTATAGCAAGGGTGCAACCTGACATGATAAGACATAAATGCCCCCAATGATATGACCGTTATGTGGATAAGATGATTGGGGACAGCTCGTGCTAAGCACAACAATGGTCGGAATTTTGAACTATGAAAGTCCTCAGGCTTATCATGTTCCTCACTTGTAGGCAATTCGCACTGGCAAAATCCTAACTCCTTAGTCAGATCAATTTCATCAGAGACCAGAAGAACATCGTCTCTGTCACTGAAGAACTTGATTGAACTGCAAGAGATTTCCAAAGGCTTCACTCGAGGGATTGAATAGGTTGAGGCTTTTGGAGTTGAGCATCAGTTGGAAATTTGCCTTAGTATTACCTCTCCCCCCTTTAAATATACGATGTTTCCTATGACTCAAAGAAAGGAAATGAAACTACGAAAACAAAAGTCTTCACGTTTCATAGTCCTTGTTCATATCTTCAAGGTCACATCAACTTCTTCAATCTCAAAGTCTTCAGAGAATACCAAAGTCTTCAACAAAGTCTTCACCAAAGTCTTTAGTTGAAGACATACATTTTAGGGGTCGATAATCTCGAAATATATCAAACTCCTCATCGACTTATAGAGCCTGTGTACACTCACAAACACATTAGTTCCTTAACCTATAAGTCTTCAATACACCAAAATCAGTAAGGGGCACTAGATGCACTTACAATCTCTCCCTTTTTGGTGATTGATGACAAATAGGGTATGTTTTGAACGGGGATAATACTATGAAGTGTAAATACTGAGTTTGAGGAATTTGATTGCAAGATATAGAAGAACTCCCCCTAAAGATGTGCATATTTGAGGAATTTGCTTTGGACTGCAAATGCACATGGCAGCTTAAAAACATGGAGAACTCCCCCTATATCTTGTAATTCATACATACATTTGAACATATGATATGAAGAATTTGAAATGCATGATGAAAATGGTGTCTGACGAAATTCAGCATGCATGCATTAAGGTGCTTGAGGAAATAAGCACGCGGAAAGCATTTCAAAAGAGTCAGACCACCATCGGACTTAAGTTTACAACTCAACCAACAAAAGCTTCAGAAGAGCGAGAGTTGTAACTTAAACAAAAATAGCCCATAGATAGAGACCCGCTTGAATACTAACTCAAATTTTCTCCCCCTTTGTCATCTAAGACCAAAAGGGACGAAAAAGTGAGGACTAACACCCCTTGAAGAATTTCATCTTGTTGGCGAGGAAGGAGCGCCAGCATTGTCGGGGTCATTTCTCGATGCAGGGCCTGCCGCAGTGTCGTTAACGTCCTCAGCTTCATCTGTCTCACGCGATGAAGAATATGAACTTGTAACAATCTAAGGAACTTGAACCTTCTTGAATTTCTTCAGAGGAGGATGAGACCAGTCAAAGTTTTGCTAAAAGTCCATGTCCTTGAGTTCCTCAGGAGTCTTGAGGTGTGTGAGAATGGCCCATGCGCGATTGAAGATTTGATGCACATAGTAGTGATTTTTCCTCACAGAGTTCTGTGTCACAATCATGTTCTGAACAATGGAAGCCAACTAACGCTTCACCCACTTGTGATTGCGATCGACCTTCTGATGAAGACTTATGAGAAGCTCATGATCAGTCATCACACGAGGGGCAGACTCTTGAGGTATTTGCGCCGAGGCCTTTGCAGCAGAATCCTGGGTTGTAGTGTCATCATTGGTGGAGTAAGATGCAGCTTTGCGAAACTGACCATCCAATGGATGAGTGCCTTCATCAATGACCACCTTGCCTTTTCCTTCAACTGAGGCAATTGTGCTCTTGATGACTTCAATCGGGGGCAAGAAGCCGAAGTGATTCTGGAAGTCCGCCTTGAAGGGAACTGAAGACCTTGATCTGATGAACTTCATGATCCAGGGAGCATAAGGCTTCAGTTCAAATGGGGCTAGTGCTGCATTCACCAATGTCCTCATGAAGAAATCATGGAAGTTGATGGGAATCCCATGAATAATGTTGAATAGCATGTTCTTTATGACTCCCTCCACTTCTTCTTCTTCAGAGTTGTGGCCCTTTTGAGGAAATAGGGCGTTGGTGAGAATGCAGTAGACGTCCTAGGCACATAGAGCAAATCCTTCACAAGGAAGGTTGTCCGTTGAGGTTTTCCAGGAGCCAACGGCTTCATCAGCACTTGCATCAGTTGGTGGGGTAGAGTAGGTTCATGAAACAGGCAGCACGCTTCTTCTGAAGGAATTGGGACAGGGACTGACCGAAGCAATTCAGATGCTGGAGCAGTGAGGTGAATAGATCCGGTCATCCAGTCCAAGACCTAGGAGTTGATGTCAGAGGCATCACCTGTGATGTGTAGAGTGGCATAGAATTGAAGAATTAGCTCTTCATTCCAATCGCAGATGTCCACACAGAAGGGAAGAAGTCCTGCATCGTGAAGAACTACGAGCACTGGCATGAAGGATGGAACTGTTTCCATATCAGCATGAGGAATTTGATGGTGCTCCGAACTGATGCATAATAATTCATCTGAGTTGGAGTCCAGAATCTGGTGCGACTAGCCCTTGCTGAGTCATATGGATTGGGTCTAGTGAAGAAAATGTGCTCGTTGAAGAAATTTGACATGAGGAATTTGGGGCGCTTTGAGCCTTTGAATGGCATCCTTGGCTTCGGCTGAAGGGAAGCGGCCCTTAATCTCCTTAGGCATAGGAGGAGTTTCTTCAGACTGAGGAATTTGCGGAGTAGTTTCCTCTGTGGCAGTTGGAGCAGCAATGTCATCAGCTGATGCAGCTGGAATTTCTTCAATGGTTGGAGCGTCCATGTCATCAGATCCTTCGTGAATTTCTTCAGTCTGGGCTGGGGACTGAGGAATCTGTGACAGAGGAGTGGTCATTGGGGAATTTGGGTGAGCAGCTTTCCAATATTCGTTGATGATAGGAATTATATTGTCAATGTCCACATCCTCATCAATTTCTTCAACACCAGCCTCTTCAGTAGTTAACTGAGGCTGGGGTGATGATACCTGTGGAGTTGAAGCTTTTGCTTCCACTTCAATTTCTTCTTCTTCTTGATCATCATTCGGGACGATGTAGTCAACACCAAATGTCACTATTTCATAGGTTGGTGCTGAGGAAATTGGGGTAGCATCAACTGGTTCTTTTGAAAAACTTAGTAGTGTCTTCAATTTCTTCGTAGCTGAGGAATCTGAAGTTGATGCTTTCCGTTTCAGTGCCTTGTTCTCAACAGCCTTGGTCTTCTTCGCTTCTGATGCAGAAGGAAGGTTGATTGTCTTCACCCTTGAAGATTTTGGGATTTCAGAGGAGGGTGAAGGGGCAGCAGTTTCTTTAGGCACGACTATTGCAGTCGTCCTTGTGGGTTCAGTTTCATCACGCACAACAGTGGAGGTTGCCCTAGTAGGTTCTTCAGTAGTCTGACTTTCTTCAACTGCGCTGGCAATTTCTTCAACAGGCTAATCAGATTCTGCAGCCTGAGGAATTTGTGGTTGCAAATGAGATGCAACCCTTGAGTTGTGATCATTGATGACTTTATCAGCTATGTTGACGAAGCGAACCTTGGCACCTTGCCAATCAGCATAGTATCTATTGAATTCCTCACTGAGGTCTTTGATCTCAGACCGCATCTTCACAAGTTCCTCAGGAGACAGATTCAGAACATTTTTCTTGAAGAAATGCTCTTTCTTGTATTGAGCCTTCTTGGTTTGTCTGGCCTTCTCGTACTTCCATTTTTCTTCAGCTATGAAAGTAGTGAGGACATGATCAGGACCAGGAGGTAGCTTCAAGTCATCAATTGGCGTTTGGGGATCCTTGTGCCACATATCAATGAAGTTCAGCACCATTTTTGGATCCAGCCAAAGAGGAATTTGAGTGCCCTTTGCTTGAGCCACTCGTTCTTGCTTGTTTCTGATGATTGCAGCCAGTTCCTCATCATCAGCTTCATCTGAGGAATCTGATGGTATTGTGAACGCCACCTTCTTGGGTTGGGGACTTGGTCGAATGCCTCGTCCAGCAGTTGCTTTCATTTTCCTCATTGAAGGACTGCTTGAGGAATGTGCTTGGGCTGAAGAACTTGTTGATGCCCTAGAAGCAATTGAGAATCCCTCTGTCCTTTGGCATGATGCAAGATGCACAGGAGTTGAGGACTTAGCAGCAGCAGCAACAGCAGAGGACTGAGCAGCTACTGAACCAACAGCTGAGGCCTTTGAGGGCTGAGCTTGAGGAATCTGCTGTCATGATTTTGAAGTTGAAGAATTTGACTTCACATCAGATTTATTCACCATAGTTTTGTTCAGAGCACTTGCAGAGGCTCCGACAGTGACAGCAGCAGCAGAGTCTTCATTGAATTTCTCCACAGCCTCTTTTGCTCTCTTCACCAGTTTGGCTTGTTGTTTCTCCCATTCATGAGGAAAGTCATTACCAGTGTTGAGACTAGTGGGATCAACAATTTGGTTGGGAGCCAAGGGTGGTCTGCTGCAAGGGGGTTTCATAGCGTATTTCATCATATAATTAGGAGTGACATAACGATATTCTTTCCACTCCTTTGCCCATCTTCTCTCAATTTTCTGCAGATGAATCTTTCTCTGCTTAGTTGTCTCTTTGCCATGAGTTTCTTCATCAGGCATGCAGTATTCCTCATACAAGTCCTCAGGTATCTCAAAAGCAGTCTGCACATCTGGTTTCTTCCCACCTTTTTGTGGCTTCTTTCCATCAGCCATTTTCTTCGGTTGAGGATTCTGAATTCTTGAAGATTCTGAAGAGGTGCACAGTTTTTCCTCAAGAAATGTTGCAAATAAGTTAAGTTGATGAGAACCTAGTGATTCATCAGCGGACATGTTTGTACCTATGAACAGAGTATATGTGCGAGGAATTTGAAGAGGTCATATGCGTTCTCAGAAGTTTTTCAATAAAATCAGGTGTGAGGAATTTGACCATGGGTGTCTTGAGGAATTTCACTAAGTGTTCTTTGTCTTAGGTTCTAGAGTTGTGCAAATTTTGAGGATTCACACAATTGAGGAATCTTGAAGAAAATCATAACTTAGGGAAAAACATCAAGTGTATGAACATGTAAGGTGCTTTAGGATGAGATTCTTGAAGAATAAACACCTTTGAGAAAATTGAGGAATAACTGAAGATCAAACAAGGGTAGTAAGAATAGATTTTATTTACCTAGATGAAGAACACGACAAACTGTGAGAAGAAATATAGAAAGTTCGTCAGTCCAGATCTCCCACGCCCTAGCTTGGCAAAGGGAGACAACTACAGCGGCGGCAGGGTGAAGACTTCCGCGGTCGATGCAAGTACGATGACGACAAGGTTGAGGCAGTGAAGCTCTTCCACATCAAAGGCGATGAGTTTAGCAGCGTTGCTAGGTTTGAGCTCGGGAGAGAGGAGGAGTGAGGAGTAACCGAGCACCATGAAAGGGAAGGGGTATTTATAGCGTAGGTGAAAACCAATCTGTCCAAAGACTTTGGACCAGATTGCCCCTGACCCTTGCTCTCCACGCGACAGGTGTCAACCACGTTCTGAGTGGTGGCGATAGTGGGGGATCGTGGGTTATCCAGTCGTGGGATTCAGAACGGTTTGAGCGGGAAACACTGAAAATTTTAAAGTTTTCGTTCGCAAATTCTTCAGCAGTCAAGGACATAGTGAAGACTTTGAACAAGTTTCAAAGTAGAACGCATATGAAGAATTTGTGAACAAAGTGGGTTGAGTTTAGAATAGAGGGGAAAAGGGTCCGATCAAATTCACTTAGATGAAAATCAACTTGAAGAATTAGCAATAAGTGAATGCTGTTGAGGACATTGAAAACTCATATATATATATATAGAGAGAGAGAGTCAACGAAGAAGATAAGTTTCATAGTTTGAAGAATTTGAAAAGTTGATGAATTTGAAAAGTTGAGGATTTGCAAACTTGAGGAATTTGGAAATTTGAAGAATTTGCAAAATGACGAAAAACTCAACTTTGAAGAGTTTCAACTATGGATGGTGGCGTGACCCACCATATAAGAATGATGACTTCAGACACCGCGTACAATTGTCATAGGGTTCTGAGAATCAAATTCTTCATTAATTTCTTCACACTTAGAGGGTTATTCTTCATTGATTAAAGAAAAACGTTACTTCGTGTGTTGCACATCTATGTCATCAATTTTGCATAAGTGTTAAGATGTGTGTCCTTTTTCAAAGAACATTCGAAGATTCTAAGATATTTAGCTCACACCGCAACTTGCAAAATCTCTTTTCATTCAAGGGCTTTGTGAAGATATCGGCCAGTTGTTCTTCAGTGGGAATGTGGTCGATGGAGATGTCGCCCTTGAGTACATGATCTCGAAGAAAGTGATGATGAATCTGGATGTGCTTGGTCTTGGAATGCTGAATTGGGTTGTAAGCAATCTTGATGGCACTCTCGTTGTCGCAGTAGAGAGGCACATTCTTCAACTTGATGCCATAGTCATTGAGGGTTTGCTTCATCTACAACAACTGAGCGCAACACGAACCAGCAGCAATGTACTCGGCTTTAGCAATAGATAGTGACACGCAATTCTGCTTCTTGGAGGACCAACAGACTAACGATCGTCCGAGGAAATGACATGTGCGTGAGGTTGACTTGCAATCCACACGATCTCCAACATAGTCAGCATCAGAGTATCCTACGAGGTGAAGATTTTAGCCCTTGGGATACCACAATCCAAGCGTAGGTGTGTGAGCTAAGTATCGAAGAATATGCTTCACAACCTTATGGTGTGATTCCTTCGGTGTTGCTTGGAATTGGGCACACATGCAAACACTCAGCATAATGTCAGGCCTAGTTACACATAGATACAATAATGAGCCAATCATGGAGCGATATACCGTCTGATCAAAATCTTTACCATTTTCGTCAGTGCAGAGGTGGCCTTTTGAAGGCATTGGAGTTTTGACGCCTTTGCAATCTTGCATGTTGAATTTCCTCAGAACATCCTTGAGGTATTTCTCTTGAGATATGAAGATGCCATAGTCTTGCTGACGAATTTGAAGACCTGAGAAGAATTTCAACTCTCCCATCATAGACATTTGATATTCTTCACTCATCATATAGGAAAATTCATCACTATAACGTTTGTTAGTACAACCAAAGATAATATCGTCTACGTATATTTGGCATATGAACAGTTCATTGTCATAGGATTTTGTGAAAAGAGTTGGGTCGAGTGAACCGGGTTTGAAGCCTTTCTTCATGAGGAACTCCTTCAGAGTGTCATACCACGCCCAAGTTGCCTGCTTGAGGCCACAGAGGGCCTTGTTAAGTCTGAAGACTTTGTCAGGATGCTTAGGGTCTTCAAAACCTCGGGGTTGAGCAACATATACTTCTTCCTCAAGCTTACCATTGAGGAATGCACTTTTCACATCCATTTGATATAAGATGATATCATGATGGTTAGCATAAGCAAGCAATATGCGAATAACTTCAAGTCTAGCAACAGGTGCAAAAGTTTCATCAAAGTCAATTCCTACAACCTGTGTGTAGCCTTGAGCTACAAGACAAGCCTTATTCCTTACCACAAGGCCATTTTCATCTTGCTTGATGCAGTAGATCCACTTGGTACCTATGATGTTATGCTTGCGAGGATCTGGCCGCTTGACAAGTTCCCACACGTTGTTTAGCTTGAATTGCTGCAATTTCTATTGCATAGCTTGAATCCACTCAGGCTCCTTGAATGCTTCATCAACTTTGGTGGGCTCTATGATTGAGAGAAAGGCAAAGTGCCCACAAAAGTTAGTCAAATGTGAAGCTCTTGAGCGAGTGAGGGGACGTGGTGCATTGATGTCATCGATTATTTTGTCAATCTGCACTTCATTTGCAACTCTTGGATGAGCAGGTTGACGCGGCTGAGGATTTTCTTCAGCACCATTTTATTTAGGTGTATCAGCATGAATGTCTTCATTTTTTGGAATGACTTCCTCAGTGGGTATGACGTCTTCAGTAGCCTTGAGCTTAATGGATTCCTAAGGAGACTGTTAAGCTACCATAGAAGGCAGGTGCTCTGTTTGTGAGCCATCAGTTTCATCGAACCACACATCTACAGTTTCAACAACCTTGTGGTGGTAGGTGTTGAAGACTCTGTAGGTGTGCGAGTCCTTTCCGTAACCAAGCATAAAACCTTCATGTGCTTTCGGTGCAAATTTAGAACTATGGTGAGGATCTCTAATCCAACATTTTGCACCGAAGACTTTGAGATAACTTACATTGGGTTTCTTGCCAGTCATAAGTTCATACAAAGTCTTCTTGAAGAATTTATGAAGATATACCCTGTTGATGATGTGGCATGCAGTATCAATTGTCTCAGGCCAGAAGCAACGAGGAATCTTGTATTCATCAAGCATGGTGCCAGCCATCTCACCAAGAGTCCCGTTCTTGCTCTCCATGATGATGTTCTGCCGAGGAATATATGGGGCAGATAACTCATGAGCAATACCAAGTTCATCAAGATATTCATCAAGATTGGTGTTCTTGAACTCAGTCCCATTATCACTCCTGATATGCTTGATCTTGACGCCGAAATTCATGGAGGCCCTTGAAGCAAATCATCTGAAGACATCCTGCACTTCAGACTTGTACAGAATAATATGCACCCAAGTGTAACGAGAGTAATCATCAACAATGACAAATCCAGACAAACTTGAAGAATTTGTTAGTGTGGAGTAATGAGTGGGGCCAAAGAGATCCATGTGAAGCAATTCAAAGGATCGAGTCGTGGTCATGATTGTCTTCGAGGGATACTTGGATCTGGTCATCTTCCCAGACTCGCATGCACCATAGAGGTGGTCCTTGAGAAACTTGACACCTTCAATGCCAATGACGTGCTTTTTCTTCACGAGTGTGTGCAAGTTCCTCATACCAGCATGTCCAAGTCATCGATGCCACAGCCAGCGTTCTAAGGACTTTGCAAGTAGGCATTTGGCAGGCCGAGGACCTGTAGAGAAATCAACAATATACAAGTCTCCTCTCCTAAAGCCTTTGAAGACTTTGGAATTGTCAGATTCCATGATGACAACACAACAATATTTTCCAAATACGACAACCATATCAAGATCACAAAGCATTGAGATAGACATAAGGTTGAACCCGAGGGATTCGACAAGCATCACCTTATCCATGGTTCAGTCCTTTGAGATTGCAACCTTAGATATACCCAATACCTTGCTTTTTCCCTTGTCAGCGTATGTGATATTCTTCAGATGAGATGGAGCAAGTGGCAAATTCATTAGTAGATTCTTGTCACCAGTCATATGGTTTATGCATCCACTATCGAGGACCCACTAAGTAGCTTTTGGAGGTTCATCCTACAGATGAATTAGTACAACTTATGAACTCATATGCTTCAGAGTGAAGAATATGACATCAATTTCATCAGACATAATTTCATCACACAAGATAGTAAGCAAGTACTGTGAGGACGTGAGAAATGAGGAATTCATTTCTACATGGTCAGCTTGCATCCTTTCAAGCATTTCCTCAGGTCTCCAGCAATTCCATCAGATGCTCAATTTCATCTGGAGACCTGATCCTGCATAAGAAATTAGTTCAATTTCTTCACCACCCACATCTGGAGGGGTGGCAAAGAGTTCATCATTCTGCGAGCACCATATGAGAAGGGAGGCATTGAAGCAAGTGCGCTTCGTTTCACAGGTCGAGGGTTAGAGTACTAAGATGAATAAGCAGAGAAATTCTTCAAGGAGTTATGAACATAATGATTTGAAGAATAATGCACATATTCAGAACTCTTAGATTTTCCATGCGAAATAGATGCATTAGCATGATAATGATATTTTTGACCATTTGTGGAGTTTGGTCCAAGTGAAGACTTTGGGCCATGTGAGGAATTTGATCTGGGGTTCCTGTTCTTCATGAGTGGTGTCATGAGGACATTCACTTGAAGATTTTGTAGGCAGCTCTTGGGAACCCAAATTTTCTTCATAGGAGAACCGTTCCTACAGTTAGTTCCAACAAATCTGGAAAATACTTCACCTTTGCAGAATTTGTAGTTGGAGTCAAGTGACTCATCAGAGGTATGTGAAGTTTCACAAGTAAAGCAAGATAAAGTGGATGGATCTACAGGAGGTCGTTTTGCAGCAACCCATGAGGTTTTGGGGTACTGCTCAGGTGTCTAGTAAGATCCATCAGTGTTGAGTTTCCTCTCAAAGGCAATACCCTCTTTCCTAGGGTTCCTGTTCATAATCTGCTTTTTGAGGACATCGCAAAGAGTTTGATGCCCTTTGAGACTTTTGTACATGCCTGTCACATACAATTCCTTCAACCCTGCATTTTCATTAGTGATACTTGTGGTATCCTCAGATGATGAATTTGAGACCACTGGAATAATTGAAGAATTTATAGCAATAGAAGCATTTGAACATTTAGGTGAAGAATTAGCAGTTTCACGTTCGATGCATTTCAAACAAGGTGGAACAAATTCTTCCTAAGTGGTACTGATCTATTGAGCCAGTAAGGAATTGTTTTCCCTTTGGAGATCCTCATGTGACACCCTTAGATTATCAAGATCTTGCTTTCTTTGAAGAAATTCATAAGAAAGATTCTCATGATAGGCTAAGAGAGCATTATGATGACTCTGAAGGTTATCATACTTTGTCTAAAGACTTTTGAGATCGTCAGACAGAGTTTGAGTCTGATCCACTTTGTCATTCAACAAATCATCGCTTTTGTCTAGCATTTTCTGAAGCTTTTCAAGTGCACTTTGTTTCTTAGTGGCAATATTAGCAAGTTTGGCATAGTTAGGTTTCACATATTCATCAGCTTCACAATCACTTGATTCAGAGGAGGAGTGATGCTTATGTACCTTGGAACCTTTTGCCATAAGACAAAGTGAGGAAGATGAATCAGGATGTGATTCCTGGGTTTTAAGGATTTTCTTGAGTTCGATGAACATGGGGTCTTGACGAGTGTGATAGCCTTCATTGATGTCCATGATCCTATCCCAGATGAGCTTGGCATTTTGAAGATGACAGATGACCTTGAACATGATGCTTGATAGGCTTGAGCAGATGATGTTCCTCGCCTGAGCATCAAGTTGAGTGTACTTATGAATTTCCTAAGCATTTGCCATCTTGCAAAGTTCAGTTAGTCCAAGTTCTGTAATAGTCTATAGCTCATTGTTCATAGAGATCAACTGCTTCTTCATTAGAACCTTCCACTTAGGATATTCAATGTCATCAAGATTGGGACATTCTGTGACTGACTTGACACCTTTTGCCATGAAACAGTAAGTCGGAGCATAGTCATCATTGAATCCGTCAGAGTCATTGGAGTAGTCATTTTCTTCATCGTTGAAGCTGGACTTGTTGACGAAGGCAGTATCGAGAGCAAGGCTAGTGACACCAGATTCAGATTCCACCTCATATTCTTCCTCTTCTTCATATTCTTCAGATTCTTCTTTTGAGTCCATTTTCTTGCCAATGAAAGCCCGAGCCTTTCTAGAACCATTCTTCTTGTGCATTGAGGACTTTGAAGATGAGGACTTTGCAGACGAGGACTTTGAAGATTTCTTCTTTTTCTTCGAGTCATCAGAACTGTCATCCTTGTACTTCTTCTTCTTCTTCTTCTTCTTTGATTCTTTTCCCAAAGAGGACAGTCAGAGATGAAGTGACCAGATTTCTTGAATTTGTGACAAGTTCTTTTCTTGTAGTCATCTGAGGAATCTGATTTCTTCAAACCACTTTTTGATGACTTTCCAAATCCACCTCTCCTTGAGAACTTCTGGAATTTCCTCACGAGCATGGCTAGCTCCTGACTCAGTTCTTCAGGATCACCAAGGCTACTATCAGAATCTTCACCTTCGGATGAGCAAATTGATTTTGCCTTCAGAGCACGAGTTTTTCCATAGCTTGGCCCGTAAAGGTATCTCTTCTCAGCTTGTTGGAATTCATGAGTATTGAGTCTCTCAGGAATATCAGCAGGATCAAGTGACTTGTAGTTTCCACGTTCTTGAATCATCAAAGCCAGAGTATCGAATGAGGAATCAAGAGATCATAGCAGTTTCTTCGCCACTTCATGGTCGGTGATATCAGTGGCACCCAGTGGTTGAAGCTCATTGGAGATATTAGTGAGACGATCAAACGTTTGGTGAACATTTTCATTGTAGAGTCTCTTGAAGTGGTTGAAGATATTGCGAAGAACATCAACACGAGAGTCATGTTAAGTGAAAATGCCTTTGTTGACTTTGGATAGCCTATCCCAGATAAGCTTAACAGTCTTCAAAGCACTCACTCTTCCATACTGACCTTTGCTCAGATAACCACAGATGATATTCTTCGCTTGAGAATCGAGTTGCTTCAATCTCTTTGTATTAGCAACAGTAATAGTCAGAGAAATGCGGGGAACACCATCTTCCACAACGTACCAGAGATCATTGTCAATTGCCTCAAGATGCATGCGCATCTTGTTCTTCTAGTAGGGATAGTCCGTCCCATCAAAGGTAGGACATCCTGCGGAAACCTTGATCATATCTGCAGTCGACATAAGTAGAACTCCAGGTGGTTAAACCAAAATCACACAGAACAAGGGAGTACCTTGCTCTGATACCAATAGAAAGTGTGTTATATCGACTAGAGGGGGGGTGAATAGGAGATTTTTACAAATTCATCACTTGAGGAATTTCAACTTGAGGAATTTGAAATGTGATGAATAAATAGCAGCGGAATAAGTACTCAAGTGCATGAGAAACATAGCAACAACGTAGTCATGATGATGAAATGAACATGCACGGATTACAGGTAGCGTGATACAGGATAAGCAGGTGAGGAACAAGGTAACTTGAAGAATTAAGGTCAGGAAATTGTGAAAGTCTTCAATCAAATTCTTCAAACAGTAACAATCAATTTCATCAACAAGTATACGAGGAAATAGAGGGGTTGAGGAAATAGAACCAGGTAGCTCAATGAAGACAATGGTTTAATGACCCAGTTCCAACTGCTATGACAATCGTACGTATGGTTTGGAGCGACCAAGTATTTAAACCAGAGGACACACAGTCCCAGGACACACAATCCTTACTGTATTCTCCTTGAGCAATAGTCACAAAGTGCTCGCCCAACACTCGTGGTAAGTCTTTAAGGTAGACTTCCAAAACCCTCACAAACTGGTCACCCGGTGATCCACAATTTACTGTTGGATGCTCTAGACAAAGGTCACTCCGTGATCCCCAATTGAATGCAGGACACACTAGACCATGACGCCTAACCGTCAGGAGGATACACAGTCCTCAAAGGTAACAAGCGTCGGTTCCACACAGGAACAATCTCTTCAGTGATGCTCAATCACTTTGGGTTTGGTGGTTTGGATTTTGGTTTTTCTTCACTGATGATTTTCTCTCAAAGAACTCGGAGGATGGGTTGCTCTCAAATGAAAAGTGTCAGTTTTCTCTCGGAGCAGTCAACCAACTAGTGGTTGTGGGGGGGGGATGGCTATTTATAGCTAGGGTGCAACCTGACATGATAAGACATAAATGCCCCCAATGATATGACCGTTATGTGGATAAGATGATTGGGGACAGCTGGCGCTAAGCACAACAACGGTCGGAATTTCGAACTATGAAAGTCCTCACGCTTATCATGTTCCTCACTTGTCGGCAATTCGCACTTGCGAAATCCTAACTCCTCAGTCAGATCAATTTCACTAGAGACCAGAAGAACTTCGTCTCTGTCACTGAAGAACTTGACTGAACTACAAGATATTTCCAAAGGCTTCACTCAAAGGATTGGATAGGTTGAGGCTTTTGGAGTTGAGCATCAGTTGGAATTTTTCCTTAGTATTACCTCGGCCCCCTTTAACAGTACGGTGTTTCCTATGACTCAAAGAAAGGAAATGAAACTACGAAAACAAAAGTCTTCACGCTTCATAGTACTCGTTCATATGTTCAAGGTCACACCAACTTCTTCAACCTCAAAGTCTTCAGGGAATACCAAAGTCTTCAGCAAAGTCTTCACCAAAGTCTTCAGTTGGAGACATACATTTTTAGGGGTCGATAATCTCCAAATATATCAAACTCCTCATCAATTTATAGAGCCTGTGCATAATCACAAACACATTAGTTCCTTAACCTATAAGTCTTCAATACACCAAAATCACTAAGGGGCACTAGATGCCCTTTCACCCCCTAAAACTCAAGGGGCCAGCTCGGCACTGGTTAAACAGCCTCCCCGAAAACTCCATCGGATGTTGGGAAGACTTAGAGGATGCATTCCGATCTAACTTCCAGGACACCTATGTTCCTCTACCGGATTCTCCGACTTAAGCAACGTCGTACAGAAGCCCGAAGAATTTGCGCGACAATTCTAGAATCGGTTCTTGACCAAGAAGAACCAGATTGTCGACTGCCCGGATGCTGAGGCAATAGCCTCCTTCTGGCATAATATTCGGGATGAATGGCTAGCTCGCCAGCTCGGCCAGGTTAAACCTTAGACTATGTCCGCCCTTACTTCTCTCATGACCCGCTTTTGCACAGGCAAAGATAATTGGCTAGCACAATGCAGCCACAACTCTGAAGATCCCAGAACCTACAAAGTTCGGGATGGAAATAGAAAACGAGGCGCAACAAGAACAAGTGCCAGCATAATAACAGTGATGCCGATGATAAGGCTATTAACGCCGGCTTCCGCAATCCCTGACCTGGGCAGCGGAAGAAGACTCTTAAAGGCAATCGCGACAGACCAACCCCGTTGGAGAAGATCATGGAAAGGCCTTGCCAAATCCACGGGACCCAAGAGAAGCCTACCAACCACACACACCGTAACTGTTGGTTGTTTAAATAGGTTGGCAAGCTCCCACCCGAGGATCAAGGCAAGAGCCCTTGCAGCGAGGACGAGGATGAGCCTCGAGGTCTGATTGGTGGTGGATTTTCCCCCTCCAGAGGTCAAAACAGTAAACATGATATACGCCACACATATACCCAAGAAGGAGAGGAAGCGTGCCCTTCATGACGTCTACGCTGTAGAGCTTGTAGCTCTGAAGTATAACCCCTGGTCGGCATATCCGATCACCTTTGATCGACGTGATCACCCGACCGGTATCCGTCATGGGGGTTCGGCCGCACTCGTCCTAGATACCATCATAGATGGGTATCACCTCACAAAGGTCCTAATGGACGAAGGAAGTCTCTACTATTAAAGTAGGATCGAAGGTCGTGATGGTTGAACCTCGTTCACCCCACCTGCCTTCCTTCGACAGATCCCCTCCCGATCCCCACTTTCTCGATAAAAAGAAAAAGAGAAAAACCTCCGTAAAAAAACGCCCACGACCAGGCACCCACATCCCCAACTCTCCTCCCGAAACTACTGGATCGCTCCTCCCATCCCATCCCTCTCGAGAAAAATCCCCCACCGTCGTCCCGTCCAAAGCAGCCGCTCTCCATAGATCACCTTGGTCCTCCTCCTCCAGGCGCCCGCTGCCACCATGGCCGTGACCGGACCCGGCGCAGGCGCACATGCGGGCGTCCAGGGATCCGCTGATCTCACCTCCTTCCTACCGCTCAAGCACCGCCCACGGATAGGCGATGGCTTCAACTGTGTCAACATGGTCGAGGAGTCCCTTGAACCAACCGGCCAACCCTCGCCTGCGTTGACGGCCTCACCCGTCTCGGTGGGGTCATTTACTCGATCTCCATCATCCATCTCATCTCGAGCAAGTACGATATCGGTGTCGACGCCATGTCGGACAAGAACAACGCATGCTCACCGCTAGCTTATCTTAGTTTTTTTGGTCAATGTTGTCCTGCCGCTGCTCTTTGGGATGACAAGGTTCTCATCTCCTCTCTCTATCTTTCTTGTTTCTTTTATACATCCTTGTCTGAAATGATCTGCTGTTCTTGTATGAATAAAAGTAAGGTGTTGATTCTTGTATAAAATTGACTTCCTTGCAAATTCTCATATGGTCATAAGAAAGGTATAATTGATCTTTTTCATTGACTATTGTTTGGATGTCAGCTGCCACAGATGAAGGAGGGTTATCTAGGCGTTGTGCTGCTGCACTCGCCGGTGAAGAGCTCCAGGTCAGATAGTAGCTACCGACGAGCAGAGTCCACTTATGCAGAGGTCATCCAGTTGGTTGGTATATGCCTTTTGTACATTCTTGCCTTGGCGACAAGAACTTGGAATGGTTTGACTTGGTTCAGTTTGATTTGATTATGTAGCTATGGTCGTATTTCAGAGCTTTAACATGTAAAGGTCTATTTTTGACTTATTTAGAGGTAATTTCAGAGCTTTAACATGTAAAGCCCCACACTATAGACCCCCTTAGGATCTCATATCTTAAAAATGGGACCTCAGAATTTGCCATGTGAGCATAATTGATCTTCCTACACAATTTTTCAGTATCTTTAACATGAATGATTCTGTTGTAAACCCAATAATTTTTGCATTATATACTTTATGTTTGGTTCTTCTGGATAATCACGATGCAAAGAAAGTAGATTGGAAAGTAAGAGGTGAACTTTTCTTTCTTTCTTCAGAGATTGTTAATGTATAGTGGAACAAGATAATAGTGTGAGTGAGCATCTCCCTATGACATCTGGTTGGGTTCCAGTGATAACACGAGCATGATCACCTCCAACTCCTTGATCATGCGGTTTGGTTGTCTTATTCTAATGGATGTGTTCTCACCTCATCCCCAAAGGAACCAAGTCATATGTTGTGATTCCCTAAAAAAAGTTATATGTTGTGTTGTTTTCCTATCCATCCATGCACTATGTTAATAGTTCCCTTCGGATTACATGCATGAGCTTCTTGGTCCTGAATACAATGACAGTTTTACTGTGAATTTTATCTGTGTGGATCCTAAGAATTATTTTGATGGAAGCACAAGGATTAATATCATCTTATTGAACTCAGTGTGGAGACATATGTACTGGTATAGGTTTTATGTCATATACTTTTGACTTCTATACTTCACTGAATTAAATAAATAGCAATGTTCAGGAGATGATGAAGTGCCACAAACAACTCATCATTCTCATAGTAGCCATCAAATCATTTTATATTATGAGCTATTCTACTCTTCATGTTATCATGTGTAATATCACTATCTTTTGGATAGTGGTAGTATTTATTTATGTTCAATTTTAATAGAATTCTTCAGGTTTGCATGGCGAGATGTCTTCAACAAAGGAGAGATGTCTTGGTGGTAGATTTTTGGCTGGTAATATCTATCTAATACTACTGAAGATAAATGTTCTTGATCCACTGCTTGGATAAGAGATCTGATGATGCTACTTGAGAACTTTACTTGGCCTATAATCCACGACATTCTCATGGTTGCATATATTAGAGAAAAACAATGGACATGGTATTGTTTCTTTGTTGCCATCTTAGTGTTAAATAATTACCCTATAACTTAGTGTCCATAGATAAATTTTTTGTATAGTGAAGGTGATAGCTAGATCATAAAATTGGCTAATGTGCATGCCTGATTTGAAAGTACAATATGTACTCATAGAAAGACTTTTATCGCTCAATATGTTAGAGATACTTAGATTCTTGGGTGTTCACTCTATATCTTATTACGACGAGAAGCATTTCCCATTGTGTTATCGTGCTAACGAATGTATCCAATTTATAATTCAGTGGCTAATTTCATGAACTGAGTAGGTGTTATAGAATTTTGTCTTTTCTTTAATGGTGTATATGTAGTTCTGCACAACACACCTTCTTGCTGAATGACATCAACATAACCTGTTACACTAAAACTAACAAAGCTCTTATGCGAAATTTACTTATGTGACAATTTTCACATTTTACCACTTGATCAACTGCTTAATCCGTTCCCTAAACTGCACATCGCTTAATTACATTATTTATCGTAGAGCTTTTGATTGGTGTATGTTAAATATTGGTTTGCTTTAGTGATACTTTGTTGCTCAAGGGTAGTAGCATTACAAGGTATGAGAAGTAAACATGAAGCATAAAACACAAAGCAAACATGAAGCTCTCGCATCATACCTCAAACTGATTTCCTGCAAAACTACGACATGGGAGTCTTAAAGTAAATAGAGTACTATTTTTGTTATGAATATGCTATGTGGTGGCAACACAATGGACCCTTGGTAAATATATTTCTTTCAGGTTCTAGATGAGGCCAACCAATTAATAAAAACCTTGTGCCCGATAGAGACGCATGTTTGTCACGTTCCACAAAACCAAACATAATATCCTTGTTGCATATTCTGTACTATTCATGCTTTTGACTAGTTGATGTGTGCACTTCTTTTTGGAAGGCTGATAGGATTAGTAATGTTTGAACATGGCATGCCCCTCCATTCATTTTTGATCTGGCTTGTAATGGATTTCTATTTGCAAAGGAAGCTAGGAAATGCATGCCTTTACGGGGAAAAATTATCACATTTAATAGAGAGCATGCGGAGTTGTCTTGACGAACTGACTACTGTTCAAGGGAAGTTCATTGCAGTGCATTTGGACTTTGGAGTAAACTTGTGGCGTATCAGTAGTGTTCAACTCACCTAAAGTTATTGTCATGTGTGCACATACATCCCTAACTGAGATTATCCTAATACGATAATTATCTTTCCTTCCAAGTTAGTTCTGTGAGTTTCTGTCTTCACTAAAATATCTTAGGAATCAATTATAACTAAATGTTGCAGGAATCAAAACTATCTTTGGTGGTCACATCCTTGCTGGGACCTATGGTGAGAAACTAAATGTTGGGGCCTATGATATCACCAACATGGTCGTACAGGAGTTGCCTTCGGGGGCCTTGCTCATCTACGAGAGCTATGTTGTTAGCTTAGTCTTCATTGGGTCGCCAAGATCTGTCATGAATTTTATAATAACTTGGAGGCCCCAATGGCACTTACATCAATGATTTCCTTTGTTGTTGAGATGATGATGCACTTGAGATGGATGAGGTTGTATAAAATTATGAGCTCTTGATGGTGATATGCTTGCTGGTCTGAACGATGTTGTATGATGTCAGTCTATTCTTGGAGATTTCATGTCCCTGTTCTAATGCTTCTTTGTTTTGGTGTGCAAGTATCTTGAAATATAAATCAAATGTGTGGACAGGGTTGTCTGCAACTAATAAGAATTTTATGGAGATACATGTATAAGAAAAGTAGTATCGTTATGAATATAAAATAAATTATAGTACTTTTGTTCTAAATTACAAATGTTTCGGACATGTTAATATGGACTACGTGCATACTGAACTGAATGAACAAGCATACTAAAATGTCTATATACATCCGAATCACAAAGACGCTAGAACGTCTTATAATTTGAAACAGAAGAAATATTAAGCAAATGTTCTTCTATTCTTGAGTATTTTTTGTTTGTTATGGACCTTGCGTGGCTTTTTGATGTGGTGAAAATTCTCTAATATGCCTTCCCGTCGTTCACTATGTATGCTTGTTTGGTGATTCTATCATAATCAATGCTAAAGATGCTAGATGTGAGGAGCACGATACTGATAATATTTCTTTTTATCTTTTTATCTTGTGTGCTTGGAGGATGATCTGCAGACATACATAGGGTAAGGTGTCACCTTAAATGGAAGCTCAACGCAAGGTCATATTTGTCGCAATAATATATAGAAATAAGCCATGTACCATGTACAAACTATTCAAATAAATAGAAAAATCAGGACACTTGCTTTGTGGATTGCAAGGTGATTATAGTACCATGTACAAACTACTCAAATAAATAAATAAAATCAGGACACTTGCTTTGTAGATTGCAAGATGATTATACAACTATCTTTGTACCAAAAAACTGTCTTTATGGTTAATCTTATTGTTATGTGGAAATGTACAAGCATTGTTTGCTGAGGCCAATATCCCTCAAGCTATATGAGATTGAGGAGGAGCATGTTGGGTCGATATCTCACATGGATTTGGCTCTTTCAGTGAGGGGTTGTCAAGGCTATGGAAGGGCAATTTTATGAGCATATGGTCAAACGACGAAGGAGAGCAAGGGGATTATCACGTGTCGGTGATGGCGATGAGACAACTCGCGAGGTCGGATCTGTTTAGGCGGCCAGTAAGGATGGTGAGCAACAAGTAAATTTGATAGTTTGTGGCAACGCATGGGCACTTAACTAGTAGCCTTAACCCGATTTACTCAGACACGGTGAAAAAGATGGGCATAGATTCATCAAGATCAAACCCAGTAACACTACCTTCAAAGGAGTGATCCCAGGTGTCAAGGCCCGATGCACAGGCTCCGTAACCCTGGAAGTTGTGTTTGGCTTGCCCGATAACTTTCGCAGCGAAGACTTGATCTTTGACATTGTGCACTTCCGCAGCGGCTATCATGCCCTACTTGGTCGGACAGTGTTCGCTCGCTTCAATGCCGTCCCACATTATGCATACCTCAAGCTCAAGATGCCCAGCCCTAAGAGGGTCATCACTGCTAATGGCAACATGGAGCGCTCTCTATGAACCGAGGAACATGCGCTGGCCCTGGTGGCCGAATTTAACTACAAAGATGATCGGCAAGCTCCTTCATCTACCGTAAAGGCATGCAAGATTGGGAAGCAAACTCGGCTTCAGTCCGAACTCTCGGAGCCTTCCTCTCCCCTTAAATAGGGACTCGCCCCCCATCGCACAACCCTAGGACCAGCGAAGTACGTGCCTAGGAGGCACAACTTTGCACTTAAAATTCCATGGGTACCAATGGGGAAACAAAGGTGGGTGTACGGCTGGACCGAACCACTACCATTAAACATGTATTCGGACACAACGTAGGTACAATTGAAAGGCCTGGCAATGGCGTAAAGCTCATCCACAATTCACCAACTTCTCAAGACCTTGTTTGCAAGATCCGTTCACCGAACAATATCACTTATTAAAGTGCACCAAGATGCAGGAGTACATAAGCGGTGGGGCACACCGAAGACTTAAGGTCACAAATTGAAGACCCCTGGTACTACCACTCTTGTAAAACTTATTTTTCTTCACATACCTGTAAGCAGTTGCTTCGACACTTTGAGTAATAAGAGTTGTTGAGGAAAAATATAGCATCATTATACATGTTTGTCTTGTTGTCCTTTTTGGAACATATTTTCCTTTTCTCCCTCTACTCGTGAAACAGTTCGGTATGTTATGACGCAACCGGGTAATACATCGGGGGCTCAAACTTACAAACAAATCGCCTTACGTACAACTTATTATGTGTTCGGCGTCTTGGAATTCACTTTCTATGCATTGATTCCGAACTATGTCTTGGGTGTATAGTTGGGTTGCCCGGCTTCTATGCTTGTCCCTTTATGTTCCGCTCGTTCAGCTAAAAGGGCAAAGGGTGAACCCCTGCCATTGTGTTGCCGGATAGTCTAGTCAAGCACCTCAGGGGAGAAAGCTAAAAACTGACTGTCATAGTATGCGAGAGCCGGTCTGTGAATCCGAGCTTAAAGTGTTATACTTAAATCCTAGTCAGAGGATATTCCACGTTATGCGAGGTGTTTGCTCTCCATGCAAACCATGTGATGCTGGCCTTAGCCGTGGTTCATATGAACATCACAACACTACGGGGGCTAGTCATCAGCCCCCCGCAGTCCTTTTCGCGCCCCTACGGCTAACTGAAAGAAATAAAGCATTATAGTCTGATTGCCTAGTCCGCCGCACTCTACCGCCTTCAGGTTCCGATCACTCGGCTAAGGGACATAGTGCATTGGCAGAGACACCCCATGTAGTATCTACATGGAGGCTGAAGCCGACGACTCGCATCTTTTAGTTTCAAACGACCACACAAGAGTTATAAAGGAATGCAAAACACTGAGGCATGATAACATTAAAGCTTTAAAAATGTCTTCGAACACGTTACAACTTATTCATGCATGTTATCATTCAAACATTGTGACGCTATCGCCCGAGCACTTTCCATCACTCTGGCGAAGTACAACTTGCGGAGCCTATGTTCCTTCCTAGGAGGTTGTGGGGCGGTAGCTATCTTCATTGGATCCAGCCCCGACCAATGCACCTTGGCCTTTGCAATGGCCATCCGAGCTCCATCGATGCAGGCGGAGCGCTTTATAGCGTCGAGGCGGGGTGCAACGTCGATCAGCCTCTACACCAGGCCGAAGTAGCTGTCGGGCAATGGCTCGTTGGGACATAACCGGATAAAGAGGTCCTTCATGGCTGGCTCTGCCATCTGGTGCAGCTCCATCAGCTGCTTCAGCTGCTCGACGAGAAGAGGAGAGTGCTCGGGGGTTTCAAACTATCCCCAGAATAGGCGCGCTTCATCTGCTTCTTCCCGCGAAGCATAGAGATGCTTCACGTCGGCCATGCTCTTCTGAAGGTCAGAGTAGGCGCCTGAGGAACGCCACACCCAGGTAAGTGGCTTGAACTTGCTATCCCCGAAGACACACTGCAATAAGTACGTCTTACCATCTGTTATGACCTTTGCTTGGCGGACCTGCTCCTCAAAGAACCGCCTATCCACCCGCTCCTTTTGGAGATCGGCTTTTAGGGTGGATAGTTCAGCCGCGTGCTCCTTGCCTTTTTCTCAAGGACCTTGCACTTATGGCTGGCGTCCGTGAGCTCCTGCAGGATCTCTTGCACCCGCGCCTCGTGTTTATTGCTGGTGGCTCTCAAAGTAGAAAGCGCAGTGGCAGCTTGTCCGGCCACCGCCTCATCCTTGGCCTGCTGCAGCTCGGCCTTGAGCTTTTCCACCTCCTTCACCGAGGCTGTTTGATGGTTAATACTATGAAAAACTACATTAACTGTATTCCGACAAAGGTGTCCGGATGTTGATTCAGCCTTACCTTGCGCCTCGTCGAATCTTTTGTTAAGGGCATCAAGCTCATCTTCGGAGCTTTAGAGCTTCCGATCCAGCTCATCTAGCTCGGCGCCATTCACAGCCGCCGCCGATGACAAAGCCTGGAATACACAAATCCTTGTCAGGTTACATGGGTTCCGTACTTCCGAACTGTCGTTAGTCCAATCACATGTCCGGTCCTCTTAGGGGTTATTCGAATGTTCTGAACACACATTTTTGTATGCGAAAACGGTTCCATGATTGACCCCTAGGTAAGTTTGTAAAAACTTACCTAGGGCTCAGGGGCTTCCATGTATATGATCATAAAAATAATAAACATTTTTGCAAACAAGAGTGTCGCGTGTCTTACTTGAAAACCCGTCAGGAGACCCTTGAAGGCCTCCTTCAGTTAGTTGTCGACGGAGTGAATGCTTTGCAATACCACACCCATAAGGGTGCGGTGCTCCCCGGTGATGGAGGCGCTCGACAAAGCCTCCTCCATGATCGTCCACCCATTGGTTCATGGTGCCGGTGGTGATCGGATAACCCGATCACCAATCGGGGTTTGAATCATTGCCTCCGGAGGCGTGGTGCGCTGCGGAGATGCCCTTAGAGGGGACTGAGCGGCCGCTCGTCCGACCTCCTCAGTATCCAGGCAGGGAACCTCCCCCCGATCTTCGGCGACCGAGGCATGAGCCTTGGCCATGATGTCGTCTCACTCGCCGCCAGTGCCCAGCTCTATGGGAGTATGCTGGGACGACACCTCCGTGGAGTCCTTCGCAATGCCCGGAGGGGTGGAATGGGACACATTCCCGCTCTCCGCTAGTTTGGCGGGCGGGGTCTCCCCGTCCGACACTTGGTTGGCGGGGAGCACGCGCGGGGGGCTGCAAAGTTAATAAATGGACGCATGATTATTAAACTATAAACTCATCCATGATAAATAAAAGAGTCCTCGGATTCTCACCTTCGAGCAGGGGGCTTGACCCTTAAGCTCCTACATGGAGCCCTCTCGAAGTCATCAGACTCGGTATCCGAGTCCGAACTATCGTTGGACAGGATTACCTGTGACCGATGCGCCCTCTTCAGGGCAGGAGAGGGTACCACCTCCATGGCATCCTATGACACCGCTCTCTTTCTTGCGAGGAGGGAATCTCCCTCCCCCTCGTCTTCGTCCTCATCCTCATGCTCCTCTTGATTAGAGGAGGCATGCGTTTCTTCGGACACAACGTTTCGCTGGTCCTTGATGCGCAGGCCCTCTCGGTCTGGTTTCTTCTTCTTCTCTTTCTTCGCAGGCGCCTCAGAAGGCGCCACCACGAGCATCTCTGCTAACATCCCGAACCTGGGGTCTTCGGGCTGAGGCACCAGGCAGTCGATGCCCGTGGCTTTGCTCAGCCATTTCTGCGAAGTGATAGGAAAAGATGTTATAGATCTTTCTCTATGAAGGATAGAGCCGATCAAGCAAAATTATACCGAACCTTGGAAGCGGGCTTGGCGGCATGCAGACCCCGATCTCCCTCTTCGCATGGCGAATCCTCTTACGACTTGAAAAGTGCCTTCCACAGCTTCTCTCACATAGTGCGGAAGAGGTGTAGAATTGTGGGCGCGTCGTCGAGCTGACGAGCCCATAGGGGAGTATCCCACCACTGGCAGGATGCGTCGCCGGAGCATGACCCGGACCACGTTGGTCAGCGCAATGTCGTTGTCGATCATAGAGCCTATGCACTTCTGCACGTGATGTCTACTACACAACCTTCTTCTTGTAGACTCGTGTTGGGCCTCCAAGCGCAGAGTTTTGTAGGACAACGACAATTTTCCCTCAAGTGGATGACCTAAGGTTTATCAATCCGTGGGAGGTGTAGGATGAAGATGGTCTCTCTCAAACAACCCTGCAATCAAATACAAGAAATCTCTTGTGTCCCCAACACACCCAATACAATGGAAAATTGTATAGGTGCACTAGTTCGGTGAAGAGATGGTGATACAAGTGCAATATGGATGGTAGATATAGGATTTTGTAATCTGAAAATATAAAAACAGCAAGGTAACAAATAGTAAACAGCGAGCAAAATGTTGTACAAATGCTTGGAAACAAGGCATAGGGTTCATACTTTCACTAGTGCAATTTCTATCAACAATATTGGAATAGTTGAATCATATGTAAATACCTCTCGTGCGACAAAGAATTCACTCCAAAGTCACAAATAGCGGAGAACTAACGAAGAAATTATTGTAGGGTACGAAACCACCTCAAAGTTATCTTTTCTGATCAATCTTATGAGCTATCCCTATAAGTGTCACAAACAACCCTAGAGTTTGTACTAAAATAACACCTTAAGATACACATCAACCAAAACCCTAATGTCACCTAGATACTCCAATGTCACCACAAGTACCCATGGGCTTGATTATATGATATACATCACATAATTTCAGATTCATCATGTTCAGTCCAACACAAAGAACTTCAAAGAGTGCCCCAAATTTCTACTGGAAAGTCAAGACAAAAACATGTGCCAACCCCTATGCATAGATTCCCAAGGTCATAGAACCTTCAAGTTGATCACCAAAACATACATCAAGTGGATAAATAGAACATCCCATTGTCACCATGGATATCCCATCGCAGGACATACATCAAGTGTTCTCAAATCCTTAAAGACTCAGTCCAATAAGAAAACTTCAAAGGGAAAACTCAATTCATCACAACAAGATAGAGAGGGGAAAACTCCATATGATTCATCTATATCAATAAAGATCGCGGTACATCAAGATCGTGCCATCTCAAGAACACGAGAGAGAGAGAGATCAAACACATAGATACTGGTACATACCCTCAGCCCCGAGGGTGAACTACTCCCTCCTCGTCATGGAGAGGGGCGGGATGATGAAGGTGACCTCCGGTGATGGTTTCCCCCTCCGGCATGGTGCGGGAACGGGCTCCCAATTGGTTTTTCGTGGCTCTGGAGGTTTGCGGCGGAACTCCCGATCTAGGTTTATTTTTGGAGGTTTCTATATTTATAGGAATTTTTGGCGTCGATCTCACGTCAAGAGGTGCGACAAGACGGTGACAAGCCTGCTGCTAGCTTGCTAGGGGGTGGTTGCACCTAGCTGGCTTTTCGCCTCCTCGTGGCTCTTTTGGCCCAGCTCCAATGCTTTGGGGGTCTCTTTTGGTCCAGAAAAAATCATACTAAATTTTCAGCCCATTCCGAGAACTTTTATTTCTGCACAAAAAACGACACCATGGTAGTTTTGCTGAAAACAGCGTCAGTCCGGGTTAGTTCTAATAAAATCATACCAAAATCATATAGAATTATTGTAAACATGGCATGAATACTTCATAAATTATAGATACGATGGAGACGTATCAACATTCCCAAGCTTAATCCATGCCCGTCCTCGAGTAGGTAAATGATAAAAGAAATAATTTATGAAGTGTGAATGCTAGCATAGTGCATAAATTTGATCAATGATAGTTCCAAAAACTTTTTCTAGCATCATTATATATCATAAATACTAGCTCATCTCATAAAACTTCTCATGATGAAATAACAAGCTATCCACATGTTAAAGTATAGACTAACAAACTATGCTTTCAGTTACCAAACAATTGCAATTCATCTTATTTTCAGGAAGGGTCTATGTAAGAGCTTTGATTTAGCAAATTCCACATACTCAACTATCATATAGTCTTCCAAGATTGCTAACACTCAAAGCATATATTTAGAGCAAATGGCATCCGTCGAACAAAGAGAAAGATAGGGGCTTGAAGTTTCGCCTCCCAAATTATTTATCATATAGATAATTGTCAACAATAATAATTCATGATCAAATATATTTTAATGGCCATATATGCTTGGATCTTTCCCCACCACATGATGCTTGCCAACAGAAAAAGGCGAAATATAGGAAGTGGTGAAGATCACCATGACTCTTGCATAAAAGTACTAGAAAGTAAAAGATAGGCCCTTCGCAGAGGGAAGCATTGATTTGCATAGGTGCCAGAGCTCAAGCTTTTAAAACAGAGATGAATAATAATTTTGAGCAGTACGCTTTCATTGTCACCATAACAACCGAGAGATCTCGGTATCTTCCATGCTAGATACATTATAGGCGGTTCCCAAACAGAATGGTAAAGTTTTTACTCCCCCTCCACCAATCAATCACACTCCACGGCGTGCCAAATCCACGGGTACCGTCCATACCAACAACATTCGTGGGGGAGTTTTTTTAATTATTTGCATTTTTTCTTTGATTTCGGGATTGGGAATCCCTATTACCAACCACTTTCTCATGAATGATAGTGAATCAATACATATCGTGAGAATAAACCACCTAGCATGGAAGATACTGATAGCCCCTAGTCATTATATGAGCGATTCGGGCATACAAAATAGAATATTATTTGAAGGTTTAGAGTTTGGCACATGTAAATTTACTTGGAACGGCAGGTAAATACTGCATATAGGTAGGTATGGTGGACTCAAATGGAATAACTTTGGGTTTAAGGGTGTTTGGATGCACAATTAGTATTTCTACTTGGTGCGGAAGATTTTGCTAATATGAGGTGGAAGCAAGCACCACATGTTGAAGGATCCAAAACAATATAACTTCTATGCAAATATACACAACCATAACTCATTACGTTGACTTTCTTGTCCAACTTCAACTAATTTGCTCAAGTTTGAAAATAATTAATGGGTAATCATAATCATAGAAGATGTCCAAGATAGTATATTTATATGTGAAATCTCTCTTCCTTCAATATTTTTTTCATGAATGGTTCAAGTGACCAATGCGGTGTTTGCTAATTTTCAATAAATTTTACCACCTATACTTATTATATGTGAAGTCATTACTACCCATGGGATAAGCATATAAAACATGTATAATTTCAGATTTATGATATTCAATTCATTCAACCATTTACTCATAGGATATAAGTGAAGTACTAGAGTAAATGACAAAACTACTCCAAAACATATAAGTGAAGATCAATGAGTAGTGCAACAATTAAGTAGCTATGTGAGGACTTTCTCTCTATCTCTCTCAATAAATATTTTCAGATATGAGTTTTTATTTAAACAGCATGCAAAACGAAAATAGCACTCCAAGAATAGCACACATCATGTGAACAAATAAAAAATTAGGCTCAATATAGGCTAACCGATAATTGTTGATGAAGAGAGATGGGTTGCGTAGCATCCCCAAGCTTAGATGCTTGAGACTTCTTGAAATATTTACTTGGAATGCCTTGGGCATCCCCAATATTGAGATTTTGCATCTCGTTCAATCCTCTCATATCATGGTTTCACCTATTCTCAAAAACTTCATCCACACAAAACTCGAAAAGAACTCGTGAGATAGGTTAGTACACAAAATAATAAATCAACTCTTCATGTACTGCCAAGACAATTTTCACAATAATTTTCAAGCATTAGGTTCTGTATAATATCATTTTCAAAATTAACCTTTACCAATATAGGCTATGGAAACTATAGGATAAGTAGATAACAAAACTATGACAGCAATCCGTCCAAACAGAACAGTCTGTAGAAATTTATTATAATAGTGTACCTCTGTAACTCAAAAAATTATGAAAATTTGGGACGTGCTATAACATTTATATTAAAACACTGTGTAAAAATTTCAGAAACTTTACACATTCCAGTAAAATATGAAAATTAAAACACTACAGAAGAAGTTTCTGTTTTTACACAACACATATAAAACATGCAATTCAAGCATCCTAAAGGCAATTCTTGGAACTTTTGTTGAAAAAAGATTATAAATAACACCTAAGACAAAAAAAAAAGATGCTCCAAGAAAAACTCATATTATGTGTTGAATAAAAATATAGCCCCAAGTGAGATATACAGATAGTGTTGAAGACGAAAGAGGGGATGCCTTTCGGGGCATCCCCAAGCTTAGGCGCTTGAGTCATACTTGAATATTACCTTGGGGGTTCCTTGGTAATCCCCAAGATTAGTTTCTTGTCACTCCTTATTCACCTCATATCGGTATCTCACCCAAAACTTGAAAACTTCAATCACACAAAACTTAACGGAACTTTGTGAGAAGGGTTAGTGTAATAAAGATAGATTTCACTTAGGTACTGTCAAGAGAAGATTCATAATTGTTCCAAAATAATACCTACTGTATTATGTCATTCCCACAATTTATATTACTCAATGTGATCTATAGGAACACTTGAAACAAGCAAACTATGCATGCAAAAGAGAATCTGTCAAAAACAAAACAATCTGTAAGGATCTGAATGATAAAAAAAATTCTTAAACATTAGTACAACTCAAGGAATTTGCATATAAATGTTGTGTAAATTTTTTAGATTCTTTTTGCGCTCCAGTAAAAACTGATAATTCATATACTGGACGCAAAACTGTCTGTTTTTGCACAGAATCAAACAAGCAAGTATCCGCACTATCTCAAAGGCTTTACTTGGCACTTTATTGAAATAAAATACACAAAACATCATTAATACAGTAGCTTAATCATGTGAAAACATCAAAACAGAATGTAAAAGTGTTGGGTTGTCTCCCAACAAGTGCTTTTCTTTAATGCCTTTTAGCTAGGCATGATGATTTCAATGATGCTCGTATAGGAATAATAATTAAAACATGCAAGAGAGCATCATGAATCTCATGACAAGAACATTTAAGTCTAACCCACTTCCTATTCATAGGGATTTTGTGAGCAAACAATTTTTGGGAGCAATATTCAACTAGCATAGGAAGGCAAAACAAGCATAACTTCAAAACCTTGAACCCATAGAGAGGAAACTTGATATTATTGCACTTCCTACAAGCATATGTTCCTCCCTCATAATAATTTTTAGTAGCATCATGAAGGAATTCCACAATATAAAAATCACATAAAGCATTCTTTTCATGATCTACAAGCATAGAAAATTTGTCACTCTCCACATAAGCAATTTTCTTCTCATTCATAATAGTGGGAGCAAACTCAACAAAATAACTATCATGAGATACTTGATTGGCATAACCACATTCAATATTAAAATCATGATGACAAGTTTCATGGTTACTATCACTCTTTATAGCATACGTTTCATCACAATAATCACCATATATAGGAGGCATGCTATCATCATAATAGTTTTGCTCATCAAAACATGGGGGGCAAAAAATATCATCTTCATCAAACATAGCACCCCCAAGCTTGTGGCTTTGCATATCGTTAGCATCATGAATATTCAGAAAATTCATACTAACAATATTTAAATCATGCTCATAATTCAAGGATTTAGTGCCAAACATTTTAATAACTTCTTATAGCACTCGAGCACAATTTTCCTTTCCATCATTTTCACGAAAGACATTAAAAAGATGAAGCATATGAGGCAACCTCAATTCCATTTTTTTGTACTTTTATTTTATAAAACCAAACTAGTAAAAAACAAGAAACTAAAAGATTTAATTGCAAGATCTAAATATATACCTTCAAGCACTCACCTCCCCGACAACGGCGCCAGAAAAGAGCTTGATGTCTACTACACGACCTTCTTCTTGTAGACTCATGTTGGGCCTCCAAGCGTAGAGTTTTGTAGGATAGAGGCAATTTCCCCTCAAGTGGATAACATAAGGTTTATAAATCAGTGGGAGGTGTAGGATGCAGATGGCCTCTCTCAAACAACCCTACAATCAAATACAAGAAATCTCTTGTGTCCCCAACACACCCAATACAATGGAAAATTGTATAGGTGCACTAGTTAGGCGAAGAGATGGAGATACAAATGCAATATGGATGGTAGATATAGGTTTTTGTAATCTGAAAATATAAAAACAGCAAGGTAACAAATAGTAAACAGTGAGCAAAACATTGTATAAATGCTTGGAAGCAAGGCCTAGGGTTCATACTTTCACTAGTGCAATTTCTCTCAACAATATTGGCATAGTTGAATCATATGTAAATACCTCTCGTGCGACAAAGAGTTCACTCCAAAGTCACAAATAGCGGAGAACTAACGAAGAAATTATTGTAGGGTACGAAACCACCTCAAAGTTATCTTTTTTGATCAATCTTATGAGCTATCCCTATAAGTGTCACAAACAACCCTAGAGTTCGTACTAAAATAACACCTTAAGATACACATCAACCAAAACCCTAATGTCACCTAGATACTCCAATGTGACCATAAGTACCCATGGTCTTGATTATACAATATGCATCACATAATTTCAGATTCATTATGTTCAATCCAACACAAAGAACTTCAAAGAGTGCCCCAAATTTCTACCACAAAGTCAAGACAAAAATGCGTGCCAACCCCTATGCATAGATTCCCAAGGTCACGGAACCCGCAAGTTGATCACCGAAACATACATCAAGCAGATCAATAGAACATCCCATTGTACCACGGATATCCCATCGCAAGACATACACCAAGTGTTCTCAAATCCTTAAAGACTCAATCCGATAAGAAAACTTCAAAGGGAAAACTCAATTCATCACAACAAGATTGAGAGGGGAAAACTCCATATGATTCATCTATATGAATAAAGCTCGCGATACATCAAGATCGTGCCATCTCAAGAACACAAGAGAGAGAGAGAGAGAGAGATCAAAAACATAGCTACTGGTACAAATCCTCAGCCCCGAGGGTGAACTACTCCCTCCTCGTCATAAAGAGCGTCGGGATGATGAAGGTGGCCTCGGGTGATGGTTTCCCCCTCTGGTAGGGTGTCGGAACGGGCTCCCGATTGTTTTTTCATTGCTCTAGAGGTTTTCGGTGGCGGAACTCCTGATCAAGGTTTCTTTTTGGAGGTTTCTATATTTATAGGAAATTTTGGTGTCGATCTCACGTCAAGAGGTGCCACGAGGCGGTGACGAGCCTGCTGCTAGCGGGCCAGGGGGTGGCCGCGCCTAGCAGGCTTGTTGCCTCCTCATGGATCTTCTGGCCCAGCTCCAATGCTTCAGGGGTCTCTTTTGGTCCAAATAAAATCATACTAAATTTTCAGACCATTCCAAGAACTTTTATTTCTGCACAAAAAATGACACCATGGTAGTTCTGCTGAAAACAGCTTCAGTCTGGGTTAGTTCTAATAAAATCATACCAAAATCATATAGAATTATTTTAAACATGGCATGAATACTTCATAAATTATAGATACATTGGAGACATATCATCAGGTCGCTCACTTCCTTGTTCGGTCCCCAACTGAGGCCCTTACGAAGCCATGAAGTTAATTTGGTGGGGGTACCGGATCTAAATTCGGTGGGGGCAATCTGGCCTTCCTCCTGTGGCTTAGTGATGTAAAACCACTACTTATTCCATACCTTGATGGTGTTGATGAAGGTGCTGGATGGCCATACAACGCGGGTGAGCTTGGCGATGACAGCTTCATTGCAGTCGGCATGTTTGCCGCCGATGCACTTCGGCTTGATGTTGAAGACTTTGAGCCAGAGCCCAAAGTGTGGCTCGACCCGCAGGAACACCTTGCAGACGAGGATGAAAGCCGATATATGCATGAAGGAGTTCGGAGGGAGGTCGTGGAAGTCGAGGCCATAGAAGAACATAAGCCCCCTAACGAAAGGGTGGAGCGGGAAGCTCGGTCCCCGGATGAAGTGGGGGATGAAGACCACCCTTCCCTTGGCTTTGGAGTGGGTATTACTTGGCCCACCTCTGGCGCGTGTTGATGGATGTTTGCGAGAAGGTAGCCGTCCCTCTTCAGCTCTTAGATGTCCCGGTCGGTGACCGTGGAGGCCTCCCACTTTCCATTGGAGCCCGCCATGGATGAGCTCGAAGGGGGAGGAGTGGAAAACCTAGATCTGCGCGTCGAAGACTTGGAGGAATGAGGAAGCAGAGGAGGCGAATGAGAGGTGTGGTTAGGCCCTGGGGTTTTCTTTCCCTTTTATGAGGCTTATCGCTATTTGGCCTCCCTCTGTTACGCCATGGATCCCTCCGCTTCTCGAGACGTGCGTGTCGTTGTGCACGCATGATTAAACGTATCAGGTATAAAACGGGGCATGCTACCTCTTGAGCATGCGTTGGTTTTCCTTGGAAGAGTTAAGGGTGATGCAGCAAAGTAGATAAGTATTTCACTCAGTTTTTGAGAACCAAGGTATCAATTCAGTAGGAGGAACAAGCAAGTCACCAATGGGTGCACCTACACAAATAATCAAACTCTTGCACCCAACGCTATAAAGGGGTTGGCAATCCCTTCACGGTTATTTGCAAGGATTAGATCCGATGGAGATAGGTGTAATGAGTGTAGAAATTAAAGGTAAAAAAATTCTAGCAAGTATAGATCTGAAAATATATGATGGAAAATAGACACGAGGGCCATAGGTTTCACTAGAGGCTTCTCTCTTGAAGGCAAATATCATGGTGGGTAAACAATTTACTGCCAAGCAATTGATAGAAAAGAGAATAATCATGTAGTTATCCAAGGCAATGATCACGCATATAGGCATCACGTCCGTGACAAGTAGACCAAAACGATTCTGCATCTACTACTATTACTCCACACATCGACCCACTCCTGCCTGCGTCTAGAGTATTAAGTTCATGAAGAACAGAGTAACGCATTAAGAAAGATGACATGATGTAGAGGGATAAACTCAAGCAATATGATGAAAACCCCGTCTTGTTACCCTTGATGTCAACAATACAATACGTGGCTCACTACCCCTACTTTCTCACTAGGTTAGGACACCGCAAGGTTGAACCCAAAACCAAGCACTTCTCCCATTGCAAGAATTACCAATCTAGTTGGCCAAACCAAACTAATAACTAGAAGAGACTTGCAAGGATATGAAATCATGCATATAAGAAATCAGAAGAGATTCAAATAAGATTCATGGATAATCTGAACGTAAACTCACAATTCATCGGATCTTGACAAACACACCACAAAAGAGGATTACATAGGATAGATCTCCATGAAGTTCATGATGAACATGGTATTGAACAGCAAAGAGAGAGAATAAGCCATCTAGCTACTAGCTATGGACCTTTAGGTCTGTGGTGGACAACTCACGCATCATCGGAGGGGCAATGGAGTTGATGTAGATGCCCTCCGTGATCGAAACCCCCTCCGACAGATTACTGGAATAGGCTCCAAGATTGGATCTCTCAAGAACGGAGGCTTCCAACGGCGGAAAAGTACTTACGTGGCTCCTTTTGATGTTTGGGGAATATTTGGGTATTTATAGGCCAAGAATTAGGGTTAGGAGACCTGCCAAGAGGCGACAAGCCTGCTAGGCGCGGCCAGGGGGCGCCTAGTAGGCTTGTGGCGCCATGGCACCTCCCCTAACGTGCACTCCAAGCTTGGATGACTTGTTTCCTTCCATAAAAATTCCTTTCGAAGGTTTTATTCTATTTGGACTCCGTTTAATATTCCATATTTGCAAAACTCAAAAACAAGGAAAAAGCAGAAACTGCCACTTGGCTCTAGGTTAATAGGTTAGTCCCAAAAATAATATAAAATAGCATATTAATGCATATAAATCATCCAAAACAAATAATATAATAGAATGCCATCATAAAAAATAATAGATACATTGGAGACGTATTAGCATCCCCAAGCTTAATTCCTGCTCGTCCTCGATTAGGTAAATGATAAAAACAGAATTTTTGATGTGGAGTGCTACCTAACATATTTATCCAAGTAATATTATTTATTGTGGCATGAATATTCAGATCCGTAAGACTCAAAACAAAAGCTTAATATTGATATAGAAACACTAACATTTCAAGCATCCTAGCAAAGCAATTGTATCTCTTCAAAATATAATGGCAAAAGAAAGTTATCCCTACAATATCATATGGTCTGGCTATGCTCTATCTTCCCCTCACAAAGTATTTACATCATGCACAACCCCGATGAAAAGTCAAGCAATTGTTTTCACACCTTCATTTTCTCAAACTTTTTCAACTCTCACACAATACATGAGTGCGAGCCATGGATATAGCACTATAGGTGGAATAAAATATGGTGGCGGTTGTCAAGGAAAAGGGAGAACATAGTCTCACATGAACTAGGCATATCAACGGGCTATGGAGATGCCCATCAATAGATATCAATGTGAGTGAGTACGGATTGCCATGCAATGGATGCACTAGAGCTATAGGTATATGAAAGCTCAAAAAGAAACTAAGTGGACGTGCTGTTGGGGAACGTTGCATGGGAAACAAAAAAATTCCTACGCACACGCAAGATCAATCCATGGTGATGAGAATCTACGAGAGGGAGAGTGGATCTACATACCCTTGTAGATCGCTAAGCGGGAAGCGTTGAGAAACGCGGTTGCTGTAGTCGAACGTCTTCGCGATCCAAATCGCCGAGCATCCCACGATCTCATCAAGAACCATCCCGCGATCTCATCACGATCCGTCTCGCGAACTCATCACGATCCGTCCCGCAATCTCATCACGATCCGTCTCGCGATCTTGATCACGGTCCTTCCGAATCTAGCGTTGAACGAACGGCACCTCCGCGTTCATCACACGTATAGCTTGATGACGATCCCCGCCTTTTTGATCCAGCTAGAGGAAGCGGAGAGGTAGAAGAGTTCTCCGGCAGCATGACGGCGCTCCGGCGATGGTGGTGGAGCTATTCCGACAGGGCTTCGCCTAAGCACTACAGAAATCCGATCTAGAGGTGAAACTATGCACTGGAGGAACGGGTAGCACGTGGCTGAAAATCTAGTGCCAAAAGCCCTAAAACCTCTAGTATATATAGGAGGAAGAGAGGAGGAGGCTTGTTTCCCAAGGATCCATCCCTTGGGTCATCCGAACCAAGGAGGATTGGAGGATTCCACCTCCAATCCTAGTAGGACTAGGACTCCTTATTTTTGCCTTTTTGCCTTTTTCCACCTTTTTCTCTTTGGGCTTTTCTTCCCAGTCGCATGGGCCTTGTGTGGGACTTCCACAAGCCCACTAAGGGCTGGTATTTACTCTCCCACAGCCCATGTAGCCTCTTGGGTCGAAATACCCCACCCGATGGTCTCCCGGTACACTACCGGCACTCCCGGTACACTACCGATGAGCCCGAAATCTTTCCGGTGACCAAAATAGGACTTCCTATATATCAGTCTTTACCTCTGGACCATTACGGAGCTCCTCGTGACGTTCGGGATCTCATCCGGTACTCTGAACAACCTTCGGTCACCACCATACATAACTCTATACTACCGAAACGTCACTGAACCTTAAGTGTGCAGATCCTACGGGTTCAAGAACTATGTAGACATGACCGAGACACCTCTATGGTCAATAACCAATAGCGGGACCTGGATGCCCATATTGGTTCCTACATATTCTACGAAGATATTTATCAGTCGAACCTTTATGTCAAGGATTCAGTTAATCCTGTATGATGTTCCCTTTGTTCTTCAGTATGTTACTTGCCGGAGATTCGATCGTCGGTATCTCCATACCTAGTTCAACCTTGTTACTGGCAAGTCTCTTTACTTGTTCCATAATACAAGAACCCATTACTAACACTTAGTCACATTTCTTGCAAGGCTTATTGTGATGTTGTATTACCGAGTGGGCCCTGAGATACCTCTCCGTCACACGGAGTAACAAATCCCAGTCTTGATCCATGCCAACCCAACCGACACCCTCGGAGATACCTGTAGATCACCTTTATAGTCACCCAGTTACGTTGCGACGTTTGATACACACAAGGTATTCCTCCAATGTCAGTGAGTTGCATGATCTCATGGTCATAGGAACATATACTTGACATGCATAAAACAGTAGCAATAAACTGACACGATCATATGCTACGTTTGTAGTTTGGGTCTTGTACATCACATCATTCTCCTAATGATGAGATCCCGTTACCAAATGACATCTCATGTCCATGACTAGGAAACCATAGCCATCTTTGATCAACGAGCTAGTCTATTAGAAGCATACTAGGGACATGGTGTTGTCTATGTATCCACACATGTATCTGAGTTTCTGATCAACAAAATTATAGCATGGATAATAAACGATTATCATGATAAAGGAAATATGATAATAACTAATTTATTATTGCCTCTAGGGCATATTTCCATCAATCTCCCACTTGCACTAGAGTCAATAATCTAGTACACATCACCATGTGATTCGCATTGTTATGAATCTAACACCAACTGAGTTTTGGGGCTTGATCATGCTTTGCATATGAGAGAGGTCTTATAGTCAACGGCTTTGCGACATTCAGATCCGTATGTACTTTGCAAATCCCTATGTCAAACTATAAACACTGCTACCACACTCCACTTGGTACTATTCCAAATGGTTGCTCCACTATACATATCCGGATTGCTAGTAAGAGTCATCTGGATTAGTGTTAAAGCTTGCATCGACGTAACTCTTTACGACGAACCCTTTATCACCTCCATAATCAAGAAACTTTTCCTTAGTATTTTAGTCACTAAGGATAATACTAACCGCTATCCAGTGATGCACTTCTGGATTAGACTTTGGGTTGCTTCACTTGAGCTGCAACTGACTTGCTATCCATGAAGTTTCCCTCCTTAATCTTGCCCTTCTCGGAACTAGTGGTTTGACTAACCATCAACACTTGATGCTCCTTCTTGATTTCTACCTTCGTGGTGTCAAACATCGCGAATAGCTCAGGGATCATTATTTCTATCCTTGGCATTTTATAGTTCATCACCAAGTTCGAGTAGCTTTAGTGATAGTGACTTGGAGAACTATATCAATCACTATCTTATCTGGAAGATCAACTCCCACTCGATTCAAGTGATTGTAGCACCCAGACAATCTAAGCATATGCTCAATGATTGAGCTATTCTCTTTTATCTTGCAGGCAAAGAATCTTGTTGGACATCTCATATCTCGCAACGCGGGCACGAGCCCGAGATCCTAATTTCAGCTCTTAGAACATCTCATATGTTCCATGACGTTCAAAACGTTTCGGAGCCTCAATTCTAAGCCATAATGCATGACGCACTAAACTATCAAGTAGTCATCAGAACATGCCTGTCAGATGTTCACAACATCTACAAACGATGCTAGAGGGGTTGGCACACCGAGCGGTGCATTAAGGACATAAGCCTTTTGTGCAGCAACGAGGACAATCTTCAGATCACAGAGCCAGTCCGCAATATTGCTACCATCATCTTTCAACTCTATTTCTCTAGGAACATATAAAAATTCAAGGGAGCTACAACGTGAGCTAGTAATCTACAACACAGTTTGCAAAGACACTACTTACTATGTTCATGATAATGAGTTCAATTAATCATATTACTTAAGAACTCCCACTCAAATTGACATCCCTCCGGTCATTCGAGTGATACATGATCCAAATTCACCAACTCAAGTCTGATCATCACGTGAGTTGAGGTGGTGTCAATGGTGAGCATCACCATGTTGATCATATCTGCTATATGACTCATGTTCGACCTTTCGGTCTCTTGTGTTCCGAGGCCATGTCTGTACATGCTAGGCTCGTCAAGTTTAACCCGAGTGTTCTACATGTGCAACACTGGCTTGCACCCGTTGTATGTGAATATAGAGTCTATCACACCCGATCATCACGTGGTGTCTCAACACGACAAACTTTCACAATGGTGCACACTCGGGGAGAACACAATTCATCTTGAAATTTAAGTGAGGGATCACCTTATAATGCTACCGTCGTCCTAAGCAAAACAAGGTGCATAAAAGGATTAACATCACATGCAAATCATAAGTGACATGATATGGCCATGAACTTGTGCTTTTGATCTCCATCTTGAAAGAACCGGCATGATGTCCATCCTCACCGGCACGACACCATGATCTTCATCATCTTGATCTCCATCAACGTGTCGCCATCGAGGTTGTTGCGCCCATCATGCTTGTAATACTATTGCTACCGTTTAGCGATAAATTAAAGCATTACATAACCCTTAATGATTGACATGCAGGTCATACAATAATTAAAGACAACCCTATGGCTCCTGCCGGTTGCCGTACTTATCCACATGCAAGTCGTGATATTCTATACAACACATGATCATCTCATACATCACATATATCACATCATGTAATTGGCCATATCACATCACAACATACCCTGCAAAAACAAGTTAGACGTCCTCTAATTGTTGTTGCATGTTTTACATGGCTACTACGAGTATCTAGCAAGAACAATTCTCATCTACGCAAAAACCACAACGGTGATACACTAGTTGCTTTTCAACCTTCTCAAGGACCGCCTTTGTCGAATCCGATCCAACTAAAGTGAGAGAAACTGGCACCCGCAAGCCATCTATGCAACAAGTTGCGGTTGAGGGAACCAGTCTCTAGTAAGCGTACGAGTAATGTTGGTCCGGGCCGCTTCATCTCACAATACCGCTGAACCAAAAAAAGACCAAGGGAGGAAGCAATCTAAGCATCAACGCCCACAAACTCTTTGTGTTCTACTCGAGATCTCATCTACACATAGACCTAGCTCATGATGCCACTATTGGGGAAAATTGCATGGGAAACAAAAAAAATCCTACGCACACGCAAGATCTATCCATGGTGATGAGCATCTACAAGAGGGAGAGTGGATCTACATACCCTTGTACATCGCTAAGCGGGAAGCGTTAAGAAACGCGGTTGGTGTAGTCGAACGTCTTCGCGATCCAAATCACCGAGCATCCCGCGATCTCATCACAATCCGTCCCGCGATCTCATCATGCTCCGTCCCGCGATCTCATCACGATCCGTCTCGCGATCTTGATCATGGTCCTTCCGATCTAGCGCCGAACGGACGGCACCTCCGCGTTCAGCACACGTACAGCTTGATGATGATCTCCGCCTTCTTGATCCATCAAGAGGGAGAATAGAGGTAGAAGAGTTCTCCGGCAGCATGACGGTGCTCCGGCGATGGGGGTGGAGCTATTCCGACAGGGCTTTGCCTAAGCACTACAGAAATCCGATCTAGAGGAGAAACTATGCACTCGAGGAACGGGTAGCACGTGGCTTAAAATCTAGTGCCAAAAACCCTAAAACCTCTAGTATATATAGGAGTAAGAGAGGAGGAGGCTTGGCTCCCAAGGATCCAGCCCTTGGGTCGGCCGAACCAAGGACGACTGGAGGATTCCTCCTCCAATCCTAGTAGGACTAGGACTCCTTATTTTTGCCTTTTTTGCCTTTTTCCACCTTTTTCACTTTGGGCTTTTCTTCCCAGCCGCATGGGCCTTGTGTGGGACTTCCACCAGTCCACTGAGGGCTGGTATTTACTCTCCCACAGCCCATGTAGCCTCTTGGGTCGAAATACCCCTCCCGATGGTCTCCCGGTACACTACCGGCACTCCCGGTACACTACCGATGAGCCCGAAACCTTTCCGGCGACCAAAATAGGACTTCCTATATATCAATCTTTACCTCCGGACCATTCCGGAGCTCCTCGTCACGTACTGGATCTCATCCGGGACTCCGAACAACCTTCGGTCACCACCATACATAACTCTATACTACCGAAACATCACCGAACCTTAAGTGTGCAGACCCTGCGGGTTCGAGAACTATGTAGACATGACCGAGACACCTCTACGGTCAATAACCAATAGTGGGACCTGGATGCCCATATTAATTCCTACATATTCTATGAAGATCTTTATCGGTCGAACCTTTATGTCAAGGTTTCAGTTAATCCCGTATGATGTTCCCTTTGTTCTTCGGTATGTTACTTGCCCGAGATTCGATCGTCGGTATCTCCATACCTAGTTCAACCTCGTTACTGGAAAGTCTCTTTACTCGTTCCGTAATACAAGGTCCCATGACTAACACTTAGTCACATTGCTCTCAAGGCTTATTGTGATGTTGTATTACTGAGTGGGCCCTGAGATACCTCTCCGTCACACGGAGTAACAAATCCCATTCTTGATCCATGCCAACCCAACAGACACCCTCGGAGATACCTGTAGAGCACCTTTATAGTCACCCAGTTACGTTGCGACATTTGATACACACAAGGTATTCCTCCAATGTCAGTGAGTTGCATGATCTCATGGTCATAGGAACATATACTTGACATGCAGAAAACAGTAGCAATAAACTGACACGATCATATGCTATGTTTGTAGTTTGGGTCTTGTCCATCACATCATTCTCCTAATGATGTGATCCCGTTACCAAATGACATCTCATGTTCATGACTAGGAAACCATAGCCATCTTTGATCAACGAGCTAGTCTATTAGAGGCATACTAGGGACATGGTGTTGTCTATGTATCCACACAAGTATCTGAGTTTCCGATCAACACAATTATAGCATGGATAATAAATGATTATCATGAACAAGGAAATATGATAATAACTAATTTATTATTTCCTCTAGGGCATATTTCCAACACGTGCATCATGACAAAAAATATTCCACTAGCTATGTGAAAGTGAAAAAATAGGAGACTCTATCATGAAGATCATGGTGCTACTTTTAAGCACAAGTGTGGCAAAAGGTAGTATCAATGTCCCTTCTCTCTTTTCTCTCATTTTGTTGGGCATCTAAGGCCTCTTTTATTCATTTTTTATTTGGGCTTCGCTGGCCTCTTTTATTTTTCATAAAGTCCGGACTCTCATCCCTACTAGTAAGGGAATCATAGCTTCCATCATTCTTTCCTCACATGGGACATGCTCTATAATGAAAATCATCACACTTATATTTACTTAGAACTCAAAAAGGAAAATTACAACTTGATACCTATGAAAAAATATGACTCTATATGCAATATGGAAGTGATGGTGTGCATGTCATAAAAGGCAACGGTGGAAGTCGCATGGCAATATATCTCTGAATGGCTATGAAAATGCCATAATAGGTAGGTATGGTGGTTGTTTTGAGGAAAGATATATGGTGGCCGTTTTGAGGAAGGCATATGGTGTCTGTTTTGAGGAAGGTATATGGTGCACCGATGAAAATTGCAAGGTACTTAGAGAGGCTATCAAAAGTGGAAGGGTGAGAGTGCATATAATCCATGGACTCAACATTAGTCATAAAGAACTCACATACTTATTGCAAAACTCTAGTAGTCATTGAAGCAAAGCATTAAACGCATGCTCCTAGGGGGAGGTTGGTAGGTGTTAACCACCGCGCACCCCCGAACCTCACATAAAGGTCGACAATCTATAAACAAGCCATTCTCCGAGTTCCTTGCATAGAGGTTCACCATACGTGCATGCTACGGGAATCACAAACCTTCACACAACTATTTTTACCAAATCAAAATTTAGTTCCTAACATGTCTCTTAACATTATCATCTTTATATCTCAAAACTTGGTGCAAGGAATCAAACTTCTCATAAACACTCAATGCACTTAATATGGAAGTTTTTATTATATCCCTTTTGGATGCCTATCATATCAGGACTAAATTCATAACCTAGACCAATTACCATGCTTTTTTTAGGAACTCTCAAAATAATATAAGTGAGGTATGAGAGTTCAAGTGTTTCTATAAAATTAAAACACCACCGTGCTCTAAAAGATATAAGTGAAGCATATAGAGCAAAATTGCCCAACTCAAAAGATATAAGTGAAGCACAAAGAGTATTCTAATAAATACACGATTAAGCATGTCTCTATCAAAATATGTGTGCATCAAGGATGATGGTGGCAAACTAACAATAAAAGACTCATATCATACAAGACGCTCCAAGCAAAACACATATCATGTGGTGAATAAAAATATAGCCTCAAGTAAATTTACCGATAGATTGAAGACGAAAGAGGGGATGCCTTCCGGGGCGTCACCAAGCTTAGGCTCTTTGGAATCCTTGAAATTGACTTGGGTTCCTTGGTAATACCCAAGCTTAGGCTCTTGCTACTCCTTATTCCATAGTCCATCCAATCTTTACCCAAAACTTGAAAACTTCACAACACAAAACTTAACAGAAAACTCGTGAGATCCGTTAGTATAAGAAAATAAATCACCACTTTAGGTACTGTTGTGAACTCATTATTTATTTATATTGGTGTTATAAATACTATAATCTAACTTCTCCATGGCTCATTCCACAACCCATAGATTCATCAAAATAGACAAACAACTCAAAGAAAACAGAATCTATCAAAAATAGAACAGTCCGTAGCAATCTGGAAACTTTGTATACTTATGTAACTAAACAAATTCTGTAAAATTAGAAAAACCTGGTAAGTTTATTTATAAATCTTGTTTAAATTTTTTAGATCAAATCGATGCTCTTAAAAAATTGGAAAATTCCTGGACTGAGCAAAAAGTTTCTGTTTTTCAACAAGATCAAATCAACACCTACCATAGATCACCCTAAAGGTTTTACTTGGATCAAACACTAATTACAACACCAAAACACAATTACTACAGAAGTAATAATGTGGTAAACACTCAAAAACATAAGCAAAAACAGAACACAAAAATAAAATTGGGTTGCCTCCCAACAAGCGTTATTGTTTAACGCCCCTAGCTAGGCAAAACGCAATAGGTCTGGGTATTGTCATCTTTGATATTGGCAACTTTTGTGAGGACCTTCTCAAATCCAAAGGGTTCTTTCCTATTTCCCCCATTTGAAGGGGGAGGATCCATCTTAGTGTACAAAATATCCAAACGCTTATTGCAAAGGGTAATCAAAGTATTCAAACGATTAAGGTTCCCGTTGATATGTTTTAGGGGTTCGTGATATTGTTGTAATTCAACCAAGTGCTTATCTAAGTCACTCAATTTGTACATCACTTGAGATCCCTCTTGTGAGAAATAAAACCCCTTTTTTTGGTGGAGCAACCCCCAAAATCACTTCTAAGACTACATAAGCGGCATTCGTGTCAAGCTCAATAAAATTCCCTTTAGAGGCGAAATCTAGAAGCTCCCTATGATGCAAAGCTAAACCAATGTAAAAATTTCTGAGCAAACTTTCACATCCCCTTTTAGATTGGAAATACGATAAGATTCCATTAATCTATACCAATCATGTTTCAAAAATTCCCTTTGTTTTTATTTGAAGTAAAGAACTTCATAATCTGGTGACAAGGGAGACGTGGTAATATTAGACATAGTGGTCCAGCAAGAAAGAGGCAACAAAAAGAGGAAGAATAGAGAGGCAAATCTTTTTGGTATTTTCTGAAAATCGTTTTAGAAGTGTGCAGAGAGGAAAACGAGAGGAAAATGGCAAATAAAGTAAATGCAAGAGATGAGTTTGTGATGGGTACTTGGTAGGCTTGATGTGTATCCTCCCCGGCAACGGCGCCTAAAATCCTTCTTGCTACCTCTTCAGCATACGTTAGTTTTCCCTTGAAGAGGAAAGGGTGATGCAGCAAAAAAGATAAGAATTTCCCTCAGTTTTTGAGAACCAAGGTATCAATCCAGTAGGAGGAACAAGCAAGTCACCAATGGATGCACCTACACAGATAATCAAACTCTTGCACCCAACGCTATAAAGGGGTTGTCAATCCCTTCACGATTATTTGCAAGGATTAGATCCGATAGAGATAGGTGTAACGAGTGTGGAAAGTAAAAGGTAAATAAATTGCAGCAAGTATAGATCTGAAAATATATGATGGAAAATAGACCCGGGGGCCATATGTTTCACTAGAGGCTTCTCTCTTCAAGGAAAATATCATGGTGGGTAAACAAATTACTGTCAAGCAATTGATAGAAAAGTGAATAATCATGTAGTTATCCAAGGTAATGATCATGCATATAGGCATCACGGCCATGACAAGTAGACCGAAACGATTCTGCATCTACTACTATTACTCCACACATCAACCGACTCCTGCCTGTATCTAGAGTATTAAGTTCATGAACAACAGAGTAACACATTAAGAAAGGTCACATGATGTATAGGGATAAACTCAAGCAATATGATGAAAACCCCATCTTGTGAACCTTTATGGCAACAATACAATACGTGCCTCGCTACCCCTACTTTGTCACTGGGTGAGGACACCACAAGATTGAACTTAAAACCAAGCACCTCTCCCATTGCAAGAATTACCAATCTAGTTGGCCAAACCAAACCAATAACTAGAAGAGACTTGCAAGGATATGAAATCATGCATATAAGAAATCGAGATTCAAATAAGATTCATGGATAATCTGAATGTAAACTCACAATTCATTGGATCTTGACAAACACACCACAAAAGAGGATTACACCGGATAGATCTCCATGAAGTTCATGAAGAACATGGTATTGAAGATCAAAGAGAGAGAAGAAGCCATCTAGCTACTAGCTATGGACCTGTAGGTCTATGGTGGACAACTCACGCATCATCGAAGGGGCAATGGAGTTGATGTAGATGCCCTCCACGATCGAAACCCCCTCCGGCAGATTACTAGAGAAGGCTCCAAGATTGGATCTCTCGGGAATGGAGGTTTCCAGCGGTGGAAAAGAATTATGTGGCTCTTTTTTATGTTGGGGGAATATTTGGGTATTTATAGGCCAAGAATTAGGGTTAGGAAACCTGCTAGGAGGCGACAAGCCTACTAGGCGCGACCAGGGGGCGCCTAGCAGGCTTGTGGCGCCCTCGCACCTCCCCTGACGTGCACTCCAAGCTTGGATGACTTGTTTCCTTCCATAAATATTCCTTCCGAAGGTTTTATCCTGTTTGGACTCCGTTTAATATTCCATATTTGCAAAACTCAAAAACAAGGAAAAAAACAGAAACTGGCACTTGGCTCTAGGTTAATAGGTTAGTCCCAAAAATAATATAAAATAGCATATTAATGCATATAAAACATCCAAAACAAATAATATAATAGCATGCCATCATAAAAAATAATAGATACATTGGAGATGTATCAACATCCCCAAGCTTAATTCCTGCTCGTCCTCGAGAAGGTAAATGATAAAAATGGAATTTTTGATGTGGAGTGCTACCTATCATATTTATCCAAGTAATATTATTTATTGTGGCATGAATATTCAGATTCGTAAGACTCAAAAAAATCTTAATATTGATATAGAAACAATAAAATTTCAATCATACTAGCAAAGCAATTGTATCTCTTCAAAATATAATGGCAAAAGAAAGTTATCCCTACAATATCATATGGTCTGCCTATGCTCCATCTTCCCCTCACAAAGTATTTACCTCATGCACAACCTCGATGAAAAGTCAAGCACTTGTTTTCACACCTTCATTTCTCAAACTTTTTCAACCCTCATGCAATACATGAGCGCGAGCCATGGATATAGCACTATAGGTGGAATAGAATATGGTGGCGGTTGTCAAGGAAAAGCGAGAAGATAGTCTCACATTAACTAGGCATATCAACGGGCTATGGAGATGCCCATCAATAGATATTAATGTGAGTGAGTACGGATTGCCCTGCAATGGATGTACTAGAGATATAAGTGTATGAAAGCTCAAAAAGAAACTAAGTGGACGTGCATCATGAAGAACATATTCCACTAGGTATATGAAATTGAAAAAATAGGAGACTCTCTATCATGAAGATCATGGTGCTACTTTGAAGCACAAGTGTGGCAAAAGGTAGTAGCAATGTCCCTTCTCTCTTTTCTCTCATTTTTTTGTTGGGAATCTAAGGCCTCTTTTATTCATTTTTTTATTTGGGCTTCGGTGGCCTCTTTTATTTTTCATAAAGTCTGGACTCTCATCCCTACTAGTAAGGGAATCATAGCTTCCATCATTCTTTCTTCAAATGGGACATGCTCTATAATGAAAATCATCACACTTTCATTTTATACAACTCAAAAACAAAAATTACAACTTGATACCTATGACAAAATATGACTCTATATGTAATATGGAAGTGATGGTGTGCATGTCATAAAAGGAAACGGTGGAAGTTGCATGGCAATATATCTCGGAATGGCTATGAAAATGCCATAATAGGTAGGTATGGTGGCTGTTTTGAGGAAAGATATATGTTGGCCATTTTGAGGAAGGTATATGGTTGATGTTTTGAGGAAGGTATATGGTGCACCGATGAAAATTGCATGGTACTGAGAAAGGCTAGCAAAAGTGGAAGGGTGAGAGTGCGTATAATCCATGGACTCAACATTAGTCATAAAGAACTCACATACTTATTGCAAAAGTCTAGTAGTAATTGAAGCAAAGCATTAAACGCATACTCCTAGGGGGGAGGTTGGTAGGAGTTAACCACCGCGCACCCTCGAACCTCACACAAAGGTCGTCAATCTATAAACAAGTCATTCTCCGACTTCCTTACATTGAGGTTCACCATACGTGCATGCTATGGGAATCACAAACCTTTACACAACTATTTTTACCAAATCACAATTTACTTCCTAACATGTCTCTTAACATTACCATCTTTATATCTCAAAACTTTGTGCAAGGAATCAAACTTCTCATAAACACTCAATGCACTTAATATGGAAGTTTTTATTATATCCCTTTTGGATGTCTATCATATTAGGACTAAATTCATAACCTAGACCAATTACCATGTTGTTTTTAGAAACTCTCAAAATAATACAAGTGAGGTACGAGATTTCAAGTATTTCTATAAAATGAAAACACCACCGTGCTCTAAAAGATATAAGTGAAGCATATAGAGCAAAATTGGCCAACTCAAAAGATATAAGTGAAGCACAAAGAGTATTCTAATAAATACATGATTCAGCGTGTCTCTATAAAAATATGTGTGCATCAAGGATGATTGTGGCAAACTAACAAGCAAAGACTCACATCATAAAATACGCTCCAAGCAAAACACATATCATGTGGTGAATAAAAATATAGCCTCAAGGAAATTTACCGATGGATTGAACACGAAAGAGGGGATGCCTTCCGGGGCATCACCAAACTTAGTATCTTTGGAATCCTTGAATATGAATTGGGTTTCCTTGGTAATACCCAAGCTTAGGCTCTTTCTACTCCTTATTCCATAGTCCACAGATAATCAAACTCTTGCACCCAACACTGTAAAGGGGTTGTCAATCCCTTCACGGTCATTTGCAAGGATTAGATCCGATAGAGATAGGTGTAACGAGTGTGGAAAGTAAAAGGTAAATAAATTGCAGAAATTATAAATCTGAAAATATATGATGGAAAATAGACCCGGGGGGCATATGTTTCACTAGAGGCTTCTCTCTTCAAGGCAAATATCATGGTGGGTACACAAATTACTGTCAAGCAATTGATAGAAAAGTGAATAATCATTTAGTTATCCAAGGCAATGATCATGCATATAGGCATCACGTCCGTGACAAGTAGACCGAAACGATTCTGCATCTACTACTATTACTCCACACATCGACCGACTCCTGCCTGCATCTAGAGTATTAAGTTCATGAAGAATAGAGTAACGCATTAAGAAAGGTGACATGATGTAGAGGGATAAACTCAAGCACTATGATGAAAACCCCATATTGTGAACCTTGATGGCAACAATACAATACGTGCCTCACTACACCTACTTTGTCACAGGGTGAGCACACCGCTAGATTGAACCCAAAACCAAGCACTTCTCACATTGCAATAATTAACAATCTAGTTGGCAAAACCAAACCAATAACTCGAAGAGACTTGCAAGGATATGAAATCATGCATATAATAAATCAGAGGAGATTCAAATAATATTCATGTATAATCTGAACATAAACTCACAATTCATCGGATCTTGACAAACACACCCCAAAAGAGGATTACATCGGATAGATCTCCATGAAGATCATGAAGAACATGGTATTGAAGATCAAATAGAGAGAAGAAGCCATCTAGCTACTAGCTATGGACCCATAGGTCTGTGGTGGACTACCCACGCATCATTGGAGGGGCAATGGAGTTTATGTAGATGCCCTCCGTTATCGAAACCCCCTCCGGCAGATTACCGGAAAAGGCTCCAAGATTGGATCTCTCAGGAACGAAGGCTTCCAGTGGCAAAAAAGTATTTGCGTGGATCTTTTTGATGTTGGGGGGAATATTTGGGTATTTATAGGCCAAGAATTAGGGTTAGGAGACATCCCAGGAGGTGACAAGCCTGCTAGGCGCGGCCAGGGGGGCTCCTAGAAGGCCTGTGGCGCCCTGGCACCTCCCCTAACATGCACTCCATGCTTGGATGACTTGTTGCCTTCCAGAAAAATTCCTTCCGAAGGTTTTATTCTATTTGGACTCCGTTTAATATTCCATATATGCAAAACTCAAAAACAAGGAAAAAAACAAAAACTGACACTTGGTTCTAGATTAATAGGTAATTCCCAAAATAATATAAAATAGCATATTAATGCATATGAAACATCCAAAACAGATAATATAATAGCATCCCATCATAAAAAATATAGATACATTGGAGACGTATCAGGGCATGATCAGTGCATTGATAGATCGTGTTGATTGAAACGGCCTCGAACCGCAAATCGAGTTTTTGCAATTGGCCTAGCGGTCGTGGTGGGTCGTGACCTTTTGTCAGAAAGGCCATCAAAGGGCGTTGTTTTGCCCATTGAAGTTTGGCCTTCATGGCCAACCTATTCATGGTGTTCGGACATGCCACTATTTGTAAAACTACAAGTTGTTGGAGGCCGAACTAAATTCGACAGGAAGAACTCACCTCGCAAGCCGAAGACTCTAATTACACGAAGCGACTGAAGCTAAGACCCTTGGCGTTGGAGGCAAGTTCGGGGGGTACTCAGGGAGTCCTGGATTGAGGGGTCCTCGGGAGGCAAACCTGTTTCTTATGGGCTAGACTGTATGGGCCACTTGCCGAACATTGATTGATCGAAGGCCCTATCTCTAGGAAGGAAGCTTCGGGAATCGTGGCTTGTCCTCCACATTTGATGTAGCAAATAGGCATGTTTAACTCTTCGGCATGTAACCGACCATGTGTAAACCCTAGGTACCCCTGACGTCTATATAAGCTGGAGGGTTTTAGGTTGTAGATATAGAACAACTCATCTAGGGTTTAGCTCTTGTATCTCGAGGTAGATCGACTTTGTAACCTATATATCATCTATACAATCAAGCAGGACGTAGGGTATTACCTCCATAGGAGGGCCCAAACCTGGGTAAAAACCTTGTCCCCTTCGTCTCCTGTTACCATTGATTCTAGTCTCACACCTCGGGACCTCCTACTCGATATCCACCGGTTTTGACACCGACAACAAGGTTGATAGAAAATCCACCTCAGGTACATGTCAATTTCTTGGTAGATCTCTCGTGTCTTGGTCCTCCAAGAAAGAAAACTTGGTATCTCCATCTACTGTCGAAGCTGAATATATTGCTGCTGGATCATGTTGTGTGCAATTGTTAAGGATGACACAAACGCTTAAAGATTATAGAATTAATGTTAAAAATTTGCCATTAGTTTGTGATAATGAAAGTGCTATTAAGATTGGTCATAATCCTGTGCAACATTCTTGAACCAAACATATTCAAGTTTGGCATCATTTCATTCGTGATCATGTTGACAAAGGAGATATTAATCTTAAGCATGTTCGTACTAACAAGAAATTGGTCGATATCTTTACTAAGACACTTGATGAAAAAGTGTTTTGTCATTTGAGGAGTGAGTTGAACATCATTGATGCTTCAAACTTGAGCTAATCTCACTCGGATGCATGCAAGGGGATGAGCTTCATTGTCTATTCCATGCTAATATTACCTTGAATATCATATCTTGGAATTCTATGCTCCCTTGTCTTGCATCTAACCCTTTTGTAGGTACTTGGAATAACAACACTCCACAAGATTGCCACCAACTCATATCTTAAGAAATCTTGTCATGACCAAGTATCCACATCCTTGCTTTGATGATGGAAGGAAGAAGACACCAAAACATATCCTTGACATATATCCCTCAATTGCTAAACCTCAATTGGTATCATGTCATTTGGATATATTATGTTCTTCCTTGCGTGACTAACCTTTGTAGGTGAAGAGTGAACGAAAAACAACAAGGATTGCTCCCAACTCAAGATGACCTTCATCAACTTCGAGCATCCTCATCAAGTTCACCTACAAGGTATGTCGTCAACATAACTCAAAGGTATGTACTCATATTCTTGATATAGCTTTACTCCAAGTCACGAGATAAAGAAACTCAAGTGATATGAAGACATTAAAATGCTTAATAGATAGATGGTAACCCCATTTTGAGCGTAACGATGAGTATGACCTATGATCAAGTATTCTTGCTTGGATCCTAAGTCAATATACTCTAATATAGCTGACCCAGTCACCGCCCATCATCTAGTTAAGAATCTTGTTTGGTTCATTCACTATTGCACAATTTCTTGAAACCATTACCTTTTTGTAAATTATTTGTATATTATCATTTGTTTTTGTTTCCTCATGGATTTTCATCTACAACTTTGTCTTTGGTTCAAATATTCATTTGCCAAGTTTCTGTTTCATGCCTCGGTGCCTCCGATCCAAAGGACTCGGTTCTACCGATTCTGCAGATAAGCTGCACAACACCATATCGGTACCACCGACAACTTTGCCTCGGAGCCACCGACTTTCTATCATATTTCTGTCTATATTTGTATCTGTAAATCTTTGTGTTCCTTCTGTGATTTCTCAATCCTTCGATGATTCCTTTGTAAAAAAAATTATGAAGGGGGAGAAATACATTCAAGGATCCCTAACTCAAAGGAGGAGAAGTTCTGCAAATTCTCAGTCTATTCTATGGGAGAAAAAATATTTTCAATGATTCCCTCATTGTTCTCACGATTTTCATATTCTATGAGTCCTACTTTCTATGACCCTTGTTCTCAAGGATTCCATCTTAATCTATGATCCCTGTATCTAACCTATGTCTAACCTTTTTGGAACTTAATGCCAAAGGGGGAGAAGTATACAACGCTTCAAAGCTAAAGAGGGAGATACATGCTTATGCAAAGGGGGAGATATAATTTAGGGGGCGAGAAGAATATCAAAAGTTTACACTTGTATATAAACAAGGGGAGAATACCAAAGTAGGGGGAGAAAATATGTTTTGGAGAAATATCTGTTTATTGAAATTGATTTTCACATGTTAGAATTTTCTCACCCTATCCAATCCCAATATCAAAATGCTAAGATTCGGAGGGAGAGGATGACCTACATTTTCATATCTCAGGGGGAGAAACTTCTAAATGATCTTGGAGACATAAGGAATACTATCTTCTATATGTTCTCAATATCTTGGTTTTTGTTGAGTTCTATTGCTTTTGACTGGTAGAATACTCTTGTGTTTCCTAACATTGTTTTCTCAAGTGTATTTCTACTGCTAGAATGCTCAAGAACTCAAAGTAAGTATATGCATCAGATTTTGACTGATATGATCTCTTGCTTCTTACACATATTGCTTTCAGGAGTGAAGTCTTGATCAAGGATATGCCCCAGTCATATTCATTCGATGCATATAGCCAAGATACACATGACTTATCATATCCCTTCTACTACATGTGTCTCCATGCATTCCAAAGCAACAATCCTTTAAAGGGATTGCACACATTTAGGGGGAGCAAATCTAAGTCACGTCTCTCTCAAAGTCTTCATTATATACATGTATATCTTTATTTGAAGCTTTGATTGTATGTTGTCATCAATTACCAAAAAGGGGGAGATTGAAAGCACAATGTGCTCCCTTGGTGGTTTTGATAATTCATGACAACATACATTGTCTCTTGGACTAATACTTTCGTCTAGTGTATTTCAGATAAAGTCCATAGAGAGAGATGGGTTGGCAAAAAGGAGTGTGGAGAGTATCCCCATGAAGAAGAAGGAGAAGGAATATCATTGGCCAAGCTTCAAGAAAGAGGACTCTACATTTTACCTTTTGTGGGAATCACTTTGAGTCCATAGGGAAGCCAATACTATCAAAAGGGGGTAAGGTTTTGTTGGTGAACAAAATGCTCATACGTTCACAAGTGATAGTCACCACATACACCCACAAGCTCTTCCACAAAAGTCTATCCAAAGCCAAATATTCAAAATCGGTGCAACCAACATTTTCCACTTGGTGCCACCAATTCCCAGCCTTAGACAGACTCAGCCAAACCCTAGAATTTCGGTGCAACCAATTCCATTTCGGTGCCACCGAGTTTGGGTTGCCAACTTCCTGTTATGCAAGTTCACAAAATCGGTCCCACCGGGTTTTGTGAATCGGCGTCACTGAGTTAGGCAATCTAACCATTCGTCACCTTATCGGTGCAGCCGATTTGTATGTATCGGTCTCACCGAGATTCAAAATTTGCTACCTTTGAGGAAACTAGGTACCACCAAGATTTACACATCGGTGTCACCGAGTCTGATTTATTAGGCATAATGGTTGGATTTTTGTAGATGCCTATATATATCCCTCCACCACCACTCACTCAAAAAAAAGCACTCAGAACAGTTCCCCACTCATACCTACTGATTTTCTGAGAGAGAGCTACCTACTCATGTGTTGAAATCATGCCATTCCATTCCTACCATATGAATCTTGACCTCTAACCTCCCCAAGTTGCTTTCCACCCAATAAACCTCTTCCACCATAGCCAAATCTGTGAGAGAGTGATTATGTGTTGAGGAGTCTATCATCTTGAAGCACAAGAGCAAGGAGTTCATCAACATTATCGATCCTATTACCTTTTGGAGGGTGGTGCCTCCTAGATTGGTTAGGTGTCGCTTGGGAGCCTCCTACTTCATGTTGTGGAGTGAACCAAGAAGTTTGTAAGTTAAAGGAGATCGCCTACTTCGTGAAGATCTACCCTGAGTTAGGCTAGTTCTACATGGATGTAGGCCATCATGGTATACTCAAGGTTGCTTCTTCGTGGAACCCTCCGTGGGTGGAGCCCTCCGTGGACTCTCACGACCGTTATCCTCCATGGGTCGAAGACTCCATAAACGTGGACGTACGATAGCACCACCTATCGAAACCACGAGAAAAATCTTTGTGTCCTTCATGTGTTTGATCTCTCTATCTCTACTCCTTACTTTCATGTGCAATGTCTGTACTTTCAGCTGCTATACTTGATGACTTGCATGTGTAGGGTGTGCTAGACTTGCTATATATGCTAAAACTGCCAACCCTTGAACTTATGCTTGTGGTAGTTTTAAATTCCTGCTAGTAGTCTATTCACCCCCCTCTAGACATACACTTCTAGTGATCCCGCAAACCGTCGCCTTGCATATGTGGGCGATAGGGGGGGCTATCGCACACGACCCGGAAAAACCCGTTGGCGATGCCTGCTCCCGATCACACACGACCGACAAAATTATTTCGTGTGCGATTGGAAGGACCATCCAAACAGGTATTTAGGAGAAATTGTGTGAGATGTGCATAGCATCTCACACAGTGAATCCCAAACATACGTTTCCATGTGTATTGTATATCACACAGAATTTTCTGCTTAACATCGTTTGTGTTAGGGGTGGCCATCACGCACGATGCCCAGAAGAAACTGTTTGGCATAGGGTTGTCCATCATGCGCACGTTTTATGTGAAAACATTTGCGAATGGGTGTTCTAACGCACACAATTTGCGCCCGGAAATCGTATGTGATTGTTCACTGGTCCAACACGCCAATTTTCCAGCAAGCGTGTGGGTTTTTTGAGGTTATCACTGACGGTGTTCTATGACAAACCGTCTGCAATATGAAACACCAATAATCAGGCTAATTGCTCTATTATTTATAATCCATCTAGTAAACAAATTGATACTTCATATCAAGCACACACTATATTTCATTTCGTATTATGGCAACCAGGATTTCATAATTGAAATACATCAGAGTACAACATCATATGGGCATATACAACCTAGCTACCCAATTACACGACAGGACCGAGTTTCACATGCAACATCTAAAACCTTTGGAAAATAGCACCATATACGGTAAATAGACAGATGAATCTCGTCTAGAAAACTGTTAAAGCGGAACGCAAATATTGAGCCTTCACTGATGTCGAAGGTTCTTGCAACTTTATGCCAATGCTTGTGGATGGTTGCCCGCCCATCCTCCATCCTCTTGAGAAAGACTTCAAGATTATACTGTGGGTGTTGTATGAATACCTTCCTCGCCTCTTGACCATACATGTGGTTTGATACGTACTCATTGATGAACTTCTTTGGAAAGGATCGAAAACAAAGATATGCTTAAATTGCGTTTCTAAAAATTGAAATGTCACAAAGGGAAAAAAGACAAGGTAAAAAAGATAATACGATCCTATAGTTCACTGATGTCTTCTTCATTGTGCAGACAAACAACTTGTTTTTTTCGTCGCAAGTTTCTTTATCTTAACAATCTTTCTGAGTTTCTTGATTTGTTTGATATTCATGAACACATCGTTTCCCCACATGCAAAATGGGTCAAACAGTGGGTCTAAACCTCTTAAGGCAGGACCTACATGTGCAATACCAAATTATTGTTAGAAACCTAAATATTAGAATGATTCTTGCAATTGAACAATAATGTGCTATTAGCCAAAGGATCATGAAAGTGCAAACCTCGATGGTAAACCTTAGTGTCTCCCATTGTCCCCCCTGTAACGTGTTTCAGAATAGATATTGATCAGTAAAAATCTATGAATGAAAGATAAATGCATTGCATATCCAACATATGAATTCAAGCCACATGGAAAAGCCAAGCGTGCTAAGAACTATGAAATATAGCAATTGTATGTTTCACGTGCATAACAAAACAAAATTGTACCAACAATAATTGAACATCACATTATAGATGATCACCAAAACAACTGAACCAAACAGTTAGTTGAGCATCACATTGCACAATACAACATAGTAGTAGAAGGTCAGATTGCATACTAGCATTACATTACATATTTCACTAGAGTTTCTTAAGGGAAGGCAGGAGAAGCACATGTAGCAGGTAAAATAAATATGCGTAACAGGCGTAGCTAGCTGAACACAGGTCATTAGTAATTAATCTTAAAAAACAAGATATTCCTCGTCGTTGGATAACACTAGGCTTGGACGAGGGAGAGGCCTCCATGTCGTGGGTGCCCTCCTCGTAGTGGTGAGTTTCCTCAGCCTTTTCGGGCACCAACTTGCCTGCTATATGGAGTTCAGGAAAGCTAGGGGCACGCTGAGAAAACAACTTGGAGTCATCGTCGAAGGCAGCAGCAGAGCCCTGGAGAAAACACAATGAGATGTTCAAAGTAGCCAACCGCATGGAAGCGTCCGTGCGCGAGGCGTCAACGGTGACCTCGACATCTAGATGTTGCTCCAAGATCTGGGGGTCAGCACGCATGGCAGCCACCGTGGCCTGATGACCCACAAGTATAGGGGATCTATCATAGTCCTTTCGATAAGTAAGGGTGTCGAACCCAACGAGGAGCATAAGGAAATGAGAAGCGGTTTCCAGTAAGGTATTCTCTGCAAGCACTGAAATTACCGATAACAGATAGTTTTGTGATAAGATAATTCGCAACGAGTAACAAGTAACAAGTGTAGCAAGGGTGCATCAAGGTAGCCCAATCCTTTTTGTAGAAAAGGACAGGCCCAGATAAACTCTTATATAAAGCAAAGTGCTACCGAGGACACATGGGAATTTCTGTCAAGCTAGTGTTCATCATGCTCATTTGATTCGCGTTCGTTACTTTGATAATTTGATATGTGGGTGGACCGGTGCTTGGGTGCTGCCCTTACTTGGACAAACCTCCCACCTATGATTAACCCATATCGCAAGCATCCGCAACTACGAAAGAGGAATTAAGGTAAACCTAACCATAGCATGAAACATATGGATCCAAATCAGCCCCTTACGAAGCAACGCAAAAACTAGGGTTTAAGCTTCTATCACTATAGCAACCCATCATCTACTTATTACTTCCCAATGCCTTCCCCTAGGCCCAAATACCACTAGAGGATAGACAACATACATCTCATCAAAATATCGAACGAATACCAAATTCACATGATTACTTATAACAAGACTTATCCCATGTCCTCAGGAACAAACATAACTACTCACAAAACATGTTCATGTTCATAATCAGAGGAGTATTAATTATCATAAAGGATCTAAACATATGATCTTCCACCAAGTAAACCAACTAGCATCAACTACAAGGAGTAATCAACACTACTAGCAACCCAGATGTACCAATCTGAGGTTTGAGACAAAGATTGGATACAAGAGATAAACTAGGGTTTGGAGAGGAGATGGTGCTGGTGAAGATGTTGATGGACATTGACCCCCTCTCGATGAGAGGATCGTTGGTGATGACGATGGCTTCGATTGCCCCCTCCGGGTGGGAAGTTTCCCCGGCAAAACAGCCATGCCGAAGCTCTAGATTGGTTCTGTCCAAGTTCCGCCTCGAGACGGCGGCATTTCGTCTCGAAAGATCTCTTTTGATTTTTTTTCCAGGTCAAAACCCTCCATATAGCAGAAGATGGGCGTCGGGGGCCTACCAGGTGGGCCACAAGCCTGCTAGGCGCGGCCAGGGGGTGGCCGCGCCTGCCAGGCTTGTCACCTCCTGGTGGCCCACCTCTGGCATTTGTTTCACCCAATATTTTTTATATATTCCAAAATAATTCTCCGTAAATTTTCAGGGCTTTTGGAGTTGTGCAGAATAGGTATCTCATATTTGGTCCTTTTCTGGTCCAGAATTCTAGCTGCCGGCATTCTCCCACTTCATGTAAACCGTATAAAATAAGAGAGAAAAGGCATAAGTATTATACCATGATGTGTAATAAGAGCCCATAATGCAATAAATATCAACATACAAGCATGATGAAAAATGGACGTATCATGGCGTCATCCGCGTGTGCGGTCGCGATTTGCTTCTCCGCTGCCAGGTGCTCCTTGAGATCATGGCTATACCGCGTGCACCATGTCTTTCAGCGGCGATTATGTGGGGGGTGGGCCGGTGATTTTTGTGGAATGTGTCTCACCGGCAGTCGGGGCATGTGGAATGGAGGACGAGGGCTGAAGGGGAGAGGGGTATGGGGAAGGTTTGGATTACCTGACTATGACTAGCAGGATGAGGCCGAGCAGCAAGAAGGAGCGTCGCCGGCGAGGAGGTGGCGCTGCAAGCAAGTAGTGAAGGTTTGAGCTTAGGAAATGAAGGGGGAGCAGGGGGATTAGGAAATGTCGCTTTTGGTTGGCACGAGGGACGCGGGACGTAGATATTTGCGCGGCAGCCTAAAATTTCGTTCGGTGCGGCAAAAAAGTAGCACGCACAGTCACATCGGACACAATACCATTACCATGACTGTGTGCGATATTCAACAACGCAAACGTATCATATAGTTTATCCCGTGTGTGATGAGACTGAACGTGGAAATGTTGGTCTCCAAGCTTTCGGCGTAAGATATCGGATACTACATTGCACACGGTACTTGCATTTCATGTTCATTTGGTAGAGAAAATGGGGATACAACGACAAATTTTGGTCCGAATTTCCCTTGTTACATTCGTCATTGCTTAGTTTAACAACACTTGCAAATTTGAGTACTACACAAAAGAGCCTACAACACTGCCCGCACTTACTTAATCGAGCAACTAATAAACATTAGTTAATTGACTTAAACATTACTCTAACAAAACACCATCGCTCTAGACAGAGACTAATATTCCGTCTGGCATTCGTCGATCTCTGCCGCCTCCTCGATGACTAGCTCCCGCTCGACGAACTCCGGGGATCCATCACCACATACTCCAGCATCTCGCAGTCTTCATGCGCCATCTCTTTGGATAAGGCCACCATGAGCCAGGCATGGGCAGCCTTGCTCCAGACATGGAAGGTCACAATCTTGGCTAGGGAGGCCGCCGACGAACGGACGCCTGCTAGAGCACACTCAACGATTACCAACTCAAGGGAGGTGGGTTGTCGACCAGTGTCAGCGAAGGCAGATGTGATTTGTATTGCGTCCTCGAGATGGGACTGGGTGTCCGCCATTAGGGCTACGACGACCATCGAGGAACTGATAGCTGATGTGTCGTTCTCGCTATTTTCTATCCCCATCGCGGTTGTTGCTGCCACCCTCTCAGCTACAGCAGCTGCCCTTTCAGTTGTTGCGGCCGCTCTGTCGGAGGTAGCGGTCCCGTTCAAGCATGTTGAGAGCGCGCTCATGGCTGATGCGGCCGCATTCGGTCCGGAGTCGGTTGCCAGAGTTGCCCTCACGATGGGGATCCACGTCCTCATCTTTCACCAGCGACGATTGAAAAGTAAAATGGTCTAAGGAGTCAGTGCGGTAAACTACCCCGCGGTGCACTACAGACGACGAAGCTTTAGGCCTAAGCCATTCATTACGAGGATTGGCCCAAGATATTTTGTACTGCATCACAAACAATTCATGAACATCAACTGTTTGTGAAATACTTAATTTTCAAAAAAATGAGGTTAATTCGACAAAGGACGGTTTTTGGATTGCAATAAGATTTATGTGCAGGAACATTGACCAATAGCCGTGTCATGCTAAAATATGGAATTATTCAGGGTTTGTTTGGCATTTTTATAAATTATTGAGTTTTCTAGACATTTAATGTGTATAATTCAAATTTGAACTATCCTCCCAATGTCCGTGCATCAAAATGGGATGAAAATCATATTAGTGTCCATGGCTTCATCTTTAGGTCACGGGCAATAAATAAGATTGAACTTCAAACATCTCGGCATCTTGGCTCGGGCACAAACGTTGAGAAGCTTGGTTTTTAAATTACTGTAAATCCAAAATGCATGAGAAATTCTAAAAACTTGGAATGTTGTCATTACATGGCACATATGTGCCATGGTAAAAAAATGTCCAACATGCATGGGAAAATTTTAGCCACAAATCCCTTACAAAGTAGAGCTTCTCGCTTCAATCTTTGAGGTCCCGATAAGTCAAACATCACCTTACTTATGCAAAACGACATCCGCTCATCTTCTCGCCATGAACTTTTATTAGAGGCAACTCGTACCACTAAGAGTGTCTTGCTAAAATATGGAATTATGCAGGGTTCTTTTCTCATTTTCATACGTTAATTGAGTTCTCTAGGCATACAATGTGGATAGTTAAAATTTGCACTAAAATCACAAGGTCCGGTGCATCAAAATGGGTTGAAAATCATATAAGTGTCCATGGCTACTTTGGGACCCATGCAAGATATGAGAATGGATTTCAAGCATCTTGGGGTCTTGACTCGGCCACATACATTGAGAAACTTGGTTTTACATTCACGTATAAATCAAGAACTCGTTAGAAAAGCAGGAAACTTGGCATGGTGTCATGGCATGGCTCATATATATGTGTCTGGATGATAAATTGTCCGATTTGGGACAAGTTTTTGCACAAGCCCTTACAAATCTCAGCTACTCACGGGAAGCTAGCTTTTGTGGTTCCGATAAGGAACGCGTCACCTTATGAGGGCGAATCGACATCCGATGTCTCTTCTCGTCTTGAACTACATATTTCTAGAGGCAACAATATACCAAAATGAGCATCGTTCCAAAATATGAAATTATACATGGTTCGTTTGGGCTTTTTATACATTAATTTACTTTTATATGCATTATTTAATATGCATAATTCAAATTTGAACTACATTCACAAGGTATGGTGCATCGAAATGAGTTCAAACCGTATAAGTGTACATGCGTCTTTAGGATCCCATGCAATATATGGGAATGAATTTTAAACATCTCACGGTCTTGGCTCGGCCATACAAACACTGAGAAACACGGGTTTTAAATCATGTGTAAATAAAAAACTAGTCACAAAATTCATGAAACTTGGCATGGTGTCATAACATGCATGGCTCATATGCGTCCTGATAAAATAATGTCCAATTTGGGACAAGTTTTGGCTCAAACCTCGCACAAACCAAAGATTAATTATCACGCGAAGTTTTGTTGCTTCGCTTTGGAATGTGTCGCCATATGTGGGTGAATCGACATCCGCTGCCTCTTCTCGTCTTCAACTATTTTTATAGGCATCATATACCAAAATGAGAGTATCGTGCCAAAATATGAAATTATACATGACCCGTTTTGCCTTTTTATACATTAATCGGCTTTTATATGCATTATTTAACATGCATAATTCAAATTTGAACTCCAATCAGAAGGTCCAGTGCATCTAAACGGGTTGGAAACCGTATAAGTATACATGCATCTTTAGGATCCCATGCAATATATGGGAACAAATTTCAAACATCTCGCGGTCTTGGCTCGGCCATAGAAACATTGAGAAAGTCAGGTTTTAAATCATGTGTAAATCAAAAACTAGTCAGAAAATTCATGAAATTTGGCATGGTGTCATAATTAACATGCATGTCCCACATGTGCCCTGGTAAAATAATGTCCAATTTGGGACAAGTTTTGGAACAAGCCCCACACAAACCAAAGATTAATTATCACGTGAGGCTTTGTTGTTTCGATATGGAATGTGTCACCTTATCTGGGCGAATCGACATCCGCTGCCTCTTCTCGTCTTGAACTATTTCTATAGGCAACATATACTGAAATGTGAGTATCGTGCCAAAATATGAAAATATACATGGTTCATTTGTCCTTTTTATATATTAATTGACTTTTATATGCATTATTTAACATGCACAATTCAAATCCGAACTGCAATCAAAAGGTTCGGTGCATCAAAATGGGTTGAAAACCATATTAGTGTGCATGCATCTTTAGGTCCCATGCAGGACATGTGAATGAATTTCAAACATCTTGGGGTCTTGGCTCGGCCACAGAAATATTGAGAAACTAGGGTTTTAAATCATGGAAATCAAAAAATCGTCAGGAGATTCATGAAACTTGGCATGGTTTCATGAACATGTCACATAAAGGCGTCATGGCATTTTGTTTTCCTATCTGATACTCATTTTTAATATATATTTTCTTTTAGAGCCAACATTGAGAATATTAGTTAAATTATAGTAAATCTCGAACTCATACAAAATTCAAGAAATTTGGCATGTCATTATTATATAGCACAAATATGCTTTGGTGTTTTTCATGTCATTAATAGCAAACAAAAGATTTTTGAAACAAAGAACTGTCACGTTTCAACGCAAACGGTTGCATTAGTTTTAAACCGTTGGCGTTCTATTGCCCTTTATGTGCTGCCAAAAGTCGCACTCTTTTATTGGCTAGGCCTTAGGAGGTGCCGTTTGAGCAGCTACTTGAGTTGACAGGAGGCGTGTGAGCTGGCATCCGTCGCGCATGCTCATCCAGAGGCGTGTGGGCAGTACACCAAAGACTCACTGGGAATCGAGCCCTTTGACCTCCGTATCCATCCTCCTTGCTTCCAACATGTCCATCAATGGCGTCCGAGCCGCTGTTTAATAGGCGGCTTTATTTCCCACTCACTCACAATCCTTCATATATCTTCGCCTCACATTCCCCTCCATCTTCAGACCTCTACGGCGACCTATGCCATGGTGTAGAAGGATCATATGCCACCAGTCTTCCGGTTTGGTGAAGTTGACACCGAGCCAAAAGAGATAGAACATAAAGAAGAATGGGGCGCCATGGACATGGTCCTGGAAGAGCTGCATGCCGCACCGGATGCTACCCCGACGCACTCGCCATCAACCATCACCAGGCTCGTGCAAGCCACCATCCCCGTGGCATTGATGGATTGGTTACCCAGCATCATCGTAGCGCTGAAAACCGCGCGCGTTAGGGAGGTCCCCGCCGACCCGCGTGAGCTCGTGTACGTGCAAGCGCCAGCGCCTCCTCCTGCTCCTGTGCTCATGCGCGCCCTTGCACGCGGCACGCCAGTCCCAGTGCCCGTGCCCGCACCGATGGCGCCCGACCCCTTGCGCGCGCCTGCACCCACCGCGCTCATGCCCGTGCGCACTCCTGCACCCGTCACGCCCCCTCAGCAGATTGGGCCACCGCCGTTGGCAGCTTTCTCGCAGCGCCGCTAGTCGCCGCCCCTCGGCCCCACGCACGTTGATCGCGTTACACCGGCTCTTTGATTGTGAAGTCCATAACATTTTGGTCTTGGTTGAAGAACTGTACAACTACGCCCCAAAGCACGAGAACGCCGTCGTAGGAGGCCGCCGCCGCTGCGGCAAATAGTTTTCTTTATTCGTATCTCGACTGTATGAATGTAAAGTGAAAGCTTAACTGAATGAAATCTATGGTTTGGTGAACTAAGTATTTATCTCTGAATTCACGTAGGAAACAAAAACCACCATAGTTTTATCTGAATGAACACACATCACAAACGGTTTAGGTTGAATACCCGTTTGAAGATCGACAACTATCTTCGGCCGTAATCCAAGTCAAAATATTGGTGTGAAGGATTGGTCCGATGCGTCGTCACAAACGTTTCTTGAATATGATCCGTGTGCCTAATACATACAATCCGGGAAGATTTGCATCTATCATACTGGGTAAATTACCATGTGTCAAATCGGAAACATTGCCATCTGTCGATCTAGTAACACTAGCATTTGTCAACATTGCAGCAATGTCATTTGTCAAGTATTGCAGAAACAAAATCACAATTAGGGTGTAATTTTGTAACTAAAATTCACTTTAAACATGAATTTCATTCATACATTAAGCACTGGTTTTTGCATAATATAGTTCAACTCGACCGTTGAACCGAACAAACTTTTCTCCAATTGTTGCCAATCACTTACTGAATTAGCTAGTTCAACTATATACTAGCTAATTAAAGTACATGGCCAGTTCAACCATATCTATAATTAGATGAACTGAATAAAATAGCCCCTAAATATAGTACTATGAGGGGCTTTGTACTACTTCCAATAGAATCGAGCACGCTCAGTAAGAGAAAGTGGAGGAGGAGCCTGCCGACGAGTTGGCGGACACATGTCTGTTGCCTGCCAATGCTTCCCTCCGACGCCAAGACACCCCTCCTCAAAGCGACGGGGCTCTACGTAGATCTCCGCATTCTGCCCCGCTGTTGTGCCTTCTCCTCCGGCCATGGCGTCGGTGAGCTTCTTCGCATGCGCGACCTGGCACTCCACCTCCTTCTCTAGGAAGTAGATGTAGCGTGCAAGGGTTGCGACGCAGAAGCCCGACAGCGAGCCTTTGGCGGACTCCACCTCCCGCATTCGGGCCTTGGTGGCGACGTGGGTTATGACCCCGCAGCCTGGCGACAAGGGCGTGGCAAAGAGGAACGACAGTGGGGTGGCGGCCCTGGCGGTGGCCGGTGTGATGGCGGCCACAGCGGTCACCGGCAGCAGCTGCCTTCGTGCAACAAAGCGTTTAGTTGGTGGCATGCGCACACCCACCAGGGATGCCACGTGCACTACACGCTTCAAAGGACTGCCACGCCGAGGCGATGAAGCCTCCTAGCTGAAGCTGTCCTCTGGCGGAGTGGCTGGGTGACGACGAACGACCGGGCGATTGGGGGAGAAGCAAACTAGACAAGCTACAGGGAGGGGGATGAAGGCAATGTGGAGTCGTCGACCGTGAGGGTTTATATAACAGGCTGGCAAACATTGGGGATTTCACCGAGCATGGCGGGAAGTTAGAGCCGTAGCATGGTTTTGCACGCGGGAACCTACGCAGTTCTGAGCAGGAACGGGATCATCGAGCGGGCACGTGGCCAAAACCTAAAAGCGGTGCCGAAGCATGCACTGGAATACTCGGGCGGCAACGCGGTGACAAGACGTGAGAGAGGAGGATGGACTGATGCGGAGGCACACGGTCAAAATAACAAAACGTCTGCGATATTAATACAGGCAAACGACACTTCCCAACATAGCGTATGTAATGATTTTATCGATCGCTGACAATTATTTGGCGGCAACCATCTGCTCACAACACACACAGCTTCTCAGTATGAATTGGCTGTGTTATTTCTAGTGTTCGCACAAGATTCTCATTAATCAGCTGTTTGCTGTATATCGCATATGTCATGTTATGCCGAGTCGTTTGTGTTCTGCTGAATCAATGCACATAGTTTATCCGAGTGAACTTTATGCCGTACTTCGCACACGTATGTAGTTTTGATAACCGTTTCTGTTATCTTCTCTAATCACAAACGGTTCATAAGACTGTCGTAGATCGCACGCGCAACTACTTTCTGAATCGTATTTGATGGATCCACCTTCGCACATAGTTCGTGTCATTAGCGGTGGAGCTTGAACTATACCGTTTGCGATTGATGGATTGCACACAGTTTCGTCGAAGGGTCTCTGATAGATGTGTCGTGTTTGGACCATTATGTAGTAGTGCATATATCTCAGTGGGCTGCATTTGTCAAGACCCTATCCGAACAACATGGCAGAAAGCAAAAGCACTTCGCAACAATGAAGGAAGCAGCTAGAAAGGATGTGGAGAGGGCATTCGGAGTGTTGCAAGCGTATTGGGGAATTGTTCGTGGGGCTGCATCGATGTGGGAACAAGAAACTTTGTGGCAGCTGATGAAATGTTGTGTTATTTTGCAGAATATGATCGCCGAGGATGAGGGCGATGATGTAGCCCAAACCAATGATTTTGAAGCACCTAGAGAACAAGTTGAAATCCCTGAAGATCAAGATGCAGTTCAGCTTATGAACTTCTGCAGATGCATCAGAACATGCAAGATCATCACATACACACGTAACTACTATCTGGTGGAGCATATGTGGACCCACAATGAAAAACAAAGAGCAGATGATTGATTGTGCACTTCAAATAAATTTAATGTAAACACTTCTTATTTTCTGTACCAACATTTGTTTTACGTGCAACATTTAGTATGGGATGATCTACGTGCATAGCTTTGTATGGATTTGAGAGTCTGGATACGAGGCATGTGGATGCACGGAACGAAATATGAGGGGTCGTCCAGGCGCGTCCGCGGGCGTATAGGGGGGCGAATTTGCAAGCTCTGGTTGTAGATGCTCTTAACTACAATGCCACTTGTTCTAGCCTAGACAACAAGGTTAAGTTGCTTAATCATGCATGATTATGACATAAACATATATAGTCAATTTTTGATCATTTTTCGTAGATAACCTATTTCAATTGGAGACGTGGTTGAAATTTATGAAAAATAGAAGTTTATACTATATCTCTGAAATTCCAAAACAAATCTGAAATTAAAATTTCAGAGAAACACTTTTGTTATTGGAGAGCCAGCCTATCTCACTGACAGGTGGGGCCAGTCAAACCTAGCGGCTGGGATCCATGATGATTAAACTTAACCCTACCTAATTAAATCAACCGGCTAACCTACTAACCAGGGCCCACTTGTCAGTAGTAAAAACGTTTCAAGGTGCTAGTTGTACCAGATTTGTTTGTAAGGGAAAATGTCCATGAATAATGAGAATAGTCGTATAAAATGATAGGGTAGTACTATAAACTAGAGAAACTATAAATTGGCAAAGTCCACAAATCACAATGTATTATTTTGAAAATGCGATATAGTAAATACAAATAAGAAAAGGCAATCGAGGCTGCCCTCCTAACTGACAAGACTGACAAATATGTGATGTCCGCATTGACTTATGAGAAAAAGGAAGATTTTTTTCCAAGGCCACCGGCAAATCTCGCCCTAGGTGTGCAAGTTGTCGATGCCATAAGTTGATGGAGCTGATCGAGGGGCCACCTTTATTTGTTTATTTGTGGAGTAAAGCGAATATAAATCTTTCAAACAACTAGATCTCCCGATGATTCTCTTGGTGGCCAGATCCTTCATAAAAAAAACATATGGATTAAATTCAATAGAACAAGAATTGCCTCGAGTAAAATTGCGTATGGGTATGAAGTCACTAACAATCAAGAGTGAAACATCAAACCTTCTTGAGAGAAAGGGGGAGTGTGACCGATAGGGGTATAACTAGTAGCAGTAATGGTGATCCATGAACCGTTACTAACAACTAAGCTACGAGAAGCGTCAATTGAAGAGAAAACAGACTAGTTGAGATTACCGATGTAGCCCGTCACATGCGATGACGCGGCAGAGTCCATGTACCGGTCATTGCTGGAGGAGGGGTGGAGCTTGTTTGCCGGGCGCCATGCCGATCACGGAGTACTGATCCAACGAGGGATGCGGCGGCATAGAGATGGATGCCACGGGATAGAGCAGCGGCTATCCCTGAGTTGGAGCGGATGAGCGTGGGTTGAGGACGCCACCGATGTTTCGTGGGGCCCATTGAGTGCACGGTGGCTGCCCTGGCAATGGGAAGGGTGCCCCCCATGGGGCAAAGTACCCCATCCAAGGTCGTTGTTGCAGTTGTGCAGACTGTCCAGGCCCGGTGTTGGAGAAAGCGCCACGAGCGCCTTGACTTCCGTTGTTGCTTCCACCAGGGGCGGAGTTGGAGCCGATGTTGGTGCCGATGGTGATGGCGAAGGAGCTCTTGGCCCTGTCACGCTCATTGAGATCGATTTCTTCAAGCAATACTAGGGAACGGGCTTGGACAAAGGTAGGAAAAGGCATGTGCATGGGAAGAGTGGTCGCCAGCACATGGAAGCGGTTGTTTAGTCCTCGGATCATCTGCAATGTCAATATCTCATCACTCACTGGTTCACCCGCATCGGCGAGTGCGTCAGCGAGGGCCTTCATCCGGCTGCAGTAGGCGACCACCGTCATGTCTCCTTGCTCGGTGGCGCTTAACTCTTCACGGATGTGGATGGCCCATCCAGGCTGGTTCTCTCGGAAGAAGGTGTACAACTTGTTCCAGATGGTATACGCGGTGTTCTCTGGCTCCCTTACCACTTGATAGAGCTCGTCGCAGACGGTAGCATAAAACCACAACACAATGGTCAGATCATCGTTGCGCCACTTGGCATCTTGAAGACGGGGATCAGACTCATGGTCGACATGGTGGGTACAATCGTATTTGCTGAGGACAGCGTAGAACTTACGCGTCCACTGAGCGTAGTTGTTTGTGGCGGGATCAAGCTTGAAATTGATGGAATCGGTAATATTGATGCGGTGCATAGGAGGCTGGGTGGAGGGGAAGGCAGGCTTGACGTTATGGGTGCCGGCGAGAGGAAAGGAATGTCGAAGGGCGGTGGGCGTGGCCAAAAGGGTGGCGGTGCCGAAAGAAGGAGAGATGTTGCTCATGATGAAAAGAAATTGAGGGAAGGATGGTTGTGATACCAAGAACGTTTGTGAGTGTAGTCTCGAAGGTGTCTTGTGTTCGCTCGCTGCTCGGTCGTTTATATACACATCACAAGGGGTAGGATCGTAGGAGAGAGATTTACAGCAACATTAAAAGTACGCCAGAATTTGGCTGGTGGGAAGCTTGGGACGAAATGATGGACAACAGTAAAAGTACGTCGTGGGTACCGGATCTGATTAATTCATGGACGCAGGAGGCGTGGCGAATTGCCACCGCTATTCTACGATTAGTGGGATCACATCACACACTGATCGATTCGCGCGTACGAGAGGTTTTTAGCTTTGTGTGTGACGTGACACTGTGACATGACCGGTAATTCGATCGGCCGCGTCGCGCGCTCCGCGTCCGTGTCGACGTACAGCCGGTCTTCTTCGAGGGGAAGGCAATGGAGCTGTCAACCATCTACAGTACTTGCGATCAGTCACCAGTGCGAACTGTCATCGATCTACTCTGTCCAGCCATGATCCATCCAAGGATTCCATGCACCACAGTAAAAAAAAACCGCAGCACCGGACGATAATAGCCATCCGTGCGCCTGATTCCAAAAGAGGTTTGTCCCGTGGCCACCACCCCAAACCAAAAGCTTCAGCCATGGCGTGCACGCCCGCGCAGGCATGCGGCGCGGCAAGCACGCACGCACGCACAAACTGGCCCGCCGAAAGCCGAGGCCGGCCACAAGTGTACACGGCAATCGGCAAGGCAGGCACGCACCGGTAGCAAGAGACGAGCCACGCACGGCTGGCTCGCACGCACCGACGTGGCGATCTGATCACTGCAGAGCTAATCGTAACTGAAGAGGAAAACCTCACTCTAGCACACCACTTAGCGTCCTAACCGACCATCACGGACAAGTGATGACCCGTAGGCACGCCTATCCAGGCCAAGATCAGATAGCAAGCCAACTCAAAAGCGCGGGCCGATGACGCAGCGGCTAGGGCCGGACAAGCGCGGCGGTTCGGGGTTCAGGATTCAGACAAAGTCTCGTATGGCCGTTGGTGCAGTGGTGCACACCACCGCTCTCGCTCTGCAGACGCAAATCCAAAACACGGCGGTTCAGCATGCAGGAGGACATGTCTATCTGCATGCTTCCAAACCAAAGTTTTAACTCCGTCGCAAGAAAGGGGAAAGAGGAAAAAGACAGAGCTTGAACTACCTGCGCCCGACAAAGTTGGTTGGCCGGGGAGTTTTGTACGGGCGCAGGAAGCTTCCCCGCAGCTTCCCGCCGCCACCTGAGTTATCTCGCACGCACACTTTCCCTGGCTTGTGGTTAACGGGAACCGCGATTAAGATGACAAATCAACAAACGTGTAGGCCGTATTATCTAGAAAAGGTATCTTTGTTGCTGTTGGTGAAGTATATCTAGAAAAGTTAGTATACTCTATCTGGAAAAGTTAGCATACCGGTCTAAAAAAAAGTGTTAGTATACATGTGCGAAATGCAAAAATGGAACCTGGGTTTGGGACGTCCAGGGCAGTATCTACAAACCATGGGTCTCAGTGTGAAATGTGCGATGGGACCCTTACAGTATGAAATACGGATAACCAAAGCATGTCTTCACAAAAGTAAAAAAGAAAACAACCTTAAATCTATGAAATATTATGAGGAGATGTAATAAAGGAGCATCTATAAACAAATGTCCTTTTTTTCAACTCTACATTGATTCGCCCCAACCGTTGGATATCAATCCAAGAACCACTCACCTCCTTCTTCCTCGCCGAGCATGGCGCAGGCCGCCCTCCAACCTAGACCTAATTGTCGGCCATAGCCACCGATTTGTCTTTTTTTCAATGCTAAGTTGATTTGCCCCAACCGTTCGATATCAATCTAACAACCACTCACCCCCTTCCTCCTCGCCCAACATGCCGCATGCCATCCTCCAACCTAGACCTAATTGTCGGCCATAGCCACTGACAGCTCGTCGAACCACCCCCTTCGATGTGCCACCGCCGCCCCAATCACCCCTCCACAACCCTTCATTTTTCGCATCGGCAGCCCACCTCGCACCCAAATCATCAAGCCTCCAACTGGGACGCTGGCTCAGTGCTAACTCTTCTCTCCTCACCCATCTAATTTTGTTTCCAAACAACCGAGTAAAGTAAATCCGTTGTAATAATTGTCTTCCTAATAAACCAAGCAAAACTAGCGATACATGAATCTTAGGCTTGACAAGACAAGGATTTTTTTTACTTCCGGGATGGTATGAATATGATGGATGACCTAGATATGTAGAAATCTATTGAGAAATTATGATGGAACCCTACAAATTCAAATATAGATAATCAAAGTACATTTCACTTAATTATATGACTTCCTAAATCATGAAGACATGACGAGGACTGATGTAGTAAATATCTTCATGTTCTATAAACTGAGCAAAACCGATGATTCAAATAGTGATACATCAATTTTAGGCTTAGCAAGACAAGAACAAATATATAATAATAATATGTGAGGATATGAATGTGATAGATGACAAAACCTAGAAGTGTAGAAATCCGATGAGAGCTTACAGATTTGTAGTCGGTTGTGTCAGGAAGTTGCAGATCGACAAGACCTATGGGATCAACTTGGGACTGGAGGCGACCGGGAGAGGAAGAGCGCCAAAACTGCCCAAAAAACGAACCGGGGGGGGGGGGGGGGGGGGAGAAGACGAGTTGTTCCTCGACTGGCCAATCATGATATGAACTAGCGAGGCGATAAAAAAGTGACTCCCCCTCCCCCCGGGTCTCAATGCCCCCCTACACACGGTCTCCTATAATTCTATCACTAATAATGGTTGTTGCTACTCACTAATAAGAATAGTACTTAAGTAATATTTGGGGCATGCACTGTCACCCACTTTGCCCTTACGGTTGTCAGATAGCGTTCATGATTAGTGAGTGGGAAGGAACACGCATGTACCAAAATCGGAGAAGGAGGGGGAGGGGAAAGACTATCGTGACCTTCCTTATATGATGCGTACGTGTACAATGTAATAACAATTCTTGGCTTTAACGCGAACGTTAGTGCCCTGGCCTTTATAACGTGTATTGTGTCCAAAGAAGGAACAATGCAAGGAGGAGGAGGGGGGCAGCTAGCAAGTAAGAGGAAACGGGATATGGGAGGGGTCGACTGGCAATCGATGACAACGAGGCAGTGTTGTCGATTCTATATAAGTGCATATCGGCATAGCGATGACACCCTCCTCCCCCCTCCTGTGGGCATACATGTGAGCCTTATCGGGGTTTCAAAGCGAGGGAGGGGGGAGATGGTGACGATTGTGGGCAACCAAGGCAGGAGCGGTAGGAAGTTGATGTGGCACAAGGAAGGTGAGTGGAGACGGTGTCACGAAGGAGGTAGAGTCGTGAAGGGCGGTATTGAATTTCATGCGGTGCGAAAAAACAAGAACGCCAATTTGTAAGAGCAACAACACTATTTTTCATATGACCTATTTTATCACGTTGATTTAAGTTAATTTTATATCTGAATTTTGTATTAATGTCTTGATTTGTGTTTTCGTTGAGTGCCTTGATTTTTGTTTTAGTTGAATGCCTCAATATGTTAAGACCCCTCGCGAGTCGTATGACATTTCGGTCCTCGCGCAGAGGAATACCTGAAGTTGTGTCACGTCTTTTTTGAATTTATGGAAAATCAAATAAACACATGACTTTGCGAAAACGGCAATTTGGATGCTGCATATGAAATTTATATTTAACGCTCTTATATTTTTTTCGAAGGAAGTAACAGTTTGAAGAAGAGGAGATGCATTATCCCTGATAATATAAGCTCATGTTATAATTCTCCATGGTACCCATGGATTTTGCGATTCACATCATCTCATTTCTGTGTTGCAAAGAGCCACATATAAAAAAACCATAATATAATTCCAATCCTTTAACAAAGGCACCTCATAAAATTCCTAGAATGAAAGACTGCCACAACCCCTGAAACCGTTGGAGCGGCCCCATGTTTGGGATCGACGGAGAAGCGCCAACACCGGCCTTATCTTCGAGAGGCCACCGGAGCCCCCGCCACAGCGGCCATGCCACGTCGCAGCACATCAGGCAGACCAAACTCACTGCCGTCGCAGGGGCGCGGACACGCGCACCAACACTGCTCTTCTTCATCCTATCGCCGTCCCTGATCTCCATCCATCTTTCTCTCTCCCTCTGACTCCTCCCGCCACCTTCCTCGTCGATCCCCGGGCTTATCTTTCCCCCACGACACTCAAGAACCCCGCGACACCTCCGTCCTTTGGCCTTTAGCATCCCAGCGCACCTATAAATCACATCGCCCGGCGGCAAGGAAGGCATACGCGTCGACAGAGTAACCGGGAGAGAGGGACAGAGGTGAGACCGCAGGATTCGGTGCTTGTCAGAGGACCATCTGCGATCGCACCACATGGGGATGCACCAGACGACGACGACGACGACGCCCGCCGACAGCCCCAAGAAGGTCCTCCGCCGGCTGCCGCACGTGTACAGCAAGGTGCTCGAGCTGCCGCTCCCGGCGGACGCCGACGTCAGGGCGTTCGAGGGCACCACCGCGCTCCACTTCTTCGCGGCCTGCGGCGCCATGGGCGAGGTGAGGGCGCGACTCGTGAGGATTTACCCCGGGGTCGTCAAGGTGGTGGTGGTGCACGCTGGGACCGGAGACGGCGAGGATGGCGACGACATGGAGCTTGACAGGTGGAGGTACCGGCTGCCTGAAGATTGCTGCCCGGAGCTGTCTATGGCCGGGTACGTCGACGGACAGCTTATCGTGACGGTGCCCAAGGGCCGCGGCGAAGGCCGCGACGGGGCTTGGAGGTGCGGCAATGGAGCAGCGGGGGAGATTGGTGGGAAGCTTGTGGCCGTGCAATAGAACCGGTGGGGTACTAGTGAGCGAGCCATAATTGCTCATCGAGTCTTGAGTCTATCTGGTATTCTGGTTACTTCTTGCCATTTGTTTTTTTCTTTTTCCCATAAAGATGGGCGCTTTGTGTTCTGCTCCTTCCTGATTTGAGCAAGAGAACTGTTCAATAAGCAACCTTCCTAGCCTGCTGAAGGACATCCATTGCAAAGTTTGTACAAACTCTTTGGTTCTTGGAATCAAATGTGAATGCAGATGAAACTGTGAGAAAAGGTTTTACCGGAACTGTTACTTTTTTCTTTCCTGAAGTTCAATTGCAAATAGGAACTATGCAGCATTTCACATGCTTTCATCAAATCTAACCTTTTTCATCTTTTTCGAAAAAAAATCTAACCTCTTTCGTTCGTCTTAGGTTCGCATCCAAGTGTACCTTGCTTTAGAACATGTACAACCGTACGTCTCATATCTGTATTAAATGTTCGGGCAGATGGTTCGGTCATTATCCGGTCAATAAAAAAACGACTTAATCGGACTCCTTATACCTGTCATAAACTCATGGGCTTATCGACACCTTTCATATTCATCCTAAATTTAAGATGAATATGGGGAGACACGGGCACTCCCAGACACATTCGCCACGTTGGGTTCAGACCACGCTCGCCCATCCCGACTTCACATATATTCGCCCCCCTTTGTTTGTCGGACTAAACCCTAGCCACTCCACTTCATTTCATTCTACTTTCCTCTGCTTCATCCCAAGCTTACTTTCGATGATCTCCTACCTTCTATGGCATGGCAGGCAATGGATCCGATTGCTTCGTCACCTGATCTACGAACTGGGACCTCATCCCAATCAGGCCAAAGGAGGAGATGACCATCCACATTGCACTCAACTGCGCCCGCGAGGAGAACGCTCAACAATTTTTGGAGTCGATCCGACGGTAATCCATAACGCTGCCCAAATGGAGCTTTGATCCGGCACGAGGCGCGCCATAGCTACCTTGTCGGAGGCGATGCACTCTGCCTGGATTTGGAGTGCGGTAGAGACGCAAACCCTTCGTTGGTGCGCCGTCGACGAGGTCTTCCGTGGCCTGTCCACGTCGGAGGCCAATATGGCACGGTGTACCCGTCGTGCGAGGCAGAGGGCGCGGGAGGCCGTGACAACCCACGCGATGGATGTTGAAGAGGCGAAGTCATACTTTTCAACGTTGATACGGGTGGACGGCAACCTCGGACACCATAACTGTGCCGTGATGGACGTGTCAGCCTTCAACCACAACAGGTTCATCGTCGACCTCACTTCAGCCGGCGACATGAAGGCAAGATGTTCCATCGAGGAAGAGTAGGACATGGGAGATGACGACGTGTCGAGTCCCATGAACCGGTGCGTGCACCTTGTCCTATTCTACCTCGTCAGCGACCACACCAACACTTGGACGGGTACAGTCAGCCGCTGGACAAGGTAACAGCGGACCCCGATAGGCTCCGCTTAAGATTAGGTTTCACATGCATGTAATGTATGGTTTTGAGGATTCATAATTAAGGTATCCGATTGTGGAAACAATAATTTAATATGTTCTATTGTAGATGCTTTTACTCTCTACCGACAACTCTGTTCGTGGATAATTATGCATGTGCCATACTTATAGTATGAACGATCTCAACATTTTACAAAGGCACTGTTAGACGATATGATTGTTCTCCACATCCCGTAACAGTCCATGTAATCTCAACTTCCTGTTGTTATCTCTCTCCATACCAAGCTCCTATCCGCAACAACGAATCCAAGTAATCGGTATTTCCTTAGATCTGTGGACTGTAGTCATCGAAAATCGTAATCGCCAACACCAAGAGGGCTGCCATGCCCAACACCACGGACATCGTCAAGATGAAGAGCCATGGAGATGAGTTAGTTGTTGCTGGCCGTCCGGTGTCTGATCCAGAGATAGTCGATTTTTTTATTTGATAACAAGAATATATTAATATCATAAAGATACTAATCAGATCTGGTTTATGTATCAATAGAATGTTTAAAGACATCAAGGATACACACAGTTAAAAAAGAAAATAAAAGGAACAAAAGGGAAAAGACCCTGCCACAGGGATCAATCACTAGCAACCGCAACACTCTAACCACCATCGAAAGCAACACTCGGATTACAAAAGAGGTTTTTCAAAAGCAACTCCTCCAAGAAGGAAACAACGCACAAACGTTGTCCTTGCACGATCGAACATCCTGGGTTTTCACCCTGAAGAAAGTCCGAATTCACCCAAAAACAATGCCTTCAAGGTCATTGCCGGGTACAACCAGTAAAGGCCAGAACTTGGGTTTTCATCCTGAGAATTGAGACTTCGTACTCGAGCAACACCATCAAAATTGCAATCTCCAGTACCGTCGGCCTTGCTTCTCGAGGCCGCTGTTGCAAGTCATCAAACACCTAGCATATAGTCTTCAAAGCATCCAGTACACCCTTCCCCCAACGCTTCAAAACCTCCAATCGCAACCGCCATGACTTTCTTTACCTCTATTAAAGTCTTGGAAATCTTGACTTAGACACGTCCCATGACTCGGATAAGAAAGCGAAGTTTCGCGCCGCGCCCTCCTGAAGCCTTGTTGGCTGGTAATGAGAGTGCGCGTGATCGAATTTTTTTCCGATCTAAATATCCAGGGACGCCAATCCGTATAGATCTCCAATGAAAAAGGCCGAAAAAATCATGTGGCCTTAGAGCATCTCCAAAAGAAAAAACTCTTTTGTAGCGCGCAACAAAAGATTTTTTAGCGCGCAGCATAACGCTGGCTCTAGCGTCCGCCGCAAATTTTAGCACACGCGCGGCGCTTCAGCAGGCGCTACAAGTACACGACGTGCACGCCCTACACAAACAACATATTCACTCCAAAAATAAACCAAAAGATCAAACAATCAACAATAAATAGTTTAATTTTATTATTACAACTCAAACAAATAGTTTATCATCCAATACAACAAATAGTTTAACAATAGAAGATCAAACATACAACATCTAATAACCAAATCATCATGCGTTTTGTCGGTCATTCCATTCCCACCACTCCTTGATGAGATCGTTTTGATGATCGTCATGCGTTTCGGCACGTCGAATAGCAGGATACGAAGCAACAAATCGGGCCACCTCGCAGCACTGCGCCGCACTCGCACGGGATGTCCCAAGAGCTCGCACTGAGAGTAGTCTAAATCTTGGCCATGTTCATTCTTGATGATCATGTTATACATGATCACACAAGCGTGCATGGTGTACCAAAGGATCTTTTGATCCCAAAATCTAGCCAGTCTTCTCAGAATAGCAAATTGGGCTTGCAAAGTCCCAAATGATCTCTCCACATCATTCCTAGCCGTCGCGTGAGCAATGTGGAAATCAAGGTTTTTCTTACCTTGCGATTTTTTCAACGGCTTCACAAATGTTTGCCACCTTGGGTAGATGCCATCCGCAAGATAGTAGCCATAGTTGTATGCATGACCATTTGCTACGAACTGTATCTGTGGCAGTTCACCATTTGCAATCTTATCGATGAGTGGTGAAAGTTAACCGCGTTGATGTCATTCAAAGACCCTGCCATGCCAAAAAAAACCATGCTAAATCCAAGTCTCTTGATTGGCCACCGCTTTAAGGATTATAGTGGAACCCTTTTTCTGGCCATGGGATTATTCATGCCATGCCTTAGGACAGTTCTTCCAATTCCAATGCATGCAATCTATTGAGCCAAGTATACTTGGGAACCCGCGAGCTTTGTTCATCTCCAAAAGCCTTGTGACGTCTTCATCATTAGGAGATCTGAGATACTCTGGGCCAAACACTTGCACAATTCCGAGTACAAAGCGCTTGACACACATGATGGCTTGACTCTCACCCATGGCCAAGTGGTCATCAACTAGACCAGCTGGAATACCGTATGCTAACATACGCAAAGCGTCTGTCACCTTTTGAAAGGTGCTATGCCTGAGTTCTCCGGCAGCGTTCCTCCTTTGCTGAAAAAAACGATCATGGCTTGCTAGTTTCTCTGCAATGCGCCTGAACAACCCGATGCTCATCCTAAAACGGCGCCGAAAATATGACTCGGGGTATGTGGGATTCTCCACAAAATAGTGCTTCATCAATCTGTTGTCGGCATCGATCTTGTCCCTTCAAATTTTTTGCCTACCCATAACCCGAACCACCCTGCTTCAGTTTTTTATTTATGTGCATAGCTATGATGATTGCAAGGTCCTCTTCCTCTTCCATATCAAATTCTTCTTCGGAACAATTATATGATGAATCCATCTACAATAATGAATTTAAACTAGTCTATAAAAACTACGAACAACAAGCATCAAATTAATGTAAAACATGTGTAGTTTGAGCAATATATACCTTGTGGGCGTTCTGTCTAACATCTTGTGGGCGCCGAGCGGCGATGGGGGGCCGAGCGCTTTTCGCCGGAGGAATGGCGCGCGCAAGGGCCGTCGGTGGCTAGTGGGAGGGGAAGGAAGCTGCAGAGGCGCGGGGATAGGCTCGGGAAATGCCGACGGGTCGACGGAGAAAAGGGATGGCACGGCGGCGGCTCACGCGCTGGTGGGGAGGGAGTTAGGAGGAGACACGCGAGTGCTCGAGTGGTTCCATGCGCGGGAGCGGGCGCACCAAATAAGCCGCGCGTGATGTCGTTTTGCTCCGCGCGTGGAAGCACTTATGCCGCGCGCGCGGTTTTTGGGCAGGCGCTGGAGCGCGCGGTTTCGCAGCACGCGCTAAAACGCGCAATTTTGCAGCGCGGGCCGTTTCGGGGGCGCCTTTTGGAGATGCTCTTAGACTGCAACCATCCCGCGGCGGCATGATTCGTCTGCAACGTATCTATAATTTATGAAGTATTCATGTCATATTTACAATAATTCTATATGATTTTGGTATGATTTTATTAGAACTAACCCGGACTGACGTTGTTTTCAGCAGAACTACCGTGGTGTTGTTTTTGTGTAGAAATAAAAGTTCTCGGAATGAGCTGAAAATTTAAGGAGAATATTTTTGGAAAATATAAAAAATACTGGAGTGAAGAGTCATCGGAGAGGAAGGCCGAGGAAGCCACAAGCCACAGGGGCGCCCCCACCCGCCTAGGGCGTGCCCCTGGGTTTGTGACTTCCTCGTGGAGCCCCTGGACTTGTTTTTGCCGCCACAAATTCTTATAAATACAGAAACCCCCGAAAAGAAACCTAGATTGGGATTTCCGCCACCACAATCCTCCATAGCCACGAAAAACCAATCGGGAGCCCGTCCCGGCACCCTGTCGAAGGGGCAAACCATCACCGGAGGCCATCTTCATCATCCCGTCGCTCTCCATGACGAGGAGGGAGTAGTTCACCCTCGGAGCTGAGGTTATGTACCAGTAGCTATGTGTTTGATCTCTCTCTCTCTCTCGTGTTCTTGAGATGACACGATCTTAATGTACCGCGAGCTTTATTGGTATAGATGAATCATATGGAGTTTTCCTCTCTCTATCTTGTTGTGATGAATTGAGTTTTCCCTTTGAAGTTTTCTTATCAGATTGAGTCTTTAAGGATTTGAGAACACTTGATGTATGTCTTGCGATGGGATATCCGTGGTGACAATGGGATGTTCTATTGATTCACTTGATGTATGTTTTGGTGATCAACTTGCGGGTTCCGTGACCTTGGGAATCTATACATAGGGGTTGGTACACGTTTTTGTATTGACTTTCGGGTAGAAACTTTGGGGCACTCTTTGAAGTTCTTTGTGTTGGATTGAACATGATGGATCTGAAATTATGTGATGCATATCGTATAATCAAGCCCATGGGTACTTGTGGTGACATTGGAGTACCTAGGTGACATTAGGGTTTTGGTTGATGTGTATCTTAAGGTGTTATTTTAGTACGAACTCTAGGGTTGTTTGTGACATTTATAGGGATAGCTCATAAAATTGATCGGAAAATATAACTTTGAGGTGGTTTTGTATCCTACAATAATTTCTTCGTTAGTTCTCCACTATTTATAACTTTGGAGTGAACTCTTTGTCGCACCAGAGGTATTTACATACGATTCAATTATGTTAGTATTATTGAGAGAACTTGCACTAGTGAAAGTATGAACCCTAGGCCTTGTTTCCAAGCATTTATACAACATTTTTCTCACCGTTTACTATTTGTTACCTTGCTGTTTTTATATTTCCAGATTACAAAAAACTATATCTACCATCCATATTGCACTTGTATTACCATCTCTTCGCCGAACTAGTGCACCTATACAATTTATCATTGTATTGGGTGTGTTCGGGACACAAGAGACTCTTTGTTATTTGATTGCAGGGTTGTTTGAGAGAGACCGTCTTCATCCTACACCTCCCATGTATTAATAAACCTTAGGTCATCCACTTAAGGGAAAATTGCCATCGTCCTACAAAACTCCGCGCTTGGAGGCCCAACACAAGTCTACAAGAAGAAGGTTGTGTAGTAGACATCAAGCTCTTTTCTGGCGCCGTTGCCGGGGAGGTGAGTGCTTGAAGGTATATCTTTATATCTTGTAATCAAATCTTTTAGTTTCTTGTTTTTCACTAGTTTGATTTTATAAAATAAAACTAAAAAAATGGAATTGAGATTGCCTCATATGCTTCATCTTTTTAATGTCTTTCGTGAAAATGATGGAAAGGAAAATTGTGCTCAAGTGTTAGAAGAAGAAGTTATTATAATGTTTGGCACTAAATATTTGAGTGATGAGCATGATTGCAATGTTGTTAGTATGAATTCTTTGAATATCCATAGTACTAATGATGATTGCACTAGTCATGATAAAAATATTTCTTATAAGCATGTCTATTTTTGTGGAGTGCATAGAGTTTGTCAAGACATGCCTAAAAGGGAAGATAGATTTTGTAAGAGGCATAAGTATTTAGAAACTAAATGGTTGCAAGAGAGGCTATATGTTTGTGTTGAAAGACTTAATATTTCTCGCCGTCCTTGTGAACTTTGCAATGAAAGTGGTCATTTTAATTTCGAATGTGAATTATTTCATGATCGAATTGTGTCCAAAAATTGTGATAACCTCATTACCCTTGAGCATCATAATGAACTTAGTCTATTCTTGGGGTATGAAGAAATAAAACATGAAACTAAGGATGTTCCAGCTTGGGTTCTCATGAAAATGATTGATTTTGATCTAAATGAAATATATATGTATTGCTTGGTAAATTGCATAGAGAATACTTATATTGCCAATTACTTAAAGACAAGAAAACAAATAGAAGAGGAAGAGAATACTAATGAAGGGGAAGAGGTTTCCCAATATCCTCCTATTTTTTCTTATGATAAATCAGGTAATGAGGAGAAGCTTTAAATGACATGTTGTGGTGAAGTATGGAGGAATTAAATAAAGGCACACATAATGTGGTGAAGTATAAGAAAATAAGGAAAAGTAAAGGTAAAGATGTATCTCCCCCAAATAATGTTGCTCCCATTATTGATAGGCCTCATGAGAATGAATCAAAAATAGTTGTGGAAGATGATACACTTGAGGATGATTTTGTTATGCCTATTGATTGTTGTGATAATTATGATTGGGAAGATAATGATACTTCTTATAATCTTGAAAATATTTATGGCACCAACTTGGATGATGATGATAATAATTGCTATCCTATTGGTGGTATTCATACCATTAATGATGAGAGTGATTATGTGTACGATATACAAAGCCACAAGCTTGGGGACGATATGTTTGATGAAAATGACATGTTTGAGAATTTATTTGCTGAAATTAATGTTTGTCCCGAGCTTGGGGATTCCATGCTTAATGAAAATGATCTTTTTATCCCCCTACTTTGAATGATCAAATTTGTTATAATGATTGCATGCCTCCTACTTATGATGATTATTGTGATGATACTTATGCAATGAAAAAGAGTGATGATTAATATTATGATACTTGTCATAATTATGAATATACGTTTACTAAATATTATTCTTTTAGTGTGGACCCAATTTGTAGTATTCAAGTCTAGTCATGAGTAGAAATTTGCTTATGTGGAGAGTAGTAAAATTTCTATGTTTGTAGATCATGAAAAGAATGCTTTATGTGCTGGTTATATTGTGGAATTCCTTCATGATGCTACTGAAAATTATTATGAGGGAGGAACATATGCTTATAGGAATTGCGATAATATCAAGTTTCCTCTCTATGTGTTCAAATTCTTGAAGATATGCTTGTTTTCCCTTGCTATGCTAGATGATTCTTGCTCCCATAATTTTTTTTCTCACAAAATCCCTATGCATAGGAAGTGTTTTAGACTTAAATGTGCTTGTCATGGGATTCATTATGCTCTTTTGCATGTTTCAATTATTATTCCTATGTGAGCATCATTGAAATCATCATGCCTAGCTAAAAGGAATTAAAGAAAAGCGCTTGTTGGGAGACAACCCAACACTTTTACTTTCTGTTTTGATGTTTTCACATGATTAAGATACTTTAGTAATCATGTTTTGTGTCTTTTATTCCAATAAAGTGCCAAGTAAAGCCTTTGGGATAGTATGGAAACTTGTTTGTTTGATTCTGTGCAAAAACATAAAGTTTTGCATCCAGTATATGAATTATCTGATTTTTGTGGCGCGTCAAAAAATTCTGGAATTTTTACAAAACATTTATATAAAAATTCCTTGAGTTGTCCTAATTTTAAGAATTTGTAGAGTCAGGGAAGTATGGTGATCATTTAGATCTTTACAGACTCTTCTGTTTTTGACAGATTCTGTTTTGCATGCATAGTTTGCTTGTTTCAAGTGTTCCTATAGATTCTATTGAGTAATATTAATTATGGGAATGATGGAATACAGTAGATATCATTTGGTAATAATTATGAATCTTGTATTGACAGTACCTAAGTGAATGATTTATCTTTACTACACTAACTCTTCTCACGAAGTTCTGCTAAGTTTTGTGTGATTGAAGTTTTCAAGTTTTGGGTGAGACACCAATATGAGAAGAATAAGGAGTGATAAGAACCTAATCTTGGGTATTCCCAAGGCACCCCCAAGGTAATATCCAAGGAAGACTCAAGTGCCTAAGCTTGGGGATGCCCCGGAAGGCGTCCCTTCTTTCGTCTTCAACACTATCGGTATATCTTACCTGGAGCTATATTTTTATTCGTCACATAATATGAGTTTTGCTTGGAGCGTCAATTATTTTGTTTTCCTCTGTTAGGTGTTATTTATAATCTTATTTTTCAATAAAAAGTTCCAAGAATTGCCTTTAGGATGCTTGAAATGCATGTTTGATGTGTGCTGTGTAAAACAGAAACTTCTGCTGTAGTGTTTGAATTTTCATATTTTACTGGAAATTATAAAGTTTCTAAAAATTTTACACATTATTTTAATATGAAGTTTATAGAATTTCCTAAATTTTAATAATTTTTTGAGTTAGAGAAGTACAATGTTTTCATAAATTTCTACAAACTGTTCTGTTTGGATAGATTGCTGTCATAGTTTTGTTATCTACTTATCCTATAGTTTCCATAGCCTATATTGTAGATATAAATTGTGGAAATGATAGTATATAGTACCTAATATTTGAAAAATATTGTGCAAACTGGCTTGGAAGTATATGAAGTGTTGATTTATTCTTATGTGTACTAACCTATCTCATGAGTTCTTTTCGAGTTTTGTGTGGATGAAGTTTTTGAGAATAGGTGAAACCATGATATGAGAGGATTGAACAAGATACAAAATCTCAAGCTTGGGGATGCACAAGGCACCCCCAAGTAAATATTTCAAGAAGTCTCAAGCATCTAAGCTTGGGTATGCTACGCATCCGATCTCTCTTCATCAACAATTATCGGTTAGCCTATGTTGAGCTTAAATTTTAATTCATTTACATGATAAATGATTTTCTTGGAGTGCTATCTTTGTTTTGGTTTATTTTTAAATAAAATACACAGATCTGAAAATATTTATTGAGAGAGAGAGATAAAGTCCTCACATAGCTACTTAATTGTTTGACTACTCATCGATCTTCACTTATATGTTTTGGAGTAGTTTTTTCATTTACTCTCGTCGTTCACTTATATCCTATGAGTAAATGGTTAAATGAATTGAATATCATAAATCTGAAATTATATATGTTTTATATGCTTATCCCATGGGGAGTAATGACTTCACATATAGGAAGTATAGGTGGTAAAATTTATTGGAAGTTAGCAAACACCGCATTGGTCACTTGAACCATTCATGAAAGAATATTGAAGGAAGAGAGATTTTAGATATAAATATACTATCTTGGACATCTGCTATAATTGTGAATACCCATCAATTATTTTCAAACTTGAGCAAATTAGTTGAAGTTGGACAAGGAAGACAACGTAATGAGTTATTCTTGGGTATATTTGCATAGAAGTTATATTGTTATGGATCCTCCAACATGTGGTGCTTGCTGTTGGGGAACATTGCATGGGAAACAAAATTTTCCTACGCACACGCAAGATCTATCAATGGTGATGAGCATCTACGAGGGGAAGAGTGGATCTACATACCCTTGTAGATTGCTAAGCGGAAGCGTTAAGAAACGCGGTTGATGTAGTCGAACGTCTTCACGATCCAATCAAGATCTGTCCCATGATCTCATCACGAGTCGTCCCGCGATCCCATCGTGGTCCTTTCGGTCTAGTGGCGAAGGGACGACACCTTTGTGTTCATCACACGTGCAAATCGACGACGATCTCCACCTTCTTGATCCAGCAAGAGGGAGCGGAGAGGTAGATGAGTTCTCCGCTAGCACAACGGCTTGGTGGCGGTGGTGGTGCAGCTGTCACGGCAGGGCTTCGCCAAGCGCTACTGCGACAATCTAGAGGAGAAACTGATCTAGAGGGGAAGGAAGAGGCTGTGCCATGTCTTAGGATGCTGCAGCCCTCCCTCCCCTCACATATATATAGGAGGGAGAGGAGGAGGGGCGCCCTAGGGTTTCCCCTAGGGTGGGGTGGCGGCCAAGGGGGGCAACTTGGCTCCCAAGGCAAGTGGGGCGCCCCCTCTTGGCCTTGCCCTAGCCCTTCCAGCCGCATGGGCCTTAGGTGGGAGGGGCGCCCAGCCCACTAGGGGCTTATATTCACTCCCTCACAGCCCATGAAGCCTCTTGTGGTTGTTCCACCAGCCCACTAAGGGCTTATATTCACTCCCCCACAGCCCATGAAGCCTCTTGGGTCGAAATACCCCTCCCGGAGGTCTCCCGATACACTACCGGCACTCCCGGTACACTACCGATGAGCCCGAAACTTTTCCGACGACCAAAATAGGACTTCCTATATATGAATATTTACCTACGGATCATTCCGGAGCTCCTCGTGACGTCCGGTTTCTCATCCGGGACTCCGAACAACCTTCGGTCACCACCATAAATAACTCTATACTACCGAAACATCACCAAACCTTAAGTGTGCAAACCCTGCGGGTTTGAGAACTATGTAGACATGACCGAGACACCTCTACGGTCAATAACCAATAGCGGGCCCTGGATGACCATATTGGTTCCTACATATTCTACGAAGATCTTTATCGGTCGAACCTCGATGTCAAGGATTCAGTCAATCCTGTATAACGTTCCCTTTGTTCTTCGGTATGTTACTTGCCCGAGATTTGATCATCGGTATCTCCATACCTAGTTCAACCTCGTTACCGGCAAGTCTCTTTACTCGTTCTGTAATACAAGATCCCATGACTAACACTTAGTCACATTGCTTGCAAGGCTTATTGTGATGTTGTATTACCGAGTGGGCCCTGAGATACCTCTCCGTCACATGGAGTAACAAATCCTAGTCTTGATCCATGCCAACTCAACAGACACCCTCGGAGATACCTGTAGAGCACCTTTATAGTCACCCAGTTATGTTGTGATGTTTGATACACACAAGGCACTCCTTCGATGTCCGTGAGTTGCATGATCTCATGGTCCTAGGAACATATACTTGACATGCAGAAAATAGTAGCAATAAACTGACATGATCATATGCTACGTTTGTAGTTTGGATCTTGTCCATCACACCATTCTCGCAATGATGTGATCCCGTTTATCAAATGACATCTCATGTCCATGGCTAGGAAACCTTAACCATCTTTGATCAACGAGCTAGTCCATTAGAGGCATACTAGGGACATGGTTTTGTCTATGTATCCACACATGCATCTAAGTCTCCAATCAATACAATTATAGCATGGATAATAAACGATTATCATGAACAAGGAAATATGATAAGAACTAATTTATTATTGCCTCTAGGGCATATTTCCAACAGTCTCCCACTTGCACTAGAGTCAATAATCTTGTTCACATCACTATGTGATTCGCATTGTTATGAATCTAACACCCAATGGGTTCTGGGGCTCGATTATGCTTTGCATGTGAGAGAGGTCTTATAGTCAACGGGTCAGCGACATTCAGATCCGTATGTACTTTGCAAATATCTATGTCAAACTGTAAACACTGCTACCACGCTCCACTTGGTACTATCCCAAATGGCTGCTCCACTATATGTATCCAGATTGCTACTACGAGTCATCCGGATTGGTGTTAAAGCTTGCATCGACGTAACTCTTTACGACGAACTCTTTATCACCTCCATAATCGAGAAACATCTCCTTAGTCTTTTAGTTACTAAGGATAATCTTGACTGCTGCCTAGTGATCCACTCCTGGATCACTCTTGTACCCCATGACGGACTCATGGCAAGGCACACACAGGCGCGGTACACAGCATGGCATACTATACAGAGCCTGTGGCTAAGGCATAGGGGACGACATTCGTCCTTTCTCTTTCTTCTGCCGTGGTCGAGCTTTGTGTCTCACTCAACTTCACACCTTACAAAGCAGGCGAGAACACTTATCTCCGACTTAATCCATTTTGAACTCTTTCAAAATCTTGTAAAGGTATGCACTTATTGAAAGTCCCATCAAGCATCTTGATCTATCTCTATAGATCTTGATGCTCAACAATTAGGTAGCCTTATTCAGGTCTTCCTTTGAAAAACTCCTTTCAAACAACCGTTTATGCTTTCCAGAAATTCTACATCATTTCCGATCAACAATATGTCATCCACATATACTTATCATAAATTCTATAGTGCTCCCACTCACTTTATTGTAAATACAAGTTTCTCGTAGAATTTGTATAGACTCAAAGGCTTTGATCACCTCATCAAAGTGCACATTCCAACTCTAAGATGCTTGCTTCAGTTCATAGAAGAATCATTGAAACTTGCACACCTTTTAGCATCCTTAGGACTGACAAAACCTTCTGGTTGTATCACATACAACCTTTCCTCAAGTAAACCGTTAAGGAAACGATGTTTTGATATCCATCTGCCAGATTTCATAATTGAAAAATGCAGCAACTGCTAACATAATTCCAGCAGACTTTAGCATCGCTACGAGTGAGAAAGTCTCACTGCAGTCAACTCCTTGAACTTGTTGTAAACTTCTTTGCAACAAGTCGAGCTTTACAAATGGTGACATTTACCATGAGTGTCTGTCTTCATTTTAAACATCCATTTGTACTCAACGACCTGCCATCCAACGAGCAAGTCTACCAAAGTCTATACTTGGATTTCATACATGGATCCTTTCTCGGATTTCATGGCCTCTAACCATTTGTCAGAATCCGGGCCCATCATCGCTTCTCCACATCTCGTAGGTTCATCGTTGTCCAACAACATGACCTCCAAGATAGGGTTGTCGTACCGCTCAGGAGCAGTACACATCCTTGTCGACCTACGAGGCTCGATAGTAACTTGATCCGAAGCTTCATGATCATCATCCTTAACTTCCTCTTCAACTAACGTAGGCTTCACAGAAACAAATTCCTGCGCTGCGCTACTTTCTGGTTGAAAAAAGGTTCAACAACCTCATCAAGTTCTATCTCCCTCCCACTCAATTCTTTCGAGAGAAACTCTTTCTCGAGAAAGGACCCAGTTTTAGCAACAAACACTTTATGCTTGGAACTTAGATATAAGGTTTACCCAACTGTCTTTAGGGTATTCTATGAAGATGCATTTGTCTGCTTTGGGTTCGAGCTCATTAGGTGAAAACCTTTTTCACATAAGTGTTGCAGCCCCAAACATTAAGAAATGATAGCTTAGGTTTCTATCAAACCATAATTCACACGGTGTCATCTCAACGGATTTAGATGGTGGCCTATCTAAAGTGAATGTAGTTGTCTCTAATGCATAACCCCAAAATTGTAGTAACAAAATGATAAGAGACATCATATCATGCACCATATCCAATAGAGCATGACTATGAAGTTCGGACACACCATCACACTATGGTGTTCCAGGTGGCGTGAGTTGTGAAACAATTTTTACATTGTCTAAAGTTGTATACCAAACTCACAACTCAGATATTCATCTCGACGATCATATCGTAGACATTTTTTATCTTCTTGTCATGATGATTTTTAAACTTCACTCTGAATTTGCTTGAACCTTTCAAATGATTCAGACATGTGTTTCATTAAGCAAATATACACTATGTCTACTCAAATCATCAGTGAAGGTAAGAGAATAACAATATCCACCGCACACTATAAGACTCACTGGATTGCATACATCATCATGTATCATTTCCAATAAGTCACTTGCCCGCTGCATCAAACCATAAAACGGGGTCCTTAGTCATCTTGACCAAGAGGCATGGTTCGCATGTCTCAACCGATTCGAAATCGAATGAGTCCGAAGATCCATCAACATGGAGTTTCTTCATGCGTTTTATACCAATATGACATTTAGCGGCAGTGCCACAAGTATGTGGTACTATTATTATTAACTTTGTATCTTTTGGCATCAATGTTATGAACATGTGTATTACTACGATCAAGATTCAACAAACCATTCTCACTGGGTGCTTGACCATTGAAGGTATTATTCATGTAAACAGAATAACCATTATTCTCTAACTTAAATGAATAACCGTGTTGCAATAAACACGATCTAATCACGTTCATGCTCAACGCAAAACACCAAATAACATTTATTTAGGTTTGTCACTAATCCTGAAGGTAGAGAGAGCGTGCGATGTTGATCACATCAACCTTGGAAACATTTCCAACACATATCGTCACCTCACCCTTAGCTAGTTCTCCGTTTATTCCGTAGCTTTTATTTCGAGTTACTAACATTTAGCAACCGAACCGGTATCCAATACCCAGGTGCTACTAGGAGTACTAGCAAGGTACACGTCAATAACACGTATATCAAATATACTTCTGTCGACGTTGCCAGCCTTCTTATTTACCAAGTATCTAGGGTTGTTCCGCTTCAGCGACCGCTTCTCCTCATAATTGAAGCACTTAGTCTCGGGTTTGGGTTCAACTTTGGGTTGCTTTACCGGAGCAGCAACTGACTTTGCTATCCATGAAATTTCCCTCCTTGCCCTTGCCCTTCTCGAAACTAGTGGTTTTACTAACCATCAACACTTGATGCTCCTTCTTGATTTCTACCTTCGCGGTGTCAAACATCGCGAACAGCTCAGGGATCATTATTTCTATTCCTGGCATTTATAGTTCATCACCAAGTTCTAGTAGCTTAGTGACAGTGACTTGGAGAACAATATCAATCACTATCTTATCTGGAAGATCAACTCCCAGTCGATTCAAGCGATTGTAGCACCCAAACAATCTGAGCACATGCTCAACGATTGAGCTATTCTCCTTCATTTTACAGGCAAAGAATCTTGTTTGGAGATCTCATATCTCACAACACGGGCACGAGCCTGAGATCCTAATTTCAGCTCTTAGAACATATCATATGTTCCATGACGTTCAAAACGTTTCGAAGCCTCAATTCTAAGCTGTAATGCATGACGCACTAAACTATCAAGTAGTTATCAGAACGTGCCTGTCAGATGTTCACAACATCTACAAACAACGCTAGAGGGGTCGGCGCACCGAGCGGTGCATTAAGGACATAAGCCTTCGATGCAGCAATGAGGACAATCCTCAGATCATGGAGCCAGTCCGCAATATTACTACCATCAACTTTCAACTCTATTTCTCTAGGAACATATAAAAATTCAAGGGGGCTACAACATGAGCTAGTAATCTACAACATAATTTTGCAAAGATATTACTAACTATGTTCATGATAATGAGTTCAATTAATCATATTACTTAAGCACTCCCACTCAAATTGACATCCCTCCGGTCATTCGAGTGATACATGATCCAAATTCACCAACTCAAGTCCGATCATCACGTGAGTTGAGGTGGTTACAATGGTGAACATCATCATGTTGATCATATGTACTATATGACACATGTTCGACCTTTCGGTCTCTTGTGTTCCGAGGCCATGTCTGTACATGCTAGGCTCGTCAAGTTTAACCCGAGTGTTCCGCATGTGCAACACTGGCTTGCACCCGTTGTATGTGAACGTAGAGTCTATCACACCCGATCATCACGTGGTGTCTCAACACGACGAACTTTCACAACGGTGCACACTCGGGGAGAACACAATTCATCTTGAAATTTAAGTGAGGGATCACCTTATAATGCTACCGTCGTCCTAAGAAAAACAAGGTGCATAAAAGGATTAACATCACATGCAAATCATAAATGACATGATATGGCCATGAACTTGTGCTTTTGATCTCCATCTTGAAAGCACCGACATGATCTCCATCGTCACCGGCAAGACACCATGATCTCCATCATCTTGATCTCCATCAGCGTGTTGCCATCAGGGTTGTCGTGCCCAACATGCTTCTACTACTATTGCTACCGTTTAGCGATAAAGTAAAGCATTACATAGCGCTTAATGATTGACATGCAGGTCATACAATAATTAAAGACAACCCTATGGCTCCTGCCGGTTGCCGTACTCATCGACATGCAAGTCGTGATAATCTATACATCACATGATCATCTCATACATCACATATATCACATCATGTAATTGGCCATATCATATCACAACAAACCTTGCAAAAACAAGTTATATGTCCTCTAATTGTTGTTGCATGTTTTACGTGGCTGATACGGGTATCTAGCAAGAACAATTCTCATCTACGCAAAAACCACAACAATGATACACTAGTTGCTTTTCAACCTTCTCAAGGACCGCCTTTGTCGAATCCGATCCAACTAAACTGAGAGAAACTGGCACCCGCAAGCCATCTATGCAACAAGTTGCGGTCGAGGGAACCAGTCTCTCGTAAGCGTATGAGTAATGTTGGTCCTGGCCGCTTCATCTCACAATACCGCTGAACCAAAATCCGACCAAGGGAGGAAGCAATCTAAGCATCAACGCCCACAAACCTTTTGTGTTCTACTCGAAATCCCGTCTACACATAAACCTGGCTCTAATACCACTGTTGGGGAACGTTGCATGGGAAACAAAAAAATTCGTATGCACACGCAATATCTATCCATGGTGATGAGCATCTACGAGAAGGAGAGTGGATCTACATACCCTTGTAGATCACTAAGCGGGAAGCGTTAAGAAACGCGGTTGGTGTAGTCGAACATCTTCGCGGTCCAAATTGCCGAGCGTCCCGCGATCACATCACGATCCGTCCCACGATCCAATCATGATCCGTCCCGTGAACTCATCACGATCCGTCCCGCGATCTCATCATGATCTGTCCCGCGATCTCATCACGATCCTTCCGATCTAGTGCCGAACGGACGGCACCTCCGCGTTCAGCACACGTAAAGCTTGATGATGATCTCCACCGTATTGATCCAGCAAAAGGAAGTGGATAGGAAGAAGAGTTCACCGGCAGTGTGACGGCGCTCCGGCAATGCTGGTGGAGCAATTCCGACAGGGCTTCGCCTAAGCACTGCGGAAATCCGATTTAGAGGAGCACCGGTGGAACGGGTAGCACGTGGCTATAAAAACTAGTGCAAAACACCCAATACCACCAGTATATATAGGAGGGAGGGAGGAGGAGGGTTGGCGCAAGGCCAAGGCCCCATAGGAGTCGGCCGAATCCACTAGAATTGGAGGACTCTCCTCCAATCCTAGTAGGACTAGGATTCGTCCTTTTTTTCCTTTTTCCACCTTTTCCTATTGGGTTTTCTTCTCCAACCACATGGGCCTTGTGTGGGAGTTTCCACCAGCCCACTAAGGGCAGATATTCACTCTCCCACAGCCCATGAAGCCTCTTGGGTCGAAATACCCCTCCCGGAGGTCTCCCGGTACACTACCGACACTCCCAGTACACTACCGATGAGTCCGAAACTTTTCCAGCGACCAAAATAGGAGTTCCTATATATGAATCTTTACCTTCGGACCATTCCGGAGCTCCTTGTGATGTACGGGATCTCATCCGGGACTCCGAACAACCTTCGGTCACCACCATACATAACTCTATACTACCGAAACGTCACCAAACCTTAAGTGTGCAGACCCTCCGGGTTCGAGAACTATGTAGACATGACCGAGACACCTCTACGGTCAATAACCAACAGCGGGCCCTGGATGACCATATTGGTTCCTACATATTATACAAAGATCTTTATCGGTCGAACCTCTATGTCAAGGATTCAGTCAATCCCGTATAACGTTCCCTTTGTTCTTCGGTATGTTACTTGCCCAAGATTCGATCGTCGGTATCTCCATACCTAGTTCAACCTCATTACCGGCAAGTCTCTTTACTCGTTCCATAATACAAGATCCCGTGACTAACACTTAGTCACATTGCTTGCAAGGCTTATTGTGATGTTGTATTACCGAGTGGGCCCTGAGATACCTCTCCGTCACACGGAGTAACAAATCCCAGTCTTGATCCATGCCAACTCAACAGACACCCTCGGAGATACCTGTAGAGCACCTTTATAGTCATCCAGTTACGTTGCGACGTTTGATACACACAAGGCACTCCTCCTATGTCCGTGATTTGCATGATCTCATGGTCATAGGAACATATACTTGACATGCAAAAAACAGTAGCAATAAACTGACACGGTCATATGCTACGTTTGTAGTTTGGGTCTTGTCCATCACACCATTCTCCTAATGATGTGATCCCGTTTATCAAATGACATCTCATGTCCATGGCTAGGAAACCTTAACCATCTTTGATCAACGAGCTAGTCCATTAGAGGCATACTAGGGACATGGTTTTGTCTATGTATCCACACATGCATCTAAGTCTCCAATCAATACAATTATAGCATGGATAATAAACGATTATCATGAACAAGGAAATATGATAATAACTAATTTATTATTGCCTCTAGGGCATATTTCCAACACCATCAACCAGAAGAAACCGTGTCGGAAAGCCTTGGCCACTAGAGATTTTGAGCCGGCGTGATGTCCGCAATCTCCAGTGTGAATTTCATTCAAGATTTCCTTACCCTCTTCTGGCGAGACACAACGTTGAAACACCCCAGTAACACTGCACTTGTGCAACTCACCATTAACTATTGCCATGGATTTGGACCGCCGGGTGATCTGTCTGGCCAGATTTTCATCATCAGGTAACTTGCCCCGAGTCAAATATGCTAAGTAAGGCAAAGTCCAATCTGGAATAGCATACAAAGCCGCCACCAATTGCCCCTCCGGGTCAGGAACAACCAAATATTCCTCTGAGGGTAACTTGATAGTCGGATGATGTAAGACGTCCAGAAAGATATGGGGCGGCACCGGCTTTTGCTGAGAGCCTAACCTTGACAGGGCATCAACCGCCTAGTTCCTGCGACGATCAATATGATCCACCTGATAACCCTTGAAGTGACCAGCAGTGAAATCCACCGCCTGACGATAAGCCACCATTCGCGGGTCCCTAGAATCCCTAGTGCCTGAAACTTGCTGAGCCACAAGATCTGAGTCGCCGAAACACCTTACCCGGCTTAAATTCATCTCCTTAGCGACTCTGAGACCATGAAGCAGGGCTTCATATTCAGCCGCATTGTTGGTGCAAGGGAACATCAGCCGGAGCACATAACAAAACTTATCACCTTTGGGAGATGTTAAAACAACTCCTGCCCCTGATCCTTCCAGCTGCTTGGATCCATCAAAGTGTATAGTCCAGTATGTGTTGTCGGGCTTTTCCTCCGGCGCCTGACACTCTGTCCAGTCATTTATGAAATCCACAAGGGCTTGAGACTTGACAGTCGTTCGAGGTACGTATTTTATATTGAGAGGTCCCAGATCTAGTGCCCACTTAGCAATCCTACCAGTGGCTTCTCTGTTTTGAATTATATCCCCCAACGGATCAGTGCTGACCAAGGTGATCTGGTGCCCTAAGAAGTAATGCTTTAACTTGCGGTTGGCCATGAATACCCCATACACTAGCTTCTGCCAATGTGGATATCTTTGCTTAGACTCTGTCAGGACCTCACTGATATAATAAACCGGCCTCTGAACCGGATATTCCTTCCCTGCTTCCTTGCGCTCTACCACAATTGCCACGCTGACAGCCCGGTTGTTAGCCGCCATGTACAGGGGCAAAGGTTCTTTCCCAGCCGGAGCAGCTAATACCGGCGGTTCGGTGAGCTGCTTCTTGAGCGCTTCAAACGCTTCACCCGCTGTCGTACTCCAGACAAAATTGTATGTCTTTTTCATCATGAGATATAGAGGGATAGCTTTCTCACCAAGGCGGCTTATGAACCGGCTCAACGCGGTGATCCGTCCTGCGAGGCGTTGGACATCATTAATACAAGCCGGCTCAGCCAGGGAGGTGATAGCCTTGATCTTATCCGGGTTAGCTTCAATGCCGCGCTCAGAAACCAGACAATCCAAGAGCTTGCCAACCGAAACACCAAAGACACACTTGGCCGGGTTAAGCATCATCTTATAGACCCGGAGATTGTCAAAAGTTTCCCTTAGGTCGTCAAGCAAGGTCTCCTTCTTCCTTGATTTGATCAGAATATCATCCACATAAGCATGAACGTTACATCCGATCTGACTGTGAAGGCAATTCTGCACACAACGCTGATAAGTCGCCTGGGCACTCTTGAGCCCAAAAGGCATAGACACATAGCACAAAGCTCCAAAAGGCGTGATGAAAGCCGTCTTCTCTTGGTCCTTAACTGCCATCTTGATCTGATGATATCCCGAATAAGCATCTAGGAAGCATAAGCTTTCACAACCCGCCGTAGCATCAATGATCTGATCAATACGAGGGAGAGCAAAAGGATCAGCCGGACAAGCCTTGTTAAGGTCTGTATAGTCTACGCACATACGCCACGTGTAGTTCTTCTTGAGCACAAGCATTGGGTTAGCAAGCCACTCCGGGTGAAATACTTCGACGATGAAACCCGCCGCTAAGAGCCGGGCGATCTCTTCCCCAATGGCTTTGCGTCTCTCCTCATTGAACCGTCATAGAAATTGCTTGACTGGTTTAAACTTAGGATCCACATTAAGGTTATGCTCAGCGAACTCTCTCGGTACACCACGACATGTCAGAAGGTTTCCATGCAAAGATGTCCCGATTCTTACGGATGAATTCGATGAGCGCGCTTTCCTATTTGGGATCCATGTTAGCCCCAATGATGAACTGTTTGGATGAGTCACCCAGAGTGAAATCTACCGCCTTGGTATCATCCGTCGAAAATTTGAGGGGCGGCTCAACCTCCGTCGTGGGCTTTTTCAGCAGGGTCATATCTTCCGGGTCAACATTCTCCTTATAAAACTTAAGCTCCGCCTCAGCACAACTGGATTCCGCATAAGCCACGTCTCCTTCCTTGCACTCAATAGCCGTTTTACGATCACCATGAACGGTAATCGTACCTTTTAACCCGGGCATGTTGAGCTGTAAGTAGACATAACAGGGCCTAGCCATAAACTTAGCATAAGCCAGCCGCCCAAACAACGCATGATAAGGGCTCTTGATCTTGACCACTTCAAACCACAAGGAATCCACCCTATAGTTGTATTCGTCGCCAAAGGCGACTTCCAAAGAAATCCTGCCCACTGGATAAGCCGACTGCCCGGCACCACACCATGAAAAATGGTTGATGAAGGTTTAAGGTCTTTATCAACCAACTTTATCCGCCGGAAGGTATCATAATACAGGATGTTGATGCTACTGCCACCATCCATAAGCACCTTATTCACCATATACCCTCCCACTTGGGGGGCAACTACCAAGGCCAACCGCCCCGGGTCATCAACACGCGGCGGGTGATCCTCCCGACTCCACGTTATGTCATATTAAGACCACTTCAAGTATTGCGGCAGAGCCGGCGCAACTGCATTAACCGCCCGCTTGCGCAACTTCTGATCCCGCTTGTTAAGGCTGGTCGTGAAGACATGATACTGGCCTGAACTGAGCTGCTTTGGATTACTCTGATATCCAGACTGGTTATGCTGCTGTTGATTGTTGTTACCAGAGTGCTGAGGATGTCCTCCTTGATTTCCCTGACCATGATGACCGGACCCTAAGCCGCCGGATCCAAATCCGGCTCTTGAGCCGCCTGGTCCTGAGCTGTCGGGCGGGCCACCGCCATGGTTGTTGTGCTGCTGCATGTTATAATTCTTGAACTTCTGCATGATATGGCAATCACCCCATGTGTGCACTGAAGGCTTATCGGGCCGGCTGTGCTCCGGACAGGGTTTTTTGAGCATTTCCTCCAAATTGAAAGGAGTCCTATTTTTGTTAAAAGGCGGCCTGAACTTCCCATTGCCTTTAGGATGATTCTGGCCGGTGCTTGCATTGGCCACCAGCTCTGACCTGCCATCTAGGTTTTTTGCTTACTCTGGTTACCATTGTTTGCCGCATCCTTGCCCGGGTTGTTCCTCTTACCTTGGCCGGCTTTCTCCTCATCAGAATATGGATCCTTCGTGTTATCAGAGTCAGCGTACTTTGTAAGAGTTGTCATGAGTTCTCCCATGTCCTGATACGTACGCTTGAGCCGGCCAAGCTTCTACTTCAGAGGGATGAAGTGACGGTTCTTTTCTAGGATCAGTACTGCTTGAGCCGCCGTGATCTGTTCAGATGAGTGGATGATGGTCGACACTCGTTGGACCCAATGATGAGCCGACTCACCCTCCTGCTGGACACAATGATCGAGATCCACAATGGTGATAGGCTGTTTGCAAGTCCCTTGAAAGTTCTTGATGAACCTTGCCCTTAACTCAACCCACGAATTGATGGTATTGGGTGGCAACCCTTTGAACCACGTGCGAGCCAGACCTTCAAGCATCATTATGAAGTACTTAGCACACACCGCCTCACTGACATCCAACATCTCCATAGCCAGCTCATAACTTTCGATCTAGGCGTCCGGAGGTAAGTCAACAGTGTAATTCGGAACCTTGCGAGGTCCTTTGAAATCCTTCGGCAACCGCTCACTTCGCAGAGCCGGTGATAAGCACGGCACTCCCACGGCCCTGGAGGTCACTCCCTCTCCCACTGATACAGAGGGTGCGGGATCTTGGTGAGTCGTCATGGCCAAAGCTACCACCTCTTGCTGGTTTCTTGCCCGGTTTATGAGCGCTTGTGCATCTAGAGCTGCCTGATCATCCCCCGGAGGTCCTCTATGCCGATCGCTGCTGGAAACCGCCGGCGACTCATAACGCCGGCTAAAGCTGCGGCTGGGGAGAGGGGTTGAATGAACGCGGCTCCGGCTGTGAGCATACTTCTCCTGCTGGGCCATCGCCGTCTGAAGGTATCCAATGGCATTCCGTACCTCTTCCACAAAAGGCGCTTCATCCGGAATAGGGATTGTTTCAAGCCGGGTGGCCGCGGCCACCATGTTCTCTGTCGGCTTGGAATAATGACCCGCCGGTGTTGGAAAGACCACTGGTGAGGCCTGGTTTCGTCCGGTCGGGTTAAGCTGTGGTCGAGCCGCCAACCGACTTCTAGGTGCATCCGCTGCCCGTCCCGTTCCTGGCATGTTGAAGAGATTCCTAGCCTTAATGTTCTGGTAAGCGGGATTGATGTCTCATCCGATGCACCACAGCCGCCGATTGCTGTTCCAGCCCAAGGCGGAAGGCATCCGTCTTTATACGTTCTGCCTCTTCCTCCATCTGGACCTTCAGCTCAGCTATCCTCTGTTGTTCCTCCGCCATCCGGTCCTTGAGCTTCACAATCTCTAAGTTCTGAGTGGCTTGGTTATCTGGTGTAACTTCAGTGGCCATCAGGGCCGCGAGCTTGTTCATCAGATCAGCCCCCGAGGTTGCTGCTCGCACCTAGGGACGACCCCGCCATAAACACAGCTGCATGAGCCGGTAGCCCAAGATCATCCGGCTCAGAATGATCCGACTCAGGGTAAAGCTTGTCGTAGCCCCCGAGCCCGCCGTTGTGATGCTGGTAGATCGATTCCGTTTCTCCGCTCGAAGATCCATCTTCTGAATAGACAAGAGTTTCCTGCGACGCAGAAGCTTCTAGATCCATACCTTGAGTGAAGCCCACGAAGACGTGCTTCTGGGCCGGGTTAACACAGGCGGGCTGCACATCACGGGCGGGTTGCGTGCGCCGAGCCGGCTCGACGATGTCGGTGCAGACGTCCGGCCCGAGCATAGATCCGTCGATCCTGCCGATGAAGACGTGGATCCCACCAAAAGGAACCCAGAATCCATATTCCACAGAGCTGGCATCAAGCCCCCAGTCGGCGTCGTCGATGTAGTGCCGGCCGCGGTGACTCTTATTCATCCTTCCGACCACGTATCCCTCGAACCCTGGGAGAGAGCCCTTTGAGAGCTCAACACCACCGAGCGCAAGCCCCACGGTGGACGCCAACTGTTGTGGTTTTATCATGGCAGATGTCCGGGTGTACGGACTTGGATTCGAGGCCATTGCTAAGGTGATGGACTCAAAGGGGTTGGTTGGGACGAAGGACACAAGTTTACCCAGGTTCGGCCCCTCAAGTCGAGGTAATAGCCTACGTCCTGCTTGTGTTTGTATTGCTCAGCGTATCGATTACAAGGGAGCTATTGCTTGGCCTAGTTCTTGATAATCTGATCTCTAAGTCGCCCCGGGTCTCGCCTTTATATAGGAGGTCAAGACCACGGGTCATACAAGTCGTAACCGACTCTCAATACATGTATGAGTCTATCTCTACCTTATCTTGCCTTCCTAGTCAAGTTGTCTCCGGGCGGCTTACACGCATGGGTCTTCTCCGTCCGGGCCACGTTCCGGCCCATCTTGTCAAGCCGCCAAGCATCTTGGGCTTAAGTCTTCACAACCCACTCTTGGGTTGGTGTACGAGCCACCTGGTGTGACCCGGAGCCCTTAGGGCGGGTCTCACCGTGGGGTTATATCCCCAATAAATTCCCTGTCCCGAAATGAAAAAATAATGCAAATAATTAAATAAAACTCCCCCAGGAATGTTGTTGGTATGGACGGTACCCGTGGATTCGGCTCGCCGTGGACTGTGATTGATTGGTGGAGGGTGAGTAAAAACTTTACCATTCTGTTTGGGGACCGCCTATAATGTATCTAGCATGGAAGATACCGAGATCTCTTAGTTATTATGGTGACAATGAAAGCATACCGCGCAAAATTATTATTCATCTCTGTTTTAAAAGCACGAACTCTGGCACCTCACCAAATCAATGCTTCCCTCTGCGAAGGGTCTATATTTTAATTTTATGTACTTACCTTTATAAAGAGTCATGGTGATCTTCACCATTTCCTATATTTCGTATTTTTCTCTTGGCAAGCGTCATGTGTTGGGGAAAGATCCAAGCATATATGGCCATTCAAATATATTTGATCATGAATTATTATTGTTGACAATTATCTATATGATAAATAAGTTGGAAGGCGAAACATTAAGCCCCTATCTTTCTCTATGTTTGACGGATGCCATTTGCTCTAAAAATATGTTTTAGTGCTAGCAATCATGGAAGACTATATGATAGTTGAGTATGTGGAATTTGCTAAATCAAAGATCTTACATAGACCCTTCCTTAAAATAAGATGAATTGCAATTGTTTGGTGACTGAAAGCATAGTTTGTTAGTCTATACGTTAACATGTGGATACCTTGTTATTTAATCATGAGAAGGTTTATGAGATGAGTTACTGTTTATGATATATAATGATAATAGAAAAAGTGTTTGGAATTATCATTGATCAAATTTATGCACTATGCTAGCATTCACACTTCATAAATTATTTCTTTTATCATTTACCTACTCGAGGACGAGTAGGAATTAAGCTTGGGGATGCTGATATGTCTGCAACATATCTATAATTTATGAAGTATTCATGCCATGTTTACAATATTAATTCTATATGATTTTGGTATGATTTTATTAGAACTAACATGGACTGACGTTGTTTTCAGCAGAACTACCGTGGTGTTATTTTTGTGGAGAAATAAAAGTTCTCGGAATGAGCTGAAAATTTACGGAGAATATTTTTGGAAAATATAAAAAATATTGGAGTGAAGATTCATCGAAAAGGAAGGCTGAGGAAGCCACAAGCCACAGGGGCGCCCTGACCCCTAGGACGCGCCCCTGGGCTTGTGACTTCCTCGTGGACCCCTTGGACTTGTTTCTGACGCCACAAATTGTTATAAATACAAGAAAAACCGAAAAGAAACCTAGATCGGGAGTTCCGCCGCCGCAAGCCTCTAGAGCCATGAAAAAACAATTGGGAGCTTGTTCCGGCACCTTGCCGGAGGGGGAAACTATCACCGGAGGCCATCTTCATCATCCCGTCGTTCTCCATGACAAGGAGAGAGTAGTTCACCCTCAGGGCTGAGGGTATGTACCAGTAGCTATGTGTTTGATCTCTCTCTCTCTCTCTCTCTCTCTCGTGTTCTTGAGATGACACGATCATATGGAGTTTTCCTCTCTCTATCTTGTTGTGATGAATTGAGTTTTCCCTTTGAAGTTTTCTTATCAGATTGAGTCTGTAAGGATTTGAGAATACTTGATGTATGTCTTGCGATGGGATATCCGTGGTGACAATGGGATGTTCTATTGATTCACTTGATGTATGTTTTGGTGATCAACTTGCGGGTTCCGTGACCTTAGGAATCTATGCATAGGGGTTGACACACGTTTTTGTCTTGACTTTCGGGTAGAAACTTTGGACACTCTTTGAAGTTCTTTGTGTTGGATTGAACATGATGAGTCTGAAATTATGTGATGCATATCGTATAATCAAGCCCATTGGTACTTGTGGTGACATTGGAGTACCTAGGTGACATTAGGGTTTTGGTTGATGTGTATCTTAAGGTGTTATTTTAGTACGAACTCTAGGGTTGTTCGTGACACTTATAGGGATAGCTCATAAGATTGATCGGAAAAGATAACTTTGAGGTGGTTTTGTATCCTACAATAATTTCTTCGTTAGTTCTCCACTATTTGTCACTTTGGAGTGAACTCTTTGTCGCACGAGAGGTATTTACATATGATTCAACTATGTTAGTATTATTGAGAGAACTTGCACTAGTGAATGTATGAACCCTAGGCCTTGTTTCCAAGCATTTATATAACGTTTTGCTCGCTGTTTACTATTTGTTACCTTGCTGTTTTTATATTTTCAGATTACAAAAAACTATATATACCATCCATATTGCACTTGTATCACCATCTCTTCGCCGAACTAGTGCACCTATACAATTTATCATTGTATTGGGTGTGTTCGGGACACAAGAGACTCTTTGCTATTTGATTGCAGGGTTGTTTGAGAGAGACCATATTCATCCTGCACCTCCCGCGGATTGATAACCTTAGGTCATCCACTTGGGGAAAATTGTCATTGTCCTACAAAACTCTACGCTTGGAGGCCCAACACGAGTCTACAAGAAGAAGGTTGTGTAGTAGACATCATGGCATCACACCCCAAACTAGTTTATACGTTGACCGGAGGCACCGAACCACGGGAGTGGGTCACCAACGACACACACATTGCCCGTTGTCAGCACAGGGGCGTGGTGCGTCGGCATGCTAGTCGACCGCTGATCTTTTCCACACTATTGTGCTCAGCCTAGGCACCGAGTGAATGTGCATGACCGTGGTGGTGGAGCGACATGCATCTATCCCAACATTTGTTTTTCGAGAACACCTCGAGAGGGGCAAGGGCTTCCTGCATTTCAATAAGAAGAGAATTGGTCCAGTTTATAAGGAAAACAGGACCGAAAACCTAACATTGTCGGTTGATCAGGGTAAACCAAATAAAAACCCTAAAATAAAGAAAAAAGAAAACGAGAAAGAAGAGGCACAAGAATTTGGGGATAGGGGGAAGACAAAAAAAGTCCTCAAGGGACATCATCGGAGCCTGACACCAGAGCGCCTAGACCCAAAGCAGTTAGGCGATGCTCAAGTGCAGCCAAACTGAGTGCCACTCGTCGAAGGAAAACCACACACATCGAATGGCTCTTCTGACCCGGCCTCAAAGAATCATGTGCTAACATTATCTTGTGGAAAACACCGTGAGAGGGCCAACTTTGACTTCCCCGCAATCCTCGCCAAATAGCCCAAAGCCTCGATCACTTGCAATGATAGCGGGTTTTTGTACATGTCCAAGTATGCTTGCATCTTTTGCTCTTGACCATGTGCATTTTTGACCTCCGGCAGCTCACAAAAGCCTCCAACATCCTATGCTCCGCGCGCTTGGATGTTGGAATGTTGCACGTCTTTTTCTTCTTATCCAGATGCCCGCTCCGTCGGCCGTCATTTTTCTCCCCCTGCGAAGGCACCGGGGTCCCCACAGAGGTTGTGGGAGTGGGCAAGTAACCTTGCTGAGAAAATCCTCTAGAGATAATGATGCAGCTTCAGATTGCGCCGCCTTCTTAACAACGTTGCACACCTCAACTATAGGCCCCACCAGAATGTTTGGCGTGTTGAGGCCAAGCGCCTCCTCTAGATTCGGCATCGGACGTGCAAGGGGCATCATGGAAGACAAGGAGGAGCCTCCAGGGCATGGGGTCCAGAGCATAGCCTCCGAGCACATAGAGTCAACATGCGGGTCCTCCTCAACCCTGGGCGTGTCAAAGGTCCCCATCATGTGTTCCGTGTAGAGACCAAGCGGCTCCTCCGAACAAGTAACAACAGGGTCCACCTTATCACACCAAGCAGTAGGATGTGACGCCGATACTTCATCAGGCATAGGATCATATCGCGAATCGATGTCCCTTGGTCCAGATGAGAGAGCTGCAGCAAGAAGATCTTCCCCAAGAGGGAGGATGCAACCTTTGGCGGGACAAGTCGAGCGACCACCAGGGGACAATGGCAAGAGAGCCTCAAAGTGACCTAACACCTAACACGACTTCGATCCTCTCCATGAAAGAAGACGTGCGCAATATCCACTGATGGAGTTTGGAGGCCTCCTCCTTCAACGGCACAATAACTGCGTCAAGGTCGGGTTTTAGGCCCTCACGCAGGAGCTGTGGTTGATCAACGAGGCAGACGTCATTGACATGAATCACGTCAGTCGACGGGATCAGGGTTGAAGGGTGAGGAGTACCAGCGGCAATCGTAGCCCACGACCGCGCACCTTGCTTGTTTTGAGTGGGAATCTGCCTGGTGGACATAGTCGCAGCTGGGCGCACATTTTTCTTGAGGGCACGGCACGTCGGGCAGTCACGCTCCCGGTGACCGGAGAGGTTGCAGGCGATGCAGCGAACATCGTCACGACATGTCGAAGCACGGTGTCCCGGGGCGAGCGGTGCGAGGCAATGGAAGCACAAGCCAGCCATCCGATTCTTGTATCGAAGGAAACCAGTATGGGCTTGTTCCTCATGCGAACGCGGCACGGGCCTGGCTGATGCACCATCGCCTCGTCGAGCACCACTATCCTGCAGCGAGCGACGCGACTTTACAACAGTCAGCCATGGGGCCTTGTCTTGAGGCGAAGCAGCATCATGAGGGGACACCCGAAGAACCCCCGCAACCACCTCACATCCAAGATGGTAGCCGTGAGGCACAGTAATGGTGGAGCGCAGGCCGACTCGGGCCATGTAGGTGAGGGCTTCGTCCTGTAACTCGGGAGGGGAGGCCACCAGACGCTCCCTACTGGGAGTTAACGTCACAAAGTCCAGGAAGACCCCGTCGGGGGCCGCAGACGCCATGGAGGGGCGCGGTGGGGAGATCAACGGCGGCGTGCACACGAGGTTTAGTCCATGTACTAAAACCAGCGTGGAGGAGCGGAGGAGGAGTCGTTGTTCCTCCAAGAGAGCCCACAGGTCCTGCGGGGAGAGGCGCACCGGCCTGAACGGAGTAGGGGGTAGTGTCCCCAGCGGCGACGGGAGGGCTGCAGCTGAATTGGAGCCAACGGCGAGAGCGCCACGAAGATAGTCATTTCCATCAGCAGCAACGAGCGGCGTCGTAGGCGTCGGAGTCGCCAGGCTCAGATCGGAACTGGGCCGCGTCTCGGTGGTGGAGGGCCGCGGTGGTTGTAGACGTCCCCCCATGGCTGGGGCGGTCTTGCGGGAGGCAAGGGGGCCCGCCGTGGAGCCGTCCTCCAAAAGCAGTGGCCGACAGGCTGAGACGGCCTCCCTCGATGCAGCGGGGATGGCACCAGCAGGAGGAGCCAGGGAGGGCGGGGCGTCCTCCGTCGTCGTAGCGGAGGTGGCGCCGGCAGGAGGCGCCAAGGATGCCGGCACGACCCTCGTCGACGAGGTGGGGAGGCCACCGGCAGGAGCCACTTGAGAGGCCGCGGCGGCCGCCGACGTCAGAGCATGGTGAGCCATGGCGGGTGAATGAATTGAGAGGGGAACTGGAAGAGAGGCGAGAGCGCTTCGCGGGGGTGCCGGATCTGGGCTCTCCAGCCGCGGAGCAGGCCGGAGCAAGGAGATCAAGGCGGCGGCAGCCGCGCGGCCACGCGCGAGAGGGCAGTCGCCATTTCCGTCTACCATTTTTATCCAGCCCAACAATTACACATGCGTTGCATGCTTGGCATGCATGAGGCGTGGATGAACACATCTTGTACAGACACATCTGCAATCCGTGAATATGATTGCAGATCCAAAGGCCGGCGGCCTGCCGTATCTGGAGGCTACTGGGGGCCAGATCGGTCGCAGCCCAATCAGGAGGCTGGAGATGCAGGACGGCGTCGATCAAATCGGAAGAATACTTTGTAGGATTGAGTTGAAGACCACCAGGCTAGAGAAAGAAAAAATACGAGTGGGCATGCCCCCCGCCGCCATCCGCCGTGGGACGGCCTCCTCCGACCGCGACATGGTGAACGGGGAGGTGGGAAGGGCCTTCTAATGTCATGGCGGCGACGCCTCCGGAGTTGCCTAAGCGACCCGGGAGGCAACACGGGGTTGATCGCTACTATGGAATTTTTTTTCAAAACTAGTACGGATTATGCATCAAATTTGAAAAAATGTGATCAATTTGAAAAATTACGAAAGTAATACCCGTCGGCCGCAGTTGGGCTGACCGGCCGCCCGTCGGCTTTTACCAGGCCGAAATCGGCCCATCGGCTGAAGCCAGGCCGAACAGCCCGGCCATCGGCCCACTCCAAGCCGAGCGCCACCCGTCGGTCGCCAGGAGGCCAACTGGCCCCTGGATAAGGCCGACGCGGCCATCCCCCTTCTTCCTCCTCCAGCTCTCTCTTTCTCTCATACTTCGGCCGAAATCCCCCCTCCCTTGATCTCCCTTTCCCTCCATCCATTTTCCGTTTCAATCCGATGAATCAATAGATCGTCTTCGTCTTCCCCGTTGTAGCGACCCGACCTGAAAGATCGAATCTCCGGTGTTTCCATACCATCCCAAGATCATGCTGGTACACACACGGTACATTAATGTATATATCAAAGGGAAATCACACAGCATTTATTAATCGTAAATCTCATATCGAGTCCTTTATTACAATAAAGATTACAATAAAGTGGCTGAAGGCCAACTCATGAGAATATCTAAATCTTGCGAAAGCATCGAAGGTAGATGAGTCCATCTGACTCCAAGGGCATCTCACCGAGCGTAGAGCGTATCCTCACTCCTGGTCGGAAAAGTACTCTGCAACATGATACGTTGCAGCCGTATAGGTCAGCATATTGAATATGCCGGCAAAGTCACAAGAGAGGGGTGAAAAGATAATCATCTAATCTACATGCATATATGGCAGGTGGGGTAGTAAGTTTTTGCGTAAAGCCAATTTTCCTACAACAAGAGAGGACTAAGCAAAATTATTACTAAGTTGGTTGATTAAGGAGATGGTTCCACCAACCAATTCTCATACCCAAGTTATTAATACCCACATCATCATATTAATTGTGTTGAGAGTTCCGAAAGTTTCAGTTCCTTTGGCTCAAGTCGTCCATGACCGTGGACACGGCTAATCAATTAGGTTTGAGTACTCTGCAGAGTTTTGCACACGTTCCCCACAAGATTTGGTCGCCTCCATTTGATTTCTCGCATTTCAGGGTGTTTGAGAAACGGATGACCAAAACATGATCTTCCAAAAGGTTTCCCTGCGACTCTGTCGGTGCCCATCCTTTCCTACCGTTCTTCTACATCTCGTAGCACCGCCTGTCCAGGGTCACCACGATATCCAACCAAGCCAGAGCCCATAATGACTTGTGGCTGTGCAGGTAAGCCTTGGGTCTTGAAGCATCCATCCATCTCTTTGTGCCTGGGTGGACCTTTCCGCGTGAATACTGGCCATCTCCAGCAACACCTAGGCAAATCCACTGGTTTGTCCAGGGTGCCATTCAACCATCATCCACCCAGAGATATGTTGAAAACTCGGAGTCTTGAAGTCTTGATCATTATGTAGGTCTTGTAATTAATCTCACAACTCTCATGAATCACACAACCAACTCCGTCTACTAATAGCATAGCAAAAAAATAAAACAACGTTTCCTGGGGCCAATGTGTCAAAGGGGTTGAGGGGGGGGGTACCTACCACATGATACTACAACAAGTAACCAAGTTTCCAATTACCTACTTTGCATGCAATTGGGGGGGGGGATGGTAGAACTAATGCAATAAAAACATGGGTAAAGATGATCAAAGTGAATTGACTGATTGATGATCTTCGTACTCGAGGGACTCTAAGTAACAAGCCTCGCACTCAATAAGCATACAATAAAAATACTGTAACTCACAAAATCAGCAAGGAATTAGAATCACTCAAGACAAACAATGCACAATCACATGGAAAGAAAAACAACACTTAGTTTGGTTTTCTAAAAGATGATGGGTAAATTACTACTAACATAACAAAACTATTTGTATTAACAAAACAATAGTTGACAGCAAGAAAACAATAAAATATTTTAATAGCAGAATTAAATTCATTAAAGTTTTGTTGAGAAAAGCTTTAGTAAAGTTTTAAAAGTTTGGTTAAACACTACTACATGAAGTGGCTAGAGTTTACTAAACATATAGTGAGCTAAACTATATTTTTATTAGTAAAACATTTTCCTAACAGGAAAGAATTTACTAAAAACTTGTCTTAGAGAACAGATTTTAATTATTTACAACTTTGTAAAAAGAATCTATTCCTAAACTAGTTTGTTTTAATCAAATTATACCTAGTTGAAAAATTAGTAGGGATTCCTATAACAATAAAGAAATAAACTAAGCAATTTTTTATTTTTTATTAACAACAAGTAAAACACCTAATGTTTAAGAAACAAAACCTACAAAAACAAATCATAACAAAACTGATTTAAACTAACTAAAAACTAAATTAACTAAACTATAATAACTAATAGGCAGAATCTGTTTATAGATAAAACACTAAACAAATACCTCCTAAAAATCCTCAAACTAAGCAATCTGATAGTCCTAACTAATACCAAGCAATAGCAAAGAGATTCATATCAAAATCTATTTTCAAACTCTAGTTATACAGATTTGAGTGATTTGAGAAAATTTGATTAAATTCAAATTTTATAGGTCAAATTTAAAATCTAAAACTACAGGGTGGAACTACATGAAATAAGTGAGCCAATGCAAAAAGAATTAGCTCAAAACACTAAACAGATTAAAAGATATAAACAAAACAAAATCCTAAAACACTCTGTTAACTAAAAACAACAGAAAAGAAAAACTAAAAAAAAACGCATCGGCCAGGGTGACGTGGCGACCTGTGAGTGGCTAAGGGGGGTGTGCGAGCGGGTGTTACGAGCAGTCGACCGAACCGAGAAAAAAACTGGTTCACGGAGTTAAGTCGTCTAATCAGGGTCGTTCCCTGTCGATCCTACGGTCTAGAGGGGGCCGGTGACTTACCGGAGAGGGGAAGGGGTCTCCGGCGAGGCTAGCGGCGGCCGGTGGTCGAAGGAGTCGTCAGAGATTGCTCCGGTGGTCGAGGGAGGCGACGGAGAGGCTCGAGCGGCTGCGGCTGATGTCCGGCGTCGAGTGGTGGTGCTGGAGAGGCGCGGGGACGACCGAGGCGACGGGTAGGAGCTCCGGGGTGGCTCGGCCGGCAGGAACTCCGGCGAGGTGGCGTGAGCGTTCTGGCACAGGGGAGAGAGGGGTTCGGGGGGAATGGAGAGAGGAGGGGCAGGGGCTACTTATAGGGTGCTCGGGTGGGTGCGGGGAGGAGAGAGGAGGGAGATCCGGGGCGATGGAATCTCGGCGACGGCGGCACGCACGAGGAAGGGGATGGCCGCGCGATTTTCAGGATCGGACGGGTGGGTCCCGCTGTCAGCGAGGGAAGAAGCGGCGGAGGCGCGTCGGTCGACCGGCTCGTAATTAATTCGCGAATAAATGCCCGTGGGCCGGCCGTTTAAATACAAATCCGTTACTTTTTTAATATCCAGAGCAGTAAAACCTCTTTCAAAGCATTCAAAACATTTCCAAATATAGGAGTATTATATATCAAAATTAACATAATAATAAATTCCATTTATTGAACATTTTTATTCTGTCATTTAAACATTTTGAGAAAAAATAATATTTTCAGAAATTACCTATTTGGTTTTAAAACCTTTTGCAAATATTTTTTTAAAAGACCCCCTGGTTTTTATAGCTCAAATTAATCACCAAGAAGACCCTGGTGTGGAGTGTCATGTTACTCCCCTCTTATTTTGAACATTTTACCAAGGTTTTCAAATAGGTGAAAGCAACATAGGGGAAGTAGAAAGAGGCTTTCAGAAAGTCAGAAGAAGCATTTCAACAATTCCATACATTCAAGCAATGATGATGATGATGCATAGCTATATTTCATAACATTCCAAAATGGAATTTTGGGATGTTACAAACCTATCCACCTGAAGATGAATCTCGCCCTCGAGATTCGGGTTGGCTAGAAAATAGGTGCGGATGGTCTCTACGAAGATCTTCTTCGCGTTCCCACGTGGCTTCTTCCTCGGTGTGGTGACTCCACAAGACCTTACAGAACTTGATGATCCTGCTGCGGGTAACTCTGTTGGCAGTCTCGAGGATTCTGACAGGTTTCTCCTCGTAGGTCAGATCACTGTCAAGTTGTATGGCCTCTAGGGGCATTGTGTCTCTCAAGGGAATATCAGCCATCTCAGCATGGCATTTCTCCAGCTAGGAAACATGGAAAACATCATGAACTCCGGACAATCCTTCTGGCAATTCCAGCTTGTATGCAACTTCGCCTCTACGTTCAAGAATTTTGTAGGGGCCTATGAATCTGGGTGCTAACTTTCCTTTAACCCCAAACCTCTTGATTCCTCCAAGTGGGGACACACGAAGATATGCTTGATCTCCCACTTCATACGTCGTTTCCTTACGTTTGCTGTGAGCATAACTTTTTTGTCGAGATTGAGCTATCTTGAGTCTGTCACGAATCAGCTTGACTTTCTCTTCAGAATCTCGGATAAGGTCGGGACCAAAAAGTTGTCGGTCTCCAACACCATCCCACGTCAATGGTGTTCTGCACCTCCTTCCGTATAAAGGTTCAAAAGGGGCCATCTTCAGACTGGTCTAATAACTGTTGTTGTATGAGAATTCTGCGTAAGGTAAGTTGTCATCCCAACTAGATCCATAATCTAACGCACAAGCTCTCAACATGTCTTCCAGAATCTGGTTAACTCTCTCAGTCTGTCCATCGGTCTATGGATGAAAAGTTGTACTGAACTCCAGTCTCGTACCCAAAGTTTCATGTAACTGATGCCAAAACTTTGAGGTAAATTGTATTCCTCTATCTGACACGATACTCCTTGGAACTCCATGCAGACATACGATCCTGGTCACATATATCTTGGCTAGCTTAGCACTGGTATAGGTGGTCTTCACTGGAATGAAATGAGCCACCTTGGTCAAGCGATCTACCACTACCCAGATGGAATCATAACCTGAACGGGTCCTGGGTAGTCCTGTGATGAAGTCCATACCAAGCTTTTCCCATTTCCACTCGGGTATCGGCAAAGGTTGGACTAACCCTGGTGGCTTCTGATGTTCTGCCTTAACTCGCTGACAAACATCACATATTGCAACATTTTCTGCGATATCCTTCTTCATACCTGTCCACCAATGACTTTCCTTCAAATCTAGATACATCTTGGTGTTGCCTGGGTGTATCGAGTAAGGGGAATCGTGGGCTTCTTGAAGTATCAATTTCTTGAGCTCTGGGTCATTGGGCACATAGATTCGGTTCTCAAACCACAGACTTCCTTGTTCATCCTCACGAAAACCTTTAGCCTTGCATTCCTCCATTCTCTGCTTTATCTCAGCTATCTCCTTGTCCGTCTTCTAGGCTTCTCGAATTCTTTTGGTCAAGGTGGACTGGATTTCCAGTGTGGCAACATATCCACTTGGAACTATCTCTAGTCGGAGCTCTCTGAGATCATCGGCTAACTCTTGGGGTAATCCTCCCGCTGTGAGTGTGTTTACATAAGTTTTCTGACTCAAGGCATCTGCTACCACATTTGCCTTACCTGGATGGTAGTGTAATCTCATGTCATAGTCCTTGATTAACTCTAACCATCTCCTCTGTCTGAGGTTCAACTCTTTCTGCGTGAAGATATATTTCAGGCTCTTATGGTCGGTGTAAACATCACAACTATTTCCGATAAGGAAATGTCTCCAGGTCTTGAGTGCGTGCACTACGGCTGCTAATTCCAAATCATGGGTGGCATAATTCAACTCATGAGGTCGTAGTTGTCTGGATGCATAAGCTACAACCTTTCCATCTTGCATGAGTACTCCTCCAAGTCCTTGACGTGAAGCATCACAATAAACCTGGAAGTCCTTCCGAATATTGGGCAAAATCAACACTGGGGCTGTGACCAAACGTTTCTTCAGCTCCTAGAAACTGGCTTCACATTCCTCAGTCCAAATATACTTAGACTCTTTCTTCAACAACTCCGTCATGGGCTTCGCAATCTTTGAGAAATTCTCAATGAATCTCCGGTAATATCTGGCAAGTCCGAGAAAACTACGGATCTCCTTAACTGAGGTGGGTGACTTCCACTCGGTGACGGCTTCAACCTTAGCGGGGTTTACGGCTATTCCTTCTCCGGAAATAACGTGTCCAAGGAATCCGACTTCCGTCAGGCAAAATTCACATTTACTGAACTTGGCATACAACTAATGCTCTCTAAGCTTCTCCAGAACTAAACGCAAATATTCCTTGTGTTCTTCCTCGTTCTTGGAGAATATCAAAATGTCATCGATGAACACCACGACAAACTTGTCCAAATATTCCATAAACACTTTGTTCATCAAATTCATGAAGTAAGTAGGAGCATTAGTCAAACCAAAGGACATGACTGTATACTCGTACAAGCCATACCTTGTGGTGAAAGTTGTTTTGGGTATATCTTGTTCACGAATTTTCAACTGGTGATACCCTGATCGAAGATCGATCTTGGAGAATACTTTGGCGCCTACTAGCTGATCAAACAAGTCATTAATCATCGGCAGAGGGTACTTGTTCTTGATAGTCACCTCGTTCAAGGCACGATAATTGACTACCATTCTCAAGGTTTTATCCTTCTTCTCCACCAAAAGAACTGGGGCTCCCCAAGGTGAAGAACTTGGGCGAATATATCCCTTGTCCAATAGCTCCTTAATCTGCTTCTTGATTTCAACTAAATCATTTGCGGGCATCCGATAGGGTCTCTTGGAAATTGGGGCTGTCCCTGGTAGTAGCTCTATCAGGAACTCAATCTCTCTATCTGGTGGCATGCCTGGTAATTCTTCCGGTAATACATCCGGAAAGTCTTTTACCACCGGTACTTCCTCCTGAACAACTCCTGTGAGGGAATTTAACCGATCACCCATACGTGTGCGTCGGGATACATACTTAATCCTCTTGTTCTCCGGGGTGGTGAGTGAAACTGACTTGCTAGGGCAATCAAGATTTCCTTCATACTTGGTCATCCAATCCATGCCTAGGATTACATCCAATCCCTGGGATTCTAAGACGATAAGGTCGGTGGGAAAAACATGGTTTCCTATGTGAAGTTTCAGGGCATGGCATCCTACCCCTGCCATCATCATACCTCCTGGGGAACAGACCTTAATGGGCTGACTAAGGGTTTTGGTGGGCAAACCATACTTATCCACAACTACCCTTGATATGAATGAATGAGTTGCACCGGAATCAAAAAGTACTGTAACTGGACGTGAATGCAATAAAAACTTACCAACCACAGTCTCGGGTTGATCATAGACTTCTTCCACGTCGAGGTGGTTCACCTGGGCACGAGGAAACGGATTTGGCTTCTTGGCTGCGGAGTTGCCGTTTCCATTTCCCTGCTTGCTCTGGGGACACTCAGTAGCATAGTGCCCTGTCTTCTGGCACTTGAAACAGGTGATGTGGCTCAGATCCTTTTGAGTAGGAGCGTGACGATGCTGGTTGTTGTTCCCATTCCCATTGTCAGTCTTGAAGTTGCCATGGTTGGGACGGGCATACCCATTTCCTCCATGGTTGTGCACGGCATGAGTGTGCTTTCCAAACTTACCGGTCCCTGATCCGGTATTCCCTGAGTACGGAGAGTAGCGGGGCTTCTGATGAGCTATAGAGTTAAACTTCCCCTGAGTGTACTTCCTCTTGCGGTTCTCAATTTGCTGTTGTTTACCCTCCAGGATGAGGGCCTTGTCCACTAGCTCTTGGTAGTTGTTGAAAGTAGCCACTACTAGCTGCATGCTCAACTCATCGTTGAGTCCTTCCAGAAACTTCTCTTGCTTGGCCGCATCATCGGCCACGTCTCCTGGTGCATATCGTGCCAATGTGCTGAAGTCGTCCACGTACTGGGCCACGGAGCGACTACCCTGGCGCAAGTTGCGAAACTCGCGCTTCTTCAGACTCATAGCTCCAGCTGAGACATGTGCGGTGCGGAAAGCTTGCTTGAACTGCTCCCAAGTTACATCAGCAATAGGATATGTGGTGGTATAGTTCTCCCACCATGAAGCTGCTGGTCCATCCAGTTGATGTGCGGCAAAGCGCACTTTCTCAGCATCAGTACATCCAGCGGTGACGAGTTCTCTCTCCATCTTACGGAGCCAGTCATCTGCCACAATGGGCTTAGTGCTGCTGGAGAAAGTTGGAGGGTTCAACCTCAGAAAACGGGTGAGATTGTCAGCCTGGAGTGGATGGTGGTGGTTGTTGTTCTGGTTGTTGGTCTAATTATGGATCAATAGCTGCATCAGTGCATTCTGCTGTTGAAGGAGTTGCGTGAGTTCCGGCGGGAAGGTGAAGTCGGACTCACGTTGTGGAGGCATCTTGCTGTTTTCAGAGGGGTGAGAATTAGAATAAAACAAGGGCCTAATAGAGGAAATTCACTACCCATATGCAATGCAACAAACATATCACACCAAACACTCATTCATTTATTCAATCAAGGATTCAAACATCGAGAATACAAGTCTCAATCGAACTAAACATCGACCTACGCTTTAACGACGAAAATGAAGATACATGGGGGCATAACTAAAGTTGTCCTCAGAAGTACATGGTGACTGAGCCTCCTCCAGTGCTTCTCTCCTCATAGTCATCATCGTCGCTGATGAAAGGAGCCAAGTCTCCCTCAGGATGAAGATTTTCACCCATGTCCATCTGTTCCTCCAAAGTGGCGATGCGAGTGTTCAGCTTGTCGATCCTCTCTAAGAAATCCTTCACCTCATACTCATGCTCGTACTCGGCTTCCCGTAAGTCGGCTTCGAGGTCAATCTCATGGTTCATCAGCCTCTTGATCGTCTTCGTATCAGCACAAACTCGAAGCTCCAGAGTCCTGATGTGAGTCTCCAAGGTCTGGATATAGGAAATGGTGGTGTCTACAGTGGGAGTGGTTATGATGTTTCCATTGGCATCCCTGCGACAAACCACGCTGTGTCCTGGTGAAATGGTTCCACCTCTGTATTCCTCCTGAATACGTCCAAGGGCACGATGAATGGCAATGTTTCTTCCAAGTATCCAGCTGGGTGCCACAAACTTGAAGTCGATGGGTGCCTTCCGATTCCCAAAGGTCTTCCCTGGGATGTGCACCTCGATCCTGTAGCGTCCATCTTGTGGAAAGGACATGATAGGGGTCCCGGTGATGCTTGGCAAAGCAATCCTCACGTCCTTGACGATCCTCATCAGCTCCTTACCAAAGGGCATCGTTGCGTCAGGCTGGCAAAACTCCGTGATCAACACTGGGATGAAGGTGGCCATATATAAATTTTGAAATAATCGGAGAGAAGTCAGAAACGAGTAGATGAGAGTATAAGAAAAAAAGGAAAAAAATAAGTCCTAAGGCTTTCCAATCCTAGAGGTTACGTCCTACGGTCAGCGTGTGTTCCGATACCATTTCTACAGCGACCCGACCTGAAAGGTCGAATCTCCGGTGTTTTCGTACCATCCCAAGATCATGCTGGTACACACACGGTACATTAATATATATATCAAAGGGAAATCACACAACATTTATTAATCGTAAATCTCATATCGAGTCCTTTATTACAATAAAGATTACAATAAAGTGGATGAAGGCCAACTCATGAGAATATCTAAATCTTGTGGAAGCATCGAAGGTAGATGAGTCCATCTGACTCCAAGGGCATCTCACCGAGCGTAGAGCGTATCCTCACTCCTGGTCGGAAAAGTACTCTGCAACATGATACGTTGCAGCCGTATAGGTCAGCATATTGAATATGCCGGCAAAGTCACAAGAGAGGGGTGAAAAGATAATCATCTAATCTACATGCATATATGGCACGGTAGTAAGTTTTTGCGTAAAGCCAATTTTCCTACAACAAGAGAGGGCTAAGCAAAATTATTACTAAGTTGGTTGATTAAGGAGATGGTTCCACCAACCAATTCTCATACCCAAGTTATTAATACCCACATCATCATATTAATTGTGTTGAGAGTTCCGAAAGTTTCAGTTCCTTTGGCTCAAGTCGTCCATGACCGTGGACACGGCTAATCGATTAGGTTTGAGTACTCTGCAGAGTTTTGCACACGTTCCCCACAAGATTTTGTCGCCTCCGTTTGATTTCTCGCACTTCAGGGTGTTTGAGAAACGGATGACCAAAACATGGTCTTCCAAAGGGTTTCCCTGCGACTCTGTCGGTGCCCATCCTTTCCTACCGTTCTTCTACATCTCGTAGCACCGCCTGTCCAGGGTCACCACGATATGCAACCAAGCCAGAGCCCATAATGACTTGTGGCTGTGCAGGTAAGCCTTGGGTCTTGAAGCATCCATCCATCTCTTTGTGCCTGGGTGGACCTTTCCGCGTGAATACTAGCCATCTCCAGCAACACCTAGGCAAATCCACTGGTTTCTCCAGGGTGCCGTTCAACCATCATCCACCAAGAGGTATGTTGAAAACTCGGAGTCTTGAAGTCTTGATCATTATGTAGGTCTTGTAATTAATCTCACAACTCTCATGAATCGCACAACCAACCCCGTCTACTAATAGCATAGCAAAAACATAAAACAATGTTTCCCGGGGCCAATGTGTCAAAGGGGTTAAGGGGGGGTACCTACCACATGATACTACAACAAGTAACCAAGTTTCCAATTACCTACTTTGCATGAAATTGGGGGGGATGGTAGAACACATGCAATAAAAACATGGGTAGAGATGATCAATGTGACTTGCTTGATTGACGATCTTCGTACTCGAGGGACTCTAAGTAACAAGCCTCGCACTCCGGATAATCTAAGGAAGCAAACAGGAGCACTCAATAAGCATAGAATAAAAATATTGTAACTCACAAAATCAGCAAGGAATTAGAATCACTCAAGACAAACAATGCACAATCACATGGAAAGAAAAACAACACTTAGTTTGGTTTTCTAAAAGATGATGGGTAAATTACTACTAACATAAGAAAATTATTTGTACTAACAAAACAATAGTTGACAGCAAGAAAACAATAAATTATTTTAATAACAGAATTAAATTCATTAAAGTTTTGTTGAGAAAAACTTTAGTAAAGTTTTAAAAGTTTGGTTGAACACTACTACATGAAGTGGCTAGAGTTTACTAAACATATAGTGAGCTAAACTATATTTTTATTAGTAAAACATTTTCCTAACAGAAAATAATTTACTAAAAACTTGTCTTAGAAAACATATTTTAATTATTTACAACTTTGTAAAAAGAATCTATTCCTAAACTAGTTTGTTTTAATCAAATTATACCTAGTTGAAAAATTAGTAGGGATTCCTATAACAATAAAGAAATAAACTAAGCAATTTTATATTTTTTATTAACGGCAAGTAAAAGACCTATTGTTTAAGCAACACAACCTACAAAAACAAATCATAACAAAACTGATTTAAACTAACTAAAAACTAAATTAACTAAACTATAATAACTAATAGGCAGAATCTGTTTATAGCTAAAACACTAAACAAATACCTCCTAAAAATCCTCAAACTAAGCAATCTTATAGTCCTAACTAATACCAAGCAGTAGCAAAAACATTCATATCAAAATCTATTTTCAAACTCTAGTTATACAAATTTGAGTGATTTGAGAAAATTTGATTAAATTCAAATTTATAGTTCAAATTTAAAATCTAAAACTACAGGGTGAAACTACATGAAATAAGTGAGCCAATGCAAAAAGAATTAGCTCAAAACACTAAACAGATTAAAAGATATAAACAAAACAAAATCCTAAAATATTCTGTTAACTAAAAACAACAGAAAAGAAAAACTAAAAAAAATGCATCGGCCAGGGTGACGTGGCGACCTGTGAGTGGCTAAGGGGGGTGTGCGAGCGGGTGTTATGGGCAGTCGACTGAACCGAGAAAAAACGGTTTGCGGAGTTAAGTCGTCTAATCAGGGCCGTTCCCTGTCGATCCTACGGTCTAGAGGGGGCCGATGACTTACCGGAGAGGGGAAGGGGTCTCCGGCGAGGCTGGCGGCGGCCGGTGGTCGAAGGAGTCATCGAAGATCGCTCCGATGGTCGAGGGAGGCGACGGAGAGGCTCGGGCGGCTGTGGCTGACGTCCGGCGTCGAGTGGTGGTGCTGGAGAGGCGCGGGGACGACCGACGCGACGGGCAGGAGCTCCGGGGTGGCTCGGCCGGCAGGAACTCCGGCGAGGTGGCATGAGCGTTCTGGCACAGGGGAGAGAGGGGTTCGGGGGGAATGGAGAGAGGAGGGGTAGGGGCTACTTATAGGGTGCTCGGGTGGGTGCGGGGAGGAGAGAGGAGGGAGATCCGGGGCGATGGAATCTCGGCGACGGCGTCGCGCGCGCGAGGAAGGGGATGGCCGCGTGATTTTCGGGATCGGACGGGTGGGTCCTGCTGTCAGCGAGGGAAGAAGCGGCGAAGGCGCGTCGGTCGACGCCTCATAATTAATTCGCGAATAAATGCCCGTGGGCCGGCCCGTTTAAATACAAATCCGTTACTCTTTTTAATATCCAGAGCAGTAAAACCTCTTTAAAAGCATTCAAAACATTTCCAAATATAGGAGTATTATATATCAAAATTAACAAAATAATAAATGCCATTTATTTAACATTTGTATTCTGTCATTTGAACATTTGAAAAAAATAATATTTTCAGAAATTGCCTATTTGGTTTTAAAACCTTTTGCAAATATTTTTTTAAAAGACCCCCTGGTTTTTATAGCTCAAATTAATCATCAAGAAGACCCTGGTGTGGAGTGTCATGTTACTCCCCTCTTATTTTGAACATTTTACCAAGGTTTTCAAATAGGTGAAAGCAACATAGGGGAAGTAGAAAGAGGCTTTCAGAAAGTCAGAAGAAGCATTTCAACAATTCCATACATTCAAGCAATGATGATGATGATGCATAGCTATATTTCATAACATTCCAAAATGGAATTTTGGGATGTTACACCCGTCCTACGGTTCTATTTTTGAAACGTGGTAGTGATTTGTTCGTGGGGAGGAGAAATGGTGTGGTGGTGGATGCGTGAATGGTGAGAAGGTGAAGTGGTGGAGAGGAAGAAGAAGGTGGAGAGGAAGAAGAAGGTGGAGAGGAAGAAGAAGGGCACTCACGCGTCAAAGGTATAATTTTTTTCTGTTAGTTTAGTTTAGTTTTTTGTTAGTTTTTTGAATGTACGTAAAATTAGTTTAGGTTATTTTTAGTAGTGTAGTTATTTTAGGTTACTTTTATTAGTGTAGTTATTTTTATTAGTGTAGTGATTTTAGTGTATGTTTTCCGAGCGTAGGTTTAGTTAGTGTAGTCATAGTAGTGTCGGTTTATTTTTGTGAAGTTCATTTAGTGTAGGTTTATTTATAATACGTGGGTATATTTTAATGTATGTTTTATTTTAGTGTCGATTTATTCGTTGCGAATAATGAGAAGCTGGCAATGTCTGACAAGTTAAAATGTCTGAATCCGTAAATTTGATTGTGTTTTACGGCCCTGGTAATGTTCGATATAATGATTTGGGGGTTGATCTTAGCGAGTTTAAAAGAGGCAAGATGCCACTTTCAGACCCGGACAGACTAGACATTAGGCAGTTGAAGCACTAATTGACAACTAGTTTTGGCCTGGATCCTGAAGTTTATTCCGTCAGTATTCATGCCGTGTGGACCAAATCCTGTAAAAATGTGGAGTGGGATTTGATTCCGATAGATAGGAGCCAACACTGGTTGTCTCTGTTAAGTCATTGTAGAGACCAAAGAATCCATCTGTCTGCCCTAGTGCAACCGGTGGCGAAGGAGGAGAATATCGTACCACCCACCGTGGGGTATGAACCAGGCCAGAGTAGTCAAGTGGCTAACGAGATTTTTGTATCTGGGTCATAGCCACCGGATGTGAATGCTAGCCAGGCCGAGAAAGAGTCAGATTATGTGCCACACAATGTTAGTGGTCATGCTGCTGGTCAGAGTATTCAGTCGATAGTATTAGCTGCCTCTGGTGTTGCTGATGGGGCTGAGGAAGGCGATGAAATGCAGAGGGTGATGGAGGAAGAGGACGAGGATGGGATTGCAGATGAACTTGATTCTGAAAATTCCGAGGATGAGGAAGAGGTACCAATTCCTGCTACATGGGAGCAGGACATATCCGCATGCTTTACTGTCAACGATGGCCATGAGACTCCATGTCATATAATCTGAACCAAGTCAAGATCGGGGCTATGTTTGACACGAAGAAGAAAATGAAGTATGCGGTGATAAAGTGGGCTATGTCTACCCAGAGCGTTTTCCGGACACACACATCCAGTCCAACGAAATATACCGTGAAGTGTGTTGAATCAGGTTGTCTTGCGAAGGTGCACGCCCACGTGCCAAAGTATAACATCCACTGGGTTGTGACAAATGTTTTCCCGCATAATTGTGTTTGGAAAAACATGTTGGTTCGTCATCCAAACCTTACTTCAACTCTCATAGCGCAACTCATGTATACTGAGATAGTGACGAAGAAAGATATAGAAGCAAAACACATCCAGACAGCAGTGAAGGTCAGATGGAAGTATGACATTCCATATGGGAAGGCTTGGAGGGCTAAGTAGAAGGCTATGGAGGAGAGGTTTGGGACGTTCTTCGACTCCGATGATAATGTTATCCGTCTCCTTGACGTATTGAAGGAGAGAAATCCCAGCACTTATGTTAACATTCAGCACACGAGGTTGGATAGTATACCAGATTACAAGGTGTTGAAACGAGTATTCTTCTCTTTCGATATGTGCATCGAAGCTTTCAGGTATTGTCCTCCTGTGATGTTTGTGGATGGTACATTCCTGACTGGACAGTACAAAGGGCAAATCCTGACTGCTATTGGTGTGGACGGGAACAACCAAATCATCCCACTAGCCATGGCATTTGTGGAGGGTGAGAACTTTCCGAGCTGGGTATGGTTCTTCCGGCAAGTTAAAATTGCGATCGTGAAGGACCGACCAAATGTGTGTCTCATTCATGACAGACATCTCGGTATATTGAAGGCCATGAAGACGCTGAGTAATCCAACTGCCGATGAGCCAACACCTTGGAAGGACTTGCAAAGTCGGTGGTGCATGCGCTATCTGGGTGCTAATTTTTTCTCGCAGTTCAAGAACAAACGGTTGACGAACTTGTTCAAGAAGTTATGCAAGCAGAACCAGCGGCGCAAATATGATTTTATTTGGTCAAAACTTGATGAGTTCACTAAGAAGCAGGTCCTTGTTAGGAAAAAAATGGAGAAAGACCAGGTTAAATTAACTGCACTCATTGCGGAGCTTGAGGAGCCAGTTGGTCTTTGTGACTTGCCAGCAGTTGACCCTCCTAATACGAAGAGAAAGAAGGGCAGGGCAATAAAGAATTTTTCTGAGTGGATAGAGAAAGAGCCTCCAGTGAATTGGTCTTTGCTGCATGACACCCATGGAGCTAGGTATGGCCACATGACAACCAATCTTGTAGAGATCTATAACTTTGTACTCAGAGGGAATAGAGCATTGCCACTGACAGCTATTGTGGAGGGCGTATTCCATGGCACTGTGTGATATTTTAGAGAAAGGCATGAGTTAGCAAAGAAGCATATTGCAGATAATCATAACACTCCTTATTGTAGCCTTGTCATGGAGTACATGACTGAGAAGATAAAGAAAGCAAAAAAGCACATTGTCAAACTCATAGGTAATCAGGAAAGGAGGTATGAGATTCAGCTACCTACTGATGGTTTTGGTTCTGCAAATGAGGTGAAGACATATGAGGTTACAATTGGAGCAGAATTTTATCCAACTTGTGAGTGTACATGCAACAAACCAAAGTTATTGCACTTGCCTTGCTCACATGTTTTGACTGCTTGTGGCCAGATTCAGTTGGACGTTGTCTCCTTCGTGTCTTCATACTATTCAAAGCAGGCAGTATTCAATGTCTCGACAGGTGAGATGACAGGGTTTAGAGTCTTCGGGAATTTCAACAAGGTAAACGATGGTGATAGAGTATACATCCCGGATCCTGCACTACGGCGAACTAGCAGGGGCAGGCGTAAGGTAAAGCGCATACGAAATGATATGGACCAATCTGAAGCTGGTGGAGCAACCAGACAATGTTCGCTCTACGCGGCTTATGGGCATAGGATGAAATATTGCCCCGACCTGAAGAAAGACGGTGCTTCCACATCGACGACTGCAGCAACAGTTGCAAGAGGTGGTCCTGGGAGTCGTGGTGGACGAGGCTCTCGAGGCCGAAGGGGCGGACGAGGAATACATAACTCTGAAGCTGCATAATATGTCGGACTATGTTTTTATTTTTACTATGTCGGACTACGTTTTTATTTGTAATATGTGTGCACTATGTTTTTATGTGTAATATGTGAGACTACGCTTTAATGTGTAATATGTGAGACTAAGTTTTTATTTGTTATATGTGAGACTATGTTTTTATTTGTAATATGAAAACATCTAAGTTTTTATTTTTAATATGTGTGGACTATGTTCTAATTGCAGATATGGCTTCGTATCCGATGCTTAATGGCAATATCGATAGAGGTCACCGAGGCGCGCTTACGGAATCGGGCACGAACTTAGACGTGTTGATCACTCGCACCCCAAAGTCTAACTGGAGGATACACCCTTCATGGGTGGATAGGTATGTGTCGGTATAATCACTTACTATGTTTGACATCGCTTTGATAGAAGCTAATTGTAATCTACATTCTGTTTATTTTGTAGGTTGAACTGGGCTGGACTATTACCCCTGGCACGACTGGTTGAGGGTACATTGGATGAGTGGGTTGATCATCCGGACTTGGATGACGCAAGTGAACCAATGCAGTTGCACAAGAGGCAAGTATCACGCTTCTCTTACGACAGGTCACTCCTTAGCTGCGTGGTATATAGATGGAGACCAGAGACACATACGTTTCACTTTCCCTGGGGAGAGATGGCTCCTACTTTACAGGATGTGTCCTACTTGTTGGGATTGCCTCTGGCCGGTGCTACCATAGGACCTTTAGAGGTAGAAACTGATTGGCTAGCATCTATGCATTCCCATTTTCTGGCTGCGGTGCCAACTACCAAGACACTAGACAACGATCGGCACATGCCTCTTTTCAGGTGGTTGAGCGAGTTTCAGATTGTCGCCTTAGGATATCCCACTTTTCAGTTGTCAGAGGCACAGATTGACTGGTCCCTAGAGGCATATATTATTTGGTTGTTTGGCAAGACAATGTTCACAGAGAACCACACGACCACTGTAGATGCACGACTGATCGGTGTTGCACGAGAGACAGCTGACGCACATTCCCTAGAGGACATTGTGTAGAGGAGTTTTGGTGCTGCTGTGTTAGCAGCTACTTATAGAGGCCTGTGCAAAGCTTGCCAGTTGAGGTCAAGGAAATCTGGTCTTCTCGGATGTCCACTATTGTTGCAGCTTTGGTCATATGAGAGATTCCCTATTGGTCGACCCTACGTCAGCGCTGACAAACCTTTTGGTAATGAGGACATGGCTGGACATTACGTGCCTTCTATCGACGACTTGCCTACTATGGGATCTGTTTGGGCACGGAGAGAGGTATTTTCATTATTAACAATATGAATTAGTAATGTTTATTTCTCGCTATTCAATATTATGTACTAATGTTTGTTGTCATGCACAGAGACAGTTTACGCCTGGCCAGGTGAGGGGCTGCTACCCCTCCTTCACGGCGTAGTTTGATAGTCTGCACGAGGATCGGGTTATATGGGAACCATACACCCGTAATGCTATTTCAGAAAGGTACTCAGGTGGGATTTCTGGATTCTGCACTAGAGATCACCATTATTGGATGACCAAGGCCAAGTTGGTGTTTGACGTGACGGTTGAGGAGATGGCTATTGATAGGGTGATGAGACAGTTCGGTCTGTGCCAAGAGCCTGACATTCCGGTTATTTTACAATTACCAGATCACGTGCACAAGTAAGTAATACTACTTTGGTTCTCAGCTCTGCATTAATAGGATGTTGAGTCAGTTCGGTCTACTTATAGCTATTCATGTTACGTGCATTTCAATCTCAGGTACAGTCGCGTAGGAGGAAACAAGTCTCAGGCTTCTTGGTTTCGCGACATCAGTCCTTACCTCGAGGAATGGACTACTACCCCGACAAATATCTGGGATGAAGTTCGTGTCTTTGACTGGGACAAGTTCGGGTTGTATGTGAAGCGTTACAGACAGAGCACGAGGATCTACTTGGTTCCATCATCTGCTCCGGATCAGATCCTAGTTCCTCTCGCCAGCGATCTGTTCCCAACTTCCTCAGTTGTGGGAACCAGACACCATGCCGTATGTCCTCAGTTTTTCTCACATGCTACGTTTTCCCTATACATGAACATGTACAATTGGTTAACTTTCTGCGTATAGGGTGAATTGTCAACTCAGGCACTAGAGGAGGTTACCGCTTTGGTGGACCGCGTTGACAGAGGAGAATATATCCTGGAGCGAGAGCAAGCAACAAGGTTGAAGAGTCTTCAAGCGAAGATACGCGGGATCGTCGCAGCTGTTACATGTAGACGATCTTCCGATGTTGTTCACACTCGTGCAGCACATCGTCCGCCACGCCCCACTCTGCAGCGTTCAGAACCTCGACCTTCACAGCCAGGGAGCTCCTCCTGGCAACAGGCACCTCCTTCGCAGCCAGGGAGCTCCTCCTGGCAGCAGGCACCTCCTTCACAGCCAGGGAGCTCCTCTCGGCAGCAGGCACCTCCGTCACAGCCCGGGAGCTCCTCCTGGCAGCAGGCACATCCTTCGCAGCCCGAGGGTTATTTCTACCAACAGCCACCTCCTTCATAGCCCGGGGGCTATTTCTACCAGCAGCCACCTCCTTCACAGCACGGGGACTCTTCCTGGCTTCAGCAGATGGACCTAGGTAACTTAACTTTGTACATTCTTTTACAAAATTTGGCCTCGTAAGTCATTCATTGCATGCTTTAATTTACCAGCAGGCGGCAGCCAGTTGCAACCATTCATGACTTCAGTTCAGTCACCTGTATTTACTCCTCATGGTTCGTACATGGCTGGTGACGGCGAGGACGATGACCGTGGTGCATACACCTATGGTATCTCGGAGACAGTTCTTGCCACTCCACCACCACCATCGACGCAGGAGACTCAGACACCGACGGACGAGGTGTTCTATGGTCGTGGTCATCGTGACACTCGTCCACCGCCTCAGCGCTTATCGCCTTCCGGTCCATGTCCGAGGAAGCCCAAGATTCGTCGCAAGCCCTAGCAGTCATATGGTCATCTACGTACAAGACATGACTATCTATTTATGTATGAGACATATGTAGCCTTTATGTATCGGACATATTCATGTATTTGACATATTTAGCCTCTATGTATCGGGTATATTCATGTATGCGACATATTTATGGTTGAGACTTATTTGGTTTGTAGAGAGAACAACAGTAACACAAACCAAATTAAAATGCACTACATAAAACACCACTACAGAAAAATAGTTACAACTGAATTAAACGTTACAACTGAATTAAACGTTACAACTTAATTAAAATTCACTACATAAAACACCACTACAGAAAAATAGTACATGAAAAATGTATTACATGAATGCATCATCATCATCCTCCGTCGATGCAGATCTCTTCCCCTTTGTCCTTACAGAACTGTTGCCCATCGATTGTGCGGTCGTCTTCTGTAACATCCCAAACTTTGGAATGTTATAATAATTATTAGAATGATTGTTTGTTGCTTGAGTGAATTGAAATTGAGTGAAAATTTAAACTTTTTGAAACTTTTGAAAGTTTGATGAGAGGGAATGAAATGACTTTCCCAAAACTTTCACTCTGCATTTTGATCACCAGGAATTCAAATTCATTTCATCACAAAACCCCAGAGTGAAGATGACATGACTTCTTCCATTTAAAGAAATGAAAAGGGATTTGAAAATGGTTTGAATTCCCATTTGAAAATATTTCAAATTCAGAAACTTTATGCAACTCAATGACTTTCATGAGAGAGCATAATATGACTTCTTCAAATTATATGAAATATGAGTTGGGAGTTTAAAAGAATTTGAAAGTGCCTCTGAATTATTTTTGGAATCCATTTCATATTGGATCCTATTCAAATTTCAACATATGCAAAACCCCTTGTCAAATATTTTTAGAGTAGTAAAAGGACACTCCAAAGCCACGGGGGTTAATTGTGAAGTTTTTGAATCATAAAACCCAAGGGGTTATATGAAAAATATTTGCAAAAACAAATAAAGCCAATTAGGCAATTTTGTGAAAAAAAATATTTTTTTAGTATTTAATTTGACCAGATAAAAATGTTCATTAAATGGCATATTTTATTCTGATGATTTTGATATATAATACTCCTATTTTTGGAGCTAGATTATTTGCATTAAAGACTTTTGATTGCCTCTGTATATTTAAAATGGAAAGAATTTTGAAACAGATCGGGCCGGCCCACCCCACTTAATGCCGAATCGCTAAAATCTTGGCCGACCGACAGCACTGCTCCCTTCTCGCTCTCGCTGACAGGGGGACCCACTGTCCACTCCCGCACGCGCCGCGGTCGCCCCTTCCTCCCGCGCGCGCCGCCGCTGCCGCGACCTCCTCCTCGCCGGAATCCCCTCCCCCTTCCATTCCCGACCCCCTCCCCGGCCCTATCAAGAGCGGACCAGACCCCGCACCCGTTCCCCCGCGAGACCCCTCTCTCCTCGCCGAGACGCTGCCCAAATCCCTCGCCGGAGCCCCAGCCGCCACCGAACCACCCGACGCCCGTGCCCGTTGCCCCGGTTTCCCTCTCGCCCCGCCGACCCCACCGTTCGACGCCGGACGTCAAGCATCGCCGCCCGGACCACTCTGTCGTCGCTCTCGACCACCGGAACGCAGTCCCCATCGACCTCGCCGTTTCGGATCTCGCCGGATGTTCGCCGGAGACACCCCCTCCACTGTGAGCTCTCCTCCACCCCTCTCCACCGTAGGATCTAGATGGACGATCCAGATTAGCAGTTTTAAAATACCCGAACCGTTTTCTTTATGTTTCGGCCCTCCGCTCTATTGTCACCGCAGGACACCCCCACTAGCTAGTAGGAAGCTGCCACGTGTACACCCTCTCCGTTAGGAACCCTTTTTCTTTTTCTGTTTTAATTTCAAAAACAGAATAGTTTCTGATTTGTTTTGCTTATATCTTTTATATTTTCAACTATTTTAAATTGATTCTTTTTGCATTAGGTCACAAGTTTTATCTAGTTTCTGTAGATTCCAAGTTTGACCATGTTTGAACATTTAAATTTGAATTTAAACAGATTTGGTTTAAAATTTGTTTTCTGAATATCTTGATTTCTAAAATGTATTTTTCATTGATTCTTTTTGCTACTTGACACTAGTGATATTAGTTATCAGTAGGTAAAGTTTGAGAATTTTTAGAATAAATTTGATTAGGGTTTTAACTAGAAACAGTATCTGTTTAGTTTCCTATTAGTTTATTTAGATTGATTTACTTTGTTTTATTTTTGAAAATCTGATTTGATTTATCTTAAGTTTTAGATTTAATTTAGTTTTTTTGTTCCAATCTTTAGTAATTTACTTGCTGTTAACAAAAGTTAATTTGTTTAGTTTATAAATTTTCATGGTAGGGACCTATACCTTTTTTTTTGTATAGTTGAGTACAAACAAATTAGTTAGTAATAATTATTTTAACTAAATTATTTTAACTAATTGTTTTCAAAAGTTAATCTGTTAAGAAATGTTTTCTTAATAAAAATAATTTAGTTTTGCTCTATTATGATAGGAAAACTATATTCCTCATCATTAGGTAATGTTTGATAAAACAACTTAGTTTTAGTAGAGATCATTTTCACAAAAGTTTTAAATGATTTAATTATGTTTTAAAATAAATATTTTTTACTAATTCTTTTCTGTTAACTATTAGTTTGGTTACAAAAGAATATTTGTTTTAGTAGTGGTTTAGCCACCTAAACTTAGAGCCCATAGCTTTGTCTTGTTTTGTTGAGATACTCTAGTATTGCTAGTTGGAACTCTTGTTTGAAAATATTTTATAAATTGTTTTATAAGTTTTATTTTCTGTTAACTTAGTTGTTTCATAATTTGTTTTCTCTTAGTTTATGGTTGTGCTTGTAGTTAAGATCATTAGGCAAACACTTATGTTGTTTAGGATAACGTTTTCATAGTTTTACTTGTTCTTCAAAAGTAATTCTTTTTGCTAGTAAAATATTTACAAAAAAATCCTTTTGTTGTATTTTAATTTGTTATTGTTTTGTTACTATTGAAAATAGTTGTTTGTAGGGGAAAACTACTTTAGTTGCTTTTATGAAAACTTTCTTGATTTTAACTTTTGTCTTCAGTATTTCCTTCATCAACCTTGTTGCTTTTGTTCTTGTGTTATCTTGTGATTGTTAGAATTGATTGCTAGTACGATTGCTTATGTATGCAATGTTTGTTATATAGATTTTCATCGGAGAGTGACGAATAGTCTATCAAGTTATTTCTGAGAGCAATCTTTATCTTTATCTAGAGTACAGGCAAGTTCACTTTGACCATCTATTTCATACCCATGTTTTTATTGCATGTAGTGACATCATTCAGCAAATCCCTCCCGTAGTGTTATTGAAATTCTTGTAGTTGAGTAGAATGCATGAGGTAGGAACCCACCACTGGTTACTAAAGCCTCGGGAATGTTAGTTACTTTTATGCTATGCTAAAGTAGACGGGGTTTGGTATGAGTGTTCGTGAGTGGTGTGAAGAAGGACTCTACGTCAAGACGACAACTTCATGAAGGCATCTTCAAGACCTGCATCTTCAAGACCTCAAGACTTCGAGACTCGAGAAGACAAGTTTTCAATACACACTACTGGGTGAAGGATGGAATTGATGGGCACCCTGGAGAAACAAGTGAGTGGCCGGGATGCATGGAGAAGCGCCATGACATCTTGCGGAAAGCCTCACCCAGACTCAAAGAGAAGGATGAATACTTCATGCCCGGAAGCTTACCTGTGTAGCCACAAGTCATTATGGGCTCTGGCTTGGTTGATCTTTGTTGTGACTCTGCTGGGCAGTGCTACGAGATGTAGTCGACGTTAGGATTGGATGGGCACTGTCGGACAGTCAGGGAAACACTTTGAAAGACCATGTTTCGTTCATCCTGTTCTCAAACACCAGGCAGTGCGAGGACTTATCAGGAGGGAACGAATCTTGTGGGTAAAGTACACAACACTCTGTAGAGTTAAACCTAATCGATTAGCCGTGTCCCCGGTTACGGACAATTTGAGCTTCTAGACTTGGATCTATCTCTGAACTCTCAACACTGGACTGATAATTAATTGTGGGCAACTTAATGATACTTGTGGGCATTTGGACATCGGTTGGCGGAACCATGTCATGATAGGTAACTCTATAGTGAAAATTCCTGATATTCCTTTGTTGTAGGGAAAATAAAATCGGCTTTTACGCAAAAACTTAGACACAGAGCCACAAAGCCTTTGCATATAGAATAGTCTTTATTCTTCTGTTCTTCTATGGTGATCTTGCCAGCATATTCAAAATGCTGACCTACACGGCTGCAACGTCTCATGTTGCAGATACTCTTCTACGACGGGTAAGAGTACGATTCAGGGTTACGGTCCACACTCAACTTGTCGTTGGTGTTATTGGGACTCCACTCCCGTTGACTGTATCCGCTGCTATTTTAAGGTATATATCGGTTTTACGTTAATTACATGTGATTGCACTTTGATATATACATTGATGTACTGTGTGTGCCAGCATACTGATCCAGGGATGGCACAGAAAACACAGAGGCTTGACTCGTTTTGAGTCGGGTCGCTACATCTTCATCTTGGTACTCGGCATGAAGACGTCGTCTTCGTCCTCCGTCGATGCAGAACTCTTCCCCTTCGTTGATGTAGAACTCTTCCCCTTCGTCGATGCAGAACTCTTGCCCTTCGATGCAGAACTCTTCACCTTGCTGCTCGGCATGAAGAGGTCGTCCTCATCCTCACTTTCTGCTGACCATAAACCTGAATTATTCACAGCAATCCTGAGGTAAGCATCACCCTTGTGTAGTTGCTTTTGCCATCTGGCGTGCAACCTCAGAAGTTCTTTCCATATCTCCTCAAAAGTCCTGGGAGGCCACCCACTCCTAGATAATTGGTGAGCCAACTCATTCATTATGAAGTCACTATTAATGAGTTCCTCCCATGGAACTACTCTATCATTCATCTTGAAATTGGCAGCTAGACGAAGAAGACGGTCGGACATACCCATGTGAAAACTACGATCAAAAGGATAGTGAGGATGAGGAGGACGAGACATCTCCACAAAAGGATGGCGAGAGCGAGAGCGGAAGGATGGCAGAGCGAAAGGGAAAGGAAGTGCCTGCTCACCCTCCTTGTTGCGAATCTGGTTATATAGGCGGGAGAGAAAGTGGAAGACAATGGTGGGAACGAATGGCAGGAGAGAAAGTGGCAGGAGAGAAAGTGGCGGGAGAGAACCAATGCAGTTGCACAAGAGGCAAGTATCACACTTCTCACTGAAATTAAGATACAATTTGCTGGAATTAAGATACAATTTGCTGAAATTAAGATACAACTTGCTAAAATTAAAATACAACTTGCTGAAATTGAGTTACAAGAATATAAATCTACTGAGTCCAACGTGGATATTTTCCTTTTCCATTTGTAGCTTCTTCTGCTGCGTGGGCTGCATGAGCCCTTTCTTTTTTTCTCTACCTCTCAGCCTCACGGGCGTCCTCTCGCTACCGGTAGACCTCCACTAGTCGAAGTTGGTTTTCTTGGTTTTCTTCTTCATCTTAGCAAGAAAAGCCCTGTGCTCCACACAGTACTCTTGCCAAGCTCTCTCCCGCTCTGCTTTCTCCTCTGCTGCCGCCTTCTTGCAGCGCTCCTCCAAGTCCAAACTTGCCCATGCACAATGACTTCTTTCACGTATCTCAGTAACCGCCCAGTCCGGCTTTTTCGTGTCTATCCAATGATAGTACTGGCACAGGGGCGGAGGAGACTACAAAAGAAACAAAAATATAATAATCAAATCAACTGAAATATCAACAACGTGTTTATTTTGGGTGACTAAAACATACCGGAGGCATGATGTATGGTGAAGGACCAACGGGTGGATCTTCCTCATAATTAGCGCACATGAAAAACTTCATACCCAACCAATCTGAAAAATCCATCACCTCCTTCACCTTGCAGAGATCCCCGCACCAGCAACGAACTTCTTCCACCCCTGAGGAAATTTCGCACTCTTCCATTTGCTAGGCCTAATGCTTTGATCCGAACAAGGCAAACTCATAATGACTACCGGCCTGGTTTTTTCGAGTGTTGGTGGCCGATGGAGGAAGGCAGATACAATGCCCCCTTTTATAGGCAGATGACAACAACAATGGCGGGAAATCGGGCAGGAAAATTTGGCGGGAATACTTGGCGGGAGAGAATGGTGGGAGAGAATGGCGGGAGAGAAAGGCTGGAGAGAATGGCGGGAGAGAATGGTGGGAAAGAAAGTGGTGGCAGAGAATGGTGGGAAAAAGGTGGCGGCACAGTATGGCAGAAAATAATAAGGGGAATAATACGGCTTGCTGAAATTAATATACATCTTCCTAAAATTAAGATACAACTTGCTGAAATTAAGATACAACTTGCTGAAATTAAGACACAACGTGGATATTTTCTTCTACCTGGGCTGCAAGAGCCCTTTCTTTCTTTCTCACTGTGGCAGATAGCTAAAAACAACAGCTAGCTCCTATTCACGCTGTTTGAATGTTACGAGCATCAAATTGTTGACTTCAATAGACGATGCTAGCAGAAAATTACCGAAACCTTCCTTCTTCAACACCATTCGATCACCCAAGCCAATGAAGTAGGAACAAGGAATGCTCACAAATATATCATCATCTTCTGAATCCAAAGTAATTTTAGGAGTTAAAGAACTAGTCCTAGGAATAGCCACAAATTCCATCAAACTCTTGACAACCATGGTAGGAATAACCTGACAAAAACAAGCAAGTTATATGATCCGTCCTATGAACCAGCAAAGAACAAACAAATAAAAAAACTTGAAACCAAAGCTTACCATGTGTTGAGAAATAACATTCATGCGATCCATCCTATGAACAAAAGGAGTACACAAGATGTAGTTGTCATTAAAGAGCTGTCGCGACATGACATACATTTGATGATAATTCAGAGTGACACCACGACTATAAAAACAGTTGTCAACAAGTTTCCTTTGAGTTTCACTCAGATCCTCAAGAGCTACAAAAAATGATTTCACTAACTGAGATGAATAGATAAACATATCAGATGAAACAAATCTGAAAATTAGTCGAACAAATATCTTACCAACATGGGGTAAAGGAAACAACATAACACCATCCCGATGAAATTCGACACTAATATAAGTTCCATAGTGCTCAAGCATAACACTCATCATGTCACTATGGCGGAGACCATAATCATTCACAAGTTCCTCCTACGAAGGACCATGGAATTTACTGCTCATCCTACCATGTGTAAATATAACATGGTATAAGTTACCCTCACTGTTGTGCAGAGCAAGATCAATATCTGTGTCACCTCTCTGAATAGCTAAAGCTCTACACTCCTCAATGTACCAAGCAAGATGTGATCTAACACTGCACGGAACATACTGTTGGGGAACGTCGCATGGGAAACAAAAAATTTCCTACGCACACGTAAACCTATCCATGGTGATGAGCATCTACGAGAGGGAGAGTGTATCTACGTACCCTTGTAGATCGCTAAGCGGGAAGCGTTAAGAAACGTGGTTGGTGTAGTTGAACTTCTTCGCGATCCAAATCGCCGAGCGTCCCGCGATCCAATCACGAACCGTCCCGCGGACACATCATGATCTGTCCCGCGAACTCATCACGATCCGTCTCACGATCTTGATCACGATCTGTCCCGCGAACTTATCACGATCCGTTCCGTGATCACATCACGAACCGTCTCGCGATCTCAATCACGGTCCTTCCGATCTAGTGCCGAACAGACGGCACCTCCGCGTTCAGCACACGTGCAGCTTGATGACGATCTCCACCATATCGATCTAGCGAGAGGAGGTGGAGAGGAGAGAGAGTTCACCGGCAGCGTGACGGCGCTCCGGTGATGGTGGTGGAGCAATTCCGGCAGGGCTTCGCCTAAGCGCTGCAGAAAACCGATCTAGAGGAGAAACTATGCACCGGTGGAACGGGTAGCACGTGGCCGGAAATTCTGTCCAAAAACCACCCAATCCACTAGTATATATAGGAGGAGAGGAGAGGAGAGGCAGACAAAGCCTTTGGGTCGGCCGAAATAGGAGGTGGGAAGCAATCCTACTTCACCTCCAATCCTAGTTGGAGTAGGATTGTCTCCTATTGGCTGATTTTCCACTTTTTGCTTTAGGACTTTCTCTCCTGCGCCATGGGCCTTTGTGGCTGTTTTCCCAGCCCACTAAGGGCTGGTTATTATTCTCCCACATCCCATGGACCTCTTGGGGTCGAAATACCCCTCCCGGAGGCCTCCCGGTACACTACCGACACTCCCGGTACACTACCGATGAGCCCGAAACTTTTCCGGAAACCAAACTGGGACTTCCTATATATGAATCTTTACCTCCAGACCATACCGGAGCTCCTCGTGACGTCCGGGATCTCATCCGAGACTCCGAACAAACTTCGGTCACCACCATACATAACTCTAGACTACCGAAACGTCACCGAACCTTAAGTGTGCAGACCCTGCGGGTTCGAGAACTATGTAGACATGACCGAGACACCTCTACGGTCAATAACCAATAGAGGGACCTGGACGTCCACATTGGTTCCTACATATTCTACGAAGATCTTTATCGGTCGAACCTCTATGTCAAGGATTCAGTTAATCCCGTATAACGTTCCCTTTGTTCTTCGGTATGTTACTTGCCCGAGATTCGATCGTCGGTATCTCCATACCTAGTTCAACCTCGTTACCGGCAAGTCTCTTTACTCATTCCGTAATACAAGATCCCGCAACTAACAATTAGTCACATTGCTTGCAAGGCTTATTGTGATGTTGCATTACCGAGTGGGCCCCAAGATACCTCTCCATCACATGGAGTAACAAATCCCAGTCTCGATCCATGCCAACTCAACAGAAACCATCGGAGATACCTGTAGAGCACCTTTATAGTCACCCAGTTACGTTGCGACACTTGATACACACAAGGCACTCCTCCGATATCTGTGAGTTGCATGATCTCATGGTCATAGGAACACATACTTGACATGCGGAAAACAGTAGCAATAAACTGACACGATCATATGCTACGTTTGCAGTTTGGGTCTTGTCCATCACATCATTCTCCTAATGATGTGACCCCGTTATCAAATGACATCTCATGTCCATGGCTAGGAAACCTTAACCATCTTTTGATCAACGAGCTAGTCTATTAGAGGCATACTAGGGACATGGTTTTGTCTATGTATCCACACATGCATCTAAGTCTCCGATCAATACAATTATAGCATGGATAATAAACGATTATCATGAACAAGGAAATATGATAATAACTAATTTATTATTGCCTCTAGGGCATATTTCCAACAGTCTCCCACTTGCACTAGAGTCAATAATCTAGTTCACATCACCATGTGATTCGCATTGTTATGAATCTAACACCCAACGAGTTCTGGGGCTCGATCATGCTTTGCATGTGAGAGAGGTCTTATAGTCAACGGGTCTGTAACATTCAGATCCGTGTGCACTTTGCAAATACCTATGTCAAACTATAAACACTGCTACCACACTCCGCTCGGTACTATTCCAAATGGCTGCTCCACTATACGTATCCAGATTGCTACTACGAGTCATCCGGATTAGTGTTAAAGCTTGTATCGACGCAACTCCTTACGACGAGCTCTTTATCACCTCCATAATCGAGAAACATCTCCTCAGTCTCTTAGTTACTGAGGATAATCTTGATCGTTGTCCAGTGATCCACTCCTGGTTCACTCTTGTACCCCCCGACGGACTCATGGCAAGGCACACACAGATGCGGTACACAGCATGGCATAATATAGAGCCTATGGCTAAGGCATAGGGGATGACGTTCGTCCTTTCTCTTTCTTCTGCCGTTGTCGAGCTTTGAGTCTCACTCAACTTTCACACCTTACAAATCAGGCGAGAACTCTTTCTCTGACTGATCCATTTTGAACTCTTTCAAAATCTTGTCAAGGTATGCACTCATTGAAAGTCTCATCGAGCATCTTGATCTATCTCCATAGATTTTGATGCTCAACAATTAGGTAGCTTCATCCAGGTCTTCCTTTGAAAATCACTTTCCAAATGACCATTTTATGCTTTCCAGAAACTCTACATTATTTCTGATCAACAATATGTCATCCACATATACTTATCAGAAATTCTATAGTGCTCCCACTCACTTTATTGCAAATACAAGTTTCTCGTAAACTTTGTATAAACATCAAAACTTTGATCACCTCATCAAAGCGTATATTCCAACTCCGAGATGCTTGCTTCAGTCCATGGAAGGATCACCGAAGCTTGCACACCTTTTAGCATCCTTAGGCCTGACAAAACCTTCTGGTTGTATCACATACAACCTTTCCTCAAGTAAACCGTTAAGGAAATGATGTTTTGACATCCATCTGCCAGATTTCATAATTGAAAACACAGCAACTGCTAACATAATTCCAACAGACTTTAGCACCACTACGAGTGAGAAAGTCTCATCGTAGTCAACTCCTTGAACTTGTCACAAACATCTTTGCAACAAGTCGAGCTTTACAAATAGTGACATTCACCATCAGTGTCTGTCTTTATTTTAAAAATCCATTTGTACTCAACGACCTGCCGTCCAACGAGCAAGTCTACCAAAGTCTACACTTGGTTTTCATACATGGATCCTATCTCGGATTTCATGGCCTCCAACCATTTGTCGGAATCCGGGCCCATCATCGCTTCTCCATAGCTCGTAGGTTCATCGTTGTCCAACAACATGACCTCCAAGACAGGGTTGTCGTACCGCTTAGGAGCAGTACACATCCTTGTCGACCTACGAAGTTCGATAGTAACTTGATCCTGAAGCTTCATGATCATCATCATTAACTTCCTCTTCAACTAACGTAGGCTTCACAGAAACAACATCCTGTGCTGCGCTACTCTCTCGTTGAACAAAGGTTTAACAACCTCATCAAGTTCTATCTTCCTCCCACTCAATTCTTTCGAGAGAAACTTTTCCTCGAGAAAGGATCCGCTTTAGTAACAAACACTTTGCACTTGGATCTGAGATAGAAGGTTCACCCAACTGATCTTAGGGTATTCTATGAAGATGCATTTGTCCGCCTTGGGTTCGACCTCATTAGGTGAAAACATTTTCCACACAAGTGTCGCAGCCCCAAGTATTAAGAAATGATAGCTTAGGTTTCTATCAAACCATAATTCACATGGTGTCATCTCAACGGATTTAGATGGTGCCCTATTTAAAGTGAATGTAGTTGTCTCTAATGCATAACCCCAAAATTATAGTAGTAAAACGACAAGAGACATCATAGCACGCCCCATGTCCAATAGAGCATAACTATGATGTTCGGACACACCATCACACTATGGTGTTCCAGGTGGCGTTTAGTTGTGAAACAACTTTCACATTGTCTTAAGTTGTATGCCAAACTCGTGACTCAGATATTCACCTCCACGATCATATCGCAGTCATTTTTATCTTCTTGTCACGATGATCTTTAAACTTCACTCTGAATTTGCTTGAACCTTTCAAATGATTCAGACTTGCGTTTCATTAAGTAAATATACACTATATCTACTCAAATCATCAGTGAAGGTAAGAAAATAACGATATCCACTGCACGCTACAAGACTCACTAGATTGCATACATCAACATGTATCATTTCCAATGAGTCACTTGCCCGCTCCATCCAACGGGGTCCTTTAGTCATCTTGCCCAAGAGGCATGGTTCGCATGTCTCAACCGATTCGAAATCGAATGAGTCCAAATATCCATCACCATGGAGTTTCTTCATGCGCTTTATACCAATATGACATTTTGCAGGAGTGCCACAAGTATGTGGTACTATCATTATTTAACTTTGTATCTTTTGACATCAATGTTATGAACATGTGTATTACTACGATCAAGATTTCAACAAACCATTCTCACTGGGTGCATGACCATTGAAGGTATTATTCATGTAAACAGAATAACTATTATTCTCTGACTTAAATGAATAACCGTATTGCAACAAACATGATCTAATCATGTTCATGCTCAACGCAAAATACCAAATAACATTTATTTAGGTTCATCACTAATCCTGAAGGTAGAGAGAGCGTGCGATGTTGATCACATCAACCTTGGAAACATTTCCAACACACATCGTCACCTCACCCTTAGCTAGTTCTCCATTTCTTCCGTAGCTTTTATTTCGAGTTACTAACACTTAGCAACCGAACCGGTATCCAATACCCAGGTGCTACTAGGAGTACTAGCAAGGTACACATGAATAACTCGTATATCAAATATACTTCTGTCGATGTTGCCAGCCTTCTTATCTACCAAGTATCTAGGGTTGTTCCGCTTCAGTGACCTCTCACCTCATAATAGAAGCACTTAGTCTCGGGTTTGAGTTCAACTTTGGGTTGCTTCACTGGAGCAGCAACTGACTTGCTATCCATGAAGTTTCCCTCCTTGCTCTTGCCCTTTTCGAAACTAGTGGTTTGATTAACCATCAACACTTGACGCTCCTTCTAGATTTCTACCTTCGCGGTGTCAAACATCGCGAACAGCTCAGGGATCAATACTTCTATCCCTGGTGTATTATAGTTCATCACTAAGTTCTAGTAGCTTTAGTGACAGTGACTTGGAGAACTATATCAATCACTATCTTATCTGGAAGATCAACCCCCACTTGATTCAAGCGATTGTAGTACCCAGACAATCTGAGTACATGCTCAACGATTGAGCTATTCTCCTTCATCTTACAGGCAAAGAATCTTGTTGGAGATCTCAAATCTCGCAACACAGGCACGAGCTTGAGATCACAATCTCTGCTCCTAGAACATCTCATATGTACCGTGACGCTCAAAACGTTTCGGAGCCTCAATTCTAAGCCGTAATGCATGACGCACTAAACTATCAAGTAGTCATCGAAACGTGCCTGTTAGATGTTCACAACATCTATAGACGACGCTGGAGGGGGTGGCGCACTGAGCGGTGCATTAAGGACATAAGCCTTCTGTGCAGCAATGAGGACAATCCTCAGATCACGGACCCAGTCCGCAATATTGCTACCAACATCTTTCAACTCTATTTGTCTAGGAACATATAAAAATTTAAGGGAGCTACAGCACGAGCTAGTAATCTACAACATAATTTGCAAAGACACTATTGACTATGTTCATGATAATGAGTTCAATTAATCATATTACTTAAGAACTCCCACTCAAATTGACATCCCTCGGGTCATTCGAGTGATACATGATCCAAATTCACCAACTCAAGTCCGATCATCACGTGAGTTGAGGTGGCTGCAATGGTGAACATCATTATGTTGATCATATCTACTATATGACTCATGTTCGACCTTTCAGTCTCTCGTGTTCCGAGGCCATGTCTATACATGCTAGGCTCGTCAAGTTTAACCCGAGTGTTCTGCGCGTGCAAATCTGGCTTGCACCGGTTGTATGTGAACGTAGAGTCTATCACACCCGATCATCACGTGGTGTCTCAACACGACGAACTTTCGCAACGGTGCACACTCGGGGAGAACACAGTTCATCTTGAAATTCAAGTGAGGGATCACCTTATAATGCTACCGCCGTACTAAGGAAAACAAGGTGCATAAAAGGATTAACATCTCATGCAATTCATAAGTGACATGATATGGCCATGAACTTGTGTTTAAGATCTCCATCTTCGAAACACCGGCATGATCTCCATCGTCACCGGCACAACACCATGATCTCCATCATCTTGATCTCCATCAATGTGTTGCCATTGGGGTTGTGGCGCCAGCCCTGCTTCTACTTCTGTTGCTACCGCTTAGCGATAAAGTAAAGCATTACATAGCGCTTAATGATTGACACGCAGGTCATACAATAATTAAAGACAACCCTAAGGCTCCTGCCGGTTGCCGTACTCAACGACATGCAAGTCGTGAAATTCTATACATCACATGATCATCTCATACATCACATATATCTCATCATGTAATTGGCCATATCACATCACAACATACCCTGCAAAAACAAGTTAGACGTCCTCTAATTGTTGTTGCATGTTTTACGTGGCTGCTATGGGTATCTAGCAAGAACGATTCTCACCTACGCAAAAACCACAACGGTGATACACTAGTTGCTTTTCATCCTTCTCAAGGACCACCTTTGTCGGAGCCGATCCAACTAAAGTGAGAGAAACTGTCACCCGCAAGCCATCTAGGCAACAAGTTGCGTCGAGGGAACCGGTCTCTCGTAAGCGTACGAGTAATGTTGGTCCGGGCCGCTTCATCTCACAATTCTGCTGAACCAAAATCCGACCAAGGGAGGAAGCAATCTAAGCATCAACGCCCAAAAACCTTTTGTGTTCTACTCGAGATCTCATCGAACCATCAACCTAGCTCATGATGCCACTGTTGGGGAATGTCGCATGGGAAACAAAAAATTTCCTACGCACACGCAAACCTATCTATCGTGATGAGCATCTACGAGAGGGAGAGTGGATCTACGTACCCTTGTAGATCGCTAAGCGGGAAGCGTTAAGAAACGCGGTTGGTGTAGTCGAACTTCTTCGCGATCCAAATCGCCGAGCGTCCCGCGATCCAATCACGAACCGTCCCGCGAACACATCATGATCCGTCCCGCGAACTCATCACGATCCGTCTCACGATCTTGATCACGATCTGTCCCGCGAACTCATCACGATCCGTTCCGTGATCACATCACGAACCGTCTCGCGATCTCGATCACGGTCCTTCCGATCTAGCGCCGAACGGACGGCACCTTCGCGTTCAGCACACGTGCAGCTTGATGATGATCTCCACCATCTCGATCCAGCGAGAGGAGGTGGAGAGGAGAGAGAGTTCACCGGCAGCGTGACAGCGCTCCGGTGATGGTGGTGGAGACATTCCGGCAGGGCTTCGCCTAAGCGCTGCAGAAAACCGATCTAGAGGAGAAACTATGCACCGGTGGAACGGGTAGCACGTGGCCGGAAATTCTGTCCAAAAACCACCCAATCCACTAGTATATATAGGAGGAGAGGAGAGGAGAGGTAGCCAAAGCCTTTGGGTCGGCCGAAATAGGAGGTGGGAAGCAATCCTACTTCACCTCCAATCCTAGTTGGAGTAGGATTGCCTCCTATTGGCTGATTTTCCACTTTTTGCTTTAGGACTTTCTCTCCTGCGCCATGGGCCTTTGTGGCTGTTTTCCCAGCCCACTAAGGGCTGGTTATTATTCTCCCATAGCCCATGGACCTCTTGGGGTCGAAATACCCCTCCCGGAGGCCTCCCGGTACACTACCGGCACTCCCCGTACACTACCGGCACTCCCCGTACACTACCGATGAGCCCGAAACTTTTCCGGAAACCAAACTGGGAGTTCCTATATATGAATCTTTACCTCCGGACCATTCCGGAGATCCTCGTGACGTCCGGGATCTCATCCGGGACTCCGAACAAACTTCGGTCACCACCATACATAACTCTACACTACCAAAACGTCACCGAACCTTAAGTGTGCAGACCCTGCGGGTTCGAGAACTATGTAGACATGACCGAGACACCTCTACGGTCAATAACCAATAGAGGGACCTGGACGTCCACATTGGTTCCTACATATTCTACGAAGATCTTTATCGGTCGAACCTCTATGTCAAGGATTCAGTTAATCCCGTATAACGTTCCCTTTGTTCTTCGGTATGTTACTTGCCCGAGATTCGATCGTCGGTATCTCCATACCTAGTTCAACCTCGTTACCGGCAAGTCTCTTTACTCATTCCGTAATACAAGATCCCGCAACTAACAATTAGTCACATTGCTTGCAAGGCTTATTGTGATGTTGCATTACCGAGTGGGCCCCAAGATACCTCTCCATCACATGGAGTAACAAATCCCAGTCTCGATCCATGCCAACTCAACAGAAACCATCGGAGATACCTGTAGAGCACCTTTATAGTCACCCAGTTACGTTGCGACACTTGATACACACAAGGCACTCCTCCGATATCTGTGAGTTGCATGATCTCATGGTCATAGGAACACATACTTGACATGCGGAAAACATGCATCTAAGTCTTCGATCAATACAATTATAGCATGGATAATAAACGATTATCATGAACAAGGAAATATGATAATAACTAATTTATTATTGCCTCTAGGGCATATTTCCAACACATACTACAACAAGAATGGAAGCAAACATCATAATCATATAAACAAAGGAATTTGAATATGCCACAGTCAGATAATCAAGACATAGAATCTTACAACACGTCTTGAACATCGCCGATCCAGCACCACAATAAATACAGACGCACCGGAATCAACAACAACACAAGGGCCACCTGGAGCTCGGCAAAATGGGCAAATAAGAACTAAATCCACTACCGACTTCAGAGTTCTCATTCGATTGAGTTCGAAGCCAAAAAAATACCGTAGGCCGGTAGAGAGCACCCTGATCTATTGTTTACGTGGGTACGATAACAACATGGGTGGTCGAGCAAAGAGATTGACGAGGTGGTGGAAGCGGCGGAGAGCAACGGGAGTGAGAGGTGGAGAGGGGCATGCTACTAGACGGGGGAGGGTGAAACGAGTGGTCGGAGGAGGAAGAAAAGAAGCCCTGGGTCTTATCCAGGGGCCCATCGGCCTCCCTCTAGCCGACAGGTGGCCCATCGGCCTCCCTCTGGCCGACAGGTGCCTCTTCGGCCGCCCTCTGGCCGAAAGGGGGCTCTTCGGCCGGGTGTTGGCCGACAGTCACCACTTTGGCCTGGTGCTGGCCGACGGGCCCCTGTTCCGCCTGCTGCTGGCCGACAGGGTACTAATTTCGAAAAAAAGTCAACTCCTACAGCTGTTTTCAAAATTGATACAAAATCCATATTAGTTTTGAAAAAAATCGTGACTACGACCCCATAAATGCAGCAGTCGGCATCATAACAAAGTTCCATCATTGTTCATGACTTCTTCGTGCAAATTTCCTCCTTCGATCATAGGACGGAGATGCTAGGTGATGGATCAAGTGGTGTCTTCCACACATCAGGCAACGCGGCCTACAAAGGTCACGGTCAGGCTCACGGCAAAGGCTATCGCAAGCGAGGATGTAGGGGGCACGACCATGGAGATCGCCCTTCTCCTCCCACTGGCGGCGACGGTGGCTATAACAGTAAGAACGTGATCACCTAGAGTGCCAAATTTTCTTCAAGCATCATGCCGGTGATGCACGAGCATGCTGGTGGCTCTACGAAGAGAACGACTATCATGAGGAAAATGGGGTAAACACAGTCAAGAATTTCTATGGTATTGATACTAATTGAAATGCAGATACGGGTGTCACGAACCACATCACGGGGGTGCTCGACAAGCTAACAATGCGGGAAAAAATACAATGGAGCTTATCAAGTGCACATGACAGATGAATCTAGTATGGCTATTATCCATATTGATAGTTCAATTGTTAATGACCCCGTGAAGCTCAGTTGTTAAAAACCCTTATAAAAGATTTTCTTCTAAGCAATATTTTGCATGACCCGCAAACATAAAAAAAATATTTTCGCCATTCACCGATTTACTCTTGACAATAATGTTCTTATAGAGTTTCATCCTTATTATTATGTGACTGTGGACTTGAAAACAAGGAGAATCATTCTTAAGGGAGCGTGTTAAACAATAGGATTGTTCTACACGTTGTGTAATAGTCAATATGACCTCAACCTCCTATCATTATCTCTACCCCCTCAAACTTCTATCTGTAACGCGGAATCTGAGTGCTCGGTAATTTCCTTGTAAGCCACGTAGGGCAATTGCTATTTCAGTCCATAAATACCATGAGGATCCTTTATGATGGGGTAGGAATGCTTCCTTTTCAAAATATCCACTTCGGATAGTACAATGCTGAAAGGAAGTTGGCTCTCGACACTGTACTTGGTTTGATAATTGCTAAGGGCATGGCCAACGGGCCATGTTGGACGGGTGCCTAATGAGCCACATCGTCCGGCCGACCACCACCTCAGCCGAACCTGTTGCTTGCAGAGGGAAACGGTCTCTTGTAGAAGAGGACGCTTCCTCCCTGACAAAAGTACGAGGCGGCCGCTAGGGCATCACAGTGTAGATCCATCGCTCTGCCCAGCTCGTTGATTCAGATGCTTTTGTGCAATGGAGGTTGCATGTGTTGAAAAGTAAGCGAGAGAGAAAAAGCAAGAGGATGACATCATATGGAACAACTTTCGTTGGGTGATTGTAGCAGACACTATTGCTTCACTTAAATTTATCTAGTTGGAAGAGGTGAGGCAGAGGTAAGGTGATGCTTCCTTAGTACATGTCCTAAGACATTCGATCAACTCAGTTGACTTGGCCCACCTTTGTCCATCCCACTTTCCTTTTTCTCTTCTAACTTTTCTCTCATCTCTTTCCTCAAAGGTAAGTAGGCCTTTCTACATTCCTTTTCGAAACTAAAACCCTAGGTATGACCCTAATTGGTTGTACCTGGTAACGACAATGTTTTTCACGTCATTAGCTTGTCGAAGGTATTACTCAGTGTTGGGGAACGTGGCAGAAAACAAAAATTTCCGATATAGCGAGCACGCCCAGGACCACTATGGAGACTGCATACAAGGTTTGATATGATCCGTACCGACTCGAAGCGCAGCGGAAGAAGAGTCGGTGGAGATCGTTGGTGCAGATCCCAGCAGCTAGGATTTTACAACCTCCCAACCGCGAGGATGTACTCCCTCGTTGGACAGCCCTTCGAGAGGCGGTCGGACAGTCCCCCGGACGATGTCGCGGACAGCCCTTCGGGAGGACCCTCGAAACTCGAACGAAGACTCGGACAGCCCTACGGGAGGACACACGAACAGCCCCTCGGGCAAAAGATCGAAACTACGACCTCTCTACGGGGTTGCACACATACAGTGTCATCTATCCGGCAGGGCTTCACCGTCCAGAACTAGTTCCTGCCGGAACCCAGACAGCCTTCCGGCTCTAAGAAAGACTCTTTTCGTGGGAGGGAGAGAGAGAGCTTGCAAAGCAAAGCATGTGTATGAGAGCACAAGGATGAAGAAATGTCAGCCCACTCACCTCCTATTTATAGGAAAACCAAGGGGTAGGGTGGTTTTACAATAAAACCCAAAATGCACATGAATGAAGTCCTTCCACAAGGGCATAAAAGTGAACCAAGGAACAAGAGGGACTCCATGAAGGAGTCCACCATGTGGCCGGCCACACCCTCATGTGGGGCCCCAAAAATGGCTCCAATCCATCCATGTCATCCCCAAGATCTTTTGGAGCAAAGCCCCAAAAGGTGGCTTTCCATAAAGTAGTCCAAAAAGCACTTTCACTATTCACGGCGACATTTTTCAGCGTCCGCTCGAACTAAAAATATTTATGTGGGCTTAGAAAAATTCTAGTACCCCACTAAAATAATTTTCAATGCGATCCGGAACAATTCCGGAATAGTGATTTTCATCTGCGAAAAGCATCTGAAGTGGTTCCGGCAGCTCCGGAACATTTCCGGTTTTCATCCCGGAAAATTCCAGAAAGTTTCCAGAACGATTCTGGCACCCTTCAAGAATTATCAGGCATGTGCCGAAACCAATTTGACTTTTTGGTATCCCCTGAAACAACTTTTCAGTTTCACCGAAACTGTTCCGTTGACCTGTCTGCGGAACTTTTCCGCTGTCCGAAACTTTTCCGGTGTCCGAAACTTTTCGGTGATTTTCTCTCAGACTCCTTGTCTAGTATTCAATAGATAGATGACCCTTAAGCGTGTGACCCTATAGGTTCGGTGAAGCATAGACATGACCCGGAACCCCTTCCGATCAATGATCAACATTGGAGCCGTGGACACCCATATTGACCCCTATACCCACACGAATGAATATTCGAGTGAACCTCTAGTTGCCGTGAGCTATTCCTGTTGCTTCACGATATGTTTACAATTACCCGAGGTGAGACATGTAGGCATCCTCGTGGATCAACAACTTGTCCACTATGCTAGTTACCTCGTTGCCAGTATTGTTCTCTTTTCTCGTTCCCGTGTTCCGGCATCCCCGTGATCAAATCACAAAGTGTCTGGCCAGACGATGATGGATACCATAACACCGAGAGGGCCCAGAGATATCTCTCCATCGTCGGAGGAGCAAATCCCAATCTTGAGCTATCAAGTTACTTGACATACTTTTCCATGAACCCGTAAGCCGCCGTAATAGCCACCCATTTACGGATGACGTTTAACAAACCCCAAAGTTCATGAAGCAAGCATGAAGAAACTCGATACTCTCATGGTCTAAGGAATTATGCAAACGTTAACCATCTCTGTGTTATTAACCATTAACTTGTGACAAATGAATCTCATAGCATAACATCAATTCGGATCGATTCAACACGAGTGTTCTACCAACATCGCGTCCTCAAAATTGCCGGCATAGCCATGCCCATGATCAGGAAAACAGGACCATCATGCAACACTTGAGCCAGTCTTAGAGGCAAGACTAGGAATACAATTCACCGTTTATTATACCACACGTGCACATGAGTTTCCCTCCAAGCCTCGTTTAATTTGTAGACTCGAGAATCATTGCAGTTATAGCATGGAACATAAACATTCATTACAAACTTTGGAGATACAAAATAACTGTTATTACTGCCTCTAGGGCATATCTCCTACACTCAGGTGTGCTTAGAATTTTTCTCATGGTGAAAACATAGTCTGGCCTTTGGTGGTTGGATCCGAAGGCAACAACATTTGAGCATCGTTTATTTCCTGAACGCGTTGACGTCGAAGAACTGCTCTCGCTATCCTTGTAGTATTAAGAGATGGTTGGTTCAGATATGATCATCGTTGTAGTTTATCGTCCGTTGTTTTGATCGCCTTGGTTTTTCCTCCCTCATTTAGGCATAGCTTGAGTCTTGTATGCCTTCGCTTTTTGTTGGTGTTTTCTTCTTATTTTGGATGTGCACAGTAGTGTTGGCTATGTGCATCCTAATTATGCAAAGTCTAGATGTGCACTCATTGTATTTCTATTCCCTTGATGCTTCATTTGAAATCAATAAATTCATCAGTTGTCCAAAAAAGTGCCTTGTGGACCATGATCTAGCACCATTCGTCTGCAAATGTCAGAGTTTGTGATGCATTTTAGCAAATGCCAACCAAAGAGTACTCCCAACAAAATACAGTGTCCAGCGAGTGCAGTGTTTTGGTGCCCAGGTTCATCTGCACCCGTTTAATAAACAAATCAAAACAAATACTAAAAAAATCAACAAATTCCAATTTTTTCATGGTAGATAATTTGATGCGTAAGGTCCGCTCCAATTTTTGTATCATTTGAACATCTGAGAAGCTCTCGACAAAAAAGACAAATCGGGTCAAAACAATACATGAATAGTAAACTTTTTTAGAGACCCCGACTTTGTCTTCTTTGTCGAGAGCTGCTCAGATGTCCAAATGATTAAAAAGTTGGAGCGAACCTCACGCATGAAATTATCTAGCACCCAATTTTTTTAGAATTTTTAGAATTTTTTCAGTATTTGTTTTGATTTTTTTACTCAGAGGGGGTACAGATGAGCCTGGGCTCAGAAATGAATTGTCGGTGTCCAACACTCATTGTTATTGTGCTTCTAACTCTAGAAATGTCAGAAATTCAGATAATATGTATACTTGAGAATCCATGCACCTTCCACCACTTGTTTCACATTATTAAGTAAATCAATTATTAATCAACACTACATTATGTTGTGCAAGGATGCTAAATCAATGGAATTCAATTAATTGGACTATTTGATAAACATATCCGACATAAGCTTTTTTGAAACCAAAACATATAAGGAACCGAGCAAACTCACGGTTGAACAGAAAATTGACCCCTCTTGACCAGCGAACGTCATCCGCATGTCAATTGCGAATGAACTGCATGACAATTTATGTTATCAGAAGATGGCAAGTTTAATTCACAAGCATGGCAAGTATGTCCAGTTCATTTCTCTGTCAGGATTTGTCATGCTTGCAAACTAAAATAGCCATCGCAGTGACAATATGAATTGTCTAGAAAACATTCGATTTGCCACCTCCCTAGGTGAATGTAGGCTAAATAGCATTATCAACAGAAATACCCCAAACGTAAATAAACGTTTTCGATGCAACTGAACACACCAAAATCATGCAAACACCAGCCGACCTTGCAGCTTAAAGTATCTCGGTGTCCTAATCACCTCCTCCATGGCCGCCTTCTCCTCGTCGCTCCACGCGCTCTCCGGCGATGCCACCATCTCCCAGCCGTGGCAGAGCCCCCTGACGTCGACGCGGCCGAGCTTCACCAGCACGACACGTTGCAGCCCGTTGCACACCCTCATGGCAAATCTGACGAGGCACGCCTGCTGCATCGTCGGGCTAATAGCTTAGATGCGACTTCTTTCCATCGAATTGGAAGGAGTGCGACATTTTTTGACATAATAGCTCTCGTGCGACAGATTGAAGCGTGTAAATAGCCCACGGCCACACAGGCGTTAAAACCTTAGTCAACTAGTCCAATTTGTGTTAAGACATGTCCTAACTAATTTGCCCCCAAATTAATTAGCATCGCATCCCGTCAAATTGCCCGTGCTCCATCCGCCCGACCTGAACTGTCCCAAACTGCCCGCGCTCCATTCTTCAGCTCCGGCGGCGGCGGAGGAGGAGGAGGAGGAGCCCTCTTTCTCGGCGGCGGCGGAGCCACCTTTTAGCGGCGGCGGCAGCCGAGCCCCCTTTTAGCGGCGGCGACCATGGTGGTCAGTGAATTTGATACTCTAGTCCCAATCCCCTCCGCCTATTTGTAGATCTGAGCTCTCCGTTTTGCTTGTTGAGATCGACAGAAGGTGAGAGGGGGCGGTGCGGTGAGAGGAGCCCGTGGTCAGGTCGAGAAGGAGCCGCCAGATTCAGCTTCGAACAGGTAATGCGCCTCCCTCCCGCCCATTTGTCAATGCGATTTAAGGGGCCTTCTTTGCTTTGTCTCACACTGCCCGCCTATAACAGAGGGGATGCTGCTGAAACCTTCGAATTTGCAATCAATTTCTTTCCATCGACGGCAAAATTAGTTGATGGTAGCATTCAGAACATCCAGAGAGACACAATTGTGAAATGGGATGTTGATTGTGCAGAGATTGATCCCAATGAGCTATAGTCGATGGAAGAGAAGGCAGTGAGGAAATTGGTGGAGAAAATTGGGGAAACTGTGCTTTGGGGTCCAGAGCAAGAGGTTTCACTATTGCGGTATGATGATTTCAAAGGAGAGTATGTCAGGATTGAAGATGGTGAAGATATTGTTGATGAAATCGATAGGCAAGAGGGTTGGGCAAGCCTCAGGGCTGAATTTTTTGCTGAGCTCGTTGATCTCAATATTGACTCGAAGGTGGGTTATGTGCCGTCACACTTGGCTATGCAGAAGATAGATGATGATTGGGCTTCACAGAGGCATGTTGGTCCCATTATTACTGATCTGACAGTAATAGCCGATGGGGCTAATGCATATGCAGAAGAGGGAAATGTTGCTATTGTTGATTGGAATGCAGTTGAGTTGGAGGAGCCTACTGATTTGGTCATTGCACCAATTGCTGACACTGAGATGGCCAAACTATTTGGCATTCCAGTCGATGACAGAGATGAGGAGGAGAGGGATGAAGCTAATACAAGTGATAATGATGACATAGAATTGAGTGAAGATGTAGATGAACAATTGATGGAAGATGTTGCAGATGATGTAGATGATGCACATGATGAAGAGCTGGTGCATGTGTATGACAAGGAAAACCCTGTCATTCAAGTGGGGAAGTTGTGGCCAAACATGGATGAGTTCAGGTTGTCTTTCAAGACTTATGCAGTCAGACATCAGTTTGATGCCAAGACATTTTGGACTGATAGAAAGAAGTTTTATGCTAAGTGCAGAGGTTTTGATGGTAGTGGTAAGAGGGCTTGATGGAAGTACTGTCAGGGTTAACCAAATCCCTTATAAACATACTTGTCTGACAAGTTCATAGAAAAAATCAAGCATGACATCACAGATTTGGGTTGCAGAAAAGATAACTCCAATTTTGGACAAAACACCCAACACTACTGCCAAAAGACTCCAAGTAGACTTGGAAAAGTTGTACCCCATTAAACTGCATTATACCACAGTGTGGAAGGCTAAACAAAGGGCAATGAAGCATTTGTATGGTGATTGGACAAACACATTTAGGCTGCTTTTCAATTTCAAAGCAGAGGTGGAGAAAAGGTCGCCTGGTAGTGTTGTCGAGATAGATACTGAGGTATCACAGGATGGCAAGGTTTATTTCTCCAAATTCTTTATGGCTTTAAAGCCTTGCATCGATGGCTTCAAAGTAGGATGTCGTCCATATTTGAGCATAGACTCATCATTTTTGACAGGCAAGTGGAATGGTCAGTTGGCAGCATGTAATGCTCTAGATGGACATAACTGGATGTTTCCAGTTGCTGTTGGCTTGTTTCACTCAGAGACAGAGGCTTCATGGACATGGTTCATGATGCAGTTGAAAAGATGCTTAGGGCCAGTGTCACCTTTGGCAATACACATAGATGCATGCAAAGGTCTGGAAAATGCAGTTAAAAATGTGTTCCCACATGTTGAGCAAAGGGAGTGCTTCGGCCATTTGTGGATGAATTTGATCAAAAAATTCAAAGGAGATGAATTTGGGAGAATGTGGCGAGCAGGAAGATCTTACACTAAACAGACACATTCATATCTGTTGGAAATATGCCCTAGAGGCAATAATAAATTGGTTATTATCATATTTCCTTGTTCATGATAATCGTTTATTATCCATGCTATAATTGTGTTGATCGTAAACTTAGATACATCTGTGGATACATAGACAACACCATGTCCCTAGTATGCCTCTAATAGACTAGCTCGTTGATCAAAGATGGCTATGGTTTCCTAGTCATGGACATGAGATGTCATTTGATAACGGGATCACGTCATTAGGAGAATGATGTGATGGACAAGACCCAAACTACAAACGTAGCATATGATCGTGTCAGTTTATTGCTATTGTTTTCTGCACATCAAGTATTTGTTCCTATGACCATGAGATCATGCAACTCACTAACACCGGAGGAGTACCTTGTGTGTATCAAACGTCGCAACGTAACTGGGTGACTATAAAGGTGCTCTACAGGTATTTCCGAGGGTGTCTGTTGGGTTGGCATGGATCAGATTGGGATTTGTTACTCCGTGTGACGGAGAGGTATCTCAGGGCCCACTCGGTAATACAACATCACAATAAGTCTTGCAAGCAATGTGACTAAGTGTTAGTCACGTGATCTTGTATTACGGAACGAGTAAAGAGCCTTGCCGGTAACGAGGTTGAACTAGGTATGGAGATACCGACGATCGAATCTCGGGCATGTAACATACCGAAGAACAAAGGGAACATTATACGGGATTAACTGAATCCTTGACATAGAGGTTTGACCGATAAAGATCTTTGTAGAATATGTAGGAACCAATATGGGCATCCAGGTCCCGCTATTGGTTATTGACCGTAGAGGTGTCTCGGTCATGTCTACATAGTTCTCGAACCCGCAGGGTCTGCACACTTAAGGTTCGGTGACGTTTCGGTAGTATAGAGTTATGTATGGTGGTGACCGAAGGTTGTTCGGAGTCCTGGATGAGATCCCATACGTCGCAAGAAGCTTCGGAATGGTCCGAAGGTAAAGATTGATATATAGGAAGTCCTGTTTTGGTCACCAGAAAAGTTTTAGGCTCATTAGTAGTGTACCGGGAGTGTCGGTAGTGTACCGGGGGACCATCGGGAGAGGTATTTCGACCCAAGAGGCTTCATGGGCTGTGGGAGGAGGTAAACCAGCCCCTGGTGAGTTGGCCGAAGCCTCCTCTAAGGGCCCATGCGGCTGGAGTGGTTTGAGAAGGAAAAAATCCAAAGGTGGAGAGGTGGAAAGAGTTTCCAAGTGGAAAGGAGGAATCCTACTCCTAATAGGATTGGAGTAGGACTCCTCCACCTCCAATTTCGACCAAACCTTGAGGGTTTGAGGCTGCCTCCTCCCCTTCCTCCCTCCTATATATACTAGAGGATTTAGAGGAAAAAGCTAACCCTATTAGCCACGTGCTACCTCTCCTCTAGATCGCAGTTTCTCCTCTAGATCGGTTTTCAGCGGTACTTAGGGAAAGCCCTGCTGGAATAGCTCCACCACCATCGCCGCAACACCGTCGCACTGCTGAAGAACTCATCTACCTCTCCACTCCCTCTTGTTGTATCAAGAAGGCGGAGATCGTCATCGAGTTGTACGTGTGCTGAACGTGGAGGTGCCGTCCGTTCGACGCTAAATCGGAAGGACCGTGATAAGATCGCGAGACGGATCGTGATGAGATCGCGGGACAGATCGGGATGAGTTCGTGGGACGGATCATGATTGGATCGTGGGACGATCGGGATGAGATCGCGGGATGCTCGGCGATTTGGATCGCGAAGACGTTCAACTACACCAACCGCGTTTCTTAACGCTTCCCGCTTAGCGATCTATAAGGGTATGTAGATCCACTCTCCCTCTCGTAGATGCTCATCACCATGGATAGATCTTGCGTGTGCGTAGGAAGTTTTTTGTTTCCCATGCAACGTTCCCCAACAGTGGCATCATGAGCTAGGTTTATGTGTAGATGAGATCTTGAGTAGAACGCAAAGAGTTTGTGGGCATTGATGCTTAGATTGCTTCCTCCCTTGGTCGTGTTTTGGTTCAGCGGTATTGCGGAATGAAGCGGCCCGGACCAACCTTACTCGTACGCTTACGAGAGACCGGTTCCATCGACTAACGTCTCCATCTAGTTGTTTCATCTTTTTGAGTGTGTTACTTCATGAAACAAAATATTTGACACAAATATTTTGGTGAACAATGCATGCAACTTGTAACAAAAAATTTATGAAGTAAATAACACAAACATGAAAACGAATCAAATTATTTAGGACCTAAGACATGTAAAACAAGTAAAACCATTTTTTTGAAAATAAAACAAGTCAAATCTAGGCAGGTGGGTTTGTTTTCTCTTTGGGCCTGGTTTGTCGGCCCAATATCTATTAGGCAGTCCAATTTTTTTTTGCGAAACTGCACTCTTTGGGCCTGGTTATTCCTCAACTTCAGCGTCATGGCCCAACATCTATTCGCCAGCCCACGAATATTTATTTTCTACTAAAACTAAATTTTGGTCTCGCACTTGCTAACTGAAGAACTCGAAATGCATATTCAAATTTGAAATTAGCCACTTCACTGAAGAACTTAAGAATTTCTACTTACCCTCAGTGCATGAAACTAGCATGGCGCACAGATCGCGTCCTCTTCCTAGCTAACTGAAATTTGCTTGCTTACACTTTTATCCATTCTAGCGACGGATGAACAAGAGGTAAAGAAAGAACAGAGCAATGATACAAGAATAGAATGCTCCTACCATGAGATTTGTTTGCTTCTGCAAATCCACCATCTGCCTTAAAAGCTTCTTTACCTTCTTTAGTTCCTCGTTTACTTCGGCCTCCACGGGCAGTTCAGCAAGGGCAGCCCGTTCAGCAATGCGCGTAATCCTCGTCGTCGGCATGGGTCTCTTCGCCGGCGCTCCTCTGCCCGAGCTGAAATTGGGTCTCTCCACAGCAAACGGCGGCAAAATTAGATTCCGGGTTGCGGCATCGCTCATATCAATGTGGCCCTCAGATTCAAGCCTATCAACATACTGATTTATCCACTCAAAATGGAAACATTTCTTCAGCATCTGTAAACAGTAACATGACCCTAGATCTCAAATTCGAGAAAAAAAGGCAATTTGAATAAATCTGAACAAAAGCTTACGACATTGCAGGGAAGTAACTGAGATCTTACCTTACCATCCCGTCCCATCATGGGAATGCTCAAGCATGACACAAAATGTCCCTCGAGGTTGCCATTCTCGTCAGTTTTAGTGACCATCCGCTTAAGAGCCTCTGGCCGTGGGCAGTCCGGGCACCTTCTCATCAGAACTGCACCATACTCTGGCCATCTTGACTGCGTGGCGGAGGAGCTGGACATCCCGTGCGTCGTCGCCAGAGAAGAGGAAGAATGGGGAAAGGGGAAGAAATGGCACGGGCACCAGCTCGGGCACGGGCGCAGCTCTATTTTAGATTCCGTGAGGTGGGTCCCACGCTGCTGAGGTGGATAAGTTGTGGGTCCAAACGTCACATAACTCTAACAACTAACGATCAATTCTGCTTAAGGGTCATGTTGGCCGTGAGCTATTTTTTTCACTTCAAATCGTCACGACTGGACTATTTCGTCAAAAAACGTCGCGCTCCTTTCAATTCGATGAAAAGAAGTCACATCTAAGCTATTAGCCCTGCATCGTCGGCTCGAAGCCGACTATCACCAGCTCCTCCAGGTGAGCGTGTCGAAAGTTGGTCGGAACCCTGGCATTACGTGCCTGCCGCCCCCGCGAGTCCTCGCAGCCGGTGATGCTGACGTGGAGGGCTTCGAGCGAGGGGGCTGCGTGGAGGAGGAGGAGGAGGCACGGCCACGACAGGTCCCAGTTCAAAGGCACGTCCGCCACCAGCAGCCTCCGTAGGCCGGGGAACGGCGTCACGCCGGCGAGCCACGGGTTGGCCCACCTGTAGGTGCCAGTGAACCGGAGGACGAGCTCCGTCGCGGCGGCTGGGATAACCGCCGCCGAGTACTTGTTCAACACGTAGTCGTACTGGTACCTGTCCCAGGGCTCGCCCTCGACAATGAAGAAGCCCTGGTCTAGGTTTACGTGCGCGAGGCTCGGGACGTTGCCGAATGCCAGAATGAGGAAGCTGCCGCTGCATTCCACGCGCTCCAGCGCCGGGAGAGAGAACAGCCGGATTACAGAGAAGGAGCATTTTTCGACCACGAGCTCCCTGAGCCCCGATGCCGACACGCCTCCACCTCCATGACTCTGGGTCTAGGTATGTCGATGTGGGTTTTGGCGTGGCAACGCCTGAGGTGCACGGACCGCAGCTGCAGGCATATGGAGACCACTCCTGTGTAGGCCGTCATTGGCTGACTGATGTCTTGAAGGACGAGAGCTGTGAGCCCCCCATACTCGTGCAGCGGCGGGAGGAGGTCGAAACCTCCGAGCGTGAGGCGGCGGATGCGTTGCACCGACTCATCGTTGAGGAGCAAGTGGGGGAAGAGGTAGGCGACACGCCGATCCCACAGCATGCTGGATGAGCGCTTCACACGGACCTCCAGGTCCTCCACGCCCCAATTGGTGACAGCCTTGGCGATCAGACGGTCAACGGAGAAGGGTTCGTCCGGGTCGAAGAACTCGAGCCGGAGCCTTTGGAGGCGCCGGGGATTATAGCCTCCGTTACCATCCTCGTCAGCGTCCGCTTCAATGAAGCTGTCGAGGGCATCGTTGTAGCTGGCCATGGCGCGGCGCATGTCTTCCTCGAGCAAGTCGCCCGACAGGTGGTACGCTGGCGGGAACATGTCCGTGACCCTAAAGTCGACGGCGCGGAGCTGGCGGCGGAGACGCACCCAGCGCCTCGCTAGGACGGCGGTGGCGAGCGCGGAGCGGGTGTCGAGGCCATGCAGGATAGTGACGAGGAGGTCGTCGGGGAGCGCGCTGAGGAGGTCCATGCACGGCCGCTGCGACTGCTCAGGCGAGAGCGTGGCTAAGCGAAAGGTTTGATGCAGCTCTGCAACACAATGTGGGATTTGCCTTCGTTTTGACGATACTCTTACGAGCGTACCATAACGATAACGATACGGCTGGAGACAGTTTCTTCTCTATTCTGAGTAGAGACAGTCGTTGATACGTACGGGTAAAAATGTCAGGAAAAGCAGTTTGGATTGATATATTTTTACCTACTACTAGTAAACATGACCGTACGTTGCAACGGGAGATAAAAAATAACACACATCCTAGCTTGATAAGCATATTGAAGACCCGTCACAGGTCTATGTCTTATATTTCAACATGTCAAACAATGGATTGGTTGAGATTAGAGTTTTCCAGGACCACTTTAGACTATGTGATATGATCCCAGGTCAATTGGTTAGGATAAATATTAAAAGGTCTAAGTTAAAACTATTAGTTTATTTAAAACTTTAAAATAATTTTGAAAAAATAACATTATTAAAAAATTTGGACATCCTCTGCCTTCCGATCCAAATTTTATAAGTAATTATAAAAATTAACATTACCAACAAATTTAAAGGAACAAATCATTACATAAATAGCCTTAGAGTAGCAATAGCAGCAAGCAAAACTAACGTGTTTCTGTCCGGCGTCTCGCCAAGATACCTCCCTCTTCTAATTGTACAACACAATCGTTTTGACCGATTGCTTTGGTATTTTTGCTTTATTCTACTGATGGAAAGAATTCCTATTTTGTATGGAGAGATATCGTTTTTGATTTATTCCATGGATGGAAGAAATCCATATTTTCCATGGAACTGATGTTCAAATAGGTTAATTAATTTGATAGTTGGCCTTTGTCATTGCATTCTCGTCCCGCTAATTTCTCATCTTACATGTGAGAAAGCGTGAGGCTTATTGTCCTTTCTGTAGCGTCCTTGGACTCCTGGCGTCCGAGTTTTTTTATGGCGTACATAGCCAAGCTAGGTAGCCGACATACCAATCCATCCTGGAGTTGGCTTAGTACGTGAAGTTTTTCACACGTATATTAATTGATGCAATGGAATTAAAAAATGTGAAGTGGGACTGTTAAAAGAAACCAATCCTATTTTAGACACACAAAGGTTACTGTTTCAGTTCGCTAGAGCATTATGAGTCAGTGTAAGGGTCGTGACTTTGACTCCAATTTGATCAATATTTTTTAGCTCATCTCTGCTGCAGTTGGGCAACGGTGCAGGTTATGGGCTAAGGTCTAGGCGGTGACGTCGGGAATGTGCTGCCGCTTTTAGAGTTTAAATATTTGGATGATTTTTTGTCATCCTAAGTATTTAGCTCAACTGGCTGCCCTCGCTAGAATCTAGCATGAAGTCTTGAGTTTGATTCCCACCATTGCGATTTAATTTTTAGTTATATTTGGTTCCAAGCCTGCGAATTGGGCCGGCCCATTTGCGTATGTCTTTATACGATCAAGACAGAACATTTTTTTTGAAACCTGTGAATTGGACTGGCCCGTTTACGTGTGTCGCCTGATTTCAACGGACTAAAAATTAATTGCGTTCCTGAACGGACGAAAAAATAACTTCATCCCTCCATGGACGAAAAAAGTGGACAAACACTTTACTATTATTAGGTAAAGATAAAGATTATCAAATTTGCAGAAAAGTCTCTCTGTTTTTTAGTATTCAACCCGCGGTCCCTTTTTAAGTTAAAAAACGTTTCGTTTTTCAGAAACCCCCTGGCAATCACCACCGGGCACCATGGGCATACGGGCTTATCCATTCCCGTCCTCCACCGTCGGGCTGAAGGGCGAGGAGGCGATGGAGCTCGAGGAGAAACGAGGCCAAGGGGGCGGAGCGCACAGACGCGGGCGCGCGTAGGCGGAGAGGGCCGGGCGTGACGACGTGGACGGCCGGGCCGACGCGGTAGGCCAGCGGCAGGGGCGGCGCGGCGACGCGGAGGCCGAGGGGGCGGAGCGGGCGGGTGCACGAAGGCGGAGAGGACCGGGCGTGGCCGCGCGGAGGCGGAAAGGGCCGGGCGTGGCCGGGCGTGGCGACGCGGACGACCGGTGCGACGCGGGAGGCCAGCGGGCAGGGGCGACGGGGCGACGCGGCCGGCCGGGCCGGAGCAGGTCGCCGGCACGTGGCCGTGGGCGGAGTGGCGTCCGGGGGCGGCCGGAGCGGGGCACGCTGGCATACGGGCGCAGGCGGAGTGGCGTGCGGGGGCGGCCCGAGCGGGGCGCGCTGGCACGCGTCCGCAGGCGGAGTGGCGTGCGGGGGCGGCTGGAGCGGGGCGCGCTGGAACGCGCCCGCGGGCGGCCACGGAGGCGCTCGGGGGATGGAGGATGGAGGCCGCCTCGCCGGGGCTCGGGCGCGGCAACACGGCGTCGGGCCGTTGCCGGTGGCGCCGGGGCGGTGGTGTCCGACTCGAATTGAAATTACACGCCGGGTCCTTGTCAAACTCAAATCGATGGAGTGCCCGTCCTGGATTGTTGTTGGCTGATATAAGAAGGACACCACCTCGGCCTAAATCTCCATCAGGTCAATTATCGACGAAACATCCAATATTGCCGCCGAGTTCGCCGGAGGAAGAAGCGCCGAGTTCGTCGGAGGTAGAGGAACATCCGTCGAGTACTCCAATGTCGCATGCGGCTACACCAAGAGGTATGTGTCCCCATGACCCATATTTGATAGTATAATTTTTCTGTGCCCTAGCACTCTGTCTGAATCCGCTAATCTGATGCTAATCTGATTGACCGAGTCGAGTAGGTCTTTTTTTGCTTCAGTACTGCCATGGTTAGTTAACTGCCGGAGCAGCCAGCGAGTGGTCGATCAAGTCCATCTCTGAATGTTTGGTTCAGTGCTGCCATGTTAAATGTCAGAATAGCTTGCGAGTGATCGAGGAAGAACGTCTCTGAATGTTTGGCGTCTCTGTTGTGCTCCCTGCGGCTGATTGTGCGTCTGTGGCGTGGGTGTGCGCGGCTGGATGTGCGCGTGTGTTCATGTGTGTGGAGCTCTACAGGGAGGAACACTAACCATTTTAGTTAGATGAAATACCTCTGGGGCAACATAGTTTGGGGTTCCACAGGTAGTACGTAGAAGGGCAGCCTGCATAAGGCCATGCACTGAGTCCAAAGTTTGAAATTTTAAGATTTCCTTGGGAAGAGAAGGTTTTGTACCTGAAGCACTGTCTAGCACTTTCTAATTTGTATACAAGTTTTGTACCCGAAGCACTTTAATTTGGCACTGTTTAGCACTGTCTGATAAGCACTTTCTAATTTGTATACAAGTTTTGTACCTGAAGCACTTTAATTTGGCACTTTGTCTTTTATTTGGAAACTCTGTCATGGCATTTTGTTCAACATCCATTTGTTTATGTTGCCATGTAATCTGGATGATTACTAAGGCCTAATTTTAGTTAATTAACCTTGGCACTTTTTATTTACATGGCCGGTTTGTGATACAACACAAAATACAAATGAATTAATCCTAATGCCTACATGTTTTATTTGCCCCATGATCACTTCTGGGCGAATCCACATACAAGTTGAGGAGGCGCAGCCAAGGCTAGGAGGAAAGGCGGGTTGTCATCATCTCCAAACTGGGAGCTCTACGCTTTGACGGTTCTCACTTTAGTTATTTCTTTCTTATATTTCCACTTTCAACACTAATTCATTGCCTGAAGCTTGCAGAGTATTACTGATTGCTTGCTATTCATTACTGCCTGAAGCGAGAGAACAATTTAGTTATTTCTCCGGTAATTGATAGTTGTTTCTTGTGTTTTCTTTACTGCGGAGACCACCGATTTTTCACCCCTGAGTATAATGTTTGTGACTAACACCTATTTATCAACACATGGGAGAACCATGTCGTGGGTGAAAAAGTTTACAATGGATCAACCTTGAAGACACTCGGAACATTTACTCGAGTGAAGATACTCGCGGCGCACTTGCCACTGCCATGCTGGTCGGGTCGTTCATGCTCGACCTCGCCGATTGTTGACCTTGCTGGCTTGACAGCGTCCTTTGTGATTCTGAACGTTCCTGGATGCCGTCGACTTACGTGCCACCTCCGTCCAAGATTTGCTAATAATTTTTATGCATGAATACATTGTTTATAATATTTTGCAGAACAATCAGTTCTGCATAGAAAAGCGATCTCCTGAGGGAGAGGGAGAGATCTGAACATAAATATTTGTATGACTAAAAATTCCAGGTTATTCCTTTGAATGATCTGAGAAATATATTTGGATTAGGGAAGCATGACGCACAAGCAATCATCTCAGATATCGAATCTCAAGCATACTGAAATAGACTTACAAAATCCTTTCGTACTGATTTCGATGTTGCTCCTAACAAAGCATCATTCCTCCAAATTCTCTGCCAACAGTTACAGTTTGATCCTGAACTTGCTAGCAAGATGCATAAAGATACCACGCTGACACTTGTTTTTTGTGCTGCATCTTTAGTTTTACAGCACAGTTCTATGTTAGCTCGAAATTTGATCTTGCTCCTGCTAGCAAGATGTTTACCATATTAGCTACAGCTTGAAGGATATAATCCTTTTGCTTCAAGACTGATGGTTATACATTCCTCCAGTGTGAAAGTTATTATTTTCTGTTCAAATTTATTCCGTTACATTCCTCCAGTGTGAAAATTATTACTACCTCCTTTACAAATCCGGTACGTGTATCTAGGTCGTTGATTTAACCAACTTAATGAGAGGCATATATTACAAAAAATATATCATTAGAAACTTTAGATGTTATTTTTTCTAATGATATAATTTTTATATTAAACAATATATTTTGTATAAGTCAAATTGACGACATAGTTACACGTGCATGCCTTCTAAACTGTGACGGAGGGAGTAGCTACAATTTGAAGGATATAATCCTTTTTTTTGTTTGTGTTTTTTTAGAATTCACGTGTGAAAAAAATTGTGATTCTTAAAAAAATCCAGTTTGTAGAAAATGATAAAAATATTACTTTTAAAAATCAAATATCCATGTTTCTCGAAATATTAAAAAATTGAATGACAAACTATTCCTTGCACAACTACTCTTTCATCAGATGAAGAATGTTGAAGTGGCTTTTTTAAATCCACACTTCATACTTCGAAAAGAGATAATCAGAATTGAATATAAGAAACATTGTGTAGTAGCACACGCAAAGCAGATTTTGCCATTTATTTGGCCCGTTGCAACGCACGGGTTTTTATACTAGTAATTGTACACGCGGGTAAAAATGATAGGAATCGCAATTAATTAGTGTGAACATATGAGAAGAGAAGAGTCCACAGTTGGGTTGATTTCAGAAGTGGGCAACGTATGAGATACGTGTTATATACATCCCGGCAAAAATGTTAGGAATCGCAATTTGAGGCAAATTAGAATTACAAGAGTTCACACTTGGATCGATTTTCATATGTGGGAAACATATAATACAATTGTTACACGCAGGTAAAAACTTAGAGAATCCAATAGGGTTGAAGAAATACAGTGAATTATAACTACTACAGTACTAGTATACACATACCTTATGAACGTTGGCATATATACACATACCTTATGAACGTTGGCATTATATGTATAGAGTGTCAATAACACAAAAGAGAAACTATTTAGGCTTTGCCAAGCAAACTATACCCAAAAACCACTAGTATAAAACAGGGCTTTGGTTGAGGCCAGGATAAGGGCATTAATCCCGATTCACTTTGAATCGGGACCAAAGGATGCATCTGTCCCGGTTCGATGCATCTGTCCCGGTTCATGAGGCCGGGCTTCGGTGGTCATTGGTCCCGGTTCGTCTGACATTTTTGGTTTCGGTTCCAGACACGAACCGGGACCAATAGGCCTCGCTCCTGGCCTAGCACCTTTAGTTCCGGTTCTTGGCTGGAACCGGGACCAAAGATCAGCCTTCTGTCCTGGTTCTAGCCATCAACCGGAACTAAATATATTATGCTATATATACCCATGCCCCTGCCCGCTCACTCTCTGTTTTTTGGCCGGCCGACGTGTGCACATGAGGTGTGTGTTGCTCTAACTCTCACCTCCTATGCACATGCGGTGTTTGATGAAATGCCAAAGCCACACTTAAGCTTTCTTCTCTTCAAGATCGACCTCCAAGCTCCATTTTTCTCAAGATTTGTCTAGGTTTGGCGGTCTGTCCTGTCCCGTCTCCGTCCTCATCGTCGTCGATCGCTCGCGCTGCCGGCACCACCGTGCTGAGCCTCTTGTTCTTATCTCTTTTTAAAATAAAAAATAATTCTTACTTGTATGATTTAGATAGATACTTGTATATTTTTTTTACTTTTATTATCGTTTGCTATTATATAGTGTCATGGTCCTGGTATCCGCCGACGTCGGCCCTCGTCCTGTCTATGATTCAGATGTGGTATATTTTATTTTATTACTATTTGTTTCATTTAGTGTTTATGACAATTATGCCGACCAACGTGACATGTATGTTTTTATCTAGGAGTTATGTGAACCAGAAATTCCAACCCACAAAGAAATTCTTGTCGAAAAGTTAAATTTGGTTGAAAAAGAAAACAATTACTTGAAAGAAAAATTAAAAAGAGTTGAAGAGGAGAAGATGAAATTGGAGTTGCATGTTGCCGATATTGTCGATGATCGCAAGATCAAGATGGATGCAATGCGTTTGAAGATTAGAAAGATTAGAAAATATGCCATTCATACTGAGGTTTGATATCATTATGCCGTTGGATCAATTGGTACCTTAGTTGCAGTTATGATCGCATTTGTTGTTGCATCTATTTTTTTACATAGTTTCAATATATGTTTTAATTAGATGCTATAGAGAGCTATATGTTGTTCAAGGAGAACTATGTATGAACTTTATGTATTTATTTTGGTCACTACTGTACTTTGGCTTTAATGTGATGATGAATTTCTATTAATTTGGCCACTTCTCTATTCATGATGTCCTGTAATGGTTTTTAATACACTTAATTATATAATGCATGCAGATGAACTGGCAATGGACGTACGGTGACCGACGCACCTCCGAGTACATTAAGTGCCTGCATAATTTTCTCGAAGCGGCTGAGGCAAACAAGCAGAATGGTTTTATGCATTGTCCATGTACTGTCTGTGGGATACGAAGGATTACTCCAACTCTAAAACCTTTCACTTCCACCTGCTTGAGAATGGTTTCATGCCACACTATAATGTTTGGACCAAGTACGGATAAAGAGGGGTTATGATGGAAGATAATGAAGAAGAAGAGGATGATGACAACTATCCGCCCCCCTGAATACGGTGCTGCTGCAATGGGGGAAGCTGAAGATCAAGAGGAACCAAACGATGTGCCCGATGATGATCTTCACCAGGTCATTGTTGATGCACAGAGAGAATGCGAAAGTGAAAGGGAGAAGTTGAAGTTCGATCGCATGTTAGACGATCACAAAAAAGGGTTGTACCCAAATGGTGAAGATCAAAACACAAAGCTCGGTACCACACTTGAATTGCTGCAATGTAAGGCAGACAATGGTGTATCTTACAAGGGATTTGGTTCATTGCTGAAAATAATGAAGAAGAAGCTTCCAAAGGATAATGAATTGCCCGGTAGTACGTACGAAGCAAAGAAGGTTCTATGCCCTCTAGGATTGGAGGTGTAGAAGATACATGCATGCCCTAATGATTGCATCCTCTACTGCGGTGCGTACGAGGATTTGAACTCATGCCCGGTATGCGGTGCATTGCGGTATAAGATCAGACGAGATGACCATGGTGATGTTGAGGGACAACGCACCGGGAAGAGGGTTCCTGGCAAGGTGATGTGTTATGATCCTATAATACCACGGTTGAAATGTATGTTCAGAAACAAAAAGCATGCCGAGTTGATGCGATGGCACATAAAAGACTGTAAGAAAGACATGAAGTTGAGAGCACCCGCCGACGGGTCGTAGTGGAGAAAGATCGAGAGAAAGTGGAGGGACTTTACAGGTGACCCAAGGAACGTATGGTTTGGGTTAAGTGTAGATGGCGTTAATCCTTTTGGGGAGCAGAGTAGCAAGCATAGAACATGGCATGTGACTCTATGTATGTGTAACCTTTATCCTTGGTTGTGCATGAAGAGGAAGTTCATTATGATGCCAGTGCTCATCCAAGGCCCTAAGGAACCCGACAATGACATTGATGTGTATCGAAGGCCATTGGTTGATGAACTTTTAAGGCCATGGAATGGAAAAGGTGTACGTGTGTGGGATGAGAACGAACATGAGGAATTTGACCTACATGCATTGCTATTTATAACCATCAACGATTGGTCTGCTCTTAGTAACCTTTCAGGACAAACAAACAAGGGATACCACACATGCACGCACTGTTTAGATGACACCAAAAGTATATATTTGGACAAATGCAGGAAGAATGTGTACCTGGGGCATCGTCAATTTCTTCCGACCAACCATCAATGTCGAAAGAAAGGAAGGCATTTCAAAGGTGAGGCGGATCATCGGAAGAAGCCCGCCCTCCGTACTGGTGATCACATACTTGATATGGTCAATGATTTACAAGTAATCTTTGGAAAGGGTCATGGTGGACTATCTATTCCGATTGACGATGAGGGACGCGCACCCATGTGGAAGAAGAAATCTATATTTTGGGGCCTACCCTATTGGAAAGACCTAGAGGTCCGCTCTGCAATCGACGTGATGCACGTGACAAAGAATCTTTGAGTGAACATGCTAGGCTTCTTGGGAGTGTATGGGAAGACAAAAGATACACCGGAGGCACGGGAGGACCAGTAACGTCTGCACAAAAATACGACATGCATCAAAGCAGTATGAAGGCCCTGCCAGCTACACTCTTACCAAAGAAGAGAAGGAAATCTTATTTGAATGATTGCTCAATATGAAGGTCCCGTCTGGCTTCTCGTCGAATATAAAGGGAATAATAAATATGTACGATAAAAAGTTCCAGAACCTAAAGTCTCATGACTCCCATGTGATTATGACGCAACTACTTCCGGTTGCATTGAGGGGGCTTCTATCGGAGAACGTTCAATTAGCTATTGTGAAGCTATGTGTATTCCTCGATGCAATATCTCAGAAGGTAATCGATCCATAAATCCTACCAAGGTTAAAGAGTGATTTGATGCAATGTCTTGTCAGTTTCGAGCTAGAGTTCCCACCATCCTTCTTCAATATCATGACGCACGTCCTAGTTCATCTAGTTGACGAGATTGGCATTCTAGGCCCTGTATTTCTACACAATATGTTCCCCTTTGAGAGGTTCATGGGAGTCTTAAAGAAATATGTTCGTATCCGTGCTAGGCCAGAATGAAGCATCTCCACGAGCCATCAAACAGAGGAGGTCATTGGGTTTTGTGTTGACTTCTTTCCTGACCTTAAGCCGATTGGTCTCCCTCAATTGTGGTATGAGGGGAGACTAACTAGAAAAGGCACGCTAGGATCGGACTCAATAATATGTAGGGACGGGCATTCTTGGTCTCAAGCACACTACACAGTTCTACAGAATTCTACCTTGGTGACCCCGTATGTCAATGAACACAAGAATATTCTGCGCTCCAAACACCCGGAGCAGTGTGATGACTGGATTACATGTGAACACATCAGGACTTTTGGCAGTTGGTTGCAAACACATCTCATGGGTAACCACTATTGCAGATGAGCTATACTCGTTGGCCAGGGGACCATCTTCGACTGTATTGACTTACAAAGGGTAGAAGATAAATGGGAATACATTTCACACGATCGCCCAAGATCAAAAGAGCACCAACCAAAACAGTGGTGTCCGCTTTGATGCAGCAACCAACAGGGGAAAAGACACATATTATGGTTACATAGTGGACATATGGGAACATTACTATGGACATGATTTTAAGGTCCCTTTGTTTCGGTGCAAATGGGTCAATTTGTCAGGAGGCGGGGTACAGGTAGACCCGCAGTATAGAATGACAACAGTGGATCTGAACAATCTTGGGTACACAAACGAACCATTCGTCATATCCAATGATGTAGCACAGGTTTTCTATGTGAATGATGTGTCTACCAAACCAAGAAAAAGAAAAGATAAGGAAGCGAATACATCATACGATGAGCCAAAGAGCCACATAGTTATTTTAGGGAAAAGAGACATCGTGGGAGTGGTGGGCAAGACAGACATGTCTGCAGATTATGAAAGTTTCATGAAATTCCTCCCTTCAAAGTGAAGGCTGACCCAAGCACTTAATATTAAATAAAATTTATGCAACTAAAATTATCAAAGTTATTTTTGTTAAAAACTTTAATAGCAAAAAGGATATTCATAAAGTATTTTTTGTTAAGAAATTTTAATATGCAAAAAAATAACATAAAAAATAGCAAAAGTGAAAATAGATGCGCTTATAGGGAAAATTCGACCTACATTCAAAGTGCTAGTTAGGCGCCTAACTAGCATTTTAAATTTAGGTCGAATTTCCTATATAAGGGAATCTATTTCACTTTGAGAGGAACTAACAATGGAGAGAGGGGCAGGCTTATAAACAGGTGCGAGTGACTCTCGCTTGGCGAGGTGGGACTAAACTCCCACCACACCACTGCGCCAACCCTTTAGTCCTAGTTGGTGGCACCAACCAAGACTAAAAAGCTTTAATAGCAAACTAAAGTAACATAAAAAATAAGAAAAATGTCGCCTACTAGACAACCATGGCGTGCATACAACTAGAAACCCATCTCAACATGGGCCAGGACGCAGGCCCGTAGGCCTAGCAGGCCCAACATGGAAGAGGCAAAGTTTAGGCATGTATAGCCTGCATTAGAGAGGAGCTCGACAACTCAGGCGTAGCGGGGCTTATAAACCGGTGTGGGCGCCCCTCGACTAGTGAGGTGGGACTAAACATTCGACACCGCTGCGCCACGCCTTTATTCCTGGTTGGTGGCACCAACGTGAACTAAAGGCCCCTTTAGTCCCGGTTGGATCCACCAACCGGGACCAAAGGCCTCTACTTCCTGCCCTTTGGGCTGCCGAAATTGGCCTATTGGTCCCGGTTGGTGGCATTAACCGGGACTTATGCCCCCCTTTAGTCCCGACTGTAGCCACCTACCAGGACTAAAGGTCTCTGTATATAAGAGGGAGTTAGGAAAATTTGCAGATTTCACCTGCAGTTGCCCCGACGACGCCGAGCACATCGACGCCGCCAGGCTGCCCGAGCTCACCGTCGACGCCCTTGCTGCCCTGTGCCCCGTCGACTCCGTCGGGCTGCTCCACCTCGCTGTCGCCCCCTGCCCCGACGCTGATAACCCACAAGTGTAGGGGATCTATTGTATCCTCTTTCAATAAGTAAGAGTGTCGAACCCAAAGAGGAGCTAAAGGTAGAACAAATATTCTCTCAAGTTCTATCGACCACCGATACAACTCTACGCACGCTTAACATTCACTTTACCTAGAACAAGTATGAAACTAGAAGTACTTTGTAGGTGTGATGGGATAAGTTTGCAAGATAATAAGGAGCACGCAAATAAAAACTAGGGGCTGTTAAGATAAAGAAACAAGTAAGTTAGTTTGACGAGTGTGGAAAAGTGGTGGTAGGAATTGCGGAATTGTCCCTAGGCAACCGATAACTAGACCGGTCATCATTATTGCAATTTTATATGAGGGAGAGGCATAAGCTAACATACTTTCTCTACTTGGATCATATACAATTATGATTGGAACTCTAGCAAGCATCCGCAACTACTAAAGATCATTAAGGTAAAACCCAACCCATATGCAACAACCCATATGCAATCCCAACTACTAAAGATCATTATAAGGTATCAAATCCTCTTTACTCCCATATGCAACAACCCACCTACTCGGGTTTATGCTTCTGTTGTTGGGGAACATTTCATGGGAAAAAAAATTCCTACACACACGCAAGATATATCCATGGTGATGAGCATCTATGAGAGGGAGAGTGGATCTACATACCCTTGCAGATCACTAAGCGGGAAGCGTTAAGAAACGCGGTTGATGTAGTCGAACATCTTCGCGATCAAAATCGCTGAGCGTCCCGCGATCCCATCATGATCTATCCCGCGATCCAATCATGATTCGTCCCGCGATCCCATCATGATCCGTCTCGTGATCCCATCACAATCCGTCCCATGATCCAATCATGATCCGTCCCATGATCCAGTCGTGGTCCTTCTAATCTAGCGCCGCACGGATGGCACCTCCGTGTTCAGCACGCGTACAGCTCGATGGCGATCTCTGCCTTCTTGATCCAACACAAGGGAGCAGATAGGTATATGAGTTTTCCGGAAGCGCGACGGTGTAGCGGCGATGCTGGTGGAAATATTCCGGTAGGGCTTCGCCTAAGCACCGCCGAACTAGACTAGTGGAGAAAACAGATCTAGATGAAGTAGAGGGAGCACATGGCAATTAGGGTTAGCTTTCCCCTCTAAATCCTCTAGTATATATAGGAGGGAGGGAGGGGAGGAGGCAGCCTCAAACCCTCAAGAGTTGGCAGAAATTGGAGGTGGAGGAGTCCTACTCCAATCCTATTAGGAGTAGGGTTCCTCCTTTCCACTTGGAAACTCTTTCCACCTATCCACCTTTTGGGTTTTCCCATCCCTAGCTCCATGAGCCTTAGTGGGGGGCTTAGGCAGCCCACTAAGGGCTTGATTGACTCCTTCCACAGCACATGAGGCCCTTTGGGTCGAGATACCCCTCCCGGCACTCCCGGTACACTACCGATGAGCCCAAAACTTTTCTGGTGACCAAAACAGGACTTCCTATATCAATCTTTACCTCTGGACCATTTCGGAGCTCCTCATTACGTCCGGGATATCATCCGGGACACCGAACAACCTTCGGTCACCACCATACATAACTCTATACTACCGAAACGTCACCGAACTTGAAGTGTGCAGACCCTGCGGGTTCGAGAACTATGTAGACATGACCGAGACACCTCTACGGTCAATAACCAATAGAGGGACCTAGATGCCCATATTGGTTCCTACATATTCTACAAAGATCTTTATCGGTTGAACCTTTATGTCAGGGATTCAGTTAACCCCATATGCTGTTCCCTTTGTTCTTCGGTATGTTACTTGCTCGAGATTCGATCGTCGGTATCTCTATACCTAGTTCAATTTCATTAACGACAAGTCTCTTTACTCGTTATGTAATACAAGATCCCGTGGCTAACTCTTTAGTCACATTGCTTGCAAGGCTTATAGTGATGTTGTATTACCGAGTGGGCCCTGAGATACCTCTCGGTCACACAGAGTAACAAATCCTAGCCTTGATCCATGCCAACCCAATAGACACCCTCGGAGATAACTATAGAGCACCTTTATAGTCACCCAGTTACGTTGCGACGTCTGATACACACAAGGTACTCCTTCGGTGTCAGTGAGTTGCATGATCTCATGGTCATAGGAACAGATACTTGACATGCAGAAAACTGTAGCAATAAACTAACACGATCATATGCTACATTTATAGTTTGGGTCTTGTCCATCAAATCATTCTCCTAATGATGTGATCCCATTATCAAATGACATCTCATGTCTATGGCCAGGAAACCTTGACCATCTTTGATCAACGCGCCAGTCTACTAGAGGCATACTAGGGACATTGTGTTGTCTATGTATCCACACATGTATCTGAGTTTCCGATCAATACAATTCTAGCATAGATAATAAACAATTATCATGAACAAGGAAATATGATAATAACTAATTTATCATTACCTCTAGGGCATATTTCCAACAGTCTCCCACTTGCACTAGACTCAATAATCTAGCTCACATCGCTATGTGATTTGTTATGAATCTCACACCCAATGAGTTCTGGGGTTCGATCGTGCTTTGCATGTGAAAGATGTTTTAGTTAATGGGTTTGTGACATTCAGATCCGTGTGTACTTTGCAAATCTCTATGTCATACTGTAAACACAACTACCATGCTCCACTTGGAGCTATTGCAAATGGCTACTCCACTATACGTATCCGGATTGCTACTAAGAGTCATCCGGATTGGTGCTAAATCTTGCATCGACGTAACTCTTTACGATGAACTCTTTATCACCTCCATAATTGAGAAACATCTCCTTAGTCCTCTGGTTACTAAGGATAATTTTGACCGCTGTCTAGTTATCCACTCCTGGATTACTCTTGCACCCCATGAGAGACTTATGGCAAGGCACACACAGGTGCGGTACACAGCATGGCATACTATATAGAGCCTATGGCTACGGTATAGGGGACGACATTCGTCCTTTCTCTTTCTTCTGCCGTGGTCGAGATTTGAGTCTCACTCAACTTCACACCTTACAAATATGAAAATAACTCTTTCTTTGACTGATCCATTTTGAACTCTTTCAAAATCTTGTCAAGGTATGTACTCATTGAAAGTCTTATCAGACGTCTTGATCTATCTCTATAGATCTCAATGCCCAACAATGAAGTAGCTTTATCCAGGTCTTCCATTGAAAAGCTCTTTTCAAACAACCGTTTATGCTTTCCAAAAATTCTACATCATTTCCGATCAACAATATGTCAACCACATATACTTATCAGAAATCCTATAGAGCTCCCACTCACTTTCTTGTAAATACAAGTTTCTCATAAACTTTGTATAAACCCAAAAACTTTGATCACCTCATCAAAGCGTACATTCCAACTCCGAGATGCTTGCTCCAGTCCATAGAAGGATTGCTGGATCTTGCACACCTTTTAGCATCCTTAGGACTAACAGAACCTTCTGGTTGTATCACATACAACCTTTCCTCATGTAAACCGTTAAGGAAACAATGTTTTGACATCCATCTGCCAGATTTCATAATTGAAAATGCAGCAACTGCTAACATAATTCCAATAGACTTTTAGCATCGCTACGGGTGACAAAGTCTCATCGTAGTCAACTCCTTGAACTTGGCGGAAACTTTGTTGTGACAAGTCAAGCTTTATAAATGGTGACATTCACCATTAGCGTCTGTCTTCATCTTTAAAGGTCCATTTGTACTCAAGACCTACCGTTCAACGGGCAAGTCTACCAAAGTCCATACTTGGTTTTCATACATGGATCCTTTCTCAGATTTCATGGACTCTAACCATTTCTTGGAATCCGGGCCCATCATCGCTTCTCCATAGTTTGTAGTTTCATCGTTGTCCAACAACATGACCTCTAAGACAAGGTTGCCGTACCACTCAGGAGCAGTACACGTCCTTGTCGACCTATGAGGTTCGATAGTAACTTGATCTGAAGCTTCATGATCATCATCATTAACTTCCACTTCAACTAACGTAGGATCCTCAGAAACAATTTTTTGCGCTGCGCAACTCTCTAGTTGAAACAAAGGTTCAACAACCTCATCAAGTTCTATCTTCCTCCCACTCAATTCTTTCGAGAGAAACTCTTTCTCGAGAAAGGACACTTTTTGTAGCAACAAACACTTTGTACTCAAATCTGAGATAGAAGGTATACCCAATTGTTCTTAGGGTATTCTATGAAGATGCATTTGTCCGCTTTGGGTTCGAGCTCATTAGATGAAAAACTTTTTCACATAAGCGTTGCAACCCCAAACATTAAGAAATGATAGTTTAGGTTTCTATCAAACCATAATTCATATGGTGTCATGTCAACGGATTTAGATGGTGCCCTATTTAAAGTGAATGTAGTTGTCTCTAATGCATAAGCCCAAAACGATAGTGGCAAAATGATAAGAGACAACATAGTACGCACCATATCTAATAGAGCATGACTATGACGTTCGGACACACCATCACACTATGGTGTTCCAGGTGGCTTGAGTTGTGAAACAACTTTCACATTGTCTAAACTTGTATGCTAAACTCGTAACTCAGATATTCACCTCCACGATCATATCGTAGACATTTTTATCTTCTTGTCACGATGATCTTAAACTTCACTCTGAAGTTGTTTGAACTTTTCAAACGTTTCAGACTTGTGTTTCATTAAGTAAATATACTCATATATACTCAAATCATCAGTGAAGGTAAGAAAAATAACGATATCCACCGCACACTACAACACTCATTGGATCGCATACATCAACACGTATGATTTGCAATAAGTTACTAACCCGCTCCATCATACCGAAAACGGGGTCTTTAGTCATCTTGCCCATGAGACATGGTCTACATCTCTCAACTGATTCAAAATCGAATGTGTCCAAAGATCCATCAGCATGGAGTTTCTTCACGCCCTTTACACCAATATGACATTTAGCGGCAGTGCCACAAGTATGTGGTACTATCATTATTAACTTTGTATATTTTGTCATCTATGTTATGAACATGTGTATTACTACGATCAAGATTCAACAAACCATTCTCATTGATGCATGACCATTGAAGGTATTATTCATGTAAACAGAATAACCATTATTCTCTCACTTAAATGAATAACCATATTGCAATAACCACGATCTAATCATGTTCATGCTTAACACAAACACCAAATAACATTTATTTAGGTTCGTCACTAATCTCGAAGGTAGAGAGAGCATGCGATGTTGATCACATCATCCTTGGAGACATTTCCAACACACATCATCACCTCACCCTTAGGTAGTCTCCGTTTATTTCATAGCTTTTATTTCGAATTACTAACATTTAGCAATTGAACCGGTATCCAATACCCAGGTGCTACTAGGAGTACTAGCAAGGTACATATCAATAACACGTATATCAAATATAGTTCTGTCGACATTGCGAGCCTTCTTAATTACCAAGTATCTAGGGTTGGTCCGCTTCAGCGACCACTCTCCTAATAATAGAAGCACTTAGTCTCGGGTTTGGGTTCAACTTTGGGTTGCTTCACTGGAGCAGGAACTGACTTGCGATCCATGAAATTTACCTCCTTACCCTTTCCCTTTTCAAAACTAGTGGTTTTACTAACCATCAACACTTGATGCTCCATCTTGATATCTACCTTCGCGGTGTCGAACATCGCGAATAGATGAGGGATCATCATTTCCATCCCTAGCATAATTATAGTTCATCACGAAGTTCTAGTAGCTTAGTGACAGTGACTTGAAGAACTATATCAATCACTATCTTATCTAGAAGATCAACTCCCACTCGATTCAAGTGATTGTAGCACCCGGACAATTTGAGCACATGCTAAATGATTGAGCTATTCTCCTTCATATTGTAGGCAAAGAATCTTGTTGGAGATGTCATATCTCACAACACGGGCACGAGCCTGAGATCCCAATTTCAGCTCTTAGAACATCTCATATGTTCCATGATGTTCAAAACGTTTTGGAGCCTCAATTCTAAGACGTAATGCATGATGCACTGAACTATCAAGTAGTCATCGGAACGTTCCTGTCAGACGTTCCCAACATCAACAAACAACGCTAGAGGGGGTGGCGCACCGAGCAGTGCATTAAGGACACAAGCCTTCTATGCAGCAATGAGGACAATCCTCAGACCACGGACACAGTCCGCAATATTTCTAGCATCATCTTTCAACTGTATTTCTCTAGGAACATATAAAAATTCAAGGGAGCTACAACGTGAGCTAGTAATCTACAACACAATTTGCAAAGACACTACTGACTATGTTCATGATAATGAGTTCAATTAATCATATTACTTGAGAACTCCCACTCAAATTGACATCCCTTCGGTCATTCGAGTGATACATGATCCAAATTCACCAACTCAAGTCTGATCATCACGTGAGTTGAGGTGGTTTCAATGGTGAACATCATCATGTTGATCATATCTGCTATATGACTCATGTTCGACCTTTCGGTCTCTTGTGTTCCGAGGCCATGTCTGTACATGCTAGGCTCATCAAGTTTAACCTGAGTATTCCGCATGTGCAACACTGGCTTGCACCCGTTGTATGTGAACGTAGAGTCTATCACACCCGATCATCACGTGGTGTCTCGACACGACGAACTTTCGCAACGGTGCACACTCGGGGAGAACACAATTTATCTTGAAATTTAAGTGAGGGATCACCTTATAATGCTACCGTCGTCCTAAGAAAAACAAGGTGCATAAAAGGATTAACATCACAAGCAAATCATAAGTGACATGATATGGCCATGAACTTGTGCTTCTGGTCTCCATCTATAAAGCACCGACATGATCTCCATCGTCACCGACATGACACCATGATCTACATCATCTTGATCTCCATCAATGTGTCACCATCAGGGTTGTCCCTCCCACCATGCTTCTACTACTATTGCTACCGCTTAGCAATAAAGTAAAGCATTACATAGCGCTTAATGATTGAGACGCAGGTCATATGATAATTAAAGACAACCCTATTGCTCCTGTCGGTTGCCATACTCATCGACATGCAAGTCGTGATATTCTATACAATACATGATCATCTCATACATCACATATATCTCATCATGTAATTGGCCATATCACATCACAACATACCTTACAAAAACAAGTTAGACGTCCTCTAATTATTGTTGCAAGTTTTATGTGGCTGCTACGGGTATCTAGCAAGAAAAATTCTTACCTACGCAAAAACCACAATGGTGATACATAAATTGCTTTTGAGCCTTGTCAAGGACCGCCTTTGTCGAATCCAATCCAACTAAAGTAGGATAAACAGGCACCCACCAGCCATCTTTGTGCAATGAAGTTACAAGTTAGTTGATGGAACCGGTCTCTCGTAAGCGTACGAGTAAGGTTTGTCCGGGCCGCTTCATCCCACAATACCGCTGAACCAAAACACGACCAAGGGAGGAAGCAATCTAAGCATCCATGACCACAAACTCCTTTGTGTTCTACTCGAGATCTCATCTACACATAGACCTAGCTCATGATGCCACTGTTGGGGAACGTTGCATGGGAAACAAAAATTTTCCTACCCACACGCAAGATCTATCCATGGTGATGAGCATCTACGAGAGGGAGAGTAGATCTACATACCTTGTAGATCGATAAGCGGGAAGCGTTATGAAACGCGGTTGATGTAGTCAAACGTCTTTGCGATCCAAATCGTCGAGCATCCCGTGATCCCATCACGATCCATCCCACGGTCCAGTCGCGGTCCTTCCGATCTAGAGCCGAACGGACGGCACCTCCGCGTTCAGCACGCATACAGCTCGATGATGATCTTTGCCTTCTTGATCCAGCAAGAGGGAGCAGATAGGTATATGAGTTCTCTGGCAGCATGGTCGTGTGGCGACGATGGTGGTGGAACTATTCCGGCAGGGCTTCACCTAAGCACCGCCGAACTAGACTAGAGGAGAAAACCGATCTAGATGAAGTAGAGGGAGCACATGGCAATTAGGGTTAGCTTTCCCCTCTAAATCCTCTAGTATATATAGGAGGGAGGTAGGGGAGGATGCAGCCTCAAACCCTCAAGATTTGGCCGAAATTGGAGGTGGAGGAGTCCTACTCCAATCCTATTAGGAGTAGGATTCCTCCTTTCCACTTGGAATCTCTTTCCACCTCTCCACCTTTTGGGGTTTTCCTACGCCTAGCCGCATGGGCCTTAATGGGGGGGGCCTCGGACAGCCCACTAAGGGCTGGCTTGACTCCTCCCACAACCCATGAGGCCCTTTGGGTCAAGATACCCCTCACGATAGTCCCCGGTACCCCTCTCGGCACTCCCGATATACTACCGATGAGCCCGAAACTTTTCCGGTGACCAAAATAGGACTTCCTATATATCAATCTTTACCTCCGGACCATTTCGAAGCTCCTGCGACGTACGGGATCTCATCCAGGACTCCGAACAACCTTCGGTCACCACCATACATAACTCTATACTACCGAAACATTACCGAACCTTAAGTGTGCAGACCATGCGGGTTCGAGAACTATGTAGACATGACCAAGACACCTCTATGGTCAAGAACCAATAGCGGGACCTGGATGCCCATATTGGTTCCTACATATTATACAAAGATCTTTATTTGTTGAACCTCTATTTCAAGGATTCAGTTAATCCTGTATGCTATTCCCTTTGTTCTTCAGTATGTTACTTGCCCGAGATTCGATCGTCGGCATCTCTATACCTAGTTCAATCTCGTTACCGGCAAGTCTCTTTACTGGTTCCATAATACAAGATCTCGTGACTAACTCTTTAGTCACATTGCTTGCAAGGCTTATAGTGATGTTGTATTACCAAGTGGGCCCTGAGATACCTCTCCATCACACGAAGTAACAAATCGCAGTCTTGATCCATGCCAACCCAACAGACACCCTCGGAGATACATTTAGAGCACCTTTGTAGTCACCTAGTTACGTTGTGACATTTGATACACACAAGGTACTCCTTCGGTGTTCGTGAGTTGCATGATCTCATGGTCATAGGAACAAATACTTGACATGCAGAAAACTATAGCAATAAACTGACACGATCATATGCTACATTTACAGTTTGGGTCTTGTCCATCACATCATTCTCCTAATGATGTGATCCCGTTATCAAATGACATCTCATGTCTACGGCCAGGAAACCTTGACCATCTTTGATCAACGCACCAGTCTACTAGAGGCATACTAGGGACATGGTGTTGTCTATGTATCCACACATGTATCTGAGTTTCCGATCAATACAATTCTAGCATGGATAATAAAGGATTATCATGAAGAAGTAAATATGATAATAACTAATTTATTATTGCCTCTAGGGCATACTTCCAACATCCGTCAGTCAAGCAAACGACCGTTGGTGAATCATTAACACATTGCAACACCCTACAACGAGGATCCCTTACGCTTGCGCGACACGGAGAGCACCATAGGACAACACCAATAATAAAACATGCAAATCAAACCAATCATGATCATCAATCAACCCATAGGAGAACAAAATCCTACTCAAACATCATAGGATGGCAACACATCATTGGATAATAATATGAAGCATAAAGCACCATGTTCAAGTAGAGGGTACATCAGGTTGCAGGAGAGTGGAATGCTGTAGATAGATGGGGGAAGGTGATGGAGGTGTTGGTGAAGATGACATAGTTGTTGTAGTAGATCGCTGTCACGATGATGGACCCAGTGGTGTTCCGGCGCCACCGGGAGAGAGGGGGAGAGAGTCCCCCTCCTTCTTATTTTTCCTTGACCTTCCCCCTAGATGGGAGAAGGGTTTTCCCTCTGGTCCATGGCCTCCATGGCGGCGGAGGGGCGAGAGCCCCTCCAAGATTGGATCTCTCTCTCTGTTTCCTTCTGTTTCTGCGCTCTTAGATTCTGGCCTTTCACCATTTCTTAAATATCCGGAGATCCGTAACTCCGATCAGGCTGAAATTTTGAGGGGATATTTAACAAAAAAGTATCTTTCTTGCAGCTAAAGGACAGCTCCAACCGACCTAAGGGGTGGCCACAAGCCTGCCAGGCGCGTCCAGGGGGTGGGTCACGCCTAGCATGATTGCGATATCCTCGGGCATCGTCCCGCGTTGATTCTTTTCCCCAAAAATCGCATATATTAGAAAAACAAATCTCCATAATTTTTACCTTGTTGGACTTAGTTTGGTATGGATATTCTGTGAAACCAAAAACATGCAACAAACATGAACTGACACTGGGCACTGGACAAATATGTTAGCCCCAAAAATAGTATAAAAAATTGCCAAAAGTATATGAAAGTTGTAGAATATTGGCATGAAACAATCAAAAATTATAGATACGACGGAGACATATCAACATCCCTAAGCTTAATTCTTGCTTGTCCTTGAGTAGGTAAATGATAAAAAAGATAATTTTTGATGTGGAATGCTACCTAGCATAATCTTGTTCATATAATCTAATCATGGCATGAATATTAAGACATGAGTGATTCAAAGCAATAGTCTATCATTTGACTTAAGACAATAATACTTCAAGCATACTAATAAAGCAATTGTATCTCTTCAAAATATAATGGCAAAAGTAAGTTATCCCTACAATATCATATAGTCTGGCTATGATCCATCTTCCCCACACAAAATATTTATATCATGCACAACCCTGATGACAAGTGTAGCAATTCTTTCACACCTTTTGTGTTCTCAAACTTTTTCAAATCTCACGCAATACATGAGCGTGAGCCATGGATATAGCACTATAGGTGGAATACAATATGGTGGAGGTTGTGAAGAAAAAGGAGAAGATAGTCTCACATCAACTAGGCGTATCAATGGGCTATGGAGATGCCCATTAATAGATATTAATGTGAGCGAGTAGGGATTGCCATGCAACGGATGCACTAGAGCTATAAGTGTATGAAATCTCAAAAAGAAACTAAGTGGGTGTGCATCCAACTTGCTTGATCATCAAGACCTAGGGCAATTTGAGGAAGCCCATCATTGGAATATACAAGCCAAGTTATATAATGAAAAAATTCCCACTAGTATATGAAAGTGACAAAATAGGAGACTCTCTATCATGAAGATCATGGTGCTACTTTGAAGCACAAGTGTGGAAAAAGGATAGTAGCATTGTCCCTTCTCACTTTTCTCTTTTTTTTTTCTTATTTCTTATTTTTTTGGTGGGCATCTAAGGCATTTTTTTATTTGGGCTTCGTTGGCGTCTTTTATTTTTCATAAAGTCCGGAGTCTCATCCCAACTTGTGAGGGAATCACAGCTTCCATCATCCTTTCCTCACATGGGACAATGCTCTAATAATGATGATCATCCCACTTTTATTTACTTACAACTCAAGAATTACAACTCGATACTAGAACAAGATATGACTCTATATGAATGCCTCCGGCAGTGTACCGGGATGTGCAATGATCCAGCGTAGCAATGACATCAAAAAACCAGACAAGCCATGAAAACATCATGCTAGCTATCTTAAAATCATGCAAAGCAATATGAGAATGATGGTGCGTGTCATAATAAATGGAACGGTGGAAGTTGCATGGCAATATATCTCGGAATGGCTATGGAAATGCCATAATAGGTAGGTGAAAGTGCGTTATATCGACTAGAGGGGGGGGGTTGAATAGGCGATTTTTACAAATTCATCACTTGAGGAATTTCAAATTAAGGAATTTGAAATGTGATTAATAACTAGCAGCAGGATAAGTACTCAAGTGGATGAGAAACATAGCAATAGCATAGTCATCATGATGAAATAAAACATGCATAGATTATAGGTAGCATTATACAGGATAAGCAGGTGAGGAACAAGGTAACTTGAAGAATTTGAGGTGAGGAAATTATGAAAGTCTTCAGTCAAATTCTTCAAACAGTAAATATCAATTTCATCAACAAGTATATGAGGAAATGAAAGGGTTGATAAAATAGAACCAGAGATCTCGATGAAGACAATGGTTTGATAACCCGGTTCCAACTGTTGTGACAGTCATACGTATGGTTTGGAGCAGCCTGGTATTTAAACCAGAGGACACACGGTCCCAGGACACACAGTCCTTACTGTATTCTCCTTGATCTAAGGCCACAAAGTCCTCGCCCAACACTCGTGGTAAGTCTTCAGGGTAGACTTCCAAAACCCTCACAAACTGGTCACCCGACGATCCACAATCAACTGCTGGATGCTCTAGACCAAGGTCACTCCGTGATCCCCAATTGACTGCAGGATGCACTAGACCATGACGCCTAACCGTCTAGAAGATACACAATCTTCAAAGGTAAGAAGCGTCGGTTCCACACAGGAACAATCTGTTCAGTGATGCTTAATCTCTTTGGGTTTGGTGGTTCGGATTTGGGTTTTTCCTCATTGATGATTTTCTCTCAAAGTCCTCGAAGGATAGGTTGCTCTCAGATGACAAGTGTCAGTTCTCTCTCGGAGCAGCCAACAAAGTAGTGGTTGTGGGGGGTGGCTAGTTATAGCCAGGGTGCAACCTGACATTATAAGACATAAATGCCCCCAATGATATGACTGTTATGTTGGTAAGATGATTGGGGACAGCTGGCTCTAAGCACAACAACGGTCGGAATTTCAGACTATGAAAGTCCTTCGGCTTATCATGTTCCTCACTTGTAGGCAATTTGCACTGGCGAAATCCTAACTCCTCAGTCAGACCAATTTCCTCATAGACTAGGAGAACTTCGTCTCTGTTACTAAAGAACTTGACTGAACCGTAAGAGATTTCCAAAAGGCTTCACTCAAAGGATTGTATAGGTTGAGGATTTTGAGTTGAGCATCAGTTGGAAATTTTCCTTAGTATTACCTCGGCCCCCTTTAATAGTACTATGTTTCCTATGACTCTATGAAAGGAAATGAAACTATAAAAACAAAAGTCTTCATGCTTCATAGTCCTCGTTCATATCTTCAGGGTCACACCAACTTCTTCATTTTCAAAGTCTTCAGGGAATACCAAAGTCTTCAGCAAAGTCTTCACCAAAGTCTGTAGTTGAAGACATACATTTTTAGGGGTCGATAATCTTCGAATATATCAAACTCCTCAGCGAGTTATAGAGCCTGTGTAGACTTACAAACACATCAGTCTCTTAACCTATAAGTCTTCAATACACCAAAATCACTATGGGGCACTAGATGCACTTACAATCTCCCCCCTTTTTGGTGATTGATGACAAATAGGTTAAGTTTTCAACGGGGATAGAAATTGTAACATCCCAAAATTTCATTTTGGAATGTTATGATATATAGCTATGCATCATCATCATATTGTTTGAATGAATATAATGGTTGAAGTGTTTCTTTTGAATTTCTGAAATGTCACTTTCATCTTTTCCCTTTTCTTGTTTCACCTATTTGAAAATCTCTGGAAAAGTTCAAAGGAAGAGGGGAGTAACATGACACTCCACACCAAGGACACCTTGGTGAAATATTTGAACAATAAAACCGGGGGGTGTTTTGAAAAATATTTGCAAAAGGCTTTAAAACCAAATAGGCAATTTCTGAAAATAATTATTTTTTAAGTACTCAAATGACAGAGGAAAAATGTTCAATAAATGACATTAATTCTTCTGATCATTTTGATATATATTTTTCCTATGTTTGGAAATGATTTGAATGCATTAAAAGGTTTTAAACACTCTGGAAAAATAGAAAAGGAAACAAATTTGCAGCTTTTATTAAAAATCCGGCCGGCCCACAGCATTAACCATCCTGACTTGCCTTATTAGCGGCCAACCGACACTCCCGCACTCCTCTCTCCCTCGCTGATAGCGGACCCCACCCGACCGCTAGCGGGATCCGCGCGGTCACCACCCTCCTCGCGCCAGACCGACCTCGTCGGAGATCGCGCGACCACCGGATCCCTCTCCCTCTTTCCTTCCCTCGCTCCCTCGCCCCTATATAAAGCCGGCCACCCTCCGCACTCCATTCCGCCCGAAACCCCTCTCTCTCCCTCGCCGGAACGCCGCCCACGAGCTCGTCGGAGCTCTGCCCACTCCCGAACCTCCCCACGCCACTGCTCGCCGCTCCACTCCACCCCACGTCCCTCCGACACCACCAAAGCTCGCCGGAGATCCACCACCGCCGTTTGGAGCCTTCGGACGTCACCCCCGACCACCGGAGCACCCTCCCCAACCACCTTCTGCTTCCGGCCACCGTCGACATCACCGGAGATCTCCCCGACCACCACTGTAAGCCGCCGCCCCTCCCGTAGCCGTCGGATCTGTAGTCTACGCGCCAGATTAGAATCATTTAAATAACGAACCGGTATCCTCTACTAATCGGTCGTCCGCCCGCAAGCACTCCCGCGCACGCCCTCTCAGCCAATAGGAAGCTGCCACGTAGCCCTGTCCGTCCGTTAAGTTTTTTTTGCTTTTCTGTTTTGTTTTTAGAAAACAGAATGTATTCTGTTTTTGTTTTACTTATATCTTTTAAACTACTTGGTGTTTTTAGTTGATTCTTTTTGCATTAGTTCACATATTTGATGTAGTTTATGTCTGTATGCTTAGTTTTCAAATTTGAACTTTAAATTTTGAATCTAACCAAATTTGTTCAAATTACTAAAATCTGCATAACTATATTTAAAAATATATTTTCATATGAATCTTTTTGCCACTGTTTGGTATTAGTTAAACCTATCATTCTATATGATTTGAGTAATTTTTTGAATAAATTTAGTTACTATTTTTTTAACAAAAACAGAATCTGTTTAGTTCTTATTGTAGTTTAGTTATCTTAATTTTAAATAGTTCAAATCTGAGTTAGTCTAGACTTTGTTAATAGTTTTCATTAGTTTCTTTGTTTCAAACTTTTAGATAACATAATTTGTTAATATTTAAAATGATTGTTTAGTTTTATACCATGTGGTTATAGGAATCTTTATATCTTTTTCATTAGGTATAGTTTTATAAAACAATTTAGTTTTACTTTCACAAACTAGTTAGATGATTTAGTTAGATTTCTAATAAATAATTTTAGTAATTATATTCTGTTAAGTAATATGATGATAATAATATTAGTGTTAATAATGTCATTGTTTTGGTTTCCTATTCCAAAGTTATAGGAACATTCTAGTTATTTTCATGTTAGTAGTGTTTCTTTACACAAAAGTTTTAGTGAATTGATTCTGTTTACTAAAATAGATTTTTCTTTACTATTTCTTTTTCCACTAGCTATTATTTGGTTGTTTGTCTTAAAGTAGTAGTAGTAAAAGTTTTTGACACTACAAATTTTTGTGAGTCAAAATATTCTTTTATTTTGTTTTCTTTCTCTTGATTGATACTACTAAATGGTTTTTAGTATTGGTTGTTTAACCTTGCTGAATTGTGTGAATGGTTTTGTGTTTATGCTTATGGTGTGCTCTTGTTTGATTCGTTAGATCATCCGGAGTGCGAACCTTGTTATCTAGAGTCACTTGATTACGAGGATCGTCAGCAAGGCAAGTCACTTTGATCATGTATACCTATGCTTTATTGCATTAGTTCTTCCAGCACCCCAATTGCATGCAAAGTAGGTAAATTGGAAACTTGGTTACTTGCTGTAGTATCATGTGGTAGGTACCCCCTCAACCCTTTGACATATTTGGCCCCGGGAAACGTTGTTTTACATTTTGCTATGTTATTAGTAGATGGGGTTGGTTGTGTGATGCATGAGAGTTGAGAGTTAATAATTTCAAGACCTACATGATGATCAAGTCTTCAAGACTTCAAGTTTTCAACTTACCTCTGGGTGGATGATGGTTGAACGGCGCCCTGGAGAAACCAGTGGTTAGCCTAGATGATGATGGAGATGTGCCAGTATTCATGCGGAAAGGTCCACCCAGGCACAAAGAGATGGATGGATGCTTCAAGACCCAAGGCTTACCTGCACAGCCACAAGTCATTATGGGCTCTGGCTTGGTTGGATATCGTGGTGACCCTGGACAGGCAGTGCTACGAGATGTAGAAGAACAGTAGGAAATGATGGGCACCGATAGAGTCGCAGGGAAACCCTTTGGAAGACCATGTTTTGGTAATCCATTTCTCAAACACCCTGAAGTGCGAGAAATCAAACGGAGGTGACCAAATCTTGTGGGGAACGTGTGCAAAACTCTATAGAGTACCCAAACCTAATCGATTAGCCGTGTCCACGGTCATGGACAGTTTGAGCCAAAGGAACTGAAACTTCCGGAACCCTCAACACAATTAATATGATGATGTGGGTATTAATAACTTGGGTATGAGAATTGGTTGGTGGAACCATCTGATTAATCAACCAACTTTATAGTAAATATGCCTTTACCCTCACTTGTTGTAGGAAAAATTTGGCTTTATGCAAAAAAAACTTACTACCCCACCTGCTATATTTGCATATAGACTAGATGATTACTTTACCCCCTCTCTTCTGACTTTGCCGGCATATTCAATATGCTGACCTATACGGCTACAACGTATCATGTTGCAGAGTACTTTTCCGACCAGGAGTGAGGATACGCTCTACGCTCGGTGAGATGCCCTTGGAGTCAGATGGACTCATCTACCTTCGATGCTTCCGCTAATTTATGGTTTAGTTTATCTCATGAGTTGGCCTTCAGCCACTTTATTGTAATCATTATTGTAATAAAGGACTCGATATGAGATTTCGATTAATTTATGCTGTGTGATTTCCCTTTGATATAAACATTGATGTACCGTGTGAGTACCAGCATGATCTTGGGATGGTACAGAAATACCGGAGATTCGACCTTTCAGGTCAGGTCGCTGCAGAAATATGGAATGTAAGTACCGAGTTTGAGGAATTTGAGTGCAAGATATAGAAGAACTCCCCCTTAAGATGTGCATATTTGAAGCATTTGGTTTGGACAGCAAATGCACATGGCAGGTTAAAAACATGGAGAACTCCCCCTATATCTTGTAATTCATACACACATTTTAACATATGATATGAAGAATTTCAAATGCATGATGAAAATGGTGTCTTACGAAATTCAGCATGCATGCATTAAGATACTTGAGGAAATAAGCATGCGGAAAGCAGTTCAAAAGAGTGAGACCACCATCAGACTTAAGTTTACAACTCAACCAAGAAAAGCTTCAGAAGAGCGAGAGTTGTAACTTAAACAAAAACATCCCATATATAGAGACCCGCTTGAAGACTAACTCAATTTTTCTCCTCCTTTGTCATTGAAGACCAACAGGGACAAAAACTAAGGACTAACGCCCTTTGGAGAATTTCATCTTGAAGGTGATGGAGGAGCGCGAGCGTTGTCGGGGTCGTTTGTCGATGTGGGGCCCGCCACAGTGTCATCAATATCCTCAGCTTCATCGACCTCACACGATGAATAATATGAGCTTGTAACCAGCTGAGGAACTTGAACTTACTTGAATTTCTTCTGTGGAGGACGAGCCCAGTCAAGGTTCTGCTCAAGGTTCATCTCCTTGAGTTCTTCAGGAGTCTTGAGGTGAGACAGAATGACCCAAGTGTAGTTGAAGACTTCATGGAGGTAGTATTGGTTCTTCTTCATAGTGTTGTGCGTGACAGTCATGTCTCAAAGAAGTGAACCAAACTGACGCTTGACCCACTTGTGATTGCGATCGACCTTCTGATAAAGACTTATAAGAAGCTCATGATCATTCATCACACGAGGGGCAGACTCTCGAGGTTTTTGTGCTGAGGCCTTTGTAGGTGAGTCTTGGGTAGCAGTGTCATCATTGGTGGAGTAAGAGGTAGCTTTGCGAAACTGACCATCCAATGGACGAGTACCTTCATCAATGTCATCTTTGACTTTTCCATCAACTGAACAAAATGTGTGCTTGAGGACTTCAATAGGAGGCAGAAAGCCAAAGTGATTTTGAAAGTCAACCTTGAAGGGAATTTAAGACCTTGATCTGATGAATTTCATGATCCAGGGAGCATAAGGCTTCAATTCAAATGGGCCTTATGCGGCATTGGCCAAAGTCCTCATGAAGAAATCGTGGTAGTTGATGGGAATCCCATGAATGATGTTGAAGAACATGTTATTCATGATTCCCTCCACTTCTTGTTCTTCAGAGTTATGTCCCTCCTGAGGACTGAGGGTGTTGGTCAGAATGCGATAGACTGTCCTGGGCATATAGAGCAAATCCTTCACAAGGAAGGTAGTCCTTTGAGGTTTTCCAGGAGCCAAAGGTTTCATCAGCACTTGCATCATGTGGTTGGGTAGAGCAGGTTCATCAAATAGGCATCTTGCTCCTTCTGAAGGAATAGGAACTGGGACTGATCTAAGCAATTCAGAGGCTGGTGCTGTGTAGTGAGTAGATCCAGTCATGCAGTCCAAGACCCAAGAGTTGATGTCAGAAGCATCACCTGTGATGTGCAAGGTGGCATAAAATTGAAGAATCAACTCTTCATTCCAATTAGAGATATCCACACAGAATGGAAGAATTCCAGCATCATGAAGAACTACGAGCATGGGTGTGAAGGATGGGATCCTTTCCATATCCACATGAGGAATTTGATGATGCTCGAAGACTTTCTTCTTGTCAAACAACACTGATGCATAGTAGTTCCTCTGCCTGGTTTTCCAGAATCTGGTGCAACCGGCTCTTGCAGAGTCATACAGATTTGGTCCAGTGAAGAAGATGTGCTCGTTGAAGAAATTGGTCTTGATGAATTTGGGACGCTTTGAGCCTTTGAATGGCTCTTGGGCTTTGGCTGAAGGTTTGGCTTGAAGCGGACCATAATTTCCTTAGGCATTGGAGGAATTTCTTCAGACTGAGGAATATGAACAATGGTTTCCTCAGTGGCAGTTGGAGCAGCAACTACCTCAACTAATGCAGCTGGAATATCTTCAGTGACAGTTGTAGCCAAGTCATCAGATCCTGTATGAATTTCTTTAGTATGGGCTGGACACTAAGGAATGTGTGGTAGAGAAGTGGTTACTGGTGAATTTGGGTGTGCAACTTCCCAATATTCATCATTGATCGGAGGTGTAGCATTTCCAATGTCCACATCCTCTTCCATTTCTTTAATGCCATTCTCTTCAGCAGCAACTAAGGCTGGGGCGATGATACCAGTGGAGTTGAAGCATTTACTTCCACTTCAATTTCTTCATTAATCTGCTTTGAGGTAGCAACAGACTAATCCTTTTCTTCTTGATCATCATTTGGGATGACATAGTCAACACCAAATGGTACTAGTTCATAGGCTGGCACGGAGCTTATAGGAGTTGCATCAAGTGGCTCCGTTGAAGAACTTGACAATGTCTTCTATTTCTTCACTGTTGAAGAATCTATAGTTGATGCTTTTCTCTTCAGTGCCTTTTTCTCCGCAACCTTAGTTTTCTTCACTTCTGATGCAAAAGGATGGTTGCTGTTCTTCACCCTTGAGGATTTTGTAGTTTCTGTTGAGGGTGAAGGAGGAGCATTTTCTTCAGGCACGACTGATGCAGTCTCCCTTGGGGTCTCAATTTCATCAGGCACAACGAAAGTTTTAGCTGTCCCGACAATTTCTTCAGGCGCAACAGTGGAGGTTGCCCTGGCAGGTTCTTCAGCAGTCAGAATTTCCTCAGCTGCGGGAGCAGTTTCTTCAGCAGGCTGAGCAGATTCTTTAGCCTGACGAATTTGTGGTTGCTATTGAGCTACAACCCTCTTGTTATGGTCCTTAACTGCAGCGTGGGCTGCCCTGACAAATCCTACTTTGGTGCCCTTCCATTCAGCATCATACTTTTTTTGTTCATCAGTAAGGTAGCGAATCTCAGACTTAACTGTGATGAGTTGATTGGGAGTCAAATTCATCACATTGTTCCTCATAAACTTTTCTTTTCTGGCCCTGCTCCTTTGAGCTCTCTGAGCTTGATCTCTCTTCATTTTCCTCAGCTATGAAGAAGTAGGACATGGTCCACACCAAGAGGCAGGTTCAGTGAGGAAGGTGGGGTGCTGGGATCCTCATGCCATATGTCGATGAAATTGAGGATCATCTTTGGATCCAGCATGAGAGGTATAGAGCTTCCTTTGGGTATAGCAGCCCTTTGATGACTTTCTCTGATGATTTCCTCCAATTCGTCATCATCATCCTCAGATCCCGAGGGTACATTCACCACAACTTTGCTTGTGTGAGGACTTGATTGTTGACCTCATCCAGCAATTTTCTTTAGCTTCAACAAAGAAGGACTTGTTGAAGACTGTGCTTGGGCAGAGGGACTTGCAGAGACATCTGAAGCAATTGAGAAGCCCTCGGTCCTTTGACATATTGCAAGGTGCACAAGTCTTGAGGACTTTGTGGCAGTAGCTGATGATTATGCAGCTACTGAAGGCATTACAGAGGCCTTTAAAGACCTTGTTGGAGGGTTCTGCGGTGATGATTTTGAAGTTTAGGATGTTGACTTTACTGCGGATTTCTTCACCATTGATTTCTTCGGAGCACTAGCAGAGGCTTCGACAAAGGCAGCAACAACCGTATCTTCATTGAATTTCTTCACAACCTCTTTTGACTTCTTTGCCAGCTTGGCTTGTTGTCTTTCCCATTCTTGAGGAAAGTCATCACCAGTTTTGAGACTAGTGGGATCAGTAGTTTGGTTTGGCGCCAACGGTGGCCTATTGCAAGGGGGTTTAACAGCGAATTTCTTCATGTACTTTGGAGTGACATAGAGATATTCTTTCCACTCCTGTGCCCATCTCCTCTCAATTTTCTATATGTGAATCTTTCGCTGCTTTGTAGTTTCCTTGCCATGAGTTTCTTCATCTGGAGTGTAATGTTCCTCATACAGTTCATCAGGTATCTCAAACATAGTTTGCACTTCAGGTTTCTTTCAACCTTTCTGTGGCTTTTCCAATCAGTAATTTTCTTTGATCGAGGATTCTGAACTTTTGAGGATTCCGAGGAGGTGTGCAAATTATCTTCAAGGAATGCTACAAATGAGTTAAGTTGATGAGAACCTAGTGATTCATTAGCAAACATTTTGTACCTGTGAATAGAGTATAGGTGCGAGGAGTTTGAAGAGGTCATATGCGTTCTCTGAGATTTTCAAAATACATCAATTTGAGGAATTTTGATCATAGATGTCTTGAGGAATTTCAGTAAGTGTTCTTGTCTTAGGTTGCAGAGTTGTGCAAATTTTGTTGATCCACACAATTGAGGAATCTTGAAGAAAATCACAACTTAGGAAAACATCAAGTGAATGAACATGTAAGGTGCTTGGGAATATGATTCTTGAAAAATAAATAGTTTTGAGGAAATTTTAGAAAACTTGAAGATCAAACATGGGCAGTAAAATTAGATTTTATTTACCCTGATGAAGAACATGACGAATAGTGAGAAGAAATTTGGGAAGTTCATCCATCCAGATCTCCCATGCCCTAGCTTGGCAGAGGGAGACACCTACAGCGGCAGCAGAGTGAAGATTTCCGCGGCCGATGCGAGTACGGCGACTGCGAGGTCGAGGCAGTGAAGCTCTTCCACCTGGCGACGATGATTTTAGCGGCGGCGCTAGGTTTGAGCTCGGGAGACAGTAGGAGTGAGGAGTCACCGAGCATAATGAAAGGGAAGGGGTATTTATAGCGGAGGTGAAAACCAATCTGCCCAAAGATTTTGGACCAGATTGCCCCTGACACTTGCTCTCCACGCGACATGTGTCACCCATGTTCTGAGAAGTAGAGATAATGGGGGATCGTGGGTTATCCAGTCATGGGAATCGGAACAGTTGGAGCGGGAAACGCCAAAAATTTTGATAGAAAAAAACTTAAAGTTTTCCTTCGCAAATTCTTCAGCTGTCAAGGACACAGTGAAGAACTTGAACGAGTTTCAAAGTAGAACGAATGTGAAGAATTTGAGAACAGACTGGGTTGAGTTTAGCACAGAGGGGGAAAGTGTCCGATCACATTCACTTAGATGAAAATCAACTTGAAGAATTAGCAATAAGTGAATGCTGTTGAGGACATTAAAAAACTCAAGTATATATATATATATATATATTATAGTCAATGAAGAACATCAGTTTCAAAGTTTGAAGAATTTTACAAGTTGAGGAATTTGCAAACTTGAGGAATTTGAAAAATTGAAGAATTTGCAAAATGACGAAAAACTCAACTTTGAAGAATTTCAACTATGGTTGGTGGCGTGACCCACCGTATAAGAATGATAATTTCAGACACCATGTACAAATGTCATAGGGTTCTGAGAATCAAATCCTTCATTAATTTCTTCACACTTAGAGGATTATTCTTCATTGATTGAATAAAAACGTTACTTCGGGTGTTGCACATCTAAGTCATCAATTTTGCATAAGTGTTAGGATGTGTGTCTTTTTCAAAGAACATTCGAAGATTCTAAGATATTTAGCTCACACCACAACTTGCAAAATCGCTTTTCACCGAAGGGCTTTGTGAAGATATCGGCCAGTTGTTCTTCAGTAGGGATGTGGTCGATGGAGATGTCACCCTTGAGTACATGATCTCAAAGAAAATGATGATGAATCTGGATGTGCTTGGTCTTGGAATGCTGAACTGGGTTGTAAGAAATCTTGATAGAGCTCTCGTTGTCATAGTAGAGAGGCACATTCTTCACCTTGATGCCATTATCCTTGAGGGTTTGCTTCACCCACAACAACTGAGCACAACATGAACCAGCAGTAATGTACTCAGCTTCAGCAGTAAATAGTGACACACAATTATGTTTTTGGAGGACCAACAATCTACAGATCGTTTGAGGAAATGACATGTGCCTGAGGTTGACTTGCGATCCACACGATCTCCAGCATAGTCAACATTTGAGTATCTGACGAGGTGAAGATTTGAGCCCTTGGGATACCATAATCCAAGCGTTGGTGTGTGAGCTAAGTATCGAAGAATATGTTTCATAGCCTAGTGGTGTGATTCCTTCAGTGTTGTTTCGAATCGGGCACACATGCAAACAATCGGCATAATATTAGGCCTAGATGCACATAGATACAATAAAGAGCCAATCATGGAGCGATATACCTTTTGATCGAAATCTTTACCATTTTCGTTAGTGCAGAGGTGGCCTTTTGAAGGCATTGGAGTTTTGACGCCTTTGCAATCTTGCATGTCAAATTTTCTCAGAACATCCTTGAGGTATTTCTCTTGAGAGATGAAGATGACATTGTCTTGCTGACGTTTTTGAAGACCTAAGAAGAATTTCAACTCTCCTATCATAGACATTTGATATTCTTCACTCATCATATAGGCAAATTCATGACTGTAACATTTGTCAGTATAGCCAAAGATAATATCGTCTACTTATATTTGGCATATGAACAATTCATGGTCATAGGATTTAGTGAAAAGAGTTGGGTCAAGTGAACCGGGTTTGAAGCCTTTCTTCATGAGGAATTCCTTCAGAGTGTCGTACCACGCCCGAGGGGCCTGCTTGAGGCCATAGAGGGCCTTGTTGAGTCTGAAGACTTTGCCAAGATGCTTAGGGTGTTCAAAACCCGGGGATTGAGCAACATATACTTCTTCCTCAAGCTTACCATTGAGGAATGCACTTTTCACATCCATTTGTTATAAGATGATATCATGATGGTTAGCATAAGCAAGCAATATGCGAATAGCTTCAAGTCTAGCAACAGGTGCAAAAGTTTCATCGAAGTCAATTGCTTTAACCTGTGTGTAGCCTTGAGCTACAAGACGAGCCTTATTTCTTACCACAAGGCCATTTTCATCTTGTTTGTTTCGATAGATCCACTTTGTCGTGGATTTGTCACGGCATATGTCCGGGTGAACAGACTTAGGTTCGGGGCGATACGCAACTATGTGGCAGCTTGAAGGGGTTGATCGGAATCGAGAAGACACGGAGTTTTACCCAGGTTAGGCCCCTCCGATGGAGGTAAAAGCCTATGTCCTGCTTGTGTGGTATTGATGATGATGAAGATCTCTCGGTTACCAGGGTGCTAATCGCTACCTCTAATCTCTTGTGTTGTCTAAACTTGTAGACTTGTGTCTCTTGAGAACTTGTGTTGTCTAAACTTGTAGACTTGTGTCTCTTGAGAACTTGTGTTGTCTAAACTTGTAGACTTGTGTCTCTTGAGAACTTGTCCCTCTAGGGGTGCTCTACCCCTCCTTATATAAGTGGAGAGGGTAGGTTTACAAATAGAGTCCTACTAGGAGTAGGATTAGGACTAGTCTCTCACGAATCCTACTCCGGGTCTTATTCCCTTTAAGGGAATCCTTCTCTCTTGTGGGCCTTCTCCTGTGGGCCTTCTCTTGTGAGCCGCCTGGCACCGGCTCACCCGCCGGGTCTTGGGCTTGGTCATCCTGTGACCCGCTTGCCGGGTCATAAATAAGATGTCATGTCTTTAACAGGTCTCGTGTGAGTTGCCTGGCCGAGTCATTAATAAGATGTCATGTCTTCGGTCGGGTCTCCTATGAGTCGCCAGGCCGGGTCATACCATGGGGTATATCCCTGTCATTAGCCCCTAGGTTAGCTTGAATTTATTCATGGTAAGCTCCTGAAATAAGAGTAACAAATATGTTAAGTGGCCGGCTAGCTCCTTTGGTCGGCTTATAAAATGGCTTCTTAGAAATCCGGGTCTTTTCTTCATATGAATCAGTCGTCTTGATAATCATCTTGCTTGTCAATGTCTTTTGAAAAATATTGAGAATAGAACACCCATATGCCATTGAGTCGGCTTCCAATACTCTTGGCGGGTCATCTCCGCCGGGTCATAATCATTGGTGACTCCGGGTTAAATAACTAGAATCCTGCTGACTTGATAAATATTGGGATGAAAATCCATCTCATGTAGAATCGGACTTCCATTGTTGTGAAGCAGGGCGGCTTATATAAACTCTAGCGGGTTATGATCTTTTGATAACACCGGGTCATAAGTGTTGGTGACACCGGATCTAACAACTGAACTCCATATTTAATATCTTGAATATTCTACAAAGTTTTTGATATGTCCATATTACCTATAGCCCCCAAGCTCTGAGATTATCCATGATAACTTGGTGCTTTGCATAACATTTTGGACTGTGTAGCCCCCAAGTGTCGGGTTGTCCTACCTACAGCAACCTGGGACTTATAATTGCCTTATATCTTATAATGCTTCGGCAGGTGTAGCCCCCAAGGGCCGGCTCATCAGAAAGCTTCGGCGGGTGTAGTCCCCAAGGGCCGTCTCATTAGAAAGCTTCGGAGGGTGTAGCCCCCAAGGGCCGGCTCATCAGAACGCTTTGGCGGGTGTAGCCCCCAAGGGCCGGGTCAGTAAGAATTACTGGGCTGGGACTTTAGAAAAATATAGAAGGGCCGGCTCATCTCCTTGAGATAATATGGTCTTGATGACAATGTAATGGTTTGAAAACCAGCCTGCATTAGCCCCCAAGTGCCGTGGTGCATGCTTGCAGCGACATGTGACTTGCATAATTGATATAAACTTGGACTTGGATAATGTAGCCCCCAAGTGCCGGGTCGTCTGCCTACGGCGACTCGGGACTATGTGAGAATAATACGTCTCACCATAATTTGTTGAATGAATCTTTGACCGTGGTCGTAATATAACCCGGAATGAATATCCTGGAATAATTCCTTTGTCTTTGACATGAAATTCCTGCTCGTGGTTGCGGTGCAACCCGACAAATATAAGTTTGAGAAATCCGTGAGTGTTGTAGATTACTACAGAGCACAATTAAAGAAATCCGAGAACCGGCCAATTAGATGATACGGCATTATATCTGACAGGGCGGCTCTTTGCAAAATAATAATTTCTCCGAGCTGGTTTGAAAAACCCCAATCATTTATTACTGGTTATGATAAACCATGAAGATCCAGCCATATTGGCTATTAAAAGATCCATTTGCTCTTGCAAAACACTTAACGACGACTCATCTTTTAAGAGATAGTTCCTGCAAAAAATAAACAAGACATGATGTATTCTGCATTGTTGTAAGGGCGGCTTGAAGAAGCTCAACCCGGAGATGTTTATACCTTTCACAACATTGCTCTTTTTCTCATAATCTTGCTCTGACCCAACTTGATAAGCCGGCATGTTATCTGGAGGTGGGAAGCCCCCTTGATAATCCACGGCTCCACCTTTTAGCTCCCATTTGAGAGCACCTTTGTAATAGCTTTAAGGATAATTCTGCCTTTCTTGAATGCAGCTCCGGATGTATATATTTCCGTCTCTCCGTGTTTTTGTTTACCGGCTCTTTATTGATTGATCCCCCCTTTGTATGAATCCATATTGAACTTTTAGAGCCGGCGCTTGTCTTTGAAGATGTCACGCCTTCTCCAGTAATTTAGAGCCGGCCGAGCACTTTGAAACTTGTCAACTGGAGTAGTATGACTCCGGCTCTTGTAAGATGAACTTTGTCGAGAACCGGTTGTCGTAGGGTAATGTAAGCTGTACCTAAAGGTAAGAAGCCTCCATCGACAACCGCGGTTAATAATGAGCCAGAAGCGGCGTAAAGCCGGCTGTTTGCAGGGCAATGTAAGCTGTACCTAAAGGTAAGAAGCCTCCTGTTAACGTTTGAATATTGTATGCGTGGACGCCGGCTGTCGATGGGAGATGTAAGCTATACCCTAAGGCAAGAAGCCTCCATCGACAACCACGGCTAATGATTAGCCTGAAATGGCATAAAGCCGGCTGTTTGAAGGGAGATGTAAGCTATACCCGAAGGCAAGAAGCCTCCTTCAATAGCTACAGTTGATAAGCAACTGAGTTTTGGCGTAAAAAGCCGGTTGTTAGGGTGAGATAAGCGAACCCGTCGGTAAGAAGCCCCCTTCGACAACCGCGGTTAATAAGTAACCGGAAGTGGCATAAAGCCGGCCATTAGGGTGAGATAAGCGATACCTGTCGGTAAGAAGCCCCCTTCGATGGCCGCAGTTGATAAGCAACTGGAATTTGGTGTACACGCTGTTGTCTTAGGGTCATGTAAGCTATACCAAAGGTAAGAAGCCTCCATCAACAACAACGCTTGATGTAACCAAACTAGGCATAAAGCCAACTGTGCAAGGGAGATGTAAGCTATACCCGAAGGCAAGAAGCCTCCTTGCAATAGTTTAATAACAGCTGGCTATGCAAAAGAGATGTAAGCTATACCCGAAGGCAAGAAGCCTCTTTGCAACAGTGCTTAATTGGGCATAACGCCGGCTGTGCAAGGGAGATGTAAGCTATACCCGAAAGCAAGAAGCCTCCTTGCAACAGTTTAATAATAGCTGGCTGTGCAAAGGAGATGTAAGCTATACCCAAAGGCAAGAAGCCTCTTTGCAACAATGCTTAATTGGGCATAACGCTGACTGTGAAAGGGAGATGTAAGCTATACCCGAAGGCAAGTAGCCTCCTTGCAACAACATAAAAGCAGACTGTGTAGGGGAGATGTAAGCTATACCCGAAGGCAAGAAGCCTCCCTGCAACAACGCTTGATAGGGCATAAAGCCGGATGATAGATCAGCCGTTTTGACGGCAAACAAACCACTTCAACTCAAATTTCTGAGCCAGAAAAATTCATCTTGCAAAGACCCGGGCTTCTCATTGAAAACGACCAAATGTGGGTGCCAACTGTCGTGGATGACGAGAGTCGGCCACGGTGTTGTAAGCCGGCGCTATTGGTCAGTCGCCCATGGTGTCGGAAACCAGTATGGACGGTAAGTCGCCGCGGCGTTTGTTAAGCCGGTGCGATCGCGAGAGACGGCCACGGCGTTGTGAGTCGGGCGGTCGGTGAGTTGCCCGCGGCATTGTAAGCCGGCGCGGACGGATGAATCAGCCATGGCGTTTGACGGATGAATCGGCCGCGGGCACAGACGGATGAGTCGACCGTGTGTTGATGTAGAGCAGGCCGTAGGAGCGGCGGCTTACGCGTGTCTGTTGAGCAGGTGCGGACGCCGGTGCATGATGATGCTGACAGAAGCTCCGTATCCGTGGCAAGGCATAGTGTTTATAATGAGTAATTGTCCTGCACAAAAACATCACAGGCGAGAGTAATTGTCCTCGAAGAAAGTATATAGATACTAAAAAATAGACTGAATGGATATGACCTGATGTATCTCGACGACAGATGAGTTAATCCATCCTGTCCGAAGCAGTTAATTATAGCTAAAAAGGGATGGACGGACTGGTTGATTCCTGCACCACGGGGCTTTTATCTTATGCGAGTAGATAAATTCATGTCTCCAATGTGTGTCTTGAGGCTCGTTTTCGTTTCTTTTCCATTTCTTGGTCTGCAACTCCAGCAGCGCTGTCTCTAGCATGTGCACGCACAGTTTTGACCTTGGGGCGTGGAGCGTCCAACCATCGCTCGTTGCTGCAGCCTCAAGTTTTATTCTTCACACAAGTGCCAATCCTTTGGCCAGCCAGCGCTCCACAGGCCAGGCCAGCCATCGCTCATTGCTGGCGCTTGATGCAGCAGGCAAGCAGCAGCGCAGATGCGACTAGGGCGAGGTGGAGCTGCGCGGCTGGGTTGAGACGACGCGAAGGCGGGCGCGGGGTGGCGCAGAGGGCAACCGTAGGCGGTTTGAGCAGGTCGTAGAGGAGGGCCGGCTCATCAGAGGCAAGGCAGAGTCGCCGCACGCCTGATCCCTCCAGCGCGAGGTGCGCAAACACGGAGCAGTGCACCAGCGGCGGGTTAAAACTGCGACGGGGGCGATTCGTGACATACGGAGGTCGATGACTTGTACGAGCGTGGAGGGGCGAGCCGGCTCACAACGGAGGCGGCGGCTTGAGGCCTGCTCCCGCGGCAGCTCACAACGGAAGCGCGACAATGGCGGCAGGCGCGGCCTGGCAAAAGCTCACATGAGGGGGGCTGGGCTGGCACAGGCAAAGCTTGACAGCACCGTGAAGGGCGAGCGGGCATAGCTGCTCGCAGCGGCTTGGTTCAGTAACAGCGGCTGCTCGAAGGAACGCAGCGGAGGCGGCATGCACGGGGTGCGCGCGGCCAGGAGCGGGGGCGGAGTCATCAGTTCCACCACTGAATAAAAAATGGTGGATGTACCTTCTCTTAGCACGGCTCCATAGGAAAAACATATATGATGTCCCTGGAAATTGTGTACGTGCAAATACTTTTTTCCAAATGACCAGCGGTGCACGTACGGCTGTCCCTTTTGCTCTTTCGTGGGCTTTGATTTTATGGGAGGTGTGCAGCAGCGACAACAGTTTGTATCGGGCGTGGCTACCTCCAATACCGTCTTGATTTCCTTCACGAGCCGCCACCGGACCTCTAATTCCTTTTGATCTCGGACGGAGCAGACTAGTTTGACAGCGTCCCAACCACAATATCCGGTGTGCCTTCCGTTGAATAATAGGGTTTTAACAGATCGCTCGTTGCGGTATACGGAATAACAATGAGAAAACTCCTCTAATCATGCGCATAAACTTTTTTCAATCTCAATTGATGATCCTGGAGTTGATGTAAATTCTTTCGTGCCGACACTTCTTCATCTGGCTGATCACGAACCTCTCGATCTCTCAAGAGATCCCTTCAAGAACAGAACACCACCATACGAAAGCCCCACGGTGGGCGCCAACTGTCGTGGATTTGTCACGGGAGATGTCCGGGTGAACGGACTTAGGTTCGAGGCGAGACGCAACTACATGGCGGCTTGAAGGGGTTGATTGGAATCGAGAAGACACAAAGTTTTACCCAGGTTCGGCCCCTCCGATGGAGGTAAAAGCCTACGTCCTGCTTGTCTGGTATTGATGATGATGAAGATCTCTCGGTTACTAGGGTGCTAATCGCTACCTCTAATCTCTTGTGCCTCTAATCTCTTGTGTTGTCTAAACTTGTAGACTTGTGTCTCTTGAGAACTTGTGTTGTCTAAACTTGTAGACTTGTGTCTCTTGAGACCTCTTGTGTTGTCTAAACTTGTAGACTTGTGTCTCTTGTGAACTTGTCCCTCTAGGGGTGCTCTACCCCTCCTTATATAAGTGGAGAGGGTAGGTTTACAAATAGAGTCCTACTAGGAGTAGTATTAGGACTTGTCTCTCACGAATCCTACTCCGGGTCTTATTTCCTTCAAGGGAATCCTTCTCTCTTGTGGGCCTTCTCCTATGGGCCTTCTCTTGTGAGCCACCTGGCGCCGTCTCACCCGCCGGGTCTTGGGCTTGGTCATCCTGTGACCCGCTTGCCGGGTCATAAATAAGATGTCATGTCTTTAACGGGTCTCCTGTGAGTTGCCTGGCCAGGTCATTAATAAGATGTCATGTCTTCAGCCGGGTCTTCTATGAGTCGCCAGGCCGGGTCATACCATGGGGTATATCCCCGTCACACTTGGTACCTATGATGTTTGTTTGCGAGGATCTAGCTGCTTGACAAGTTCCCACACATTGTTGAGCTTGAATTGATGCAATTCCTCTTGCATAGCTTGAATCCACTCAGGCTCCTTGAATGCTTGATTAACTTTGGTGGGATCTATGATAGAGACAAAAGCAAAGTGCCCACAAAAGTTAGTCAAATGTGAAACTCTTGAGCGAGTGAGAGGACCTGGTGCATTGATGTCGTTGATGATTTTGTCAATCTGCACTTCATTTGCAACTCTTGGATTAGCAGGTTGACGTGGCTGAGGATTTTCTTCGGCACCATTTTCTTCAGATGTACAAGCATGAATGTCTTCATTGGTTGGAATGACTTCATCAGTTGGTTGAAGTTCTTCAGTGGGTATGACATCTTTAGTAGCCTTCAGCTTAATGGATTCCGTAGGAGACTTTTCTTGTAGCACAAAAGGAAGGCGCTCTCTTTGCGAGCCGTTAGTTTCATTGAACCACACATCTACAGTTTCAACAACCTTTTGGTGGTAGGTGTTGAAGACCCTGTAGGTGTGCGAGTCCTTTCCGTAACCAAGCATAAAACCTTCATGTGCTTTCGGTGCAAATTTAGAACTATGGTGAGGATCTCTAATCCAGCATTTTGCACCAAAGACTTTGAGATAACTTACATTGGGTTTCTTTCCAGTCATAAGTTCAGATGAAGTCTTCTTGAAGAATTTGTGAAGATATAGCATGTTGATTATGTGGCAAGCTGTATCAATTGCCTCAGGCTAGAAGTAACAAGGAGTCTTGTATTCATCAAGCATGGTGCGCGCCATCTCAACAAGAGTCCTGTTATTGCGCTCCATGATGCTGTTATACTGAGGAGTATATGGGGTAGATAGCTCATGAGTAATACCAAGTTCACCAACATATTCATCAAGATTTGTGTTCTTGTAATCAGTCCCATTATCACTCGTGATATGCTTGATCTTGACACCGAAGTTTGTTGAGACTCTTGAAGCAAATCGTATGAAGACATCCTGCACTTCAGACTTGTACATAATAATATGCACCCAAGTGTAACGAGAGTAATCATCAACAATGACAAAGCCATACAAACTTGAAGAATTTGTTAGTATGGAATAATGAGTGGGGGCAAAGAGGTCCATGTGAAGCAATTCAAAGGGTCGAGTCGTGGTCATGATTATCTTCGAGGGATGTTTGGATCTGTTCATCTTCCCAGATTCACATGCACCATAGAGGTGGTCCTTGAGGAATTTGACGCCTTCAATGCCAATGACATGCTTTTTCTTCACGAGCATGTGCAAGTTCCTCATACCAGCGTGTTCAAGTCGTCGATGCCACAACCAGCCTTCAGAGGTAGGCACGTGGCAGGCTGAGGACCTGTAGAGAAATCAACAATATACAAGTATCCTCTCCTAAAGCCTCCGAAGACTATGGAATGGTCAGATTCCATGATGGCAACACAACGATATTTTCCAAAGACGTCAACCATATCAAGATCACAAAGCATTGAGACATACATAAGGTTGAACCCGAGGGATTCAACAAGTATCACCTTATCCATGTGTCGGTCCTTTGAGATTGCAACTTTACCTAGACCCAATACCTTGCTTTTTCCTTTGTCAGCGTAGGTGATATCCTTTAGATGAGATGGAGCAAGTGGCAAATTCATCAATAGATTCTTGTCACCATTCATGTGGTTTCAGCATCCACTATCGAGGACCCACTCAGTAGCTTTTGGAGGTTCATCAATATAGTGAGTAAAGCAGTGTGAGAACGTGAGAAATGAGGAATTCATTTCTGCATTATTAGCTTGTGTCCTTTCAAGCATTTCCTCAGGTCTCCAGCAAATTCATCAGATGTTCAAGTTCATCTGGAGACCTGACCCTGCATAAGAGATTAGTTCAATTTCGTCACCACCCACACCTGGAGGGGTGGTAAAGAGTTCATCATTCTGCGAGCACCATATGAGAAGGGATGCATTGAAGCTAGTTCGCTTTGTTTCACAGGACGAGGGTTAGAGTACTCCTATGAATAAGCAGAGAAATTCTTCGAGGACTTTTGAACATAATGATTTGAAGAATAATGCACATATTCAGAACTCTTAGATTTTCTCTGTGAAACAGATGCGTTAGCACGAGAATGATATTTTGACCATTTGAGGAATTTTGTTCAAGTGAAGACTTTGGTCCATATGAGGAATTTGATCTGGGGTTCCTGTTATTCATGAGTGGTTTCATGAGGACATTCACCTGAAGATTTTGTAAGCAGCTCTTGGGAACCCAGATTTTCTTCATATGTGAACCGTTCCTGCAGTTAGTTCCAACAAATCTGGCAAATAGTTCACCTTTTTGATTTTTGAAGAATTTGTAGTTGGAGTCAAGTGAATCGTCAGAGGAGTATGAAGTTTCACAAGTAAAGCCAGATAAAGTGGATGGATCTACCGGAGGTCCTTTTGCAGCAACCCATGAGGTTTTGGGTTACTGCTCAGGTGTCCAGTAGGAGCCATCACCATTGAGTTTCCTCTGAAATACAATACCCTCTTTCGTAGGGTTCTTGTTCATAATCTACTTTTTGAGGACATCGTAAAGGGTTTGATGCCCTTTGAGACTTTTGTACATGCCTGTCACATACAATTCCTTCAACCCTGCATTTTCGTCAGTGATACTTGTAGTATCCTCAGATGAGGAATTTGTGACCATGGGAATAGTTGAAGAATTTGTAGCAACAGAAGCATTTGAACATTCAAGTGAAGAATTAGCAGTTTCACGTTCGATGCATTTCAAACAAGGTGTAACAAATTCTTCTTGAGCGATACTGATCTGTTGAGCTAGTAAGGAATCGTTTTCCCTTTGGATCCTCATGAGACACTCTTAGTTTCTCAAGATCTAGCTTTCTTTGAAGAAATTCATAATAAAGCTTCGCATGATCAACTAAGAGAGCATTATGATGACTCTGAAGGTTATCATACTTTGTCTGAAGACCTTTGAGATCGTCAAACAGAGTTTGAGTCCGATCCACTTCCTTATTCAACAGATCATCGCTTTTGTCTAACAGTTTCTAAAGGTTTTCAAGTGCACTTTGTTGCTTAGTGGAAAAATTAGCAAGTTTGTCATAGCTAGGTTTCACACAATCATCAGATTCACCATCACTTGATTTAGAGGAGGAGTGATGCTTGTGTACCTTGGAACCTTTATCCATGAAGCAAAAGGTGGGAGCATAATCATCATTGCTGACGCCAGAGTCATTGGAGTAGTCATTTTGTTCATCGTTGAAGATGGACTTGCTGACGAAAACAGTAGCGAGAGCAAGGCTAGCGACACTAGATTCAGACTCCACCTCAGATTCTTCCTCTTTTCCCTCTTCTTCAGATTCTTCTTCTGAGTCCATTTCCTTTCCAATGAAAGCCCGAACCTTTTTGGAACCATTCTTCTTGTGCGTTGAGGACTTTGAAGATGAAGACTTTGCAGATGAGGAGTTTGAAGATTTGTTCTTTTTCTTTGAGTCATTAGAAATGTCATCCTTGTACTTCTTTGTCTTCTTTGATTCTTTTTCCTAGAGAGGATAGTCAGAAATAAAGTGACCAGATTTCTTGCATTTGTGACAAGTTCGCTTCTTGTAGTCGTCCGAGGAATGTGATTTCCTCAAGCCACTTTTTGATGATTTTCCAAACCGTCCTCTCTTTGAGAACTTCTTGAATTTCCTCACGAGCATTGCCAGCTCCTGACTCAGTTCTTCAGGATCACCAAGGCTACTATTAGAATCTTCGCCTTCGGATGAGGAAATTGCTTTTGCCTTCAGAGCACGAGATCTTCCATAGCTTGGCCCGTAGAGGTCTCTCTTCCCATCTTGTTGGAATTCATGAGTATTGAGTCTCTCAAGAATATCAGCAGGATCAAGTGACTTGTAGTCTCCACGCTCTTGAATCATCAAAGGAAGTGTATTGAATGAGGAATCAAGAGATCTCAACAATTTTTCACCACTTCATGGTCGGTGATGTCAGTGGCACCCAGTGCTTGAAGATCGTTGGAGATATCAGTGAGATGATCAAAAGTTTGCTGAACATTATCATTGTCGAGTCTTTTGAAGTGGTTGAAGAGATTGTGAAGAACATCAACACGAGAATCATGTTGAGTGGAAACACCTTCGTTGACTTTGGACAACCTATCCCAGATAAGCTTAGCAGACTCCAAAGCACTCACTCTGCCATACTGACCTTTGCTCAGATGGCCACAGATGATATTCTTCGCTTGAGAATCGAGATGCTTGAATTTCTTCGTATTAGCAGCAGTACCAATCGGAGAACTGCGGGGAATACCATTTTCCACAACGTACCAGAGATCGTTGTCAATAGCTTCAAGATGCATGAGCATCTTGTTCTTCCTGTAGGGGTAATCCGTCCCATCGAAGGTAGGACAGCCTGCGGAAACCTTGATCATACCTGCAATTGACATAACTATAACTCGAGGTGATTAAACCAAAATCACACAGAACAAGGGAGTACTTTGCTCTCATACCAATTTAAAGTGCAGTATATCGACTAGATGGGGGGCGGGTGAATAGGCGATTTTTACAAATTCATTACTTGAGGAATTTCATCTTGAGGAATTTGAAAGGTGATTAATAACTAGCAGCAGAATAAGTACTCAAGTGCATGAGAAACATAGCAATAGCATAGGCATCATGATGAAATAAAACATGCACAGATTACAGGTAGTGTGATACAGGATAAGCACGTGAGGAACAAGGTAACTTGAAGAATTTGAGGTGAGGAAATTGTGAAAGTCTTCGGTCAAATTCTTCAAATAGTAAAGATCAATTTCATCAACAGGTATATGAGGAAATGAAAGGGTTGAGGAAATAGAATCAGAGAGCTCGATGAAGATAATGGTTTGATGACCCAGTCCCATCTGCTGTGACAATCATACATCTGGTTTGGAGTGGCCTGGTATTTAAAACAGAGGACACACAGTCCCAGGACACACAGTCCTTACCGTATTCTCCTTGAGCTAATGTCATAAAGTCCTCGCCCAACACTCATGGTAAGTCTTCAGGGTGGACTTCCAAAACCCTCACAAACTGGTCACCCGACGATCCACAATTGATTTCTGGATTCTCTAGACCAACGTCACTTCGTGATCCCCAATCGACTACAGGATGCACTAGACCATGATGCCTAACCATCTGGAAGATACACAGTCTTCAAAGGTAAGAAGCGTCAGTTCCACACAGGAACAATCTGTTCATTGATGCTCAATTACTTTGGGTTTGGTGGTTTGGATTTGGATTTTACCTCACTCATGATTTTTTTCTCAAAGTCCTCGGAGGATGAGTTGCTCTCAAATGACTAGTGTCAGTTCTCCCTTGGAACAGCCAACCAACTAGTGGTTATGGGGGTGGCTATTTATAGCCAGGGTGCAACCTAACATGAGAAGACATAAATGCCCCCAATGATATGACCGTTATGTGGATAAGATGATTGGGGACAGCTGGCGCTAAGCACAACAACAGTCAGAATTTCAAACTATGAAAGTCCTCAGGATTATCATGTTCCTCACTTGTAGGCAATTCGCACTAGCGAAATCCTAACTCCTCACTCAGACCAATTTCCTCAGAGACTAGAAGAACTTCGTCTTTGTCACTGAAGAACTTGACTGAACCATAAGAGATTTCCAAAAGGCTTCACTAGAAGGATTGGATAGGTTGAGGCTTTTGAGTTGAGAATTAGTTGGAAATTTTCCTTAGTATTACCTTGGCCCCTTTAACAGTACGGTGTTTCCTATGACTCAAAGAAAGGAAATGAAACTATAAAAACAAAACTCTTCATGCTTCATAGTCCTCATTCATATCTTCAAGGTCACTCCAGCTTATTCATTTTCAAAGTCTTCAGGGAATACCAAAGTCTTCAACAAAGTCTTCACCCAAGTTTTCACCAAAGTCTTTAGTTGAAGACATACATTTTTAGGGGTCTATAATCTTCCAATATATCAAACTCCTCAGCGACTTATAGAGCATGTGTACACTTACAAACGCACCAGTGTCTTAACCTATAAGTCTTCAATACACCAAAATCACTAAGGGGCACTAGATGCACTTACAGTAGGTATGGTGGCTGTTTTGAGGAAGGATTTATGGTGGGTGTAATGCACCCGCGAAAGTTGCGTGGTACAACAGAGGCTAGCAAAGGTGAAAGGGTGAGAGTGCGTATAATCCATGGACCCACATTAGTCATGAAGAACTCACATACTTATTGCAATAGTCTATTAGTCATCGAAGCAAAATATTAGACTCGTGTTCCTAGGGGAGAGGTTGGTAGGAGTTAACCATCGGGCGCTCCCGACCCTCACACAAAGGTTGACAATCAATAAACAAATCATGCCTTGATTTCCTTACATGACCGTTCACCATACGTGCACGCTACGAAAATCACAAACCTTTACACAAGTATTTCTACCTATCCACAATTACTCACTACCATGTCTCTAATATCACCATCTTTATATCGCAAAACTATTGCAAGGAATCGAACACATCATATTCAGTGATCTACAAGTTTTATGTAGGATTTTCAGACTAACCATGTGAATGACCAACTCATGTTAACTCTCTAATTATATATAAGTGAAGCATGAGGGTTTAATTATTTCTATAAAACATATGCCCACACTCTAAAAATTATAAGTGAAGCAAAAGAGCATTCTACAAATGGCAGTTTTCTATGCGTAGAGAAATAGGTAATCCAAAATGATATAAGTGAAGCATACGAATCATTCTATAAATCCATACTCAAAAGATATAAGTGAAGTGCATGAACCATCTATAAATCAACCAAGGGATTTCTCATACCATCATGGTGCATTATTAAAAGAAAAATGGCAGTTTCTTGGGAGTCCTTTAATATTACCTTGGGGTGCCTCGGGCATCCCCAAGCTTAGTCCCTTTCCACTCCTTATTCCTTCATCCATCGTGATCTCACCCAAAAATTGAAAACTTCAATCACACAAAACTTAACAAAACCCTCGTGAGATTCGTTAGTATAATAAAGAAAACTACCACTTTAAGTACTATTGCCAACCCATTCATAATCTTTTTGCATTGTAGCTATTGTAATATAACTTTTACATGGCTTATACCACCGATACAATCGATAGTTTCATCAAAACGAGCAAAACAATGCATGAAAAACAGAATCTTTGAAAACAGGGCAGTATGTAGTAATCTGAACATTCACCATACTTCTGTAACTCTAAAAATTCTAAAACATTAGGAAGTGGTCAAGAATTTTTATAAAAGTATTTTTTAAAAACTTCAGAATTTTTGAACGCTCCAGTAAAATATAGAAATTCAAACACTACAGCAAAAGTTTCTGTTTTTACACAACACATATCAAACAAGCAATTTAAACATCGTAAAGGTAATTCTTGGCACATTATTTTGATAATACAATGGATTTGTACAAGGGGATAATTATTTTTGTTGAAAATTTTCTGTAATCAAGATTCACAAAGTTTCCATGGGCATGAACAAAGTTCAAGGCTAGCCCTCACTTCAACGTTGCTCGTCTTTCTCACTTTGACCTTTCTTTTTGAAAAAGTTTTAGTTCCCCCTATTTTTTATGAACTATTTTAAAAGCACACAACAGAATAAAATGTCTCTCCAAAACTTTTGGGTTGTCTCCCTGGCAGTGCTTTCTTTAAAGCCATTAAACTAGGCATAAAGTGCTCAAGTAGTGGATCCACCCGGATCCCAAGGTATATGAAAGCCAATTTTAATTAACAATGATTTGTAATTTAGTAGTGAGCACAAAGTGATATAAATCATACAACAACGAAGACTAACTCTCTTCCTATGCATTAGCATGCCATAGAAGAACAATTCATTCACACCAAGTAAAGGCCAATGCATAACATACATAGTTTCTTGCAATTTTATTGTATCCGAAACATAAAGAGGTGAAGATGTAGTTCCTCCCTCATAATAATTGCAAGTAGGAGCAGTAAGAAAATGCATATTATATTCATTAAAATCATCATGTGCAATAGTAGAATGCAACCCATCAATATAATCCTTAATAAGCTCAAACTTCTCCGAGATAGTGTAGTTGGGAGAATTCAAAAAGATAATAGGACTATCATGCGTGGGTGCAATAGCAACAGTTTTATTCTTAACATAAGGAACTATAGCAAGTTCATCTCCATAACCATAATTCATATTGGCATCATGGCCACAAGTATAGCAAGCATCAACTTCATCAAAAAGGGATATTTCAAATGAATCCAACGGATCATTGCAATCAACATAGCATTCATCCTTCGGTAAGCACGGAGGGAAATTAAACAATGTATGAGTTGAAGAGTTACTCTCATTAGAAGGTGGGAACGGGTAGCTAATCCACTCTTCCTCCTTTTGTTCTTCGTTCTCCTCCTCATCTTTTTCATTTAATGATCTTACAATTTCGGCAACTTCCTCTTCCATAGATTGCTGCAAAATATTAGTCTCTTCCAAGGAGGTGGTCATTCTTCTAATAAAGTCTTTAACATAAGCATTAGAAGCATAGTTTTCATAGCAATATTTAAGTATGGAAAAAAAATTAGAATTGTAAAGAGTAGCATCATACTTTTCAATGAAAGAAGCAATTTCATAGGCACCCTTAAAAGAAACAAATTGTTCAATTTGTTCACCATCATTATAGAAATAGGACTCCTTGGCATAAGAGGATAATATTTCATTATGATTAAACACACATTGGTAGGGAAGGTGTTTTTTTAGCTTCTTTAGAACAACAAGTAAAATCATAAATTTCACATAGATTCCAAGCATACAAACACAAAGTATTAATTTGATGCCAAAAGAGTTTCCATTTTGGAGATATGCGGTGTCGCACAACTAATGATTTTCCCTCAACTAAGCTAGTTGGGTTTTCAGCATGAGCACAAGTGGATCGAAGATGACCCCAGTAATATTCGTCGGTGGTATGGAACACTAGTGGTTCCTCAACTTTTGGAGCAGCAAGTACAACTATTTTTTTTGGTATTTTACATTTACTACACATATCTAAAGATAGAAAACAACTTAGAACAGAAAATAAAAATTACTTAGTTATAAAGCAAACAAGCACACACAAGAATATTCATCCCACGCTATTGCTCCCCGACAACGGCGCGAGAAAAAGGTCTTGATAACCCACAAGTGTAGGGCATCGGTTGTAGCCTCTTTCGATAAGTAAGAGTGTCAAACCCAATGAGGAGCTAAAGGTAGAACAAATATTCCCTCAAGTTCTATCGACCACCGATACAACTCTATGCGTGCTTAACATTTGATTTACCTAGAACAAGTATGAAACTAGAAGTACTTTGTAGGTGTGACGGGATAGGTTTGCAAGATAATAAGGAGCACGTAAATAAACACTAGGGGTTGTTAATATAGAAAAACAAGTAAGTTAGTTTAACGAGTGTGGAAATGTGGTGGTAGGAGTTGCGGAATTGTCCATAGGCAATCGATAACTAGACCGGTCATCATTATTGCAATTTTATATGAGGGAGAGGCATAAGCTAACATACTTTCTTTACTTGGATCATATGCACTTATGATTGGAACTCTAGCAAGCATCCGCAACTAGTAAAGATCATTAAGGTAAAACCCAACCATAGCATTATAAGGTATCATGTCCTGTTTACTCCCATATGCAACAACCCACCTACTCGGGTTTATGCTTCTGTCACTCAAGCAAGCCACCATAGGCAAATCATGAACATATTGCAACACCCTACAGTGAGGATCCCTCACGCTTGCGTGACACGGAGAGCAACATAGGACAGCACCAGTAATAAAATATGCAAATCAAACCAATCATGATGATCAATCAACCCATAGGACAACAAAAATCTACTCAGACATCATAGGATGGCAACACATCATTGGATAATAATATGATGCATAACACACCATGTTCAAGTAGAGGGTACAGAGGTTTTCGGGAGAGTGGACCGCTATAGATAGATGGGGGAAGGTGATGGAGGTGTTGGTGAAGATGACAGAGTTGTTGGAGTAGATCTCCGTCACGATGATGGCCCCGACGGTGTTCCGGCGCCACCGGGAGAGAGGGGGAGAGAGGCCCCTCATTCTTATTCTTCCTTGACCTTTGCCATAGATGGGAGAAGGGTTTCCCCTCTGGTCCATGGCCTCCATAGCGGCAAGGGGGCGAGAGACCCTCCGAGATTGGATCTCTCTCTCTCTCTCTGTGTGTGTGTGTGTGTTTCCTTCTGTTTCTGCGCTCTCAGATTTTGGCCTTTCACCGTTTCTTAAATATCTAGAGATCCCTAACTCCGATCGGGATGAAATTTTGAGCAGGTCTTTATCCAAAAATTATCTTTCTTGCCTCCAAAGGACAACTCCAACCAACCTAAGGGGTGGCCACAAGCCAGCCGGGCACGGCCAGGGGGTGGGTCGCACCTAGCAGGCTTGCCACCTCCTCGGGCATCGTCTCGCGTTGATTCTTTTTCACAAAGATCACATATATTCCATAAAATGTGCTTAAGGTTTTATCGCGTTTCGACTTCGTTTGGTATGGATATTCCGCGACACAAAAAGCATGCAACAAACAGGAACTGGCACTGGGCACTGGATCAATACGTTAGTCCCAAAAGTAGTATAAAAAGTTGCAAAAATATATGAAAGTTGTAGAATATTGGCCATAAACAATCAAAAATTATAGATACGACAGAGACGTATCAGACATCGCCCCTGCCCTGACTCCGCCCCTGCCCTACGCTGCAGCCGTCACTTCCCCTGCCCCGTGCCATCGCTGCCCCGACCCGACGTCGTCGCCGCTCATCGCCATCGCCGTTACGCCGCTCTCCTCGTCAGCCCCCCGCCCGGTGACCTCCCGTCGAAGTTTTAGGTAATTTAGTTAATTTAGTTTTTTATGTTTTAGTTAATTTAGTTGTTTAGTTTATTTAGTTTTTTATGTTTTAGTTAATTAATTTAGTTCTTTTAGTTGTCTTATGTATTAGTTGTTTAGTTTTTTTATGTTTTAGTTAATTAAGTGTTCATATTGTTTTAGTTAATCTAGTTGTTTTATGTTTTAGTTGTTTAGTTTTTGTAGGTTTTAGTTGTTTTATATGTTTACATGTATAGTTCCATAGCGGAGCCGTTGAGTCGACGATGCCCGACCAGCATCCTCGTCGTCAACTTGGTGGCAACGACCTGCTTGAGAGGTGCCATGTCTGGGACTGGGCTCCGCCGGGCTAGCAGTGGGAGGTGCTGCCTTCCGGGTTGCCCAACTTGGCGAGGAATCAGGGTCCCATCATCGAGCCGAAGGTTCTTTGGTGGCGGTCGCGTGGACCATTGTCGGTGCAGAGGGAGCCAACCCCCGCGGAGGTGGTACGTCGCCATTTCAGGGAGGAGGACGAGCATGTCCGACACTACATGGTTGCATTGGACATCATGTTCTCCAATACCTGGCAGGTTCTTTAGGGATCTCACCCGAGCTATGATCCTGTCATAGTTCCTTCTCTTTGGGTGTCCACCGCGTGTGCCGCTAGACGTCAACTACATTTGTATTAGTGGTATTATATAATAATATTCAAGATGTATTAGTGATAATATTCGATGATGTATTAGTGATACTATTCGATGATGTATTAGTGATATTATATGATCGTATTGTTGCATTAATGCCTTGTATTGATTTCCATATCTCATGTTTGAATATTTCCATGTCGTAATATTTGCAGAAACTATGGATCACAGAGACATAGAACAAGAAGACTTGTTGGGGGATGTAATCCGCGTCGGGTATAATCCCTTGGCATATCTCAACGACACCGATGGCCGGGGAGGAGAGGATGGCTTTGGTGATCCAATAATGGACGAGGCAAGAGATCATGACAGCTCCGGTGACCGAATGGCAAAGGAAGGAGATCATGATCATGGCTCTGGTGACCAAATGGTGGAGCAAAGAGATCATGATCATGACTCTAGTGAACAAATGGAGGAGGCATCCTCAACTGTTGCAAAGTCCTGCGAGGTAAGGAGACGAGGCCCGAAGAAAAGGTTGCGCCAGGATGAAAGGTTGAAGATCACAGAAGTCACGAACGATGGCCAACTGATTGCTCCCAAGCAAACCAAGGACACATTTGTACACCAGTGTGGAGTTGTTGTTAGGGACTACGTCTTGATCAACACACAGCAATGGAATAAGAATAATAAGGACGCTGAAGTTTCTTATGTCTAGGATAGACTGAAATATGATCTTTGGACCGAGATGATGAGAAATTTTAGCCTACCGCAAGAGGAGGATCCGAATAACTCAGTTATAGAGCGAAAGGTCAAGGCATGGGCTCTTAAGAAGATGGCAGAACTATTCAGAAAGAGTTGAATACAAAGTTTGTCGAGAAAGATGAGACTCCAGAGTTCAAAGGTGGATATGATAAGATAAGAGATCAATGGCCCAAATTTTTGGCCTATAAGAAATTGGAGAAGAGTAAGAAAATGTCACTCACAAACAAGAAAAATGCTGCAGCGAAGCAGTATCACCATCACACGGGGTCAGGTGGTTACTACAAAGACCGACCGTTGTAGGACAAAGCTGAGCAAGACCTGCTTGCTAAGAATGTCCACCTAGAGACATTGCATTGTCCAGATTGTTCAAGGACTTTGTTCTTCGGGGTTGGGGGAACTTTGGACCCAGAAACAGGGAAGTGTGTTTGGACAAAAGCTCAACTTGCCAAAGCCTCAGGAAGCAATCAAGGCAGCGCAAGAAGGGTGAGGGAGTCCTAGATTAAGGGGTCCTCGGATGGCCGACCTAATTCTCATGGGTCGGACTATGTGGGAACAAGGTGAGCATTGGATGATCAAGGGCCCCGTCACTACGGTGGAAGCTTCGAGAACCTTGGCGTGTCCTCCAAGTTGACGACCGTAGTTAGGCGTGTTTATCTCTTCGGCATGTAACCGACCATGTGTAAACCCTAGGTACCCTTGGCATCTATATAAGCCGGAGGGTTTTAGGTTGTAGGGACAGAATAACTCATCTAGGGTTTAAGTATTCGATCTCGAGGTAGATCAACTCTGTAACCCGCATATCATGAATACAATCAAGCAGGACGTAGGGTATTACCTCCATAGGAGGGCCCAAACCTGGGTAAACCTTGTCTCCCTCGTTTCTTGTTACCATCGATCCCAGTCTCACAGTTCAGGACCCCCTACCCGAGATCCGCCGGTTTTGACACCGACATTGGTGGTTTCATTGAGAGTTCCACTGTGATCATGAGAGGAATCAATGGTTAACCTTGTCACGGATGGCGAGATCTGCATCACAGGGATTCTTGCACCTGATTAGACTCTGTTTGCCAGATCGGAAACTTTCCCCCGATCAAAGGATCAAGTTTGGAACCTTAGAGTTCGTCGTTGATTCTAGGGGAGAGCTTGTATTAATGGAACCCTCGACCCTTGAGGGGGAGAATAGAAGTCTCGATGCCTCGACGCCCAAGACACTAGACCTCGCCTCTAATGGAGTCGTCACCCCCGGGCGGTCTAGAATGGCCAATCCGGCCGATGCGAACGGATTCACCACGACTAGACGGAGCCCGGATCCACGTTCGCGCGACTCCGAGACCATCACGCCACATATCAACTCCACTCGCTTTAGCGACACACATCCCACCATTGCCTTGTTTTTAAACGAGTTGTTTGATCGGATTAAGACCATGCGTATGTCAGATGACTAGGTTCTGGTCTATGACCGGCTCGGGATAAAACCCAACGATAGGGAGATTCACGTCCCCATGGTCACCCACCTTGTCGCTACTGTCGAGTGTCTGGCTGAGGACTAGTCCCAACAACTAGAATCAAAAACAGTCTACACCCCGATCTCTGATCATCGAGACTTCATCAGAGAACCAGATGCCGGAATTTGTTCCGGAGCTGGACCATTATCGGTCCGAGATTTATCATACAACTTGGAGTCTGCGATTCCGGACACACAATGTGGCGTGGAGGCGGATTTTTTCCCACCCACCACCCAAGATGATCATCCCAGTATTGCACCAAAGCCCACGTCTTCGGACTTATGGGATATTAAAAAATTACCAGGAGAGTCAGTTCATCACTTTTGGGCCAGACTCCTACTCGCTAGAAGCAGGGAAAAAGGTCTTAGTGACCATGATATAATGGCAACTTTCAGTTGCAATTGCCACGATGAAGGGATTCTTAACGCCCTAGCTCGCCGACGCATTCGTGACTTTTCCGAGCTATCCGATTTGGTACAAATATACTATGCCATGGAAAGCGCTTGGCAATCCGAACGGTTATTTTCGGAACCAAATTTCCGCGAACACCCTCATGGAGATCAGAAAAAGAGGATTCATCCAAAGCGGCCAGCCAGATTCGAACCCACCGAAAAAAGAAATAGACCCATTACAAGGGTCAGTACTGTCCTTGATGGACTATTGGATAAATCTTGCCCCATACATCCCGTATTGCTGAACACAAGCCCGACTCACAGCCTTAGAGCTTGCTGGGTCGTCAGGCAAGTTGCAAAAAGCGATGAGTCCATCCTCGAGGCGCTTCCGTCGAATAGGTGCTCCTCATCGTTGCTTGAATACAATGCCGAAGTCCTGACGGTCTACGAAACGTTCCCCTCGTGGAACAGGAGGAAACGATCTCTTAGAGAACTCAAACAAGTCTACCATGTGGGAGCAACAAGTGCATGGGTAGACATACCCATTACCTTTGGAGATACAAGCCGACCAGCTATTCTTTCCGGTCATTCACCGGTCGCACTAATCCTGAACCCCATCATCCATGGCTGCATGTTACATAAGGTGCTAATGGACGACGACAGTGGGTTAAACCCAATATACGAAGGCACCCTGGAAAAATGTAGTTCGACCGATCTCGCATCGAGCATAGCAACACGACTTTCCGGGGAATCAGTCCAGGGAAAGAGGCACGTTGTTCAGGACATATCGTCCTGGAATTAGTGGTCGGCACGCCTGAAAACTACCGATCCAAAGAACTTCTCTTCCACACCGTGCCTTTCCCAAGCATCTACCATGCCCTATTAGGACATGACACCTTCACAAAATTCCATGCTATACCCCATTATGGGTACATGAAACTTAAAATGCCAGGTCCAAACAGAGTGATAACAATCGCCAGTGATCCGAATATAGCCCTTCAGGCCGAAAACAAAATGAGAACGCTCGCCCTCGGGGCACTAGCGAAGACCTTCACTACGAAAAAAGTAAGCGCACTGCGGTCAACAGTTGACAAGGACGACATGGTCCTTAGCAAAAGGCCCAAGCCCACGTACTTCAAACCCGTAGAGGAGGTTGTTCAGTTTCAAGTGCATCCGACCCACCCCAATAAAACAGCGTCCATCGGAGCTCCGCTCGATCCCATAGTGGATGAGGCAATGCGGACCTTTCTACAAGAAAGTTGGGATATCTTCGCATGGCATCCTTCCGATAAGCCTGGAATTCCACGATGGCTTGCAGAACATAGTCTGAACATCATTGCAGGCTTCAAGCCCGTTAAGCTGACTCTCCACCGCTTTTCCGAACCCAAACGACAAGCTATGGGTGAAGAATTAGCTAAACTACTAGAGGCCGGATTCATACGGGAGATTAAGCACCCTGAATGGTTGGCAAACCTGGTGTTGGTACAGAAGAAAGATAAGTCCTGGCGGCTGTGCGTCGATTTTAAAGACCTCAATAAAGCCTACCCTAAGTACCCTTTCCCCTTACCGTGCATAGACCAGATCATTGACGCCACAGCCGGATGCAATTCATTGTGTTTCCTCAATGCTTATTCCGGATATCATCAAATCAAAATGAAGGAATCCGACCAAGCGACAACCATGTTCATTACCCCTATGGGCCATTCTGCTTTAACACGATGCCCTTCGGGCTAAAAAATGCTGGGGCCACATACCAGCGCATGATCCAGACTTGTCTTGCAACATAGGTCGGTAAGACAGTCGAGGCATACGTGGACGGCGTGGTAATCAAAACCAAACATGTCAGCCAGTTAACCGATGACCTACGACAAACCTTTGCCAGCCTACGCGACTATGACATACGACTCAATATGAAAAAATGTGTATTCGGAGTTCCTTCTAGTAAACTGCTTGGATTCACTGTCTCCCATAGAGGAATAGAAGTGAATTCGGCTAAGATCCGCGCTCTATCGGAACTTGCATTTCCCACAGAGCTAAAGCATGTCCAGAGGCTGGCAGGTTGTGTTGCAGTGTTAAGCCGCTTTATATCCCGCCTCGGAGAGAAAGCTATACCGCTCTATAAGCTGTTGAAATGGACCAACAACTTCGAGTGGACCGACGAAGCAGCGGCTGCGTTAGAGGAAATTAAAATACACTGGCAACCAATCCCATACTCACAGCACCAGGCGCCAGTGAGCCCATGTTATTATACATATCGTCTACCAACCAAGTCATTAGCGCAGTGCTCGTCGTTGAACGAGATGAGGAGGGACACAAATTCTGGACTCAGAAGCCAGTCTATTACGTGTCAGAAGTACTAATGTAGTGCAAGTCCAGATACCCACACTACAAGAAGATAACCTACACGGTATTCATGGCATCACGAAAACTTAGACACTATTTCCAAGAGTGTGAGGTAATGGTGGCATCCAAAGTACACCTGAATGACATAATTAACAACAGGGATGCCACCAACCGCATAGCCAAGTGGGATATTGAGCTCCTACCTTTTGAAATAACCTACAAGCCACGTCATTGGGTCGAGTATGGGGCCTGCGCACCAAGCCGAATAGATTAACGAGATACACACCGTTCTTGATGGTCTATGGGGCAGAAGCAGTCCTCCCCCGCAATATCATTCATGATGCGCCAAGGGTGCGCATGTACGAGGAAACGGAATCTGAGTTAGATCGCCAGGACGACCTGGACGCCTTAGAAGGAGAGCGCGGTATAGCTCGGTCTCGCTTCGCTTTTTACCAACAGCAGGCCCAACGTTACCAGAGTAGGGAGGTCAAGGCAAAAGTGTACAATGTAGGCGAACTCGTCTTATGGCTCCCGGAGAAGCAGAAGGCTAAACTCAAACCCAAATGGGAGGGCCCCTTCATAATCGATGAAGTACTAGGAGGAGGAGCCTACCGTCTTTGGAACCCGTCGAACAATCGCCTTGAACCAAACCATGGGATGCAGCTCATCTTCGGTGCTTCTACGGATAAACCGGTGTCGTCACACTTTTTTCCCTTTTCTGTTTTCATTTTTGTTTCTCTTTTTATTTCCCCTCCCACTCTGTTGTTTGGTAAGATTGAATCTTTTATTCTTCTTTCTATGTTCGGTTCAACCGATCTTGTACTATGAATCTCGGCTTACACCTCTAAGTGTCAAATCCGAACACAATACATAGGGGCTTCTTTCCAAAGCCAACACTTTTATATTATAAGCATTTATTAAAAATTCTTGTGTACACTCGTTTCCTTTGTCACGTTTAAGCCATCATACGCATCAATTTGAACTAAGACTTTGCCAAGCTAGGTTGCCTCGCTCCTGTGCTTACCCTCTACATTCCTGATTGTTTGGCTAGAGCATAAAGGGAGCACCTATATGATTGTTATGACCGGGTCATCTGGACACGTACCTCAGACGGGTGAAGCCGAAAGCTAGCCATCTTAAGTAGACAACTAGTCGGTTGTGATGGAAGAAATTAATACTACTATGGTCGTTATCACCACCACTTGGGCTTTTTATCTCTCCATAGCTCTTAGCCGCATATTATCAATATATGGCCTTCTATATACGATCTTCGTAGAAACCTCAAGAAAGGTATCGATAGAGGTACTATTTTCTTTGGAAGATGTTTCTTACACTAAGCAATAATATAACATATCTCCCTGTGTGCTTTCTGTCTGTTCGCCCCAGATGGCCAGATTGCCTGGTTCCCCGAACATAATCCACTCTTCTAGGGTGATAAATTAAGAGGAACACTCCTAAGCTCTTAGCGTAGGAGGCTGAAGCCGATGGTCGGTTAAGACAAAGTTTACAACATAGATGGAACAACTACTTGATTATTCATACATAGTTACATATAAGCATACATTCAGCTGCTGATCGAGATTGTCGATTATCGTGTCTAGGGAGCAGTCTTCTTGTGAGAGACGGGCGGCAGGCATCACCTGGTCATACACCAGGTGGAGCAGTCCATCTGACCCTACTGGACCAACCCGAGCCATACGCTCGGGATTAAGACTGGTATAACGAGTCTTTATCATCGCCCACCCTTCCCTTGCTCCCTCCTGGCAAGCCAGTGTCTTCCATAGCTCGAACCTACTTCTGGCTCCTATGAATCGGTTGACTAGTTCGGTCATTCCTTCCGGAGGTTGTTCAGCAGGCCATAGTGCCTTACCGTGCTTTTCATCGCCTTCCGAACACGCACATGAAGGGCGGAAAGCTCCTTTAGCAGGGTTCCCCGTTTGGATCCAATCTCTTCTTCAGGATGCCCAGACAGGAGACCTATACATGAGGCAAGGGCATGCATATTCTACTTCTTCTATAAGAGGTACTTACCAATGTTAGAATCACACTTACCGAACATGCCCCTCTGTAGTTTCTGATTTTCTTCTTGGGCCCGGGCCAATTGAGTTTACAAACTTTCAATTTTTTTTGCATGTTGTTTATTCTCTGCATGGAGATGGTTCAAAACAAGATAGTCGGCCTCATGCTGGGACTCGCATATCGCTGAGATTCTCGGGCTTCATCCAGTTCCTTTTGCATATGCCCTATTGATTCAGCTGCTAAAGTGACTCCTTGCATCAACACGGAAATATACTACGATTAGCATCATAGATATACTCACCATGAGACTCCCGTGTGAATCTCTTCACTTGCTCGAGCTCGGCCTTCATAGATTGCACCTGTGATTGACTATCTTCCAGCTCCTTGGCCAGTTGCTTGCTTTGTTGCTTTGAAGCCCGCACTAGCAGTAAAACAACACAAGGACCCTCAATTTGGTCGTTCCAAACCAAATTAAGGCTCGGGGGCTACTTGGCTTACACGAGTGTTCGAATTCCAGAAAACCGAGTACTTACATGCATGCTGGCTGATATCAATTTCAAGGCCTCTCCGAACCCAGCTCGGCCAGCACCGATGTGCGCATCCGCTGTGCATAGAACACCGAACTCCTGTTCTGAGAATACTGGGTGGCGCATGGCCTCTTGTCGTCGCCGATGATTCATGGCGCTTCCTACTTTTGATTCGGTAACAGATACATCATCACCAGAATTGGTAGGAGCCAGATTGGCCATAGAGAACTCTGTAGCGGGTTCGGTATGAGGAGGAGCCAGATACATCGTCACCAAAATTTTGAGCACCGCTGGACACCCTGGCAACCTCTTTGAGGAGATAAGTCTGGGCATTTTGCCTGAGTATTTTGATGTAATAACTGCTGTAAGGCACTATTGTTGGTGATAGTAAAGCAAGCAACTGAACAAAATACCTTTGGGTTGAGCGAGTAGGCGAACTCATCCTCGCGTCCGGCTCATTTCTTGGGCCCCTGTTGCTCACCGATCCGGGCACTGCTTTCATTGCTGGCGCATGACACGCGGATCGACGACGCTTGGGAGTGGGGGCCAGCGCGTTCGGGGCATTGTTGGATGCTTGACTTTTGCAGGACGAGCTTTTCTTCTTCTTGTTTGTGGCAGGAACAAGGAACGATCTAGGGTAATAGGCTATGATAGCAAGCTTGGAACAGTCGAGAATCTCCTCGTAGAAGACTCCGTCTTCGAAATCAATTAAAAGATCCGGGTCTTCATGCAGACCCGGATCATCATCGTGGGAATAGTCTTTGAGCTGCGGAGCCGGACAGTTAACTATCTCGATGAAGCTTCTCCAATCTTGTTCATGTGAGGTTAACGACTTCGGTCAAGTAAGGGACGAAATGAAACCCTGAACTATGTTAACAGAGGAGAAGGGCTTAGCCATTCAATATAATTGTGGCTCGAATATCCTTCCTTCGTCGATCGCCGAATACAGTCTTCTTGCTCTCCTTTATATAGGTCGGCAAGTGTGGAAGCCAACGCCGTCTGATCGGTAGGACCCAGTCTTCGGGAGTGGGTGGTATCACTTGTCCCGTTGTAACGCCACATGGCGTGTATCCTCTGTTGAAGAGGCTGCATGCACCGGGTGATAGCGACGGCCATGACATCGATCATGGTCAGATTATGGTGGGATAGTATTCTCACCTGGGCCGCCAAGCTTTGCACTTCAACGCTGTCCTCTTGGGACGAATTCTTCAGCCGCCAGTTGTATCTTTTATTCAAAGGGGCGTCGGAGTACTCAGGCGGACCCCTCCGAGATGGATCGAACAGGGGGACGTCTTCGATATAAAACCATTCCGAAGTCCATTATTCGGACTCCTTTGGTGTTCCCACCGGATACCCCATCCCCGCTATGTGGCATAATTCGGCTCCGCCGACCTCCAAGATTGTCTTGTCATGAGTTCGAGGGACAAGACAAAAATACTTCCTCCACAGCTCAAAATGTGCCTTGCATCCCAGGAACATCTCGTAGAGGGCGACGAAGCCCGAGATGTGCAAGATAGACCCTGGGGTAAGATGGTGGAGTTGGATCCCGTAAAATTCCAGTAATCCTATCAAGAATGGGTGAATGGGAAATACAAGACCCTGTAGAAGAAAGGGTATGAAGCATATCGGTTCCCCCTTCTGTGGATTGGGGAAACACTCCACGAAAACTTCGTTGTTGTAAGAGATAAACCTGCACGGGTCACTGCCAGATCCGAAGAAGGGAGGTACCCCTGGGTCTCCAGATTGAGCAGCCACAAGAGCGATATGGAGCAGCTGGTCCAGTCCCCGGGATGGGAGCCGTAGGGGCGCGAGGAAGAGCTGGGGGTGCTCGCCATGTTTTTCATGGTGACCTTCCGCTAGGAGTTTTTTCCAATGGGGAGAAGGAGGAGAATGTGGTCTAAACCACGATTCTATTTGTTTAAATGGCTGTAGCCTCCATTATGGAAGGGCGGCATTTAAAAAATCATTGAACACTGGCGGTTATTATAATGGACATGGAGAGCTCGTGGCACTTGGGATTTCACCGATGACTGGTACGTTGCCGAACAAGAGGGAGTAGGGGATTCGCCTTGCAATCCGAAGATTATGAAGATTATCTGGGTATACATTGGCGTTCAAGACTAGTCCGGGGGCTACTAAGGAAGTCCTGGATTAAGGGGTCCTCGGATGGCCGACCTGTTTCTCATGGGCCGGACTATGTGGGCCACAAGGTGAGCATTGTATGATCAAGGTCCCTGTCGCCAGGGCGGAAGCTTCAAGAACCATGGCGTGTCCTCCAAGTTGACGATCGTAGTTAGGCGTGTTTTATCTTCGGCATGTACCGACCATGTGTAAACCCTAGGTACCCTTGGCGCCTACATAAGCCAGAGGTTTTTAGGTTATAGGGACAGAACAACTCATCTAGGGTTGAGCTATTCGATCTCGAGGCATATAAACTCTGTAACCCGCATATGATTAATACAATCAAGCAGGACATAGTGTATTACCTCCATAGGAGGGCCCGAACCTGGGTAGCCTTGTCTCCCTCGTCTACTGTTACCATCAATCTCAGTCTCATAGTTTGGGACCCCCTACCCAAGATCCGCCGGTTTTGACACTAACAAAGGGAGGTTCATTCCCAACAGAGATAAGGACGAGCTGACAGAGGCTCTCGGGAATCCTGAACACCCTAGACGAACACGAGGTACATCAGGCTCCGTTCCATGGAAGCATGGGTTTCCCAACAATGGTGGTTATAGAAGCCGAGAGAGATAGAGGAAACATGAAGCAAGCGAATGCAGAAGCTCAGTGCAAGATTAGCAAAACTAGAGGAACTTGAGAGCCAGCAAGCTACCGGGCAACCATCTGAGTGGCACAAAGATCCTTCCTTTGACGCCGCCCAGAAGCTACCCCACCATCTTAGTGGAGAAGCAACATGGCTTCCACGGAGCTCGTTCAGCCTGATTTCACGGCTCCTCGCTACCCCGTGGATAGTATCACGGAGGCTCAACATTGCGAGCTAATGACGAATGCTAGAACCTGACCTTCAAGGTGGCGGTTGGCTTTGTTCTACCTCCTCGAGCTGAGGGAACTTTCCATTGTCGTCCGATTCCACATGGCTATGCTGTTGTGATGGTGGATGAAATAATCGATGGATATGTGGGGCTTGACAACCCTACACGTCAAGAGGATATTATTCTTCTGGAAAATGCTTTGAGGAGTACCTGTCTATGGAGAAGGAGTACATCAAGCTTTGAAACTTGAAGCCTCAGCAGACTTAGCCTCCTCCGACATGTCAGGGCACTCCGCCTCCTCCTCCTCCCCCTCCTCCTCCTTCACCTCCTCTCGCGCGTGAGGCCACTCCGCATCCTCCTCCACCTCCTCCGGCGCGTTAGGCCACTCCACCTCCTCTGGCACGTCAGGCACTCCACCTCCTCTGGCGTGTGAGGCCACTCCACCACCTCCTCCTCCTCCTCCTCCGGCACGTCAGTACACTCTGCCTCCTCCAGCACATGAGCCACGACAGAAGAGAGACGCTGCCGCTCCGGCGACTAGCAGTACAATAGGCAAGAAGAAATACAAATTTGGTCCAATTCTCAAGCCTTTTCCAAAGTTACCATACGAGAGGTGTGAAAAAGAAAACGATGACATCAGTAAAGCCGAAGTGAAGGCCCATTTTGCACGGAAACATCCACCTCCGAAGGAAACGGTAGATCCGGTGAAAGTGAAGCGCACTCTGGATGCCCTGAAGCGACCATCACCGCCTCCATTGCAATCAAACTATGACTTATGTATTGTAAAGACATATAATGAAGCACAATGGTCGGGAAGTACTTCTAGTGCTGCAATAGTCAAAGAATGAAGAAGTGGGAAAATAATTCCCTAGTTCGACGAACAGGAGAAGCAATCATGCACCCCCCACTCAAGGTGTCTAGCGATATCGCTAATCATCCGATGCTACTGCCCGGTACCAATCCTGGTGATTACTTGGGCGATGATGTACATTCTGAAACGGCCGAGGTAGCAGTACAAGACTTTAGATACGAGCAAGGGAAGCCTCTCGTCAAACCTGATGATCCTCCTCTAACAACAATGATGTACAATTTGCATGAGTGGTACATGAAAACTTGCGGGGAGTCTGTGAAAGACAGTACGTATATCAGAATTAAAAAACAACACGGCTTCATTAGACTTGAGCTAATGCCTATTGAACTTGTGGAGTTATTTTAGTTATTCAATCAACACGCCCTCGACAAACAACTCATGACTTGCTACTGTCTGTAAGTACTACTTCTTAAGTCTCTAGCTAGCTCAGCTCATTCATTGCATGTATATATAATTATCCTCACTATATTATGGAGATTGAAGATCGTTGAATGCAAAAAAGTAGGAATCTTCAACGTTGGGTTCATTAGCCCAGATTTTGTAAATGAATGGAGGATACGAAACAGAGTCAAAGATACCAAGGATAACTTGCTAAATTCGTTCCTTAGACATCAAAACAAAAGGGAAATACTCTTTCCTTACAACTTCAAGTGAGTGCTACTGTCTTCTGCATATTCATTTTTTCTTAGACGAGGTTAAGTAAAGTAATTGGTCAGTTATGTGTGCGTAGGTACCACTTAAGCTTGACGGGCATTAGTAACTGTCTTAGACTCGAGACGTAAAGATCCCGAGGATTATGCGGACATGACTACAATGTTCTAGAAGTAAGTTCAATCAATACCGAGACCATATCAGCAAATTTTGTTCATTCCCTGATATAAAGTAATCATTTTGTTTGCCTGGCAGGATTTGGAAAAAGTTCACCCGAAAGGTTCTCGATCTAAACAAAGAGCTGCGGTTTACACACCCAAAGTAAGTAGTATTAGCTAGTTTCGCGCATCTCTAATTGAATCTAATTTTCATCAATAACATTATCATGCTTGCTTATTAGTTTGATTGAACTCTATTCTCGTAAAGTGCTTGTACCAGGCACCCGGGACTGTTTTATGTGGATACTACGTATGCGAGTTCATTCGCCACTCGACCTCTGAGCGAGGCTTCTCTCACAAACAATTTGAAGTACGTAAATAATATTCACAATTTTATTTTCTATATTACCATCAATTGTGTTGAGTTTCATTCATATATATGTATCGATCCCCTTCTTTAAATGAGATCTAGCAGATGCGAGATGAACTCCTACCACATGATCGCATAGGAGCAATTCAAGAGGAATTGGCGGGATTCTTTCTTGACCACGTCATACCTGAAGACGGAGAATACCATGCGGAATTGCGATTTGATCTTAGGTAGATGATGTTAGGGATAGTAAGAGATGTTATATTGTATATATGTAGTAGTGTTGGATAGATATACGGAAACTTGTTGTTTGTCAAAGCACGGAGAAAGAGATGTCACTTCTCTCTCTATATATATGTTCATAACAATCTTGTGTAATTAATGGTTTCCTTCATTTTCTTACTAGCTAGCGTCGAGTTCTCTCTCTCTCTATATATAGTAGCTAGGGTCGACCAAGCATGTAGAAAGAGATGTCACTTCTCTCTATTAGCTAGCCAACACAATATGAAACCCCTAAATTAACCCTCCAAAACCCCTACCCCCCCCTTCAAAAAAACAAAAACCCCATCTCCCTTTTGTCCTGGTAGGTGTTACCAACTGGGACTAAAGGACCTCCCGCTTGGGCACCCTGCAACAGCCATGTGGAGCCCCTTTGGTCCCGGTTCGTAAGCAAACCGGGACTAAAGGTTTTGGGTATTAGTCCCGCTTGTTTTGTCGTGGTTCCAGAACTGGGACTATAGGCCCTCTGGAACCGGGACTAGTTCCCTATTTTCTACTAGTGCACGCTTTTCATACTTAAATGAATGGACAAATCGGTATGGTGCACAAAGTCAAGTAGGGATGTGTTCATATATTAGCGGAAGAGCCTTCTAAGGTACCGAAGAAACAAAAGAATATGGACAACCCCATCAAATAGTTATGTCTCGATAACATTGATTTTTTACTTAGTGTGGTCGTAATCTCTTACTAACAAATAATTCTCTATACTTCAATATGCCGACGATAAGATTTCCTTCATCGATCATGACTTCGAGAAAGCGAGAAATATAAAGCTAATTTTATCAGCTTTCGACCAACTCTCGGGTCTTAAGATCAATTTTCATAGAAGTGAATTATTTTGCTTTGGTTAGCCTCAAGACGAGGCTCACCTATACACCAACTTGTTCGGATGCAGGTTGGGCCAGTTTCCGATCACATATTTGGGGATACCGATACATTGTTGGAGACTCACAAATGCTGAATGGAAATACGTCGAGGAGAGAATATAAAAAAGAGTTAGAAGTTGGAAAGGTAAAGTATTGTCTCTGGGTGGAGGATTGGTCCTCATAAATTCAGTACTAAGTAATATGGTACTATATATGATTTCCTTCTTCTAGTTGCCAAAAGGAATTTTACATAGATTGGATTATTTCCGATCAAGATTATTCTGGCTAGGAGATAGCGAGATATAGAAATATCAAATGGCTAAATGGAGTATGGTTTTCCGTCCAAAAGACCAAGGCGGGTTCAGCATTCATGACCTTAAGGTTGAGAATAGGACCCTCCTTGGCAAATTGTTGTTTTGAAATTACTGTCGGAAAACAGTGATGTTAAACCCTCCTCAGGAGGAAATATGTGGGTTTCAAGGCAATATCCCAAGTACACTGGAAGCCTAGGGATTCTCACTTTTGGGCAGGGCTAATGGCACGAAGAAATATTTCTTCCGCTATGTTCCTTCATGATTAAGGCCGGCTCAAAAATTATATTTTGGGAGGATAAGTGGCTAGGAAATGCCACACTCCGGAAACAATATCCGTTTCTATACAACATTTTGCATCGCAAGGGTGATACTATCGTCATGGTATTGGAATCAATTCCACCAAATGTGACATTCAGAAGAGATTTAATTGGAACCAGACTACTATCCTAGAACATCCTGCTCCAGCAGTTGTCCACGACGCAATTGTCACACGGGTCTGATATATTTCGATGGAACCTACATGGGACTGGACAATTCTCAGGGGAATCAATGTATAGAGTGTTAACCCGGTCTAATGTGCTAGTGGATAATACCAAGAAGATCTGGAAGATGAAGATACGTCTTAAGAATAAAATCTTTGCATGTTGTCTTTGTCGCGGAGTGATTCTTACTAAAGATAAGCTTCTGAAGAGGAATTGGCACTGAAGTCCTCAATTTGTCTTTTGTAACCATCAAGAGACAATAAAACATTTATTCTTCCAGTGCAAATTGGCTAGTTCTATATGTTCAATCATCCAAATAGCTTCTGACTTGTATCCCCCTTGTAGTGTTAAATAATGTATTTGGCAACTGGTTACATGAGATTGGTCACAGGTTTAGAACTCTTCTTAGAGTGGGATCTCTTGCCATTATTTGGTTGCTTTGGATATGTAGAAATAATAAGGTTTTGAACGATACAATTACTTCTTTAATGCAGGTTATCTACAGATGTACCGGGACTCTTCGTTTACGATAATCTCTACAACGCGTGGAGAATCAAGACCTATTCACAAAAGTGTTTACACGATTGGAGGCCACGGCGAGGGATACTCTTACCCAACATCGATGGCAACATGATCTTAGGATTTCCCCCTTCTCTTTAGGCGTTATAAAAATTCTTCATCTTTCTTTGTATCTCACATTTTTATTTTTTATTTGTGAGAGAGAACATTGTTTGGATGTGTGCATCTTCTTGAGAGGCCGGGTGTAATACTTAAACTTTTATGCAATAAAACATCCCTTCTATAAAAAACTAACAAATAATGATCCTACAAGAGATTTATGAGAGGGCTTGCGCATCCCATTTCTGCTTTTTAAAAATAGTTTGGTATGTTATTTTATGTACTAGCACTCTTTGTTGGCAAAGATTATTGTTTTTCATAAAAATATGATTGTATGCATCCTAGTTATTATAGAGGCTGGGGGTAATGAAGTTCCCCTTTTACGAAAAGTAGAAAATGCCTATACTAACTCTTACATGATGGTTGGGGCAATGTGGTGATCGACGGCTGACACCACGGCTCACCAATCGAGCAAATCTTCTTGCTCTCAATATTTGATTGCAAAATCTACACAATACATACAAAACATAAAAAGGTACTAAATGATATCCCACAAGTATAAGGGATCAGTTGTAGCCTCTTTCGATAAGTAAGAGTGTCGAACCCGACGAGGAGCTAAAGGTAGAACAAATATTCCCTCAAGTTCTATCGACCACCGATACAACTCTACGCACGCTTAATGTTCGCTTTAGCTAAAACAAGTATGAAACTAGAAGTAATTTGTAGGTGTGATAGGATAGGTTTGCAAGATAATAAAGAGCATGTAAATAAAAACTAGGGGCTGCTAAGATAAAGAAACAACTAAGTTAGTTTAACGAGTGTGGAAAAAGTGGTGGAAGGAGTTGCGGAATTGTCCCTAGGCAACTAGTGATCTCCTATATGATTTGAATTTGGAATTCTTTGAAAGATCTTGGGGATCTTCATTGATGTTAAGAAGATTCGGGATGGCATAGTGTCGAAGCAAGAAAAATATGCATATGAACTTCTACCTCATATGGGAACGAAGGACCGTAAGCCTTCTCCTACACTGTAGTCTATTTTCATCCTCTCAGAAACATTCAACACATGGAGGGGAGCCCCTCAGTAAAGAAGAAAGTACACAATATATAAGTAATGTAGGAGCGTTATAGTAGTCGAATCTTACACAACCTGATATTTCGTTTACTATTAACAAGGTTTTTCAATATCTACATGCACCTACCACTATTCACTGGACGATTGTCCAAGCAGCTGTATAATATTCCAAGTACCAGAGGCTGAATACAAGCTAGGGAAAATGCAAATGTTGAGATCATTTAGTTGGAACACTGCCGGCAGAACTAGGAATTAAGCAACATCACACTTCATGTTTATGGTATAATTATTTGGGAGCAACTTATTTGTCTGCTAATCCTACTTTTTATTCTAGGAAAAAACATATTGAAATTGGTTTTCACTTCTTACAAAAAGAGTTGTTGATAAGAAACTAGACATAAGGTTAATTCCATCTTTGAACAAAGAGCATATGGATTTACTAAATCTCTTGCATGTAGACCATTTGAAAAATTCAAGAACAATTTCAATTTTCATAGTTTAGACTAAGGGAGGGTATTAGAGATTTGGATTATTCTACATGTTCTATTACAGTCCATGTATTCATAACTTCTCATCGTTACCTCTCTCCTTCAAACTCCTATCTGTAACACCGAATCCAAGTGATCGGTGATTTCCTTGTAAGGCAAAGAGGGATATTGCTGTCTCAATTGATAAATACCATGTGGCTCCTTTATGGATGGAAGGAATGCTTCCTTTTTACAATTCCACTTCGGATAGTACAATGCGAAAAGGAAATTGGCTCTAGGCTGTAGAGACCCGACTCAAAACAAGTCAAGCCTCTGTGTTAGTGCCATCCCTGGATCAGTATGCTCGCACACACAGTACATCAATGTATATATCAAAGTGCAATCACATGTAAATAATGTAAAACTTATATATACCTCTTAAATCACAGCGGAAACAGTCAACAGGAGAGGAGTCCCAATAGACACCAACGGCAGGTTGAGTGTAGAACATAACCCTGAATCGTACTCTTACTCGTTAAAGAAAAGTATCTACAACATAAAACGTTGCAGCCGTGTAGGTCAGTACATTGAATGTACCGGCAAGATCACCATAGCAAGAATGATAAAGGCTATTCTATATGCAAAAGGCTTTGTGGCTGTGTGTTTGATTTTTTGCAAAAAAGCTGGTTTTGTTTTCCCTACAACAAAGGAGTGAAACGGAAATCACTACTAACAGTTAATGATATGGTTCCACCAACCAATTCTCATGTCCCAAAAATTATTAGTATACCCACTCATCATAAAATTTATTAATTGTGTTGAGAATGGTTGGTAGTATCATCTCCGGTGCTCATGTTGTCCGTAACCGGGGACAAGGCTAAACGATTATTTTCACACTCTGTAGAGGTTTATACACTTTACCTGCAAGAATTGATCCCTCCTGTTATGTCCTCGCGCTACCTAGAGTTTGAGAACGGGACGATCAAAACATGGTCTTCCATAGTGATCCTCCGATAGAAAGTCAGGCCCATCCAAATCCTACCGTTCTTCTACATCTCGTAGCAACTGACCTACCAAAGTCACCACTAGGGTCAACCAAGCCAGAGCCCATATTGACTTGCGGTTGCACACGTAAGCTTTTCGGCCTTTAAGTATCCATCCATCTCTTTGAGCCTAGGTGGCATTCTGTTGGGATGATCACAGGTAGATACTAGGATTCCCGGGCATAACCATGATAGATATCAGGCTGCCAAAATGCATGTCCAATCCACCCAGAGGTATATTGAGTCCTTGAAGTCTTGAAGTCTTGATCATCATGTAGGTCTTTAAATAATTAATTAAACTCACAACACTCCTGAATCTCACAACCAAACCCCGTCTACTAAAGCAAAGCAATTGTGAAGTAACGTCCCTTCCCGGGCAATGGTAACAGGGTGTTGGGTTTCTCCTACCTCATGATACTACTACAAGTTCAAGCTCAATATCCTACTGGATGTATGGTGTAAATATTGTTTCTAATGCAAATAAAACATATGTAATGTAAGATGATCAAAGTGAACTTGCCTGGTAAGTTGAAGAAGATGATATCGCTCTCAAAAAATAACACTTGATAGAACTATTTGTCACTCACCGATGAAATTTATATAATTAAACATTGCACTCATGAGCAAACACTTCAAGCAATCAATACTAACAATCAATAAGCAACACAAAACTAAAAGCAACAAGGTTGTGATGAAGGAAATACTTAAGACAAAACTCAAAACAACAAAACTTCATCAACACAACCAAGGGTTTGTTTTCTCTACAGTTAATCCTATTTTCAAATAGTAAGACAACAACAAGGTAAAACCTAACAAAATTAGTCTAGCAAATATTTTACGAGGAAAAAGAATTACTTTTGAAGAACAACTAAGAACTATGAAAAAATAACACAATAAACACCATTAGATTTCTTGCTAATAAACTTAACATAAAGTAAAAAAATAAAAAAATAAAATAGGATAACACAAAGTAAAACTTATACAATTTATAAAAATATTTTCAAATAGGAAATCAAACTAGCAATGGAATCAATTTGCAAGTTATTATGAAACTAGAATTGATGTCGTACTATCAAAATAATAAATAACATAAAAATAAATTTTGTTGAAGTACTACTGCTAACTAACACAAAACAAAGTAAAATTTGTCAACCAATATAAAATAAAACAATTTAATACAAAAGAAATAGAAATAAACCTAAAAAGAACTAAAACAGTATCTGTTTTGCTTTAAACCCTAATTTAAGATATTGTAGAAATACTCAAATTCTACCTACTGTTAAATAAAGTAACTAGTGGCAAGTAGCAAAAGGAATCAACTCAAAACCTATTTTAAAACTCAAGTTATAAGCAAATTATTATTTGAAGCATATTTGTTTGAATTGAAATTTCATATATTCAAATATAGACAAAATTTATATCTACGGAAACTAGAATAAATTTGTGACACAATGCAAAAGGAATCATTGAATAACAATTAAATCTATAGAAGATATAAAGAAAACAAAAATAGAACTATTCTGCTTTCAAAAACAGAAAACAGAAAAAGAAAATCTAATCTAGCGAACAGGTTGCTGCGTGGCAGTTTCTCATTGGCTACGGTGTGTGCACGCTAGATTCATCAGAGCAAATGGCGGGCTTCTAAAAGAAAAGGTTTTGGTGTTTTAACAGAAAAACTACGTTCTAATCCTGGCCATTCACCCTAGATCTAACGGTGAGAGAGAGATCCGATGACTTACCGCGGTGGAGGAGGTCTTCGGCGAGGTTGAGGCAGCGAGGCCGACGGGGAGACGTCTCCGGTGGTCCTCCGGCAACGGCATCAGCACCAGTCACTACGGAAGAGCACGACGACGACGATTGGTGGTGTCGGAGGGGCTCGGGGCGACGGTGAAGACGACGAGCGTGGCTGCGGTGGGGCGCTCGGGTGACTCATTGAGGAGGGAGCTAGAAGGGGTTTGGGGCTCGGATGAATGGATTGTTGGAAATATGGCCTAGAGGCAATAAATAAAGTGTTTATTATTTCCTTGTTCATGATAATCGTTTATTATCCATGCTATAATTGTATTAATTGGAAACATGGATACATGTGTGGATACATAGACAAACACAATGTCCCTAGTATACCTCTAGTGAACTAGCTCGTTGATTGAAAGATGGTTAAGGTTTCCTAGCCATGGACATGAGATGTCATTTGATAACGGGATCACATCATTAGGAGAATGATGTGATGGACAAGACCCAAACTACAAACGTAGCTTATGATCATGTCAGTTTATTGCTACTGTTTTCTGCATGTCAAGTATATGTTCCTATGACAATGAGATCATGCAACTCACAGATATCGGAGGAGTACCTTGTGTGTATCAAACATCGCAACGTAACTGGGTGACTATAAAGTTGCTCGACAAGTGTCTCCGAGGGTGTCTGTTGAGTTGACATGGATCGAGACTGGGATTTGTTACTCCGTGTGACGGAGAGGTATCTCAGGGCCCACTCGGTAATACAACATCACAATGAGCCTTGCAAGCAATGTGACTAATTGTTAGTTGCGAGATCTTGTATTACAGAACGAGTAAAGAGACTTGCCGGTAACGACATTGAACTAGGTATGCAGATACCAACGATCAAATCTCGGGCAAGTAACATACCGAAGAACAAAGGGAACATCATACGGGATTAACTGAATCCTTGACATAGAGGTTCGACCGATAAAGATCTTCGTAGAATATGTAGGAACCAATGTGGACATCCAGGTCCCGCCATTGGTTATTGACCGTAGAGGTGTCTCGGTCATGTCTACATAGTTCTCAGACCCGCAGGGTCTGCACACTTAAGGTTTGGTGACGTTTCGGTACTATAGAGTTATGTATGGTGGTGCCCGAATGTTGCTCGGAGTCCCGGATGAGATCCTGGACATCACGAGGAGCTCCGGAATGGTCCGAAGGTAAAGATTCATATATAGGAAGTCCCAGTTTGGTCGCCGGAAAAGTTTCGGGCTCATCGGTAGTGTACCGGGAGTGCCGGTAGTGTATCGGTAGACCTCCAGGAGGGGTATTTCGACCCTAGAGGGTCCATGGGCTGTGGGAGAATAATAACCATCCCTTAGTGGGCTGGTTGAACAGCCACAAAAGGCCCATGGAGCCAGGAGGAAAAAGGCCTAAAGAAAAAGGTGAAAAAAAAGGCAAAAAGGGAGAGTCCTACTCCTACTAGGAGTGGAGGAGGAGTAGGACTCCTCCCCCTTGGCTTCGGCCGAAGCCTCCTTGGCTTGGAGGCTTGGCTGCCTCTTCTCCTCTCTCCCTCCTATATATACTAGTGGAATAGAGGGTTTTTGCACAGTTTTTCTGGCCACGTGCTACCCGTTCCACCGGTGCATAGTTTCTCCTCTAGATCGTATTTCCGTAGTGCTTGGGCGAAGCCCTGCCGGAATCACTCCACCACCATCGCCGGAGCACCGGTACCCTGCGGTGAACTCTTCCTCCTCTCCACCTCCTCTTGCTGGATCAAGACGGTGGAGATCGTCATCAAGTTGCACGTGTGCTGAACGCGGAGGTGTCGTCCGTTCGGTACTACATCGGAAGGATCGTGATCAAGGCCACGGGACGTTCGTGATTGGATCGCGGGACGGATCGTGACGAGATCGTGGGACTGTTCGTGATTAGATCGCGGGACGCTCGGCGATTTGGATCGCGAAGAAGTTCGACTACACCAACCGCGTTTCTTAACGCTTCCCGCTTAGCGATCTACAAGGGTACGTAGATCCACTCTCCCTCTCGTAGATGCTCATCACCATGGATAGGTTTGCGTGTGCGTAGGAAAATTTGTGTTTCCCATGCGACGTTCTCCAACATGGATGGGGCGGTGCAAGCGAGTTCGGCGGAGCTGTTGGTTGCGGTGGGAGAGCTCGGCGTGGTCGGAGGCGAGCGGTAGCTCAGCATTGGTGTGGTGGCGGGGCTCTGCTCTGGCGAGGGATTTCGTGGGCATGGAGGCACAGGCGTTTGGGCTTTGGACGGGAACGGATCAAGGCGGCCTTGTCTTATATAGGGGAGGGCCTAGGAGTGCTTAGATGGCAGGAGATCGACGAGGCGACCGGGCTCCGACGAGATCTCCTCGGGAAGGAAAGGAGGGAGCGAGAGGAGGAAGGTGAGCGCTCAGCGAACGGGATCGAACGATGGGTCCCACGCGCCAGAGAGAGAGGTGAGAGGGAAAGGGATCGGACACCGATCCGAAATCCTTTCGGATCTGTAGAGGGGATCCTGGACCAGCACTATGCCTTTTGGGCCACAGGGATTTTTCCAAATAAAAACATTTTTCCGTTTTTCAAAACAGGAAACAAAACAGGGGAAAGGAAAAAGAAGATAAGTTCAAATATAGAGGTATTATGTACCAAAATTATCAGAAAACTAAATTCAACACGATGAACATTTTTCCATGGCCAGAATAAATAGCTATTTTTTTTTAGAAAGTGCCTAAGTTGAATTTAATTCTGTTTGCAAATAATTTTCAAATAACCCCCCTGGGTTTTATGGTTCAAATATTTCACAAAATACCCCTCGTTTTGGAGGGTCATGTTCCTCCTCTCAAAATGTTTGAATTTGGGCAAGTGAAATTGAATTCTTTCAAGTTTTCAAATAGAACCAAATATGCAATGAATTCCAAATAGGAAATTTCAGTAGTTTTCCAAATCCACTATTCAAATCCTTTATTTTGAAGAAGTCATATTATCTTCTCTCACTGATTTGTATTGAATGAATTTGAATTCAACAACAAAGGGGAAAGTCATTTTATTCCCTCTAATTCAAAAGTTTTTTTTAAGTTTCAAATTTTAGTCAAATTCAATCACCCAATCAAACAAACAATCATTCATCTATTTATTATAACATTTCAAAATTTGGGATGTTACATAGGTGCTGCACTTGGTTTGGTAATTGCAAAAACATTCGATTAACAGAGTCAACTTGTACCTCTGTTGTCCATCCCACTTTTATTTCTCTATTCTAAATGTTATCTCATCTCTTCTCAAAGGTAAGTAGGCTTATCTACACCTGTTTTCTGAAATGGTTGAACATGGTCATGACGATATTTTTATGTTGTTAGCTTGTCACTCGCATTGCTCGGTTGTGCTCAGACCCGTTCTTCTGGGTGAAAAAAACCTAGAGTCTAGCCTTTTGTTATTGGATGTGGTGACGATGATGTTTGAGCATCGTTTCTTTTGTGAAGGTGTTGATGTTGAAGAATTGTTCTCGCTGTCCTTGTAGTATCAAGAGATGGTTGGTAATGATATGGTCGCTATTGTAGTTTCTCGTCCGTTGTTTTGATCGCCTTGGTTTTTCCTCTCTCGATTAGGCATATATTGGGTCTTTCAGGAATTTGCTCTTTGTTGGCATTTTTTCTTTGATAAGCATGCATTTGTGTTGGCGAAAATCTAATCTAGCGAACAGGTTGCTGCGTGGCAGTTTCTCATTGGCTACGGTGTGTGCGCGCTAGATTCATCAGAGCAAATGGCGGGCTTCTAAAAGAAAAGGTTTTGGTGTTTTAACAGAAAAACTACGTTCTAATCCTGGCCATTCACCCTAGATCTAACGGTGAGAGAGAGATCCGATGACTTACCGCGGTGGAGGAGGTCTTCGGCGAGGTTGAGGCAGCGAGGCCGACGGGGAGACGTCTCCGGTGGTCGTCCGGCAACGGCATCAGCACCAGTCACTACGGACGAGCACGACGACGACGATTGGTGGTGTCGGAGGGGCTCGGGGCGACGGTGAAGACGACGAGCGTGGCTGCGGTGGGGCGCTCGGGTGACTCATTGAGGAGGGAGCTAGAAGGGGTTTGGGGCTCGGATGAATGGATTGTTGGAAATATGGCCTAGAGGCAATAAATAAAGTGTTTATTATTTCCTTGTTCATGATAATCGTTTATTATCCATGCTATAATTGTATTAATTGGAAACATGGATACATGTGTGGATACATAGACAAACACAACGTCCCTAGTATACCTCTAGTGAACTAGCTCGTTGATTGAAAGATGGTTAAGGTTTCCTAGCCATGGACATGAGATGTCATTTGATAACGGGATCACATCATTAGGAGAATGATGTGATGGACAAGACCCAAACTACAAACGTAGCTTATGATCATGTCAGTTTATTGCTACTGTTTTCTACATGTCAAGTATATGTTCCTATGACCATGAGATCATGCAACTCACAGATATCGGAGGAGTACCTTGTGTGTATCAAACATCGCAACGTAACTGGGTGACTATAAAGTTGCTCTACAGGTGTCTCCAAGGGTGTCTGTTGAGTTGACATGGATCGAGACTGGGATTTGTTACTCCGTGTGACGGAGAGGTATCTCAGGTCCCACTCGGTAATACAACATCACAATGAGCCTTGCAAGCAATGTGACTAATTGTTAGTTGCGAGATCTTGTATTACGGAACGAGTAAAGAGACTTGCCGGTAACGACATTGAACTAGGTATGCAGATACCAACGATCAAATCTCGGGCAAGTAACATACCGAAGAACAAAGGGAACATCATACGGGATTAACTGAATCCTTGACATAGAGGTTCGACCGATAAAGATCTTCGTAGAATAAGTAGGAACCAATGTGGACATCCAGGTCCCGCCATTGGTTATTGACCGTAGAGGTGTCTCGGTCATGTCTACATAGTTCTCGGACCCGCAGGGTCTGCACACTTAAGGTTTGGTGACGTTTTGGTAGTATAGAGTTATGTATGGTGGTAACCGAAGTTTGTGTGGAGTCCTGGATGAGATCCTAGACATCACGAGGAGCTCCGGAATGGTCCAGAGGTAAAGATTCATATATAGGAAGTCCCGGTTTGGTCGCCGGAAAAGTTTCGGGCTCATCGGTAGTGTACCGGGAGTGCCGGTAGTGTACCGAGAGACCTCCGGGAGGGGTATTTCGACCCTAGAGGGTCCATGGGATGTGGGAGAATAATAACCAGCCCTTAGTGGGCTAGTGGAACAGCCACAAAAGGCCCATGGCGCCAGGAGGAAAAAGGCCTAAAGAAAAAGGTGAAAAAAGGCAAAAAGGGAGAGTCCTACTCCTACTAGGAGTGGAGGAGGAGTAGGACTCCTCCCCCTTGGCTTCGGCCGAAGCCTCCTTGTATTGGAGGCTTGGCTGCCTCTTCTCCTCCCTCCCTCCTATATATACTAGTGGAATAGAGGGGTTTTGCATAGTTTTTCTGGCCACGTGCTACCCGTTCCACCGGTCCATAGTTTCTCCTCTAGATCATATTTCCGCAGTGTTAGGCAAAGCCCTGCCGAAATCACTCCAGCACCATCGCCAGAGCGTCGTCACGCTGCCGGTAAACTCTTCCTCCTCTCCACCTCCTCTTGCTGGATCAAGACGGTGGAGATCGTTATCAAGTTGCACGTGTGCTGAACGCGGAGGTGCCGTCCGTTCGGTACTACATCGGAAGGATCGTGATCAAGGCCACGGGACGTTCGTGATTGGATCGCGGGACGGATTGTGACGAGATCGCGGGACTGTTCTTGATTAGATCGCAGGACCCTCGGTGATTTGGATCGCGAAGAAGTTCGACTACGGCAACCGCGTTTCTTAACGCTTCCCGCTTTGCGATATACAAGGGTACGTAGGTCCACTCTCCCTCTCGTAGATGCTCATCGCCATGGATAGGTTTGCGTGTGCGTAGGAAATTTTTTGTTTCGCATGAAACGTTCTCCAACAGTGGCATCATGAGCTAGGTTGATGGTTCGATGAGATCTCGAGTAGAACACAAAATGTTTGTTGGCGTTGATGCTTAGATTGCTTCCTTCCTTGGTCGGATTTTGGTTCAGCGGTATTGTGAGATGAAGCGGACCGGACCAACATTACTCGTACGCTTACGAGAGACCGGCTCCCTCGACGCAACTTGTTGCCTAGATGGCTTGCGGGTGGCAGTTTCTCTCACTTTAGTTGGATCGGATTCGACAAAGGCGGTCCTTGAGAAGGTTGAAAAGTAAATTATGTATCACCATTGTGGTTTATGTGTAGGTGAGAATCGTTCCTGCTAGAAACCCGTAGCAGCCACGTAAAACATGCAACAACAATTAGAGGACGTCTAACTTGTTTTTGCAGGGTATGTTGTGATGTGATATGGCCAATTACATGATGTGATATATGTGATGTATGAGATGATCATGTGATGTATAGAATTTCACGACTTGCATGTCGATGAGTACGGCAACCGGCAAGAGCCATAGGGTTGTCTTTAATTATTGTATGACCTGCGTGTTAATCATTAAGCGCTATGTAATGCTTTACTTTATCGCTAAACGGTAGCAATAGTAGTAGAAGCATGAAGGGCGTGACAACCTTGATGGCGACACGTTGATAGAGATCAAGATGATAGAGATCATGGTGTCATGCCGGTGACGATGAAGATCATGCCGGTGCTTTCAAGATGGAGATCTAAAGCACAAGTTCATGCCATATCATGTCACTTATGAATTGCATGTGATGTTAATCCTTTTATGCACCTTGTTATGCTTAGTACGGCGGTAGAATTATAAGGTGATCCCTCACTTAAATTTCAAGATAAAATTGTGTTCTCCCCGAGTGTGCACCGTTGCGGAAGTTCGTCGTGTTGAGACACCACGTGATGATCGGGTGTGATAGACTCTACGTTCACATACAATGGGTGCAAGCCAGTGTTGCACGCGCAGAACACTCAGGTTAAACTTGACGAGCCTAGCATGTACAGACATGGCCTCAGAACACAAGAGACCGAAAGGTCGAACATGAGTCATATAGTAGATATGATCAACATAATGATGTTCACCATTGAAGCCACCTCAACTCACGTGATGATCGGACTTGAGTTGGTGGATTTGGATCATGTGACACTCAGATGACCTGAGGGATGTCAATTTGAGTGGGAGCTTTAGTAATTTGATTAACTAAACTCATTATCTTGAACAATAGTCTAAATGAACTTTGCATATTTATGTTGTAGATCAATGGCTCGTGCAGTAGCACCCCTGAATTTTAATGCGTTCCTAGAGAAAGATAAACTGAAAGATGATGGAAGTAACTTTGTTGACTGGCCCGTAATCTAAGGATTATCCTCACGGCTTCCCAGAAATCATATGTCCTTGATGCACCGCTTGGTGACCAACCAGAAGACATGACCTCCGAAGATGTTAAGAACGCTTGGGAGGCACGTACTGGAGATTACTCAATAGTTCAGTGTGCAATATTGTATGGCTTAGAACCGGGACTTCAAAGACGTTTTGAACGTCATGGAGCATATGAGATGTTCCAGGAGTTGAAGTTTATCTTTCAGAAGAACGCCCGGATCGAGAGGTATGAAACCTCCGATAAGTTCTATGCTTGCAAGATGGAGGAGAACAGGTCTATCAGTGAACATATACTCAGAATGTCTAGGTATTCAACTCGTCTAGCGGAGTTGGGAATTGCCCTTCCGCCAGAGGCGATCACTGACAGAGTTCTTCAATCACTGCCACCTAGTTACAAGAGCTTTGTGATGAACTATAACATGCACGTGATGAACAAGTCAGTCGCCGAGCTGTTTGCGATGTTAAAAGTCGCTGAGTCTGAAATCCAGAAAGAACATCAAGTGTTGATGGTCAATAAAACCACTAGTTTCAAGAAAAATGGCAAAGTCAAAGGCAAGGGCAAGAAGGGTAAAACCAAGAAGGATGGCAAAGCAGTTGCTACTCCTGCAAAGAAGCCCAAGCATGGACCCAAGCTAGAAACTGAGTGCTTTCATTGCAAAGGAACTGGTCACTGGAAGCGGAATTGCCCCAAGTACCTGGCTGACAAGAAGGCGGCCAACGACAAACAAGGTATATATGATATACATGTTATTGATGTGTACCTTACTAGCTCTCGTAGTAGTGCCTGGGTATTTGATACCGGTTCGGTTGCTCACATTTGCAACTCAAAGCAGGAGCTACGGAATAAACGAAGGCTGGCAAAGGACGAAGTGACGATGCGCGTGGGAAATGGTTCCAAGGTTGATGTGATCGCCGTCGGCACGCTCTCTCTTCGATTACCATCGGGATTAGTGATGAACCTGAATAATTGTTATTTAGTGCCTGCGTTAAGCATGAACATTATATCTGGATCTTGTTTATTGCGAGACGGTTACTCATTTAAATCAGAGAATAAAGGTTGTTCTATTTATATGAGTAATATCTTTTATGGTCATGCACCCAATGTTAGGGGTTTATTCATATTGAATCTTGATAGTGATGACACACATGTTCATAACATTGATGCCAAAAGATGTAGAGTTGATAATGATAGTACCACTTTCTTGTGGCACTTCCGTTTAGGTCATATTGGTGTAAAACACATGAGGAAGCTCCATGCTGATGGACTTTTGGAGTCACTTGATTTTGAATCACTTGACACATGTGAACCATGCCTCATGGGCAAGATGACTAAAACACCGTTCTCTGGAACAATGGAACGGGCGAGTGACTTATTGGAAATCATACACACTGATGTGTGCGGTCCAATGAATGTTACAGCGCGTGGTGGATATCGTTATTTTCTCACCTTCACTGATGACTTAAGTAGATATGGGTATATTTACTTAATGAAACACAAGTCTGAAATGTTTGAAAAGTTCAAGCAATTTCAGAGTGAAGTTGAGAATCATCGTAACAAGAAGATTAAGTTCCTGCGATCTGATCGAGGAGGTGAATATCTGAGTTATGAGTTTGGCAGTCACTTAAGACAATGTGGAATTGTTTCGTAGTTGACACCGCCCGGAACACCACAGCGTAATGGTGTGTCCGAACGTCGTAATCGAACCTTATTAGATATGGTGCGTTCTATGATGTCTCTTGCTGATTTGCCACTATCGTTTTGGGGTTATGCATTAGAGATAGCTGCATTCACTTTAAATAGGGCACCATCAAAATCCATTGAGATGACGCCATATGAACTGTGGTTTGGCAAGAAGCCAAAGTTGTCGTTTCTTAAAGTTTGGGGATGTGATGCTTATGTCAAAAAGCTTCAGCCTGAAAAGCTGGAATCTAAAGCGGAGAAATGCATCTTCATAGGATACCCGAAAGAGATAGTCGGGTATACCTTCTATCTCAGATCCGAAGGCAAAGTGTTTGTCGCTAAAAACGGAACATTTCTTGAGAAAGAGTTTCTCTCGAAAGAATTGAGTGGGAGGAAAGTAGAGCTTGATGAGGTTATTGAACCTTTACTTCAACCAGAAAGTAGCGCAGCGCAGAAAGATGTTTCTGTGGAACCTACGACGGTAGAAGAGGAAGTTAATGATGATGATCATGAAGCTTCGAATCAACCAGCTATTGAACCTCGTAGGTCGACAAGGCCACGTACTACCCCTGAGTGGTACGACAACCCTGTCTTGGAGGTCATGTTGTTGGACAACAATGAACCTATGAGCTATGGAGGAGCAGTGATGGGACCAGATTCCGAGAAATGGTTAGAGGCCATGAAATCCGAGATGGAATCCATGTATGAAAACAAAGTATGGACTTTGGAAGTATTACCTGAAGGGCGAAAGGCCATTCAGAACAAATGGATCTTTAAGAAGAAGACAGACGCGGACGGTAATGTCACCGTCTATAAAGCTCGACTTGTGGCAAAGGGTTTTTCACAAGTTCAAGGAGTTGACTACGATGAGACTTTCTCAGCCGTAGCGATGCTTAAGTCTGTCAGAATCATGTTGGCAATAGCTGCTTATTTCGACTATGAAATTTGGCAGATGGATGTAAAAACAGTGTTCCTCAACGGTTTCCTTGAGGAAGAGTTGTATATGATGCAACCCGAAGGTTTTGTCGATCTAGAGAATGCTGACAAAGTTTGCAAACTCCAGCGATCCATTTATGGACTGGTGCAAGCATCTCGGAGTTGGAATAAGCGCTTTGATGAGGTGATCAAAGCGTTTGAGTTTATACAAGTTTACGGAGAAGCTTGTATTTACAAGAAAGTGAGTGGGAGCTCTATAGCGTTTCTAGTATTATATGTGGATGACATATTGCTGATTGGAAACAATATAGAAATGCTGGAAAGCGTGAAGGAATATTCGAATAAGAGTTTTTCAGTGAAGGACCTAGGAGAAGCTGCTTTCATATTAGGCATTAAGATCTATAGAGATAGATCGAGACGCTTAATAGTACTTTCACAAAGCACATACCTTGATAAAGTTTTGAAGAAGTTCAAAATGGAATAGTCCAAGGGGTTCTTGCCTGTATTACAAGGTGTGAAGTTGAGTAAGACTCAATGCCCAGTAACTGCAGAAGATAGAGAAAAGATGAGTGTCATCCCCTATGCTTCAGCCATAGGCTCTATCATGTATGCAATGCTGTGCACAAGACCCGATGTCAGCCTTGCCATAAGTATGGCCGGAAGGTTTCAAAGTGATCCTGGAATGGAGCACTGGCAAGCGGTCAAGAATATCCTTAAGTACCTGAAAAGGACTAAGGAAATGTTTCTCGTTTATGGAGGTGATGAAGAGCTCGTCGTAAAGGGTTACGTTGATGCAAGCTTTGACACTGATCCGGACGACTCTAAGTCGCAAACCGGATACATATTTATTCTTAACGGGGGAGCGGTAAGCTGGTGCAGTTTCAAGCAAAGCGTGGTAGCTGATTCTACGTGCGAAGCAGAATACATTGCAGCCTCGGAGGCGACGAAGGAACGTGTCTGGATGAAGCAGTTCATGACGGATCTTGGAGTAGTGCCCGGTGCACTGAATCCAATGAACCTGTTCTGTGACAACACTGGTGCCATTTCTTTGGCCAAGGAACCAAGGTTTCACAAGAGGACCAGACACATAAAGCGACGCTTCAACTCCATCCGTGATTACATCTTGGAGAAAGACATAAATATTTGCAAAGTGCACACGGATCTGAATGTTACAGACCCGTTGACTAAACCTCTCCCGAGGGCTAAACATGATCAACACCAGAACTGCATGGGTGTTCGATTCATTACAATGTAAATCACATAGTGATGTGAACTATATTATTGACTCTAGTGCAAGTGGGAGACTGTTGGAAATATGCCCTAGAGGCAATAAATTAAGTGTTTATTATTTCCTTGTTCATGATAATCGTTTATTATCCATGCTACAATTGTATTAATTGGAAACATGGACATGTGTGGATACATAGACAAACACAATGTCCCTAGTATACCTCTAGTGAACTAGCTCGTTGATTGAAAGATGGTTAAGGTTTCCTAGCCATGGACATGAGATGTCATTTGATAACGGGATCACATCATTAGGAGAATGATGTGATGGACAAGACCCAAACTACAAACGTAGCTTATGATCATGTCAGTTTATTGCTACTGTTTTCTGCATGTCAAGTATATGTTCCTATGACCATGAGATCATGCAACTCACAGATATCGGAGGAGTACCTTGTGTGTATCAAACGTCGCAACGTAACTGGGTGACTATAAAGGTGCTCTACAGGTGTCTCAGAGGGTGTCTGTTGAGTTGACATGGATCGAGACTTGGATTTGTTACTCCGTGTGACGGAGAGGTATCTCAGGGCCCACTCGGTAATACAACATCACAATGAGCCTTGCAAGCAATGTGACTAATTGTTAGTTGCGGGATCTTGTATTATGGAACGAGTAAAGAGACTTCCCGGTAACGAGATTGAACTAGGTATGCAGATACCAACGATCGAATCTCGGGCAAGTAACATACCGAAGAACAAAGGGAACATCATACGGGATTAACTGAATCCTGGACATAGAGGTTCGACCGATAAAGATCTTCGTAGAATATGTAGGAACCAATGTGGACATCCAGGTCCCGCCGTTGGTTATTGACTGTAGAGGTGTCTCGGTCATGTCTACATAGTTCTCGAACCCGCAGGGTCTGCACACTTAAGGTTTGGTGACGTTTCGGTACTATAGAGTTATGTATGGTGGTGCCCGAATTTTGTTCGGAGTCCCGGATGAGATCCTGGACATCACGAGGAGCTCCGGAATGGTCCGGAGGTAAAGATTCATATATAGGAAGTCCCAGTTTGGTCGCCGGAAAAGTTTCGGGCTCATCGGTAGTGTACCGGGAGTGCCGGTAGTGTATCGGTAGACCTCCGGGAGGGGTATTTCGACCCTAGAGGGTCCATGGGCTGTGGGAGAATAATAACCATCCCTTAGTGGGCTGGTTGAACAGCCACAAAAGGCCCATGGAGCCAGGAGGAAAAAGGCCTAAAGAAAAAGGTGAAAAAAAGGCAAAAAGGGAGAGTCCTACTCCTACTAGGAGTGGAGGAGGAGTAGGACTCCTCCCCCTTGGCTTCGGCCGAAGCCTCCTTGGCTTGGAGGCTTGGCTGCCTCTTCTCCTCCCTCCCTCCTATATATACTAGTGGAATAGAGGGTTTTTGCACAGTTTTTCTGGCCACGTGCTACCCGTTCCACCGGTGCATAGTTTCTCCTCTAGATCGTATTTCCGTAGTGCTTAGGCGAAGCCCTGCCGGAATCACTCCACCACCATCGCCGGAGCACCGGTACCCTGCCGGTGAACTCTTCCTCCTCTCCACCTCCTCTTGCTGGATCAAGACGGTGGAGATCGTCATCAAGTTGCACGTGTGCTGAACGCGGAGGTGCCGTCCGTTCGGTACTACATCGGAAGGATCGTGATCAAGGCCACGGGACGTTCGTGATTGGATCGCGGGACGGATCGTGACGAGATCGTGGGACTGTTCGTGATTAGATCGCGGGACGCTCGGCGATTTGGATCGCGAAGAAGTTCGACTACACCAACCGCGTTTCTTAACGCTTCCCGCTTAGCGATCTACAAGGGTACGTAGATCCACTCTCCCTCTCGTAGATGCTCATCACCATGGATAGGTTTGCGTGTGCGTAGGAAAATTTGTGTTTCCCATGCGACGTTCTCCAACATGGATGGGGCGGTGCAGGCGAGTTCGGCGGAGCTGTTGGTTGCGGTGGGAGAGCTCGGCGTGGTCGGAGGCGAGCGGTAGCTCAGCATTGGTGTGGTGGCGGGGCTCTGCTCTGGCGAGGGATTTCGTGGGCATGGAGGCACAGGCGTTTGGGCTTTGGACGGGAACGGATCGAGGCGGCCTTGTCTTATATAGGGGAGGGCCTAGGAGTGCTCAGATGGCAGGAGATCGACGAGGCGACCGGGCTCCGACGAGATCTCCTCGGGAAGGAAAGGAGGGAGCGAGAGGAGGAAGGTGAGCGCTCAGCGAACGGGATCGAACGATGGGTCCCACGCGCCAGAGAGAGAGGTGAGAGGGAAAGGGATCGGACACCGATCCGAAATCCTTTCGGATCTGTAGAGGGGATCCTGGACCGGCACTATGCCTTTTGGGCCACAGGGATTTTTCCAAATAAAAACATTTTTCCGTTTTTCAAAACAGGAAACAAAACAGGGGAAAGGAAAAAGAAGATAAGTTCAAATATAGAGGTATTATGTACCAAAATTATCAGAAAACTAAATTCAACACGATGAACATTTTTCCATGGCCAGAATAAATAGCTAATTTTTTTTTAGAAAGTGCCTAAGTTGAATTTAATTCTGTTTGCAAATAATTTTCAAATAACCCCCCTGGGTTTTATGGTTCAAATATTTCACAAAAATACCCCTCGTTTTGGAGGGTCATGTTCCTCCTCTCAATGTTTGAATTTGGGCAAGTGAAATTGAATTCTTTCAAGTTTTCAAATAGAACCAAATATGCAATGAATTCCAAATAGGAAATTTCAGTAGTTTTCCAAATCCACTATTCAAATCCTTTATTTTGAAGAAGTCATATTATCTTCTCTCACTGATTTGTATTGAATGAATTTGAATTCAACAGCAAAGGGGAAAGTCATTTTATTCCCTCTAATTCAAAAGTTTTTTTTAAGTTTCAAATTTTAGTCAAATTCAATCACCCAATCAAACAAACAATCATTCATCTATTTATTATAACATTTCAAAATTTGGGATGTTACATAGGTGCTGCACTTGGTTTGGTAATTGCAAAAACATTCGATTAACAGAGTCAACTTGTACCTCTGTTGTCCATCCCACTTTTATTTCTCTATTCTAAATGTTATCTCATCTCTTCTCAAAGGTAAGTAGGCTTATCTACACCTGTTTTCTGAAATGGTTGAACATGGTCATGACGATATTTTTATGTTGTTAGCTTGTCACTCGCATTGCTCGGTTGTGCTCAGACCCGTTCTTCTGGGTGAAAAAAAACCTAGAGTCTAGCCTTTTGTTATTGGATGTGGTGACGATGATGTTTGAGCATCGTTTCTTTCGTGAAGGTGTTGATGTTGAGGAATTGTTCTCGCTGTCCTTGTAGTATCAAGAGATGGTTGGTAATGATATGGTCGCTATTGTAGTTTCTCGTCCGTTGTTTTGATCGCCTTGGGTTTTTCCTCTCTCGATTAGGCATATATTGGGTCTTGTAGGAATTTGCTCTTTGTTGGCATTTTTTCTTTGATAAGCATGCATTTGTGTTGGCCGTGTACACCCTAATTATGCAAAGATCGTGTGTCCTTATTGTGTTTTATCCCTTGGATTATTATTTTTGAATCAATAAAAGCTACCATTTACTAAAATAATTGTATTGTGCCACCATTATCTGGTACCATTTGCCAACAAACGAGAAACTTTGTGATGCGTTTCAGCCGATGGCAACCATAAAGTGCTCCCAACAAAACACATTGTCATGGACCCACTCGTACTGTGCTTCTCAACTAAGAAGATATCAAAACTTCACATAACATGTATATCTATTTTTGCGAGAGAAATTTCCAATTTATTCATCAATCATGACAGTACATAGAACACTAGATGTAATAAGACAACCAGGTCCATGGATCAACTATAGACGACTATAAGAACTGGCGGAAGGAGGAAGATACTTTTCTTAAAAGGAAGAAAAGACTTTTCTTTGTCTCATATAACGTGTATATTTGCAACCCCATATTCGTTCCATCACTTGTTTCACATAATGAAGTAAATCAACTAAATTAGTCACCACTATATTATGTTGTGCAAGGAGACAGAATCAATGGAAATCAATATTTATATTAACTCTTTGATAAATGTATCATAAACTTTTTGAAATCAAAATTTACAAGGAACTAACCAGAACTCATGGTTAAAAAGAAACGGATCCTCTTAATGAGCGGACATCTGCTATGAAGAATGTCAATTGCGAACAATTTGCATGACAAGTTTTGTTGGCAAACATGAGAAATCCGTCTTAATTTTTTTCTCATTATTTGTCGTGCTTGCAAACTAAAATTTTCATCCTCGCGTCAATATAAGCTATCATAAAAACGTTCGATTTATCACCCCCCTCCAAACGAACATTACCTGAATGACGACAAAAATACCCCAAACCTAAATAAATGTTTTGGAAGCAAAAGAACAAATCAGATCATGCAAACGCTAGCCGCCCTTGCAGCTTAAAGTATTTGGGTGTCCTGATCTCCTCCTCCGTGGCTTCCTTCTCCTCGTCGCTCCACGCGCTCTCCGGCAACGCCACCACCTCCCAGCCGCGGCAGAGCCCCCTGACGTCGACGCGGCCGGCCTTCACCAGCAGGACGCGCTGCAGCCCCGTGCACACCCTCATGGAACACCTGACGAGGCACGCCTGCCTCAGCGTCAGCTGGAACCCGACTATCACCAGCTCCTCCAGGTGTGCGTGCCGGAACCTGGTCGGAACCCAGGCGTTGCGTGCCTGCCGCTCCCGTGAGTCCTCGCAGCCGCCAATGCTGACATGGAGGGCCTCGAGGGAGGGCGCTGCGTGGAGGAGGAGGAGGAGGCACGGCCACGACATGTCCCAGTTAAAAGGCACGTCCGCCACCAGCAGCCTCCGCAGGCCGAGGAACGGCGTCACGCCGGCAAGCCAGAGGTTGGCCCACCTGTAGGTGCCGGTGAACCGGAGGACGAGCTCCGTCGCTCTGGCTGGGATAACCGCCGCCAAGTACTGGTTCAACGTGTAGTCATAGTGGTACCTGTCCCAGGGCTCGCCCTCGACGACGAAGAAGCCCATGTTCAGGTTTACGTATGCGAGGCTCGGGACGTTGCCGAATGCCAGAATGAGGAACATGCCGGTGCACTCCACGCGCTCCAGCGCCGGGAGAGAGAGCAGCCGGATTACAGAGAAGGAGCAGCTGTCGACGACGAGCTGCCTGAGCCCTGATTCCGGCGCGTCCACCTCCATGACTCTCGGTCTAGGTATGTCGATGTGGGTTTTGGCGCGGCAACGCCTGAGGTGCACGGACCGCAGCTGCAGGCACATGGAGACCACTCCTGTGTAGGCCGTCATTGGCTGGCTGATGTCTTGAAGGACGAGAGCAGTGAGCCCCCCGTACTCGTGCAGCGGCGGGAGGAGGGCGAAACCTCCGAGCGTGAGGCGGCGGATGCGTTGCACCGACTCGTCGTTGAGGAGCTCGTGGGGGAAGAGGTAGGCGACACGCTGATCCCACAGCGCGCTGGATGAGCGCTTCACGCGGACCTCCAGGTCCTCCACGCCCCAATTGGTGACCGCCTTGGCGATCAGGTGGTCAACGGAGAAGGGCTCGTCCGGGTCGAAGAACTCGAGCCGGAGCCTCTCGAGGCGCCGGGGAATATAGCCTCCGTTATCATCCTCGTCGGCATCCGCTTCAATGAAGCTGTCGAGGGCATCGTTGTAGCTGGCCATGGCGCGGCGTGTGTGTTCCTCGAGCAAGTCGACGGACACGTGGAACGCTGACGGGAACATGTCCGTGACCCTGAAGTCGACGGCGCGGAGCTGGCGTGGGAGGCGCGCCCAGCGCCTGGCTAGGACGGCGGTGGCGAGCGCGGAGCGGGTGTCGAGGCCATGCAGGATAGTGACGAGGAGGTCGTCGGGGAGCGCGCTGAGGAGGTCCATGTGCGGCCGCTGCGACTGCCCAGGCGAGAGCGTGGCCAAGTGAAACAGCGCTGCAATGCAATGTGGGATTTGCCTTTGTTTTGACGGTAGGCAGGCAACGTAGGATTCATATATGAAGTCCTCTTACGAGCATAGCATATACCGATGCCGAGACAGTTTGTTTTTCTTTGAGTTACCGAGACAGTTGTTGGATACGGGTAAAAATGCCAGGAAACGCAATTTGGATTGATAATTGTACACGCGGGTAAAAACGACAGGAATCGCAATTAATTAGTGTGAACATATGAAAAGAGTCCACGTTTGGGTTGATTTCATATGTGGGCAACATATGAGACACGTGCTACATCGCGGCAAAAATGTTAGGAATCGCAATTTGAGACAAATTAAAATTACAAGAGTTCACACTTGGATCGATTTTCATATGTGGAAAACATATAATACGATTGTTACACGCAGGTAAAAACTTAGAGAATCCAATAGGGTTAAAGAAATACAGTGAATTATAACTACTACATACTAGTATACACATACCTTATGAAAGTTGGCATTATACGTATAGACAGTGTTAATAACACAAAAGAGAAACTATTGAGGCTTTGCCAAGCAAACTATACCCAAAGGTCCCAAACACGGTTTACATACTTAAATGAATGGATGAATCAATATGGTGCACAAAATCAAGTAGGGATGTGTTTGTATATTAACGGAAGAGCCTTCTAAGGTACCCAAGAAACAAAAGAATATGGACAACCCCATCAAATAGTTAGCTCTCGATAACATTGATCTTTTACTTAGTGTGGTCGTAATCTCTTACTAACAAATAATTCTCTATACTTTAATATGCCGACGACACGATTCCCTTCATGGATCATGACTTCGAGAAAGCGAGAGGTCTGAAGCTAATTTAATCACCTTTCGAGCAACTCTCAAGTCTTAAAATCAATTTTCATAAAAGTGAATATTTTGCTTTGGCGAGGCTCAAGACGAGGCTCACCTATACGCCGAGTTGTTCGGATACAGGTTGGGCCAATTTTATTGGAGACTCACAAATGCTGAATGGAAACACAACGAGGAGAGAGTACAAAAAAGACTTAGCAGTTGAAAAGATAAACTGTTGTTTCTGGATGGAAGATTTGTCCTCATAAATTCAGTAATAAGTAATATGGTATTATATATGATTTCCTTTTTGCAGTTATCGAAAGGAGTTTTACATAGATTGGATTATTTTCGATCAACATTGTTCTGGCAAAGTGATAGCGAGATAAAAATATATCGATTGGCTAAATGGAGTGTGGTTTTTCATCCAAAAGACCTAGGCGGGTTGGGCATTCATAACATTGAGGTTAAGAATAGTGCCCTCCTTGGTAAATGGTTGTTTAAATTACCGTCGGAAGACGGTGTATGTCAAACCCTTCCCAGGAGGAAATATGTGACTTTTAAGGCAGCATCCCAAGTACACTAGAAGTCTGGGGATTCTCACTTTTGGGCGGGGATAATGGCTACGAAGAAATATTTATTTTGCTATGGATCCGTCTCGATTAAGGACGGCTCGGAAATTAGATTTTGGTGGGATAAGTGGATAGGAAATGCTACACTCTCGAAACAATATCCGGCTCTATAGAACATTTTGTGTCACAAGGATGATATTATCGTCATGGTATTAGTATCATTTCCACCAAATGTAACGTTCAGAAGAGATTTAATTGGACCTAGACTACAATCGCGGAACATCCTGCTCCAGCAATTGTCCACGATGCAATTGTCACATGGGTCTGATGTATTTCGATGGAACCTACATTGGAATGGACAATTCTCAGTGGAGTTGGTGTATATATATTGGGTTTACCCAGTCTGATGTGCCAGTGAATAATAACAAGAAGATCTATAAGATGAAGATACCTAAGAAAACAAATCTTTGCATGGTATCTTCATCGCGGAGTGATTCTTACTAAAGATAACCTTATGAAGAGGAATTGGCACCGAAGTCCTCAATTTCTCTTTTGTCACAATGACGAGACAATAAAACATTTAATCTTCCAATGCAAATTGGCTAGTTCTATATGATCAGTCATCCAAATAGCTTCTGGCTTGTATCCCCTTGTAGTGTTGCTAATGTATTTGGCAACTGGTTACATGAGATTGATCACAGATTTAGAACTCTTCTTAGAGTGGAGCGCTTGCCATTATTTGGTCGCTTTGGCTATGTAGAAATGATAAGGTTTTTAACGATAAAATTACTTCTTTTATCTACAGATATACCGGGACTCTTCGGTTATGATCCTCTCTACAATGCATGGAGAATCAAAACCTATTTACGAAGGTGTTTACATGATTGGAGGCCACGAAAAAGGATACTCTTACCCAACATGGGTGGCAGTATGATCTTAGGATTGGCCCCCTTCTCTTTAGGCATTATACGGATTCTTCATCTTTCTTTGTATCTCACCTTTTTATTTTCCATTAGCGAGAGAGGACATTGTTTGGTTGTGTGCATCTTCTTGAGAGGCTGGGTGTAATAGTTAAACGTTTATGTAATAAAACACCCCTTTTGGAAAAAACTAACAAATAATGATCCTACAAGAAAGAGATTTATGAGAGGACTTGCGCATCCCTTTTCTGCTTTTTTAATTAGTTTGGTATGTTATTTTATGTACTAGCACTCTTTGTTGGCAAAGATTATTATTTTTCTTAACAATATGATTGTATGCATCCTAGTTATTATAGAGGGTGGGGGTAATACAGTTCCCCTTTTAACAAAAGTATAAAATACCTATACTAACTCTTACATGATGTTTGGGACAATGTGGTGCTTGACACCCGACACCACGCCTCACCAATCGAGCAAATCTTCCAGCTCTCATTGTTTTATTGCAAAAACTACATAATACATTCTGAACATAAAAAAATACTAAACATGCTAATTTCACAAGAAGAAATAAATAATGATTGCAACTATGTACAGAGATGTGTTTTTTGGGAGTTCCACATCCAACAAAACAAAAGGGCCTGAAAAAATGTGTTATGTAGAAACCCGAGATACAAGAACATCTCAATTTCAAAAATCAAAATGATGGAAGCACATATATGACTAATATTCACATATAGCTCTAACCACCTCTTGAATGTTTGCAAGATTTTTATACCTTGATTTGTGCATAATCCCTCTGTCCTCGTCTCCAGGGATATTTTTAAGGGTGAGTATATAGAAGTTAGATTTGTGTCTCGGTAGCATGTAGAAGTTAGAAATAGGGTATTGATGGCTCAACTATGGACCAGAGAGGTAGCAACAGAGAAACAAAGAGGGCAGGGGGTGGAGGGGAGAACTACATTTGGTAAATTTAGTCTTGGGGAGGCAACATATCCAAATCAAAAGATGAAGTGATGAGACGAACAAGGCGATAAATACAACGAAAAGGAGAGGGAAAGGAAAGATGTGGTGACATGTGGTGTTGGTGCTGCTCTTGGAATGAGATACCAAAACTTTGGAGGGGAGATGCAGTGTGGTGGAACTAACATCAGGGATAAGAAAAACTTTGTGACGGGGAAGGAGCATACACATCGAGAGTAATGTAAAGGGAGGGTTCTCTAGGCTTGGAGATTCATGATGGGTTTATATAGAGAATGGGTGGTGTGATGGTAAATCAACGATCCATAAGTTGGTAGACATAGAATCAAATATTCACCGTTACCAAACCGACAAGTCCATATTTGTAAGTCTAGCTTCAAGTTCAAAAGAATTCATAATTGTATGAGTTGGGTTCATGTATTCTTTTGCAATATTTTTCATTTAATTTGAAATTATAGTTTGATTTTGAAGTTTCAACTAAGTTTAAGCTATACTAAAATTAAGCTATACTAAAATTAAGCTATACTAAAATTAAGTTTAAGCTATAATATGAATTAAAGCTTTTGTTAAACTACACTCAATTGAATTTCAAATTATTTTATGTGCACTACAATAGGTTTAATTGATTGTGTGTTTCACTAGAATTATTCTACAAAAATCATCATTAAATTTGGATTTATAATTTGCATGTTAAGCCCTATTTGAGTACGAATTAGTACTAGTCGTCCCTTGTGTCATACAATGATAACGACATGGAGAGCTCCAACGACATATAGGTCATAGACAAAGGCAAGGTTGACGATGATGAGCAACAATGGTCTGGCTCTAGGGGGCGTTTCTTGCCATGGCGAAGGCTAATGGAGGCTAAACACATAGTTGACACGTGTCATTCATTCAATAAGCCAGTTTTCAATGCACCGAAAGAAAGCAGATCCATCACCAACAACAAGATGAACAATCGGCTAGAAAGAAAATTTGAAACAAATCCTTAGGAAGGAGAGGGGATAATTTTCTGTATGAAACTTTTGCCTGCCAATGCCCTCCATCCAATTGGAGCAACCGCTGGTAGAAGAGGAGATATGATCTACTTGCTAAAGAGTTTTTGTTGCGCCATTGAAATGAAGCCTTGTGAGATGAATAAAAGCATTTTGTTTCGAAATAACTTGATTGCCAAATTATACCTTGATACAAAACATATGCCACGTGAATAGGAGTTGGTTTTCTGTTTTATTTGTGAGGTGTTTTAGCATGTATTTTATGTTTCTGGAGTGCGATGGACCCGTCAAAGAGCCTACAATACTAGGTATGCTGGGAGGTGTACTTGTGACACCTCTTGGTCCTAGGGTCAATGGAAGAGCTATGTTGACTAACTTTGAAGTAATTGTGAATAATTTTTAGAGACGGCTTGGATTGAGAAAACAAATAGTTTTTGGCCCAATCAGATTTTTAAAATTTACCTTTACCCCCAAGTATTTTTCCTAACTTCATCACTCACTAGGGTGCCTTAGGTTCTCCGCGTATGTGCTCAAGTAGTACCACAATCCGGGTGTGCACCGACAGCCAGAGGAGGTAGTTGTGAGAGAGTACAAGAGGTGTGTGCGGAGCCCCGGTGTGGTCTACGATGGTGGGGCCTAGAGGCCATGCTATAGGGCCTTCCACTTCTTCGGTGCCCTCAAGTGGTCCTCGCCTTCGTCAACCACACGATCCTCTACTATTACACCGCGTAAGCTCCTCCTTATTTTACCATGTGTATGCCCGTCTATTTGTTAAATAAAAGATACATGAATATATGTACTAATGAAGGTAAGAAATGTGAAAGTTAAGCCTAGATGAATTCACCCATACATTGGGCGTAAGCAAAGAAATTTATATTTGCACAAGTGCGTATGTGTAACTACGAGTCTTATGGTGTGAAGCTATCTGGACTATGCATGTTGATGGAAAGCAGATGGCCCCTAGCTTGTGCATTGCATTCATTGTGCATGGAGCATTCAGTCCATCACGCCATCGTGCGTCCTAAGTTAAAACAAGATTTGTGATCACTTTTATAGATATACTAGCAAAGGAGCATGTGCGTTGCATCGAAAAAAAATATTGCACTCCCATACCCCAATAATCACGAGTCAAGACCTTAATAGGCCCATCTCCTTTCTTTCAACACATGGTATCTCATCTGTGTAGTTACCTATCCTTCTTACCACCCTTGCCCACGGCGGCCTTAGTGCTCACATAAATACAACACATTTGAATGTTGTTAATCCTAATGCGACTCCCACTCAGCATAAGCTGAAAACCCTGGTAGGTTTTGGCGAGGCATGCATGCGTTGTTTTCTTTTGTTTCCAATCCTAGTTCATTTCCAATCGGTATTGGCATCGGTATGAAATAAAGTTGGACTATGCGCTAGTGATTAATGTTGCACCGTAAATATGATTTTTAAAATGGTTAATAGATAAAATAATATCATATTTAGATTCTACATATTTTAACTTAAATTCCATATGTAACATTTTAAATTGGAAAATAGTGTTTAAATAATACAGAAATATTTAAAAAGCATTTGATATATACTGCATGATGCTTAATACAATTATCAGGGGGTTTTCTACAAGCAAAAATCTAGCGTAAAACCAGCTTGTGGCTTTATTATCAGAAATATCATGGGGTTTTAAAAACTGGTTAATTGATTTAAAACATGACGACACGCATCCTCTTTTTGGTTTTTTAAATATCTTATGTACTAGCACTTTCAAAAATATGTTGTATGCAACCTAGTTGTTATACAGGATGGGGGTAATGAACTCCCCCTTTTTTAAAAGTAGAAAAGGCCTATACGAGCTTTTACATCATAGATGGGGTAGGATTAGACGACATCTAAGCCGGTAAAGGATTGAGAAGCTCAAACTACTGAGCCAAAACTATACATTCAAAGGTTGAAGCCTGGATTGAATAGCTAATTCTGCAATAGCATGAATACATTTTCCTTGGTGTTCCGGAAGAGGAGGTTTACATGCAACAACCACGAGGATATAGGGATAAGAAGATACCCCACTATGTGTGCAAGCTTCATGATACTCTTTATGGATTAAAACAAGCACGGAGACCATGGTGCTCAAGGTTAAGCCCTCAGATAAAGTGTCTTGGCGTTGTTGCATCTAAAGATGACACCTCTTTATTTGTCTACAACAAGGCAAATGTTATCATCTTCATATTAATATATGTATATGATATTATTGGTGCAAGTTCTTTAGAAAAGTACCACTAGTGATCTCCTAAATGATTTGAGTTTAGAATTTATTTGAAATATCTTGGGGATCTTCATTGACCTTAAGAAGATTCAGGATGTCATAGTGCTGAAGCAAGAAAAATATGCATATGAACTTCTGCCTCATATGGGAATAAAAGACTATAAGCCTTGTCCTACACTATAGTCTATTGTCTTCCTCTCAGAAACATTCAACGCATAGAGGGGAGCCACTCAGTAAACAAGAATGTATAAAATATAGAACTACCGTAGGAGCATTACCGTCGTTGAATCTTACACAACATGATATTCCATTTACTATTAACAAGGATTTTCAATATCTACATGCACCTACCACTGTTCACAGGACAATTGTCAAGACAGTTGTATAGTATTCCAAGCAGCAGGCTTTAAATTAGACACATCAACTCTACACTTGTTTGTGTTTTATTTGATGCTCGCTGGGCTGGCTACAGTGATGATAGAAAATCAACTAGAGGTTTTACAGTATTTTTTGGCTCTAATCTTATTTTCTGGAGTGCAAGGAAGTAGGCAATAGTGTCAAGGTCAAGTACAAACGCTGAATATAAGCTATGGCAAATGCAAATGTTGATATCATTTGGTTGGAACATTGCTTGCAGAACTACGAATTAAGCAACATCACACTCCATGTTTATGGCATGATAATTTGGGACCAACTTATTTGTGTGCTAATCCTGCTTTTCATTCTAGGACAAAACATATTGAGATTGATTTTCACTTCTTACAAAAAGAGTTGTAGATAAGAAACTAGACATAAGGTTCATTCCATAAAAAATAGCATGGATTTACTAAAGCTCTCGCATGTAGGCCATTTGAAAAATTCAAGAACAATTTCAATTTTGATAATTGAGATTAAGGGAGGGTAGTAGAGAATGGGATTATTCTACATGTTCTTTAATAGTCCATGTAATCACAAATTCCTATCGCTATCTCTCTCACTCAAACTCATATCTATAACACCGAATCCAAGCGATCGATAATTTCCTTGTAAGACACAGAGGGCAATTGCTGACTCAATCAGTAAATACCATGTGGCTCCTTTATGGAGGGGTAGGAATGCTTCCTTTTGACAAGTCCACTCCGGATAGTACAATGCCGAAAGGAAATTGGCTCTAGGCGCTTCACTTGGTTTGGTAATGGCTAAAACATTCGATTAACTGAGTAGACTTGTACCTCTGTTGTCCATCCCACTTTTCTTCCTCTATTCTAAATGTTATCTCATCTCTTTTCAAATGTAAGTAGGCCTCTCTACACCCATTTTCTCAATTGGTTATACTTGATAATGGCAATATTTTTTGTGTTGTTAGCTTGTCGCTCGCATTGCTCGGGTGTGCTCAGACCCGTACTTCTAGGTGAAAAAACCTAGAGTCTAGCCTGTTGTGGTTGGATCCGGTGATGATTATGTTTGAGCATCGTTTCTTGCCTGAAAGCGTTGATGTTGAAGAATTGTTCTCATTGTCCTTGTAGTATCAAGAGGTGATCCGTGATGATATGGTCATTATTGTAGTTTCCCGTCCGTTGTTTTGATCGCCTCGGTGTTTCCTCTCCCAATTAGGCATATCTTGGGTCTTGTATGAGTTTTCACTTTGTTGGCATTTTTTGTTTGATAAGCATGTGTTAGTGTTGGTTGTGTACAACCTAATTATGCAGAGATCATGTGTGCTCATTGTGTTTTAGCCTTGAATTATTTATTTTAAATCAATAAAATCTACCATTTACTAAAATAAATGTATTGTGCAGCAAACGACCATTATCTGGGACCGTTTGCGAACACAAATGACAAACTTTGTGATGCGTTTCAGCAAATGCCAACCCAAAAGTGTTCCTAGTAAAATACGGTGTCATGGGCCCACGGGTATTGTGCTTCTCAACTAACAAGATATCAAAACTTCACATAACATGTATATAAATTTTTGCGAGAGAAACTTCTAATTTATTCATCAATCATGATAGTACATAGAACACTAGATGTAATAAAATTACAACCAGGCCCATGGATCAACTAGAGACGACTATAAGAACTAGTGGAAGGAGGAAGAGACTTTTCTTTAGAGGAAGGAAAGACTTTTCTTTGTTTCATATATCATGTATATTTGCGAACCCACATTCCTTCCATCTCTTGTCTCATATGATGAAGTACATCAACTAAATTAATCACCACTATATTATGTTGTGCAAGGAGACAAAATCAATGGAAATTAATGTACTTTAACTGTCTGATAAACGTATCCGACATAAACTTTTTGAAATCAAAACATACAAGGAACTCATGGCTCTCTCAAACAACCATGCAATCAAATACAAGAAATCTCTTGTGTACCCAACACACCCAATACAATGGCAAATTGTATAGGTGCACTAGTTCAGCGAAGAGATGGTCATACAAGTGCAATATAGATTGTAGATATAGGCATATGTAATCTGAAATTATAAAACATCAAGGTAGCAAGTGGAAAACAACGAGCAAATTGTTGTATAAATGCTTGGAAATAAGGCTCAGGGTTCATACTTTCACTAGTGCAATCTCTCAACAATGCTAACATAATATAATCATATGATCATCCCTCAACGTGCAACAAAGAATCACTCCAAAGTTCATAAGTAGCAGAGTAGATAAGTTGAAATTGGTGTTGGTAGTAGAACAACCTCAAAGTTATTCTTTTCGATCATTCTTTTGAGCTATTCCTATAAGTGTCACAAATAACCCTAGAGTTCGTACTAAAATAACACCAATGATACATGTCAATCAACCCTAGTGTCACCTAGATACTCCAATGTCACCTCAAGTATCCATGGGTAAATTATGCGACATGCATCAAACGATTTCAGATCTATCAAATTCAATCCAACACAAAGAACTTCAAGGAGCACCCCAAGATTTCTATTGTAGAAAGCAGTATGAAAACGTGCAATCAACCCCTACGCCTAGATCCCCAACGTCACCACAATCTGCAAGTTGATGCCATAACACATATCAAGTGAATAAATTGAATATCCCATTGTCACCACGGGTATTCGCATGCAAGAGATACATCCAGTTTTCTGAAACCAAATATTCAATCCGACATAACAAAACCTCAAAGGGAAAGAGTCAATTCATCACAACAAGATAGGAAAGGAAGAACACCATATGATTCAACTATATTAACAAAGCCCGCGATACATCAAGATCGTGCCATATCAAGAACACTAGAGAGAGATATTGAACACATAGTTACTGGTACATACCCTCAGCCCCGAGGGTGAACTACTCCCTCCTCGTCATGGCCTCCGTTAGGATGATGAAGATGGCCATCGCAGATGATTTCCCCTCTTCGGCAGGATACTGGAAATGCTCCATCAATATAGAGAATTTCGGCGGTAGAGCAGAAGTTTTAGGTTAACTTTTGGAGGTTTATATATATATATAGGATTTTTCAGCGTTGGAATCACACGAGTCAGAGCCACGTGGACCCCACAAGACATCTGGGCGCACCCAAGGGGTGGGCGCGCCCCGTTGGCTTGTGGCCCATAGGCGGCTCGCCTCTAATGTTCTGGGCTCTTGTATTTCTTACTTCCTCGAAAAAAATCATAAAAAGTTTCACGCGATTCCGAGAACTTTTATTTTCTACAGAAAAAACACCACCACGATAATTCTTTTGAAAACATTGTCAGTCCAGGTTAGTTCTAAATAAAACATATAAAGTGCTCAAAACCATATAAAAGTATTGTAAACATAGGAAAATATGGCATGAATACTTCATAAATTATTTATACATTGGAGACGTATCACACTTTCAGAGCCTCTCGATGCTACAGTGCTAGTAGATATTGTGACATTAATTGTCACAAGACATAGGTAGAAAGCCTCATCCAAATTTTCACAAGAATAGCTGAAAAAACCATGGTGGAGGATGAGCAATTAAGGATTAGCATGCTGATTAGCTATCCCTCCTAGTTAGATCACGCCAGGAAGACCAAGTGTTGCAGTTGTTGTTTGCACACAAAATGTTGTCAATGTGTCATTTCCTTTATTTTCCTTTTCCAACGAATCAAAGTGTTACAGAACTTGCACCTAGTGTATGAAGTGTGTTGGCGGAACCAAGCTATTCTCTAGTTTGAGCATCATAATTTTATTTTGAAAAAAAAAGATCCAAAGGAAAGGTCTTTGTTGCCAAGAACGGATCTGAAAGCACATTTGCTCCATTGGTGGTTTTGGTAATTAATAACAACATATATGTCATTGAACTAATGTTTGCACTAAGCATGTTTCAGGAAAAGTTCAATGATGGGTTGGCAAAGGATTCTGGAAGACCCCAAGATGCAATGAAATAGATTGGAAAAGCTTGAAGCAAAGGACTCTACATTTTATCTTTAGTGAGAAATCACTTTGAGTCCATAGGAAAGCCAATACTATCAAAAGGGGGTAAGGTTTTGTTGGTGAACAAAATGCTCATACGTGCACAATTGATAGTCACCACATACACCCACAAGCTCTTCCACAAAAGTCTGTACAAAGCCAAATACTCAAAATCGGTGCTACCAACACTTTCCACTCGGTGTCATCGATTCCAAACCTCAGACAGACTCAGCCAAACCCTAGCATTTCGGTGCAACCGATTCCACTTTTGTGCGACCGAGTTTGGGTTGCCAACTTCCTGTTATGCAAGTTTACAAAATTGGTCCAACCGAGTTTTTTGAATCGGCGTCACCGAGATTGGCAATTTGACCGTTGGTCACCTTATCGGTGCAACAGAGATTTACGTATCGGTCTCACCGAAATTCAAAAGTTGCTACCTTTGAGGCGGTACCACCGAGATTTACACAACGGTGTCACCGAGTCTGACTTATTAGGTGTAACAGTTGGATTTTTGGAGGTGCCTATATATACCCCTCCACCACCACTCACTCGCAAGAGAAGCACTCAGAACAATTCCCCACTCATACCTACTGATTTTCTGAGAGAGAGCCACCTACTTGTGTATTGAGATCATGCCACTCCATTCCTACCATATGAATCTTGATCTCTAGCCTCCCCAAGTTGCTTTCCACCCAATCAATCTCTTCCACCAAGCCAAATCTGTGAGAGAATGATTGTGTGTTGAGGAGTCTATCATCTTGAAGCACAAGAGCAAGGAGTTCATCGACATTATCGAGCATATTACATTTTGGAGGGTGGTGCTTCCTAGATTGGTTAGGTGTCACTTGGGAGCCTCCTACTTCGTGTTGTGGAGTGAACCAAGAAGTTTGTAAGGGCAAGGAGATCGCCTACTTCGTGAAGATCTACCCCGAGTTAGGCTAGTACTCCGTGGACGTAGGCCATCATGGTATAGTCAAGGTTGCTTCTTCGTGGAACCCTCAGTGGGTAGAGCCCTCCGTGGGCTCTAGTGACCGTTACCCTCCGTGGGTTGAAGACTCCATAAACGTGGATGTACAATAGCACCACCTATCAGAACCACGGGAAAAATCATTATGTCACCAATTGCGTTTGATCTTCCTACCCTTCCTTTACTTACATGCTTGTCTTTACATTCCGCTGCTATACTCTTAGGCATGCATGTGTAGGTGTACTTGACATACTATGAATGCTAAAATCTACCAAGACATAAAATTGGAAAAGGTAGATTTTTATTTGGTCAAGTAGTCTAGTCACCCCTCTCTATCATTACTTTCGATCCTACAAGTGGTATCAATGCATTGGTCTCCATTGCATTGGTCTCGCAACATAGGAGCGTATGGCATGTAGTGAGGGAAATTATCACCATAGAGGTCCGTACTTTGATGGCACTAATTTGGATACTTGGAAGCACAAAATGAAAATGCATTTTCTTGGTCATAACCCTGCTGTTTGGGCTGTTGTTCATGTTGGAATGCAAGGTGAATTCCTTGCGGAAGGAAGGGAACCCGATCGCGAAGTGACTGCGGATGAATTGAAGATGTTGCAAATCAATGCTCAAGAATGTGACATTCTCTTCAACTGCCTATGCCCCGAAGAATTCAACAAAATCAGCTGTCTTGAGAATGCAAAAGAGATTTGGGACACTTTGATTGATATGCATGAAGGTACCAAATCCATGAGAGAATCCAAGTTGGATGTTCTTCAAAGTCAAATTGACAAGTTAAAGTTGAAGGATGGTGAAGGAGTATCTGAAATGTACTCTAGGCTAGATCTCATCACGAATGAGATTGCTGGCTTAGGAAGCAAAGAAATGACAGACAAATTCATCATCAAGAAGATACTTCGAGCTTTGGATGATCGATATGACACCGTATGCCAAATCTAGTTAAGTTAGTCAAAATGAACTTGCTAGTACTCACTCTAGTCTAGATAAGTCATGCGTTGATGATAAGTTGGAAATTGAATGACTAACTCAAGAACTAAAAACTCTTAAGTTGGCTCACGAGTCAACTCTATAAGATCATAGAGAGCTTGTAAGGACACATGAGAAGCTCCACTTCGAGAAGCTCAACTTAGAGCAAGAGCATGAGTTCCATAAAGCTATCAATATCAATCTTCAAAAGAAGACTTCCTCTTATCTAGCCAATCGACTTCTCTTGTCTACGTTCATGCCACAAGTTAAGTGTAAGCAAGCTAGTAATGAAGAAAAGAAAGGTTCTTCAACTAGTATAAATAAAAATGATAAATCCAATGATATTTCTTCTAGTAGTTATCTTGATCCCACTAACTCTTCTCTTAGCCAAGTTACACTTGAGCAAGAAAATGAACTCTTGAAAGGGATTATAGAGAAAGGTATCTACAAGAGTCTTGAAGGATGTAAACAATTCGAGGAGATTGTACGCAAGCACGGTGTATACCAGAAGAATCGTGGTGTTGGATACTTCAACGCTAATGGAGTTCAATGGGAAGAAGGTCAATATCCCAACCCCAAGTTTGTTCCTCAAAAGGAGAAGTATGAAAATACTCTCCCCAAGGGAACAAAGGCTCAAGATGACCTTCCACCACAAGACCCCAAGCTCAAGGGCAAGAACAAGATTCAAGAGGACATTGACTCATATGAAGATGAATCTCGAGCTTTGGTGAAGTGGGATCCCAAGGCTACTACAAGCTCAACTTCTACAAGTGCTACTTCAACATCAAGGATCCCCATCAACTTGATGTGGGTCCCCAAGAACAAGAACTAGAGAAGTTCTTGAGGGGTGACTCTGCCAATGAAATCCACTCATATTCATTATTGGCAAGAACTAGTTGCAATCGATATAAACATCATGAAATACTTCAAGGAGTCACACATTCCCTCAAAGTTAAGCAAGGGACAAGGTAATCAACAAATCAATGGACATCATCATATATTCTTTGCACTCCATGTCCATAGATATCCTATTTATCTCTTGTGTGTTGGGACTAACCCATGTAGGTGAGAAGAGTAATGAAACAACAAGGATGCTCCCAACTCTTGGTGATCTTCATCAAGTTTGAGCATCCACCACTACTTAACCTACATGAAGTCTTTCTCAACAAAACCCAAGGTTAGTTTATCCCTCTTATGGGGGGATGTCACATCAAGGGGGAGATTTACTCTTAGACTTGAGTCAAAGCATATCATAGAATGTGACAACATTAAATGCTTTATGTAAAAGTGGTAACCCCACTTGTGCTTAAAGGATGAGTATGACCTATGATCAAGTATTCTTACTTGGATCCTAAGTAAGTATACTCATATATAGATGACTCCTTCATTGCCAAAGTGCTTGTTAGATGCTATTACGTTTGTGCATGTTTGCCATGATTTCATTTGACCTTTTATTGTGTGAACATGTTGGTCTGCATTTATTTACTCATTCAAGGATATCCAATTGTTGCTATTTGGCCTTTAAATTTTCATTTGCTAATTGGATATACAAGATTGCCTAGGACCACTCCTTTAGCTATCTATGCTTTCTCACCTCATATGCTACTCATGTTGCATCACAAAATTTGAACAAGTACTTTTCGATATCTCTGTGTGAGGAGCACTCGGAGTTCCGTATCAACAAAGGACTCACCATTAAAACCTCCCAAGTGCATCTCGGTGGAACCAACTCAAAAATCTCGGTCTCACCAAATGCCTAGGGTTGATCTGGTTTTTCAATCTCAGTACTATCGATTTCATATTCTCGGTTACACCGAGTTTCCCTATCAGCTGACAGTTGTGAAACTCGGTGACACCGAAAATATAAAATCGGTGTCAACGATAGTGATGGTTATATATGTTGTGGATGCTGACCTTTTGAAAATCACTCTTCAAAGTCATGCCTCAAAAATCCTAACTGCAGAAGAAGGACCCCCTGGTCATCGCCCTTGGCTTCTCGCGCTCCTCCGTCGTTGGGATCTTCGTCGTCGACGGGCATCTTCATCGCTGTCCATGCCATAGCGGACCCATCACCAAGCTAGGGTATGGATTCGACCCTTCTTGCGCTCCCCGTTAAATTCTTGCACAATGAAGATTGTTTTCTCTATAAGCCATAGTTTGCACATCATCCTATCCACACAAAGATTCCATAGAGCAGTGAATGATCGAATTTCTATGATTTGCCTTGTGCCCGATGAAACTCGATGGAACCGAAGTGAACAAATCGGTGTCACCAATGTGTTATCGGTGCTGCTAATAAATTTCTCTGTGAAACCGAGTACTTCCTTTTGGTCTCACCGAAAGGAGTGCAAAGTTTCGTCTAAGGATAAAGTTAGTCTCGATAGTACCGATTTTATTGTTTCGGCTGTACCAATTTTCATGTGAATGAATGTAAACTCTAGAAACTCTTAGTTCAAACTTTCAAAAACCATCTACATTTTGTGATGACTTATATTCCACTCTTCTCAACTCTATTCACTAGTTCAGACATGTTAGATGCTAAAGATAGTCAGAATCTGCAGGAGCAAAATGTTGACATGAGCTCAGGCACTAGTCCCGAGTCCAGTTCTTCCTCAGATCTAGGCACCCCAAGTTCTCATGGTTTGCCTAAAGCTGAAACAAGGAAAAGGAAGAGACTCAATTCAGATGTAGAAGATTCTGATTTTGTGCCAGAGGAGGTTCTTGCTAAAAAGCAAGAGAAGGCTGAAAGGAAGTCTGCAAATGAGGCTACCTAATCTAGGAGGGTAGTTAGCAAAGTTTATGCACCTTCTGAGACTATGAGAGCACCTAAGAGTGCTAGGGAAACTATGTCTATTGAGCTCCCAAGGAAACCTTTCCCTAAGAAGACAGCGAGGAAGAGGATCATTCGTGTTATTGGCATGCCTACCTCTATGTTCGAGAATCTAGAGGAGGCTGTTGATGTTGTTGCTAAGGAGGAGGAAGAGGAGGAACCTGTTGTCAAGGCCCCTCCTAAGAAGAAGCAAAATAATCTTATGGCAGATGCTATGCCTAAGCCTGGTCCCTCCAAGAGCACCAAGGCTGCACCTAAGAAGGTTGCTGCAGGAAAGTCCAAGAGCACTACAAGAGACATTCCTGCTTGTGAGAAGAACAAGACATTCACTTTTAGAGAAGCAGATGATAATGATGCTATGACTGTTCTGATGAAGCTAAGACCTCACCTTCCTAATCACAATGCCAGTCATCCTAGAGCTGAGGATATGAAGAAGAGAAAGGACTCTGGTTTGAGGGCATGGAGAGCTATTGATCCATATGCCTAGAGGAGAAAGACTACTTTGGACTACATGTTCTATACCAAGGAGCAGCAAGACTTGTATGAGACTGTTTTGGTTGACAAGAGTCCTGCAGTCAATGACACGAGATATGTTGAATGGAAATATATCAAGGCCAATGAAGACTACTTACGGAGTGTGCAAGACAACTTCCACTGCATTGGCCTAGCAAGTTTGTTGGCAGAGAGTTCACTGCCTGGAATGATGAGATGATCATGCAGTTCTACTCCACCACTGACTTTTATGGAGATGGCAGGATTGTCTGGATGATTGAAGGAGCAAGATATGAATCTACAGTTGATGTGTGGGCTACCATCTTAGGAGTCCCTAAGGTACATGATGGTGACTTGGATGTCTACTCTGAATCCAAGGAGAGCCACAATGCTATGAAGGATATGTACACTATTATTCCAGCTGCTAACTTGCAATCTCACAAGTTAGGATTCATTTACTTCCTTCAGGCAGGCCTCCGTACCATGAACACAATCTTGAGCATACCTTGATGCCTAAGTAGCGAGACAAGAAGATGATTTGTGGCTACTCCATCAACATGATTATCCATCTTGACAGTCACACCAAGATTCGAGTGAGATCGTAGAGACAATGAAGAGGGTTGCTGCTGACTAAAAGCGCTCATGGTACTATGCACCCTATATTAAGATGCTTATCAATTCCAAACTTGAGAAGCACATCTTTGATCTGGATAGACCCCACTTGCCACTTTAGCCAGATTTTGAGGATAATGTTGTGGTGATGGACCTAGACCATCCCACATCAGCTGCAACTGAGGCACATGCAGAGGCAGAGGCAGAGGCAGATCGAGCCACTAGTGCTCAGGTCCCCAGGTCCAGGAATGAGCAGATGGATATCTTGATCTCCACCATCATGGACATGAAGAAGGACATCAAGACCATTATAGATAGCCAGGAGAGCCTTGTGAACATATTCGAGGATAGAGTGAAAACTCTTAATGACAAGGTAGATGGGCTGACTAAGATAGTCAATGAGCTTAAGAAGGAGGTTGATGAAGCTCCTATCCGTCACACCTCTTCAGAGTCTGAGTCTTCTGATGATGATGAGGACAAATCACTTGTCATGACGATAGCCCAGTTCACGACTAAGGCCAGGACACCTACAGTGTTAGCTCTGTAGACGAGACCTTCATCTTCTGCTCTAGCCACAGTGACTTCAGATCCATCAGCACCTTCAGTGCCTCCACTGTCTACTCCAACTCCATCCAGGACATCAGCAGAAGTCTTTACCGATGCAGTTCTACTCCGACATCGAGTACCGTAGGAGGTCAGCCACAGAAGAACAATGAGTTATATCTCTTCGAGCTTTTTGGTAACTTGTTGCCAAAGGGGGAGAAGTTGTGTATAGATCCAGCCTTCGAGTGAGAGAGCGTCTTCTTTTATTTCTATTTTTCTAAAACAATTGGTCTTTTGGTTTGGATGTGAGATACTCTTTTGTGTGTGTGTTTGATCATACACTTTAATGTGTGTTGCTACTATTTCCTATCTTTTGATGTTATGTGATGATCATTCACTTTGCTTGATGTGTTGTGCTCTGTTGTTAACTCTTATTAGTCTCGCACAACACCTAGTTGTATGTGACATGGAAGAACTGCCCCATGTACCTAATCGATTGTGCATTTGCATTCAAACGCAAATTTAAAAATAATGCACAAATTTAGGGGGAGCTCTTACTTATCACATACTTCTCAAAGCGATGATTATATTCATGGACTATATCATATGTCGAAGCTTTGATCTATATGTTGTCATCAATTACCAAAATGGGGGAGATTGAAAGCACATTAACTATCTCTCCCGAGGGATGTGTAAGTTGAACATTCCTAGAATGAGTATCAATCTTGGCATAGTGGGCTTTCATCCAATCCGTACCTAGAATGATATTGATGTCCGAAGACTTAAGAGCTATCAAGAATGCTAGAAATACTAGTCTATCCACCAGAATTTCATTGTCATGACTCACTCTAGAAGTTTGCCATTTTGAACCAGGAGTCTGAACTACTCAGGGAGTGGGCATGTCACAGAAGGACATGTTATGCAACTGTGCATAACTTTCTGAGATGAATGACTAAGATGCCCTAGTATCAAATAGAACAGATGTTGGATGGCTATTAAAAAGAAGCATACCTAGAATGACATCAGGATCTTCAAGGGCTTCTTCAGCAGACACATAATTCACTCGCCCACGGGCAGGAGTTGGCTTCACATAGTAAGCTTTTCCTGGTTTCCCACGTCCAGCGGGCTTAGCATTGTTCTGGGGACACTCACGAGAATAGTGTCCCGGTTCTCCACATTTGTAGCATACCACTATGGCACGAGGTGCAACATTTGTAGGCGGTACTCCAAATGGTCTAGGTGGAGGGTTGGACTGAACTGGACGAGGTGCCTGGAAGGATGGCCTCGCGGTGTATCTTGCCGGCAAAGCTGCATTGGGCACCCAAACTCGGCGTTTTTTAGGGCCTGAACCCGATGCAGGGTTGAAGTCACGATTATGCTTCCTCGTAGCCTCATAGTCAGTTTGTTCGGACTCAGCATTGATGGCCTTATTGACGAGAGCCTGGAAGGTGGTGCACTCGTGCAGACGAAGATCTCGGCGAAGCTCAGCATTAAGTCCCTTGCGGAACCTAGCCTGCTTCTTGGCATCAGTTGAGACTTCCTCTGGAGCATAGCAAGCAAGATTACCAAACTCGCGACTGTATGCATCCACTGACAATCTGCCCTGGGTGAAGGCATAGAATTCCTCTCTTTTGCGATCCATCAGCCCTTTCGGGATGTGATGGAGACGGAATGCGGCGCTGAACTCTGCCCAGGTTGGTGCAGGTCCCTGGGGATGCATAGCCTCATAGCTTTCCCACCACAGGTTGGCAGGTCCCTCCAAAAAGTACGTCGCAAAGGTTACCTTGTTGGCCTCTGAAACATTTGCAGCTCGGATCTTGCGTGACATACTAGTCAGCCAATCATCCGCATCGAGGGGGTCAATCGAATGATGGTACTTGGGCGGACACAGCTTGATAAAGTCACCAAGTGATACTCCATCATGGTGATCATTGCGGGGAGCACGAGTCGTGTTTTGTTCAATTCTTTCCAACAGCCTATTGGTCTCCCTCTTATTCCTTTCAGCCTCTAGCATCACCTCCGCTAGGGATGGTGCATGTGGCAGCTCCTCTTGCCTTGGCTGGCTACTCTCGCCCTGCTCAGGAGCAGACACGGGATTGTTCCTAGTTGCCACCATCCTGGGGAAAACAATCCACAGCTTAGACATAGAGAACATCAACTCTAATACATGAATTATGGAATGTGCTGATCAACATGGCATGTAGGATAAACACGAATCAACATGGTAAAGCAACTACCATATGAACATTAGGTTTCATACACACCATGACTTAGTTCAGTACAAACCCAAGCTGAAAACAACTACGGAGAGATGACATAGCTCATCGGAGGCATTACAAGCTTCCTATACATTATCTATCTACACCTCCAGAGCTCAACTCTCGACCTTAGTCATATCCCACAAGACACACAGGACTGTGGCGATACGACTACTACCATATTCCACGCACTCAAACATCACCGTAGAATGCCTCGTACAGGTTACCCCCGTGACCTGGGAGCTGAACCTGAGGATCTGGAAACACTCTAGCCTGGGATCCCTGGAAACCATAAGGACACGGATGTGGCCTTGGTCCCCTTGTGGGCGGCAACAACAGTCCTCGAAGAGGGGTGATGCCTCCAACATCAGGCCAGTCTACGTGTGCTGGCAAATGAGTCCGCGATGGGGTCAGCATCTCCAAATCTCCATAACCTATCTGCACGACAGGTGCCAACTGCGTCAAGGCTGTCCAAAGACGGCCACGGGTAGCATAGAGCTCCATGCGAAGGGCACGTGCATCACGATCCCTGTTCTGCAACATCTGAGCGGTCACCTGCAGCCTAGGGTCCTCATGAGAATGATTAAAGTAGGCTGCACTAAGATATCCATCCTCTCCTCCCATGGAAGCAGGAACATAGCAGAACTCCATGTTCTGTAGTAGACCATGGTGAAACCTCATAATAGTCAGCATAGTGTAGGCGGCTTCCTGAACGGCCATATCTATGGTAACTCCCAATCCATGAGTCCAGTGAAGCGGCTCTACAGCTCCAGGATATGAAGGATATATCCTAACGGTACACAAATACTGACTGGTTGAAATCTCGATACTGCTCCTCCACTGTATACCCTGGGTACCAACGGTATCCAGCCTCCATCATGGCTCTAACCAACATGGCTGTGTGACCCGGCACATCGATGCACCTGGTCAGACGGACCACCTGACGGAAAGGACGAGAGGGCATCTGAAACAGAGAATGATGCAAAGACATTAGAGATCCTAGCAGAAATTGGACAACATAATGGCTTTAATTGCTCAAGAAGATTTTTGAGACAATTGAAAAAGATTGGAAAGGCATAACCACTCGACTATCTACACTCAAATCTCTTCTCCATCTAGTTGTCACACCAACAATACTTAAATAACTGCACTCACTTACAAGCAAGCTAGCTATTTGTCCATGGCTAGTAACTCGTCATCCTAAGCAATAGATGAGAATTCCTAGTTCCTATCCCCATAGAAAAGATGAGAATGACCCAACATAGAATAACTTGGAAAGAGGAGTAAAAAGAGCCTTACGTTCTCTTCCACAATCAATTCCCCTACTTATCTATAGTGTTTCTAGACTCAACTTCGACCGATTTGACTTGGTAGTCCTACAGTCAGTCACGCTCTGATACCAACGCTGTCGGGACCCTGATACTAAGTCATATGATTCCATACTGTAACAAGCCACATCACTTTGCGGCGTCACGCACGATACTCCATGGCTGTAGCCTTACCTTGGCCGGGACCATTTGCGTCTTTTGGCTCACATATGTGAACGTGTCGCTGGCAATCACACAACAAAGAACCCGGGCCGACATGACTAGTCATAGAACCCAAGTGGCACATCCGTACAGAAACAGGCATACATAACCCAACAATGCAGGTGTCGGCCTCAAGCGTGTGTAGACGAGTCATAGCAAGCTACAAGGACTCCATTACGTCGCGAGACACGAATGTCATCACTGCACGTAGCAGGCTATAGGGACTCCATTACACTGCGAGACATTTCCCCGAAGGAACAGACACAACAGCAAAGAAGGATACATGCTGGTCAATCAATGTGTCCGGAGCAGTAGCAAGCTACCATGGCTCGGTGGAAGCACAAAGAGGCAGTTTCCCGTAAAGAGTACTACTAAAGGCACACGACTAGGTGTCGGATCCCATACATACCGTTGCACATCACTCGTACGCACGACATGCCCGATATGCATAGATACAACTATGGCATCACAACATAACCATACAACAACATGACTTTATTTAAGAGGCTCAGACGAGCCTTGCATAATATGTTCTTACAGATAGGGGTCACATGACCCGACACTCAAGCCATACAAACAAAGTCATACAAGCCAGCCGAAACTTAAGCTGTCTGAGTACATACGGCGAAATAGAAAAGAGGCACACGGCCTGACTATCTACAGCCCACCACACGGGCAAGATCGTAGCTGGGACACCAGCTATTCGGCATCGTCAACGTCTAGATAGAACCCACCTAATGGGTCCTGGTTCTCTTCTGCAACATTAATTAAGCAAGGATGAGTACAATTGTACTCAGCAAGTCTTTAAAACAGAGCTAGTCTATTTATGCTCATGTATCAATAAAGGGGGTGGTGGAGTTCATGCAGGAATGCTAGCTTTGACTCATGGCTAACCTACACTACTCAATTTTAAACTCTTTGTTACAATTTTAGTTATCGCACACGAGTCCACTATCTCCATCACAATACACCACCATGGATTCGCCTTCCCCTTCCGGAAGAGTGCCATCCACGGTACTCACACTTGTCTTGATATTTTTAGGAGTATCCATTTGATTATCTATGAACAACATAAGTTCTCCAAGTAGTCCATATCCGAGGACGCGGCTATGCGAATAGTTTCATACCCTGCAGGGGTGTACTTCTTCACACACGCTCTCGCCACTTATCGCTGTGTGCTAGAAACCATGCAGCTCGGCAACCTTCAAGCGGATGCCCAGCGAGGAAGTCGGCCACGACTGTCAAGCACATAAGACCTCTAGTCCAGGATATCGCCTATTTGAGACTGAAACCTGCACGGAAGTCCGGCCGAAGTTTCCGCTACGGTCCCAAACGTTGTGCGCAGGGTTCCCAAGCCCACCATTCGGGTGACCCTTGGTACACCGTGCCACTGCCTACCGCGTCGTAACCCACCCCGAGGGTCAGCGCTACGCACGGCCTCCAGCATGCTATAAACACCAGAAACTACTTGCATCTCCTGGACTAAGGACTAAGCGACTGATAAGTCGAGAGGGGTCGAGTTACCGGAACCCAATGTGTGGTAGTAACTAGTCTTGGATCACAAACACGGAACCCAGTTCCTAAGAACGGTCCCAATGAGACAACCCACTATGTACTCCTACATAGCCTCTCATCGCTACCTTTACCAAATCGTATTCATTATGAGCTCATCACATCGGACAACACTGTTTCACTCAGTTCATCACCCAGATGAAACAGACCTGACACAACTCTAAGCATAGCAAGCATAGCAAGCAAAGTAAGCTAAGCACATCATGGCACAAGCATCTACCAGGTATGCTAGGTTGCAAGGTTTAGCTATTTACTGTGACAAGATCAGGTCATGCATAAGAATAGGATCATCTATCGTTTATGACCGACATATGACTGTTTGTCCTAATGCAATAAACGAGAGCAGGAGCGAGAGAGTGGGATGTTATAGGAATGATTAATGGGGTTGCTTGCCTTGCTGAGCTGCGGAGGAGTTCTCTCCTTCGTCGGAATACGGGGTGGTATCTTCCGGATTTGGGCCTACCGCAACGCAGATAAAAGCATTCAATACAAGCAAATGCAACAATATGATGCATGATCATGGCATAGTAATATGCATGGGTGAGCTAATGTAACTAGTGATCATGTCAATTTAAAATAGATTTGAATATAGGTTCAAAGTTGTTCTCATTTCAAATTCTATATATTAACCTAATGATAATTGTCCATGTTCACCTATTTATGTTGCTCTAGCATGCATGAGAATAGCACCATTGGATTCATGGGATTTTTCTGATAAATTTTCATATATAAATTATTTTCATCTGACTTACAGATTAATTTATATGATTTATCAAAGTTTTAAATAATTTCTGGAATTATTTTTAAATAGGAAAATGGTATTATGACATCAGACTGACGTCATCCTGACGTCAGCTGGTCAACAGACCCGTTCCAGGTCAAATCCGACCGGTGGGGCCCATCTATCATAGACTCAATACCAATCAGTTTTAATTAAACTAATTATCCTGTCTAATTAACCTAGTAGGGCCCACTGTCAGTGTTACATTTAGTTAATAAACCGATTAAAACTAATTACTAATTATCCTAAAACTAATCAGGGATGGGGCCCACCTGTCATTGACTCACAAAGTCAAGCCAGGGCCCACGGGGGTCAAAGCCACCGGAGTTGGTCGACGGCTCATCGCCGGTGACCAACAGAGACGGCGGCGACCATCAGGTTTTGCCCACAGGCGCTCATTCAACGAGCTGAGACCACCGACGCGTAGCCCATGCACGACCGCATCCAACGGAGGCCACAGGAGGCTAAGGGGTCGCCGGAGCTCGCCGAAAACGAGCTCGTGGCGGCGGCCGGAGCTCGGGCTCGAACCAAAACATGATACAAGGCATGGGGCGACTCGGCAATTGGCTATACGAGCTCCTGGGAACTCCAGGAGTTCAACCAGGCACTCGCACGTGAGCTCGGGGGACTGCACGCATGGCAACGACCGATCACGGCGGCGGGAGGTCTTCTGGTCCGGCGGCCGGGCTAGCTAGGGAGCGCTAGAGAGAGGGGAAGCAAGGGGAGGAGGAAGAGGATCTCACGGCCCTTTCGAGAAGCTGGTTAGCGGGCTCGGGGAGGCAGCGCCGGCGACGAATCGACGGCCGGCGACGGCGGCTCTCGGCAGGGGAACGAGAGAGAGAGACAGGAGGAAGGGAGGGGGAGGAATGAGCTCGGGAGAAAGGGCTCTCGCGTCTTCCAAGCGCAGGGGAAGCAGGGGAGCAGTCTGCTCCGTAGCAAGCAGGAGGTGGAGGCCGGCGAGCGCACGGTCGCCACCTCGATGCCTACTGGCGCGAGGTGGGAGATGACCTCCCCACCCCTGGTGGGCTGGGCTGGGCCTCCCACTTGACCAGGTACACTTCTTCCCTTTCTTTTTGTTTTTTCTGTTCTAACATTTGTTTATTTTATTGCAGGTCCAAATAACCTTTCAAATATTCCAAAACTTTTGTATATTCAAGTTTGAATATTCTAAACTTGTATAAAAATTTTCAGGTTAATTTGAAAACAGTAGTAATGATAATGTTTTTATTTATCAATTTCAGAGGCTTAAATCTTTAATTTAAATTATTTGAAATGTTCAAATAATTAGAATGATCCCTGGTATATCCATGCCCTCAATTATCAGACATAGGGAACATTTTTGATGGGCATTTTGGATTTGTTGAAATTTCATTTATCTTGAATTTCTTTACTTCATTAAGTGCTTGGGGTTTCTTTTCTTTCTCCCCATTTCACATTGATGCAATGATGATGATGATGATGCAATCACAACGCTAACCTAGGACACTTGCTAGGGTTGTGACACCGAAAGGCCAGCCTCACCAAGGCTCCGACCGCTGAAGAGTACCCCGCGGGGGTGCTCGTCTACACTAGTCCGCCAATGGCAGTGGTGCACTCCCTTCGGCTCAGCCCAGTGGGTCCCGTGATCGCGTGGGAGTGATGGCCATCACTTCCTCCACCGCATCCGGACGGGCGCGGGTCGCTGCTACCACTGTCACCGCCCGCGTCGGCACGTCGGAACCGCTCGTTGCGGCCCTCCGGGTCTTTAGCACGTCGATCGCCCCAACGGGGAACCCCGATACCATCGCGGCCGACCTCGAGGCAGCTTGCCGCATCCTGTTCGAGGATGCCACATCCCTTGCTGCCACGCGGCGCCGCATGGAGGCGGCACAGCGGGAGTACGGTTCCGCCTACAGACTCGCCCCGGCTGGCACCGAGCCCAGCTGGCGTGGGGCTGTGCGCGACCGTGGCCGTGTGGTCGCCGAAATCCTCGGCGGCAAAATGCCCGTCTACGACACCCCCGCGGCTAACCTGCGGGCCCTCAAGGTAGCCTACGAGGAGCTGGCCACCTTGGAGGGTGAAGAGCGTGCCGCCCACGAGCGCCACATCAAGGAGCTCATCGATGCTGCTGATGCGTAGCAGCATCTGCTCTCAACCGGCGGCACCGCCACTGAAGGCCCCTAGCCCGAGCGCGAGGGCACAGGAACTATCGGCCGCCAGGCGGCCCAGTACTCCTGCTCCCCTCGCGTCTCTGGCCATCGGGCCGAAGCAAATAACCCCCGTCCCTCTCAGACGCCGGGGAGTGAGCAACCGGCTGTTCGTAGCCGGCGCACCAACGAGCCGCCTCGGCGCGGTCGCCACCACGAGGCGCCGGCATCCCGCAGCCGGCGCAGCCATGGGCATACGCCGCCTCCGCGGCGCGAGTCTCGGTAGTCGGCGCCACCCATCGTCCTTCCCGAGCTCTCGGCTCGGCTCGGACCACGCGTCCCTTGCAGCGAGAACGACGCCCGCAACCGCCTCGACAAACTCGCGCAATCCGCCCACCTCGAGGAGGAGGGCTCAATTGGTCCAACCTGTTTTGGCCCCCAGATATGCACTAAGACGTTCCCGACAGGCTTCACGCTCCCTAGGGACACCCCGAAATACAACGGGGCCGCCAAGCCCGAAGACTGGCTGATCGACTACACCACCGCGTGGGCATCGCTAGGGGGAATAAACACGTAGCCGTTTGCTACGCCCCCCTGATGCTGATCGGCCCGGCCCACACCTGGCTCAACAGCCTGGCGGCCGGCAGCATCAACACCTGGATGGACTTCGAGGAGGCCTTCGCCCGCAACTTCACCAGCACCTACAAGCGGCTCGGCCATCTCCGTGAACTCGCCATGCGCGTTCAGGGGCCGGACGAATCCCTCCGTTACTACCTCACCTGGTGGATCGAGCTCCGCAACTCCTGCGAGGGGGTGCACGAGGTGCAAGAGGTGCAAGCCATGCAATACTTCATCGAGGGCTGCCGGGACGACACCCCTCTCAAGCATAAGCTCCTGTGCTCCAAGGTGGCCACGCTTGTCGAGCTCGTGACCAAGGTGGACAAATATGCCACGGCTGATTTGGCCATCCGGGTCAAGACGACCCCGCCCGCCAAAGCAATGACAACACCGGCCACGACCCGGTCAGCTGCCGACAGCCGGCAGCCGCAGAACTGCAAGCGCAAGAACGACCAGCCGGATCACCGCTACGGGAGCTAGCAAGTTAATACCGTCGAGGTTCAGGAGTCGGCTGCCTAGCCTTCCGGCCAGCGCCAGCCCACCGGCAAGGTTGCCTGGCAGCCGAAGCTCACCTTCGAGCAAATGCTCGATCGCCCCTGCAAGAACCATTCAGGTGGCAAACCCTCTACGCACACGCTCCAGCAGTGCAGCTTCTCATTGCAATTGGCCCGGGGGGATGGCCTTCCGGCTCCCCCCGCGCAGCCTGCCCGTGCGTCGGCCCTAACCCAAGCTGCCGCCCCGGTGCCGGTAACGGTTCCAAACGACGGTCGTCTAATCGACCAGTTCCCCAACAAGGACGGTTGCTATGTCGTCTTCACCAGTGAAGAGACAGGCAAACACGCTCAGCGCCGGCTCCGCCGTGAGGTGAACACCACCATGCCGGCAACTCCCCAGTTCATGCACCAGTCAGAGAAGTCAGTCGCTTGGAGCCAGGCCGATCACCCTGCTGTGATGCCGAATCCGGGCAGCTATGCCTTGGTCCTCAACCCCACCATCGCCACCAAGGAGCGAGCCTGCCAGTTCTCATAGGTGCCGATAGATGGCGGCAACAACATCAACATTCTCTACCTCGACATGATGCATAAGCTGGGGCTGAAGATAGAAGACCTGCAGGTGAGCCAGACGGTTTTCCATGGCATTGTGCCTAGGAAGTCCTGCTCCCCTGTCGGCAAGATCATGTTCGACGTCCTCTTTGATGGACCCGGCCATTTCCACCGTGAGCCAGTGCTGTTAGAGGTGGTGGACCTTGCGAGCGCCTACCACGCGCTGTTGGGCCGGCCGGCTCTTGTCAGCTTCATGGCGGTCCCCCATTATGCTTACCTCAAGCTCAAGATGCCGGGCCAAAAGGGAATCATCACCATCAAGGGAAACTACAAGATGTCGCTCGAGTGCGCCCGAGACGGCAGCCGACTGGCCGAGGCCCTGGAGATCACCGAGGAGAGACGACAACTCGACCGTCTCGTGGCCCTTGCTGCCAGCCAGCCGGCCGTGCCGGCCCCTCCCTCGCAATCCGCTGGCGAGGTCTCCTTCTAGCCGTCTAAAGACACCAAGCAAATCCCGCTCGACCCGGCCAACCCGGCTCAGTGCGTCACCATCGGCTCCCTGCTCAACAAGAAATAGGAAGGCAAGCTCGTCGACTTCCTCCGTGAGAATCGGGACATCTTCACGTGCTTCCCCAAGGACATGCCGGGTGTTCCGAGGAAGTTCACCGAGCACAAACTCCATGTCCGGACGGATGTCAAGCCGGTCAAGCAACCCCTGCGCCGCTTCTCCGAGGAGAAGCGGCATCCTATAGGCGAAGAGATCGCCCGGCTGCTCGCAGCCGGGTTTATCATGCAAGTGTTCCACCCTGACTGGCTGGCCAACCCAGTCCTGGAGCTGGAGAAAAACAAGACCTGGCGCATGTGCATCGACTACACTAGCCTGAACAAGGCGTGTCCCAAGGACCCATTCGCCCTGCCGCGGATCGATCAAGTCATCGACTCCACGGCCGGCTATGACCTTCTGTCCTTCCTGGACGCCTACTCAGGCTACAACCAGATCAAGCTGGATCCAGAAGACCGGTTAAAGACCTCCTTCATCACGCCCGTCGGGGCCTACTGCTACATCACCATGTCCTTCGGCCTGAAGAATGCAGGCGCCACCTTGCAACGGTGCATGTAGAAGTGCCTCCAGCCTCAGATAGGCAGGAACGTCCACGTCTATGTCGACGACATCGTCGTCAAAACCAAGAAGCATTTCAGCCTCCACGATGACCTCAGGGAGACCTTCGCAAACCTGCGTGAGTACAAGATCAAGATCAACCCGGAGAAGTGTGTCTTCGGCGTCCCCGCGGGCCAACTCTTGGGTTTCTTTGTGTCCGCTCGCGGCATCGAAGCTAACCTTGAGAAGATCAGCATGATCGAGCGCATGCCAAAGCCGACCCGGCTCCGCGACGTCCAGAAGTTCACCGGCTACCTCGCCTCGCTTAGCTGGTTCATCAGCCGGCTGGGGGAGAAGGCCCTGCCCCTCTACGGGCTCCTTCGCAAGACGGCTCTGATCGAGCCGGGGCAAACCAAGAGGCCGGGCGTATTTGACTGGCCTGACGAGGCGGACGAGGCCTTTCGCAGCCTCAAGAAGGCTCTCACCCCCGCGCCCATCCCGGCCGTGCCGGCTGAGAAGGAACCGCTGCTCGCCTACATCGCGGCGACCACCCGCGTCATCAGTGTTGTCTTGGTGGTCGAATGGCCGGAGGAGGGCAAGTCCCTGCCTGTCCAATGACCCATCTACTACCTCAGCGAGGTCCTCTCCACGTCCAAGCAGAACTACCCCACTACCAAAAGATGTGCTACGGCATATACTTCACCATCAAGAAGGTCAAGCAATACTTCCAAGAGCATACCATTACCGTGGTGAGCACGGCCCCCCTCGGCGAGATCATGAGCGGCCGGGACTCCACTAGCCCGATCGCCCAGTGGGTGATCGCCCTCGCCGATCATGAGATCCGGTACGAGCCTAGAACCGCCATCAAGTCACAAGCATTGGCAGATTTCCTCGTCGACTGGGCAGAGACGGAGTTCATTCCGCCTCCCCCAAACTCCACGCATTGGCGCATGCATTTCGATGGCTCGAAGATGAGGACCAGCCTGGGTGCCAGCATAGTCCTCTCCTCCTCGAAAGGTGATCAGCTCAAATATGCCCTCCAGATCCACTTCGCCACCTCCAACAACGTGGCTGAGTACGAGGCCATCTTCCATGGCCTCCGGCTCGCCAAGGAGATCAGCATCAGGCGCATCCTCTGCTTCAGCGACTCCGACCTCGTGGTGCAGCAAGTCTCTGGGGACTGGGATGCAGGGACGCCAACATGGCCAGCTACCGCTTCCTCATAGAACAGCTCACCGGCTCCTTCGAGGGCTGTGAGTTTAATCACGTCCCACGGGCGGACAACGAGGCGGCGGACACGCTGGCAAAGATCGGCTCCACCCGGTGGACCATCCCAGCCGGCGTCTCCCTCGAACGGCTGCTCAAGCCATCTATCAAGCCTACCCTAGAGTCGGAGACAATCTTCATGCCGGCGGGCATCCCCGGACCATCAACAGCTCTGGCCGCCTCTCCAGCACCTTCACCACTGGCTCCCAAACCGTTGTCCGCCCAGCCGGCTCCAATCGAGCCGGCGACGTCCGAGGCAGCCAGCCCCGGCTGCGCGGCCATCATGATGATCATCGACCGGCCGGCCCCAGGAGCTGGCGAGCCAGATCCAGGGGCTGACCAACCAGTCTCGGGGGCTCCCGAGCCGGTCCCGGGGGCTGGCGAGCCTGTCCTGGGGACTGATCAACCAGTCCCGGGGGCTCCCGAGTCGGCTGCCGTCTCGGCCCCCTCATGGGCCCAACCCATCCTAGCATTTCTTCTGCGAGGCGAGCTGCCTCCGGACGAGGCTCTGGCAAGGCAAATCTAGCGTCGGGCCATGGCCTACGTCATCATCAACAATGAACTCATCCACCGCAACACCACCGGCGTCTTCCAGCGATGCGTCAAGCCGGAAAATGGTCTGGAGATCCTCCTCGACATTCACCAGGGCGAGTGCGGGCATCATGCCGCCTCCTGGACCCTGGTGGCCAAGGCTTTCCGCCATGGCTTCTACTGACCCACGGCTCTCGAGGCTGCCAAGAAGTTGTTCGACGAGTGCGAGGGCTGCCAACGCTTTACCACGCAGAGCCACCTGCCGGCAACGGCCCTCCAAACCATCCCCCTTACGTGGACTTTCACCGTTTGGGGGCTGGACATGGTGGGCCTGTTCAAGACCGCTCGAGGCGGCATGACGCACTTGCTGGTGGCCATTGACAAATTCACCAAGTGGATCGAGGCGCAACCAATCAAGAAGCTGGACGGCCCCACGGTCGTCCGGTTCATCGATGACATCACGGTACGCTACGACGTTCCCCACAGCATCATCACCGACAACGACAACAACTTTGCCAAGGGCGCACTCGCGCGTTTCTGCTCCAGACAAGCAATCCCGCTTGACCTGGCCTCCGTCGCTCATCCACAGTCAAAGAGCTAGGTCAAGAGGGCAAACGGCCTCATCCTGTCCGGCATCAAGCCCCGGCTCATGACGCCACTGGTAAGGTCGGCCGGCTGCTGGATCAATGAGCTGCCGACCATCCTTTGGAGTCTCAGGACCACCCCGAACAGGTCAACCAGCTACACTCCCTTCTTCCTTGTGTATGGGTCCGAGGCGATCATCCCCACCGACATCAAGTTCGATTCGCCTCGGGTCGCCCTATGCACGGAGAAGGACGCAAAGGAGGCAAGAGAAGATGGCGTCAATCTACTCGAGGAATCTCGCAAACTGGTCTTGAGCCGGACGGCGATCTACCAACAGAAGCTTTAGCACTACCACAGCAAGCGGATCCGGCCACTCTCGTTCCGCTAGGGGGACCTGGTCCTCATACGGATCCAGCGAACCGCCAGACAACATGAGCTGTCCTCCCCATGGGAGGGCCCAGTCATCATTAGCAAGGTGCTACACAACAATGCGTACTACCTGATAGCCGCCCAGAAGTCGCAGAAGCGCAAAAGAGATGCTTCCGATGAAGAGACGGAGCGCCCATGGAACATAGCACTCCTGCGCCCATTTTACTTCTAAGAAAAATCAATGTATGTATGTATCCCCACCCTTTTGGGCTCATGAACGCAATGGGTGCCCCAAGCCGGCTCTTGGGGCGCGCCCCGTTTAGTTTCTTTCAAAAGTGTTCCTCACTCACCGGCTCCCGGGCCCGGGGGTTAGCCGGCTGGGCCTAGAAGCGCCTCTCTGGAAAATGGCTAAGTAATGTGAGCTGGCCAAACTTCCCCACCCTTACCGGCTACAGAACCGGCCCCCGGCTGTCCGGCAGACGGGGCCCCGGGGCGGCAAGGTTTGGCTCACACGAAAGGTTGAAACAAAGGGAGACCCCTTTGGGGCCCAGCCGTACCATCGCCGCGTCTCTACCGCTCTACTTATCCCAAAAAACACTCGTGATTCCTAAGTTTTGAACCGGCTCCCTTGAGGCGGATGCCCCAACCCAGCTACAAACCGGTTCCCGGCTATCGGGCTGGCGGGGCCGAAACCAAAGGGGAAAAGGAATAGAAACGAAAAGAGTTGAGGCGGGCAAAAAAGGATAAGGACGAGATGGCATGAGTCACAAGGCAAACACGACAAAATATTCATGGCATAAATATTAAGGAAAAAGTGGCCCACGGCCAACATTCAGTTCATTACACAAACATCCCGAGTGGGTGGACTCAAGTTTAAATGCAGGGAGAAAAAAGAGAAAGATAAAAAAGACGCCCGGGGGCTCAGGCCACCGGCACGTCGCTAGCCGGCGTGCCCCCAGCCGGCACGTCGCGAGGCAGCTCGGTCCCCGCCTCGGAGGTGGTCGCGGCCTTCAATTCGGCCTCCTTGGCCTTCAAGGAGGGCTCCTCGGTCTCGGCCGTCTCGCTGCTCGAGTCGGTGCTCTCGTCGGCGACTTCATCATCCACCTGGCCCTAAGAGATGCCGAAGGAGTCCTCGGGCAACGGCTCGCCATCCTCGCCAAGGGCTGGTAGGAATTCGTCTGCGTCAAGATATGGCGCGAGCTCGTTGGCCCGCTAGACAAGGGCCAGCTCGTGGGCCTCCTACTCTGTGGCCGGCTCGTCCCGCATGGTCGCTAGCCGGCCTACGTCCATGCCATGGTACCAAGACATGACGAACCGAAGCGCCATCTGTGCCCCGGCTCGGGCAGTCGATGCCTTCCAGGCCTCAAGGTGGGGGACGGCGTACTCCACCACTGAGCCACACAGTGCGTTGGAGATCCCCCATGGCCCGGCCATACGCGGCGATGACCTCTTTGCCGGCGTTCTTGAGCCGCTCCACGCTCCGCTCGAGATGGGTCATCCGCATCTCGACGGCGAGCCCAATCACATCCATGTCCCACGTGGCATGCTCCTCGATGGAGTGACCGGACTCCCGAAGGTATTCCCGGTGCTCCTCAATGGCATGCGCAACACGGTGATGTGTTTCCGGGAAACGCATTGGAAGGAAGAAGAAGAGAAGGAAAGAAAAGCAAGATGAAACACGAGAAATGGCAAAGGGAAGAGCAACCGGCTGGGGAAGAAAAAGATTGACACCTACCTTGGATCGCGTCGTCCACCCCAATGGCGAAGTAGAACGCTGCCTTGTGCTCTGACTCCCGGGCCGCTTCTGACACGGCGAGAGAACCCTTGACCTCCTCGAGCGTCCTCTCAAGGCGGGTCACCTCGCCTTGAAGGGCGGCGGTCCTAAGGGTGGCGTCAGCCGCCTCCTTGACGGCTGCCTCCCGGGCCGCCACCTCGTTTGCAGCCTCGGCCTTGAGCCGGTCCCGGGCTGCCTCCCCGTCGACCAGCGGAGCGGCCAACCGGTCCGTCTACTGCGCGACCACCTGGACGTCCCGCGCCAGCCGGTCCCGTTCGGCAACAAGCCCGGTCTTCTCCCCCCGAAGGGTGGCCAGCTCGCCCGCAAGACACAACCAATGTCAGCCGACTCCCGGGGGCTATATGCCTCTCCTATGAATTGCAACCTACCATGCACGCGCACCAGCTCCTCCAGGCGGTAGAAGCCGTCTTTGCCGAAGTCGTAGATGGCGACCACTTTCGCGAATAGCTTCTGCCGCAGGGAGGTTCCCTCCTGTCGCACAAAAGGCAAAGGTCAAGACATGCTCAAAGGAGATCTGGCCCGGCTGCCCGTCAGGCGGTGAGCTGGCGCGCATCTTGGGGGCTACACCCAGTGGGTGTGCTCGCGCGCCCCCACTAAAAACTCTAAGGCAAAGTGTCGGCTTACCTCTGCACGCTAACCGGGCCAGCTCCTGCCGGCACCAGTCGAGGACACTTCCCAAGTCCGCGAAGGAAGGGATCGGGCCGCCTACTTGGGGGGCCTCAGGGCCCGGCCGCCGCTGCCGCGCGGGCGCGCCATGGCTCCAGCCACCGGGGGCGGGTTGATAACGGCAAGGGGCCCGGAGTCTCTTCCCGCCGCCCCCCCCTGCCCATTACCGTCGCCGCCTCCTCTCCCGGCCGCTCCAGCGCGTTGGTCGCACCGAAAGGCACCTCCATCTAAATGGCCGGTGCCTCCGGGGCCGCCGGGACCTCCGGCACCTCGACCCGGGCTGGCTCGGCCACAGGAGGGGTCACCTCCGGCACTTCAGGCTGGGTCACCTCGTGGGCCGGCTCCGTCGTCGCCTCCCTCGCCTGGGTCGTCTCTTGCGCGGGCGGAGGTGTTGGAGGGTCCATGGCCGCCCCTCGCGGCTCGCTTGATGGAGGCCTCGACATGCGGGTTGACTCCACTGCCGAGTTCGAAGCCCGCGGAGGCTTTGCCGACCCCCTCCGCCGCCGGCTGCTCGAGGTCCCGGAGTGCGCGGCCCCTCCTCGTGTCCTAGACCTGGAGGCTCGCAGCTCTGAGAGGCTCATCTTCTCCTCCTGTTGGGTGGCCGCGTGCTCGCGGGCCAGCCGGATGGCGGCATCCATCGGCTCCCCCGCCGGCTCCTCCTCGTGGAGCTCGATGGGGTCGCTGCAATGCCCAAGGACCGGTCATTGACCGGCTCGCGAGGCGAAAGCAAAACTTACACAAAAACAAAGAACTTACACGATAACGAGGGGAAAGGCCCGCTTGGCGCATGGCAGCGGCTTCCATGCGGCCACCTTCGCCCGCTTCGGACCGGGCGGCAGGGCCGCCGGCCCCTCTTGAGTCGGCCTCTTCCCCCAACCAGCCGCTTCGGCTACCGAGCCTCCAGTCGGTCGCTTCTCGCTCCTCTGGGCGGAGGCCCGTCTAGAATCATCAAATCGTCATCGTCGTCGTCGTCATCCATCCAGTCCCTGATGGAGGGGGTAAGAGGGAACTCACTCGCTCCGCTGGGTTCCCCGGTTGTGCCGGACCCTCCGGCTCCACCAGGAGCGCAGCCTCGTTGATCCGTCGGCTCATCGGCTCCTCCCGAGGACTCCACTCCTTCCTCCAGGGGCCTCCTGTCTAGTAGTCTTCAGAGTCGGAGTTCTCACGCTCCGCCTCAAAGATCTACGGATGTGGTCCGTCCGGTGTGTTCTGTCGCACCAGCATCTGCGGTCAGCACATCGAAGTAAGTTCTCTAGCCGGCTGCCAGCTGGGGAATATCAAGCGAAAAAGAGCCGCCTTGATGAAAAACTTACCAGGGGAGGCCAATTGATGCGGTCGTACGACTCCATGCTTAAGGACCATGAGGCGCGCTTCAGCTTGAGTGTCGTGAGGGCATTCACCCGCTTCGCCACCTGAGCCGGCGTCAGCTCGATGGTGGACAGCCGACAGGGGTCGTGCCGGCCGGACATGTCACAAATCCGGTGTGGCCTCATCTGGAGGGGTGACACCCAACGCGAGACAAAGGCCGCCACCAGGTCGGCGGCGACCAACCCCTCAGAGCTCTTCAGCTGCGTGAGCCGGGAAAGCTCGTCCAAGGCCACGCCACGCGGGGCAGACCCCAGCCAGTTCTGCTAGGAGGACTGCCTGTCCTCAAATGGCTGTAGCCGGATGTAATCCATCCTCGGGTTGACGTTCTTCACGTAGAATAACGTCCGGTGCCACCCCTTGACAAAGTCGATAAGGGAAAGAGGAGGAAAGCGAGCGATGCCGTGGCAGCACACCATCGTGCCCCCGCAGGCGTCGCTTTTCAGAGGTTTGAGGTAGAAGAGAGCAGTGAAAAGGTCGATGAAAGGAAGGATACCGAGGTACCCCTCGCACAATGTCACGAAGGCGGAGAGGTACATAATCGAATTTGGGCCATGGTTGTGCAGCTGGAGGTCAAAAGTATTGAGGAGAAGACGGAAGAAGATACTCACCGGGAGCCCGAAGCCCCGGGAGAAGTGCTAGAGGAACACGACGTGTTCCCCTGGCTGTGGCGCCGACGCTATCTCGTCACCCGGCGCGCGTGCAGCCACCCGCTCCGCCAGCGACAGCATGTGTGCGCGGCGTAGCATGGTGATGTCCGCCTCGACCATGAAGGAGCCAGCCTAGCTACCACCGCGTCCATTGGCCATCGCGGTGGCGCTGCGGCGTGCGGGAGCAGGTGCGGGCTCGGGTGCGATGGCGTGCGAGGAAGGAAGAGAGGCAATGAAGAAGGGCAGCAAGGAGGCAAGTGGGGTGTGGGCACCTCCGCCTCCTGCCCTTCCTCTCCTTTTATACGGGTGGCCACGACCGGGGGACGTGGACGATTGTGCCCAATCCCCCCGGAAACTACGCGCGCGTGGGTGGCCTCGGGCCATAACGGCCGCTTCATGGCGCAGAAGATCCTGCCCTGCGCCGCGAGGCCTACCGGGCTACGCCTGGGCCCTAGCAGGCTAGCCACAGGCGACGTCCCATCTCCTTGCGTGCGTGGGACCCACCACATCATTACACGCCACGTGGCGTGCCGCGTGTCGGCGCGGGTCCCTGGGCGGCATGCCGGTACCCGAGGCGTCGGGTCCAACGGCCGACCCGACTGCCCCTTCGCCTTCGAGCCAGAGGCGGGTGGAACATAGGGGAAGCCGCCGGCTCCCCACCGTCTGCCAGACATGGGGCCCCGCCGGCTTCGGGGACTACTGACGGGGTTATTACCCCTAGGTATGCCAAAGGAACGGGGTCTTCCCCCTTTCGCTTCAAAGAAAAACTGCACGGCCGACTGGCCGTGGGGTGGCTACAATCCAACCGTCCCGGCGCTGACCTTGGTGAGCGGGTCCGAGCGAGGGAACAGTGTCGGCACGCCCTCGCCACTCGATTACCTGCCCCAGTGTGGCTATAGTGTCGCCGGCCGTACCGAACACTTCAGCCGGCTGCCGCTAGACGACGCCCGCCCGCCCCCCCCCCCCGAGCAGCCCGTGCCGTGATAGGTGGGCGAGGGCCAATCGCGGAGCCAGCTGGCGGGCCCTAATGGGAGATGGGACCGCTCGGCCGGCAGGCCCTGCCAACGACAAGACGGCGCGAGCGGTGGGACCCTCTGACCAGCCGGAGAGACTGCCAGCCGGGTGCCCCCACCCTCGTACTTATAACATATTGTAAGAGCCGGGGGGTTGGCCTATAAAACCCCCCGAGCCCCCCATGAAACGGGGACGGACAGACGGAGACATGCACACACGAGCGATCATCTCCTCATACACCACCCCTTCTACCAGTAGAGGAGGAGGAGCCGGCTGACCCTTCTTCCTCCTCTAGACACAGCTCTAGGAGCACCGTTGTGCCTATACCCTTCCGTGTAACTAAGCCAAGCACGACTAGGGGTATTACCTCCACCGGAGGGCCCTGAACCTGGGTACATCATGTGTCATCACCGCTTGTGCCCAATCTCGCACCTAGAGCCCATCGGCGTCCTTCGGCCCCAACCACCTACGATAAGCCACCCCATGGCATCTGTCGTGAGAAAATGATGACAGTCACGGAGGCCACCATTGCAGATGTCGTGGATTTATCACGGTAGATGTCCGGGTGAACGGACTTGGATTTGAGGCCATCGCTAACGGGGTGGACTCAAAGGGGTTGATCGGGACGAAAGACAAGGATTTACCCAGGTTCGGCCCCTCAAGTCGAGGTAATAGACTACGTCCTGCTTGTGTTTGTATTGCATGTGTATCGATTACAAGGAGCTAGAAGCTTGACCTAGTTCTCGATAACCTATCCTCTAAGTTGCCCCGGGTCTGCCTTTATATAGGAGGTCAGGACCGCCGGGTCTTTACAATTATCTATCCGGGTCTTCTTGTGACTCCGAGTCTCTTTCTATCTTTGTGTCCAAGTTGTCCTAGAGGCGGCTTACACACCCGGGTCTTCTACGTCCGGGGCATCATGCGGCCCACATCTTTAGCCGTCTATCTTCCTGGGCCACCAGTCTTACGGCTCACCCATGGGCCGGCTTACAAGTCATTAATATGAACCGGAGCCTTTAAGGCGGGTCATATTGCGGGGTTATATCCCCAACAGCAGAGCTCCGACGCGCGCGCATGCTACCGTCGGTGGTGTGCGAGACCGCCCGCGCACCGGGCGACGAGCTGGTGCCTGAGCCGCAGGAGGGAGACTTCATCGTCTTCGCCTGCCATTTCTCCCACGGCTTCGGGCTCCCGTTGAGCCATTTCTTCCGTCTGATGATGGATACTTTCGACCTCCAACCGCACCACCTCGGCCCTGATGCCATACTCTACATCGCGGGCTTCGTGACACTATGTGAGGGGTACTTCGGGATTCTCCCCTTTATCGACTACTTCAACATGCTGTTCTACCTCAAGGCGTTGAAGAGCAACGCCTACGGGGGCGTGGCAGTGTGCTGTCATGGCATGCGCTTCACGCACTTCAGCCTCATTGACTCCGTCAAGGGCTGGCATCAGACGTGCTTCTATGTGAAGAACACCGACCCGCAGTGGGATTACATCCGGCTGCCAGCGTATGCTGATGCGCAGTCCTCTGGGGCAAATGGTTGGGAGCCACCCCGCGCAGAGTGGCTCTTGCGGAGCTCGGACGGCTCACACAGCTGAAGAGAGGAGAGGGGCAGGTTGCCTCCGATATGGTGGCGGCCTTCATCGCGCGTCGGGTGCTGCCTCTCTAGATGAGGCCGCACCGGATCTGCGACATGTCCGGCCACCGGGACCCCTGCCGGTTGAGGACCGTCGACCTGGCACCGGCTCAGGTGGCGAAGCAGGTGAACGTCATCACGTTGTTCAAGCTGGTGTCGGCGTCATGGACCTTCGGCAAGGAGCTGTACGACCGCCTCAACCGATCTCCCCTGGTATGCTTCGTCGAGGCGACCATTTTTGTTCAAAACCCCCCAACCGGCAAGTGGCATCCGACCTTACTTCTCCATGCTGATCGCAGTTGTTCGTGTGACAGGACACGCTAGATGGCCCGCACCCCCAGATCTTCGAGGCGGAGCGCGACCACTCCGACTCTGAGGACTACGAGCAGGGAGGCCTGCCCGAAGAGGGGTTGACTCCTCATTGGGGTCGAGGAGGCGGCCGACGCGAGAGCTGGCGGGCCCAGCAGAGCCGGAGGGTTAGGTGTAGCCAGAGAGCCCAGCTGAGGCGGTGAGTTCCCTACCGTTCCCACGATCAGGGACTGGACCAATGACGATGATGACGATGATGATGATGACGTGATGATTGCGAACGCGCCTCCCCCTTAGTTCAGCAGGGCCGACGCGGGCGGAGCGAGGAGCTGCCAGCCCATGCCCCGACGGTCGGAGCGACCAGCCGGGGGAAGAGGCCGGCTTAGGAGGAGCTAGTAGCCCCACCGCTTGCCCGTAAGCGAGTGAACGTGGTCGTGCAGAAGCCACCGACATGCGCCAGGTGGGTTCTCCTCGTCGTCATTGGGTAAGTGTCCTTCTTTTGTGGGTTCCTTTCTAAGCTGCGGGTCGGTGTGTGTTTGACCCTTATGCGTCTTAGGGACCCCATCGAGCTCCACGACGTGGAGTCAATGGTTGACCCGATGGACGTCGCCAGCCAGCTGGCCCGTGAGCATGCGGCCACGCAATGGGAGTAGAAGACGAGGCTCGTGGAGCTGCAAGCCTCGAGGTCCAAAGCACATGGTGGGGCCTCGCGCTTAGGGACCTCAAGCGGCAGGAGGCGGAGGAGGTCTGCGGACCCCACGTGGGCATCCAAATCAGCGGCGGAATCGACCCGCCTATCGAGGCCCCTGTCGAGCGAGCCGCAAGGGGTGCCCACAGAGCCGGCCACGCCCCTTCCTATGGAGGAGGCGGCCCGATCGGGGGCGGCGGTTATGGAGCTGGCCCTCGAGGAGACCCGACCAATGGTGCCGGATGTGACGCCGCCTGCGGCCGAGTCAGCCCGGGTTGAAGTTGTGGAGGTTCCGATGGCCCCGGAGGCGGTGCCGGAGGCGCTGACCATGGAGACGAAGGCACCGTCCGTCGCGGTCGTCGTGCCGGGCCGGCAGGAGGAGGAGGCAGCACCAGCACGGAGCGAGGGGCAACAGGGGACCGATTCCCATGCCCTCGCCATCATTAACTCTCCCTAGGCGGCCGGCACGGTGACGAACGTCGGGATGGGCGGCGATGATAGCCAGGCCCGAAGGTTCATGGTCGACGTGATTCGGGACTGGGAGGAGCTGGCATGCGTCCCTACCCTTCTGGCTCCCCCGGCAGGCGGCCTAGTCCTCGTGTTCGGGGAGTTGGGGAACATCCTAGAGGGGTGCCGCCAGGAGCTGGCCTAGTTTGCGGAGGCGGCCGACACCACCCTGCGGCGTGCGGAGGTAAGCGTCGTTATTCTTGTTGAAATTTTCAATGGGGGCGGGGAAGCGCACCCACTGGGTGTAGCCCCTGAGATGCGTGTCGGCTGACCGGCTACGGGGCTGCTAGGTCGGATCTCTTTGTGCGTCTTCTGATTTTGACTTCCTACGACAGGCGGGGACCGCCCGGTGGCAGGAGCTGTTTGATGAAGCAGTCTCCATCCACAATAGCGGGAAGCATGGCTTCTACCGGCTGCAGGAGGAGCTAACGCGGGTGCGAGGTATGTTTGGTCTTGCGGGGGGTGGGGCGCATAGCCCCCGGGAGCCGGGCCAGCTGCTTGGCAGCCGGAACGGGCCTGGAAAGTCTGGCTGACGCCCGTTTTGCTTCGCAGGGGAGCTAACCACTCTCCGGGCGGAGAAGACCAGGGTGGTCTCCGAGCGGGACCGGCTGGCGCAGAGCATCCAGGCGGTCACCCTAGAGAGGGACCGGCTCAGCGCCCAGCTGGTGGATGGGCAGGCGGCCCAGGACAACCTAAAGGCCGACATGGCATGGGAGGCGACGACCAAGGAGAAGGCCGTCAAGGAAGCGACCGAGGCCTAATGGTGTTATTACCGCTGGGTAGGACAAAGCAAAGTGGTTCTTTCCCCCCGCTTCAAAGAAAAAGTACACGACCGGCTGCCCATGGCCGGATGGAGAGCAGCCGGCTCGAGCAACCGCCGGCTGGCTCGCAAACGGCTAGTCGAGGTGCTGGCTCGACCCCCGGCCGACTGGGCGTGACCGGCTGCCTCCGAGCCGCCTCCTCCGTTAACCCTGGGGCGGCCCAGAAATGTCCGTCCATCTACGCACGGGTATGGCGACACGATGTGACCGCCATGACGGGCGCCATTGTACCCAAAGTGACCACTGACGCACGAGCGCGCGTGGATATAATCCGGCGTCCAAGCCGCTGACCTTGGCGACCGCGACCGGGCAGGGAAACAGTGTCGGCACACCTCCACCCACTCGATTACCTGCCTCGGCGTGGCTACAGTGCAGCCGGCCGTACCGTCGACTTTGGCCGGCTGGTGCTAGACGACACCTCCCGGGCGGCTCGTGCCGTGGCAGGTGGGTGAGGGCCAATCATGGAGCTGGCTGGCGGGCACCAGCGGGCGATGCGACCGTGCAGCTGGTGGACCCTACGGGCGATAAGACGACTCGAAGGGCGGTACCCCCTAGTCAGCCGGAGAGGCTGCCAGCCGGGTCCCCCACTTGAATACCTCAGGAATATTGTAAGCCAGGAGGTTGGCCTATAAAAACCCCCGAGCCCCCATGCAACAGGGACAACAACTCACACACACCCACTCACTCACTCACGGGATACTTCCCATGCTCTCTCCGACTTCATAGCGGAGGAAGGCGAGACGGCTGCTCCCTCTTCCTCCTCTAGAGGCAGCTCGAGGAGCAACCTTGTAAACACCCCCATCGATCAAACTATAACAAGTAGGACTAGGGGTATTACATCCCACGGAGGGCCCTGAACCTGGGTACATCGTGTGTCACCACCTTTCCTGCCTAATCCCGCACCCGGAGCCCGTCGGTGTCCTCCGGCCCCAACCACCTACGATAAGCCTACCCATGGCATCTGTCGTGAGAAAACGACGATAGTTGGCGCCCACCATGGGGCCGTATGCAGCGCAGTCCGGATTCATGCTTCCCGCGGGACCCCTCGCCATTCCCCGTCATCGCCACACGTCTAGGTGAAACCACGGGCTCGTAGGACTTGCTCCAGCATGCCCTGCGGGCAGCTCCGTCGACCTTGCGCTCGACATCGACGCGCTCACCGAGCGCTTTGGCACGCTCAGCCTTGCCGAAGCTCCGGCGGTTCATGAGTACCCTGGCCGGGCGCTCGTCTACGCCGGTCCGCCCATGGTTGTGGGCACACTCGCTGCGACCCAGTCCAGCGGCTCCCACGATCGCGTGGGAGTAATGGCCATCATCTCCTCCACCTCCTCCAGACGTGCGAGGGCCGAGGCTGACGCCGCCGCGGCCCCGCATCGGCACCTCCGATGCGCTCGGTGCGGCCCTCCGAGGCCTGAGCACTCCCATTGCCCCGACGCAAAACCCCAACGCCACCGCGGCCAAGTTGGAGGCGGCCCGCCGCCTCCTCTTTGCAGACGCCAGTGCTCTCATGGCCACGCGGCGCGCTATGGAGGCTGCTCAGTGGGAGTACGCCTCCACCTACGGACTCACCCCGGCAGGCACCGGGCCCAGTCGGCGTGCGGCTGTGCGCGACCGCGGCCGCGTGGTTGCCAAAATTCTAGGCGGCAACTTGCCCGTCTACGACACCCCCGCACCCAACCTGCGGGCCCTCAAGGTGGCCTATGAGGATTTGGCTACCATGGAGGGTGAAGAGCGTGCCGCCCACGAGCGTCACATCCAGGACCTCATTGACGCCGCCGACACGCAGCAGCATCTGCTCGCGACGAGTGGCGCTGCCTCCAATGGCCCCCGACCCAAGCGCGCGGGCACGAGGACTGCTGGCCGTCAGCTTGCTCAGCACTCCTGCTCCCCTCGCTTTCTCCGGCTGCCGAGTCGTGGCAAACAACCCCCGGCCTTCTTAGCCACCGGGAAGCAAGCAGCCGGCTGTAAACAGCCGGCGCACCAACGACCCGCCTTGTAGTGGCTGCCGCCATGAGGCGCTGGCAGCCAGCAGCCGGCGTAGCCGCGGGCATACTCCGCCCCCACGAAGCGAGCCGGAACGGTCGGTTCCTCCCGTCATCCACCCCGAACTCTCGGCCCGGATCGGACCATGCGTTCCCCGCAGCGAGAACGATGCCCGCAACCACATCGACCAGCTCGCGTAGTCGGCCCTCCTCGAATAGGAGGGCTCGATTGGCCAGGCCTGTTTCGGCCCTCGGATCGGCTTCGAGCCGTTCCCAACTGGCTTCACGCTCCCTCGAGATACCCCGAAGCACAATAGGTCCACCAAGCCCGAAGACTAGCTAATTGACTACACCGCAGTCGGCATCGCTAGGGGCAACAAACGTGTAGTCGTTCGCTATGCTATCCTCATGTTGATTGGCTCGGCCCACACCTGGCTCAACAGCCTGGCGACCGGCAGCATCAACACTTGGACGGACATCGAGGAAGCCTTCGTCCCGAACTTCACCGGCACCTCCAAGCGGCTGGGTCGCCCCCGTGAACTGGCCATGTGCATTTAGGGGTCGAACGAGTCCCTCCGTGACAACCTCACCCGATGGACCAATCTCCGCAACTCCTACGAGGGGTGCATGAGGTGCAAGCCATACAGTACTTCATGGAAGGCTGTCGTGATGGCACCCTCTTCGAGCACAAGCTTTTGTGCTCCGAGCCGGCAATGCTCGCCGAGCTCATGACCAAGGCGGACAAGTATGCCACGACTGAATCCACCATTCGGGTCAAGACGACCCCGCCCGCTAAGGCGACGACAATGCCGGCAGCATCCCGGCCAGCTGCCGACAACCGGCAGCCGTAGAAAAACAAACACAAGAACGACCAACTGGATCCCCGCTACGAGAGCCAGCAGGTCGCCACCATCGAGGAGCAGGAGTCGGCTGCCTGGTCTTCCAGCCAGCGCCAGCGCACTAGGAAGGCTGCCTGGCAGTCGAAGCTCAACATCGAGCAGATGCTCGACCACCCCTGCAAGAACCACTCTGGGGCCAATCCCTCTAAGCACACACTGCAGAAGTGCAGCTTCTCACAATGATTGGCCCGAGGGGACGGCCTCCTAGCTCCCCCCGCACTGCCTGCCTACGCGCCAGGCTTGGCCCCAGTTGCCGCCCCGGCGCCGGCTCCGGCCCAAAACTACGGTTGTCTACATGACCAGTTCCCCAACCAAGACTGTTGCTACATCGTCTTCACTAGTGAAGAGATGAGCAAGCATGCTCAATGCCGGCTCCATCGTGAGGTGAATGCCACCATGTTGGCAACTCCCCAGTTCATGCACTGGTCAGAGAAGCCGGTCACCTGGAGCCGGGAGGATCACCCTACCGTGATGCCGAATCCTGATAGCTACGCCCTGGTCCTCAAACCCACCATCGCCACCGAGAAGCGTACCTGCCGCTTCTCATGGGTGCTGATAGGTGGTGGCAGCAGCATCAACATCCTTTACCTCAACACGATGCGCAAGCTAGGGCTAAAGATAGCAGACCTACAGGCTAGCCGGACGGTCTTCCATGGCATCGTGCTTGGCAAGTCCTGCTCCCCTGTCGGCAAGATCACGCTCGATGTCCTCTTCGGCAAACCCGACCACTTCCGCCGTGAGCCAGTGCTATTCAAGGTCGTGGACCTCGCAAGTCCCTACCATGCGCTGTTGGGCCGGTCGGCCCTCGTCCAGTTCATAGTGGTCCCCCATTACGCTATAAGATGCCGGCCCGCAAGGGAATCATCAACCTCGTGGGAGACTATAAGATGTCGCTCGAGTGCGCTCGAGACGGCAACCAGCTGGCCGAGGCTCTGGAGATCGTCAAGGAAAAGTGGCAGCTCGACTAGCTCGTGGCCCTCTCTGCTAGCCAGCCGGCCGTCTCAACTCCTCCATCGCAGTCCGTCAGCGAGGCCTCCTTCCAGCCGTCAAAGGACACCAAGCAAATCCTGCTCGAACTGGCCAACCCTGCTTAGTGTGTCACCATCGGCTCCTGCCTCGACAGCAAATAGGAAGGCGAGCTCGTCGACATCCTCCTTGAGAATCGGGACTTCTTTGCATGGTCCCCCAAGGACATGTCGGGTGTTCCGAGGAAGTACACCGAGCACAAACTACACGTCCGGCCGGATGTCAAGCCGGTCAAGAAACCCCTATGCCATTTCTTTGAGGAGAAGCGGCGTACTATAGGAGAAGATTTCGCCCGGCTGCTCGCAGCTGGCTTCATCATGGAAGTTTTCCACCTGGACTGGCAGGCTAACCCAGTCCTGGTGCTGAGGAAGAACAAGACCTGGAGCATGTGCATCGACTACACCAGCCTGAACAAGGCGTGCCCTAAGGATCCATTCGCCCTGCCTTGGATCGATCAAGTCATCGACTCCACGGCCGGCTGCGACTTGCTGTCCTTCCTAGACACCTACTCCGGCTACCAGCAGATCCAGCTGGATCCGAAGGACCGGCTTAAGACCTCCTTCATCACGCCCTTCGAAGCCTACAGATATATCACCATGTCCTTCGGCCTAAAGAACGCAGGCGCCACCTTCCAGTGGTGCATGCAGAAGTGTCTCCTGCCTCAAATAGGCAGGAACGTCCACGTTTACGTCGACGACATCGTCCTCAAAGCCAAGAAGCACCTCAGCCTCCTCGACGATCTCCGGGAGACCTTCGCAAACCTGCGCAAGTACAAGATCAAGCTCAACCTGGAGAGGTGTGTCTTCGGCATCCCAGCCGGCCAACTCCTGGGTTTCTTCGTGTCCGCCCGTGGCATCGAAGCTAACCCAAGAAGATGAGCACAATCGAGCACATGCCCAAGCCGACCCGGCTCTATGATGTCTAGAGGTTCACTGGCTGCCTTGCCTCGCTCAGCCGGTTCATCAGACGGCTGGGGGAGAAAGCCTTGCCCCTGTATGGGCTCCTTCGCAAGATGGCTCTGGTTGAGCCGGGTCACAGCGAGAAGCTGAGCATGTTTGATTGTCCCGACGAGGCGGACAAGGCCTTCTGTGGCCTCAAGAAAGCTCTCACCCATGCCGGCTGAGAAGGAGCCCCTGATCGCCTACATCACGGCGACCACTCGCGTCATCAACGTCGTCTTGTTGGTCGAGCGGCCAGAGGAGGGCAAATCCCTGCAGGTCCAGCGCCCCATTTACTACCTCAGCGAGGTCCTTTCCGCTTACAAGAAGAACTACGCCCACTACCAAAAGATGTGCTACGGCATATACTTCGCCGCCAAGAAGGTCAAGCAGTACTTCCAGGAGCACACCATCACCATGGAAAGCACGACCCTGCTCGGCGAGATCATGAGCGGCCGGGACTCCACCGACAGGATCACCAAATAGGTCTTCGCCCTCGCCGACCACAAGATCTAGTACGAACCTTGCACTCCCATCAAGTTGCAGGCGTTGGCCGACTTCCTCATCGATTGGGCGGAGACTGAGTTCGTGCCGCCTCCTCCAGAGTCCACTCATTGGCGCATGCATTTTGACCGCTCACAAATGAGGACCGGCCTGAGTGCTGGCATAGTCCTCTCCTCCTTGAAAGGTGACTAGCTCAAGTATGCCCTCCAAATCCACTTTGCTGCCTCCAACAACATGGTCGAGTATGAGGCCATCGTCCATGGCCTCCGGCTCGCCAAGGAGATCGGCATCAGGCGCATCCTATGCTTCGGCGACTCCGACCTCGTGGTACAGCAGGTCTCTAGCGAATGGGACGCCAGGGACGACAACATGGCCAGCTACCGCTTCCTCGTACAACAGCTCACTGGCTCCTTAGAGGGCTGTGAGTTCCACCACGTCCCACGGGCGGACAATGAGGCGACCGATGCACTGGCAAAGATCGGCTCCACCCAGCAGGCCATCCCAGTCGTCGTGTCCCTCGAGCAGTTTCTCAAGCCGTCGTTCAAGCCTTCCCCAGAATCGGAATCCATCTTCGTGCCGGGAGACGCCGCTGGCCAATCGGCGGCTCTGGCTTCCCCTTTGGCATCTTCACCACCGGCTCCCTCAACCTCGGCCGCCTTGCCGACACCAGTAGAGCCGGCTACATCCGAGGCCGCCGGCTCCAACAATGCGGCTGTCATGATGACAATCGACGAGCCGGCCCCGGAGGCTGGCGAGTCGGCCCACGAAGCTGGCGAGCCGGTCCCGAGGGATGATCATCCAGGCCCGGGGGCTCCCAAGCCGCCCCTCGTCTCGGCTCCCTCATGGGCCCAGCCCATCCTGGCTTTTCTTCTACGCAGCGAGCTCCCCCTAGACGTGGCCATGGCAAGGCAAATTCAGCGCCGGGCTTCGGCCTATAGCATCATCAACAACGAGCTCGTCCATCGCAGCACCACTGACATCTTTCAGCGGTGCGTCGAGCCGGAAAAGGGTCTGGAGATCCTCTTCGACATCCACCAGGGCGAGTGCGGGCACGCCGCCTCCAGGACCCTGGTGGCCAAGGCTGGCCCTAGGTCGCCTCTCCCAAAAATCGACCAAGTAGTGTGAGCTAAGCAAGCCCTCCCACCCTTCCCAGCTACAGATCCGACTCCCGGATGTCTAGCTGGCGGGGCCTCGGGGTGGCAAAACTTAGCACACAACTAGGTCCAGCCGAACCACCGCCTCGCTTCTGCCACTGAACTTACCCAAAAAATGTTCTTGCGGTTCCTAACTTCAGAACCGGCTCCCTTGAGGTGGATGCCCTGACCCAGCTACAGACCGGCTCTCAATTGTTGCGCTGGCGGGCCGAAACCAAAGGGGAAAAGGGACAAAACACATGGAACCAAAGGGGCAAAGGAGGGTAAGGATGAGCATGCACGCGTTATAAGGCAAACACATCAAGCATTCAGAATACAAATTTTAAGATAAAAAATGCCCACGGCCATCACGGTTCATTACATTACACCCCCAGTGGGTGGATTTAAGCCTAACATGCAGGAAGGATAACAAAGCAAAAAAAGACAAGACGCCCAGGGGATCAGGCCACCGGCGCATCGCCAGCCGGCGTGCCCCCAGTCGGCGCATCGTTGGGCGGCTCGACTCCCATCACAGAGGTGGTTGCGGTCTTCAGGATAGCTCCCTTGGCCTTCTTGGCGACCTCCATGGTCCCAACCATCTCACTACTAGAGTCGGTACTCTCGTCGGCAACCTCATCGTCCTCCGGACCTTGGGGGATGCCGAAGGACTCTTCGGCCGCCGGCTCCCCGTCCTCGCCAAGGGCCGGTAGGAGGTCGTCTGGGTTGACGTACGACGCGAGATGGTTGGCGCGGTGGACAAGGACCGGCTCACGGGCCTCCCGCTCCTCGGTCGGCTCGTCCCGCATGGTGGCCAGTCGGTTCAGGTCCATGTCGCGGTACCACAAAGTTATGAATCGGAGCGCCATCTACGTGCCGGCTCGTGCCGCTGACACCTTCCAGACCTCGAGCCGGGCCACGGAGTGCTCTAGCCACAAGGCCACGCGGTTCTCCGTAGCCCCTCATGGCCCGGCCACAAGGCAGCGATGATCTCAATGTTGGCCGTCTTCAGCCGCTCCACGGTCCGCTCAAGGTGGATCAACCGGTTTTCTATGGCGAGCCCAAGCTCTACCATACTCCACGCAGCAGCATCCTCGATGGAGCGCCCGTGCGCCCGGAGATACTCCTGGTGCTCCTCGACGACATGCTCAGCGCGATGTTGGATTTCTGGGAAGCGCCCTGAGGAGGAAGGGAAGAAGAAGGGAAAGGCGAATCAAAAGCAAGAACCAGCAAGGAAAAAGGCAACCGACTGAAAACAAAAAAAGGGCACTCACGTCGATGGAGTCGTCCACCTCGATGGCAAAGTGGACCGACGAATCTTCTCCAACGCCAATGCCACCTATGCATCAGCAAGGGAACCCTTAAGCTCCTCGAGCGTCCTCTCTAGGTGGATCACCTCGCCTTGGAGGGTGGCAGTTCGCTGGGCAGTGTCAGCTACCTCCTTGGCCATCACCTCCCGCGCCACGTCAGCCTTGAGGCGTTCCTGGGCCGCCTCCCCTTTCACCAATAGTGTGGCCAGCTGGTCCTTCTCCTGAGTGACCGCCTGGACGCTTTGCGCCAGCCGGTCCCGCTCAGAGACGTCCCCGGTCCTCTCCGCTAGGAGGGCGGTCAGCTCATCTACAAAGCAAAGCGGGCATCAGCCCCCGACTCCACACCTGCTCCGGCTGCCAGGTAGCCGGCCTGGCTCCCAGGGGCTACGTACCCCCCCACAAGACTTGACGTACCGTGCACCCGCGCCAGCTCCTCCTCCAGCCGGTTGAAGCCATGCTGGCCGTGGTCGTGGATGGAGACCGCCTCCTCAAACAGCTTCTGCCGCTGGGAGTTCCCCTCTTGCCACATGAAGCCAGAGTCAAAAGAATGTCAAGGAGATGCGGCCCGGCTTCCCGTCAGCCGGCCAGCATCTCGAGGGCTACACCCAGTGGGTACGCTTGTGGTACCCACTGAAAAATTTGACAAAGACGACAACGCTTACCTCTGCGCACCACTGGGTGGTGTCGACCGCCTCTACAAATAGGGCTAGCTCCTGGCGGCATCGGTCAAGGAAGCTCCCCAGTTCCCCAAGCGCGGGGACCGGGCCGCCTGCCGGGGGAGCGGCAAGGGTCGGTGCGCGCACCAGTGCCTCCCACTCCCGGAGCACTTCCTGCATGGACCTCCGGATCAGCCGCCGCTGCCGCCTATCCCGGGCTTCGCCATGGTGCTGTCCACCGGGGGAGGATTGATGACGGCGAGGGCCTGGGAATCGGTCCCCACTAGCCCCTCACACGGCGGCAACACTGATTCCTCCTCCTGCCGGCCCAACGCGGTAGCCGTGATGGACGACACCTCCATCTCCATGGCGTGCGCCCTTGGTGTTGCCTCTAACGCCAACTCAAGTGCCACCTCCGGGGCCGCCGGAGCCTTCGGCTCGATGACGGGTGGTGTCATGACCGGCACCTCCGGCTTGGTCACCTTGGGAGCCGCTCCGCAACCGCCGCCCCCGCTTGGGAGACGCAGACGGGGGCGCAGGCGGCTCCATAGCCGCCCCTCACGACTCGCTCGACGAGGGCCTCGATAGATGGGTTGATTCCACCGCTGAGTCCAATGCCCACACGGGTCTGCGGACCTCCTCCACCTCCCGCCGCTCGAAGTCCCAGAATGCGAGTCCTCGCCTCGCATTCCGAACTTTGAGGCTTGCAGCTCTGCGAGCCTCCTCTTCTCCTCCCGCTACGTGGCCGTGTGCTCGCGGGCCAGCCGGCTGGCGGCATCCGTCGGGTCCACTGTCGCCTCCCCTTCGTGGAGCTCGATGGGGTCCCTGTGATGCACAAGGGTCAAACACTCACCAGCTCATGACCCAAAATGGAACACACACAATGGAACACTCACCGTCGGCTGCCGCGCAGCCACCTTCACCCGCTTAGGGACAGGCGGCTCGGCCATCGGCTCCTGAGCCGGCCTCTTCGCTCGGCTGGCGGCTCCGGCTGTCGGGGCTTCAGCCGGCCGCTCCTCACTCCGCCCGCGCTGGCCTGCTGAACTGAGGGGGGCGCGTTCAGGATCATCACATCATCATCATCGACATCGGTCTAGTCCCTGATCGTGGGACCGATAGGGAACTCACTGGCTCTGCTAGGTGCTTCGGCCGCGTCAGACCCTCCGGCTTCACCGGGCCCGCCGGCTCGCGGGTGGGCCGGCTCCTCGACCCCACCCAAGGAGTCAACCCCCTCTTTAGGCGGGCGTCCCCGCTCGTAGTCTTCGGAGTCGGAGTGGTCGCGCTCCGCCTCGAAGATTTGGGGGTGCGGGCCGTCTAGTGTGTTCTCTCGCACGAGAAGTTGCGGTCAGCACGATGAAGTAAGGTCTATTGCCGGCTGCTGGCTGGAAAGAATCAAATGAAAAGAGCCGTCTTGACGAAATGTACCAGGGGGGACGGTTGATGCGGTCATACGGCTCCATGCCGAAAGTCCAGGACGCTAGCGCCAGCTTGAGCATCATGATGGCGTTCACCCATGTCGCCACCTGAGCCGACATCAGGTCGACGGTCCTCAGCCGACAGGCGTTCCGATTGCCGGACATGTCGCAGATCCGGTGCAGCCTCATCTGGAGAGGCAGCACCCGGCGCAAGATGAAGGCCGCCACCAGATCGGAGGCGATCGACCCCTCAGCGCTCTTCAGCAGCGCGAGCCGGTCGAGGTCCACCAGAGCCACTCCGCGTGGGGCGGCTCCCGGCCAGTTCGCTCCGGAGGACTACGCGCTGACAAACGCCGGCTGCCGGATGTCGTCAAGATTCGGGTCGGCATTCTTCACATAGAAGAACGTCCGATGCCACCCCTTGACTTATTCGATTAGGGAGAAGGGCGGGAAGCGCGCGGTGCCATGGCAGCACACCGCCGTGCCCCCGCAGGCATTGCTCTTCAGCGCTTGAGATACAAGCGAGAGTTGAAGAGGTCGAGGAAGGGGAGAACTCCCAAGTACCCCTCGCACAGCGTCACGAAGCCGGCGAGGCAGAGAATGGCATTGGGGCCGAGGTGGTGCGGCTGAAGGTCGAAGGTATCCATCAGCAACCGGAAGAAGTGGCTCACCGGGAGCTTGAAACCGTGGGAGAAGTGCTAGAGGAAGACGACGTGCTCCCCTGCCTACGGCGCTGGCACCACCTCATAGCCCGGCGCACGAGCAACCACACATTCAGCCGGTGGCAGCATGCGTGCATCGCGGAGGTCCGCAATGGCCTCCTCGGGGACAACAGATCCGGCCCAGCTTCCTCCGTGCACGTCGGCCATTACGACGGCAGGACGGTGTGCGGGCGCGTTTGCGAGCTCGGGAGCGGTGTTGCGCGAGGAAGCAGGGGAGACAAAGAGAAAGGCAGCAAGGGGGCAAGAGGGATGCGGGTATCTCCGCCCCCTGCCCTTCGTCCCCTCTTAACGGGGACGCCACGACTAGGGGACGTACGGATTAATTGCGCCCACGCCCCTGGAATCTCCACGCGTAAGTGGGCGTCTCGGGCCATAACTGCCGCTTCGGGGTGCAAAGGATCCTGGCCTGCGCCCCGAGGCCTACTGGGATATGCCCGCGGCCTAGCAGGCTAGGCCCAGGGCGACGTCCCGTCTGCCCGTGTGCGTGCGGCCCACGCCATCATTACCCACCACATGGCGCGCGGCGGGCCGGCCCGGGACCTAGGGCGACACGCCAGAACCCGAGGCGTTGGGTCCAACCGTTGACCCGGCTGGCTTTTCGGCTTCCCGCCGGAGGCGGGCACCGCAAGGGGAAGCCGCCGGCTCCCCTCCGTCAGCTAGACGCGGGCCCCTGCCGGCTTCGGGGACTAATGACAGGGTTATTACCCCTGGGAAGGCCAAAGCAACGGGGTTCTCCCCCCCACTTCAAAGAAAAAGTACGCAACCGGCTGCCCACGGTCGGCTAGAACACAACCGGCATGAGCAACCACCGGCTGGCTCGTAGATGGCTGGTTGAGGTGCTGGCTCGACCCTCGACCGGCTAGGCATGACCGGCTGCCTCCGGGCCGCCTCCTCCGTTGACCCCGGGGCGGACAAGCAACGTCCCGTCCCTCTACACACGGGTACAGCGACACGACGTGACCGCCACGATGAGAGCCATTGTAGCTATAGTGACCGCTGATGCACGGGCGTGCATGGCTACAGTCTGGCCGTCCGGACCGTTGACCTTGGTGACCGCGACCGTGCGGAGAAACAATGCTGGAACGTCTCTGGCCACTTGATTACCTGCCTCGGCATGGCTATAGTGCAGCCGGCCGTGCCGACAAGTTCGGCCGGCTGGCGCTAGACGATGCCTCCCAGGTGGCCCGTGCGATGGCAGGTGGGCGAGGACCAATCATGGAGCCGACTTGCGGGGCCCAGCGGGCTATGCGACCGCGCAGCCGGTGGACCCTACGGGCGACGAGACGGCTCAAGGGTGGGACCCCCTGGTCAGCTGGAGAGGCTGCCAGCGGGGTCCCCCACTTGAAGACCTTAGGGATATTGTAAGCTGGGGGTTGGCCTATAAACCCCCCTGAGCCCCCCATGCAACGGGGACAACAACTCACACACACTCACTCATTCACTCACGGGATACTTCCCACGCTCTCTCCCACTTCGTAGCGGAGGAAGCCGAGCCAGCTTCTCCCTCTTCCTTCTCTAGACGCAGCTCTAGGAGCAACCCTGTAAACACCCCCATCCATCAACCTAGACCAAGCAGGACTAGGGGTATTACCTCCCACGGAGGGTCCTAAACCCGGTTCATCTTGTGTCACCACTGCTATTGCCTAATCCCGCACCCGGAGCCCGTCGGCATCCTCTGGCCCCAACCACCTACGATAAGCCTACCCATGGCATCTGTCATGAGAAAACGACGACAAGGCCGCCCAACGCACCACCGCCCTTCAAAGCGAGGTGACCCGCCTCGAGAGGACGCTCGAGGAGCATAGGGTGGCTCTTGCCAAGGCAGAAGTGACGCTGGTGTCGGAGAAGGACTCATCGCTCCACTTCGTCATCGAGTTGGACGACTCCATTGAGCGTAAGTACCCGTTTTATTTTCGGTCGGCTGCTTTTTCTTGCCAGTTCTTGTCCTTGATTTTCCTTCTTTTCCTTCTTCCCTTTCTTCTTCAAGGCGATTCCTAGAAACCTAGTGCCGTGCCGAGTGTGCTGTCGGGGAGGACCGAGAGTGTCTTCGGGCATGCGGGCGCTCCATCATGGAGGACTCCGCTTGGGAGCTTGGGATGGCCATAGAGTACCGGTTGATCCACCTCGAGAGGAGCATGGAGCGGCGTAAGACGGCCGACAAGGAGGTCATCGCCACCTTGTGGCCGGGCCGTGGAGCTCCAGAGAGCCGCATGGCTTCGTGGCTGGAGCATGCCGTGGCCCAACTCAAGGTCTGGAAGGCGTCGGCGGCATGAGCCGGGGCGTAGGTGGCACTCTGGTTTGTGACCTCGTGGTATCGCGGCGTTAACTTGGACCGGCTGGCCACTATGTGGGACGAACCGGCCGAGGAGCGGGCGGCCCGCGAGCCTATCCTCGTCTGCCGGGCCAACGAGCTCGTGTCGTACGTCGACCCGGACAAGCTCCTACCGACCCTTGGAGAGGACGGTGAGCTGGTAGTCAAGGACTCCTTCGGCAACCCCCATGGTCCGGAGGACGAGGAGGTCGCCGACGAGAGCACTGACTCCAGCACCAAGACGGCTAGGACTGCGGAGGCTACCCCGAAGGCCAAGGAAGCCGACCCGAAGACCGCGACTACCTCCGAGCCGAGAGTCCAGCCGTCTGGCGATGCGCCGGTGGTTTGAGCCCCCGGGTATCTTATCTTGTCTTTTGTTATTTCTCCTGCATGTTAGACTCAAGTCCACCCACTGGGGGTGTATTGTAAAGAACTGTGATGGCCATGGGCCTCTTTTATTTTGATTTTGTGTTATGAATGCTTAATGTGTTTGCCTATCATGCGTGCCTGCTCGTCCTTACCCCTTTTTTGCCCGTTTGGTTCCGTCTGCTCGGCCCCTTTTCCCCTTTGGTTTTTGGCCCCGCAAGCCTGACAGCCGGGATCCAGTATGTAGCTGGGTCGGGGCTTCTGCCTCGAGGGAGCCGGTTCTGAGCTTAGGAACCGCGAGAGTTTTTTGGGGTAGGTTGAGTGGCACAGGCGAGGCGGTAGTCCGGCTAGACCTAGCCGGCAACTCCCTTGCGATCGATTTTTTGTGTGCGCTAAGTTTCGCCGCCCCGAGGCCGTGTTAGACGGACATCTGGGAGCCGGTTTGTAGCTGGGAGGTGGGAGAGGGCTTGCTTAGCTCACACTACTTGGTCGGTTTCAAGAGAGGCCATCTAGGACCGGCCGGAAAGCCCTCGAGCCCGGGAGCCAGGTCCGGGAGTCAGTGAGTGAGGAAAGCTTGGAGGGAAACGAAAAGGGCATGCCCCAAGAGACGGCCTGGGGCACCCATTGCATTCATAAGCCCAAATGGGGAAGGATACATACATACACTGGTTTTTTCAGCAGTAAAACGGCGGACGAGCGCCGCGTTCCACGGGCGCTCGGTCTCCTCGCCGGAGGCGTCTCTTTTGCGCTTCTGCGGCTTCTAGGCGTCTATCAGGTAGTATGCGTCATTGTGCAGCGCCTTGATGACAATGAATGGTCCCTCCCATGGGGAGGACAGTTTGTGCTGTCCGGCTGTCCACTAGATCTGCCTGAGCACAAGGTCTCCTTCGCGGAAGTAGAGCGGCCGAATCTGCTCGCTGTAGTAGTGCCGGACCTTCTGATGATAGATTGTCGTCTGGCTCAATGCCAGTTCGCGGGCTTCTTCGAGTAGGTCGATGTCGTTCTCTCTTGCCTCATTTGCGTCCTTCTCCATGTATAGGGCGACCCGAGGTGAGTCAAACTAGATATTGGTGGGGATGATCTCCTCAGACCCGTACACAAGGAATAAGGGCGTGTAGCCAGTTGATCTATTGGGAGTGGTCCCGAGGCTCCAAAGGACAGTCAGCAACTTGTCGACCCAACAGCCGACTGACCTCACTAGCGGCATTATGAGCCAGGGCTTGATGCCGGACAAGATTAGGCCGTTCACCCCTTCGACTTGGCCGTTTGACTGTGGATGAGCGATGGAGGCCAGGTCGAGCTAGATGCCCTACTTGGAGCGAAAACGCACGAGCGTGCCCTTGACGAATTTTGTGCCGTTGTCGGTGATGATGCTGTAGCGAACCATGATCTCGTTGATGAACAGAAAGGCCGTGGGGCCATCCAATTTCCTGATTGGCCGAGCCTCTATCCACTTGGTAAATTTGTCGACGACCACCAGTAGAGATGTCATGCCGCCTCGTGCGGTTTTGAAGGGTCCCACCATATCCAGCCCCTAGACCGTGAAGGGCCATGAGAGGGGGATGGTCTGGAGGGCTAACGCTGGTAGGTGGCTCCGCATGGTGAAGCGCTGGCAGCCCTCGCACTCGTCGACCAGCTTCTTGGCCGCCTCCAAAGCGGTCAGCCAGTAGAAACCATGGCGGAAGGCCTTGGCCACTAGGTTCCTGGAGGCAGCGTGGTGCCCGCACTCGCCCTAGTGGATGTCGAGGAGGATCTCCTGACCCCTTTCCGACTCGACGCACCGTTGGAAAACGCCAGTGGTGCTGCGATGGACGAGCTCGCGGTTGATGATGCTATAGGCCGAGGCCCGATGCTGAATTTGTCTTGTTGTGGCCTCGTTCGGCGGGAGCTCGCCGCGGAGGAGGAACGCCAGGATGGACTGGGTGCATGAGGGAGCTGAGATGGGGGCCGGCTCGGAATCCCTCGGGCCTGGGTGATCAGTCCCCCGGACCTTCTCGCCAGCCCCCTGTGCCGGCTCATCAACCCCCGGGTTGGGGACTACTGGAGGGGCGTCGACTGCCATCATGACAGCCGCGGCGTTGGAGCCGGCTGTCTCGGATGCAGCCGGCTCCACTGGTGTCGGCAAGGCAGCCGAGATCGATGGGGCGGGCGGCAAGGTCGCCGAGGGAGTAGCCGGAGCCACCGATGGGCCGACAGCGTCAGCCGGCACGAAGATTGACCCTTAGTCCGGGGAGGGCTTGATCGACGGTTTGAGCAGCCACTCGAGGGAGATGCCGGCTGGGATGGCCTACTGAGTGGAGCCAATTTTTGCCAGCGCGTCGGCCGCCTCATTGTGTGGGATGTGGTGGAACACACAGCCCTCAAAGGAGACGGTGAGTTGCTGTACGAGGAAGCGGTAGCTGGCCATGTTGGCTTCCTTGGCGTCCCATTCACCAGAGACATGTTGCACCCTGAGGTCTGAGCTGCTGAAGCATAGGATGCGCTTGATGCCGATCTCCTTGGCGAGCCGGAGGCCATGGACGATGGCCTCATATTCGGCCACGTTGTTGGAGGCGGTGAAGTGGCTCTGGAGGGCGTATTTGAGCTGGTTACCTTTTGGAGAAGAGAGGACTATGACGGCACCCAGGCCAGTCCTCATCTTTGATCCATCGAAATGCATGCGTCAATGTGTGGAGTCTAGGGGAGGTGGCACGAACTCGGTCTCCGCCCAGTCAACGAGGAAATCGACCAATGCCTGTGACGTGATGGCGGTACGCGGCTCGTAACGGATATCGTGGTCGGCGAGGGCGATGACCCATTTGGCGATCTAGCCGGTGGAGTCCCGGCCACTCATGATCTTGCCATGCGGGTCCCTGCTCACCACGGTGATGGTGTGTTCTTGGAAGTACTCCTTGACCTTCTTGGCGGTGAAGTATATGCCACAAGACATCTTCTAGTAGTGGGGGTAGTTTTGCTTGGAGGCGGAGAGGCCCTCGGTGAGGTGGTAGACGGGGCGCTGGACCAGCAGGGATTTTCCCACCTCCGTCCGCTTGACCACCAAGACGACGCTGATGATGCGAGTGGTCGCCACGATGTAGGTGAGCAAGGGCTCCTTCTCAGCCGGTGCGGCCAAGATGGGCGCATGGGTGAGAGCGCTCTTAAGGCTGCGGAAGGCCTCGTGCACCTCGTCGAGCGAATCGAACATGCCCGACTTCTTGGTATGACCCGGCTCGACTAGAGCCATCTTGTGAAGGAGCCCATAGAGGTGCAACGACTTTTCCCCCAGCCAGCTGATAAACCGGCTGAGCGAGGCGAGGCAGCTAGTGAACTTCTGGACGTCGCAGAGCTGGGTAAGCTTGGGCATGCGCTCGATCGCGCTGATCTTCTCTAGGTTAGCTTCGATGTCGCAGGCGGACAAGAAGAAACCCAGGAGCTGGTTGGCTGGGATGCCGAAGACGCACTTCTCCGGGTTGAGGTTGATCTTGTACACGCGCAGATTCGCGAACGTCTCCCGGAGATCATCGAGGAGGCTGAAGTGCTTCTTGGTTTTGATGACGATGTTGTCGACATAGACGTGGACGTTCCTACCTATCTCAGGCACGAGGCACTTCTGCATGCATCGCTGGAAGGTGGCGCATACGTTCTTCAGGCCAAAAGACATGGTGATATAGCAATAGGCCCCGAAGGGCGCGATTAAGGAGTTCTTGAGCCGGTCCTCCAGATCTAGCTTGATCTGGTGGTAGCCGGAGTAAGCGTCCAGAAAGGACAGCAAGTCGTAGCCGACTGTGGAGTCGATGACATGATTGATCCATGGCAGGGCGAACGGGTCCTTCGGGCACGCCTTGTTCAGGCTGGTGTAGTCAATGCACATGCGTCAGGTCTTGTTCTTCTTCAGCACCAGGACTAGGTTGGCCAGCCAGTCCGGGTGGAAAACTTCCATGATGAAGCCGGCTGCGAGCAGCAGGACGATCTCTTCTCCTATAGTACACCGCTTCTCCTCAGAGAAACGGGGTTGGGGTTGCTTGACCAGTTTAGCATCTAGTCGGACATGTAGTTTGTGCTCAGCGAACTTCCTCGGAACACCCAACATGTCCTTGGGGGACCATGCGAAGATGTCCCGATTCTCACAGAGGAAGTCGACGAGCTTTCCTTCCTATTTGATGTCGAGGCGGGAGCCGATGGTGACGCTTTGAGCTGGGTTGGCCGGGTCGAGCGAGATCTGCTAGGCGTCCATGGATGGCTGGAAGGAGGCCTCGCTGACAGACTGCGAGGAAGGAGCTAGCATGGCCGGCTGGCTGGCAGTGAGGGCCACGAGCCGGTGAGCTGTCATTTTTCCTCGGCTATCTCTAGGGCCTCGGCCAACTAGCTGCCGTCTCGAGCGCACTCAAGCGACATTTTGTAGTCACCTGTGATGGTGATGATTCCCTTGGGGCCCGGCATCTTGAGCTTGAGGTAGGCATAATGGGGGACCTCTATGAACTTGTTGAGAGTCGGCCGTCCGAACAATGCGTGGTAGGGACTCGCGAGGTCCACTACCTCAAACAGCACCGGCTCACGGCGGAAGTGGTCGGGGCCGCCAAAGAGGACGTCAAGCTCAATCTTGCCTACAGAAGAGAAGGACTTTCCCGGTACGATGCCGTGGAAAACCATTCTGCTCGCCTAAAGATCTTCTGTTTTCAACCCCAGCTTGTGCATCGTGTCGAGGTAGAGGATGTTGATGCTACTGCCACCATTGATCGGCACCCGTGAGGAGTGGCAGGTGCGCTTCTAGGTGGCGAGGGTAGGATCGAGGACTAGAGCGTAGCTGCCGGGACTCGGCATCACGGCTGGGTGATCTGCCTAGCTCCAGGTGACCGGCTTCTCCGACCAGTGCATGATCTGGGGAGTTGCCAGCATGGTGGCGTTCACCTCATGATGGAGCCGGCATTGAGCGTGTTTCCTCGTCCCTTCATTGGTGAAGATGACGTAGCAACCATGTTGGTTGGGGAATTGGTCATGCAGGCAGCGCGGGAGGAACCGAAAGGCCGTCCCCCCGGGCCAATCATTGTGAGAAGCTGCACTGCTGGAGCGTGAGTGTGGAGGGATTGGCCCCAGAGTGGTTCCTGGAGGGGAGGTCGAGCATCTGCTGGAACGTGAGCTTGGGCTGCCAGGCAGCCTTGCCAGTGCGCTAGGGATGGTGGGATGACTGGGCAACCGGCTCCTGCTCCTCGATGGTGGTGACCTGCCGGCTCCCGTAGTGGGAGTCCGACTGGTCATTCTTGCGCTTTTTGTTCTGCGGCTCTCGGTTGTCGGCAGCCGGTCGGGACACCGCCGGCGTCGACGTTGCCTTGGCGGGTGGGGTCGTCTTGACCCGAATGGCAGAGTCAGCCGTGGCGTACTTGTCCGCCTTGGTCATGAGCTCGGCGAGCGTAGCCGGCTCAGAGCACAGGAGCTTGTGCTTGAGGAGAGTGCCATCACATCAGCCTTCAATGAAGTACTATTTGGCCTGCACCTCATGCACCCCCTCACAGGAGTTGCGGAGCTCGGTCCATCGGGTGAGGTAGGCGCGGAGGGACTCGTCCGGCCCCTGAACACACATGCCTAGTTCACGTGGCGGCCAGGCCGCTTGTACATGCCGGTGAAGTTGCGGACGAAGACCTCTTCAAAGTCTGTCTAGGTGTTGATGCTGCCGGCCGCCAGGCTGTTCAGCAAGGCACGGGCCGAGCCGATCAGCATGAGGGGAGTGTAGTGGACGGCTACGTGCTTGTTCCCCCAGGCGATGCCGACTGCGGTGGTGTAGTCGATCAGCCAGTTTTCGGGTTTGGCGGCCCCGTTGTACTTCGGGGTGTCTCAGGGGAGCATGAAGCCGGTGGGGAATGGCTCGTTGCAGATTCAAGGGCCGAAACATGCTGGGCCAATCGAGCCCTCCTCGTCGAGGAGGGCCGACTGCGTGAGCTGGTCAATGCGAAGGCGGGCGTCAATCTCGCTGTGGGGAACATGTGGTCCGTGCCGAGCCGAGACCTTGGGCGGATAACTGGCAGAACTGATCGTTCCGGATCGCACCGTGGAGGTGGCGTGTGCCCACGGCTGTGCCGGCTGCCGGCAGCCGTTGCCTCGTGGTGGAGGGTGCTGCGAGGCGGGTCGTTGGTGCGCTGGCTGTTTATAGCCGGTTCCTCATTCCCCGACAAATGAGAGGGCCGGGGGTTGCTTGCCTCGACCCGGCGGCCAGAGAGGCGGGGGGAGAAGGAGTGCTGAGCCGGCTGACGGCCAACAGTCCTCGTGCCATCACGCTTGAGCCGGGGGCCCTCGGAGGCGGCACCGCCTGCCACGAGCAGATGTTGCTGCGCATCGGTGGCGTTAATGAGGACCTTGATGTGGCGCTCGCGGGCGGCACATTCTTCTCCCTCCAAGGTAGCCAAATCCTCGTAGGCTACCTTGGCGGCCCGGAGGTTGGCTGCGGCGGTGTCGTAGACGGGCATGTTGCCACCCAAGATTTCAGCGACCACGCGACCGCAGTCGCGCACAACCCCACACGGCCTGGGCTCGGTGCCAGCCGGGGTGAGACCATAGGCGGAGGCGTACTCCCACTGAGCAGCCTCCATGCAGCGTCATGTGGCCATGAGGGCGTTGACGTCCTTGAACAGGATGCAGCGATCCACCTCCAGCTCGGCCATGGTGATGTTAGGGTTTGCCAACGAGGCAATGGGAGTGCTCAGGCCCCGGAGGGCCGCACCGAGCGGGTCGGAGGTGCCGACACGGGCCGCGGCGGTGTCGGCCTCGGCACGTGCACATCCGGAAGAGGTGGAGGAGATGATGGCCATCGCTCCCACACAATCATGGGAGCAGCTGGACTGGGTCGCAGCGAGTGTGCCCATAGCCGTGGGTGGCTCGACGCAGACAAGCACCTTGCTAGGGTACTCATCGGCGACCGGAGCTTTGCCAAGGCTTAGCCTACCAAAGCGCTCGGTGAGCAGGTCGATGTCAAGTGTGAGGTCGACGGAGCTTCCCACAGGGCCTACCGGAGCAAGCCCCACGAGCCCACGGTTTCGCCTGGACGTGCGGCGGTGGGGAATTGCGAGGGGTCCCGCCCGGAGCTTGAATCCGACTGGTACCGCGTACGGCCACACGGTGGGCGCCAACTTTCGTCACTTTGTCACGACAGATGCCATGGATAGGCTTATCGAAGGTGGTTGGGGCCGGAGGATGCCAACGGGCTCCGGGTGCGGGATTAGGCACAAGCGGTGATGACACACGATGTACCCAGGTTCGGGGCCCTCCGTGGGACATAACACCCCTAGTCCTGCTTGGTCTAGTTGATGGATGGGTGCATTTACAAGGTTGCTCCTAGAGCTGTGTCTAGAGGAGGAAGAGAGAGCAGACAACTCACCTTCCTATGCTATGAAGTATGAGTGTGAGGGAAGTGTCCCGAGGGTGTGTGCGTGAGACTTGTCGTCCCCGTTGTATGGGGGGTTCCGGGGGGGGGGGGTTTATAGGCCAACCCCCCGGCTTTTCAATACTCCTAAGGTACAGAATGGGGGGGCCTAGCTGGCAGCCACTCCGACTGGCCAGAGGAGCCCGCCATTTGAGCTGTCTCGTCGCCCATGGGATTCACCGGCTGCATGGTCCCGTCGCCCGCTAGGGCCCACCAGCCGATTCTGTGATTGGGCCCCGCCCACTTGCTAAGGCATGGGTCGCCCGAGTGGCGTCGCCTAGCGGCAGCCGACCGAAGTCTCTGGTACGACCGACTGCACTGTAGCCACACCGGAGCAGGTAATCGAGTGGGCGGGGGTGACAGGGGGATGATCCCGGGGTAGCCTCAAGCTCCCTCTTCCCCCAGCCTTCTGATGCAATCAAAGGGTGGGCCGCCTCCCCCTGCGGTCCGGCTACGCCCTACCAGAAGCGGTCCGCCGACTACGACCCGCTGGTTACGACGTGCCGGCCGGCTGGGGGCGTTGCCGCCTGACCCCCAGCCGGCCGCGCATTGGATCCCGTTGTCAGGGCATGCGTGGCAACAGTGGACCCCATCCCATCGGGGGTCAGTGTCGATATGTCCACAGCGAAGGCGTGAGGGCCTCTGACCTTGGCGGATGGTGACCGGGATTCCAACAGTGCCGGCACGCCTCAACAACTCCATTACCTGCCCCGGCATGGCTACAGCGTGGCCGGCCGTAGCACTGACCCGGCCAGCCGCCGCAAGACGACGCCACAAGGGGTGGCCCGTGCCGTGACGTGACTGGCGTCGGGACCCGCCACGTTGGCCCCGCCGGTTCCTGATAGGACCCTTCATCCGGTGGGACCTACCAGCGACAGGACCCCACAACCGGCGGCCTCCGCAGCCGGCTAGAGAGGCCGCCGGCTGGGGCCCCCATTTGACCTCCTATTTGTATTGTAATCCAGAGGGTTGGCCTATAAAAACCCCCGGGCCTGCCCCATGCAAGGGGTCGGTCGGCAGATCTCCCAGCTCTCTTCACATCCACTCCACACACACGCACGTAGGAAGGCAGAAGAGCAGGCTAGCTCCTTCTTCCTCCACGATCCATACAGCTCAAGGAGCACCATTGTTTTCCGACCATTGTCTCAACTAGACCAAGCAGGACTAGGGGTGTTACCTCCCACGGAGAGCCCCAAACCTGGGTACATCGTGTATCCGCCACCGCTTGTGCCTAATCCCGCTCCTAGAGCCCACCGGCGTCCTTCGGCCCCTCTCGATAAGCCTACCTATAGCATCTGCCGTTACGAAACCACGACAGTTGGCGCCAACCGTGGGGCCGTCCGGAGTCACGCTCCAGGCGGGACCCTTCACCACTTCCCCCGATCGCCTCGCGTCCGGGCAGAACTGCGTGCTCGTGGGGCTTGCTCCGGCGGTCCTTGCGGACAACGCGGCCGGCATCTCTAACGAGTGCCTCGACCGCGAGCTCGCGCTCGATGTCGCCATGCTCGCTAGGTAGTTCAGCAAGCCGAGCCTCGCCGAAGAACCGGAGGCCGACGACTACCCTAGTTGGGTGTTCGACTGCACCGACCCTCCCTCGTCCGTGGGCGCGCTCACCACGGGCGAGACCATTGGCCCCCACATCCATGTGGGAGTGATGGTCACCGTCTCCTCCACCACTTTGGGCCGTGTGCGGGTGGCCGAGGCCGACGTAGCCGCCTCTCCTGCCGGCACGTCCGACCCACTAGCCGCCACCCTCTGGGGTTTGGGCACTCCTAAAGCTATGACGGCAGACCCGGCCACCGCCAGAGCCGAGCTGGAGGCGGCCCGTCACCTACTGTTCGAAGACGCCAGCGCCCTCGTTGCCGAGCGGTGCCGGATGGAGGCCGCACAGCGGGAATACAACTCCGCATACGGTCTCACCCCGGCTGGCCCCGAGCCCAGCCAGCGTGGTGCTGTGCAAGAGCGCGACCGTGTGGTCGCAGAAATCCTCGGCGGCCGTTTCCCCATCTACGACACCCCCGCGGCCAACCTGCGCGCCACCCAGGTTGCCTACAAGGATTTGGCAACCTTGGAGGGCGAGGAGCGGGCCGCACGCGAGCGGCTCATCAAGGACCTCATCGACACCGCCAACGCGCAACAGGTCCTCCTCACCCCTGATGGGCCGTCTCCGAGTTTCCCCGTCCTGAGGGCGAGGACGCTGGGGCTGCTGACCACTGGCCGGCTCAGCACTCCAGTACCCCTCGTCCCTCTGGCTGGAACGCCCGGGGGAGCAACGTTCCGTGCCCCCCATCACGAGGAAACAAGCAGCCGGCTGTGAACAGTCGGTGCAGCAACAACCCGGCTGGCAGCAACCGCCGTGACGAGGCGCCGGCGGGCGGCGGCCGGCGCACCCGCGGGCATACGCCGCCTCCGCAGTCCATCCCGCCGGCCGTCCGTCCTAAGCTTGCCGCCCGGCTCGGACCCCGCGTCCCCCACAGGGACAACAACGCCCGGCTCCGTCTTGACCGGCTAGCGTAGTCGGCTCTCCTCGAGGAGGAGGGGTCGATTGGCCCAGCCTGCTTCGGTCCGCGGATCCGCAACGAGCCCTTTCCGCCCGGCTTCACTCTCCCTCGTGACACTCCGAAGTATACCGGGGCCGCCAAGCCGGAGGACTGGCTGATCGTCTACACCACCGCCGTCGGCATCGCCAGGGGGAACAAGCGCTTAGCCGTCCGCTACGCCCCCCTCATGCTAATCGGCTCAGCCCGCACCTCGCTGAATAGCCTGGCTGCCGGCAGCGTCAACACCTGGACGGACTTTGAGGAGGCCTTCGTCCGCAACTTCACCGGCACCTATAAATGGCCTGGCCATGTGCGTCCAGGGGCCAGAAGAGCCCCTCCGCGACTACCTCACATGCTGGACCGAGCTTCGCAACTCCTGCGAAGGAGTACACGAGGTACAGGCCATCCAGTACTTCATCGAAGGCTGGTGCGATGGCACCTCCCTCAAGCACAAGCTCTTGTGCTCCGGGCCAACCTCCCTGGCGGACCTGATGTCCAAAGCGGACAAATATGCCACAGCCGATTCCTCAATGAGGATGAGGGCTAAGGCACCAGCCAAGCCGGCTACGCCCCCCGCCGCGCCACGGGTGGCGGCCGACAACCGGCAGCAGCAGAATGGCAAGCGCAAGAACGATCATCCCGACTCCCGCTACGGGAGCCGGCAGGTCGCTTCCATCGAGGAGGAGCAGCCGGCTAGCCAGACCTCCAGTCAGCGCCAGCGCACGGGCAAGGCCGCCTGGCAGCCCAAGCTGACTTTTGAGCAAATGCTTGACCTCCCCTGCAAAAACCACTCCGGTGCTAATCTGGCCACGCACACACTCTGGCAGTGCAACTTCTCACAGCGATTGGCCCGGGGGGACGGCCACCCGGCTCCCCCCGCGCAGCCAGCCCGCACTCCAGCACCAGCCCCGGCTCGGGCTCTGGCTCGGGGCGACGGCCGGCTGCACGACAGGTTCCCCAAACATGACGACTGCTACGTCGTCTTCACCAACGAAGAGACGGACAAGCACGCCTAGCGCCGGCTCCACCGCGAGGTGAATGCTACCATGCCCGCGACTCCCCAGTTCATGCATTAGTCCGAGAAGCCGGTCACCTGGAGCCGGGCGGACCACCCGGACGTGATGCCGAACCCTGGCAGTTACGCCCTCGTCCTCGATCCTACCATCGCCTTCGAGAAACGCTCGTGCCACTTCTCGCGGGTGTTGATCGATGGAGGCAGCTGCATCAACATCCTCTACCTTGACACCCCGCTCAAGCTGGGGCTCAAGGTGGACGACCTGAAAAAAAGTCGAATCGTCTTCCACGGCATCGTGCCGGGAAATTCCTGCACCCCTGTCGGCAAGATCAAGCTCGATGTCATCTTCGGCAATGCCAGTCATTTCCGCCGCGAGCCGGTCTTGTTCGAGGTAGTGGACCTCGACAGTCCCTACCATGCGTTGCTGGGCCGAACTTCTCTCGTCAACTTCATGGTGATCCCCCACTACGCCTACCTCAAGCTTAAGATGCCATGTCCCAAGGGCATCATCACCGTCGCCGACAAATACCAGATGTCAATGGCGTGCATGCGAGACGGCAGCCGGCTGGCCGAGGCCCTAGAAATAGCCGAGGAGAAGCGGCAGCTCGACCGGTTGGTGGCCCTTGCCTTTGCCCCGCCGGCCATGTCGGCGCCTCCGTCCCACTCGGTCGGCGAAGCCTCGTTCTAGCTGTCCAAGGACACCAGGCAGGTGCCACACGATCCGGCCAACCCCACCCAGTGCGTGACCATCGGCTCCTGCCTCGACAGCAAATAGGAGAGCGAGCTCGTCGACTTCCTCCGTGAGAATCGGGACATCTTCGCGTGGTCCCCCAAGGACATGCCAGGTGTTCCGAGGAAGTTCGCCAAGCACAAACTACATGTACGGCCAGATGCGAAGCCGGTCAAGCAACCCTTGTGCCGTTTCTCCGAGGAGAAGCGGCGCACTATAGGAGAAGAGATCGCCCGGCTGCTCGCAGCCGACTTCATTATGGAGGTATTCCACCCGGACTGGCTGGCCAACCAAGTCCAAGTGCTGAAGAAAAACAAAACCTGGCGCATGTGTATCGACTACACAAGCCTGAACAAGGCGTGCCCCAAGAACCCGTTTGCGCTGCCGCGGATTGATCAAGTCATCGACTCCACGGCCGGCAGCGATCTGCTGTCTTTCCTGGACGCCTACTCTGGCTACCACCAGATAAAGCTAGACCCGGCCGACCGGCTCAAGACCTACTTCATCACCCCCTTCGGGGCCTACTGCTACATCACCATGTCCTTCGGCCTGAAGAATCAAGGCGCTACCTTCTAGCGTTGCATGCAGAAGTGCCTCCTACCTCAGATAGGCAGGAGTGTCCATGTCTACATGGACGACAACGTTGTCAAATCCAAGAAGCATTTCAGCCTCCTCGATGACCTCCGGGAGACGTTCGCTAACTTATATGAATACAAGATCAAGCTCAACCCGGAGAAGTGTGTTTTCGGCGTCCCAGACGGCCAGCTCCTGGGTTTCTTCGTATCTGCCCGCGGCATCGAAGCTAAGCCTGAGAAGATACGGGCGATTAAGTGCATGCCCAAGCTGCTCCGCCTCCGCGATGTCCAGAAGTTCACCGGCTACCTTGCCTCCCTCAACCGATTCATCAGCCGGCTGGGCGAGAAGGGCTTGCCCCTCTACGGGCTCCTACGCAATTCGGCCCTGGTTGAGCAGGGTCGAGACCTCTCGAAGAAGTCGGCCTTGTTCGACTGGTCCGACGAGGTAGACGCGGCGTTCCACGGCCTCAAGTGGGCTCTTACCAGCGTGCCCATCTTGGCCGTGCCGGCTGACAAGGAGCCTTTTCTCGCCTACATTGCGATGACCACACGCGTCATTAGCGTCGTCCTGGTGGTTGAGTGGCTGGAGGAAGGCAAGGCGCTGCGGACACAGTGTCCTGTCTACTACCTCGGTGAGGTCCTCTCCGCCTCCAAGCAAAACTACCCCCACTACCAGAAGATGTGCTATGGCGTATACTTTGCTGCCCAGAAGCTCAAGCAGTACTTCCAGGAGCAAGCCATCACCGTCATGAGCATAGTGCCGCTAGGTGAAATCATGGACGGCCTGGACGCCACTGGCCGGATCACCAAATGGGCCATCGCCCTGGCCGACTATGAAATACGGTACGAGCCGCGCACCGCCATCAAATTCGAGGTAATGGCCGACTTCCTCATCGACTGGGCCGAAACCCAGTTCGTGCCGCCTCTGCCAGACTCACGCATTGGCGCATGCACTTTGACGGCTCAAAGATGAGAGCCGGCATCATCTTGTCTTCTCACAGAGGAGACCAGCTCCGCTACGCCCTCCAGATCCACTTCGTCGCCTCTAACAATGTGGCGAAATACGAGACCCTCGTCCACGGCCTTCGGCTCGCCAAGGAGATCGGCATCCAGCGCATCATTTGCTTCGGTGACTCCGACCTCGTGGTGCAACAGGTCTCTGGCGAATGGGACGCTAGGGACGCCAACATGGCCAGCTATCGCTTCCTCGTCCAGCAGCTCACCGGCTCCTTCGATGGCTGCGAATTCCACCACATCCCCCATGCGGACAATGAGGCGGCCGACACGCTGGCCAAGATCGGCTCCACCCGGCAGGCCATCCCAGCCGGCCTCTCCCTCGAGCGAATGATGAAGCCTTCGATCAAGCCTTCTCCCGAGTCGGAGTCCATCTTCGTACTGGCAAACGCGGCCGGCACCATGGAACCGGCTGCCCAACCGACCCCGCCGGCTGTAGCAGCTTTGCCGGCACCATCACCACCAGCCGCCGGTCCGGCGCCGTCCGCCATGACAATTGAGCCGGCGATGTCTAGGCATGATGGCACCGGTCTTGTCGCCGTCATGATGACGGCCAGCGCTCCCACCGCCGCCTTGCTCCCGGGGGCTGGCGAGCCGGTCCCGGGGACTTGCAAGCCGGTCCCGGGGGCTGGGTCGGCCCCTGTCTCGGCTCCCTCATGGGCCTAGCCCATCCTGGCGTTCCTCCCGTGCGGCGAGCTCCCATCCGATGAGGCCAATTCAAGGTGAATTCAGCGCCGGGCGCCGGCCTACAGCATCATCAACCACAAGTTGGTTCATCGCAGCACCACCGTCATCTTCCAACGCTACGTCGATCCGGAGAAAGGGCAAGAAATCCTCCTCGGCATCCACCAGGGCGAGTGCGGGCATCATGCCGCCTCCAGGTCTTTGGTGGCCAAAGCATTCCTCCATGGTTTCTACTGGCCGATTGCTCTGGAGGCGGCCAAGGAACTGGTTGACAAGTGCGAGGGCTGCCAGCGCTTCAGCACGCAGAGCCATCTTCTGGTTAGTGCTCTCCAGACCATACCCTTTTGTGGCCCTTCGCCATCTGGGGTCTGGACATGGTGGGACCCTTCAAGACCGCACGAGGCGACATGACACATTTGCTGGTAGCCGTCGACAAGTTCACCAAGTGGATCGAGGCCCGGCCAATGAAGAAACTGGACGGCCCCACGACCGTCCGGTTCATTGAAGACATCACGGTACGCTACGGCGTCCCCCACAGCATCATCACTGACAACGGCATGAAATTCGCCAAGGGCGCTAGCACGTTTCTGCTCGAGGCGGGGCATCGGGCTTGACCTGGCGTCCGTCGCCCACCCGCAGTCAAACGGCCAGGTTGAGGGGGCGAACGGCCTGCTCCTGTCTGGCATCAAGCCCCGGCTCGTGACACCACTGGTCCGGTCGGCCGGCTGTTGGGTCGAGGAGCTGCCGGCTGTCCATTGGAGCCGCCGGACCACACCCAACTGGTCGACCAGCTACACTCCATTCTTTCTCGTTTACGGGTCCGAGGCGGTCATCCCCACTGACATCGAGTTCGATTCGCCTCGGGTCACCCTATACACCGAGAAGGATGCGGGGGAGGCAAGGGAAGACGGCGTCAACGTCCTTGAGGAGGCCCGCGAGCTGGCCTTGAGCCGGACGGCCATCTACCAGCAGAAGCTCCGGCATTACCACAACAAGTGGATCCGGCCGCTCTCCTTCCACGAAGGAGACTTGGTGCTCAGGCGGATCCAGCGAACCACCGGCCAGCACGTCCTCCCCATGGGAGGGCCCGTTCATTGTTAGTCGGGCGCTGCACAACAACACGTACTATCGAATAGACGCCCAGAAGCCGCAGAAGCGCAAGAGAGACGCCTCCGGCGAGGAGACGAAGCGCCCGTGGAATGCGGCGCTCCTGCGTCCATTTTATTGCTCAAAACCATTGTATGTATCCTTCCCCTTTTGGACTTATGAATGCAATGGGGGCCCCAAGCCGGCTCTTGGGGCATGTCCCTTTTCGATTCCTCCAAAGATTTCCCGTTACTTAAAGGCACGTCAACCAGGTCCGGCTCCCGGGCCCGGGGGCTCGCCCGACTCCCCGCCGAGGCGGACAAAGAATGTGAGCAAGCCACCCTTCGCCTCCCCTCCCTAACCAGCTCTAGTCCGGCTCCCGGCTGTCTGGCTGAAGGGACCATGGGGTACTAAGGAACTTCTCACACAAAGGTTGGCCAACGCGCGCGGCACCCGGACCGGCCCAGCCGAGCTATGTTAATCCTAGCAACCGGCCTTTGCCGGCTCAACCTAGCCCTAGCCGGTTACTCTAAGAGCCCGTTGGTTTTCCCCAAGGGTGAAGCCCCGCCCCTGTCCTAGACCGGCTCCCGGCTGGCCGGTAGGTGGGGCGGAAGTCGGAAGGAAACCTAGCACACAAACACAAGTTAAAAGGAAAAAGGCGAAAGAAGAGCCGGCACGCATGTTCTTTTTTAAGAGCAAATGGCATAAGTCATAACAATAAAAGGCCCACGGCCACGAGTTCATTACATATACACCCCTAGTGGGTGGAATTCTAGTCTAAAGCAAAAATGCAGGAAAGAAAGTCCTAAGTGATGGCAACTTCGGGCCGTCCCTCCTCTGGTGCTGACGCCTCTGGAGCCGGCGGTGCTGGCACCTCTGAGGCCGGTACCTCTGGGGTGGCCGAGGTAGAAGCATCCAGAACCGGCTCGGACTCGGCATATTCGTCGGTGTCGGACTCTTCGTCGGCCGTCTCGGCGGTGCTCCCCTCCGGGTCGTCCATGGCTTGCCCGTACCGGTCCTTCGAGACCACCATGTCGTCTGCCCTGCGCTCCGGGACGTACTCGTCCCACGTGGTGAAGGACGCAAGGTCGCTCGCCCTCACCAGCATCTCGTCGGCCACTGCCTCCAACTCCACGTCGGCGCCGGTATGCTGAACCGTGAGCAAACCCAAGTCCAGCTCAGGGTACCACGACTTGCCAATGCAGAGCGCCATGCCCGCGCCGGCACGTGCCGCGGAGGCCCTCCAGGCGTTCACCGGCGCGGTCCCGAACTCTAGCCACCTCGATAGCCGGTTCATGGAGCCTGGCTCCGCCGCGCTGGGCCAAAGCGTGCGGACCAGCGCCATGCCGGCCGCTTGGAGCCGCCTAAGGGCGCGGACCACCTCCGACAGACGCACCTCGGCGGCGATCCCCACCTCGTCCAGGGTCCAGGGGCAAGCGGCTAGATAGCCTCTCCTCACGCCCGCCGGGCCTCATGGTCGCCCTCCACGGCCGCCTCCGCGACCTCCCGCGTGCCGGGGAAAAGCCCTAAGAAGAAGACGAGGGATAAGCGGGGAGGCAAGCCAGAAAACCCAGAAGGAAGGTGCGAGAAGAACAAGGCGACACAAGCTTACTGTGCAACATCTGATCCACCTCGTTCCCTTGCTCCTGCAGCTGCACCTCCCTCGCCGACCACTCTTGGCACCGGCGCTCGTGCTCATCCCGGGCCGCCTGCACGTCCTTCGCCGCCTTGGCTAGTGCGGCATCCTTGGCCTCCAGCTTCTCGCGGAGAGCCTTCTCTCGCTCCTCCGCCACCCGGAGAAGGGATGCCCCTTGGTCCGCCAATGCTTGGCGGTGGGCCGCCTCGCGGCCCACCCGCTCCGCCTTCACCTGGTCTGCCTCCTCACAGAGTCAGTCGCGCTCTGTCGTTAGGAGTTCCCGATCCTCGTAAAGGCGCACCACCTAGCGCCAGAGGTAGACCGTCTCGGCGTGGGTAGCTGCATGAGAAGAAGCCGCTATTGTCAGCAGCCGACCTGATTCCCAGCGGCTACACCCAGTGGGTGCGCTTGTGCGCTCCTACTGAAAGATCGCAAGACGCTAAGATCGCAAGAGCACATACCTCGCAAGTCCGCGGACACGACGGCGAGCCGGTTCACAGCTCCTCGGTACAACCCCAGCAGGGTGTTGTACGCGGCCACCCGGCGGTCATGCGCTGCCTGCAAAACAATAAGAGTGCACAGCTTTAGGCTCGACCTACCTGCGCCCCAGCCGGCTCGAGCCTCGGGGGCTACACCCAGTGGGTGCGCTGGTGCGTCCCCACTGGAAAAGACGGAATAACGCAAATCAAGAGAAGGAAAGAAGAAACTCACCGCGATCGCCTGCTCTAGGCTCACCAGCCGGTCATTGGCGGCCCGAGCGTCTTGCGTTGCCTGGGCACAGCAAGCGGCAAACGCTTCGACAAAGGCGGCCACCACTGCCCCGAGGGCGCTCGACGGTCCGCCAGGGGCCGGTCTCTCGGCCGCCGCCCAGGTCTGCTGCGGCTAGCCTCCGTCTGCAGGTCCTCCCTTGTTGGAGACCGCGATGGGACCAGCCCCTCCTGTCGTCGTCATGTCGGGGGCCGCTGTCGACGCGCTTGCGGTGGCCATTTCCCGGCCATCGCGGCCCCCACCTCCGCCACTCCGCCGCCGGCAACTCCGGGCCGACTCGCCTTCGGTTTCGGCACCTCCGGAACCGGCGCCTCCGAGGCCGGCATGTCCGGTGCCGGCACTTCCGGGGCCGGTACCTCCGCCCCTGGCGGCACGTCGCCTGCCACCAGCTGGGCGGCGTTGCGGTCCATGTCCGCCTCTTCCTCCGCGGCCTTCACGCTCGCCTCTGCCCTTCGCCCGGAGCCGTGGTGGCCCTTCGACCTCTTCTCCCGGCCGTGGGGGAAAGGCTCCCACGCTCCGCCAGCGGCCTCCCCGCTGGGTCCTCGGAGGAGGGGGAACGGCTCCCATGCTCCGCCAGCGGCCTCCCCGCTGGTTCCTCGGAGGAGGGGGAATGGCTCCCACGCTCTGCCAGCGGCCTCCCCGCTGGTTCCTCGGAGGAGGGGGAACGGCTCCCACGCTCCGCCAATGGCCTCCCCGCTGGTTCCTCGGAGGAGGGGGAACGGCTCCCATGCTTCGCCAGTGGCCTCCCTCCTGGCTTCCCCTCGCCTCTTCGCTGCTTCCTCCCTTGGGCGGAGCTCCTCGACACGCCGCTCCCGCTCGGCCGCCTCGATGTTGTGCCACGCCTGGCGCTCCCTCTCCTTGGCAGCCGTCGGCGGCGCCACCCTCTCAGTCCCGCCACCCGAGGTCCTCCCCAGGGCGCGTACCTCCCTGGTCACGACGAAGTAAGGGACCAGGGGCAAGGCAAAACGGACCAAGGTGGAGGAGGAGATGGACTTACCCAACAACGATGGGGACCGCCCTCCTCATGGGTTGTGACAGCCCAGGTGTTGTCCCTACCTTATTTGGCATGTAACCCCATGTATGAACCTTGTGTCATGAGCTATGAGATGTTTTCCAACTTGGCATTCATGTGTGGTTTGCATTCATGCATTATTTCATCATGCATTCTTTTCATTCTTCTTGACATGATTGTTTTCATGTTTCTTGGTGTGATGTGTGTGAGGTGTTTGTGTGTGGTTGGAGTCATGTGTGCACTCCTCCTTCTCCCGCTCTTTTCTTCATCACTTAAACCTCACCTTAATGCCTTCTTTTCTTTCTTTTTCTCATCAGATTTAAGTTGCCGTTTTAATTGGTTAAAAATGTTCAAGAGGTAGCCCTGGTCATGTTATTAATTTAGGGTGTTGCTTTTGTTATTTGGGGTTATTTGTATTTGTGATTTAAATTCAAAGGGGCTGGTATTTTCATTAATATTAAATTTACTTGTTTCATAAAGCAACTTAATATTTTTAATAAAAGGTGCACATTATTTCCTCCTCGAAAGTATTTTGTTTTGCTCTAAAACCTTTCTAAATGCTCTCGGAATTTACGTTGGGATGGCTGGTTTTAGAAATGGAAAAAAACATTTTGCTTTTCTTCTGTTTTATTTGAGAGTGAGTGAGAGAGAGGATAGTGGGCCGCGACCCAGCCCAGATGAGCAGAACGGCCACCTACCCCTTCTCCCACCTCCGTCAGGCAGATCGTGCAGTGCGAGAGAGAGCAGAGCGCGCGAGAGTGAACGTCATCGCCGTCAGGGTCACGAACGTCGAGGGCCGCCCCCTTTTTAAAGCGCGGAGTCCTAGGGTTTTCTTCCTCCTCCATCGCGCCACCACTCTTCCCTTTCTTCCTCCTCCTTCCTCTTCCTCTGGCTTCTTCTTCTTCTCGGGTTCAGAGAGGTGAGGAGTTCAGAGAGTGCAGAGGAGCTGGTGCTCGCCACCGTCGTCGTCTTCGGGAGGGGTGTCCTCCGCGTCCAAGGTGATGTGGCGGACGTGGAGCGTCCCGTTCCCGGGGTTAAAGCGCTGCAGGAGGCTCCAGGGGCTCCTTCTTCTTCCTCCTCGCCGCCGGAGCATCACTGGGTCTTCTCCCTATTCGCACGGACATCTCCGCCTCTCCTTCCCCTTCGTCGCCGTCGCTCGTGCCCCTGTGTCTCCAAGAAGCCCTCGATGAGCAGCCCGTCCCCGCTGTCCCCTCTTCTCGTCGTAATTCGTAGAAGCGCCGCTGTTGGCATCGTTGCCGCCGCTCGAAAGGTCCGAGCTTGAGCTCGCCTCCGGTCACCCTCATCGCGAGATGAGACGAGGGATGGATTCCCCGTAGTGCCCCCTTTCGATTCCGCCCGTTTGCGCCGTCGGAGACCCTTGTTGTGGACGGAATTGCTGCCGCCGTTCTCTGCCGTCGGCGCCTGCTTTTCTTTAGTTTCGTCAGTAAACGCTAGTGTGTGTGTGGATAAGCATGCCGACCCCTCCTCTGTTAAGCATCGGCAGTGCAGCGCAGTGGTAGCACCAGGGGAGATCGACCAGGAGGACTCGGGTTCGATCCCGAGCCCCTCCCCTTTCTTTTTGTTGTGTGTTTTCTTTTTCTTTCTTTCGTTTTTCTTTCTCTCTTGCTTGTATGTGTGTGTGTGCACATGTTTGAGTGTATGTGTGGTGTTTCTTTTTTCTGTTGTGTGTGTAGGTAGTGTAGTGCATATGTGTGTATGCACATATATAGTGTGTAGGGTGTGTGTGTGTGTGTGCTTAGTGCATACATACCCATGTGAGTGTGTGTCAGTGAGTTTTGGCATGTGCACATATGTGGTGTATGTGACTTGTGTTTGTGTGTGTATCTTCTACATGCACTCACTTGTGTAGGTGTGTGTATGAATTGATATGTGAGTGTGTGTATGTGCATGTGGATGCATATGCATATAAGGGTGCAAGTGAATGTGTGTGCTTTTACAAACATACATGTGCATGTGAGATCTAGTTGTGCAAGTGTGTGTAGGGTGTAGGTGTGTGTATGTGTATGTGGGCATACATGTATGAAAGTGCATGTGTGCCTATATACACACATGCTTGTGTGTGGTGTGCTTGTTTGTTTGGTGTGTAGATGTAATGAGAGGTGTGTGTATGTTAGACTTACCCACACACAAGTGCATGAGTAGCTCCATGTGTAGGTGTTCTCACTTATGTGCATAATAAGCGTAGTTTCTCTTCTAGTTTGTTTCATCCTTGCTGTTGATGCTATGCCATGATATCATGTTCCTTAGTTGCTATTTAACCATTTCCAACTAGTATAAATAGAGTACAGGCCATTTTGGGCCATTTTCATTCATGTGCATAAGTGACTTAAGTCACCCATGACTTAATGGGTCAAATTTCGACCTAGCTTTTCTCCCTCTTGCTCCAAGGAATTATATGGGTATGAGTAATGAATTTGGGGTAGAATCAACCCATGAATGCCTCTTTGAAGTCAGATTTGACTTTGGGGCAACTTCACAAAACTGCATTTTTATGTTGTGATCCCCTTTTGTCCATTTAATATGAATTATTCTATGCATGGTTTTAAGTTCTTGCCAACATGAGATTGCTAGTTAAGGTTGCTTGGAATATCCTAGTATTTTTGTTATTTATGCTAAGTCACCAGGTCAGTGGCTACCTTTCTGTTAAGTTGCTATGATGATGTTGTTTCCTGCCAACCTGAAATATGCATGTCTGGGGAATCTGTTGTTATTGTTATGCCATGAAGAGTGGGTTGTATCTAGTGATATGTTTGGAATTTGCTCATGCTCAGTGTAAGTTATTTGTAGTAGTTATATTCATATACTATCCTGTTAAATTTCATGCCAATAGGAGCTTTCTAGCATATTTAACTACTGCTGTAAACTTGCTACTTTATAATCTCATATCCCAGAAAACTGTTTCATCATGCCAACTTGATTGCTTCTTGCTTATTGATGCGTGGCTCCTTTTATGGTGGTGTAATTGGATGAATTGATGTGTATGTTGATTAGATTCTTTCCATATCTTGTTTGTGGATGTAGGCTTCCTGTAGCTCAAGTTGTGATCTGTAGAAGTTGATATGTTGCTGTTTCGTGGCAGATTTGGTGTTTTATTGTTTTGTGACTTGTGGGAGATATGCTCCATGGAATCGATTGATTCTTGAGTCTATTGTGATTGATTTTTCATCACCTGTCTAGTGGCTGCCTTGGAATGCCAAGAATTAGCCCATGGCTTGGTGGTCTTATGATTTTGCCTCTGTACCTTGTCGTGAGCGTATCGTGAGAACCATAACTCCGTTTCTTGTGTTCTTTATATGCATTTCTATCGAGTTTGCATGCCGCATTCATATTTTCCATGTTCATGCATGTCTAAATAACTTAACATGAGGTTCTGTCCAGATTCATTAATAAACAACTTTGCACGTGAAACATGACTAGTTTTGGGTTGCCATGTTAGAATTCTTCATAAATGATCATGCATCATTTTGATTGTGCATTGCACCTTGGTTGGATGTTTATTGTTGTTGTTTCTCTTGGGTAGACGCGAGTGTTGTTACTGAGTACGAGGACCCAGGAGAGTACCACTACGAGGATCCCGCTACTTGTTTCACTGAAGAACTAACAGGCAAGATGATCGTACCCGGATCTCGATACTATTTTTGCTTGCTAGTTTCTCACTCTTATCGTTACAGTTGCGCTATCTACCACTTGATATCAGCCCCCATGTTGCCATGACAGCCTCTAATCTCCACCTCCTAGCAAACCTTTGATTGGCTAAGTTACCGCTGCTCAGCCCCTCTTATAGCGTTCTTAGTTGTAGGTGCATGTTGTTCCATGTGATAACATGGATTTAGATATCACAATATTCTATTATTTAATTTAATGCACATATATATATTGGTATTGGTGGAAGGCTTGGCATTTTGCTAAGTGATTTGTTTCGCTGTTACCGCCATTAGTTCCTGGTTACCGGTGTTATGTTTTCCATAGTTTGCGCTCCTAACATGCTCGGGGTTGTTATGGGGACCCCCTTGTTTATTCAGTTGACATTAAAACTTGTCTGGCAAGACCCAACATTGGTACTACTTTTTCTTCACAACTTAATAAAATTGCATAGGGTCTTGCAAGCCCGTGGATAATTTAATCAACCCCCGGGCCAGTGCTCCTCATGAGTGTTGGTCCAAACTAGAGTCGTGTGCGGGGCCAACCCGGGGAAACTCGGGAGATTTCTATCAGGCCACTGTACACTGCGCTCATCCGGTCGTGTCCTGAGAACGAGATACACGGCTCTTATCGGGTTCGTCGACACGTCGGGCGGTCTTGCTGGATTTGTTTTACCTTTATCGAATGTCTTGCGTGTGGAGTCTGAGTTTCTTCGGGTTTACTTAAGGTGTTGGAATTCCTTTGGAAATACCTATGATGAGCACGAGATCTGCGGTCGAGGCATTCCCACGGAGTGTGGTTAATTTTGTAATGGATTAGTTGGAGCACCCCTGTAGGGTTAAATCTTTCGGAAAGCCGTGCCCGCGGTTATGTGGCAACTTGGATATTTGTTTAACACCCAGTTATAGTAAACTTAAAGTAAGCTCTAATTAAAATACACAAATTGTGTGAGTAACCGTGATTGTCTCTGCTCGTGAACATGATCCGAGAGAGAACACAGTGGGCTTATGATTGACGTAAGTAGGTGTTCAGGATCTCATAGAGATTATGATAGATTCGATTGTTCTTCGTAGACCACTCATATTTATTACTTGTTGCATAAGCTAGCCACCATATATGCTTAGTGTTGTTGCAAACTAAACACTTACCCCATCCCAACCTTTAAGCTTGAATAGTCTAGGTACCCGAGCACTTGATAGCTGAGTCCTCTATGGCTCGCAGTTTACTACAACACTCCAGGGACAGGTTCAGATGAGTACATGCAGGATGATCCTACCCAGCTCTAGTGGGAGTATGACGAGGAAAGAGGCAGGATGTATGTGATGTATCCGGATGAGTAGAGGACCTCGTCGTGATCTTTTGGGCAGCGAGATAGTTTCATTTGCATCTGTTTATCGTTAGATTTCGTTAGTAGCTGGACCCTGTTTTCATCTTGATGATTGAACTCATAGTGGAATTGTAATTTAGCATGTGGCGAGTGTAAGCCAACTTGTATACTCATCTCTTCTGTAATGTATGATGCAATTTTACTATACTTGCTAACGGCAAGATGCACCTCTATCCCTTGCGAGGTCCTCGTGTCTTAAAATGGATAGGCGTGCATCTTGGGCGTGACATGGGTCCCGCCTAGGCGCCCTTTTGCTTCTTGCCCCCGCCTCCATAGCTGTCGTCCGGCTGCGCGGTCGCCGCACGCTTGGGCGACGGATTGGTGGCGTCCGGCCTTTTCCCCTTGTCATCCGCGACCGGGCCTCCCCGGCTGGTTCCGCCGCTGGCTCGAGGTTGGCGCCTCCACGGCGCCATGATCTCGTCCTCCGAAGCCCCAGGCTTCTCTGGAGCCTCAGCAACACGCGTCTGGGGAGGAGACTCACCCGTCGATTCGGCCTCTTCGGCCCCCTCCGTCTCCGTCTCCGCGTCGCCGGCTCCGGATACTCCGGCTCGCTCGGAGTCAGCCGGCTCCACGTCGTCGGGTTCCTCGACCTCCTCGGGGTCCGACTCTGCCGTGTCGGGGGCCGGCTCCCCGTAGTTCTGCAGCAACGGGAAAAGCTGTGGGCGGGCCCGGTGGCATGCTGTTGGGGTACTGCCTCTGAAAGAAGCTGGAGGGGGAGGCGGCTCCGGCTCTATGGGGTTTTCCCCCATTGCCATTCGCCCTCTGCCATCTTTGCCGTCGAGTTGGCGTTCACCCTCCTCGCCATGTAGGTCGGTTTCATCTCCTTGGTGGAGAGCTGGCAGGGGTCATGGCGTCCCCCCATCTGGCAGATGAGGTGTGGCCGGCACTGCAGCGGCTGCACCCGGCACGCCACCATCGCCGCCAGTAGATCTGTGGCCTTCAGCCCCTACGACCCGGTCAACACAAGCAGGCGCTCGCAGAGCCGGTCCGCCATCTCGGGCGCCAGAGGCGCAACCGCCTGCCGGTTCGGCATCACGGTCGGCGGGTGGTTGGCGAATTCGAGGAGGTTGACGTAGTCCTCTTCCGACATCACGTTCTTCACGTAGAAGAACCCCCCTTCCAGCGCTTCACCGACTCGTGCAGCGGGAGTTTCGGGAAGCCGGTCCCCTTGCAGATATGGATCAGGGCGCCTCCGCAGGTGGTCATCACCATCTGTTTCGTCACCGGATCCTTCTTCATCTGTCGCTTGGGGAAGAAGAGCCGGCACTAGAGGTCAAGCCTCGGTGCAACCCCCCAAGTACCCCTCGCAAAGGGTGACGAACGCCGCCAGCTGCAAGACGGCGTTAGGGGTGAGGTGGTGCGGCTGAAGGCTGAACCGCCTCAGGAACCGGCGGAAGAAGGAGCTCGCCGGCAGCCCGAGCCCGCGGAGGAAGTGATCGGCAAAGACAACCACCTCGCCCTCCCGCGGTACCGGGGAGTTCTCTGGCCCGGCTGGGCGTGCCTCCAAGTACTCCTCCGTCGGGAGCCTCCGGCGGTGGCGGAGGTGCTCGATGAAGGTTTCATCCACGTCGCTGTCGTCCCATGCGCCCTTACCCACCATGGTCTCCGAGGGGGTGTGCGTTCGCGGCGACGGGCACGGGTGCTCGGCGGCGGCCCGGGCTCTCTTCGGTGGCGGACGGCGGTGCAGCCTGCCCACGTGCTCTAGCCTCCTGATCTCTCTCTCTCTCTCGTGGCAGGGGGAGGAAGGCGACGACGACGATGCGACGATAGTGGGGGAGCGAATGGGTCTTTCTGCCTCCCCCCTCTTGACATTTAAACCCTGCGCGGATAATCGTGGGGGCCGGATTCATTGCACACGACCCCCGCGATTCCCATGGCGTGCGGGGCGGATATCGTGGCGCACGGGAACGCCAACCGTTCACCCCGCGTCGTAAAGGATCCCCGTGCGCGGGCCGAGGTTGCGGTCGCGGAGGGCCCTGCCCGGCCGACCGATCTTTTCCGCCGCGTGGCGCGTCTCCTCTACCCGGAGGGGAACCCGAGGCGACACGTGAAGCGTCGGCCGGCTGTGTAGCCGGCCGTCGCTTTCCGGCTTCGCTCGACTCTCAAGGCTGCCCGTGGCGCAAGAATGATCTTCAAGCCGGCGAGGACCACCACGGCTCGTCGGCGGGTCCTCCTCGGCTTCGGGGACTACTGACGGGGGGATGACCCCGGGGTAGCCTCAAGCGCCCTCTTTCCCCAGCCTTCTGACACAATCAAAGGGCGGACCGCCTCCCCCTGCGGTCTGGCTACGCCCTGCTAGAAGCGGACCACCGGCTACGCCCCGCCGGTTACGACGTGCCGGCCGGCTGGGGGCGTTGCCGCCTGGCCCCACAGCCGGCCGCGCATTGGATATCGTCGTCAGGGCATGCGTGGCAACAGTGGCCACCATCCCATCGGGGGTTAGCGCCGATATGGCCACAGCGAAGGCGTTAGGGCCTCTAACCCTGGCAGATGGTGACCGGGCTTCAAACAGTGCCGGCACGCCCCAACCGCTCCATTACCTACCCCGGCATGGCTATAGGGTGGCTGGCCGTACCGCTGACCCTGGCCGGCCGCCGCAAGACGATGCCACAAGGGGCGGCCCGTGTCGTGACGTGACTGGCGTCGGGACCCGCCGTGCGGGCCCCGCCGGTTCCTGACGGGACCTTCAGCCGGCGGGACCTACCGGCGACAGGACCCCACAACCAGCGGCCCCCGCAGCCGGCCAGAAAGGCTGCCGGCTGGGGCCCCCATTTGACCTTCTATTTGTATGGTAATCTGTGGGGTTGGCCTATAAAACCCCCCGGGCCTCCCCATGCAAGGGGCCGGTCGGCAAATCTCCCACTCTCTTCACATCCACTCCACATACACGCACGTAGGAAGGTAGAAGAGCAGGCTAGCTCCTTCTTCCTCCACGATCCATACAGCTCAAGGAGCGCCATTGTAATCCGACCATTGTCTCAACTAGACCAAGTAGGACTAGGGGTGTTACCTCCCACGGACGGCCCCGAACCTGGGTACATCGTGTGTCCGCCACCGCTTGTGCCTAATCCCGCTCCCGGAGGTCGGCGGCGTCCTTCGGCCCCTCTCGATAAGCCTACCTATGGCATCTGCCGTGACGAAACCACGACAGGGGGCTCGCCGGCACTGTTGCCCTGCCCGGTCGTGGTCACCGAGGTCAGTGGCTCGAATGGCCGAACTATAGCCACGCACGTCCATGCGTTAGCGGCCACTGTGGCTACACCGGCGCCCGTCGTGGGCGTCCCATCGTGTTGCCGTACTTTCGCGCAGAGGTATGGGATGGAAGCTTGTCCGTCCGAGGGTCAACGGTGGTTGCGGCTTGAAGGCAGCCGGCCGCGCCTAGCCGGTCGGGGGCCCGGCCAGCTCCTCAACCAATCGGCCTCAATCTAGCCGGCCACGCGTCTGCAGGCTGCGTGCCAGCCGGCCACAAGGAGATGACCACGTGTTAATATTTGTAATGGGGGAGAGAACCCCTCTACTTTGGCCTACCCAGGGGTAATAACCCCGTCACCACTCGTCAGAGTTAACAGTCAGAGGCATTGACCCAGCGGTAACATCCGTTGTAACCTGTTATGAGGGTTTCGGGCAAGGGAGTGGGGAAAAGTGAGCAAAAGTTAAGAACTTGGGGACGAATGAGTACAACTAAGGAACCAGGGGCAAAAAAATAAAAATCCCTTTTATTAATTATTTAGAAACATCATACAAAGTAATACATTAGTAAGCCTGAAGTCACCATCTAGAGAACACATGTTGCTACGTCATTCCCGTTGATGGAGGTGTGCCAAAAGTCCGAGCCAAATACAAAATAGACATCGCATCATAGCCTAACATCTAAATCCGGATGCCTTAGCCCAACCACATATCAGGACTGGGTCACCCACCAGATCAATGCACTCTCATAGGCTTCCACCACCATCTTCCTCCGATCCATCTTCACTGGAGGAACTAACGCATCGACCATGCCTGGCGTGCCATCAACACCTACACGATGCAGATAAGGCCACCATCTTGCATGTATCCATCCACACGCGTCCAACACCGAACCTCCGCAGTGCCATCTGCAAGCACTACTAGAATCTCCATTAATGTTGATTTTCAAGGAAACTCGGAAGAGCACTGTCAGTGCACGAGTACAGGGGTACCCAATGCCCCTGACTTATGCACATGCGGTAGAAGCAAAGGACCCTGCCAGCAAACAAGACAAGACTCCGACAAGCTGAACACAACAGCTTGGGCCTGGGCTGCGGCACACCTAGAATGCCCATGACGCTTGCCGAGACCAAGAAGCACTCGCTTCGTAGTAGACCCGGCAGGACATCCCCCGGAAGGCATGAGCTAGCTACCACCACTTCACCGCATTGCTACGCCTGTCAATTATCGTTGCGGTGTCGAGCCCTCAAGAAGCTAACCAGCTCTCGGTAAGCATGTGGCGACACGACCGAAGAGAAGTTATGCTCAGTCGACACCCACCCTACAACATGTCAAGTTCTTAAGCAATGACCTTCCAAGTGGTTGCCAGAGCTTGCCAGGGATGCACCCCCAAGCGCCACCTAGGCAAGTAATCATGGTATTTTGTCCTAAATGCCAGAGTTAGGTATGATAGCTCTTCTTAGCTCTCTAATCAATAGATAATGTCTCTTTTGCCATTGTGGTGACCCCTTGCACTATAAAAGGAGGCCCAAGGCAACGTTGCCCAAGGTTGGCAACTCTAACCCCCAAACACTTGTACTAACGCAGTCATTCCTTACCCGGCAGCAGTCCTTGCCGGGCTAGGTGCCATGTGTCCTTCGTGTTCCCCCAATCAATCCACCAAAAGGCAGGAGTAGTGTTTTTGCTTAGCAATGGCCAAAACCTGGGTAAAATGCATGTGTCCTGATTGTCGCATCATCTCGTGATCTCCGTTCTTCGCGCAATGTGACCCCCCCACCCCCACCCCCCACCGAACCATAAGGGATTCCTGATCCCTTAGCTGATCGTGAGCATCCGTTCCCCGATATCTTTGGTGCGCCAGGTAGGGGGCGTGCATCATTTGCGCGAACCCGAGTTCGTGAATGACGAGTCGATCTTCATCGTCATCTTCTTTGACAATGGCGCCGAAGAAGAAGCCCAGCGAGACTGCGCATCCTTCCACTTCGAAGGCTCCCTCGCACACGGTCGTTCGCGCCGTAAGAATCTAGCATGGAACACATCACATCACATTGCGGCCTCACACATGGTTATCTCCATGGCTGCCGCCTTACATGCGTTCGGACCGTTTGCGTCTTTTGGCTCACGTATATGAATATGTCGCTTGCATTCAAATGTCAAAGAACCCAGGTCAAAATGACTAGTCACAGAACCCAAGTGGCACATCCGTACAACGACAGTCATACGTAACCCAACAATGCAGGTGTCAAACATCAGCGTCTGTAGACGAGTCATAAAAAGCTACAAGGACTCCATTATGCCATGGGACATAAATGCCATCACTCCACGTAGATGAGTCATAGCAGGCTACAGGGACTCCATTACACTACGAGATGTTTCCCCGAAGGGACAGACACAACATCAAAGAAGGATACATGCCGGTTAATCAAGGTGTCTGGAGCAGTAGCAAGCTACCAAGGCTTGGTGGAAGCACAAATAGTCCTTTCCCCATAAATAGTACTACTAAAGGAAGACAACTAGGTGTCGAATCCCACACATACCAATGCATTTCAAACATGGACACATTATGTATGATATGCGTAAATCCAACATAACTCTATGACTTTGTCGGATTTCGGGCTCCGCAAAACCATAAAGGTTCAAACACATGAGCGTGTACGAAGGTTACCTGCATCCTCGCCCAACCTAGCTTGCTACTCGGTGGTTAGTACGGCGAACTCGTACGACAACAAGGAACAAGATGAACACGGCAGTTTATCTAGGTTCGAGCCACTTGAAGTGTAATACCCTACTTTTGCTTTGGTGGATTGCCTCTCGGGGAGGTGTGGTGGGTGAACTAGTATAGTGGACTCAAGCCTCGTGAGGACGCTCAAGTGATGTTCTTGGCTCTCTCCTTGTGGTGGTTCATCGAGAGGCTAAGTGTTGGGTCGAAACGGATCGGATCGGATCCCCTCTATGGTGTGGCCTAGCCTCTATATATAGTGGTGGCCCGGGTCCTCTTCCCTTATCACAATGGAGGGAAGGGATCCCACAACGGACAATTTTGAAAGGGGACAGGAGTGCATCCGCGCCCTGTCCAAAGGCGGTCTTCGCCTGCAAAGTGGTTGTTGATGATGGAGTGGTCGGCTCGGCGATGAGATCCGTCCTACGGGGCTCGTGGTTATGGTCTTGTTGCACTAGAATGAAACATTTGAGCGGCTCTTTGGTAACCCATGTACATCCTTGCTCCCTTTGCACGAAAGGGGAAACTACATCGCCTGGCACGCTGGCGCCTGTCTGTCCTTCCTTGTGTCACCTTTGACTCCTGAGACCGGATTTTGCATAGAGATCTCTACCGCTCAGGAGGGCGCCTGAGGAGGGCCATCTTTGCTGGTCTTGGTGTTGTCCTTCCTCGTGAGCACATGGTCCTCACGAGGGCATTGTCTTGAGTAGATCCACGCCAGGCCACGCCTGGCTGACAAAGTGGGCCATGTCCTGGGCCGCATGCAGGACTGGGTACCCCCCGTTCCCAAAACGCCGACAATAGCCCCCGGGCCCAAGGAGAGCTCGAGCTGGCTTCGGGCGAAGCCTTGCAGACGGCACGAAGCGCACAGGCCCCAAATGCCTGAGGGGGCACGCGTCGTGCGGCTGACATTGGGCGTCCTCGTGGCCACCACCCGAATTGACAAAAGCCTGACTTCTAGCACCGAGCCATTACTTCATTCCTCTTCCGCGTGCTTGCTCTTGCTTCTAGATCCCGGCCTTAGGTGAGACCTCTCCAGATCCGGCATTGCTCGATCCTTCTTTCGTATGGCTTCAGCCGGAAAGTTGAAGCTAGAGGCCCAGAGTTCAGCCTCCGCTCCCTTCTCGTTGGCGCTCTCCGAGTCTACCATTGCCAAGGATGGCGACCTAGCCCTGGTGCTCCTGTCAACAGAGGACGAGACCAACGAGCACGGGCAAACCTTGATATGGGGAGGCTCCTCAGAGAGGCGGCCCTCGTCCAGGTCAGCCTATCCCTTCGTCCCCCATCGCGTCTTCGCTAGGCTCGTCCCGCCTTTCTCCGAGTTCTTCACCTCCATCCGTGATCACTACGGTATCCATGCCCTTCACCTTCAACCCAACACCATCCTGCTCTTATCCGTCTTCGCCTTTTACTGCGAGGCTTTTGTGGGCATGAAGCCTTCGGTGGCCCTCTTCCAGCATTTCTTTAGCTTGCGCATGCACGATGGAGCTCAACAATCGGCATGCGTCTCCTTCGTCGCGGTCCAGAGCGGTAACACGCTCTTGAAGGCCGGGAATAAGGTGGAGAACTTCCGGCACTGCTGGGTCTTCATGGATCCTTGGAGTCCCATGTTGGGGAACGTTTCATGGGAAACAAAAAATTTCCTATGCACACGCAAGGTCTATCCATGGTGATAAGAATCTATGAGAGGGAGAGTGGATCTACATACCCTTGTAGATCGCTAAGCGGGAAGCGTTAAGAAACGCGGTTGGTGTAGTCAAACGTCTTCGCAATCCAAATCGCCGAGCATCCTGCGATCTCATCACGATCTTTCATGCGATGCAATCATGATCTTTCTCGCGAACTCATCAAGATCCGTCCCGCGATCTCATCACGATCCGTCTTGCGATCTTGATCACGGTCCTTCCGATGTAGCGCCGAATGGACGGCACCTCCGCGTTCAGCACACGTATAGCTTGATGATGATCTCTGCCTTGTTGATCCAGCAAGAGGGAGCAGAGAGGTAGAACAGTTCGGCAGTGTGATGGCGCTCCGGCGATAGTGGTGGAGCTATTCTGGCAGGGCTTCGCCTAAGCACTGCAGAAATGTGATCTAGAAGAGAAACTATGTACTAGAGGAACGGGTAGCACGTGGCTGAAAATCTAGTGCCAAAAAACCCTAAAACCTCTAGTATATATAGGAGTAAGAGAGGAGGAGGCTTGGCTCCCAAGGATCCAGCCCTTGGGTCAGCCGAACCAAGGAGGGGAGGAGGATTCCTCCTCCAATCCTAGTAGGACTAGGACTCCTCCTTTTTTTTTTGCCTTTTTGCCTTTTTCCACCTTTTTCTCTTTGGGATTTTCTTCCCAGCCGCATGCGCCTTGTGTGGGACTTCCACCAGCCCACTAAGGGCTGGCATTCACTATCCAACAGCCCATGTAGCCTCTTGGGTCGAAATACCCCTCCCGATGGTCTCCCGGTACAATACTGGCACTCCTGGTAGTTTACCGATGAGCTCGAAACTTTTGCGGCGAAAAAAATAGGACTTCCTATAAATCAATCTCTACCTCCGGACCATTACGGAGCTCCTCGTGACGTCTGGATCTCATCCAAGACTCCGTACAACCTTCGGTCACCACCATACATAACTCTATACTACCGAAATGTCACCAACCTTAAGTGTGCAGACCCTGCGGGTTCGAGAACTATGTAGACATGACCGAGACACCTCTACGGTCAATAACCAATAGCGGGACCTGGATGCCCATATTGGTTCCTACATATTCTACGAAGATCTTTATCGGTCGAACCTCTATGTCAAGGATTCATTTAATCCCGTATGATGTTCCCTTTGTTCTTCGATATGTTACTTGCCCGAGATTCGATCGTCGGTATCTCCATACCTAGTTCAACCTCGTTACCGGCAAGTCCCTTTACTCATTACATAATACAAGATCTCGTGACTAACACTTAGTCACATTGGTTGCAAGGCTTATTGTGATGTTGTATTACCGAGTGGGCCCTGAGATATCTCTCCGTCACACGGAGTGACAAATCCCAGTCTTGATCCATGCCAACTCAACATACACCCTCAGAGATACCTGTAGAGCACCTTTATAGTCACCCGGTTACGTTGCGACGTTTGATACACACAAGGCACTCCTCCGATGTCAATGAGTTGCATGATCTCATGGTCATAGGAACATATACTTGGCATGCAAAAAACAGTAGCAATAAACTGACACGATCATATGCTACATTTGTAGTTGGGGTCTTGTCCATCACACCATTCTCCTAATGATGTGATCCCGTTATAAAATGACATCTCATGTCCATGGCTAGGAAACCTTAACCTTCTTTGATCATCGAGCTAGTCTATTAGAGGCATACTAGGGACATGGTTTTGTCTATGTATCCACACATGCATCTAAGTCTCCGATCAATACAATTATAGCATGGATAATAAACGATTATCATGAACAAGGAAATATGATAAAAACTAATTTATTATTGCCTCTAGGGCATATTTACAATAGTGTCCCACTTGCAATAGAGTGAATAATCTAGTTCACATCACCATGTGATCCGCATTGATATGAATTTAACACCCAATGAGTTCTGGGGCTCGATCATGCTTTGCATGTGAGAGAGGTCTTATAGTCAAAGGGTCTGCGACATTCAGGTCCACGTGTACTTTGCAAATCTCTATGTCAAACCGTAAACACTGCTACCACAATCCACTTGGTACTATTCCAAATGGATGCTCCACTATACGTATTCAGATTGCTACTACAAGTCATCCGGATTGGTGTTAAAGCTTGCATCGACGTAAATCCTTACAACGAACTCTTTATCACCTCCATAACCGAGAAACATCTCCTTAGTCTTTTAGTTACTAAGGATAATCTTGACCGCTGTCCAGTGATCCACTCCTGGATCACTTTTGTACCCCTTGACAGACTCTTGGCAAGGCACACACCAGGTACGGTATACAACATGGCATAATATAGAGCCTATGGCTAAGTCATAGGGGACGATGTTCGTCCTTTCTCTTTCTTCTGCCGTTGTCGAGCTTTGAGTCTCACTCAACTTTACACCTTACAAATCAGGCGAGAACTCTTTCTTTGACTAATCCATTTTGAACTCTTTCAAAATCTTGTCAAGGAATGTACTCATTGAAAGTCTCATCAAGCATCTTGATCTATCTCTATAGATCTTGATGTTCAAACTTTGTATCTTTTGGCATCAATGTTATGAACATGTGTATTACTACGATCAAGATTCAACAAACCATTCTCACTGGGTGCATGACCATTGAAGGTATTATTCATCTAAACAGAATAACCATTATTCTCTAACTTAAATGAATAACCGTGTTGCAATAAACACAATCTAATCACGTTCATGCTCAACACAAAACACCAAATAACATTTATTTAGGTTCGTCACTAATCCCAAAGGTAGAGAGAGCGTGCGATGTTGATCACATCAACCTTGTAAACATTTCCAACACACATCGTCACCTCACCCTTAGCTAGTTCTCAGTTTATTCCGTAGCTTTTATTTCGAGTTACTAACATTTAGCAACCGAACCAGTATCCAATACCCAAGTGCTACTAGGAGTACTCGCAAGGTACACATCATTAACACGTATATCAAATATACTTCTGTCGACGTTGCCAGCCTTCTTATCTACCAAGTATCTAGGGTTGTTCCGCTTCAGCGACCACTCTCCTCATAATCGAAGCACTTAGTCTCGGGTTTGGGTTCAACTTTGGGTTGCTTCACTGGAGCAGTAACTGACTTGCTATCCATGAAATTCCCTCCTTGCTCCTACCCTTCTCGAAACTAGTGGTTTGACTAACCATCAACACTTGACGCTACTTCTTGATTTCTAGCTTCGCGGTGTCAAACATCGCGAACAACTCAGGGATCATTATTTCTATCCCTGGCATTTTATAGTTCATCACCAAGTTCTAGTAGCTTAGTGACAGTGACTTGCAGAACTACATCAATCACTATCTTATCTGGAAGATCTACTCCCACTCGATTAAGCCATTGTAGCACCCAGACAATCTGAGCACATGCTCAACGATTGATCTATTCTCTTTCATATTACAGACAAAGAATCTTTTTGGACATCTCATATCTCACAACACGGGCATGAGCCTGAGATCCTAATTTCAACTCTTAGAACATCTCATATGTTCCGTGACATTCAAAACGTTTCGAAGCCTCAATTCTAAGCCGTAATGCATGACGCACTAAGTCGTAATGCATGACACACTAAACTATCAAGTATTCATCAGAACGTGCCTGTCAAATGTTCACAACATCTACAAACGACGCTAGAGGGGTTGGCGCACCGAGCGGTGCATTAAGGACATAAGTCTTCTATGCAGCAATGAGGACAATCCTCAGATTATGGACCAGTCCGCAATATTGCTACCATCATCTTTCAACTCTATTTCTCTAGGAACATATAAAAATTCATGGGAGCTATAGCGTGAGCTAGTTATCTACAACATAATTTTGCAAAGACACTACTGACTATGTTCATGATAATGAGTTCAATTAATCATATTACTTAAGAACACCCACTCAAATTGACAGCCCTTCCAGTCATTCGAGTGATACATGATCCAAATTCACCAACTCAAGTCCGATCATCATGTGAGTTGAGGTGGTTTCAATGGTGAACATCATCATGTTGATCATATCTACTATATGACTCATGTTCGACCTTTTGATCTCTTGTGTTCCGAGGCCATGTCTGTACATGCTAGGCTCGTTTAGTTTAACCCGAGTGTTCTGCATGTGCAACACTGGCTTGCACCCGTTGTATGTGAACGTAGAGTCTATCACACCCAATCATCACGTGGTGTCTCAACACGACAAACTTTCGCAATGGTGCACACTTGGGGAGAACACAATTTATCTTGAAATTAAGTGAGAGATCACCTTATAATGCAACCGTCATCCTAAGAAAAACAAGGTGCATAAAAGGATTAACATCACATGCAAATCATAAGTGACATGAAATGGCCATGAACGTGTGCTTTTGATCTCCATCTAGAAAGCACCGACATGATCTCCATCGTCACCGTCACGACACCATCATCTCCATCATCTTGATCTCCATCAACGTGTCGCCATCAGGGTTGTCGTGCCAAACATGCTTCTACTACTATTGCTACCGTTTAGCGATAAAGTAAAGCATTACATAGCGCTTAATGATTTACACCCAGGTCATACAATAATTAAAGACAACCCTATGGCTCTAGCCGGTTTCCGTACTCATCGACATGCAAGTCGTGATAATCTATACATCACATGATCATCTCATACATCGCATATATGACATCATGTAATTGGCCATATCACATCACAACATAACCTGCAAAAACAAGTTAGATGTCCTCTAATTGTTGTTGCACGTTTTACGTGGCTGCTAAGGGTATCTAGCAAGAACAATTCTCACCTACGCAAAAACCACAACGGTGATACATAAGTTGATTTTCAACCTTGTCAAGGACCGCCTTTGTCGAATCCGATCCAACTAAAGTAGGAGAAACAGACACCCGCCAGCCATCTTTGTGCAACGAGGTTACACATCAGTCGATGGAACTGGTCTCTCGTAAGCGTATGAGTAAGGTTGGTCCGGGCTGCTTCATCCCACAATAATGCTGAACCAAAACACGACCAAGGGAGGAAGCGATCTAAGCATCAACGCCCACAAACTCTTTGTGTTCTACTCGAGATCTCATCTACACATAGACCTAGATTTGATACCACTGTTGGGGAACGTTGCATGGGAAACAAAAAAATTCCTACACACACGCAAGATCTATCTAGGGTGATGAGCATTTACGAGAGGGAGAGTGGATCTACATACCCTCATAGATCGCTAAACGGGAAGCGTTACGAAACACGGTTGGTGTAGTCGAACGTCTTCGCGATCCAAATTGCCGAGGGTCCCGCGATCTCATCACGATCCATCTCGCGATACAATCACGAATCATCCCGCGAACTCATCATGATACGTCCCACGATCTCATCACGATCTGTCTCGCGATCTTGATCACGGTCCTTTCGATCTAGCGCCAAACGGATGACACCTCCGCGTTCAGCACACATATAGCTTGATGATGATCTCCGCCTTCTTGATCCAGCAAGAGGGTGCGGAGAGGTAGAAGAGTTCTAGGGCAGCATGATGGTGCTCCGGCGATGGTGGTGGAGCTATTCCGGCAGGGCTTTGCCTAAGCACTGCAGAAATCCGATCTAGAGGAGAAACTATGTACTAGAGGAACGGGTGGCACGTGGCTGAAACTCTAGTGCCCAAAAACCCTAAAACCTCTAGTATATATAGGAGGAAGAGAGGAGGAGGCTTGGCTCCCAAGGAGCCAGCCCTTGGGTCAGCCGAACCAAGGAGGAGAGGAGGATTCCTCCTCCTATCCTAGTAGGACTAGGACTCCTCCTTATTTTTGCCTTTTTGCCTTTTTCCACCTTTTTTCTCTTTGGGCTTTTCTTCCCAGACGCATGGGCCTTCTGTGCGACTTCTACCAGCCCACTAAGGGATGGTATTCACTCTCCCACAGCCCATGTAGCCTCTTCGGTCGAAATACCCCTCCCGATGGTCTCCCGGTACAATGCCGACACTCCTCGTACTTTACCGATGAGCTCGAAACTTTTTCGGCGACCAAAATAGGACTTCCTACATATCAATCTTTACCTTAGGACCATTCCGGAGCTCCTCGTGACATCCGGGATCTCATCCGGGACTCCGAACAACCTCCAGTCACCAGCATACATAACTCTATACTACCGAAACATCACCAAACCTTAAGTGTGCAGACCCTGCGGGTTCGAGAACTATGTAGACATGACCGAGACACCTCTACGGTCAATAACCAATAGTGTGACCTGGATGCCCATATTGGTTCCTACATAGTCTACGAAGATCTTTATCGGTAGAACCTCTTTGGTCAAGGATTCAGTTAATCTCGTATGATGTTCCCTTTGTTCTTCGTATGTTACTTGCCCGAGATTCGATCGTCGGTATCTCCATACCTAGTTCCACCTCGTTACCGGAAAGTCTCTTTACTCGTTTCGTAATACAATATCCTATGACTAACACTTAGTCACGTTGCTTGCGAGGCTTATTGTGATGTTGTATTGCCGAGTGGGCCCTGAGATACCTCTCCATCACACAGAGTAACAAATCCCAGTCATGATCCATGCGAACTCAATAGACACCCTTGGAGATAGCTGTAGAGCACCTTTATAGTCACCCAGTTACGTTGCGACATTTGATACACACAAGGTATTCCTCTCCGGTGTCAGTGAGTTGCATGATCTCATGGTTATAGGAACATATACTTGACATGCAGAAAACAGTAGCAATAAACTAACACAAGCATATGCTACGTTTGTAGTTTGGGTCATGTCCATCACACCATTCTCCTAATGATCTGATCCTGTTATCAAATGACATCTCATGTCCATGGCTAGGAAACCTTAACCATCTTTGATCAACGAGCTAGTCTATTAGAGGCATACTAGGGACATGGTTTTGTCTATGTATCCACACATGCATCTATGTCTCCGATCAATACAATTATAGCATGGATAACAAACGATTATCATGAACAAGGAAATATGATAATAACTAATTTATTATTGCCTCTAGGGCATATTTTCAACATCCCAACCCCTGCTTGGAGCTGCCGAAGGTGCTGTCAGAGAAGACCTCTGCATGGACCTCCACGAAGCTTTCTGACCCCCGGGCCAAGCTCGTTCAGGAGCGGATTTCCTGTGACATCAACGCCAGGAAGCTGACTAGGGGGATGATAGTGAAGGAGTTCCTAATAGAGTGCCTGGCGCCCCTCCAGTACCACTGTAGGCCCCTGTGGGACTAACAGGGCAGCGATGACAGCCTTAGGCTTCGGTCCGCGCACATAACCCCTGAAGAATTGAGTAGGGCTATGGCAAACCTGCTCAATGGAGACTCTGGAGATCTCCTCGAGGCCTGCACCCCTCTATACCGCCGTGACGACGTAGCCACTTTGGTCTTCAAGGTGCCTGTCTTCAACGAACTGGGGCCCTCCCCAGTTGAGGGCCTTGGCTCCCTGGTGACGTTGTCCTTCGGCGACACCACACGCATGGAGGAATCGAAGAGGAGATCGGACGACGATCCGGTAGGGGCATCTCCCCTTCACAGGGTTAGCTCCTTCACGATCTAGACGACGACGATGATGCTGGTGAAGTTTCTGCTACGGGCTCTCCACGTCCCGCCAAGGTTCCCAGGGGGCTCATGCCGGACCCTTGTGCCACGTGGCCTGCCTGCTTGACGACCACAAGGAAGTGTGCGGCCGAGTCTCCTTATGTGCGCCCTGCCTCTATAGGCATGGTGCTTGAGGTGCCAGCCTCGCCCCCGCCTGAGTTGCAGCCTGCGGGCCAGGTGGGCGAGGTCGCGGCTGCGGCGATTCCTTCTGCGGAAACTCTCGCACGTGGTGCCTGTGTCTCCCGCCGTGATAGCGCCCTCACCAAGAGAGGCGAGGGCATATCTAGCATCGGAGCGGATGGGAAGAGGAAGTGGGTCCAATTTGAGGAGTAAGTACCCGGTTCGGCCTTGCCTGCCCTCCGATAGCCTGGGTGCTAATGATTCTTCTTTTTCCTGGTAACTAGGAATGCCCCCGCACTGAAGATGAGGAACCAGAAGGCACGCGTCAAGCCGAAGGCATCCTCTGACGCTCCGCCTGCTCCCATCATGCCATCGTCGTTTGACGAGGTGCCTATGGGAGAGGGGGTGAAGGTTCGCGAGGCAACCCTCCTAGCTACCACCATGAAGCCCCCAGAGCCCCCGATGCATGTTGGTGTGGTCGCTCCGGTTCCTGATGGTGTGTCGGTACCATTGCCGGGAGGGCCAGCCCCTAAGGGCTAGGTGCCCATCAATTAGTTTGTGTTTGTCTTGCCCTTGGTTGTTGTGCAGCCTCCGGAGCCTCCTACTCTTCGTGCTGGCGTCTCCCAGGAGGCACCACCTGTGGTCGTGCGGGTGACTCCTCCGAAGGAGGCCTTGGTTCCCTCATCGTGCGACCCCGGCGTCTGAGACCAAGTTCAGGATGCCCTCGCGGGTGTCGATGATTGCCTCGTGAGCGGGCTACTGGGGCTCCTCTCTAGGTGGCTCCAGGCCAATGCCTGTGTCGTGGCGTCCTGCGGCCAAGCCAAGGCCATCATGGCGACGAGTGAGAAGGAGGCTGCGTCGGCCAAAGCAGCTCTCGAGGTGGCGTTAGCCGATGCGACGTCTGCCGAAGGGTGCCGGAATGAGACGGAGTCCCACTTGAAGGCCCTTTAGGAAGATAAGTTCGCGCTCACGGAAGAACTACGTGAGCAGCAAGAGGCCCTCAAGACTTGCAAGGCCTAGCTCGCCGACTGGGACTCCGGGGTGTCCCAGGCGAATGCCGCTGGTGTCATCGCGCGAGGGCGCCTGGATGCGCGGGAGAAGGAGGCAGCCCTGGAGAAGGCTCGAAGCCGCGGAAAAGGCTCTAGATGAGTCGGGGAGAGAAAGGCCATGGAGTTCAGCACCCTTCCCCCAATCAAGCTCAGGCTTCGCCGAGCGCTCCACTCCCTCTATCGGGAAGGGTATGCGGAACCCTTGGTGGCTGTAGAGAGCAGCTTCGTGAAGCTTGCTTCGAAGTTCGTCGAGGTGCTAGAGGGCACCATTCCCAAGGTGAGGGGGTCCTGGATAATGAGTGTCGCGACCTATTTTTGAGGCCATGACGTGCATCTTCAGCCACCTTCACCTCCGTGAGCCAACGTTCCACATCAACTATGTGATCCGCCCGGTCACTCCCGAGTTCCGCGGTAGCACTTGGGAGGCAGTGAAGGCTGTCGTCGAAGCTGTGGTGAGGAGGTTTACCCGCATCACCGTTCAATTGCCTCCTGAGACTGCAAGGTTAGTGGTGAGGAGGACAACAGTGAAAGCACAACATGCTCCCTTGGTGGTTTTTATAATTCATGACAGTATACATTGTCTCTTGAACTAATATTTCCACTAAGTATATTTCAGGAAATGTTCGATGAGATGATTGGCAAAAAGGAGATTGTGGAGAAACCCCAAGATGCAAGGAAAATAGGTTGGCCAAGCTTCCAGCAAGAGGACTCTACATTTTATATTTGTGACAAATCACTTTGAGTCCATAGGAAAGCCAATACTATTAAAAGGCAGTAAGGTTTTGTTGGTGAACAATATGCTCAAACGTGCACAAGTGATAGTCGCCAAAAACATCCACAAAACTCTCCCACCAAATTCTGTTCTATGCCCAACACTCAAAATCGGTGCAACCAACTATCCCACTTCGATGCCACCGATTCCATACCGGTGCCACCGAGTTTAGGTTGCCAACTTTCTGTTATGCAAATTCACATTTTCGGTCCCACCGAGAATGTTGGATCGGCGTCACCGAGATTGGAAATCTCACTGTTGGTCACCTTATCGGAGCAACCGAGTTTCCTATATTGGTCTCACCGAGATTCAAAAGTTGCCACTTTTGGTCACTTCGGTACCACCGAGATTAACACATCGGTGTCACCGAGTTGGTCATTTTGTGTGTAACGGTTGGATTTTTGGGAATGCCTATATATACCCCTTCACCACCACTCACTCGAAAGAGAAGCACTCAAAACTATTCCATACCTATCCTATCAGATTTTGTGAGAGAGAACCACCTACCCTTGTGTTGAGGTCAAGATCTTCCACTCCAATCATATGGATCTTGATTTCTAGCCTCCCCAAGTTGCTTTCCACCAATCCTATCTCTTCTACCAAGCCAAACCTGTATGAGAAAGATTGTGTGTTGAGGAGTCTATCATCTTGAAGCACAAGAGCAAGGAGTTCATCATCATTACCGAGCTTGTTACCTTTTGGAGGGTGGTGCCTCCTAGATTGGTTAGGTGTCGCTTGGGAGCCTCCTACTTCGTGTTGTGGAGTGAACAAGGAAGTTTGTAAGGGCAAGGAGATCGCCTACTTCATGAAGATCTACCCCATAGTGAGGCTAGTCCTTCGTGGACGTAAGCCGTATGGAATAGTCAAGGTTGCTACTTCGTGGACCCTTTTGGGTGGAGCCCTGCGTGGACTCTCGCGATCGTTACCCTCCATGGGTTGAAGACTCCATAAACGTGGATGTATGATAGCGCCACCTATCAGAACCACGGAAAAAATCATCGTGTCTTCAACTGCGTTTGATCTACCTATCTCAACTCTTTACTTCATATGCAATGTCTTTACTTTCCGCTGCCATATTTGTTAACATGCATGTGTAGGGCTGTTAGACTTGCTAGCTTTGCTAAAACTGTTAAAATCTGCCAACCAATTAACTTGGGAAAAGGTTAGGTTTTAAATTTTTGCTAGTAGTCTATTCACCCCCCTCTAGACACTCTTCTAGTGATCCCTCGATTGGTATCAGAGCATTGGTCTCCATTGCTTCGGTCTAATCACCGAGGAGGAAGATGGATGTGTCTAGTATAGGGAGTTTGAGTTGTAGAGTGCCCATTCTTGATGGAGAATACTATAGTCAATGGAAGTCTTTGATGCTTGAGCTGTTTAATGAATTGCAATTGAGAAAATATGTTATGCACCCCTATGAGCCTCCTATTGATGAATTGCATCCCACACACGAAGAGGAAATCAACATGCTTGGTAACCTAAGAATTTTCAATCTTATCGTTAGAGGTTTACCAAGATTCGTGCTTTCTCAAATGAAGAACTTTGCATGTGCATATACCTTATGGAATAATTTGGAGAAATGATATCCAAATCTTTCCTTAGGGAATCTAGATGAAATTCTTTATAAAGCCATTGCTTTTCACAAAATGAAGCCTAGTGATCCAAACTTTGATAAATGCCTATTTGAACTACGTGATGTTATGTGTGCTAAAGGAGATGTCACCACTATCAACAACATTATCTTTGAAGCAATTCTCACTCATAAACTTGAACATTGTCATGATCACTATTCTAACGAATCTCTTGTTCTTTATGACGAGGATTTCCCACTTGATAATGACAATGTGGAACATGGCTATTATGAATAAGATGGGTTGTTTGACATCAAGTATGAGAAGATTAAGAAGGTTCGGAGTGATAACAGATCTGAGTTCAAGAACACCCATGTGGATACCCTTCTTGACGAAGAAGGTGTCTCACATGAGTTGTCGACTACGTACACACCTCAACAAAATCGAGTTGTTGAGAGGAAGAACCGGACACTCATTGAGATGGCAAGAATGATGCTTGACGAATACAAGACGCCAAAGCACTTTTGGGCAGAAGCCATGGAAATAGCATGTCATGCCACAAACCGACTCTACTTGCACAAGCTTCTCGGTAAAACGGCATACGAGCTAGTCACCGGTAACAAACCCCAAGTTGGATACTTTTGGGTATTCGGCTCTAAGTGCTACATTCTTGATAAGCATCGTCGTACTAAATTTTCTCCTAAATCTCATGAAGGTTTCCTACTTGGTTATGGATCGAACTCTCACACTTACCGTGTCTACAACAACTTCACTCGAAAAGTTGAAGAGACGGTAGATGTGAAGTTCGATGAATTTAATGGTTCGCAAGTCGAACAATTGCCAAATGATGTAGGTAATCAGAACCCTTCGGAAGCTATCCTAGATTTACCCATCGGCAAGATTCATCTCATGGAGGTGAAGGAAAGTACTTCATCAACTCAAGTGGAAGCCCCTACCTCACGACAAGGTGAACCACAACATGACATGGAGGAATCCACAAGCGGTACACGGCAAGATGATGAAGAGGAGGAAGTACATCATGAAGATCCACGACAACCTCCTTCACCACCACCTCAAGGGAACGACACCTTCAAAAACAACGAAGATGAAGGATATGATGATGAAGAAGAAGCTCCATCAACCAACAATCGGAAGCTGACCCGAGTTCGAGCACAAGTGACCAAGAACCATCCCCTAAATCAAATCTTTGGTGATATACAAACAGGGAGAATCACTCGCTCTAAAACTCGTCTAGCAAACTTTTGTGAGCATTATTCTTTCATTTCTAGCATTGAGCCTTTGAAGGTAGAACAAGCTCTTGAAGACACGGAATGGGTGAACGCTATGCATGAAGAGCTTCACAACTTAGAAGGGAACAAAGTGTGGACACTCGTGGAGAAGCCTGAGGATGAACACAACATCATCGGAACTTTTCCAAACAAGCAAGACGAAGACGGTCAAGTCATGCACAACAAGGCTTGCTTCATAGCTCAAGGATATACGCAAGTCGAAGGTATGGACTATGGTGAGACCTACGCCCCTGTCGCTAGACTTGAAGCTATTCGTATTCTTCTTGCTTATGCCAACCACCATGATATCATGATTTATCAAATGGATATTAAAAGTGCATTTTTAAATGGTGAGATTTAAGATGAGGTTTATGTTAAGCAACCATCCGGCTTTGTTAATCCTAAGAAACCTAATCATGTTTACAAGCTTCGTAAAGCTCTTTATGGACTTAAGCAAGCCCCTCATGCTTGGTACAAATGTTTAACGAAGTTTCTTATCGAAAAAGGTTTTGAAATTGGTAAAATTGATGCAACCTTATTCACCGAGAGAGTTCATGGTGAACTATTTGTGTGCCAAATTTATGTGGATGATATTATCTTTGGTTCCACTAACCCTCAATTTAGTGAAAGGTTTGGAAGGTTGATGTCTGAGAAGTATGAGATGTCTATGATGTGTGAGCTGAAATTCTTTCTTGGGTTGCAAATCAAAGAATCGAAAGAAGGAACTTTCATCTCTCAAACTAAGTATACCAAGGACTTGATCAAAAAGTTCAACATGGAGGAATGCAAAGGTATGAAAACCCCTATGCCTACTAGTGGACATGTTGATCTTACCAGAGAGGATGAGCCGGTTGATCAGAAAGTTTATCGATCTATGATTGGTTCAATTTTATATCTATGTTCATCTCGTCCCGATATTATGCTGAGTGTTTGCATGCGCGCTAGATATCAAGCTGCACCAAAAGAATGTCATCTTTCAGCTGTTAAACGCATTGTGAGATACTTGATACAAACGTCAAATTTTGGCATTTGGTATCCCAAGGGATCTTCTTTTGACCTTGGTGGCTATTCTGATTTGGGGTATGCCGGTGAAAAGGTTGATAGAAAATCCACCTCGGGTACTTGTCAATTTTTCGGCAGATCTCTTGTATCTTGGTACTCTAAGAAACAAAACTCGGTATCTCTATCGACTGCCGAAGCTGAGTATATTGCTGCTGGATCTTGTTGTGCGCAACTTCTTTGGATGACACAAACACTTAAGGATTATGGAATTCATGATAAAAATGTTCCATTACTTTGTGAAAATAAAGTGCTATTAGAATTGGTCATAATCCTGTGCAACATTCTCGAACTAAGTTTATTCAAGTTCGACATCAATTCATTCGTGACCATGTTGCAAAAGGGGATATTGATCTTAAGCATGTTCACACTAACAAGCAATTGGCCAATATCTTTACTAATCCACTTGATGAGAAGATATTTTGTCACTTGAGGAGTGAGTTGAACATCATCGATGCTTCAAACTTGAGCTAGACTCACTCGGTTGCATGCAAGGGCATGAGCTTTCTTGATATTTCCATGTATCTTAACATTTCATCTTATGCCATGGAATTCTATGCTCCCTTGTATTGCATCTAATCTATTGTAGGTACTTGGAAAAACTTCATTCCACAAGATTTCCATCAACTCCAATCATAAGCAATCTTATCATCACCAAGTATCCACAACCCCTCTTGATGATGGAATGAAGAAGGCCACTCAACCATATCCTTGACATATACTTGATCAAAATTGCACACTCTCAATTTGTATCATCTCAATTGGATATATCTATTGTTCTTCCTTGCATGACTAATCTTTGTAGGTAACCAGTAAACTAGAACAAGAAGGATTACTTAAAACTCAAGATGATCTTCATCAACCTCGAGCATCCTCAACAAGTTCATCTACAAGCTACATCATCAACATCACTCAAAGGTATGAACTCATGTCCTTGAAAAGGCTTTACTCCAAGAAATCAGCTAAAGCAACTCAAGCGACATGAAGACATTTAGAAGCTTAATCGAAAAATGGTAACCCCATTCTAAGCTTAACGTAGAGTATGACCTATGATCAAGTATTCTTGCTTGGCTCCTAAGTTGATATACTCTAATATAGGTGACCTAGTCACCGCCCATCATCTAGTTAAGAATCTGCTGTGGTTTGCTCTCTATTGCATGATTTTTCATAACCACTCAAATCTTCTCTAGTTGATGTTCCTTGTATATTTCATTGCAAATGTCTCTCTTGACTCCGTGAAAACAGAAACTTTATTTCCCTTTCGGATCCGCCGACCCAGATATCTCGGTTCTACCGAAATTACAGACAAGCTGCATTACAATATCTCGGTACCACCGATCTATCTATCTCAGAGTCACCGATTTTCATTCTGGTTCATTTGAATTCATTTTTTTGTGTTTTCTTAATAAACTGTCTTGTAACACTTCTATTACTTCGATGACCCCTCATTAAAAAAACCTTGTATTTCTTAGGGGGAGAAGAACTAAAGTTAGTCTTGAGGACAGAATTTCTTTCTTCAAGGATCCCTATCTTCAATGAAGAAAGGAGAAGAACAAATCATTTTTCATGACACTATTAGTTTTCATTTCTATGAATCCTACATTTCGATGACCCTTGTTTTCAAGGATCCCTTCTCAGTTAATGATCCCTGTACCTATCCCTGTTTTTGTTCTTCACCCTTGCTTTTTTGGAAATTAATGCCAAAGGGGGAGAATATCAAAGCTTCAACCATTTCGCGAGAAGACCAAAGCTTCATGCTAAAGGGGAGATACATGCTTATGCAAAGGGGGAGATATGATCAAGGGGGAGAGCCAACATCAATACTCATATCTTTTTAAACAGGTGGAGAATATCAAAGTAGGGGGAGAAGAAAATTGTTGACCTTTCTCACCTTATCCAATCCTAATATCTACATGCTAAGTTTCAGGGGGAGAGGATAATCCATTTTCACATCTACGTGAGAAAATTCTCAATGATTTTGGAGAAATATCAATTCTAAGGAATACTATTTTTTATGTCCTCCATATCTTGGAAATTTTTAGTTCTATTGTCTTGCTGTTTGGTAGAATACTCTTGTGTTTTGTAACTTTATTTCCTCAAGTGTATTTTTATCACCAGGATGCTCAAGAACTCAAGGTAAGTATATGCATCATATCCTTGGTCAAGATGATCTCTTGCTTCTTGCACATATTGTTTGCAAGAGTGATGTCTTGAACAAAGATACATCTCATTCATATATATTTGATGCATATAGCCAAGATACACATGACCTGTTATATCCCTTCTACCTTATGTGTGTTCATGCATTCAAAAGCAACTACCCTTTAAAGACCTGCACACATTTAGGGGGAGCTAGTCTTAGTCATGTGTCTCTCAAAGTCTTCAGTATAATCATGCATATATTTATTGAAGCTTTGATTGTATGTTGTCATCAATTACCAAAAAGGGGGAGATTGAAAGCACAACATGCTCCCTTGGTAGTTTTGATAATTCATGAAAACATACATTGTCTCTTGAACTAATGTTTCCACTAAGTATATTTCAGGAAATGTTCTATGAGAGGATTGGCAAAAAGGAGATTGTGGAGAAACCCCAAGATGCAAGGAAATAGGTTGGCCAAGCATCAAGCAAGAGGACTCTACATTTTATATTTGTGAGAAATCACTTTGAGTCCATAGGAAAGTCAATACTATTAAAAGGGGGTAAGGTTTTGTTGGTGAACAATATGCTCAAACATGCACAAGTGATAGTCGCCAAAAACATCCACAAAACTCTCCCACCAACGTCTGTTTTATACCCAACACTCAAAATCGGTGCAACAATCTATCCCACTTCGGTGCCACCGATTCCAGTACCTAGACAGACTCTGCCAAACCCTAGCCACTTCGGTGCAACCGATTCCATACCGGTGCCACCGAGTTTAGGTTGCCAACTTTCTGTATGCAAATTCACATTTTCGGTCCCACCGAGAATGTTGGATCGGCATCACCGAGATTGGAAATCTGACCGTTGGTCACCTTATCGGTGCAACCGAGTTTCCTATATCGGTCTCACCGAGATTCAAAAGTTACCACTTTTGTCACTTCGGTACCACCGAGATTAACACATCGCTGTCACCGAGTTGGTCATTTTGTGTGTAACAGTTGGATTTTTGGGAATGCCTATATATACCCCTTAAGCACCACTCACTCGAAAGAGAAGCACTCGGAACTATTCCATACCTATCCTATTAGATTTTCTGAGAGATAACCACCTACCCTTGTGTTGAGGTCAAGATCTTCCACTCCAATCATATGGATCTTGATTTCTAGCCTCCCCAAGTTGCTTTCCACCAATCCTATCTCTTCTACCAAGCCAAACCTGTAAGAGAGAGATTGTGTGTTGAGGAGTCTATCATCTTGAAGCACAAGAGCAAGGAGTTCATCACCATTACCGAGCTTATTACCTTTTGGAGGGTAGTGCCTCCTAGATTGGTTAGGTGTCGCTTGGGAGCCTCCTACTTCGTGTTGTGGAGTGAACCAAGAAGTTTGTAAGGGCAAGGACATCGCCTACTTCGTGAAGATCTACCCCATAGTGAGGCTAGTCCTTCGTGGATGTAAGCCGTATGGAATAGTCAAGGTTGCTACTTCTTGGACCCTTTTGGGTGGAGCCCTCCGTGAACTCTCGTGATCATTACCCTTCGTGGGTTGAAGACTCCATAAACGTGGATGTACGATAGCACCACCTATCGGAACCACGGAAAAATCATCGTGTCTTCAATTGCATTTGATCTACCTATCGCAACTCTTTACTTCATATGCAATGTCTTTACTTTCCGGTGCCATATTTATTGACATGCATGTGCAGGGCTGTTAGACTTTCTAGCTTTGCTAAAACTGTTAAAATCTGCCAACCAATTAACTTGGTAAAAGGTTAGGTATTAAATTTCTGCTAGTAGTCTATTCACCCCCCCTCTAGGCACTCTCCTAGTGATCCCTCAGACGCCGACGATTCTTACGATGAGTTCTCTGCGGACGAGGCGAGTGGTGGCGAAGGCTCCTCCTGATTCATTTCCCTTGTTTCTTTCCTGCAGCATCCGACGTGCCTCGTGGAGGCGTTAAACTTGTTTGTATTGGCAAAAACTTTTAATGCTTGTAATAACTATCGAACTGTGTGATTGCCCTCTTCACCTTGTTTCCTTCTTGCTTAATGTGTAGCTCGGTGTTGGCAGGCCCCGGCCCCGTGCATAGCTCAGCCACCGTTGGCCGACCGGATCACCAAGGACGGTCCCAAGTGGTGAGAGGCTATGGGGTTAGTGAGGCTCCTGAGTCGCGATGCTCAGGTGTCCCCCTTAACGTATGAGCAGCCCTTGTGAAGGGAACATGGTGAATATAGGTTTAGCTTGGAAATTTTGAACACCTTACGCTCTGCATTGGCAGGGCCTGGCTCCGCACATACCTTAGTCACCATTGGGGCCGACCGGATCACCAGGGATGGTCCCAAGGGGCGAGGGGCTACAAATTGAGTGAGGCTCCTGATTTGCGATGCTTAGGTGTCGTGGTTTTGTCACGGCAGATGCCATGGGTAGGCTAATTGAGAGGGCCGAAAGGACGCCGGTGGACTCCGGGAACGGGGTTAGGCAAAAGCGGTGACTGACACACGATGTACCCAGGTTCGGGGCCCTCCGAGTTAGGTAAAACCCCTACTCCTGCTTGGTCTCGTTGAGATGATGGTGAAGGTTACAATCATGCTCCTGGAGCTGTATGAACCGAGGTGGGAGCTAAGTGCCCCGGCTCGAGAGGTTCCCCATGGGGGTGCTACGTGGGTGGTTCTATCGTCGTTCTCCTTCGCTGGGGCGTCTGTTTTTCTGTCTCCCCCCACTCCCTTTGCATGGGGGAGGCCCAGGGGGTTTTATAGACCAACCCCCCGGCTTACAATATGAATATAATGGTCGTGGGGGGACCCAGCCGGCTGCCTCTACGGCCGGCTGCGGGGGCCACCAGCTCGCTGGGCGGAGAGCCAGGCGGCGGGACGACGAAAGCGGCGCCGCCGTCGATGGCCGAGGAGATGGAGCGCCAGGCATGGCTCGACCTTGACAGGGTCGAGCGGGAGCTGCATGAGAAAGAGCGCCGCCAGTGGGAGGAGGTGGCGACAAAGGCGGGGGTGGCCAGCGGGGAGGCCGCTGGCCAAACGTGGGAGGCATTCCCCCACGTCCTGGAGGAGACGTCGCTGGGCCGCCAAGGTGCCGAACGGCCCGCGGGAGACGGCGGCGAGGCCACGGAGGACTTGGCGGAGAAGAGCCGCCAAGCCTCCCAGCCTGCTGGGAACAACACGCCATTGGCGTCGGACGACGCGCCACCAAAGGCGAGCGTCATGCCGCCAGGCGCGGAGGTGGTGGACTTGGAGGCGCCGACGTAGGAGGCTCCAGCCACGGGGGTGCCGGTGTCGGAGGTGCCGGCCACAGGGGCGCCGGCTCCTGACACGTCGGCACCGGACGGGAGCCGGCCAGGGGGCGCCGGTGGTGGAGAATCCGAGACGGGGGCCACGGCCACCGAGGGGGCGGCCGCGGCGAGCACGTCGTCGACGACCCCCGAAACGACGACGGCGACGGGGACCGGCACCCTCGTCATCTCCCACGAAGGAAAGCCCGCAGATGGGGGCCGGCCCAAGCGGCTGTGGGCGGCGGCCGGGAGCCCAGCCTCCGGGGAGCCGGCGAGCGCCCTTGGGACCGCGGTGGCCGCCGTCGTGGAGTCCTTCACGGCCTGCCGCGCCCAGGCGATGGAGGACGCCCGGGCCGCCAGCGAGCGGTTGGTGAGCTTGGAGCGGGCGGTTGCGGTAAGCACCCTATCTCTCCTTTCTCTTTCTTCTCCTCCAGTCGGGGCGCGCTAGCGCACCCACTGGGTGTAGCCCCCGAGGCTCGAGCCGGCTGGGCTGCAGGCGGGTCGAGCCTAAAGCGCTATCTTCCTCTTTGTTTTTTGCGGACGGCCCACGACTGCCGGGCAGAGGCGTACAACACCCTGCTGGGGTTGTTCAGGGGGGCGGAGAGCCGCCTTGCCGCCGCGACTGCAGACCTGCAAGGTATGCATCCCTGCGTCGTTGGTGGGGAGAGCCCCCGAGGGCCAAGCCGGCTGTCCTGGAGGCGGGCCGGTTCCCTTGTCATTCCTTCCTTCTAACTTGATCAAACCTTCTCCGTGCAGCCGCCCACAAAGAGGCGGTCAGCCTCCGGGGGCAGGTGGTCCGGCTCCTCGGGGAGCGGGACACCATGGCGGCGGAGTGCCGGAAGTTCCGCGAGAGGGTGAAGGGGCTGAGGGCGGACCGGAAGAAGCTCGAGGAGGCCCATGGCCGGGAACTGGCGGACCGGGAGGCGGTGCTCCGTCGTGAGGTGGAGGAGCGGGAGAAGGTGCTCCGCGACAAGCTGGAGGCCCAGGACGCCGCGCTGACGGCGGCGCTCTAGGAGAAACTCGCGGCTCAGGACGAGACTGAGCACTACCGCCAGGAAGCGGCGGACGGGAGGCGAATCTGGTGGAGCAGGGCCACAAGGTGGATCGGATGCTACGTCGTAAGTTCCCGGCCTTCCTCTTCCTTATTCCTTTGTGCGCCCCTTCTCCTTTTCCTCGCCCTTTCTTAGGTCTCTTCCCCGGTACCCAAGAGAGCGCCAAGGCGGCCGTGGAGTCCGATCGTGAGGACCGGCAGGCCCGGGGAGAGGTCGTCGAGCCGGGCGCCCCCTGGACGCTGGAGGATGTGGGGGTTGCCGCCGAGGTGCACCTGGAGATGGTCACCCGCACCCTGACGCGGTTTCGGAAGGCCGGTACGGCGCTGGTCCAGGCCCTCTGGCCCCGGGCTGTGGATCCGGGCTCCTATACCCGGCTTGCCCGGTGGATGGAAGCCGGGACTGCGCGGGTGAACGCCTGGAGGGCCTCCGCGACGCGCGCCGGCACGGAGATGGCGCTCCGCGTGGCCAGGTCGTGGTATCCTGGGCTTCACCTGGGGTTGCTCACGGCCCAGCGTGCCAGCACCGAAGCGGAGCTGTCGGCGGTGGCGGACGAGCTGCAGAGGCGAGCGAGCGAGCTCGCGTCCTTCGCCGCGTGGGATGAGTACGTCCTGGAGCGTGGTGCGGACGGCGCGGCCATCCCGGAAGACTCGTACGGCCTTGCCCTCGACGACCCGGAGGGGAGCGAGTGCGAGACGGTCGACGATGGGTCTAAACACCGACGACTACGCTCCGTCCGAGCCGGCTGATGATGCGGGGACCTCCACCTCGGCCGCCCCGGGAGCGCCAGCCTCGAAGGCGCCAGCGCCATCGGCATGAATGCAACCGGCCCTGGAGGTGCCGGAGCCGGAGGCGAGACGGCTCAAGATCGCTCCTCCTTGTACATTTTCGTCTGCATTTCATTTTTAGTGCCGGAGTTCCACCCACTGGGGGTGTATTTAAGACGTATTGTAATGAACCTGCGGCCGTGGGCCTTTTATCATGTTTAATCGATGTTTTGTTATCAGAAGCAGAAAGGAGTGCGTGTCGGCTCTACTTTCGCCTTTTGCCTGTTGACTTGTTCGTGTGCGCTAGGATTCCTTCCGGCTTCTGCCCCGCCTGCCGGCCAGCCGGGAGCCGGTCTAGGACAGGGACGGGGCTTCACCCTTAGGGAAAAGGTAGCAGGCTCTTAGAGTCAACCGGCTAGGACTAGGTCGAGCCGGCAGAGGCCGGCCACGGGAAGTGACGTAGCATGGTTGGGCTAGCCCGGCCACCGCACGTTGGCGTACCTTTGAGTGAGAAGCTCTTTCGTACCCCACGGTCCCTTCAGCCGGACAACCGGGGGCCGATCTGTGGCTGGTTAGGGCGGGGTAGGCAAAAGGCCGCTTGCTCACACTTATTCGTCCGCCTCGGAGGGGAGCTGGGCAAGCCCCCAGGACCGTGAGCCGGGCCCGGGCCTTAGATGGTAGGAAGAGACTTGGAGAAACCGAAAAGGGGTGTTCCTCAAGCGCCGGCTTGAGGTCCCCATTGCATTCATGGGCCCAAAGGGGCAAAAGTACAGAGTACGTACACTGGCTTTTTAGCAGTAAAACGGGCGGAGGAGCGCCGCGTTCCACGGGCGCTCCGTTTCTTCGCCGGACGCGTCTCTCTTGTGCTTCTGCGGCTTCTGGGCGTCTATCAGGTAGTAGGCGTTGTTGTGCAAAGCCCGACTGATGATGAATGGGCCCTCCCATGGGGAGGACAGCTTGTGCTGGCCTGCGTTCTTCAAGCCGAAGGACATGGTGATGTAGGAGTAGGCCCCGAAGGGCGTGATGAAAGAGGTCTTGAGCCGGTCCTCCGGGTCCAGCTTGATCTGGTGGTAGCTGGAGTAGGCGTCCAGGAAAGACAACAAGTCGCAGTCGGCCGTGGAGTCGACGACTTGATCGATCCATGGCAGTGCGAACGGGTCCTTCGGGCATGCCTTGTTCAGGCTCGTGTAGTAGATACACACGCGCCAAGTGTTGTTCTTCTTTAGCACCAGGACTGGGTTGGCCAGCCAGTCCGGGTGGAAAACTTCCATGATGAAGCCGGCTGCGAGCAGCCAGGCGATCTCTTCTCCGATCATGCGCCGCTTCTCCTCGGAGAAACGGCGCAGGGGTTGCTTGACCGGCTTCACATCCGGCCGGACGTGTAGTTTGTGCTCGGCGAACTTCCTCAGGACACCCGACATGTCTTTGGGGGACCATGCAAAAATGTCCCGGTTCTCACGGAGGAAGTCGACGAGCTCGCTTTCCTATTTGCTGTCGAGGCGCGAACCGATGGTCACGCACTGGGTGGGGTTGGCCAGATCGAGCGGCACTTTCTTGGTGTCCCTGGACGGCTGGAAAGAGCCCTCGCCGACGGACTGGGATGAAGGAGCCGGCACGGCCGGCTGGGCAGAGGCGAGAGCCACCAGTCAGTCGAGCTGCCGCTTCTCCTCCGCTATCTCCAGGGCCTCGGCCAGCCGGCTGTCATCGCGCGCACACGCCATGGACACCTGGTACTTGCCGACAACGGTGATGATGCCTTTGGGACCCGGCATCTTGAGCTTGAGGTAGGCGTAGTGGGGAACCGCCATTAACTTGACGAGCGTGGGCCGGCCCAGCAAAGCGTGGTAGGGGCTGCTAAGGTCCGCCACCTCGAACCAGATCGGCTCCCGGCGGAAGTGGTTGGCGTCGGCGAAGAGGACGTCGAAGCGGATCTTGCCGAGGGTGGTGCAGGACTTGCCCGGGACGATGCCGTGGAACACGGTCCGGCTTGCCTTCAGGTCCTCCACCTTGAGTCCTAGCTTGAGTAGGGTGTCAAGGTAGAGGATGCTGATGTTGCTACCGCCATCGACCAGCACCCGTGAAAAATGGCAGGAGCGCCTCTCAGAGGCGATGGTGGGGTCGAGGACGAGGGCGTAGCTGCCCGGGTCTGGCATCACAGCCGGATGGTCTGCCCAGCTCCAGGTGACCGGCTTCTCGGACCAGTGCATGAACTGGGGAGTCGCGGGCGCGGTGGCGTTCACCTTGCGATGGAGCCAGCGTTGGGCGTGCCTGTCCGTCTCTTCACTCGTGAAGACGACATAGCAGTCGTCGGGCTCGGGGTATTGGTCCAGCAGCCGGCCGTCATTTCGCGCCAGGGCCGGGGGCGCGCGGGCCGGCTGGGGGGGCGGAGGCTGAGCCTGGGCCGGAGCCGGCCCACGGGCTGGCGGCACGGGAGGGGCTGGGAGGCCGTCGCCCCGGGCCAGGCGCTGTGAGAAGCTGCACTGCAGGAGCGTGTGCATGGCTGGGGTGGCACCGGAGTGGTTCCTGCAGGGGAGGTCCAACAGCTGCTCGATAGTCAGCTTGGGCTACCAGGCAGCCTTGCCGGTGCGCTGGCGCTTGCCGGAGGCCTGGCCAGCCGGCTGCTCCTCCTCGATGGAGGCGACGAGCCCGCTCCCGTATCGGAGATCGGGCTGGTCGTTCTTGCGCTTGCCGTTGGGCTGTTGCCTGTTGTCGGCGGCCGGCTTGGCCGGAGACGGATCTGGCTTGGTTGGTGCCTTGGCTTTCATCCTCATGGAGGAGTCGGCCGTGCCGTATTTGTCCGCTTTGGACATCAAGTCCGCCAGGGAGGTTGGCTCGGAGCACAAGAGCTTGTGCTTGAGGGGCGTGTCATCGCGACAGCCCTAGATGAAGAACTGGATGGCCTGCACCTCGTGCACGCCCTCGCAGGAGTTGCGGAGCTCGGTCCAGCGCGTGAGGTAGTCGCGGAGGGGCTCGTCCGGGCCCTGCACGCACATGGCGAGCTCCTGGGGGCGAGCGGGTCACTTGTAGGTGTCGGTGAAGTTGCGGACGAAGGCTTCCTCGAAGTCCGTCCAGGTGTTGACGCTGCCGGCGGCCAGGCTGTTCAGCCAGGTGCGACCAGAGCCGATCAGCATCAGGGGAATGTAGCGGACGGCTACGTGCTTGTTCCCCCTGGCGATGTCGATGGCGGTGGTGTAGTCTACCATCCAGTCCTCCGGCTTGGCGGTCCCCGTGTACTTCGGGGTGTTGCAGGGAAGCATGAAACCGGGCGGAAATGGGTCGTTGCGGATCCGTGGGCCGAAGCAGGCCGGGCCAATCGAGCCCTCCTCCTCGAGGAGAGCCGAATGCGCCAGTCGGTTGAGGCGGAGCGAGGCGTCGTTGTCGTTGTGGGGAACGCGCAGCCCGAGCCGGGCCACGAGCACGGGTCGGACGGCCGGTGGGATGGACCGCGCCGGTTCCTGTCGTGGAGGCGGGGTGTGTTCGCGGCTGCGCCGGCTTCCACCAGCCGGGTGATTGTTGTGCCGGCTATTCACAGCCGGCTGTTCGTTCCCACACGACGGGGGACGCTGAGCATTGCTCCCCGGGCGTTCCGGCCGGAGGGACGAGGGGTGCTAGAATGTTGAGCCTGCCGAAGGTCAACAGCACCAGAGCCCTCGCCCTCGGGACGGGGGAACTCGGAGACGGCCCCTCCGGGAGTGAGGGCGACCTGCTGCGCGTTGGCAGTGTCGATGAGGTCCTTAATGTGCCGCTTGCGTGCGGCCTGCTCCTCGCCCTCCAAGGATGCCAGGTCCTCATAGGCAACCTTGGGAGCGCGCAGGTTGGCGGCGGGGTTGTCGTAGACGGGGAGGCGGCCGCCTAGGATCTCGGCGACCACGCGGCCGCGTTCCCGCACGGCGCCGCGCCGGCTGGGCTCGGGGCCAGCCGGGGTGAGGCCGTACACGGAGTTGTACTCCCGCTGAGCGGCCTCCATCCGGCGTCGTTCGGCAACGAGGGCGCTGGCATCTTCGAATAGCCGGCGGCGGGCCGCCTCCAGCTCGGCTCGGGCGGCGGCCGGGTCTGCCGTCGTGGTGACGGGGGTGCCGAGACCCCGGAGGGTGGCGACGAGAGGGTCGGAGGTGCAGGCGCGGGCGGCAGCCGCGCCCGCCTCGGCCGCACGCACGTCGGCCCGCAGTGGCGAAGGAAGCGGTGACCATTACTCCCGTGCGGGCATGGGAGCCGATTGCGTCGCCGTTGGCAAGAGCGCCTACGTACGCGGGGTGCTCAGTGCAATCGAGCACCCCGCGAGGGTATTCGTCGGCCGGCGCCTCGCCGGCGAGGCTGAGTTTGCTAAACATCCCGGCGAGCGCGTCGTCGTCGAGCGTGAGGCCACGGCCAGGGCATCCGTCGAAGAGGCCGGTCGCGCTGCCCGTAGGACCTGCCGGAGCAAGCCCCACGATCATGCATTTCCGCCCGGACGTGGGGCGGCCGGGGGAGGTGGTGAAGGGCCCCGCCCGGAGCGTAACTCCGGCCGGCACCACGGAAGGCCCCACGGTGGGCGCCAACTATCGTGGTTTTGTCACGGCAGATGCCATGGGTAGGCTAATTGAGAGGGCCGAAAGGACGCTGGTGGACTCCGGGAACGGGGTTAGGCACAAGCGGTGACTGACACGCGATGTACCCAGGTTCGGGGCCCTCCGAGGTAGGTAAAACCCCTACTCCTGCTTAGTCTCGTTGAGATGATGGTGAAGGTTACAATCGTGCTTCTGGAGCTGTATGAACCGAGGTGGGAGCTAAGCGCCCCGGCTCGAGAGGTTCCCTGTTGGGGGTGCTACGTGGGTGGTGCTATCGTCATTCTCCTTCGCCGGGGCGTCTGTTTTTCTGTCTCCCCCCCCTCTCCCTATGCATGGGGGAGGCCCGGGGGGTTTTATAGACCAACCCTCCGGCTTACAATATGAATATAATGGTCATGGGGGGACCCAGCCGACTGCCTCTACGGCCGGCTACGGGGGCCACCAGCTTCGGTCTTGTCGTGGGCGGGTCCCGAGCCCGGTCACGCCGCGGCACGGGGTGCCACGGGCGGCGTCGTCTTGCGGCGGTCGCCCGAAGGCAGTAGCTGGCCGGCTGTCCTGTAGCCATGCTGGAGTAGATGGTGGAGTGGTTGGGGGCAGGCTGCCACTGTTGGAGGCCTGGTCGCCGTCCAACAGCGGCGAGAGGCCACTGCGGCCACGTGGGCGCTCGCCACTGACGGGATAGGGGCCACTGTGGCCATGCGAGCGCCGTACCCCGATGGGACGGGGCCCACTGTCACCATGCAGGGCCCGTCAGGGGCATTCGATACAGGACCGGCTGGTGAAGGAGCCGGGCGGCGAGGCCCCAGCCGGCCAGCACACCGCGGCTGGTGAAGGAGCAGCCGGCGTGCTCGTGCCGGGGGGTTGGAGCCGGCGGGGCATCGCCGGGCCGGCTCCTCGAAGGCGGCCCGCCCATTTGCCCTATGGGTGGGCCCGAAGCATAAGGAGTGTTTGAGGCTACCCGGGGGTCATCCCCCCGTCATTAGGACTCCCCCTTGACGTACGAGCTCTGGTGTCCTCCTTAATGTTTTGAGTTTGAGCGCATTGAGGTCTGCGTCGGCAGGGCCCGGCCCCGCGCATACCTCAACCACCGCCGGGACCGACCGGATCACAAAGGACGGCCCCAAGGGGTGAGGGGCTATGGAGCCAGTGAGGCTCCTAAGTCACGATGCTCAGGAGTCCCCCTTAACGTACGAGCGGCTCCCATACCTTTCCTCACTGGCTTTTCCTGAGAGGGGCGCATGAAGACCAGGTTTGGCAGACCTAGGAAGGTGGCAAGGACCAGGCCCAACCTGGTAGTAGCCCCCGTGCAGCCCCCTCACACCCCCAGGGAATGCTGCGAAACGGGGCCGCAAGGAGACTTCCTGAGGTTGTATGCAACTGCTGGGGCGCCCTTAGTTGTTTATCCCCAACACAGGGCGTAGGGCTTCCACATTGCATGGGCATAGTCATTGGTGGACCGTGTTGACCGCCAGCATGGAGTTGTGGCTTCCACATTGCATGGGCATAGCCATTTGTGGGCAGTGTTGACTTCTCTGCCAGCATGATGCTTTGCCTGCCACATTGCATGGGAGGGAACCCCTCCGTATCCTTGGAGGGCTCCGGGCATGTACAACCCACTGAGTTCGTACGCGTGGCTAGCATGGTAGAACTGGGAGGTGTATTTGGGAGCTCGCGAGGGCGCTTTGGCCTCGTGAGGTCCGTACCTCAAGGCGGGTTGCGCTTGCGTCTTCTTGTAGATGGCGCTATCTGCGGTCTTTGAATCTTCATCGCAGCCTGCACCAAGCGTCCTCCCTAAGGCCATGGAGGGCCAAGCACCAGTGACCCCTAGAGATGAAGTGAACGGGGTCGGCCAGCCAAACAAACCTCAGTCACTGGATTTTTCGACGCTGCAGGGACGCACCCAAGCATAGTCACCGTGCCAGCCCTCTCGTGAGGTGGCCAAAGGTGGGCCCTCTTGGGAGTGACGACATTCACGCTGGTAAAATGACGTGCTGACAAGGGGAAACGTTAGGAAACAGATTGCATGCATGAAAAACTACTGAAATATGAGTACACATGACGGCTGCAGGGGTACACCTTGATCGCCCGAGGACGATGCGTCCCGGCGGGCGCCCTTAAATGAAACATGTCAAAAAGTTACCTGGTATAGATCAACAAAAAGTAACCTGGTGGCCATGCCACTGAAGAGCCGAAGCCGTCGTTGTAGCTTGATCTTGTAGCTCCACGAGCGTGGCCCTCATGGGCCCGTCCTCTCCCTGTGTCTAGGACCCATGCTTGCCTCGGGTATCTCCTCCAACTCCTCGTTACATCTCGGATGGCAAGGCGTGAGCATGGCCTTAGAGAGACGCTGGAACAAGACTCCAGCATTCGCCAGGACGAAGGGCATGCAGATGTAGTTGTTCAGATAGGCCCACCCGTGGTCGGCGCACGCCGGCCAGAAACGGCCCTAGGACAAGGCCCTGTTGATGGAGAGCGTGTTGACGCAGGCGCGCGGCTGGTCGACAGGGCCAAAGATGGAGGCTCCGATTGGTGCTGTAGAGCAGTCCTTCCTTGCCCAGCCTATGCCTCCAGAAGTTCCTTGATCGCCTTGATGACCGATTTTTGCGAGCTTGCCACATTGGACCGAGCCCCTCGTTCTGGTGACCACGCGCTGGAAAACGCCTTGAGGTAGTGCCCGAACGCCTCCCTTGTCTCACCGGCCAAGCTAGGGGCCTCCTGGGCAGAAGCCCCCAAGCCTGACCCAAGGGGGGCGTCGAGCGCGGCTTGCTATGAGATGGAAGGGGTGGCCCCATCCCTGAATGCAGAGCACAAGGCTCTACCCTTGGAGGTTCCAGCCCCGTGGCGCTCCGCGCGGGTGAGCTACTTCTTTGCCTTGCATCCATACTGGTGTGGCTGGGCATCCTCCTTGTCGTCCGAGCGTCCGGCCGCAGCTGCACGCTAAGCATGGTCGAGGGAGTAGACGGCATCCTTCTCATCGCAGGCGACGGAGCCACCACTCCCCGACATCTTGAGGGTGTTGTAGCTGTGATGATTTGCCGCCATGAACTTGGCGAGGGCTGGGTATCCGAGGATGGCATTGTATGGGAGGTGGATGTGGGCGACGTCAAAGACGATGGTCTCGGTGCGGTAGTTCTTGCGTCCACCGAAAGTGATGGGAGGCGTACTTGGCCAATGGAAACTGTGGAACCATTAGTGACTCCTGAGAAGGGCTTGCTCAGCAGAAGTTGGTCGTATGGTACTTGGAGTGTCTCGAAGGTCTCAATGGAGAGGACATTCAGCCCCGCTCCACTGTTGATGAGGGTCTTGGTGACGAGGACGTTGCTAATGGTCGGGGTGCATAGCATGGGGAGCTTGCCAGCCATGGCTGAGCATCCGAGCTAATCCCTCGAGTCAAAGGTGATGGCAGTCTAGGACCACTTGAGGGGGCGCATGGCCTCGGGCTTTGGGAGTGCCGTGTTCACTTTCCGCGCGAACTGCTTGAAGACGCGGTTGGAGACTAGGGCCTGAGCACCGCCTAGGATATAGGCAACGACCCTGATCTCTTGGAAACCCTAGCCTTGTCGTCCTGGCTGTCCTCTTCCTCCCTTCTGAGTGGAGGTGGTAGTGGTGGAAGTCCGGCCTCACGAGAGAGAACGTCACGAGGCTGGCCGTGATGCGACCCCTCCGAAAGGTCATCGCGCCAACAGACCTCCCGAGCCGAATCGCGCCAGCGGTCCTCCTAAGGCTGGTCGCGCCAGCAGTCCTCTAGAGGCTGGCCACGCCACCCCTGGTGCTTGTCCCTGTTGTCCCAACGGCCTTCGCAGCAGCCTTCGCCGCACCCAAAGCCACAGTCGGTGCGTTCGGGGCATCGGCCAAAGTGTTCGGCATGGACCAGCCTTAGCTCCTGGCAGTCGGTAGTGTCGTGGTTGTTTGTGCCATGGAAGATGCAGGTCGGTCTCCCTCCTACAGGGTGCTCCTTGCCTGGGCTGTGCTTCGGCTCAGGCTCGGCTCCGAGTACCACCGAGGCCTTGCGCTTCATCTCCTTGGCCTTGGACTTCTTCTCCTGTGGCTCTGCCACTGGAAGCTCACGGAGAGACATGCGGCCTTCTTCGGCCTTGGTGCACCTGTTCGCCAGGTTGAACATCTCCAGGGCAGAGCACAGCTTGTCGTTCATGGCGAGCTCTTCTTTTATCTTGGTGTCTGTGATGCCATCAGCGAAAGCGGAGATGATGGCCTCATCCGACGCCTTCGGGATCTTGAGGCACGTGGTGGTGAAGCGCTGTATGTACTTGTGTAGGGTCTCCCCATCCTGTTGCTTCATGCGCCGCAGGTGAGCACACGGTCGCGGGTGCCTTGGAAATTGGCGATGAAGCACTTGCGCAGGTCTTACTGGGAGGTGATGGATCCCACCAGGAGGTTAAGGAACCAGGAGAGTGCGCCGCCCTTGAGCTCCATGGGAAGCAGCATGCCATGACCTTCTTGTCTCAGTCGGCAGCCCGGACGCTTAGCAAGTAGAGTTGTAGGAACTCGGCAGGATCTGCGGTGCCGTCGTAGTGAGGCGGGAGATCGGGTTTGAACTTGTAGGGCCATGTAGTTGGATGGGGCTCCGGCGCGATGGCGAGGCAGCCCACCGGCTCGACGGGTGCTGTTGCATGTGTGGGTGGGGCCTGTTCTTGACGCTCTTGAGGGGCCGCTTCGAGTGGTGCCCGGTCGTGGCGCTAGTTCGGCAGCATGGGGAGCGCGCACTTGTCGATGCACGGTCGGGGCACCACCTGGCAGCTTACATCATCTCTCACCCTTGCTCGCTACCCGTGGGGCAGGTCATGCGGGCGCGCGTCATGCCTGGGCTCGAAGGCGACATCGTGTTGTGGAGGAAGTGGCGATGCATCATGGGCCCCGTCATCCGCCAATGAGGGCTGGGGTCAAAGCAAGTAGGAGAGTGCTGAAGCATCGCCGGTGGCACTGACGACCTATGTGATGTGCTACCGGTCATCATAGCGGTCGGGGGCGGGGTGGTAGCGGAGCAGCTCAATTTCCATGGGAAGTGCCCCCGGACCGCGCGCCTGGCCCGGATGTGGGAGGACGACTCGGTCGCTGGGACAATTGACGGAGTGGCGGTGCAGCCGTCGCGTTGCGTAGTGGGAGGCTGGGAAGAATCTTCCTGTTCATGGGCGTCCGGGCTCGAGGCGGCGTTGGCCGCAAGCGAAGGGGACCGGCGCGCTGTCACATCCCTAGCTAGCTTCGTAGGAAAACATGTCTGTGCATCATATTTTACTTTTTTCATCAACTTGAAATGGGGATTAACAGAAACCCCAAACCCTCATTTGAAACAAACCAATTTAAAGATTGTCAAAAACCAACTAATCCAAACTGCCCATCTAAAATGTTCCCTATGTCTGATAAATGTAGATATGATTATACAAGGGGTCATTTTAAATACTTGAACATTTATAGTAATTTAAAATAAATATTAAATCTGCTGAAAGTGTCAAATAAAGCATTATAATTATTTTAGATTTCAAAATATTCTAAAACTTTTTATAGAAGTTTGAAATATTCAAACTTAGTTCTATAAAATATTTGGTTTATTTTATACTGGGCAGTTGTGCCTAAAAATAAATAAAACAAATGTCAGAGAAATAAAAATAGAATCTGGAAAGTTAAAAAAGAAAAGGAGGACGCACCTGGGCCGGCCCAGCTGGCCCAGCACCGGTGCGGCCATGCAGCCTCCTGCGTGCCTGCTTCCCCGCCGTGCTAGCGAGCGAATAAGGACGCCACTGCTGTCCCCATCCCTTGATCCCTATCGCATTCGCCCCCTGCCTTCTTCCTCTCCTCTGCCCGCCATGGCCGCCGTCTTCTCGCCACCGTAGCCGCAGCTCCATCCACTCCCCCTCGCTCCCGAGCCCCTCTATAGCTCCGTCGTGACATGCCGGCCCTCTTCGCGGGAAGAATCGAGCCCGGAGGCCCCCCAGCGTTGACCTTTCCGCCTTCTTCCTCCTCGGTCACCATAGACCGCTGCCGGCCGTGCGTCGCAAGCAAGGCCTCCACGAGCCCGCTCTCGTCACCATTGCGTCTGCAGTGAGCTCCTGCTTCTTTTCCCCCTCTTTCCCCCTTCGATAACGCGTTCTAGCACTGGATCCCCTCGGGTCCGAGTGCTCCTCACCGTCGGCGAGGACGTGGCCATCGCTGCAGCGGCCCAAGCTCGAACCTGAGCATGTAGTCATGCTCAGGAGGAACCTAGGCAGCTCTAGGAGCCTTTGGTTGGGCCATTTGAGCTCCGGCTCGATGAGCCCGTGCTCGCCCGAGCTCCGGCAGCCGCCGTGCTCATCGCCCGGTGCCAATTCCGGCCATCCGAGCCCCTGGAAGGTGTCGGGCTCGACGCGCGCGAGCGAGCAGAGCAGATTGGTGCCCTTCGCCGTCCTTTTGGTCACTGGAGGATTGAACCCGACCCCTCCGCTGTCTCTGGAGCCACCGGCGGCTCAACGCTGGTGGGTCTTGCCGGAGTTGACCACGGGGATTTGACTCCCTAGGTCACTGGCAAGTGGGGCCGGGCCCTGCTAATTAAAATTGGATTAATTATTTAATTAACTAATTTAATTAAGCTAATGGCCCACTGATAGTGGGCCCTACCCTAAACTAATTGGTAATTAGTTAGTTAGTTAGCTTTGTTAGTGGCTTGGTCACTGACCAGTGGACCCCACTGGTTAGGTTTGACCTGTCAATGGTCTGTTAATCAGCTGACGTCATGATGATGTCATGCTGATTGAAATAAATTCATAGAAACTATTTAAAACTTCCAGATTGGACAGATTGAAATAAATTAATCTGTCAGATTGAAATAAATTAATTCCAAAAACTATTTAAAACTTGGAAAATTCATAGAAATTAATCTATAACTCAGATTGAAATAATTTATATATGAAAATTTATCAGAAAAATCCAATGAATCCAATGGTGCAGTTATCATGCATGTTAGAGCAACCTAAGTAGATGAACATTGACATTTACTAATAGGTTAACATATGGAATATGAAATGGAGAATGATTTTGAACCTATATTCAAAATCACTTCATCTAACTTGGACAGTAGTTGCATTACCTCATCCATACATGCTTCCATGTCATGATCATGCATCATATTGTTGCACTTGCCATGTATTGATTGCTATTTATCTGCACTACCGTAGGCCCTGCTTCTGAGGATACCTCTGAGTATTCCAACGAAGGAGAAAACCTTCCCGCTTCCCAGCAAGGCAAGCAACCCCTTTGATCATTCAGATAACATTCCATTCTCTCGCTCCTACTCTTGTTTATTGCATTAGGACAAACGTTTACTTGTCTGTCATACACGGTAGATGAACCCATTCCTTTGCATGACCTATCATTATCACAGTAAATAGCTAAACCTTGCAACCTAGCATACCTGGTAGATGCTTGTGCCATGATGTGCTTTGCTTACTTTGCCTGCTATGCTTGCCATGCTTGCTATGCTTAGAGTTGTGTCAGGTCTGATTCATCTAGGTGATGAACTGGAGTGAAACAATGTTGTTCTGATGTGATAAGCTTATGATGAACACGATTTGGTAAAGGTAGCGATGAGAGGCTATGTAGGAGTACATAGCGAGTTGTCTCATTGGGACCGTTCTTAGGAACTGAGTTCCGTGTTTGTGATCCAAGACAATTTACTACCACATGTTGGGATACCTAATTGACCCTATCGACTTATCAATCGCTTACTCCTTGGTCCACGAGTTGCAAGTAGTTTCTGGTGTTTATAGCATGCTAGAGGTTGTGCGTAGCGCTGACCCTAGGGGTGGGTTACGACGCGGTAGGCAGTGGCACGGTGTGCCAACGTTCACCCGAATGGTGGGCTAGGGAACCCTGCGCACATCGTTTGGGCCCATAGTAGAAACTTCGGTCAGACTTCCGTGCGGGTTCAGTCTCAAATAGGCGATAGCCTGCACTGGAGGTCTTGTGTGTTTGACGGTCGTGGCCGACTCTCTCGCTGGGCTTCCGCTTGAAGGTTGCCGAGGTGCATGGTTTTATGAGCACACGGTGAAAAGTGGAGAGAGCATGTGCGAAGAAGTACACCCCTGCAGGGTATGAAACTATTCGAATAGCCGCGTCCTCGGATATGGACTACTTGGAAAACTTATGTTGTTCATAGATAATTTAATGGATACTCATAAAAATATCAAGACAACTGTGAGTACCATGGACGGCACTCTTGTAGGAGACGGAAGTGAATCCATGGTGGTGTATTGTTGTGGAGTTAGTGGACTCATGTGCGATATCTAAAATTTAAACATAGTTAAAATTGTGTAGTATAGGTTAGCCATGAGTCAAAGCTGGCACTGCTGCATAAACTCCAGCACTCCCCTTGTTGATACTTGAGCATGAATAGTCTATGTCTACTTCAAAGAGGTCCTGAAAACGTTTTTACTCATGTTTGCTTAATAAATGTTGCAGATGAGACTCAGGACTCATCAGGTGGGTTCAATGTAGATGTCGACGATGCCGAATAGCTGGTGTCCCAGCTACGACCTTATGCCCTGTGGTTGGCTATAGATAGTCAGGCCATGTGCCTTTTTACCCTTTCAACTGTCTGTACTTAGACTGCTTTATGCTTCCGCTTGGTTTTTTATGAACTTGCTTGTATGACTTGAGTGTCGCGTCATGTGACCCCTACCTATAAGAACATATTATGCAAGGCTCTTGTGAGCCTCTGAAATAAAAGTTGTGTTGATGTATGGTTATGTTGTGATGCCATGGTTGTATCTATGCATATCGGGCATGTCGTGCGTATGTGTGACATGCAATGGTATCTATGGGATCCAACACCTAGTCATGTGCCTTTAGTAGTACTCTTCACGGGAAACTACCTCTCTATGCTTCCACCGAGCCTTGGTAGCTTGCTACTGCTCTGGACACATTGATTACCGACATGTATCCTTCTTTGCTACTGTGTCTGTACCTTCGGGGAAATGTCTCGCAGTGTAATGGAGTCCTTGTAGCCTGCTACGACTCGTCTACATGCAGTGATGACATTTAGGTCCCGCGGCATAATGGAGTCCTTGTAGCTTGCTTTGACTCGTCTACACACGCTTGAGGCCAACACCTACATTGCTGGGTTACGTATGCCTGTTTCCGTACGGATGTGCCACTTGGGTTCTATGGCTAGTCATGTTGGCCTGGGTTCCCTGTTGTTTGATTGCTAGCGACATGTTCACATACGTGAACCAAAAGACACAAACGGTCCTGGCTAAGGTAAGACTGCAGCCGTGGAGCCTACCGTTCGTGAGGCCGCAAAGAGATGTGATATCTTACAGTCTGGATTCATTTGACTTATGATCGGGGTCCCGATACGTTCGTATCAGAGCCTGACTGACTATAGGACTACCAAGCCAAACCGGTCGAAGTTGAGTCTAGATACACTATAGAAAAGTAGCGGAATTGATTGTGGAAGGGAACATAAGGCTCTTTTTACTCCTCTTCCCAAATTATTCTATTCTTAGTCACCCTCATGTTTTCTACGGGGATTAGAGCTAGACTTCTCATCTATTGCTTAGGATGATGAGTTACTAACCATGGACTATTAGTTAGCTTGTTTGCAAGTGAATTCGGTACTCAAGTATTGTCGGTGTGACAAACAGTTGGAGAAGAGATTTGAGTCTAGATAATTGAGTGGTTATGCTTTTCCAATCTTTTGCCGTTGTCTCAAAATCCTTTTTGAGCAATGAAAGCAGTTATGCTGTCCAAATTCTGCTAGGGTCTCCAATGTATTTGCATTATTCTCTGTTTTAGATGCCCCCTCATCCTTCCCGTTAGGTTGTCCGTCTAACCAGGTGCATCGATGTACCAGGTCACATGTGTTGGAAATATGCCCTAGCGGCAATAATAAATTAGTTATTATCATATTTCCTTGTTCATGATAATCGTTTATTATCCATGCTATAATTGTATTGATCGGAGACTTAGATGCATGTGTGGATACATAGACAAAACCATGTCCCTAGTATGCCTCTAATAGAGTAGCTCATTGATCAAAAGATGGTTAAGGTCTCCTAGCCATGGACATGAGATGTCATTTGATAACGGGGTCACATCATTAGGAGAATGATGTGATGGACAAGACCCAAACTGCAAACGTAGCATATGATCATGTCAGTTTATTGCTACTGTTTTCCGCATGTCAAGTATGTGTTCCTATGACCATGAGATCATGCAACTCACAGATATCGGAGGAGTGCCTTGTGTGTATCAAACGTCGCAACGTAACTGGGTGACTATAAAGGTGCTCTACAGGTATCTCCGATGGTGTCTGTTGAGTTGGCATGGATCGAGACTGGGATTTGTTACTCCGTGTGACGGAGAGGTATCTCGGGGCCCACTCGGTAATGCAACATCGCAATAAGCCTTGCAAGCAATGTGACTAATTGTCACTTGCGGGATCTTGTATTATGGAACGAGTAAAGACACTTGCCGGTAACGAGGTTGAACTAGGTATGGAGATACCGACGATTGAATCTCGGGCAAGTAACATACCGAAGAACAAAGGGAACGTTATACGGGATTAACTGAATCCTTGACATAGAGGTTCGACCGATAAAGATCTTCGTAGAATATGTAGGAACCAATGTGGACGTCCAGGTCCCGCCGTTGGTTATTGACCGTAGAGGTGTCTCGGTCATGTCTACATAGTTCTAGAACCCGCAGGGTCTGCATACTTAAGGTTCGGTGACGTTTCGGTACTGTAGAGTTATGTATGGTGGTGACCGAAGTTTGTTCGGAGTCCCGGATGAGATCCCGGACATCATGACGAGCTCCATAATGGTCCAGAGGTAAAGATTCATATATAGGAAGTCCCAGTTTGGTTTCCGGAAAAGTTTCGGGCTCATCCGTAGTGTACCGGGAGTGCCGGTAGTGTACCGGGAGTGCCGGTAGTGTACCGGGAGACCTCCGGGAGGGGTACTTCGACCCCAAGAGGTCCATGGGCTGTGGGATAGTATTAACCAGCCCTTAGTGGGCTGGGAAAACATCCACAAAGGCCCATGGCGTAGGAGAGAAAGTCCTAAAGCAAAAAGTGGAAAATCAGCCAATAGGAGGCAATCCTACTCCAACTAGGATTGGAGGTGAAGTAGGATTGCTTCCCACCTCCTATTTCGGCCGACCCAAAGGCCTTGGCTGCCTCTCCTCTCCTCTCCTGCTATATATACTAGTGGATTGGGTGGTTTTTGGACAGAATTTCCGGCCACGTGCTACCCATTACACCGGTGCATAGTTTCTCCTCTAGATCGGTTTTCTGCAGCGCTTAGGCGAAGCCCTGTCGGAATTGCTCCACCACCATCACCGGAGCACCATCACGCTGCCGGTGAACTCTCTCTCCTCTCCATATCCTCTTGCTGGATTGAGACGGTGGAGATCGTCATCAAGCTGCACGTGTGCTGAACGCGGAGGTGCCGTCCGTTCAGCGCTAGATCGGAAGGACCGTGATCGAGATCGCGAGACGGTTCGTGATGAGATCGCGGAACGGATCGTGATGAGTTTGCGGGACAGATTGTGATCAAGATCGTGAGACGGGTCGTGATGAGATCGCGGGACGGATCGTGATGAGTTCACGGGACGGATCGTGATTGGATCGCGGGACGGATCGTGATGAGATCGCGGGACGCTCGGCGATTTGGATCGCGAAGATGTTCGACTACACCAACCGCGTTTCTTAACGCTTCCCGCTTAGCGATCTAAAAGGGTACATAGATCCACTCACCCTCTCGTAGATGCTCATCACCATGGATAGGTTTGCGTGTGCGTAGGAAATTTTTTGTTTCCCATGCGACGTTCCCCAACAGTGGCATCATGAGCTAGGTTGATGGTTCGATGAGATCTCGAGTAGAACACAAAAGGTTTGTGGGCGTTGATGCTTAGATTGCTTCCTCCCTTGGTTGTATTTTGGTTCAGCGGGATTGTGAGATGAAGCGGCCCGGACCAACATTACTCGTACGCTTACGAGAGACCGGTTCCCTCGACGCATCTGGTTGCCTAGATGGCTTGCGGGTGACAGTTTCTCTCACTTTAGTTGGATCGGATTTGACAAAGGCGGTCCTTGAGAAGTTTGAAAAGAAAACTAGTGTATCACCGTTGTGGTTTATGCATAGGTGAGAATCGTTCTTGCTAGATACTCGTAGCAGCCACGTAAAATATGCAACAACAATTAGAGGACGTCTAACTTGTTTTTGCAGGGTATGTTGTGATGTGATATGGCCAATTACATGATGAGATATATGTGATGTATGAGATGATCATGTGATGTATAGATTATCATGACTTGCATGTCGATGAGTAGGGCAACCGGCAGGAGCCATAGGGTTGTCTTTAATTATTGTATGACCTGCGTGTCAATCATTAAGCGCTATGTAATGCTTTACTTTATCGCTACGGTAGCAATAGTAGTAGAAGCATGCAGGGCGTGACAACCCTGATGGCGACACGTTGGTGGAGATCATGGTGTCATGCCGGTGATGATGGAGATCATGCCGGTGCTTTCTAGATGGAGATCAAAAGCTCAAGTTCATGGCCATAACATGTCACTTATGATTTGCATGTGATGTTAATCCTTTTTATGCACCTTGTTTTGCTTAGGATGACGGTAGCATTATAAGGTGATCCCTCACTTAATTTCAAGATAAATTGTGTGTTCTCCCCGAGTGTGCACCGTTGCGAAAGTTCGTCGTGTTGAGACACCACGTGATGATCGGGTGTGATAGACTCTACGTTCACATACAACGGGTGCAAGCCATATTTGCACGCGTAGAACACTCGGGTTAAACTTGACGAGCCTAGCATGTACAGACATGGCCTCGGAACACAAGAAGACCGAAAGGTCTAACATGAGTCATATAGTAGATATGATCAACATAATGATGTTCACCATTGCAGCCACCTTAACTCACGTGATGATCGGACTTGAGTTGGTGAATTTGGATCATGTATCACTCGAATGACCCGAGGGATGTCAATTTGAGTGGGAGTTCTTAAGTAATATGATTAATTGAACTCATTATCATGAACATAGTCAAAGTGTCTTTGCAAATTATGTTGTAGATTACTAGCTCGCGCTGTAGCTCCCTTAAATTTTTATATGTTCCTAGAGAAATAGAGTGGAAAGATGTTGGTAGCAATATTGCGGACTGGGTCCGTGATCTGAGGATTGTCCTCATTGCTGCAAAGAAGGCTTATCTCCTTAATGCACCGCTCGGTGCGCCACCCCCTCTAGCATCGTCTATAGATGTTGTGAACATCTAATAGGCACGTTTCGATGACTACTTGATAATTTAGTGCGTCATGCATTACGGCTCAGAATTGAGGCTCCGAAACGTTTTGAGCGTCACGGAACATATGAGATGTTCTAGGAGCAGAGATTGTGATCTCAGGCTCGTGCCTGTGTTGCGAGATATGAGATCTCCAACAAGATTCTTTGCCTATAAGATGAAGGAGAATAGCTCAATCGTTGAGCATGTACTCAGATTGTCTGGGTACTACAATCGCTTGAATCAAGTGGGAGTTGATCTTCCAGATAAGATAGTGATTGATATAGTTCTCCAAGTCACTGTCACTAAAGCTACTAGAACTTAGTGATGAACTATAATACACCAGGGATAGAAGTATTGATCCCTGAGCTGTTCGCGATGTTTGACACCGCGATGGTAGAAATCAAGATGGAGTGTCAAGTGTTGATTGTTAATCAAACCACTAGTTTCGAAAAGGGCAAGAGCAAGGAGGGAAACTTCATGGATAGCAAGTCAGTTGCTGCTCCAGTGAAGCAACCCAAAGTTGAACTCAAACCCGAGACTAAGTGCTTCTATTATGAGGTGAGAGGTCGCTGAAGCGGAACAACCCTAGATACTTGGTAGATAAGAAGGCTGGCAACATCGACAGAAGTATATTTGATATATGAGTTATTGATGTGTACCTTGCTAGTACTCCTAGTAGCACCTGGGTATTGGATACCGGTTCGGTTGCTAAATGTTAGTAACTCGAAATAAAAGCTACGGAATAAACGGAGAACTAGCTAAGGGTAAGGTGACGATGTGTGTTGGAAATGTTTGCAAGGTTGATGTGATCAACATCGCACACTCTCTCTACCTTCAGGATTAGTGACGAACCCAAATAAATGTTATTTGGTGTTTTGCGTTGAGCATGAACATGATTAGATCATGTTTGTTGCAATACGGTTATTCATTTAAGTCAGAGAATAATGGTTATTCTGTTTACATGAATAATACCTTCAATGGTCATGCACCCAGTGAGAATGGTTTGTTGAAATCTTGATCATAGTAATACACATGTTCATAACATTGATGTCAAAAGATACAAAGTTAAATAAAGATAGTACCACATACTTGTGGCACTGCCGTAAAATGTCATATTGGTATAAAGCGCATGAAGAAACTCCATGGTGATGGATATTTGGACTCATTCGATTTCGAATCGTTGAGGCATGCGAACCATGCCTCTTGGGCAAGATGACTAAAGGACCCCGTTGGATGGAGCAGGCAAGTGATTCATTGGAAATGATACATGTTGATGTATGCAATCTAGTGAGTCTTGTAGCATGCAGTGGATATCGTTATTTTCTTACCTTCACAGATGATTTGAGTAGATATAGTGTATATTTACTTAATGAAACACAAGTCTGAATCATTTGAAAGGTTCAAGCAAATTCAGAGTGAAGTTTAAAGATCATCGTGACAAGAAGATAAAAATGACTGCGATATGATCGTGGAGGTGAATATCTGAGTCACGAGTTTGGCATACAACTTAAGACAGTGTGAAAGTTGTTTCACAACTAAACGCCACCTGGAACACCATAGTGTGATGGTGTGTCCGAACATCATAGTTATGCTCTATTGGACATGGTGCGTGCTATGATGTCTCTTGTCGTTTTACTACTATAATTTTGGGGTTATGCATTAGAAACAACTACATTCACTTTAAAAAGGGCACCATCTAAATCCATTGAGATGACACCGCGTGAATTATGGTTTGATAGAAACCTAAGCTGTCATTTCTTAATGTTTGTGGCTGCGACGCTTGTGTGGAAAATGTTTTCACCTAATGAGGTCGAACCCAAGGCAGACAAATGCATCTTCATAGAATACCCTAAGATCAGTTGGGTGAACCTTCTATCTCAGATCCAAGTGCAAAGTGTTTGTTGCTTAAACGGATCCTTTCTCGAGGAAATGTTTCTCTCGAAAGAATTGAGTGGGAGGAAGATAGAACTTGATGAGGTTGTTAAACCTTTGTTCAACCAGAGAGTAGCGCAACGCAGAAAGATGTTTCTGTGAAGCCTACGTTAGTTGAAGAGGAAGTTAATGATGATGATCATGAAGCTTCAGGATCAAGTTACTATCAAACTTCGTAGGTTGACAAGGATGTGTACTGCTCCTGAGCGGTACGGCAACCCTGTCTTGGAGGTCATGTTGTTGGACAACGATGAACCTACGAGCTATGGAGAAGCGATGATGGGCCCGGATTCCGACAAATGGTTGGAGGCCATGAAATCCGAGATAGAATCCATGTATGAAAACCAAGTGTAGACTTTGGTAGACTTGCTCGTTGGACGGCAGGTCGTTGAGTACAAATGGATCTTTAAAATGAAGACAGACACTGATGGTGAATGTCACTATTTGTAAAGCTCGACTTGTTGCAAAGATGTTTGTGACAAGTTCAAGGAGTTGACTACGATGAGACTTTCTCACTCGTAGCGGTGCTAAAGTCTGTTGGAATTATGTTAGCAGTTGCTGTGTTTTCAATTATGAAATCTAGCAGATGGATGTCAAAACATCCTTTCCTTAACGGTTTACTTGAGGAAAGGTTGTATGTGATACAACCAGAAGGTTTTGTCAGGCCTAAGGATGCTAAAAGGTGTGCAAGCTTCGGTGATCCTTCCATGGACTGAAGCAAGCATCTCGGAGTTGGAATATAAGCTTTGATGAGGTGATCAAAGTTTTGATGTTTATACAAAGTTTACGAGAAACTTGTATTTGCAATAAAGTGAGTGGGAGCACTATAGAATTTCTGATAAGTATATGTGGATGACATATTGTTGATCAGAAATAATGTAGAGTTTCTGGAAAGCATAAAACGGTCATTTGGAAAGTGATTTTCAAATGAAGACCTGGATGAAGCTACCTAATTGTTGAGCATCAAAATCTATAGAGATAGATCAAGATGCTCGATGAGACTTTCAATGAGTGCATGCCTTGACAAGATTTTGAAAGAATTCAAAATGGATCAGTCAAAGAAAGAGTTCTCGCCTGATTTGTAAGGTGTGAAAGTTGAGTGAGACTCAGAACTCGACAACGGCAGAAGAAAGAGAAAGGACGAACGTCGTTCCCTATGCCTTGGCCATAGGCTCTATATTATGCCATGCTGTGTACCGCACCTGTGTGTGCCTTGCCATGAGTCCGTCAGGGGGTACAAGAATGAACCAGGAGTGGATCACTGGACAGCAGTCAAGATTATCCTCAGTAACTAAGAGACTGAGGAGAAGTTTCTCGATTATGGAGGTGATAAAGAGTTCGTCGTCAGGAGTTACGTCGATACAAGCTTTAACACTAATCCGGATGACTCGTAGTAGCAATCTGGATACGTATAGTGGAGCAGCCATTTGGAATGGTACCGAGCGGAGTGTGGTAGCAGTGTTTACAGTTTGACATAGGTATTTGCAAAGTGCACACGGATCTGAATGTTACAGACCCATTGACTATAAGACCTCTCTCACATGCAAAGCATGATCGAGCCCCAGAACTCATTGGGTGTTAGATTCATAACAATGCGAATCACATGGTGATGTGAACTAGATTATTGACTCTAGTGCAAGTGGGAGACTGTTGGAAATATGCCCTAGAGGCAATAATAAATTAGTTATTATCATATTTCCTTGTTCATGATAATCGTTTATTATCCATGCTATAACTGTATTGATCGGAGACTTAGATGCATGTGTGGATACATAGACAAAACCATGTCCCTAGTATGCCTCTAATAAACTAGCTCGTTGATCAAAAGATGGTTAAGGTTTCCTAGCCATGGACATGAGATGTCATTTGATAACGGGGTCACATCATTAGGAGAATGATGTGATGGACAAGACCCAAACTGCAAACGTAGAATATGATCGTGTCAGTTTATTGCTACTGTTTTCCGCATGTCAAGTATGTGTTCCTATGACCATGAGATCATGCAACTCACAGATATCGGAGGAGTGCCTTGTGTGTATCAAACGTCGCAACGTAACTGGGTGACTATAAAGGTGCTCTACAGGTATCTCCGATGGTGTCTGTTGAGTTGGCATGGATCGAGACTGGGATTTGTTACTCCATGTGATGGAGAGGTATCTTGGGGCCCACTCGGTAATGCAACATCACAATAAGCCTTGCAAGCAATGTGACTAATTGTTAGTTGCGGGATCTTGTATTATGGAACGAGTAAAGAGACTTGCCGGTAACGAGGTTGAACTAGGTATGGAGATACCGACGATCGAATCTCGGGCAAGTAACATACCGAAGAACAAAGGGAACGTTATACGGGATTAACTGAATCCTTGACATAGAGGTTCGACCGATAAAGATCTTCGTAGAATATGTAGTAACGAATGTGGAAGTCCAGGTCCCTCCATTGGTTATTGACAGTAGAGGTGTCTCGGTCATGTCTACATAGTTCTCGAACCCGCAGGGTCTGCACACTTAAGGTTCGTGACGTTTCGGTAGTGTAGAGTTATGCATGGTGGTGACCGAAGTTTGTTCGGAGTCCCAGATGAGATCCCGGACGTCATGAGGAGCTCCGGAATGGTCCGGAGGTAAAGATTCATATATAGGAAGTCCCAGTTTGGTTTCCGGAAAAGTTTCGGGCTCATCGGTAGTGTACCGGGAGTGCCGGTAGTGTACCGGGAGTGCCGGTAGTGTACTGGGAGACCTCCGAGAGGGGTACTTCGACCCCAAGAGGTCCATGGGCTGTGGGAGAGTATTAACCAGCCCTTAGTGGGCTGGGAAAACAGCCACAAAGGCCCATGGCGCAGGAGAGAAAGTCCTAAAGCAAAAAGTGGAAAATCAGCCAATAGGAGGCAATCCTACTCCAACTACGATTGGAGGTGAAGTAGGATTGCTTCCCACCTCCTATTTTGGCCGACCCAAAGGCCTTGGCTGCCTCTCCTCTCCTCTCCTCCTATATATACTAGTGGATTGGGTGGTTTTTGGACAGAATTTCCGGCCACGTGCTACCCGTTCCACCGGTGCATAGTTTCTCCTCTAGATCGTAGTTCCGCAGTGCTTAGGCGAAGCCCTGCCGGAATTGCTCCACCACCATCACCGGAGCGCCGTCACGCTGCCGGTGAACTCTCTCTCCTCTCCACCCCTCTTGCTGGATCAAGACGGTGGAGATCGTCATCAAGCTGCACGTGTGCTGAACGCGGAGGTGCCGTCCGTTCGGTACTAGATCGGAAGGATCGTGATCAAGGCCACGAGACGTTCGTGATTGGATCGTGGGACGGATCGTGACGAGATCGTGGGACGGTTCGTGATTGGTTCGCGGGACGGTTCGTGATTGGATCGCGGGACGCTCGGCGATTTGGATCGCGAAGAAGTTCGACTACACCAACCGCGTTTCTTAACGCTTCCCGCTTAGCGATCTACAAGGGTACGTAGATCCACTCTCCCTCTCGTAGATGCTCATCACCATGGATAGGTTTGCGTGTGCGTAGGAAAATTTTTGTTTCCCATGCGACGTTCCCCAACAGTGGTATCAGAGCTAGGTTGATGGTTCGATGAGATCTCGAGTAGAACACAAAAGGTTTGTGGGCGTTGATGCTTAGATTGCTTCCTCCCTTGGTTGGATTTTGGTTCAGCGGGATTGTGAGATGAAGCGGCCCGGACCAACATTACTCGTACGCTTACGAGAGACCGGTTCCCTCGACGCAACTTGTTGCTTAGATGGCTTGCGGGTGACAGTTTCTCTCACTTTAGTTGGATCGGATCCGACAAAGGCGGTCCTTGAGAAGGTTGAAAAGCAATCTATGTATCACCGTTGTGGTTTATACGTAGGTGAGAATCGTTCTTGCTAGATACCCGTAGCAGCCACGTAAAACATGCAACAACAATTAGAGGACGTCTAACTTGTTTTTGCAGGGTATGTTGTGATATGATATGGCCAATTACATGATGAGATATATGTGATGTATGAGATGATCATGTGATGTATAGATTATCACGACTTGCATGTCGGTGATTACGGCAACCGGCAGGAGCCATAGGGTTGTCTTTAATTATTGTATGACCTGCGTGTCAATCATTAAGCGCTATGTAATGCTTTACTTTATCGCTACGGTAGCAATAGTAGTAGAAGAATGCAGGGCGTGACAACCCCGATGGCGACACGTTGATGGAGATCAAGATGATGGAGATCATGGTGTCATGCCGGTGACGATGGAGATCATGCCGGTGTTTCGAAGATGGAGATCTTAAACACAAGTTGATAGCCATATCATGTCACTTATGAATTGCATTAGATGTTAATCCTTTTATGCACCTTGTTTTGCTTAGTACGACGGTAGCATTATAAGGTGATCCCTCACTTAAATTTCAAGATGAACTGTGTTCTCCCCGAGTGTGCACCGTTGCGAAAGTTCGTCGTGTCGAGACACCACGTGATGATCGGGTGTGATAGACTCTACGTTCACATACAACGGGTGCAAGTCAGATTTGCACGTGCAGAACACTCGGGTTAAACTTGACGAGCCTAGCATGTACAGACATGGCCTCGGAACACAAGAGACCGAAAGGTCGAACATGAGTCATATAGTAGATATGATCAACATAATGATGTTCACCATTGAAGCCACCTTAACTCACGTGATGATCGGACTTGAGTTGGTGAATTTGGATCATGTGACACTCAGATGACCCGAGGGATGTCAATTTGAGTGGGAGCTTTAGTAATTTGATTAACTAAACTCATTATCTTGAACAATAGTCTAAGTAACCTTTGCATATTTATGTTGTAGATCAATGGCTCGCGCAGTAGCACCCCTGAATTTTAATGCGTTCCTAGAGAAAGCTAAATTGAAAGATGATGGAAGTAACTTTGTTGACTGGGCCCGTAATCTGAGGATTATCCTCACGGCTTCCCAGAAGTCATATGTCCTTGATGCACCGCTTGGTGACCAGCCAGAAGACATGACCTCCGAAGACGTTAAGAACGCTTGGGAGGCTCGTGCTGGAGACTACTCAATAGTTCAGTGTGCAATATTGTATGGCTTAGAACCGGGACTTCAAAGACGTTTTGAACGTCATGGGGCATATGAGATGTTCCAGGAGTTGAAGTTTATCTTTCAAAAGAATGCCCGGATCGAGAGGTATGAGACCTCCGATAAATTCTATGCTTGCAAGATGGAGGAGAATGGGTCTATTAGTGAGCACATACTCAGAATGTCTGGGTACTCAAACCGTCTAGCGGAGTTGGGAATTACCCTTCCGCCGGAGGCGATCACTGATAGAGTTCTTCAATCGCTGCCACCTAGTTACAAGAGCTTTGTGATGAACTATAACATGCACGGGATGAACAAGTCAGTCGCCGAGCTGTTTGCGATGTTGAAAGTCGCTGAGTCTGAAATCCAGAAAGAACATCAAGTGTTGATGGTCAATAAAACCACTAGTTTCAAGAAAAACGGCAAAGGCAAAGGCAAGAAGGGTAAAACCAAGAAGGATGGCAAAGCAGTTGCTACTCCTACAAAGAAGCCTAAGCATGGACCTAAGCCAGAAACTGAGTGCTTTCATTGCAAAGGAACTGGTCATTGGAAGCGGAACTGCCCCAAGTACCTGGCTGGCAAGAAGGCGGCCAACGACAAACAAGGTATATATGATATACATGTTATTGATGTGTACCTTACTAGTTCTCGTAGTAGTGCCTGGGTATTTGATACCGGTTCGGTTGCTCACATTTGCAACTCAAAACAGGAACTACGGAATAAACGAAGACTGGCAAAGGACGAAGTGACGATGCGCGTGGGAAATGGTTCCAAGGTTGATGTGATCGCCGTCGGCACGCTCTCTCTTCGATTACCATCAGGATTAGTGATGAACCTAAATAATTGTTATTTAGTGCCTGCGTTAAGCATGAACATTATATCTGGATCTTGTTTATTGCGAGACGGTTACTCATTTAAATCAGAGAATAAAGGTTGTTCTATTTATATGAGTAATATCTTTTATGGTCATGCACCCAATGTTAGGGGTTTATTCATATTGAATCTTGATAGTGATGACACACATGTTCATAACATTGATGCCAAAAGATGTAGAGTAGTTAATGATAGTACCACTTTCTTGTGGCACTGCCGTTTAGGTCATATTGGTGTAAAACGCATGAGGAAGCTCCATGCTGATGGACTTTTGGAGTCACTTGATTTTGAATCACTTGACACATGTGAACCATGCCTTATGGGCAAGATGACCAAAACGCCGTTCTCTGGAACAATGGAACGGGCGAGTGACTTATTGGAAATCATACATACTGATGTGTGCGGTCCAATGAATGTCGAAGCGCGCGGTGGTTATCGTTATTTTCTCACCTTCACTGATGACTTGAGTAGATATGGGTATATTTACTTGATGAAGCACAAGTCTGAAACATTTGAAAAGTTCAAGCAATTTCAGAGTGAAGTTGAGAATCATCGTAACAAGAAGATTAAATTTCTTCGATCTGATCGAGGAGGTGAATATCTGAGTTATGAGTTTGGCAATCACTTAAGACAGTGTGGAATTGTTTCACAGTTGACACCGCCCGGGACACCACAGCGTAATGGTGTGTCTGAACGTCGTAATCGGACCTTATTGGATATGGTGCGTTCTATGATGTCTCTTGCCGATTTGCCACTATCGTTTTGGGGTTATGCATTAGAGACAGCTGCATTCACTTTAAATAGGGCACCATCAAAATCCGTTGAGACGACGCCATATGAACTGTGGTTTGGCAAAAAGCCGAAGTTGTCGTTTCTTAAAGTTTGGGGATGTGATGCTTATGTCAAAAAGCTTCAGCCTGAAAAGCTGGAACCCAAAGCGGAAAAGTGCGTCTTCATAGGATACCCGAAAGAGACAGTCGGGTATACCTTCTATCTCAGATCCGAGGGCAAAGTGTTTGTCGCTAAGAACGGAACATTTCTTGAGAAAGAGTTTCTCTCGAAAGAATTGAGTGGGAGGAAAATAGAGCTTGATGAGGTTATTGAACCTTTACTTCAACCAGAGAGTAGCGCAGCACAGAAAGATGTTTCTGTGGAACCTACAACGGTAGAAGAGGAAGTTAATGATGATGATCATGAAGCTTCGGATCAAGCTGCTATTGAACCTCGTAGGTCGACAAGGACGCGTACTACTCCCGAGTGGTACGGCAACCCTGTCTTAGAGGTCATGTTGTTGGACAACAATGAACCTACGAGCTATGGAGGAGCAGTGATGGGCCCGGATTCCGAGAAATGGTTAGAGGCCATGCAATCTGAGATGGGATCCATGTATGAAAACAAAGTATGGACTTTGGAAGTACTACCTGAAGGGCGAAAGGCCATTCAGAACAAATGGATCTATAAGAAGAAGACGGACGCGGATGGTAATGTCACCGTCCATAAAGCTCGACTTGTGGCAAAGGGTTTTTCACAAGTTCAAGGAGTTGACTACGATGAGACTTTCTCACCCGTAGCGATGCTTAAGTCTGTCAGAATCATGTTGGCAATAGCTGCTTATTTCGACTATGAAATTTGGCAGATGGACGTCAAAACGGCGTTCCTCAACGGTTTCCTTGAGGAAGAGTTGTATATGATGCAACCCGAAGGTTTTGTCGATCCAGAGAATGCTGACAAAGTTTGCAAACTCCAGCGATCCATTTATGGACTGGTGCAAGCATCTCGGAGTTGGAATAAACGCTTTGATGAGGTGATCAAAGCGTTTGGGTTTATACAAGTTTATGGAGAAGCTTGTATTTACAAGAAAGTGAGTGGGAGCTCTATAGCGTTTCTAGTGTTATATGTGGATGACATATTGCTGATCGGAAACGATATAGAAATGCTGGAAAGCGTGAAGGAATATTTGAATAAGAGTTTTTCAATGAAGGACCTAGGAGAAGCTGCTTTCATATTAGGCATTAAGATCTATAGAGATAGGTCGAGACGCTTAATAGCACTTTCACAGAGCACATACCTTGATAAAGTTTTGAAGAAGTTCAAAATGGAACAGGCCAAGAAGGGGTTCTTGCCTGTGTTGCAAGGTGTGAAGTTGAGTAAGACTCAATGCCCAGTGACTGCAGAAGATAAAGAAAAGATGAGCGTCATCCCCTATGCTTCAGCCATAGGCTCTATCATGTATGCAATGCTGTGCACAAGACCTGATGTCAGCCTTGCCATAAGTATGGCTGGAAGGTTTCAAAGTGATCCTGGAATGGAGCACTGGCAAGCGGTCAAGAATATCCTTAAGTACCTTAACAGGACTAAGGACATGTTTCTCATTTATGGAGGTGATGAAGAGCTCGTCGTAAAGGGTTACGTCGATGCAAGCTTTGACACTGATCCGGACGATTCTAAATCGCAAACCGGATACGTATTTATTCTTAACGGGGGAGCGGTAAGCTGGTGCAGTTCCAAGCAAAGCGTGGTAGCTGATTCTACGTGCGAAGCGGAGTACATCGCAGCCTCGGAGGCAGCGAAGGAAGGTGTCTGGATGAAGCAGTTCATGACAGATCTTGGAGTAGTGCCTAGTGCACTGAATCCAATAAATCTGTTCTGTGACAACACTGGTGCCATTGCTCTAGCCAAGGAACCAAGGTTTCACAAGAGGACCAGACACATAAAGCGACGCTTCAACTCCATCCGGTTCTACATCGAGGAGAAGGACATAAATATTTGCAAAGTGCACACAGATCTGAATGTTGCAGACCCGTTGACTAAACCTCTTCCAAGGGCTAAACATGATCAACACCAGAACTGTATGGGTGTTCGATTCATTACCATGTAAATCACATAGTGATGTGAACTAGATTATTGACTCTAGTGCAAGTGGGAGACTGTTGGAAATATGCCCTAGAGGCAATAATAAATTAGTTATTATCATATTTCCTTGTTCATGATAATCGTTTATTATCCATGCTATAACTGTATTGATCGGAGACTTAAATGCATGTGTGGATACATAGACAAAACCATGTCCCTAGTATGCCTCTAATGGACTAGCTCGTTGATCAAAGGATGGTTAAGGTTTCCTAGCCATGGACATGAGATGTCATTTGATAACGGGATCACATCATTAGGAGAATGATGTGATGGATAAGACCCAAACTACAAACATAGCATATGATCGTGTCAGTTTATTGCTACTGTTTTCTGCATGTCAAGTATATGTTCCTATGACCATGAGATCATGCAACTCACGGATATCGGAGGAGTGCCTTGTGTGTATCAAACGTCGCAACGTAACTGGGTGACTATAAAGGTGCTCTACAGGTATCTCCGATGGTGTTTGTTGAGTTGGCATGGATCGAGACTGGGATTTGTTACTCCGTGTGACGGAGAGGTATCTCAGGGCCCACTCGGTAATACAACATCACAACAAGCCTTGCAAGCAATATGGCTAAGTGTTAGTCACGGGATCTTGTATTACGGAACGAGTAAAGAGACTTGCCAGTAACGAGGTTGAACTAGGTATGGAGATACCGACGATCGAATCTCGGGCAAGTAACATACCGAAGAACAAAGGGGACGTTATACGGGATTAACTGAATCCTTGACATAGAGGTTCGACCGATAAAGATCTTCGTAGAATATGTAGGAACCAATGTGGACGTCCAGGTCCCGCCATTGGTTATTGACCGTAGAGGTGTCTCGGTCATGTCTACATAGTTCTCGAACCCGCAGGGTCTGCACACTTAAGGTTCGGTGACGTTTCGGTAGTGTAGAGTTATGTATGGTGGTGACCGAAGGTTGTTCGGAGTCCCGGATGAGATCCCGGACGTCACGAGGAGCTCCGGAATGGTCCGGAGGTAAATATTCATATATAGGAAGTCCCAGTTTGGTTTCCGGAAAAGTTTCGGGCTCATCGGTAGTGTACCGGGAGTATCGGTATTGTACCGGGAGTGCCGGTAGTGTACCGGAGGACCTCCGGGAGGGGTATTTCGACCCCAAGAGGTCCATGGGCTGTGGGAGAATAATAACCAGCCCTTAGTGGGCTGGGAAAACAGCCACAAAGGCCCATGGCGCAGGAGAGAAAGTCCTAAAGCAAAAAGTGGAAAATCAGCCAATAGGAGGCAATCCTACTCCAACTAGGATTGGAGGTGAAGTAGGATTGCTCCCACCTCCTATTTCGGCCGACCCAAAGGCCTTGGCTGCCTCTCCTCTCCTCTCCTCCTATATATACTAGTGGATTGGGTGGTTTTTGGACAGAATTTCCGGCCACGTGCTACCCGTTCCACCGGTGCATAGTTTCTCCTCTAGATCGTAGTTCCGCAGTGCTTAGGCGAAGCCCTGCCGGAATTGCTCCACCACCATCACCGGAGCGCCGTCACGCTGCCGGTGAACTCTCTCTCCTCTCCACCCCTCTTGCTGGATCAAGACGGTGGAGATCGTCATCAAGCTGCACGTGTGCTGAACGCGGAGGTGCCGTCCGTTCGGTACTAGATCGGAAGGATCGTGATCAAGGCCACGAGACGTTCGTGATTGGATCGTGGGACGGATCGTGACGAGATCGTGGGACGGTTCGTGATTGGTTCGCGGGACGGTTCGTGATTGGATCGCGGGACGCTCGGCGATTTGGATCGCGAAGAAGTTCGACTACACCAACCGCGTTTCTTAACGCTTCCCGCTTAGCGATCTACAAGGGTACGTAGATCCACTCTCCCTCTCGTAGATGCTCATCACCATGGATAGGTTTGCGTGTGCGTAGGAAAATTTTTGTTTCCCATGCGACGTTCCCCAACAGAGATGTGATATGTTATAGTCTGGATTCGTATGACTTAGGATCAGGGTCTCGACACGTGCGCCGGCGCGGCCCATGGGTGCAGTCTGGCCGACACGGGCAGCTCGGCGCTTGGCACGGGCTTGGCGGGCGTCAGCCATCGAAGTGGTGAGGTGGAAGAAGAGATTAGCTTGAGGAAGACCTCGACATGCCCCCTACTTGGCACGCCAAATGTTAGATTTCGGGCTCCACAAAACCCTCAAGGTTCGAACACAGGGGCGTGCATGAAGGTTTCCTGCAGCCTCGTCTATCCTAGCTCGCTACTCGATGGTTACTACGATGAACTCACATGACGACGAGGAAGAAGATGAACACAGCAGATTACCTAGGTTCGGGCCGCTGTGAAGCGTAATACCCTACTCCATCTTTGGTGGATTGCCTCTAGAGGAGGTGTGGTGGATGAACTAGTATAGTGGACTCAAGCCTCGAGAGGACGCTGAAGTGAAGTTCTTGGCTCTCTCCTTGTGGTGGTTCGTCGACCGACTAAGTGTTGGGTCAGATCGGATCGGATCGGATCCCCTCTATGGTGTGGCCTAGCCTCTATATATAGTGGTGGCCCGGGTCCTCTTCCCTTATTACAATGGAGGGAAGGGATCCCTGTCAGTGTCAAATCCGGCATATCTCGTAGTAGGGGTCCTAAGCTAGGCATCTTGGAGAAATGGTAACATGGACACAGGATTTTACCCAGGTTCGGGCTCTCTCGAGGAGATAATACCCTACGTCCTGCTTTTGATTGTATTCATATGGGGGATAGTACATAGTACATGTATCTACAACAAGATTGTAATAATGAATATGAGATTGAGATTTTCTATTGACTAGCCTGGCCTTGGTTTATATAATGCACCGTAGGCCAAGGGTTTAGAGGAGTCCTTGTCTTGTGCACCAAGTCTTATCAAATCTCCCTTGTATGCATCATGGCCTCTCCGAAATGTCCCATTAGTGAATCGCCTTACGGGTCCTCGGCCTGACCCATTAGTCGGGAGACGACGTGGTGAGTACCCCCTAGTCCAGGACACTGCCAGTAGCCCCCTGAGCTGGTCTTGAAGTTGGGTACGCTCCTCGGTTCTTCCGATATGTTCTTCCTCTTTGATAGTCGGTCTTGAAAAGAGGATCAACAAATCTTCTCCTCTCTGATCTTGTGGATCGTCGAGGTGTATCTAAACAGTTCACACGTCGGGTATTCAAGGAGCCCCTTTAAGTTGTCAGCCTTTATCAATTCCTTGCAATTTTTTACACCACACCTAGGGTTTGAAGTGTTTCCCATGCGGCGGTGTCCTCTTGAGTCCGAGATCCAATGTCGAACTACATCCGAGGAGTCTTTTCACAACCGAGCTCCAACACTATTCAAGATTCAAGGTATCCTCTTGCGTCCGATCTCCAACGTCGGACTGCATCCGAGGTGTCTTTTGCAGCCGAGCTCCGACGATGATCGGCATCCTAGGTATAATAGATTACCTTGACCTCTGAAAATTTGAATGAGTCCAGCCGAGCTTAAATGCTGAAATAGTCTTCTATGGAATGAACCATTCGAATCGGAGCTTTATGTCGGACAGCTTCCGAGCTCCAATGCCGAACTGCATCCGAGCTCTAATGATGGTCAACGTCAGAGGTATCATAAACTAACTTGGACCTTAAAAATTGAAGGAATTCATCCGAGCTTAATGTCGGAAGTGCTCTCTATGAGGCCAGCCACTTGCGCCCGAGCTTTATATCGGACTACTTTCGAGGTAGTGCACCACCCCAACCATGGGCTGGTTTTTTGCGGATATTTTTGATTGGTGCAATTTATTCTCTGCCAAGATATATAGCCAGTAGCCCTCAAGGTGCGTGTTGGTATAAAACCCGGGATACACCTCAAGGAAAAAATAATAATCAAAATAAAACCACTGATCCAGTAGCCCCTAAGACTTAGGTCGATTTGCAAAATCAGCCTAAGGATCAAGTTCTTGCCCGACGGCATACGTTTAGGGATGGAAACGTGGTACACAATAGTTTCCGAGACTAGGGTTGGGTCCGGCCGACCAACCTAAGGAACAAATCTCCTCAGAAAATGTATTGCACTTTGAATTTTCTGCATTGAATAAGCAATGCAGTAGCCCTCGAGCCTTAGTTTGGGTGCGGGTAGTAGAATTAAGGATCTTTATTTGTTTGACACAAACTTTGTTACGTTTGACACAATTTATGTGTAATGATTCTATGTATCCAAGTACTTTACATCATTAATGCTCAGATCCGCATTGTACAAGACTTTGTTGACCGTCCATCGGCTTCAACCTCCTCGGCCAGTAGCTGATGAGTGCTTATCCTACTTTATAAAGCCTTTATAAGACCTTTATAAAGGCAAAGATTTACGACAAACAAGGCAATCAGACCATACGGTTTTATAAAAAATGGTACGTGGAGAGATATGTTATATTACTATGTAAGAAACATCTTCTTGGAGAAATAGTTCATTTATAAGATCCTTTTCCCAGGATATCATGTTGACCATGATCATGAAACCCCAACTCCGTTCAACGCGGGAGGAAATATATTGAGGATTTAGTTTCGCGTATCTCCTAAACTTTGTGGTCTTTAATGAACCAAAATTTTCACTTCCGTCGTTGCTGACCAATTATATTCTTAAGATGGCTAGCTTTAGGCTTCACCCTGTCTGAGGTACTAACCCGGATGACCCGGAAGTAACAATCATAGAGGTGCTCCCTTTACCCCCTAGCCGAACAATCGGGGACGTAGGGTTAAGCATAAGAGCCAGACAACACAACTTGGCCAAAATCTTAAACCAAATTGATGCATATTTATGGCTTATAATGATGATTATGGAAGGCAACGTACACATATTGAATACAAATGCTTTAGTGCTATATGATATTTTGACTCCTTTGTGACCGTTTATCATTTGAGAGTGGTCCATCTTCGACTTCTACCCCTTTGTAGATGCTACGTAGGGTGTTTCCGCAATAACAAGAAAACCCGTGGCCAGCGTCTCGGTGCCCAAAGGCGGTTGTGTTAGCGGAAACAAGGCAATCTAATATCCAGGCTTTATAACTTTCACTTAGTCATAGAAGCATATGTTTGGGAGCCCAGTTACTAGCCCCCGGTTACTGTTCGACATCAGTCAAGGTCAAGCCGTTGACTCTTCGACCAAATTTACAAAAGGCCCATGGGGTAACCTCTATCGGTCTATAGTTTGACATTGTCATCGGATCGCTGACCAGTTTGTGCTCATTGTGATAGTCAGTTTTCGGCTTTCTCCACTGAGGTACTTAACCAGTTAAATCGGAACTACAATCGAAGTGGTTCTCACTTTGCACACCTTGGCCGAACAATGCGGAACGTAAGGGGCAAACACGGGATCCGGACAACCCAACTATTGACCAAAGACAGAATTCGAAACTAATGCATATAGAGCAATATCCAGGACACCGAGGTGGAGGTTGGTAGGGAAGATGCCAAATAGCAGGTCAAAAAAGATTTCCTAGCTGAATTATTACGTAGGGCACCTCGGTCAAGATGATGCCTCTCCTCGGAAAACATACAAATAGCTTAAAAGTGCCATAAGCTCGAAATGCCAAAAAACTTATGTAAAAACTTTGACGTTCGAACTAAATCAAGTGTTTTGGTGCGAATCCGAAAATTGGTCTAACATGTGCTTAGGTCGTGCTTTAACATGATACATCCGATCTCTCAGACTTCAAGCGGGTCAGCCTTTGTCTTCAACCTCCATATCCCAAGGGCGGAGTGTTTCTCCAAGGCATGTTTAGCGAACTAAACTCAAGCGGCTTTAGAGAGAAACTAGGCTACCCGGCTATTGACCAAACACTTTTTTCGAAAAAAAGAGTAGTAGAAAAAGACTTTGCAACGACCAAGAAGAAAACAACCTTCATTATAAAATGGCTCATATAAATTTAAGAGCCCCCAAGTGACTTGGGTAAAAGAATTTTATGTATAATGGTTGTATGTACTAAAGTGCTTATATCATATATGTGTTCGCTCGAACTTTAAACACGTCTTAACCAACCGTTGGCTTCTCCCTCTTCGGCCAAGGGCTGAAAGTGTTATCTACTACGCCATCCAAGGATATTAGAGGTATTTTGAATAACCAAGAAATCAGGCCATTAGGCTATAACAGACAAAGCGCGCCAAGGAAACTTATGCTATATTACTATTTAATGTAAGAAGCATATTCAAGGAAAATAGTTCCGCCAATGGTTCCTTTCTTTGGATTCTCATGATTACCATGAGGGGTGTGCAATAGATTTATGTATGCTTGTGTTCCGTCGTGGATGACTATAGTTGAAAAAAGTAAGAGCGCTAGCTTTCGGCTTCACCCGTCTGAGGTACGAGTATGGATGACCCGATCATAACAATCGTAGAGGTGTTCCCTTTACTCCCTAGCCGAATAATCAAAAACGTAGGGGTAAGCACAGGAACAAGGCAACCCGGCTTTGCAGAACACTTGAGTCAACATGATGCATATATTGGCGTAATAACGAACAAGGGAGGGTGTGATACATTAATAATCATATGCAAGAGGAATTGCTTTATAAGGGAAGCCCCCAAGTAAATGGGGTATTTGAATTTGTTTGTAGCAAACAAAGTTTTGACAAAGAAAGTTTTTCGCAAACAACTTTTTGTCAAAAAGTATAATGCTTGGTCAAGCCAAACAAAATTTAAAACTGGAAGTTGTTGAGCATGAAAGCGACTTATCTGGTTAATGATCTCGGTGTCGATGACGCGATCCAGGTTGTGGCGGGACGAGGACGCCCATCAAATTTTGACAGATCGGGTGTGTAGTCTTTGGCACGACCGAGGTCCCAGCCCCCAAGCCCATCCCGAGGTGAACGAACGAGGAGTTCGGCACTCCGAAGTAGTGTCATGGCTTGGCCGATGTGGCGAGGCGAAGCCCCTGGTCCAGCCAAGGTGGTGGAGTAGGTCGGGACGGTGACACCGGGGTGACCGCGTGAGGACAGCGAAGTCGATTTCCTACACTCATTAATTAGTGCAATCCAAAAGTAATAAAAAAGAAAGATAATAATATAGTTTAAAAAATCTTCTACTTAATTAATTAAAGAAAGGATTATGGCCTAGGCACCGAGGTGCCTGAACAAAGAATTCAGCTTGACGAAGCTGCGACCATGCACGATCGATGTGGCAAGATGAAGTCATCGGACCAGTTAACATGGTGAAGCTGTGATCGGCAGACGCCGAAGTCTCACGCAGGTCGGCTGGTGACGCCGAAGTCTCATGCCAGTCGAGGTGTTGAAGTAGGTCGTCTGGTGACGCCGAAGTCCCCAGAGCAGGTTAATGAAGGGATGCGAAAGCCCCACTCTAGTCCAGATGACGAAGAAGGTCGGTTGGTGAAGCCGAAGTATCAGGCTAGCCGAGGTGTCGGAGCTGGTCGGTTGGTGACACCGAAGTCTCCGGAGCGGGTTGATGAGGAGATGAGGAAGCCCCCAGTCTAGCCGAGGTGACTGAGTAGATCGGTAAGGTGACGCTAGAGCCCCATGACAGCCGACGTGTCAAAGAAGGTCGGCGTGGTGGATGTCATCTTGAAAAATTAACGGCGAGGAGATGCCGATGCAGGTCAGAATTTGTGACGACGTCAGTGCTGGCTTGATGAAGGAACGGAGCGCCCGACCCGTACAACCCGTGGATGACGCGGTTCGCTTGATGATAATTCGGCCCTCGCGATGCCAAACTCTTGGTCAGATGACCAAGATGATGATAAAATTTCCTTCAAAAAGGGCGTCCCACAACCCGTTGATGAAAAAGATGAACTCGGGACGGATTCGTTTTCGCGCAGAAAATAGATCCAAAATTCGTTGTACTAATCGGATGTTTCTCGGAGTTTGGATGGTTGGATCGACCTGATTTTGAGGGATCAACGGTATAGGAATTCCTCAGCCGTTGAACGATGGGATTTTCCAACAGGCATCCGAGCTAGACTCTGGACTCCTCGCCCTAAAATCGTCCAAATTCTCGTCCAGATTCGATAGGGCTTCGGTAGATTGTAGATCACCGAAGATTCGGCACCGGAACGCGACGAAATTTTGCACAGTTGTTCTAGACTCATTTCCACACAATTCCACCGAAGCAATAGTCAAAACGACACTCGAGGAGGCGGGGATGATGAACAGGAATTCACTATCCAGAAATACTACATGATCGCACAAGGGCAATGTTGACGTTGAGTCCCCAAGCACCATGGAGGATTCTTCCCTGATCTTGGTTGATATTGGAGTTAATGTTGATGAAGACACTCGTCCTATCTATATGATCTAACGTGGAGCGCAGCCCTCGGCATAGCCGAGGTGACCAATCAAGCCGGCGACGAATATGTCGACATTGACGATGTAGCTCAGTTCCGACGCGTAGATCGCGATGGAGCCGATCTGAATTCCCATCACACCGTGGTGACTACCCACAGGCTCTCAATGAAAGCACCAATGTCGGTGTCAAATCCGGCATATCGCATAGTAGGAGTCCTAAGCTAGGCGCCTTGGAGCAATGGTAACATGGACACATGATTTCACCGAGGTTGGGGCTCTCTCGAGGAGAGAATACCCTACGTACTGCTTTTGATTGTATTCATATGGGGGATAGTACATAGTACATGTATCTACTATGAGATTGTAGTAATGAATATGAGATTGAGATTGTGTATTGACTAGCCTGGCCTCGGTTTATATAATGCACCGTAGGCCTAGAGTTTAGAGGAGTCCTTGTCTTGTGCGCCAAGTCTTGTGGAATCTCCCTTGTATGCATCATTGCTCTCCGAACTGACCCATTAGTGAATCGCCCTGGGGGTCCTCGGCTTGCCCCACTGGTCGGGATACGACGTGGTGAGTACCCCCTAGTCCATGACACTGTCAATCCCACAACGACCAATTTTGAAAGTGGACAGGAGTACACCCGCGCCCTGTCCAAAGGTGGTCTTCACCTGCAAAGTGGTTGTTGATGATGCAGTGGTGGGCTCAGTGATGAAATCTGTCCTGCAGGGCTTGTGGTCATGGTCTTGTTGCACTAGAATAGAAACCTTTGAGCGGTGCTTTAGGAACCCACGTACACCCTTGCCCTCTTTGCACCGAAGGGGAAGCTACGCCGCCTCGCGTGCTGGCGCCCGCCTATCCTTCCTTGTGTTACCTTTGACTCTTGAGGCTGGGCTCTACATAGTGATCTACATCGCTCAGGAGGGGGCATTAGGAGGCCCATCCTTGCTAGTCGTGGTGTCGTCCTTCCTCGCAAGCACAGGGTCCTCGCGAGGGCATTGTCTCGAGTAGAGCCGCGCCAGGCCACGCCAGGCTGACAAAGTGGGCCATGTCCTACGCCGTAGGCAGGCAGGACTGGGTACCCCCATTCCCAGAACGCCGACAGACTCAAGTATTTGTGTGGTATTACAAACAGGGGTCACATGACCCAACACCCAAGTCATACAAACAACAATCGAAAGCAAAACATGTTTGGGTACACACATCTACTGGAGGAGCCTGAAAAGCTACAACGACCCTACAAAAAGAACCAGACCTCTGTCTGGGATTCCCAAGCTAATCCGGTTAACATCAAACTTCACATCGTAAGAATCACTATTGAGACTGACGTCTCCTCTACAAAAACATAAATTAAGCAACCGTGAGTACAAAGGTACTCAACAAGACTAACATTAGAACTATCTACATATGCATTAGTATCAATGAAGGGGGTTGTGGAGTACCTTTGACTCTTGGCTAACCTGTACTATGACTAAAAGTACTTTCTTTGAGGTGGGATAGCGCACACGAGTCCACATATTCTCCAACTCAATACACCACTATGGATCCACTCCCGTCTCCCTACGAGAAGTCCATCCATAGTACTAACGCTTATCTTGCGCATGTTAGAGTATCCATTTCACTTGTCTATGAATCACATAAGTTTTCCAAGTAGTCCATATCCGAGGACGCGGCTATTCGAACAGATTAACAAAGCTTGCAGGCATATACTTCTTCACACACGCTACCGCCACTAATCGCCATGTGCACGTAAAAAGGCACCTCGGAAACCTTCAAGGGGAAGCCCAGCGAGGGAGTCGGCCATGACCGTTAACCACACATGACCCTAGTCCAGGTTTATCATTTATTTGAGACTGTACCTAGAAGGAAGTCCGGCTGAAGTTTCCATTACAGCCCCAAATGATGTGTGCAGGGTTCCCAAGCCTACCTCGACAGATGGTACTATGACTGGTACACCGGGTCACAGTGCATCTATCGTGCCATAGCCTACCCCTCTGGTCAGCGCTATGCATGTCCACCATCACATCCTACAAACAACAGAAACTAGTTGCAACTCCTGGACAGAAATCTAGGCGATTAATAAGCCAAGAGGGTCTATCGGTTTTAGGCCCAGTGCATGGTAGTATATTGTCCTCGATAACATACATAGAACTCAGTTCTTACAGACGGCCCCGATGAGACGACCTACCATGTACTCCTACATGGCCTCTCATTGCTACCTTTACCAAAACGGGTTCACACACTTAGCTCCCACACAGTAGGATATGTTCACAACCATTCCAATTCATCGCCCAGATGGATCAAACCCGACACGACTGTAAGCATACCAGGCATGGTAAGAAAGCATGGATGAGTAAGAAAAACAAGGCTCAGTCAGTTCCTACTCATGTTAAGTGATTTCAACTATTTACTATGACAAGGACATGTCATGCAAATGAATGGGTTCAACTACCAAGACTATGTAACAGTTGAATCGTTGTTGTCCTAATGCAGTAAAAGAGAGCAGGAGCGAGAGAGTGGGTTTATATAAGTATGCTCAAGGGGGTTGCTTGCCTGACAGTCCTAAAGATATTACTTCTCTTCATTAGTGTCAACAGTCACAATGTCGGAACCATCGTCTACCGAGAAGAAATAACATCGACAAAATATGAAAGGGACACATTCAATGTTATGCAACAAACATGATGTAGGACATGACAAATTAGGGTACTGAAATCACCTAGTACAATACGTAGTCATATTAATTGGAGTGGAATTCAAATATACATCAAATTCCATCTCCAAACTATTTATCAATTTTGCCCTAATAATCATTTGTCATACTTGGTGATGTTAACTTGCTCAAACATGCATGAACATGGCATAAATGGATTCTTCATATTTTTCTGATCATTTTCCGTATATAATTTATTTTCATGTGAGTTACAAATTAATTTCTATGATTTTTATAAGTTTTAAACATTTTCTGGAATTAGATAAATACAGAAATAGCTTATTGCATCATCGTTGCGTCACGCTGGCATCAGCAGGTCAACGGCGCTTGGTCCAGGTCAAACCTGATGACTAGGACCCACATGTCATTGGCACAGGGTTAAACTGTGTTTAAATAAATATAACTAAAGATTAACCAGGACTGGACCCACCTGTCATGTACACGGGGGGTGGTTAGCAGCTAATTAAGCCCAGCCATGTCAGCCAGGCTGGAGGGAGACCGCCGCCGACCCTCCGGTGTGGTGGAGGCATGTCGGAGTGGCGCTATGGGCGGTGGCTTGGCGTGCTGAGGGTTCCAAGAGGAAGCCCTCGTTCGCCCGCAACTACTATGACACGCGAGGAGTCATGGTGTCGCCGGAGCTCATCGGAGGCAAGCCCATGCTGGTGGCCGGATCTCGGGCGCTATGGCACTACGGCCTAGGGGATGCGGTGATGCCAGGGAAAAGAGGGAAATGGTGCGGTGGCTCATGGTGGTTCCGGAGGACGCAACGGCGAGATCGGGGAAGGCAAGCATGCGACAAATCGAGGAAGGTCATCTTTCGCGGCCGCAGATGGGGACGACGACGTTGGCGGCTGTTGAAGGGTTCCCAGCTTGCTCGGCTCATTGAGAAGGAAGAGGAGGTCACGGTGGATCTGTTGGACGACTTGAGGGGCGACGGTGGCCATGGAAAAAACGATGATGGCGTGCTCTCGGTGCGGTCAGGAGAGAGAAGAGGAGACAGAGAGGGATGGCAAGGAGAGGGGGAATGGGATTAGCTCGCCCTGGCCGTCGTGATAGAGTGGTTGGAAGGCCCTGGACCTCCAGGTAGAAGCAGGAGGGGGCGAAGGGCCCTCGGGTGCGCACCACGCTCCTCCTCTGCCTACTGGCTGGAGGTAGAAGACGAGACTGCTTCGGGGGCTGGGCCTCTTCTTGACATGTTAGTGGCCTAGGTACTTTCTTCCATTTTCTATTTGTTTTGTTCATGTTTTCGACTTTCTGCAATTTGTTTGAATTTGGTTTTCAAACCAAATTATTTTATAGACTTCTGAGAATTATTGTGGGAGCTAATATAATTATTCTAAAACCCCACAATTGTTTCAGAATTATTGGAGCTATGAAAAGATTTATAGCCATTTATTTGCTCCAACTCAAATACATATGAGTTAATTTAAAATCCAAAAATGGTCCAAAAGTATATGCATCAATTTTGGCAGAGTTTTTCACCCTTATCAAAATGATGAACTTTTCTTAAGAGCATTTTGGATTCACTGAAATTATTTTTAAGTTTAACCAATTTGAATTTTATTTGTGCTAGGGTTTGATTATCCCCATTTCTAGTTTCCAGGAAAATGAACATGATGACATCAATGCCAATGCACTATTTAGAATCATTATTCTAGGGCTATGACAACTCACCCCCACTAAACAAGAATCTTATCCCGAGATTCAGGCATGGGGTAACAGGACAGAGGGGACACAAATCGACATAATCTTCGCGATCCAATTGCCCTTCTCAAAGATGGTGATTCATTACATCATGATGATGTTGCAATCTTTGCTTCAGGATCTTCATATAAACACAATCACAACGGATATCAAAAAACCCTACAAGAATCGATCTTCTTGAAGATCGAGCAATTGATGATCAACTCATGGAATGAGACGTGAGAACGTCTCTTGAGATGAGACACAAAACACATCAAGAGGGATGGAATGAGATAGATGACAAGGATCAATTTGGTAGGCAACAATTCCCTGCTTGAAAGATGGTGAACGGGTTTCAAAGTAGCAAGGAGCTAATTGCCATGATTCCATAACGGGGCACCTTGTAGGAGGTGACTCATAGATTATTTCCTTAAGTGGCAAAAAGAATTACTTTTGATACAGAGATCATTGAAACTCTTCATACCAGGTTAAGGCAATTTGCAACGATCGTTTGAAGGAATCCGTGGCATACTCAGTTTCAAAAGGGAAGTCTGGTTATAGAACAACTAGGTCAATGGAAGGCACATTCCAATTGATACTGAGATATAACCCAGAGTCTAAGAGTGCTCTCAAGAACTTGAGCATTTCCACATTCATCAGGGTTTACTAGCATCCATGCCAAGGATCCTGGCAACACATCATACTACCATGATTAATAGCAATAGAAGATGTGTATGCAAAGGAAGACAACACTCTCTCAGTTTTCACTTTAGCTATGCCAAGGAAATGAAATCTGGATGATCCACCAAGAGACATTGAGCACTCCGCTTCTAATGTTCTCCTTGATGTACCACCACACCCCAATAAACAATCTTTGGTATCTAGAACATCCAGTATAGATCGGACTTCGGGGGTCCCAAGGGTCCATGAGGAGCAACTTCTAGAATAAGTCATATGAAATCCTCATGGTGAGGTGGCTAATGTTAGTGACACAAGATATATAATAATAGGTCTTCCGGATAGGTGTGTTATCCATACATCACCTTACCGGGTTGCACTAAGAACAATAGTATAACTCTTGGGAAATGCCCCTGTCACATCCCTAGCTAGATGTCATAGGACAGCAATTGTGTTGCATCATGTTTCAATTTTGCATCAATATGAAATGGGGACTAAAAGAAACCCCAAGTTCACATTGAGTCAAAATAATTCAAAGTTGGTGAGAATTCAACAAATCCAAAATGCCCTTTAAAAATGCCCCCTATGTCTGATAATTATGGACATGATTATACAAGGGGTCATTTAAAATATTTGAACAACTGTAGCAATTTAAAAATAAATGATAAAGCTCCTGAAAATATCAAATATAGCATTATCATTATTTTAGTTTTTAAAATATCCTGAAACTTTTCAGATGAGTTTGAAATATTCAAACTTCAATATATAAAATATTTGGGGTATTTCAAAATAGCATATGTGCCTGAAAATAAAATGGAACAAATGTTAGAAATGGAATAACAAAATAAGAAAACAGAAAAGTAAATTATTAAAATCTTGCCTGGGCCAGGGAAAAGCCGGCCCAACCCACCAGGGGCGAACCGGTCTTCTTCCACCTCCGGCCAAAAGGACGCCGGGCGCATGGTCGACGCGCGTCGGCCACCTCCTGCCTGTGTGCCCGCCTGGATGGAGGGATAGACTCCAGGGAGACGTCCAGATCGAGCCCTCCCTCCATTTCTCCTCCTCCCAGTCGCCGCAGGTCTCTCCCCCTTTTTTCCTCCTTGCCGCCATGGCCGAGCCCTGCTCGACCTCGCCGTCGTCGTTCTAGTCGCCCCCGAGCTCCTCTAAGCCCACCAGTAGCCCCGCAACGACCCCCTCGTCCCCCTCGTGATGCTAGAAGAAGCCAGGAGCCCTCCACGACGCGCCGTCGCCGTTTCATCCCGACCGGCCGCCGAAGCTCTTCTCCAGCGATTCGAGGTCGTCCGTGCGTCCCCGAGCTTGTCATCTTCCCTAACAACCCCGACGTGAGCTCCTACTCTGTTTCCCCCTCCTCTCACGGCACGTCCCTCGCGGTAGGTGCCGTTCCCTTGCTGCCTGAAGCTCGCCGCCACTCGGGTCATCGCCGGCCGTAGCTCCGGTGGCCCCCGAGTCCCCTCTGCAGCAGTGTTGGATGCGCGCATGCACGGGCTTCCTCCGGGTGCCCTCCGCACGTCAAATGGTCACCGGAGGCGCAACTCTGGCGGATCACCACAGTGCGGATGGTCGCCACCGGCCCCGCTCCGGTGGGCGTCGACGTGGCCATCATCTGGGGCTAATCCCCCCTGATTAGTTAGCCTCCTGCCACTGACCAATGGGCCCATGGTGGGTCAAACCCCTGGTCAGCGTGGAGTTTAGGGCTGTGTCACTGACGTGCGGGCCCCGCATGTCAGGTTTGAGCTGGCTGGTCAGCCAACCAGCTGACGTCAAAGTGACGTCAGGCTGACACCATTAATCCCTTTTCTAGTTTAAAAAAAATTCCAGAAATTCTTTAGAACTTTAAAATTCATATAAATTAATCTGTAAATCGGATGAAAATAATTTATATATATATGAAAATTTATCAGAAAAATCCAATGAATCCAATGGTGCTATTATCATGCATGTTGGAGCAATCTATGTAGAAGAACATTGACATTTGCTAATAGGTTAGTTTATGGAATTTGAAATGAAGAACAATTTTGAACCTATTTTCTAACTCATTTCAACATAACTTGAACATTAGTTGCATCAGCTCATCCAAACATGCTACCATGCCATGATCATGCATCATATTGTTGCACTTGCGTGTATTGATTGCTTTTTATCTGCATTGAGGTAGGCCCTGCTTCTGAGGATACCCCCGAGTATTCCAACGAAGTCAAAAACCTTTCCACTACGCAGCAAGGCAAGCAACCCCCCTTGATCATTCCGATAACATCCCACTCTCTCGCTCCTTCTCTTGTTTATTGCATTAGGACAAATGTTCACTTGTCTGTCATACATGGTAGATGAACCTATTCTTATGCATGACCTGTCATTGTCACAGTAAATAGCTAAACCTTGCAACCTAGCATACCTGGTAGATGCTTGTGCCATGATGTGCATAGCTTACTTTGCCTGCTATGCTTGTTATTCTTAGAGTTGTGTCAGGTCTGATTCATCTGGGTGATGAACTGAGTGAAACAATGTTGTCCTGATGTGATGAACTTATGTTGATCCGATTTGGTAAAGGTAGCGATGAGAGGCTATGTAGGATTACATACAGGGTTGTCTCATTGGGACCGTTATTAGGAACTGAGTTCCGTGTTTGTGATCCAAGACTAGTTACTACCATGCATTGGGTTCCGATAACTCGACCCCTCTCGACTTATCAGTCGCTTAGTCCTTTGTCCAGGAGTTGCAAGTAGTTTCTAGTGTTTATAGTATACTGGAGGCCGTGCTTAGCGCTGACCTAGGGGTGGGTTACGACATGGTAGGCAGTGGCACGGTGTACCAAGGGTCACCCGAATGGTGGGCTTGGGAACCCTGCGCACATCGTTTGAGGCCGTAGCGGAAACTTCGGCCAGACTTCCGTGCGGGTTTAGTCTCAAATAGGCGATAGCCTGGACTAGAGGTCTTATGTGATTGACGGTCGTGGCCAACTCCCTCACTGGGCTTCTGCTTGAAGGTTGCCGAGGTGCATGGTTTTATGAGCACACAACGATAAGTGACGAGAGCGTGTATGAAGAAGTACACCCCTACAGGGTATGAAACTATTCGAATAGCCGCGTCCTCGGATATGGACTACTTGGATAACTTATGCTTTTCATAGATAATCAAATGGATACTCATAAAAATACCAAGACAAGTGTGAGTATCGTGGATGGCACTCTCCCAGGAGAGCGAAGTGAATCCATGGTGGTGTATTGTCATGGAGTTAGTGGACTCGTGTGCGATATCTAAAATGTAAACAAAGAGTTAAAATTGTGTAGTGTAGGTTAGCCATGAGTTAAAGTTGGCATTGCTGTGTAAACTCCATCACCCCCTTGTTGATACATGATCATGAATAGACTAGGTTTGCTTTAAAGACTTGCTGAGTACGTTTGTACTCATCTTTGCTTAATAAATGTTGCAGATGAGACCCAGGACCCATCAGGTGGGTTCTTTCTAGATGTCGACGATGCCGAATAGCTGGTGTCCCAGCTACGACCCTATGCCCTGTGGCGGCCAATAGATAGTCAGGTCATGTGCCTTTTTACCCTGTCATCTGTCTATACTCACACAACTTATGCTTCCACTTGGCTTGTATGAACTTCTTTGTATGACTTGAGTGTCGGGTCATGTGACCCCTATGTGTAAGAACATATTATGCAAGGCTCGTCTGAGCCTCTTAAATAAAAGTTGTTAAATGGTTATGTTGTGATGCCATGCCTGTATCTATGCATATCGGGCATGTCGTGCGTACGTGTGACGTGCAACGGTACGTATGGAATCCGACACCTAGGTTTGTGCCTTTAGTAGTACTCTTTACGAGAAACTGCCTCTTTGTGCTTCCAGTGAGCCATGGTAGCTTGCTACTGCTCCGGACACATTGATTGACCGGCATGTATCCTTCTTTGCTGCTGTGTTTGTCCCTTCGAGGAAATGTCTCGTAGTGTAATGGAGTCCATGTAGCCTGCTATGACTCATCTAAGTGCAGTGATGGCATTTATGTCTCACGGTGTAATGGAGTCGTTGTAGCTTGCTATGACTCGTCTACACACGCTTGATGCCGACACCTACATTGCTGGGTTACGTATGCCTGTTACTGTATGGATGTGCCACTTGGGTTCTATGACTAGTCATGTCGGCTCGGGTTCTCTATCGTTTGATTGCGAGCGACATGTTCACATACGTGAGCCAAAAGACGCAAATGGTGCCGGCTAAGGTAAGGCTACAGCCGTGGAGCTTACCGTGCGTGAGGCCGCAAAGTGATGTGATATGTTACAGTCTGTATTCATATGATTTAGGATCGGGGTCCCGACAGCATTGGTATCAGAGCCTGACTGACTGTAGGACTACCAATCCAAACCGATCAAGGTTGAGTCTAGAAATACTATAGAAAAGTAGAGGTATTGATTGTGGAAGGGAACGTAAGGCTCTTTTTACTCCTCTTCCCAAGTTATTCTATTCTGAGTCTTTCTCATCTTTTCTACGGGGATAAGAACTAGGCTTCTTATCTATTGCTTAGGATGACGAGTTACTAACCATGGACTAATAGCTAGCTTGTTTGCAAGAGAATATCGGTACTCAAGTATTGTTGGTGTGACAAACAGATGGAGAAAAGATTTGAGTGTAGAAAGTTGAGTGGTTATGCTTTTCCAATCTTTTGCAGTTGTTTCAAAATCCTTTTTGAGCAATTACAGTCGTTATGCTATCCAATTTCTGCTAGAGTCTCTAATGTCTTTGCATCATTCTCTACTTCAGATGCCCCCTCGTCCTTCCCGTTAGGTGGTCCGTATGACCAGGTGCATCGATGTACTGGGTCACACGGCCATGTTGGTTAGAGCTATGATGGAGGTTGGCTACCCTTGGTACCCAGAGTACACAGTGGAGGAACAGTATCGAGATTTCAACCAGAGTTAGTATTTGTGTACTGTTAAGATATTCCTTCATATCGTGGAGCTGCAGAGCCGCTTCACTAGACTTATGGACTAGGTGTCACGATAGATATGGCAGTTTAGGAGGCCGCCTACACCATGCTGACTATCATGATGTTTCACCATGGTCTGCTTTAGAACACAGAGTTCTGTTATGTTCCTGCTTTCGTGGGACGAGAGGATGGTTATCTTACCGTAGCCTACGGTGATCATTCCCATGGGACCCTAGGCTACAGGTGACCGCTCAGATGTTGGAGAACAGGGACCGTGATGCACGTGCCCTTCGCATGGAGCTTTATGCTACCCGTCCACATCTTTGGACAGCCCTGACGTAGTTGGCACCTGTCGTGCAGACAGGCTATGGAGATTTGGAGATGCTGAACCCATCGCGGACTCATTTGCCAGCACGCGTAGATTGGCCCAATGTTGGAGGCATCACCCCTCTTCGAGGACCGCTGTTGCCACCAGCAAGGGGACCAAGGCCACATCCGTGTCCTTACGGTTCCCAGGGATCACAGGCTAGAGTGTTTCTAGATCCTTAGGTTCAGCTTCCAGGTCACGGGGGTAACCTGTATGAGGCATTCTATGGCGATGCTTCAGTACGTGGATGTTAGTACTAGTATGGTAGTAGTTGTATCGCCACAGTCCTGTGTGTCTTGTGGGATATGACCAAGGTTGACAGTGGAGTTCTGGAGGTGTAGATACGTAATGTAAAGGAAGCTTGTAATGCCTCTGATGAGTTGTGTCATCTCTCTGTAGTTTGTTTTCAGCTTGGGCTTGTACTGAACTATGTCATGGTGTGTATGAATCATGGTGTTCATAGGGAAGTTGATGTTTCCATGTTGTTGGATGTTTACCCTGCATGCCATGTTGTCCATTACATTCTTTATTTCATGTCTTAGAGTTGATGTCCTCTATGTTTAAGCTGTGGGTTGTTTTCCCAGCATGGTGGCCACTAGGAATAACCCCGTGCCTGCCCCCGAGCAGGGCGAGGGAAGCCAGCCAAGGCAAGAGGATCTGCCACATGCTCCTTCTTTGGCAAAAGTGATGCTTGAAGCTGAAAGGAACAAGAGAGAGACCAACAGGCTATTGGAACGAATTGAACAGAACACAGCGCGTGCTCCCCGCAATGATCTCAATGATGGCGTGTTACTCGGTGATTTCGTCAGGCCTTGCCCACCTAAGTATCATCATTCGGTCCACCCACTCGACGCGGATGACTGGCTGACCAACATGTTTCGTAAGATCCACGTTGCCAATGTGTCGGATGCCAATAAGGTGACCTTTGCAACCTACTTCCTAGAAGGACCCGCCAATCTGTGGTGGGAAAATTATGAAGCCATGCGTCCCGCAGGCCCCGGACCAACTTGGGCAGTATTCAGTGCAGCATTCCATACCCATCACATCCCGGAAGGGCTGATGGATCGCAAGAGAAAGGAATTCTGTGTTTTCAACCAGGGCAGATTGTCAGTGAATGCCTATAGCCGTGAGTTTGGCAATCTTGCTCGCTATGCTCCGGAGGAAGTTTCAACTGATGCCAAGAAACATGCTAGGTTCCGCAAGGGACTTAATCCTGAGCTCCATCGAGATTTGCGCCTACATGAGTGCACAACCTTCCAGGCTCTCATCAACAAGGCTATCAATGTTGAGACTGGACAGACTGACTATGAGACCATGAGAAAGCACAACCGTGACTTCAGCCCTGCATCTGGCTCGGGCTCCAACAAACGCCGGGTCTGGGTGCCCAACGCAGCTCTGCCGCCAAGATACACCGCGAGGACATCCTTCCAGGCGCCTCGTCCAGCTCAGCCCAACCCTCCAGCCAGGCCCTTTGGAGGTCCGCCTACCAATGTTGCTCCCCGTGCCACCATGGTCTGCTACAAATGTGGAGAACCAGGACACTACTCTCGTGATTGTCCTCAGGCTAATGCTAAGCTGGCTGGACGTGGGAAGCCGGGAAAAGCCTTCTATGTGAAGCCAGCTCCTGCTCGTGGACGAGTGAACTATGTCTCTGCAGAGGAAGCCATTGTGGATCCTGATGTTATCCTAGGTACCCTCCTCGTCAATAGTCATCCAGCATCTGTCCTATTTGATACTGGGGCATCTCATTATTTCATCTCAGAAAGTTATGCACAGTTGCATAACATGTCTTTTTGTGATATGCCTACTCCTTTAGTAGTTCACACTCCTGGTTCAAAGTGGCAAACTTCTAGTGTGAGCCATGATAATGAGATTCTGGTGGATAGGCTAGTCTTCCTAGCATCTTTGATAGCCCTCAAGTCTTCGGACATCAATATCATTCTAGGCATGGATTGGATGAAAGCCCACTATGCTAAGATTGATACTCATACTAGGAATGTGCAACTTACACATCTATCGGGTGAGATAGTTAATGTCTCCACTCGAACAGCCAAGCGCCAACTCTATTCCCTCAATGCTAGCCCTCTTCTAGAGTTAGAAGATATTTTGGTAGTCCGTGACTTTCCAGATGTCTTTCCAGAAGAACTGCCAGGAATCCCTCCTATCAGAGATGTTGAGTTTGTGATAGACCTCATTCTAGGGATTGTCCCAATAGCCAGAAAAACCTATAAGATGGCACCCTTAAAACTAGCCGAACTTAAGATTCAACTCTATGAGCCTTTGAAGAAAGGTTTCATCCATCCTAGTTCTTCTCCTTGTGCTTTCCCCGTCCTCTTCGTCAAGAAGAAGGATGGATCGTATCGGATGGTTGTGGATTATCGGCCAGTGAATCTGGTCACCATAAAGAACAAGTATCTGCTCCCCAGGATCAACGATTTGTATGATCAACTCGCTGGATCCTCTGTCTTTTCCAAAATGGATTTGAGGTTGGGATACCATCAAATCAGAAATAGAAACGGGGACATTCCAAAAGCGGCTTTTGTTACTCGTTATGGCCAATACGAGTACACTGTCATGTCCTTCGGTTTAACCAATGCCCCAGCCACCTTCTATCACTTGATGAATTCGATCTCTATGGAGTATCTGGATGAATTCTTCGTGGTTTACCTTGACGATATACTCATCTACTCGAAGAACGAATCGAAACATGCCGAGCATCTAAGGCTGGTATTGATGAAACTTTGAGAGCATCGTCTGTATGCCAAATTCTCCAAGTGTGAATTTTGGTTGCCAGAAGTGACCTACCTAGGCCACATAATCTGTGGCAAAGGTATTGTTGTCAATCCCGAGAGAGTTTAGGCCATCCTTGAATGGACTCAACCTGAACCGGTTAAGCAAGCTTGGAGTTTCCTTGGCTTAGCGAGCTATTGTCACCGCTTTGTCGAGAATTTCTCCAAGGTTGCGAAACCTCTGACTGAACTCCTCAAGAAAGATAAAAAGTTCGAGTGGACTCCACAATGCGAGCACAGTTTTCAGGAGTTGAAAAGACGACTGGCGTCTGCTCCCGTTCTGGTGCCACCAGACTTCTCTAAGGACTTTGTTATCTATTGCGACGCCTCGCGACAAGGATTAGGTTGCATTCTCATGCAAGATCATCATGTGATTTCATATGCATCTCGGTAGTTGCGTCCACATGAGGATAATTATCCATCACATGATCTTGAGCTTGCAGCTGTGGTCCATGCATTGAAAACTTGGCAACATTACCTTCTGGGTATCGTTGCGAAATTTACACTGATCACCAAAGTCTGAAATATATTTTCACCCAGCCGGATTTGAATCTCAGGCAAAGACAGTGGGTTTAGTTGATTATAGATTACGACTTAGGGATAACTTACACCTCGGGAAAATCCAATGTCAGGGCCAATGAACTAAGTCGTAAGTCATATTGTAACAACATGATGTTACAACAAGGTCAACCACTTCTCCATAAGGAGTTTCATAAGTTAAACCTCCACATTGTTCCTCAAGGATTCCTATCCAACCTGGTGGCGAAACCTACTCTTACGGATCAAATTATAGAAGCCCAGAAGCATGATGCCGGGATATCTTGGATCAAGAAAAACATTAAGAAGGGTAATGTTAGGTGCTTCTCGGTAGATGATCGAGGTGTTGTATTATTTGAGAACCGCTTGGTGATCCCAAAGAAGCAACATCTATGACAATTGATCCTTAAGGAGGCTCATGATTCTCCTCTCACAATTCTTCCGGGTAGTACCAAGATGTATCAGGACCTACGCCAGAGGTTCTGGTGGACTAGGATGAAGAGAGAAATTGCCCAGTCCGTTGCTAATTGCAACATTTGTCGTCACGTGAAAGTAGAACATCAAAGGCCTGCTGGCACCCTTCAACCTTTAGCTATTCCCGAATGGAAATGGGATAAGGTCGGTATGGATTCATTACCGGACTTCCCAAGACCAAGAGAGGGAATAATGCTATATTTGTGGTCATTGACCGCCTTTCCAAAGTGGCTCATTTTCTTCCTGTTCGGGAGAGTATAACTGCTAGCCAGCTAGCAGAGCTATATGTTTCTCGAATAGTCTCTCTACATGGTGTTCCATTGGAGATTAACTCAGACCGCGGAAGTATCTTTACTTCCCGATTCTGGGAAAGTTTTCAAACCACTATGGGGACTCATGTATCTTTTAGCACTGCTTTCCACCCGCAATCAAGTGGTCAAGTTGAGAGAGTCAATCAAATCCTCGAAGACATGCTCCAAGCTTGTGTTATATCTTTTGGTATGAATTGGGAGAAATGTCTTCCATTTGCCGAATTTGCATATAACAATAGTTATCAATCAAGCATGGGCAAATCCCCTTTTGAAGTTCTCTATGGACGAAGGTGCCGAACACCTCTTAACTGGTCAGAAACCGGAGGCAACTCTTTGGCCTGGATATGATCCAGGATGTAGAGGAACAAGATCACATTATTCGTGAAAAGTTGAAAATAGCCCAATCTTGTCAAAAGAGCCAATATGATCGCCATCATAAGGCAGTGACCTATGAAGTTGACAAGAAGGCTTACCTTCGGGTTACACCTCTAAAGGGTACCCATCGATTCGGTATCAAGGGCAAGTTGGCTCCTCGTTACATTGCACCCTTTCGCATTCTTGCTAAACGAGGAGAGGTTGCCTACCAATTGGAACTTCCGTTGCATCTTTCCAAGGTTCATGATGTCTTCCACGTCTCGCAACTCAGGCGTTGCTTCTCGGACCCTGTCCATGAGATAGACCACGAAGCGCTTGATCTCCAAGATAACCTTACATATTGAGAATACCCTGTTCGTATTCTTGATCAAGCTGAGCGTACCACTCGGCGACGGAACATCAAGTTTCTCAAGGTTCAGTGGTCACACCATTCTGAAAAGGAGGCCACATGGGAAAGAGAAGATCGTCTTCGACTAGAGTACCCCACGCTCTTTCTGATGACTTCAAAATCTCGGGACGAGATTCTTTTGAGTGGGGGTGAGTTGTCACATCCCTAGCTAGATGTCATAGGACAGCATGGGTGTTGCATCATGTTTCAATTTTGCATCAACATGAAATGGGGACTAAAAGAAACCCCAAGTTCACATTGAATCAAAATAATTCGAAGTTGGTGAGAATTCAACAAATCCAAAATGCCCTTTAAAAATGTCCCCTATGTCTGATAATTATGGACATGATTATACAAGGGGTCATTTAAAATATTTTAACAACTATAGAAATTTAAAAATAAATGATAAAGCTTCTGAAAATATCAAATATAGAATTATCATTATTTTAGTTTTTAAAATATCCTGAAACTTTTCACATGAGTTTGAAATATTCAAACTTCAATATATAAAATATTTGGAGTATTTTAAAATAGCATCAGAAATGGAATAACAAACTAAGAAAACAGAAAAGTAAATTATTAAAATCTTACCTAGGCAAGGGAAGAAGCCGGCCCAGCCCACCAGGGGTGAACCGGTCTTCATCCACCTCCGGCTAGAAGGACGTCGGGCGCGTGGTCGCCGTGCGCCAGCCACCTCCTGCCTGTGTGCCTGCCTGGATGGAGGGATAGACTCAAGGGAGACGTCCAGATCGAGCTCTCCCTCCATTTCTCCTCCTCCCAATCGTCGTATCTCTCTCTGCCCCGTTTTCCTCCCTGGCGCCATGGCCGAGCCCTGCTCGAGCTCGCCGCTGTTGTTCTAGCTGCCCTCGCGCCCCTCTGTGCCCACCAGCAGCCCCGCAGCGACCCCCTCATCCCTCTTGTGATGCTAGAAGAAGCCGGGAGCCCTCCATGATGTGCCATCGCCGTTTCTTCCCCGCCGGCCACCTAAGCTCTTCTCCGGCGTTTCAAGGTCGTCCGCACGTCCCCGAGCTCGTCGTCTTCCCCAACAACCCCGTTGTGAGCTCCAGCTCCATTTCCCCCTCCTCTCGCGGCCTGTACCTAGCCATAGGCGCCGTTCCCTTGCTGCCCGAAGCTCGCCGCCGCTCGGATTATCGCCGGCCGTAGCTCCGGTGGCCCCTGAGTCCCCTCTGCCGCAGTGCTGGATGCGTGCGTGCACGGGCTTCCTCCGGGTGCCCTCCGCGCGCCAAATGGTCGCCGGAGGCGCAACTCTGGCGGACCGCCGCCCTGCGGATGGTTGCCGCCGGCCCCGGTCTAGTGGTGGCCGACGTGGCCATCATCAGGGGCTAATCCCCCCTGATTAGTTAGCCTCCTGCCACTGACAAGTGGGCCCTAGGGTGGGTCAAACCCCTGGTCAGCGCAGAGTTTAGAGTTGTGTCACTAACATGCGGGCCCCGCACGTTAGATTTGACCTGGCCTGGTTAGCCGACCAGCTGATGTCACAGTGACGTCAAGCTGACGCCATTAATCCCTTTTCGAGTTTAAAAATAATTCCAGAAATTATTTAAAACTTTAAAAATTCATATAAATTAATCTGTAAATCAGATGAAAATAATTTATATATGAAAATTTATCAGAAAAATCCAATGAATCCGATGGTGATATTATCATGCATGTTAGAGCAACCTATGTAGAAGAACATTGACATTTGCTAATAGGTTAGTTTATGGAATTTGAAATGAAGAACAATTTTGAACCTATGTTCAAACTCATTTCAACTTAACTTGAACATTAGTTGCATCAGCTCATCCAAACATGCTACCATGCCATGATCATGCATAATATTGTTGCACTTGCGTGTATTGATTGCTTTTTATCTGCATTGCGGTAGGCCCTACTTCTGAGGATACCCCCGAGTATTACAACGAAGGAGAAAACCTTTCCGCTAACCAGCAAGGCAAGCAACCCCCCTTGATCATTACAATAACATCCCACTCTCTCACTCCTGCTCTTGTTTATTGTATTAGGACAAATGTTCACTTTTCTGTCATACACGGTAGATGAACCTAATCTTATGCATGACCTGTCATTGTCACAGTAAATAGCTAAACCTTGCAACCTAGCATACCTGGTAGATGCTTGTGCCATGATGTGCTTAGCTTACTTTGCCTGCTATGCTTAGAGTTGTGTCAGGTCTGATTCATCTGGGTGATGAACGGAGTGAACCAATGTTGTTCTGATGTGATGAACTTATGATGAACCGCTTTGGTAAAGGTAGTGATGAGAGGCTATGTAGGAGTACATAGCGGGTTGTCTCATTGGGACTACTTGGATAACTTATGTTATTCATAGATAATCAAATGGATACTCATAAAAATATCAAGACAAGTGTGAGTATCGTGGATGGCACTCTCCCAGGAGAGGGAAGTGAATCCATGGTGGTGTATTTTCATGGAGTTAGTGGACTCGTGTGCGATATCTAAAATGTAAACAAAGAGTTAAAATTGTGTAGTGTAGGTTAGCCATGAGTCAAAGCTGGCATTGCTGTGTAAACTCCACCTCCCCCTTGTTGATACATGAGCATGAATAGACTAGGTTTGCTTTAAAGACTTGCTGAGTACGTTTGTACTCATGTTTGCTTAATAAATGTTGCAGATGAGACCCAGGACCCATTAGGTGGGTTCTTTCTAGATGTCGACGATGTCGAATAGCTGGTGTCCCAGCTACGACCCTATGCCCTATGGCGGGCTGTAGATAGTCAGGCCATGTGCCTTTTTAACCTTTCCTCTGACTGTACTCAGACAGCTTATGCTTCCGCTTGGCTTGTATGAACTTGTTTGTATGACTTGAGTGTCGTGTCATGTGACCCCTATATGTAAGAACATATTATGCAAGGCTCGTCTGAGCCTCTTAAATAAAAGTTGTTGAATGGTTATGTTGTGATGCCATGGTTGTATCTATGCATATCGGGCATGTCGTGCGTACGTGTGACGTGCAATGGTATGTATGGGATCCGACACCTAGTTCTATGCCTTTAGTAGTACTCTTTACGGGAAACTATCTCTTTGTGCTAACACTGAGCCATGGTAGCTTGCTACTGCTCTGGACACATTGATTGACCGGCATGTATCCTTCTTTGCTGCCGTGTCTGTCCCTTTGGGGAAATGTCTCGCAGTGTAATGGAGTCCCTGTAGCCTGCTATGACTTGTCTACGTGCAGTGATGGTATTTATGTCTCACGGCATAATGGAGTCCTTGTAGCTTGCTATGACTCGTTTATACACGCTTGAGGCCGACACTTGCATTTTTGGGTTACATATGCCTATTTTGGTATGGATGTGCCACTTGGGTTCTATGACTAGTCATGTCAGCCCGGGTTCTTTGCCGTTTGATTGCCAGCGACATGTTCACATACGTGATCCAAAAGACACAAACGGTCCCGGCTAAGGTAAGGCTGCACTCGTGGATCTTACCGTGCGTGAGGCCGCAAAGTGATGTGATATGTTATAGTCTGGATTCATACGATTTAGGATCGGGGTCCCGACAGACCCAACCATAATATCTGCCTGAGATTCAGATCTAGTTGGTGATACGGTGTTTCAGACCCAACATGTGTGAAAATAAATCTTGCAACACAAATCGACGAGATGACGTTTCGAGATTCTTGGGAAATGAACTATGGAAGCCAACTCCAAAACATGAGCTGGATTGTAGGATACATGTGAACACATTGTTCAAGACAACTGTGACCACATGGATTTGTTACAAAAAAACACTACAGAGTTCTAGGTAGGAACCATCATTGGAGGATAACGAAGTGCTTATATAATCCCGGGTTAGCTCTTAAAAAGGAACTTCTTTTCCTTTAACAAGTCCATCAGTTGCTTGGTGTGCTAGGGAGTGCATATGGGATGGAGGTTGCAAACCTATCAAACCGTTGTGTACTTCGCACATGCATGACTAACTTGAGATGATTTCAGAGGAAGCAAAATAACTTTCCTCGTATTCAAGGCGACAACTTGCATCTAATGCACATGAACTGAGAGGGAGTCACTTCTTACACTTAGCATATACTCCATGTACATGACATGAAGATATTGTCTACAAGTTTCCAACACCAGCTTAATGTCCATCATGAATCATGGAATAGACGAGAATGTTGCCGATGAGCTCAACAACAACTCATCGAGATATCCAAATGGATGAAATTCCACAACTACAAGAACAAGGTGATAGCCTTGGTCAGGCCGAAAGATATAATGGTGTATGCTCGAGGAATATCCATGAGTAAACAACATTAGGAAAATATTTGGTTCTGATATTTATTTGACAATAGCCCATACTCAAATCAAAGATTGGACAAGACAATAGAGACACCAATTGATCACAAGGATCGACCAGTGAATATATCATCCTTCTTCAACACACACACACACACCACATAGGATATTCCCTTGGAGAGAGCTAATTTATTTAAAGCTTTTATCTTCCAACTCTCCAAGTTGTTGTTCAGTTTAACCAACTAGCTCAGGGGTATCCAACACGAATTCCTAGAGAAGGATCGGTTTACAAGAAACCAACTTGATCACGAACTCAACATAACAATCAGGGGACAACCTAGTAATACTCCCAAGAAGATATTCGGAGAATCATGATCCACCGATATGTTACTGTGCTTGAGAACAATCTTGCTTTTTAGGCCTAGACGATATGACCAAAAGAGCTTGGAACTAACCTAACTTATTGATAGAAGAGTGCACCAGGAAGATGGACTAGGTAGCACGATCAATCTTCGAATGGTTATTCAACAACCAAGGCACTAAGAATGAAATTATTGTCCATTAACTTCCAAGCAATAGCATTCAGAGGATTACTGATTTCACACATCACGGTTCAATTGTCGATATTCCGGTCACAACCAACACGAAGACCGAGGAATAAATAATGATGGCGAGAAGTATCACTACATCAACAATTCATAAGAGGTTGTGCAATTCTCATGACATCCCCAACATGGAGAGGGTAATACCTCAAGGTAGAACAGAGAAAAAGCTGGATTTGCATTTTGATCTGTGGAATACAACTCCTTTGACCCAATCATAGAAATGGTTGGGGTACTAGAGTTTGTTTCTCCTAGTCATTCTGAAATAGAATGGCTTGACGGACCATGATAATAGTAGGCATCGATGAACACGAATGCACAACTACTCTTGACTGTCGAATGAAGGATAAGGGTCGGTATACCATTGGAGAGGGTTAACTCTAGAGCACATGATTTTTCTGAGTTGTGGATGCATAGGTTGAATATGTTGAACAAAGTTCAACATGTTTCTTCCGAATAACCGATGCAGAAAGGTAGGATTGGCAGGCTCAACTATAGAATGGAGAACTCGGGAAGAGCACTCTTGTTGTGATCTTCAATTCACAAAGAATATCTGCCATAACTGGTTGATGGTATTCGAAGAATGATAAACCATGAACCGTGAACACTACAACAAAGTTACTAATTACCCTAAAGGAACGAGAAAATACTATCAACGGAAATAAGCAAAATGATCCTTGGGTTGAAGAACCCAAAAATAGAGTACCTACTGACTAAGTAGCATCACAGGATGCTTTTGACAATGATAGCCAGAATTATCACATTGGGAAGACAAACACAGCTAGATTACTGGGTGGTTCTCTGGGATAACATGGTTACCTAGAACCTCAACACATACATCAAGGTAATAGAGTACCTCAACATAATAACTAGTGTGCTCTGTCTGGCCAAAAAGACATCGGGAACAGGAGGAAGGAATTTGCAATTGCATCAAAAAATTTAACAACCTTGGATAACTCGGACATCATACGGGCGTGAAATATGAGACAACCTGCATGAAACTGACAACATAACACTGAATTCTTACTGAGACAACGATCCAAAAATACAACAACTTTCCTATAAGTCTCTAGCTTAGTAACTCGTCATCCTGGTAGATAAATGAGAAGCCTAATTTGTAACCCCGTAGAATAAGGAAAAGGGTGACTCAAAAATAGAATGACACGATGAAACCAGTAAAAAGAATCTGACGTTCCCTTCCACAATCAATTCCCTTATATGATTAAAGTGGTTCTAGACTCAAAAGTCAATCACTTTGGCTTGGTAATCCTAAAGGCAGTCAAGTTCTGATACCAACGCTATTGGGACCCTGATCCTAAACCATAAGTATCTAGCATGTAACACATCACATCATATTGCGGCCTCATGCATGGTTATCTCCATGACTGCCACCTTACCTAGGTCGTAACCTTTTGTGTCTTTTGTCTCATGTATATGAATATGTCGCTAGCATTCAAATGTCAAAGAACACGGGTCGACATGACTAGTCGCAGAACCCAAGTGGCACATCCATATAGGGACAGGCATACGAAATCCAGCAATGCAGGTGTCAGTCATCAACGTGTGTAGACGAGTCATAGCAAGATACAAGGAATCCATTACGCCGTGGGACATAAATGTCATCACTGCACGTAGATGAGTCGTAGCAGGTTATAGGGACTCCATTAAATTGTGAGACGTTTTCCCGAAGGGAAAGACACATCAGCAAATAAGGATAGATGCCGGTCAATCAAGGTGTCCGGAGTAGTAGCAAGCTACCAAGGCTCGGTGGAAGCCCAAATATGCATTTCCCCATAAAGAGTACTACTAGAGGCACACAACTAGGTGTCGAATCCCAGACATACCAATGCATTTCAAACATACACACATTATGCATGATATGCGTAGATACACCATGGCATCACAACATAAATCTTTGACTCTAGTATTTATTAAAGACTCATAAGAGCCAACATAGTGTGGTATTACAAAAAGGGATCACACGACCCAACACCCAAGTCATACAAACAACAACTGGAAGCAAAACATGTCTGGGTACAAACATCTACTAAAAGTGGCCAGAGGAGCCTAAAAAGCTACAACGACCCTACAAAAGAACCAGACCTCTGTCCGGGATTCCCAAGCTAATCCGGTCAACATCAAACTTCACATCATAAGAATCAGTAATGAGACTGACGTCTCCTCTCCAAAAACATAAATTAAGCAATCGTGAGTACAAAGGTACTGAGCAAGACTTACATCAGAACTATATACATATGCATCAGTATCAATGAAGGGGGTTGTGGATTTTATTGCAACAAGCCAGCTTTGATTTTAGGCTAACCTGTACTACGACTAATAGTACTTTCTTTGAGGCGGGATAGCGCACACGAGTCCACATATTCTCCAAATCAATACACCACTATGGATCCACTCCCGTCTCCCTATGAGACGGCCATCCATAGCACGCACGCTTATCTTGTGCATTTTAGAGTATCCATTTCACTTGTCTATGAACCACATAAGTTTTCCAAGTAGTCCATATCCGAGGACATGACTATTCAAACAGATTAACAAACCCTGCAGGGGTATACTTCTTCACACACGCTCCCGCCACTTATCACCATGTGCACGTAAAAAGGCACCTCGTCAACCTTCAAGCGGAAGCCCAGCGAGGGAGTTCGCCATGATCGTTAACCACACAAGACCCTAGTCCAGGTTTATCGCCTATTTGAGATTGAACCCGCAAGGAAGGTTATACGTCTCCAATGTATCTATAATTTTTGATTGTGTCATTCTAATATATTATCTACTTTGGATGTTTTATATGCATTAATATGCTATTTTATACTATTTTTTGGATTAACCTATTAGTCTAGAGCCTAGTCCATGTTTTTGTTCTTCCTTGTTTTTGAGTATTGCAGATATGGAATATTAAACAGAGTCCAAAGGGAATAAAATCTTCGCGATGATTTTTTCTGGAACTAAAGAGATCTATCAAGCTTGAAGTGCAAGGGATGGAAGCTGCCAGGAGGTCACAAGCCAGGGGGCGCGGCCACCGCCTGGCCACGCCTCGCAGGCTTGCTACCTCCTAGCAGGACTCCTAGCCCTAATCTTCATCCTATAAATACCCAAATATTCCCCTAATACTAGAACGATCCGAGAAAATACTTTTCCGCTGCCAGAAACCTCCGTTCTCGAGAGATCCAATCTTTGAGACTTTTCCGGTAATCTGTTGTAGGGGGATCCGATCACGAAGGGCATGTACATCAACTCCATTGCTCCTTCGATGATGCGTGAGTAGTCCACCACAGACCTACGGGTCCATATCTAGTAGCTAGATGGCTTCTTCTCTCTCTTTGTGCTTTAATACCATGTTCTTCATGATCTTCATGGAGATCTATCCGATGTAATACTCTTTTGCGGTGTGTTTGTCGAGATCCGATGAATTGTGGGTTTATGTTCAGATTATTTGAATCTTTTCTGAATTCTTATATGCATGATTTCATATCTTTGCAAGTTTCTTCGAGTTATTGGTTTGGTTTGGCCAACTAGATGGGTAATTCTTGCAATGGGAGAAGTGCTTAGTTTTGGGTTCAATCTTGCGGTGTCCTCACCTAGTGACAAAATAAGGGTAGTGAGGCACATATTGTATTGTTGCCATTAAGGGTAACAAGATGGGGTTTTCAGCATATTGCTTGAGTTTATCCCTCTATATCATATCATGTTACTTGATGTGTTACTCTGTTCTTTCCTGAACATAATACTCTAGATGCAGCAGGAGTCGGTCGATGTGTGGAGTGATAGTAGTAGATGCAGAATCATTTTGGTCCACTTGACACAGACGTGATGCCTATATGCATAATCATTGCCTTGGATATGATCATAATTATTTTTCTATTAATTGCTCGACAGTAATTTGCTCACCCATCGTGATACTTTCCTTCAAGAGAAAAGCCTCTAGTGAAACCTATGGCCCTCGGGTCTACTTTCCATAATATATTTTCAGATCTATAAACAAAAAATACCCAAAGTACCTTGCTGAAATTTATTAACTTTTTACTTTCCGCGATCTTTTACATCTATCTCTATCAGATCTAATCCTTGCAAATAACCGTGAAGGGATTGTCAACCCCCTTATAGCGTTGGGTGCAAGAGTTTGATTGTTTGTGTAGGTGCATCCATTGATGACTTGATTGTTCCTCCTACTGGATTGATACCTTGGTTCTCATCAACTGAGGGAAATACTTATCTACTTCACTGCATCACCCTTTCCTCTTCAAGGGAAAACCAACGCATGCTCAAGAGGTAGCAGAAGTCCAGCTAAAGTTTCCATTACGACCCCAAACGATGTCTACAGGGTTCCCAAGCCCATCTCGACGGATGGTACTACGCTTGGTACACTAGGACACAGTGCAACTCCTCCACAAAGATCTAGGTGATTAATAAGCCGAGAGGGTCCATTGGTTTTGGGCCTAGTGCATGGTAGTATCTTGTCTTGGATAACATACACAGAATTGAGTTCTTACAGACGGCCCTGATGAGACAACCTACCATGTACTCCTACATGGCCTCTCATCGCTACCTTTACCAAAACGGGTTCACACACTTAGCTCTCACATAGTAGGACATGTTCACAACCTTTCCAATTCATCGCCCAAATGGATCAGACTCGACACGACTCTAAGCATAGTAGGCATAGTAAGCAAGCATGGATGAGTAAGCAAAACAAGGCTCAGTCAGTTGCTACTCATGCTAAGTGGTTTCAACTATTTACTTTGACAAGGACAGGTCATGCAAAGGAATGTGTTCAACTACCGAGAACATGTAACAATTGAATCGTTGTTGTCCCAATGTAGTTAAAGAGAGCAGGAGCAAGAGAGAGGGTTTATATAAGTATGCTCAAGGGGGAGGAGCCTTCTTGCCTAACACTCCTGAAGATATTACTCTCTTCATTAGTGTCAACGATCACAACGTCGGAACCATCGTCTACCGAGAAGGAACAACATCCACAAAACAAGAAAGGTACAGATTCAATGCAATGCAACAAACAGGATGTATGACATGATAAATTAGGGTACTTAAATCACCTAGTACAATATGTAGTCATATCAATTTAAGTGGAATTCAAATAGACATCAAATTCCATCTCCAAACGATTTATCAAATTTGCCCTAATCATCATTTTTCCGACTTGGTGATGTTAACTTGCTCAAACATGCATGAACATAGCATATACAGATCCTTCATATTTTTCTGATCATTTTTCGTATATAATTTATTTTCATGTGAGTTACAGATTAATTTCTATGATTTTCAAAAGTTTTAAACATTTTCTGGAATTAGATAAGTACAGAAATAGCTTAGTATGTCATCATTGCATCACGTTGGCATCAGCAGGTCAACAGCGCTAGGTCCAAGTCAAGCTTGACGACCGGGACCCACATGTCATTGGCACGGGGTTAAACCGTGTTTAAAATAAATCTAACTAAAGATTAACCGGGACTGGACCCACATGTCATGCACACATGGGGTGGTTAGCGGCTAATTAAGCCCGGCCACATCAGCCAGGCCAGAGGGAGGCCGCCGGCGACCCTCCAGTGTGGCGGAGGCATGCCGGAGCGACACTACGGGTGGTGTCTTTGCATGTTGAGGATTCCAGGAGGAATCCCTTGTTTGCCCGCAACTACTGGGACACACGGGGAGTTGTGAGGTCGCTGAAGCTCATCGGAGGTGAGCCTGTGGCAGCGGCCGGAGCTCGGCTGCCGTGCCACTATGACCTAGGGGCACAGTGAGGCCAGGGGAAAGAGGGAAATGGTGTCGTGGCTCATGGTGGTTCCAGAGGAGGCAACAGCAATCTCGGGGAAGGCATGCATGCGACGAATCAACGACGGTGATCTTCATTGGTCGGAGATGGGTACGATGACGTTGGCACTGTTGAAGGGTTCCCGGCTTGCTTGGGTCATCAAGTAGGAAGAGGAGGTCGTTGTGGATCTGTTGGATGGCTTGAGGGGTGACGGTGGCCGGTGGCAGTGGCAAACAGCGACGACTGCGTGTCATGTGGTTGGGAGAGAGCAGAGGAGAGGGAGAGGGGCAGTAGGGAGAGGAGGAATGGGATCAGCTCGCCCTGGCCGTAGTGCTGGAGAGGTTGGAAGGCCCTGGACCTCTAGGTGGAAGCAGGAGGTGTTCAAGGGCCCTCGGGTGCGCACCACGCTCCTCCTCTACCTACTGGCTGGAGGTAGAAGACGAGACTACTCCTATGGGTTGGGCCTCTTCTATACATGTAAGTGGCCAAGGTGTCGGTGTCAAAACCGGCGGATCTCGGGTAGGGGGTCCTGAACTATGAGACTAGAATTGATGGTAATAGGAGACGAAGGGAACACATATTTACCAAGGTTCGGGCCCTCCTATATATAGATGTAATACCCTACATCATGCTTGGTTGTATTGATGGTATGGGAGGTTACAGAGTTGATCTACCTCGAGATCGGATAGCTAACCCTAGATGAGTTGTTCTCTCTATACTCTAAAACCCTCCGGCTTATATAGATGCCGAGGATGCCTAGGGTTTACACATGGTCGGTTACATGCCGAAGAGATAAACATGCCTATTTACTACATCAAACATGGAGCGCAAGCCGTGCTTCCCGAATCTTCCATCCTAGAGACTGGGCCTTCAAATCCTCTGGTGTTCGGTAAGCAACCCATATAGTCCAGCCCATAAACAATAGGTCGGCTATCCGGAGCCCCTAATCCATGACTCCCTCAGTAGCCCCCGAACTTGCCTCCAACGCCAAGGGTCTTTAGCTTCAATTGCTTCGCGAACAGAGTTTTCGGCATGCGAGGTGAGTTCCTTCCCGCCGAACCATAGTTCGCCTCCGATGATAAGTAGTTTTCCGCATAATGGCACATCCGAATACTGTGAAATAAGTTGGCTTTGAAGACCAAACGTCGGGGAGAAAGATAACGTTCCCTGGCGACCTTTATAACGAAAGGTCACTGCCCACCACGACCGATAGGCCAGTTACAGGAACTCGATGCGTGGTTCGAGGTTGTTTCATCATCACGATCTACCAATACACTGATTGTTTCCCATTTTATACAGGATATACTTAATTATGCACGCGCAATGGCACGCGTGTCTCGAGAAGTGGAGGGATTGACGATGCAGCAAGGGGAGTCCAAATGAATAGGCATCATAAAAAGAGGAGAAAAACCCCGAAGGCTATTCATGCTCTCCATTTGACTTCTCCGCCTCCCATTCCCTTGCACCTCCAAAGCTCGGATCTAAGTCTTTTAGCCCCCCACCTCCGATCTCATCAATGGCGGGCTCCAATGGCCAATGGGAAGCTTCCACGGTTATCGACCGGGACATTCTTGACCTCAAGAAGGCCGGCTACCTCCCCGCCGACATCCCTCACTGTGTGGCGGAGGAGGGTCAATTCATCCCCACCCCCTGTAGCGAGCCGACCTAGAAAGGTCAAGCCTCTGTGTGTTCTATGCCATCCCTGGATCAGTATGCTGGCACACACAGTACATCAATGTATATATCAAAGTGCAATAACATGTAATTAACGTAAAACTGATATATACCTTATAATCTCAGTGGAAACAGTCAACGGGAGTGGAGTCCCAATAAACACCAACAACAGGTTGAGTGTAGACCGTAACCCTGAATCATACTCTTACTCGTCAAAGAAGAGTATCTGCAACATGAGACGTTGCAGCCGTGTAGGTCAGCATTTTGAATATGCTGGCAAGTCACAAAAGAGGGGGTGAAAAATAATCATCTATACTATATGCATATATGGCAGGTGGGCCTATAAGTTCAAGTTTTGCGTAAAGCAAATTTTTCCTACAACAAGAGAGGGCAAAACAGAAGTTATTACTACAATGTTGGTTGATTAATGAGATGGTTCCACCAACCAATTCCCATACCCAAGTTGTCATTAATACCCACATCATTATAATTATTTGTGTTGAGAATTCCAGATAGTTTCAATTCCTTTGGCTCAAGTTGTCCGTGACTGTGGACATGGTAATCGATTAGGTTTGTGTACTCTGTAGAGTTTTGCACACGTTCCCCCCAAGATTTGATCGCCTCCGTTGGATTCCTCGCACTTCAGGGTATTTGAGGAACAGATGATCAAAACATGGTCTTCTAAGGAGTTCCTCTGAGACTCTGTCGGTGCCCATCCTTTCCTACCGTTCTTCTACATCTCGTAGCACCGCCTGTCCAGGGTCGCCACAATATCCAACCAAGCCAGAGGCCATAATGGCTTGTAGCTATGCAGGTAAGCCTTGGGTCTTGAAGCATCCATTCATCTCTTTGTTCCTGGGTGGACCTTTCCGCGTGAATACTGGCACTTCTCCAGCAACACCTAGGCTAACCACTGGCTTCTCGAGGGCGCCGTTCAACCATCATCCACCCAGAGGTATGTTGAAAACTTGGAGTCTTGAAGTCTTGATCATCATGTAGGTCTTGTATTTATTATCTCACAACTCGCATGAATCACACAACCAACCCCGTCTACTAATAGCATAGCAAAATTAAATCAACGTTTCCCGGGGCCAAAGTGTCAAAGGGGTTGAGGGGTGCCTACCACATGATACTACATCAAGTAACCAAATTTCCAAGTACCTACTTTGCATGCAATGGGTGGAAGGTTGAACTAATGCAACTTGAAAAACATAGGTAATAACATGGTCAATGTGAACTTGCCTGGTATTACTTGATGAAGATAATCGCTCTCACAATCTGGATAATTCTACTCGTCACACTCCGAGAAATCTATCGTAAGCAAATAACATTCGATAAACATTCATGCCAAAACAAAGAACCGAAAAATGCAAGAACAAAACATGTCTTGGTGCGAAAATAACAACATACTAAGGTTAAATAAGAAAAGATAGGTTCTAGCTGTGTTGTAAAGTGAAAGTGGAGGAATCAACTCAAAAGAGTTAATGGATGATGAACTATTGCTATATAAGCTTAGGTTAGAAAGACTACGAAAGACGATCCAAAGTATGGGAGAACAACATGAACGTTGTTTGACAAATAGTAGAAGACATAAGAATTTATTTGTATAACGAATTTAATTGAAAAGGTCAAAAGAAGTTGAACTGTAAATTCAAGTATGAATTGAATTAGAATTCACAAAGTTCAAAATAAGTTGAACCGAAGTACGATGGTTGTGAATAGAAATATATGACGCGAGTATTTAGGGGCAAAAGGAATCAATTGAAAAGGTGTTACAGTATGAAGGTTCGGATTCAAATTGAATCGCTTAAATTTGAAAGGTTCAAAGATTGAAACTAATGATGTTACTATATATGGGAAGTCAATATGAACGCGTATAAAAAAGAATTACTAGGTTCAAAATGACGGATCAAAAGTTATAAGCAATTCAATATGGTATTGAGTTAGCTTACTACGGTGTATGAACACATTTTGGGGACTAATAGAGAAGGATGAGCAAGATCAAAATTATATGTTGAAACTATAATACTAATGATATGAACGGAAAGATTACTTCGATACGAATCCGACGTAATTGGATTCATCGAAAACGGAGGTACGGATAAAAAGATATGATCAAATGAAGTTTGAATATAAATCTGAATAAATTTCGAAATTTGAAAATTTGAAAAAGTTGACATGATAGGTTGATTGGATAGGTGAAGTCAAGATGAAAATCTAGGCGTTGGTTTCATCTAATTTGAGTGAATGAGTAAAAAGTTATGGATATTTGAAAAATCAGGACCAAGCTATTTTACGAAAGAAAAAGTACTATGTCTAAAATAATTCTAATACTAATGTGTAAATATAGGGACTAATTAATAATCTAATTACTCTACCATATACTAGTATAGAAATACTAGTCTATGGATACTAAACTACTGGAGTATAAAAGAACATACGAAGAAAGTACCTTTAGAAACTTCTAGAAATCCCGCCGGAGAGAAGAAAATATTTTTATTTAATAAACCTAGTCAAACCAAAAGATTGGTTTAACCCGAGTTGGATGACTTTTTGAATGCACCTATGGGTCTATATTTATAGGTAGAAAGGGGGTGCAAAGGTCTAAAGCTAAGCGAGGTGAGACTAAAAATCGTAGACAAAAAGAGGAAAAAGAGAAGAAGAGGAGCCACATGGGCTTCGGTCGGCCGCACCTAAGGCCAGCGGCAAGCTGGAATTTTTTTTGTTTCGAATAAACAATGTTCCGCCATGAACAGTGTTTCCTGGGTTTTTTTTCTTTTAAAAACAGCAAACAAAAACAAATAAACAAAAATAGAGAAACATTTTATATAGGCATATTATATATCAAAATTTTAAGAAAAATATTTCCTAAAACATAAACATATTTTCAAGGCTAAATAGAATATTTAAAAAAAATTATTTTTTTGCAATAACTCCAAAATGAAAAAGAAACTTGAATTTCAAATAAATGGCAAGTAGTTTTTATTTTAAATTTTGAATCAAACATTGTATCTGATTTTTTGAGTGTCATTTACCTCTCATTTGATTTTTTTATAAGAGGGTTTTGAAAATATTCGAACTCAAAATTGAATAGGGATTCGAAATAGAAAATTTTGGGAAAGTCATTTTATTCCCTCTCATTAAAATTTCAGAAGTTTGAAAATTCCACTCAATTTTACACAATCAATCACACAACATTCAAGCAAACAATCCCACTTATTTATTTAATATAACAGTCCAAAATTTAGAATTTTGGTATGTTACACCCCCAAGCCAGGTGAGAGGGTGGAGTTCATCCCCCACTTCATCAGGGGGCTGAGCTTCCCCCTCCACCACTTCGTTGGGGGGCTGATGTTCTTCTACGGCCTCGACTTCCACGACCTCCTGCCGAACTCCATCATGCACACCTCGGCGTTCATTTTACTCTGCGAGAACTTCCTGTGCATCGAGCCACACTTTGGGCTATGGCTTCAGGTGTTCAACATCAAGACCAAGTGCGTCGGCGGGAAGCACGCGGACTGCGGCGGCGCCATCATTGACAAGCTCACCCGCATTGGGTGGCCGTCGTGCACCCTTATTGACACCATCAAGGGGTGGTAGAAGGAGTGGTTCTACGTCACCGAACCACAATAAGAAGGACAGTGTCCCACTTCTGCATTTAGATCTAGTACCCCCACCAAACTGGCTTCTTGTCTCGAAAAGGGCCTTGTCTAGGGACCGGGCAAGGAGGTGAGCGACCTGCAGATGCGCATCCGCTCTATGGTCGAGGAGGGCACCAAGTTGACCGATGTGGTCCAAGTGATGCTCCGAAGACGCATCCTCCCCTACCAGCGCTGGGACACCCACCTGTGGGATCGCGAGCTCGATGTCGAGCCCACAGTCTGAAATCTGTTCGGCACTACGCGGGAGAAGATATTGAAGGCGCTCTTTGAGTCACAGAAAAGCTGGCCAACCGAGGAGGAGGATAAGGGTCTGCACGCCACCAAGCCCGATTCCAAGGTATGATACAACCTAGCTTGGTCGGCTTTATTACATAAGAAGTCCTTATAACCCCTTATCCGATATGTCTTTACAGAGATGGCTAAAGAAACCCATCAACATTAAAAGTCCGGTGCCTCAGCCCAAAGAAGAGAGGGTCCGGCTGTTAGCCAAAATGCTCGTGGTAAAGCCTTACGAGGCTCCCATGAGGAAAGAGAAGAAGAACAAACTAGGCCAGGCTGGCATCCACATCAAGGACCAGCATGATGTTGTGTCTTAGGATAGCCCCACCTCTTCATATTAGGAGGAGGCTGAGGAGGAGGAAGAGGAAGAGGAGGAGGAGGAGGAGGCCGAGGTCAAGGGCGAGGGGAGAGGCAATTTCCCGCATGCCAGGAAGAGAGTGGCGTCTTCGAACGCTCCGGAGCAGGTCCCTTACCTTGCCCAGAAGAAGGCGCGACAGACGCGGGTGGTTCTATCCGACGATAGTCCGGACTCGGACACTACGTCCGATGACCTCGAGGAGGTTCCATGAAGGACCCTACGGGTCAAGCCCCCCCCCCAAAGAAAAGGTTAGGATCCGAAGACCCTCCTATTAATTACGAATAGATTTAGAGTTTGCTAACTTGCAAGTTATTGGCATTGCAGCCCCCACGCATTATCCCGACCAACGTGATATCTTACGGGGAGACCCCGCCCGCTAAACTGGCGGAGAGCCACAAGGGACGCCGTGGTGGTGTCGTCCCAGCGCACTCCTATGGAGGCGGACACTGGTGGCGAGAGAGAGTGTATAGTGGTCGAGGCTAACGCCTCGGCCATAGAAGATCGGGGGGCACACCCTGCCCGGGTACCGAGGAGGTCGAACGAGCGGGAGCTCCGTCCCTTCCAAGAACATCTCCGGAGCACTCTATGCTTCCGGAGGCACCGGTCCAAACCCCGGTGGGTGATCGGGGAATCCGGTCATCGCCGGCACCACCGACCAACAAGTGGTCAGTCATGGAGGAGGCTCTATCGAGCTCCTCTAACCCCGAACATCTTCGCGCCCTTATGGGTGAGGTACTAGAGAAGAAACTCTGAACTTCTGTGACACTCCGTTGACCAAGAACAAGCAAGCAACAATGCTCACCATAGAGACGCCCATGGCGGCGGCGGGAACCACCATGCCACTAAGCCCTGGGATGGAGCGGTGCCACCTATGGGTGGTACGGCGGCCACCGGGGGCAGCGAAAGGGTGTCAACTGGGGTGCCGACGCCGCGACCTTCTCAGGACGCGCGCGAGGAGCCACGTCACAGTGCCCCTAGTCCTCGACACCCCTGTGGGAATCCTCATGTGCATTGTTTCGAAGGTGCGCGAAGCCAGCATGCAAACAGGAGTGGCGTGCCGACGTGAGACCGTGATAGTGCTCCTTCTAACACGGTTAGGAGTCAGAGCACCTCGCGCTCTTTGCACCACTCAACGCCGTCCACGATGGAGGAAGCGATGGCGCGAGCGTAGTTACTCCTGGACTTCCCTCCTGCTGCGGAGAAGCTCGACGAATGGAGAGCCAAGATTCAGAGCCTCCTCAGCCATGCAGATAAGCTTCGACCCGTAGGGCTGACTCGGACCAGTGGCGAAGTGCCCGGAGCCGGCACGGCCTCGGCACACTCCCCTCTAGATAGCAACGCCAGTCGCCAACCTGGCAGACCAAGACCAATGACGGCTACTTGACGGCAGCGTCTGACCCACGGACGCGCCGTGATCTGCGCCATGTTCTTTGGGAGCATAGCAAGGAAGACGCCCGAACCGTGATCGAACGATGGTGGGAAGCGCGCCTCCAATCAGACAGACAAGCGGGGCCCACTGTAGACAAGTTTGCGCCGGGGTACCCTGCCAGCCTACCTTACGAGGTGGGCTGTCCCACGTTTACCCATGAGCTACGGAGAGTCCATTGGCCCAACTCCCGCACGTTCAAGCCAAAAGTCCCGGAGAAGTACGACGGCAAGACCCATCCGTCTGAGTTCCTGAGCATCTACACCATTGCAGTGCAGGCTGCTGGGGGCCGTGATGACAAGATATTGGCCAACTACTTCCCATTGGTTCTTAAGCCCAATGTTAGGTCGTGGCTGATGCACTTGCCAGAGAGGTCCATCGCTTTTTGGGCAGACCTGTGTCATGAGTTTATTGGCGCCTTCACCAGAGGTCACCAGGCTCCTGGCCAGGAGAGCGACCTGCACATCATTCCCTAGTAGGAAGGCAAAACTCTGGGCAAGTACGTACATCCAGAGGTTTAGCCACGTTCACCATAACATCCTAGACGTTCACCCGACCGCCGTCATCAGCGCGTTCCATCAGAACATGTGCAACCGCATGATGAGGGAAGAGCTGGCGATGAACAGAGTCAGGGACATTGCCGAGCTTTACGCTTCGGCAGATAGATGCGCTGAAGCTAAAGAAGGGAGAAGACTCCCCGACAAAGATGCAGACGCAGAGGTCGACTCCGAAGATGAGGATACCGCAGTCCCGGCGAGGAAGGGTCGGTGGTGGAATAAGAAACACAAGGGCAAGACTGTGCTTGCCATCGAGGCATCCGGCAACCCTGGCGCCGCCAAGAAGGGCAAGGTGGATGATCCCAGCAACGATGTTGCCGGGTGCGATTCCTGCCATGCCCTGGCGGCTGCCAGCAAGCCAAAAGACTCCGGTAAGCGGTACTGCAAGATCCATCGCACCAAAGGCCACGACCTCCAAGACTGTCGGGAGGTTGAACAGCTTGTCGAGCAACAGAGGGCCAAATATGAGAGGCGAGACAAGGAGAAGGGTCAGGATGGTGCTGAGGGGTCTAGCAAGAAGCATGTCGACCGAGGAGATCGCCGCGGCAAGCCCAAACCGTAGAAGGAATGGCCCGCACGTGGCCGCGACAAGCAAGAAGAAGATGATGATGACGAAGATAACGGAGAATCCACTAGGGATGAGTTTTAGAAGGCTACAGAGGTAATGTGCATAGAAGGAAGAGCCTCGTCACATTCCTCTCACCGCCAACTCAAACAGTGGGTGCACGAGGTTAATGCGGCAGAGCCCTCTATCAGCGCAGAGGCCTCTGAAGTGGTCCAACACTCCTATCATCTTCGACGCGGAGGATCACCCTGATCGCGTAATTGCGGTCGGGTGCTTGCCGTTGTTGGTCTCACCAAAAATTTGCAACCTCAAGGTGATGAAGATGTTAGTCGACAGCAGGGCCAGCTTGAACCTGATCTCACCCAGTGTCATCCGAAAGCGGCAAATTCTTGATGAAGACCTCGAGACGACAGGCGCCTTCCAAGGGGTCAACTCAGGAAGAACTCAGCTGAAAGGTAAGATCACACTGCCGGTGACGTTCGGCAGCGATATCAACTTCAGAATGGAGAAGATGTCTTTGACGTTGTCAAGATCTCATTGCCATACAATGGCATTCTCGGCCGTCTGGTATTGGCCAAGTTCATGGCGGCAACCCACTTCTCCTAGAACATGCTGAAGATGCCCGGACCGATGAGCGTCATAACCATCAACTATGACAGGAAGAGCGCACTTGTCTGCGCTGACCAACTCTACCGGGACGCATTCGCAGCATCTAACACCAAGGCACTTGCTCCTACCACTAGAGCTCCCGGGGGGAAGAAGACCGGCAAGGCCTCTGGCGCACATTCCGACAAGCGCACCTCTTCGGAGTGTTGCGCTACCATTGATGATGTGCTAGAGAGCTCCACCGGCAAGAGCAAAGAGTCCAAGGCTGCTCCGCCAAAGACCAAGAGGGTGCCTGCCAAGGAAGACGGCACAGGGGGAACTTTCACCATAAGTTCCACCCTTGACGAAAAATATGAAAGCACGCTCGTCGCCTTCCTACGGGCGATGTCGATGTCTTCGCAGAACAACCATCTGATATCCCCAGTGTTCCCAAGAAGGTGGTTGAGCACCACCTTGCCGTCTGCCCACACGCGCAGCCCATCAAGCAAAAGGTCCGGAAGCAAGCTTTGGAGGGGCAACAATTTATTGCCAAGGAGATCAAGAAACTGGAAGCAGCTGACTTGATTAGAGGGATACTCCACCCGACATGGTTGGCCAACCCGGTTGTAGTGTGCAAGGCGAACGGTAAATGGAGGTTGTGCATTGACTTTACGGACATCAACAAAGCCTGCCCCAAGGACCCGTTTCCCTTGCCGCGCATCGACCAGATTGTGGATTCCACCACCGGTTGCGATCTATTGTCCTTCCTTGACGCCTATTCCGGTTATCATTAGATTTTTATGGCCAAGGAAGACGAAGAGAAGATCGTGTTTATCACCCCATGTGGTACATACTGCTTCTTGCGTATGACTTTCGGGTTGAAAAGCGCCGGTTCTACCTTTGCAAGAGCAGTCCAGATTGGTTTTGAGCCCCAGCTACATAGAAATATGGAAGCTTATATGGACGACATAGTGGTCAAAACCAAGGACAAGGCTACGCTCATATCAGACTCGGAAGAGACATTCGCCAACCTGCACAAGATCAATATGAAGCTCAACCCAGAGAAGTGTGTGTTCGTCGTTCCATCCGGCAAGCTCCTCAGGTATTTTATATCTCAATGGGGAATCTAAGCAAATCCCGAAAAGATCAAGGTAATCGAGCAAATTGAGGCACCTAGACGAGTCAAGGACATGCGACGCCTTTCCGGCTGTGTTGCTGCTCTGAGTAGGTTCATCTCAAAGTCTGCCAAGAGCGCCCTGCCCTTTTTCAAAATCTTGAAGAAGGCAAGTCCAATGAAATGGACTCCAGAAGCGGAGGCAATGCTGCAGGATTTGAAGAAATACCTTTCCTCTCCGCCAGTCCTAGTCGCGCCAAAACATAAGAGCCATTGCTGCTATACCTGGCGGCAACGAATCAAGTGGCGAGTGCTGCACTAGTGGCTGAAAGACAAGTCGACGAAGAGGCAGCAACAACGGTAGGCTTGCCAAGCGATGAATCGGGACAGTCTCCGGCAGGATCTGGTGCCGGCAAGGAAGGATCTGCGCAGATGAAAGAGCTAGTTCAAAAGAAGAAGGTGGTGCAGCGACCAGTCTACTTTCTCAGCTCCTTGCTGCAGGGGGCTAGGTCAAGGTATTCTGGTGTGCAAAAACTGCTCTTCGGCCTCCTTATGGCCTCGAGGAAGTTGTGCCACTACTTCCAAGCACACCAGATCACCGTTGTCACCCACTTCCCGCTGCAACGGATCTTGCGAAACCCGGAAGCTACCGGCAGGATTGTGGAGTGGGCTTTGGAACTATCAAGCTTCCATCTCAAGCTTGAAAGCACTTCGACCATCCAGAGAAGGGCTTTGGCATATTTCATTGCGGAATGGACCCCAACGCTAGATGAACAAGTTCCAGAGTCAACTCTCCTCGGCAAGGAAATCGAGCAAGAATGGATCATGTATTTTGACGGGGCCTTCTTGCTGCAAGGCGCCGGTGCCGGAGTACTGCTTGTCGTACCCACCGGAGAACACCTTAGATATGTGGTTTAGATGCACTTTCCCCGGGACAGATCAACAAACAACACTACTGAGTACGAAGGACTGCTTGCCGGTCTCAGGATCGCGGTAGACCTTGGGGTCAAGAAACTTATTGTCAGGGGTGACTCTCAGCTTGTCGTCAGGCAAGTGAACAAAGATTATCACAGTCCATTGATGGAGGCTTATGTGGATGAAGTGAGGAAGTTGGAAGAACGTTTTGACAGCCCGCAAATGGAGCACGTTCCTCGTGAAGAGAAGAGCATTATCGATGGCATGTCAAAGTGTGCTGCCCTTAAGTTGCCTATGGAACTAGGAACTTTCATGCTCCGATTGACTCAACCCTTTGTGACACCATCAGCTCGACAAGAAAAGAGAAGGAAGTTAAATTCCGGCAAGCATTTCCCAACGGAGCTCCCAGGAGTCGCCGGTGAGCAAGCTGCCAAGGACAAAGTCAGGCTTGCCGGTGAGCGCCGTGCTCCAACAGAGTCTATGGCTCTCTCCGTAGAAGCACGTGCTCCCGCCAGGCTTGCCAAGGAGCAGCAGACTCCGACGGGACCTCAGGCCCTTGCCGTAGAGACGAATGCTTCCCCGGCAGAAGACACGCCTTTAGTCCTTGTTGTCGAGCCCCAGGCTCTAGCATGGGCACAGCACATCGTCCGTTTTCTTCAAACAGGAGAACTCCCTGAGGAACAAGAGCAAGCAGAGAGAGTAGCCTGCCGGTGTCATATGTACAAGTTTGTGGACAACGTCCTGCACAAAAAGAGATCAAACGGTGTGAAACTCAAGTGCATTTCTTGGGAGGATGGACCGGGGCTGTTGGCAGAGATACATGAAGGCATATGTGGCTCCCACATAGGATCAAGAGCGCTTGCCGGAAAGGCATTCCGGCAAGGTTTCTTTTGGCCCACCGCCCTCAAGGATGCAACGGCATTAGTAACCAAGTGTGAAGCATGCCAGTTTAATTCAAAGAGATTACATCAACCAGCACAAGCACTTCAAACGATCCCTCTCTTGGCCATTCTCGGTCTGGGGGCTCGACATCCTGGGCCCCTTCCCTCGTGATGCCGGGGGCTTTGAGTACTTGTACGTCGCGATCGACAAGTTCACAAAGTGGCCAGAAGTGGAAGCAGTGAGAAAGGTGACAGCACAGTCAGCCGTCAAGTTCTTCAAAGGACTAGTCTGCCACTTTGGTGTTCCCAACAAGATCATCACTGATAACGACACGCAGTTCACAAGTCGCGCCTTCATGCAGTACGTCCAGGACCTTGGTGCCAAGATCTGTTTTGCCCCTGTTGCCTACCCGAGGAGCAACGGCCAAGCAGAAAGGGCTAAGGCTGAAGTGATACAAGGCCTCAGGGCAAGAACTTTCGACAAGCTACATAAGTGCGAAAGAAAATGGATTGATGAGTTGTTGGTGGTTCTTTGGTCAATCAGGACGACAACAAATCGATCTACTGGTCAGACACCCTTCTCCCTTGTCTATGGGGCGGAGGCAGTTCTCTCCACGGAACTCATATACGGGTCCCCTCGAGTGCTCTCTTAAGATGATCTTGAGCAAGAGCAGTTGCGGCAAGAAGACGCGATGCTCCTTGAGGAAGATCGTATTCAAACTGCTTTGAGAGTTGCGCGCTACCAGCAAGCTTTGTGCCGCTACCATATCCGCAAAATCAATGCGAGAAGTCTCGAGGAAGGCGACCTTGTTCTTCGGCGAGTTTAGTCCGCCAAGAATTCAAACAAGTTGACGCCAAAGTGGGAAGGCCCTTATCGGGTAGTACGAGTCACCAAGCCCGGTGTAGTCCTCCTGGAGACCGAGGATGGCGTTCCCGTGAGCAACTCCTGAAATATAGAAAATCTTTGAAAGTTCTACCCATGAGGCGTGGTTGCCGGGACGGCCCCGGCAACCACCTTTTGTAAAAGTCTTGCCGTTGAAGCATGTAATCCTTGGTACAAAGCTAGGCTCACGCGTTGTGCATAGTTAAATAAAGATAAGTATCTCACAACCTTGCCTGATTCTCATGTTTTTTACATACATGTTAATCTAAAACATTGCACTATACTTAATTCCAGCAAGGGCAAACGGACCGCCAAGGTTCCATATCCATATTTTATCTTCATTCTTTTTCCCAAAGCACAGAAGGAACCCTCACATGCAGCTTTACCGAGGGGATGAGGATACAGATACCTATGAGAAAACGTCCCAAAAAAAGAACTTGACGGAAGGAGAAAGGCAACAAAAAGATAAGTTGCGAAAACCCCAAGCGAATCCTTGCCATAAAGTTATTTTTTCTTGAACAACCTTGACTCCTGTATGGAAAACCTACATGTGTGGGAACCTTGCCACGATTGGATGCGCCCTCACTGTGTTCGGAACCGCTCAACGGCTCAAGTGGTTTCGCCCGCGCTCCTTCTTTCGTTTCAAGTACGCTCAACGATCCAAGTGACAAGCGCTCGCGCCCTTGTCCCGTTTCTGAGCAAGGCCGGCACCTTGAATGGCCATTCCAAGGACGCCAAGGTATCTTGCCGGTAGTGGCACCGCCAGCAAGCCGTTGAGGACCCGTTCCTCAAAGCACTCGCGGTAGGGCTACACACACCGGCAAGATTCTTCCAGAAAAGGCGTAAGGAAAATTCCATACACGAATAAAGTTTGACAAGGAAGATAACATATAGTCATTCAAAATAGGATGAGATTTACATAAGATATTGCTTTTTTCTAAGTACATCTTTATTTGACTTTCTCCCCTAGGGGAGATTATAAGAAGAAAAGAATGGAAAGGAGAGGCGAGCTACAAGAAGAGGAGGATGGCAAGGAGCCCGTGGCAGAAACCGGGCCTGACCCCTCTAGACCAGCACTACACGAACGAGCAGGGATGCCAGATGGGTAGGCAAGAACCTGGCCCCTCTTGGTCCAGCATTGCGCCGAGGAGAAGGCCAGCAGGGAGATAGGCCCGGGAAGCCAAAGTCTGCAGGCCCGCGGGACAGCCTAGCTGGAAGAGGAGGTGGCGCCTAGAATGGGGACCCCGGCAAGATCATCTTACTGGGAGGGGGGCGTGAGGCTAGCGACGATGGTGTGGCCAACGGTCAGTCCGAGCTTGAATCCTCGGGCTCCGACTTGGCCGCCCGAAGACCGGGCTCATTGTCGTGGTGTTCGCCGTTGTCCTCCCCATCACTCCCGCCGGAGGATAGGCTCTCGCTGCCGCTCGAGCTCTCTTCATAGCAGCTGAGGCGGATGCCAGAGCTCCCATAAATCTTGATGGAGAATGCATTGGCCTCCATCATTTTAAAACGAAGGACATGCCCTTCCCGGAGGTTGTGAGCGCAGGCGAAGGTCTTCCAACCGCGCCTGAGGAACATGACGCGGCACGCTGGGTACTCAACGTCCACCCGCGTTGCGCCATTACAACACCCGGTCACCCGCAGCCACAGGAAGGGCGGCTCATCGTCCTCCATCGCCCTGGCGAAGAGGCATGGAAGGCGCAGGTGGCTCCGGAGGTGACCGCCCAGCTCGAGGACGAAGTCCAGCGCCGTCCCCTCGGCTTAGGTCTCTCTAATGGAGGTGCCTGGCGACAGAGGAGGGGGTGGAGTAGCGCTTTGCCTCCCCTGACCTTGGCCTCCACGGCGGCCACGGCCCCTCGCGTCTCCCCCACCACGTGAACTCGGGCCTCCCTCCGCCCCAACAGCCAAAGCAGTGGCATGATCCAAATGAGAGCTTCTTCTCGAAGCCGAGGAAGGTGGTTGCCCACGCCCACTCGTCATGGATGAGGGCGGGTGTCGCTCGAAGGTTATGAAGGAAGGACAAGCTATGGAGGAAGGAGGGAAGCTGAGTGAGCATCGCCCTCGCTACCCCTCAATTTATAGGGAGAAGCGCGGGGCTGGCTCTCCCTCGCTCCAAGGGTCACCACCCGCCTCCTCCAATAGCAACACCCCCGACCACGTGGCGAACAACAACCACCCCGTTGCTCCAATCCATGGCACCGCAGTTACTACTTTTTCTCAGGGACTTCATGTCACGGGCGCATGTTGCTAGCTCCCTGCTATGCATGTGGCGCGCGTGGCGGAAAAGACCTGACCTGAAAATTAAAACTTGGCGGCCACGCCGCACATGTATCCCACTACCTGCATTCAATGGGCGTCATGGGGAAGCACGGCGGGTGCAATGACCGCAACTGCAAGGCCGTGCCACGTGTGCCCGCGCACTATTTGGGCCTAGCCCAACAACGCCCCACGACGTGTATAGCCTAGGCCCGGGGACTCCTGTCGGTGCACTAGAGTTTTCGGGCCACCTAGTGACCCTTTACTCATGTACGGGCAGTGGTAGCTGCCCAAGCGGCAAGGCCTAATGAAGACTTGTCAAGCACCAACACGGAAGATTCAAGACCACCGGCAAGACCTTGCCAGGAAGGTGATTGGGCCTCCAGACAATGCAAGGCCCCCCGGCAAGGCCAGGTCCCGGCAAGGCAAGGACTCGGCAAGCACCGCCAGTGCAGGCGACAGGTGTCGACCCGCTTGGACGCGTGTCATGGCATCGATGTCCGAGGGAGATAAGCGGCGCCGATGGGATGGGCCTCCATCCCATCCCACTGACGGACTAAGGCGCCTGACGGAGCATTAAATGCTCTTGTCCTACTCCACCAGAAGTAGGTAGGATAGCACTGTGCATCCAATGTGCACACTGTGCGCCACTATTGGGATCCCCTTTGGTACAAAAGGAGGCTCAGGGAGTACAGAAAAGAGGTTAGTTAGTTCCTAGTTAGACAGAGGTTAGACACTTGTTAGTTCATGAGCTTTCTGGCTAGACAGTTGGGTGGTTAGACAACCAGACAACTGGATAGTTAGACGACTAGGGATCACAAAGCTCACGTAGTAGCCGCTCATGGAGCTCCGGTAGCTAGAAACCTAGAACATGATCAATACAACCAAGCAGGAGTAGGGTTTTACGCATCTGTGTGGCCTGAACCTGGGTAAAACTCCTCGCGCGCAGCTTACCAAACCCGCTCTTCGTGCCGCTCCGCCCCCTGCCAAGCCGAAAGGGATCCCGCGATCCCATAGGTTGTTTGTTCCCACGACACGCACCAATAAGGAGGCACCTAAACAATAAAATGCATCAAGTCATGGATTCAATGGAATCTTGGTTGTGTAATGAATAATTTGGAATCACGTTACTTCCCTTCAAGTACTGGTCAGCCCGTGGAAACCTAAGGAGTGCTTCTTTCTTCAATAGATGCTTCTTGCGGTGCTCCACATAGTATGCGATAATGGCCTCGATGCGTGCCTCATAGAAGATACCCTTAATAAGCGGCTTGGCAGAAATAGCGATATGCATATTTGTGTGGGTCTCGAAACCTGGCACGCAGATAAAGAAGTCCGCCATGTAGTCATGGAAAATAAGATTAATAGATGGGTTAAACAACTGGAAACCATAAATTTTGAGTAATGAAGTTAATGAACTTACCCAGAACTCAATCTGCACTCATTCAGCTACAGTTCTGTAGAATTTATGATATGTGTCCTCAGTGCCATCCGCTACCTTGTAATGTTCCCATGTCCATGTTGGCTCCTCCTTCCACTTGTATTTCACTAAGCTGGGGAAGTGATCCCTAAGAAGAAGGACAAGTATGTCGTTGACCATACGGGTACTCGTGCGTAACTCAGAGTCCTTCTTATTTTAGTGTTTGAAAATGAACATATCAGTAATCTTTATGTGTTCAAATACGCATGGGACGTAAACTTGTAATTCATATCAGCATAAAGATGCACTTACTGTATTCCTGTTGGCTCGATGACTGGTTTTACCTTGACCGGCCGCTTGGGTAGTCTGGAAGCACCATGCCTCCAAACTTTTAATTTGTCTTCAGTGCTGGCATCACACTATGATTCTTATTCACTATAGCTTAGCTGGAGTTCCGATGACATGTTGCTCTCTGCCAAATCCCCAACCTCCTCTACATACATTCTCGGATGCTCGTCATCCCCATAAACATGCCCAGACAACTCAGGTTCCTCATTTGCCCTATCCTTGACCGTGGAACTCCGTTACCGTAACTCGGGATTCTCCCCATGTGATGGCATCACTTCCTGCTCCCTTCTTCTTTCCTCCACATCCCTTGGATTTCGTCCCCCTCCTCCCCACTCTTATCCTCTTCAACCCTCAGATCTTGTCCCCCTCCTTCCCACTTTTATCCTTTGCAACCCTCAGATCTAGTGCTTTTTGGTCCTTAGTCACTGACTGCTGCCGAGTTTGGGTTGCCACCACATGTCCACCCCATCCACGTCATGTGCCCCACTTAGAATTGTCGATGCAAAGGGAAATTGTCCTTGACAAATCGGTACATGCACTCCCGCCACATCCTCTGCCTCCCTTCTGCTTGGCGGCTATGTCGGGTGTTTTCTTTGAGGGTCTTCCCTGTTTTTTGGCTAATTCACTGGGTTGAGGTGGTGCGTTATATTTTGTGTTCTTTGTTTGTTGGTATACTGCATCAACATGTCGTAATGCCATGAGCTCCTCTCTACTAGCCTTCATGCTCTAGTCACTTGTAATGATGAACAATAGACAAGTTGGAAAAGATATAAATGCAACAACACATAGAATTCAAATAAATAAGCATACATAGCATACATGAGTTAGAACAATGGCTCATTATTTGGATCCGTTGGTCCATAAAGCCCATCATTCTTAGGATTCACTTCACCATCAAAACTATCATCATCACTACACCCTTGGTCTTCATCCGGAGGTCCCTCAGATACATTATTTCCTACTATATTTTTATCACCAATTCCAATTCCTTCTCATTAGAAATCCTCTCGTCGGTGTCCTTGTTAACATCATCATCACTATCGTTTTGTAATTCAACTTCAGTTATCATCAAGTCAATCATGAAATCCCTATGGAGCCCATCTTCTCCATATGTAAAGTGCCTCTTGTCCTTTCTGTACGGGTGGTATTTATCAGGGAACTGTCGACGACCGCCGAAGGAAGTAAACTTCCTACCATTATTCAGCTAAGAGAATGGGACAGATGACTTGTAATATGGGCATGGCATCTGAGGGAGTCCTGGATTAAGGGTTCCTCGTGAACCTAGAGTTCTCCGTAGATCCTAGGGGTGACTTGTCACTAACCGGGCTCGTAGTCTTGCCTGCCATGCCCGAAGACTCTGAGGCTTTAACCTCGAGCTCCTTTTTTGGTCACACCCACGAGGTTAACCCCCACGATGGCTTGACTCTTAGTCCGGATCCAGTCATAGCGCCAGAGGACCGGATACTTGTTCTTGCCAAACACTCCACTCGTCTGGACACGTTGGAGATTAACTCCGACACCTCCGCGCAATTTGACCCGATCGGGCTCTCGACATTGAACGAGGCCCTAGATTGGATCTCGTCAATGAAAATTACCGATGATCCAACCCCGGTCTGTGCTCAGATTGACCACAAAGCGGGCAGGTCGAATTTTTTTACCCACTGACCACCCATTTGATAGTCACCGTCGAAGACTTAACCGACATGCTTGACTATGCTCCTAAATCTCATGAAGGATAGCTACTTGGTTATGGATTGAACTCTCACACTTAGCATGTCTACAACAACTTAACTCGAAAAGTTGAAGAGACGGTAGATGTGAAGTTTGTTGAATCTAATGGTTTGCAAGTCGAACAATCGCCAAATGATGTAGTTGATAAGGACCCTTCGGAAGCCATTCTAAATCTACCCATCGGCAAGATTTGTCCCATGGAGGTGAAGGAAAGTACTTCATCAACTCAAGTGGAAGCCCCTACTACATGACAAGGTGAACCTCAACACGACGTGGAGGCATCTATGAGCGGTACACGACGAGATGATGAAGAGGAGGAAGTGCATCATGAAGATCCACCACAACCACCTTCACCACCACCTCAAGGGAACGACACCTTCAACAACAACGAAGATGAATGATATGATGATGAAGACGAAGAAGCTCCACCATCCAACAATCGGAAGCTGACCCGAGTTCGAGCTCAAGTGACCAAGAACCATCCCCTAAACCAAATCGTTGGTGATATACAAATAGGGAGAATCACTCGCTCTAAAACCCGTCTAGCTAACTTTTGTGAGCATTATTCTTTCATCTCTAGCATTGAGCCTTTGAAGGTAGAACAAGATCTTGAAGACGCGGATTGGGTGAACGCTATGCATGAAGAGCTTCACAACTTAGAAACAAATGAAGTGTGGACACTCATGTAGAAGCCCGAAGATGAGCACAACATCATCGGAACCAAATGGGTGTTTTGTAACAAACAAGACGAAGACGGTCAAGTCATGCGAAACAAGGCTCGTCTTGTAGCCCAAGGATATATGCAAGTCGAAGGTATGGACTACGGTGAGACTTATGCCCCCATCGCTAGACTTGAAGCTATTCGTATTCTTCTTGCTTATGCTAATCACCATGATATCACGCTTTATCAAATGGATATAACAAGTGCATTTTTAAATGGTGAAATTGAAGAAGAGGTTTATGTTAAGCAACCACCTGGTTTTCTGAATCCTAAGAAACCTAAACATGTTTACAAGCTTCGTAAAGCTTTTTATGGTCTTAAACAAGCCCCTCGTGCTTGGTATAAATGTTTAATGAAGTTTGTCATCAAAAAAGGTTTTGAAATTGGTAAAATTGATGCAACCTTGTTCACTAAGAGAGTTAATGGTGAATTATTCGTGTTCCAAATCTATGTGGATGATATTATCTTTGGTTCCACCAACCCTCAATTTAGTGAAAGGTTTGGAAGGTTAATGTCCGAGAAGTATGAGATGTCTATGATGTGTGAGCTGAAATTCTTTCTCGGTTTGAAAATCAAGCAATAAATAGAAGGAACTTTCATCTCTCAAACTAAGTATACTAAGGACTTGATCAAGAAGTTCAACATGCAAAAGTGCAAGGTATGAAAACTCCTATGCCCACTAGTGGACATGTTGACCTTACCAGGGAGGATGAACTGGTTGATCAAAAGGTTTATCGATCTATCATTAGTTCATCGCTATATCTATGTGCATCTCGTCCTGATATTATGCTTAGTGTTTGCATGTGTGCTAGATATCAAGCTGCACCTAAAGAGTGTCATCTTTTGGCTGTGAAACGTATTGTGAGATACTTGATACAAACACCAAACTTTGGCATTTGGTATCCCAAGGGGTCTTCCTTTAATCTTGTTGGCTATTCCGATTCAGATTATGCCGATGACAAGGTTGATAGAAAGTCCACCTCAGGTACTTGGAAATTTTTAGGTAGATCTCTTGTGTCTTGGTCCTCCAAGAAACAAAAGTCGGTATCACTATCCACTGATGAAGCTGAGTATATTGCTACTGGATCTTGTTGTGCGCAATTACTATGGATGACACAAACGCTTAAGGATTATGGAATTCATGTTAAAAATGTTCCATTACTCTGTGACAATGAAAGTGCTATTAAAATTGGACATAATCCTGTGCAACATTCTCGAACTAAGCACATTCAAGTTCGACATCATTTCATTCGTGATCATATTGCCAAAGGAGATATCAATCTTAAGCATGTTCGCACTAACAAGAAATTGGCCAATATCTTTACTAAGCCACTTGATGAGAAAACATTTTGTCATCTGAGGAGTGAGTTGAACATCATTGATGCTTCAAACTTGATCTATACTCAGTCAGTTGCAAGTTGGGCATGAGCTATCTTGTTGTTTCCATGTTCCCGTAACTCGTTATCATATGCCATGGAATTCTATGCTCCCTTGTATTGCATCTCACCTTTTGTAGGTACCTGGAAGAACTTCATTCCACAAGATTGCCATCAACTACAATCATAAGAAATCTTGTCATTACCAAGTATCCACAACCCCTCTTGATGATGGAAGGAAGAAGACAACAAAAACATATACTTGACATATGCTTGATCTTAGTTGCAAAATCTTGAGTTGTATCATGTCGATTGGATATATCCATTGTTCTTCCTTGCATGACTAACCTTTGAAGGTGACTAGTGTACTAGAACGAGAAGGATTGCTCCAAATTCAAGATGATCTTCATCAACCTCGAGCATCCTCAACAAGTTCACCTACGAGCAACATCATAAACATCACTCAAAGGTATGTACTCATATCCTTGAAAAGGCTTTACTCCAAGTCATCGGCTAAAGCAACTCAAGTGATATGAAGACATCAAAATGCTTAATCGAAAATGGTAACCCCATTTTGAGCTTAATGTAGAGTATGACCTATGATCAAGTATTCTTGCTTGGCTCCTAAGTCAATATACTCTAATATAGGTGACTTAGTCACCACCCATCATTTAGTTAAGAATCTTGTGTGGTTTACTCTCTATTTGTATGATCTCTCGTAACCACACAAATCTTATCTATTTTTTGTTCTTTGTAAAAATTCACATTTTTCTTTTTTTGAAACTATTTGTTTTGTCTCTGTGAAAACAGAAACTTGGTTTCTCATTCAGAGCTGCCGATATAAATAACTCGGTTCTACCGAATTTGCAGATGAGCTGCACTAAACAATCTCGGTACCATCGATTTACTTATCCACGAGTCACCAATTTTTCTTTGTTTTCTAAATCTGTGTTTATTTCTGTTCTTGTGATATTCTTGTTCCTTTGATGACCCCTTCTTTAGAAAAATTAGGGGGAGAAGAACAAACAACTCTTCGGGGGAGAAATTCTTTATTCAAGTATCCCTAGCTCTAAGGAGAAGAAAACTAAAATTTGCAAAAGGGAGAGAAGTTCAATGATTCCCTTAGTTCAATGATTCCCTTAGTTCTTTTTCATGACCCCTACCTTCAATGAACCTTGTTCTCCAGGATCCCTTCCTTGTCAATGATCCCTGCCACTACTCCTAAGTTTAACCTTTTTGGTATTTATGCCAAAGGAGGAGAATATCAAAAGCTTCATGCTAAAGGCAGAGTTACATGCTTATGCAAAGGGGGAGATATGATTTAGGGGGAGAGGAAAATATCAAAACTTCACACTTATATAAACAAGGGGAGAACAACAATGTAGGGGGGGACTATTTTTGAAGAAAAGTCTAGTGTGAACAAAGAATTACCTTTTCTCACCCTATCCAATCCCAATATCTATATGATGAGATTCGGGGGGAGAGGGTGTACTACCACTTTCATATCTAAGGGGAGAAAAGATATAATAGATAAATGCTAAAGGTGGAGACATATCAATCTCAAGGATTATCATATTTTATATGTTGTCCATATCTTGGTATTTGTTGAGTTCTATTGCTTTTGGTTAGTAGAATACTCTTGGGTTTCCTAACATTGTTTTCTCAAGTGTGTCTCTACTACTAGAATGATCAAGAACTCGAGGTAAGTATATGCATCATATCTTTGATCAAGATGATCTCTTTCTTCTTACACATATTGTTTGCAAGAGTGAAGTCTTGAACGAGGATATACATTTCATTCACATATGTTGATACATATAGCGAGGATACACATGACTTCCTATATCCCTTCATCTATATGTGTGTCCATGCATTCCAAAGCAACTATCCTTTAAAGGACTGCACACATTTAGGGGGAGCAACTCTAAGTCATGTGTCTCTCAAAGTCTTCATTGCGTCCGTGCATATCTTTATTTGAAGCTTTGATTGTATGTTGTCATCAATTACCAAAAAGATGGAGATTGAAAGCACAACATGCTCCCTTGGTGGTTTTGATAATTCATGACAACATACGTTGTCTCTTGGCCTAATACATTTATCTAGTGCATTTCAAATAATAGTCCATGGAGAGTTGTGTTGGCAAAAGGATTGTGGAGGACTCTACATTTTACATTTGTGAGAAATCACTGGTTCATAGGAAAGCCAATACTATTAAAAGGGAGTAAGGTTTCGTTGATGAACAAGATGCTCATACGTGCACAAGTGATAGTCACCAAAAACATCTACAAGCTCTCCCACCAAAGCCTATCTATAGCCAAACATTCAAAATCAGTGCAACCAACATTCCTATCCCAGTGCCACCGATTCTAAACCCTAGATTGACTCAGCCAAACCCTAGCCACTTCGGTGCAGCCAACACTGCTTTCGGTACCACCGAGTTGTGTTGCCAACTTTCTGTTATGCAAGTTCACACTTTCAGTCCATCCGAGAATGTTGAATCGGCATCACCGAGTTTGGCAATTCTGACTGTTGGTCACCTTGTTGGTGCAACCGAGATTCCTATATCGGTCTTACCGAGATTCAAAAGTTGCCACCTTTTGGTCACTTTGGTACCACCGAGATTAACACATCGGTGTCATTGAGTTGGTCATTTTGTGTGCAACGGTTGGATTTTTGGGGATGCATATATATACCCCTGCACCACCACCCACTCGAAAGAGAAGCACTCAAAACTATTCCATACCTATCCTACTCAGTTTTCTGAGAGAGAACCACCTATCCTTGTGTTGAGGTTAAGGTCTTCCACTCCAACCATATGGATCTTGATTTATAGCCTCCCCAAGTTGCTTTCCACCAATCCCATCTCTTCTACAAGCCAAATCTATGAGAGAGTGATTGTGTGTTGAGGAGTCTATCATCTTGAAGCACAAGAGCAAGGAGTTCATCGTCATTACAGAGACTATTACCTTTTGGAGGGTGGTGAGGTGTCACTCGGGAGCCTCCTAATTCGTGTTGTGGAGAGAACCGAGAAGTTTGTAAGGGCAAGGAGATCGCCTACTTCGTGAACATCTCCCCATAGTGAGGCTAGTCCTTCATGGACGGAAGCCGTATGGAATAGTCAAGGTTGCTACTTCATGGACCCTTATGGGTGTGGCCCTCCATGGATTCTTGTGACCGTTACCCTCCGTGGGTTGAAGACTCCATAAACGTGGACATACGATAGCACCACCTATCGGAACCACGGTAAAAATCTTTGCGTCTCCTATTGTGTTTGATCTTCCTATCCCATCTCTTTACTTCATATGCAATGTCTTTACTTTCCGCTGCCATACTTTTAGACATGCATGTGTAGGGCTGTTAGATTTGCTAGACTTGCTAAAATAGTTAAAATCTGCCAACCAATTAACTTGGGAAAAGGTTAGGTTTTAAATTCCTGCTAGTAGTCTATTCAGCACCACCACCCCTCTAGACACTATTCTATCGATCCAACACCCCCTCGTCCTCATCCTCATTGTCATGCTCCTCTTTATTTGAGGAGGCATGGGTTTCCTTGGCCACAGGCCCTGGCTGGTCCATGATGTAGAGGCCTTCTCGTCCTGTTTTCTTCTTCTCCTTCTTCACCAGTGCCTTGTAAGGCACCTCGACGAGCATCTCGGCCAATAGCCCAGACCTGACGTCTTCGGGCAGAGGCGTCGGGTAGTCAATGCCCGTGGCTTTGTTCAGCCATTTTTGCAAAGTATGATTGGAAAGGTATTTTAGACACTTCTTTATGAAAGATAGAGCCGATCAAACAAAACCATGATGTACCTTGGAAGCAGGCTTGGCGGCGTGAAGACCCCGATCTTCCTCCTCGACTGGCCAATCCTCTTGCGACTTAAAAAGCGCCTTCCACAGCTTCTCTCGCGTAGTACAGAAGAGGTGCCGAATTTTGGGTGCATCGTCAAGCCGACGAGCCCACAAGGGAGTATCTCGGCGCTAGCAGGGGAGGATGCACCGCCGGAGCATGACTTGGACCACATTGGTCAGCGCGATGTCTTTCTTGGTCATGGAGCCGATGCGCTTCAATAGGTCGCTTACTTCCTTGCTCGGCCCCCAGTTGAGGCCCTTTCAGAGTCACAAAGTTAATCTGGTCGGGGCGGATCAAAATTTAGCACGGGTAGCTTGACCTTCCTCCCTTTGCTTAGTGATATAAAACCACTCTTTCTGCCACACCTTGATGGTGTCGATGAAGGTGCCGGATGGCCATACGATGTGGGTGATCTTGCCGATGACAGCCCCACCGCAGTCTACGTGTTTGCCTCCGATGCACTTCGGCTTGACGTTGAACACCTTGAGCCAAAGGCCAAAGTGTGGCTTGACCCGCAGAAAAGCCTCGTAGACGAGGATGAAGGCCGATATGTGCATGAAGGAGTTCGGCGGGAGGTCGTGGAAGTCGAGGCCGTAGAAGAACACGAGTCCCTTGACGAAGGGGTGGAGCAGGAAGCTCAGTCCCCGTATAAAGTGGGGGAGGAAGACCATCCTTTCGCCTGGCTTGGGAGTGGGAATCACTTGGTCCTTCTCCGGCGCACGGTGAGGTATGTTTGCGGGGAGGTAGTCGGTGTCCTTGAGGGCCTGAATGTCCCGGTCAGTGACCGTGGAAGCCTCCCACTTGCCATTGGAGCCAGAGCCCGCCATGGATGAGCTCTAAGGGGGGAATGGAAAACCTAGATCTGCGCTTTGGAGACTCAGAGGAATGGGGAAGCAGAGGAGGCGAATGGGAAGGGTGGTTAGACCTTGGGGTTTTCTTTCCCTTTTATGAGGCTTATTGCTTTTTGGCCTCCCTTTGATGCGCCATGAATCCCTCTGCTTCCTGAGACGTGAGTGCCATTACACACGCATTATTAAACATATCCCATATAAAATGGGGCACGATCTATGCATTGATAGATCGTGTTGATGAAAACGGCCTCGAACTGCGAGTCGAGTTTTTGCAACTGGCCTAGCGGTCGTTGTGGGCCGTGACCTTTCATCAGAAAGGTCATCAGGGGACGTTATTTTACCCCTTGACATTTGACCTTCACGGCTGACCTATTCACAGTCTTTGGACACGCCTCTATTCGGAAAACTACATGTCATCGGAGGTCGAACTAAACTCGACGGGAAGAACTCACCTCGCAAGCCGAAGACTCTGATTATATGAAGCAACTGAAGCTAAGACCCTTGGCATTGGAGGAAAGTTCGGGGGCTATTAAGGGAGTTCTAGATTAAGGGGTCCTCGGGAAGACGACCTGTTTCTTATGGGCTAGACTGTATGGGACGCTTGCTGAACATTGGATCGATTAAAGGCCCTGTCTCTAGGAAGGAAGCTTCGGGAATTCTGGCTTGTCCTCCATGTTTAATGTAGCGAATAGGCATGTTTATCTCTTCGGCATGTAAATGACCATGTGTAAACCCTAGGTACCCTCGGCGTCTACATAAGTCGGAGGGTTTTAGGTTGTAGACAAAAAACAACTCATCTAGGGTTAGCTATTCGATCTAGAGGTAGATCAACTTTGTAACTCCCATATCATCAATACAATCAAGAAGGACGTGTGGTATTACCTCCATAGGAGGGCCCGAACCTGGATAAAACCTTGTCACCTTTGTCTCCTGTTACCATCAATTCTAGTCTCATAGTTCGGGACCCCCTACCCAAGATCCGCCAGTTTTGACACCGACACCATCCTCCCATGAGTAGACCAGCCATAGAATATCACACCGCATGGTGCGTCATGAATGGAGTACTGGTACCAAACATGCATTTCGAAGTTTTGCTTCGTGTGCTTGTTGTATGTCATGACACCTTCCTCCCAAGACATCATCATATCATCTTGCAGCGGCTTCATGTACACACTCATATTCTTGCCTGGATGTTTTGGATCCGGAATTATCAGCGATAGGCACATGGTACATGGTTGCATGATGATGTCGGGAGAGGTTCAGGGGAATAACATACAAAGGCCAACAACTGTATGAGGCAGACATTCTACCAAATGGATTGAACCCATCGGTGTCGCAACAAACCCGTACATTCCTAGGATCTTTTGCCTTTTAAGAATGAATGGCATCGAACGCCTTCCATGCTTCAACATCCAAAGGATGTATAGAACACTCTGGTATCTATTCCCATCTTTGTGTTCTGCCATCTGCTTGGAAGTACAAGTAGTCATGTAAAGCCATTGGATTCTAGGTATGGGTGAAAGATACGTAAGGACACTTTTTGGGACCATGAGTTGCGTCACCTTCCCCTTCCATCATCTACCTCCATATACTTAGAGACGTTGCACTTCAGACAGTACTTCTTATCTGCATTTTTGTTCCTAAATAACATGCACCCATTTGGACAAAAATGTATCTGCCCATATGGAATCTTAAGTTCACGAAGGATTTTTTTTGGCACGGTACATGTTCTTTGGCAGAATGTGTCCTTCCAGAAGAAGGCTATCAAAAACAGTCAACTATGCATCAAACCAAGTTATGCTCATGTTGATTTTCACCTTCATAGCAAGCAAGCGGGACATTGCATCAAGCTTAGAAATGCTTGTATGAGGGTGAAGAGGTTTTTGTGATGCATCCAACATATCATAATAAGCCTTTGCTCCTGGCTTAGGCTCTTGCACTTCTCTTGGTTGATATGTTTGTTGTTGAACTAGCGGTGACCCACATGCATCATGTACATCATCCATCATGCATTCCAACCCGCTATCATTATCCCCAGTGGGCTTTCTCACCTAAGATTTGCTCCCACCATGCATGAACCACCATTTGTAGTTTGGCATGAACCCACTTTCACATAGGTGTTAACACATATCATATTGTGTCTGTTTTTTGTGATTGTCACAAACACTGCAGGGGCACCAAGTTACATTGGCTTGAGTTTTTTTTTGGCAAATGCAATGTCCTCAATGAAACGATAGGCCTTATTCAACCAATTATCAAACATTTTTGTGTCTGCAGCCCATCTAGTATAGATCCACTCACGATCATCGTCATCCATCCTCTGATATAATTTAGCTTCAACCATTAATTCAATGCAATACATGTCCAACTATTTCCATCTACCATGTTTTACGGCATGCACTAAACTATCTAATAGGTGAGGATAGGTCCTAATCCCACCCGAGGATGTGTAGACTAGATCATTTCCATGCTCGACTCCAACCTAAAACAAAATTTTGATAGCACTTCCCCGATGTTCTACGAATACATGTCTCAGCAAGAAGCCAAGAGATTTTGTATCCGGAGAACATCGGGGGGTTCTACCGAAACTTTATCTCAGACTCGAGCCGAGCATGGAAATGAACCCAATCTACACATCCTCGGGCTGTCCGTGAAAAAAGTGGAAAATTCAAAAGAGTTGCGGTTATAAATATGCAATGAGTTGCATGTTTATAAATATAACTCTACCAAACGGAAGATGCCTAGGTTACGTGACTTCTTTATTGTCTAGAAATAGATGAACCTACACAAAGGGGGAGATTACCCTTGAAGCATGGTCAAGGACAAATATGATGCCTCTCATCCACAAAGGCCCGCAAAGATGGTCACTTCCCGCTGTCAAGCTCGACGACTGTCCTGCACTGAGCAATATACAGTTGTCAAGCATAGCATTTATGTTTAATTTTTACCGCATCATGCAAACACCCCCCCCCCCCACACACACACACACACAACACACACACACACATCATACATAACATACACGCAAATGAGAAAGAATTAATGGGGGAGGGGGCTCACCGAGGGGGAGATCTGACAGGCGATGAGGAAGGGGTGGCTTTGATGGTGGTGCTCGGCTGTGATGGAGCTCTGCGGTGGGAATACTCGATGTATGTGGTGCTCGGTGGTCGGGACGAGGTGGCATCGGTGGTGCTGCTCGGAAGATTTGACGGTGGGTCTCGAGGATGGGGTCAATCCGCTGCTCAGTAGTGGGAGAAGCTCGACGATGGGGCCGACGACGAGGGGCGGCGCCGAAGACGGTTGTAGAGGGTCGGTGGAGGGGGGGACTCGGTGATGGAGGGGCTAGACGGCAGGAGGCGCTCGGTGACATGGGGGATCTAGCGCTCGACGATGGGAAGGACTAAGCAGAGTGGCTGATGATAGGGTGCAGCGACGATGGCAGGCAAGTACCACGCGAGAGGGTGAAATGAATTGGACAGAAGAGAAGTGCAATAGGGGGGGATGAACTGGACCATGAGACGAGTGGGAGAAATTTTGTACCTGTCATATTTCCCAAGTGTTTACCGAGTTCGGCTAATCGGCAAACATATCAAATAATGTTTACCTCCGTGGAAGCTTTTCCTAAACGGCCTCAAAAATTTACCACACCCTCCAGGTGCAGTTTCAAGACGTCGCGCCAGGTCCCTTGAATTTACTACCCCCTGCCCAGGAATTTGCAGGGATATAAACGGCACCAAACCACATGGCTGCGTCCTCTCCATGTCCCCCGACGCATGGCCCTCCCTCTCAGCTTGGCCTGTGGGTCCTGGGCATGGACCAAGGACCTCGCGTGTGTCTTTGAGTGAACTCTATTGGGCCCACAAAAAGTTTCAAGTCCAACGGAGGAGTAGGCAACGCACCCAGTTCACAAACGGGATGCGTTCTCCCTCGTAGTCTAGATCTTTCCCCGGACAAGTTCTAGTTTCTACACAACCTCTATGAAGGATTCTCTGGGAAATGTGCCACTTTAACCCAGATAGTTCTTCTGTGTTGGGTTTCAACTGGCCTTCAGCAATTTCTACGCGCTCCAACAAGGTGGTTTTATCAGCTTCATAGGATTTCTTTTGCTCTTCAAGATGTGCCTTGGTTTTCTCCAATTCCTCCAAAGCGAGATGAAGTTTCTCCTCAGCAGTAGCTCGGGCGCTTTGCCCTAATTCCAAGTCCTTTTTCAACCTGCTAACATTTGAATCAGCTGCTTGTAGAGCATTCTGCATAATGAGAGCCATATATTCAACGGTCGTGAGCCGGTTACACGACACAATATCATATACAAAGAAAGATTATAAAAAGACAGATTGCAAAACAATATATTTGACACTTGGGGGCTAATGTATGCCAGCTTTTCCAAAAAAAGGGTATGAAGAAGAGCCGACTCATCTCCAGAAGATGAACCAGCCCTTGGGGCCTAGAGGTCGAATTCTTTAGTCATTTACAAAGACGCGACTCATCTCAAGAAGATGAGTTGGCCCTTGGGGGCTACAGGTCGAATTTTATGTCATTTACAAAGACCTGACTCGTCTCAAGAAGATGAGCTGGCCCTTGGGGGATATAGGTCAAATTCTTCAGTCATTTACAAAGACCCGACTCATCTCAAGAAGATGAGCCGGCACTTGGGGGCTACAGGTCAAATTCTTAATAATTACTAATAAAGACCGGACTCATCTCAAGAAGATGAGTCGGCCCTTGGGGGCTAGAAAAGTATATGTGAAGTACACAATAAAGAAAAACATACCTCATATTTGTTTTTCATCATGCTAATGAGGCCGACTTTCATCTCTCGGCTCGTCGCAATACGGTTCAAGTAACTAGCATGAAGTTCTTCAGCACTCATGCTCTCATAATTTGGAAGCTCCAACTTGGTTTTTCCTTTCTCAGGTAGTATTGTTTCATCCTTAGCAACAAGTTTTGTCAATACTTTGGAGACCTCAAGAATGGTATAAGTCAACCCAGTAACGACAACCACCTCTGTTTTATCACAAGGATTGTCCTCGGTTTTCTGTGGAGGACTGGGCTAGTCAGGATTCATCATCGGGTCAACTTCAGTGTCCACAACATCAGCACTTGTTGGCTCAGGTTGAAGGGATAAATCAGTTTGGACCTCCTGATGATCTTCAGGCTGATTCGCATGAACTTCAAGTGTAACCAAATCAGAATTTCTGGCTTAGGGGCCTCAGGATCAGTGGACGGCTCGCCAACTTTCCTCTTCTTGGCCTTGGCTTGACGCTTATAAACCAAGAAGATAGAATCAAGAATATGCCAAAAGGTGTGGAAAGGCAAGAATATAACAAAGGATTAAAAAATTACCCAGGATTGATCACAAGGGGTGGCAATTTGGAGGTGGTAGAATTGCCTGATGAAGGTGGTGACTCCTGATAATGGAATCAACATAAATAAACAGTTGATAATTTCATCAACTGCAAAAAAGAAGACTCGGGTTAAAAGGTATCTGAGTTGGGTGCTTACGGGCAGCCAACTTATTGGGTAAGCCATTTGCAAGATCACCATTACCACTCCGGGTCTTGTGCTTTGACTTATGCTGAGTTTTCTTCCAAACAAAATTGAGATCCAAATAAGCATCTAGATGAGAGAAACTTACTTTTCGAATGACCCGCCTTGTTCTTCCTAGAAGCAAGGATTCTGAGCCAGGGGAAATGGAAATTACCTAAATGTCTTTAGCCCGGTTTGTATCAACGTCACCCTAGAAAAAGGAGATGTCGGATGGATTCGGTAAAATACAGTTAAAGGAAATTGATTTCTACCTCCGATTGAACATTGTCCATCTCTGACTCGCCCATGAGTGACGGCTCTCCAATGACTGCTTTGTCTTTCTTTGAACTTGGAGGGACTTTGGTTTTCTTGGCGACGGTTTTTGTTCGTTTCTTCTCCCAAAATGAAGATTTGGCCTACATAGTTGAGGATGAAATTAACGGGTAAATATTGAGAATTTAAGAGAAGAATTTATTTATAAAGGTCAAACATAGAGTCGTCAAAGATCCTTACTAGAGGAGTCGAGTTCAGAGCATAAAAGGGCTTCAGTTCGTCTTTGCTGCAAGCGGCTATAATTTCACCCAAAATTTTCTTCACAATCCGATTCACTTCATCAGCATCCAAAGTTATATTATTGAACCTTTGGGGTCATTTAAGTTGTCGGAATAGGCGAACATCAAGCCATTCCAACGGCTTAGCGGCAAAATACTCCAAGATACCCAACACCGGGTCAAATGAACCCTAGTTAGTCCATTGGCTATCAAAGCCCTCAGTTTGGGATATATGGGGGCGTGTTGAGCATGTTCTTCTAGAGGAGCCCAACCAGGAAGTCTGAGGACCATGGGGAGGCGATCCGGTCTATATCCTGATACGGGGTTCTCTTCGACTGGGGCTGTGTTTCAGAAGTAGAACCAAGTTTTACTCCACCATTTAGGATGGCTTGGTAGCACGGAAGCAGGAAAGGCCACATCCTTCCACCTCTAGATTGAAACCCCGCCAAGTTCCCGGCTGGGGCCGTCAGCGCATTCAGTTTGGCGATTGAAATAAAACAATTCTCTAAAGACGGAAACAAAAGTCTCTATCTGTAGATATGCCTCACAAAGTACTTGGAATTGACAGAGATTGGTAATAGAATTGAGGGCGAGGTCTTTAGGGTGAAAATTGAAAAATTGTAAGACATCTCGAAAGAATTTTGACTCGAGAGGGGAGAAGCCTCTCAGAAGATGGTCAAGGAATATCACCACTTCTCCCTCACTAGGTTTTGGGATTTCTTCTCCAAGAGCAACCCGCCAACCAACTATTTCCTTGGATGTTAGAATACCCTCATTTTGATCATTTTTAAGTATCGTTTTGGAAATTTGGGAAGGCGTCCAGTTGCAGACTTTGGAATCTGACAAAATGAGTCACCTGGATAAAAACAGGGGGGCGTATTAGACATATATTCAAAACAAGGTGGTCTAGTCATTTGCAATAGCTAAAAATTCTTCATGAAAGAGCTGGTATCTTGATAAAACAGTCTAACATGTGGCGACTTATAATTATGGAAGCCAACAAAATAGGGGCGACTCATACTAGGTCGAAAGACCGCTGATTTTTGCTAAGTATGGGACAAACACGTTTCTACCAAACTGGTGGAAAGTATAGATCTACAAATAATTCGGAAAGGGGAAAATATTTCGCTAACCCTAAAATGTAAAGCATGGAAACCATGGTGGTATAATGCACAGATTCTTGAGGAAGATTCGCAGGTGCTATGTAAGAAACAAATCTACCGGATAAAAGTCGTTATGTTCTTGTGGTAAAACTCGCGGAGTCCATATGAGAACGAGAAATGGTGATGAACAAAAAAGGAACTAACAGAGTATTCAGGAACTCCGACGAACTATTATAGATCTGGGAGAAAACGATTTACCTAAGGGAATCTAAGAATGGCGGAGACGATCAATCAGGCCTGATGAAGACATGGTGTCGCTGCAGTTCCAAAGACGGCCACCGACGACGAGTTGGGCAGTGGTGCTGCTGTGATAAGACTTTCAGACATGAGGAATAAGCAGTGAGAAGGATGATATGGAAGTGAAAGAAGGGGCCCTCCAGTGAGTTTTTAACAAAGAAAAACCCGAAGGATCAACTGGCAGGCACGAAAATCAAGGTGATACAATAAATTTTGAGAAACAAAGATGCCTCGGTTTTGGGGATATGTTGATGCATTTAGATTCGTCGTGATGTCATCATTAATTTCCTGGATTTTCTGGCAGGTGACGTCACTAAATGTACGACATGAAGGAAACGAAAAGTCTGGAAGTATTGCGAGCCGACGTCTCAAGGATCATAAGGAGAGGGCAGGGGTGGAAGATAAGCCGCCAAGAAAACAAGAGAAATTGACATGAATGAAGTCAAATCAATCCAAGGCCTAATGTCAGGGATATAGCCCCGCGGTTTAACCCATCTCATTGGGTCAGGTCAATGTAATGCAGCTCTAGAATTATATTGAAGATGGGCCATGTCGTGAAGATGGGGCGAGCAAGGCGGTTACCGAGTAAGCCATCGGGCGGCCCACGCACGGGGAGACGGAGACTCCAGGCCCATAGGGAAGAAGACACTAGAAGATTCCTTGCTTGATAGGCAACGCGTGTTAGAGAGATGATAGGTTGCGAGTCATGATATGACTCGGACTCTTTTGTAAACCCTATGGTCTTGACCTATATATTAAGCCAAGCCCCCAGGGACAAAAGACTCAAGTTAGACACCCTCGAAAGCTAGGTTAGCGACTCCCCACCCTTGTAATCGAGATCTCAATCTATACAGACTCAAGTTAGACATCCATCGGAGGGGCTGGACCTGGGTAAACTCGCCTCCTGTTCCTGTTCGATCCCTGTGAGTCACCACCTAGCGGCGATGGCCTCACACCTAAGTCCTTGTACGAGGACATCTGCCGTGACAAAACCACGACAACCTCCGCACCACCTCTACATTGTCGACACCTATATCCACATCCAATCCCCCCCTCCCTTAACACAGCCGCCTCCACTGGTTACCTCTGGACGGACCCAATCTGCCGACCACCTCCGAACTGATGCTTGTTACACCAGCCACCTGATTAGCACCGAATCAACCGCCTGCCACGGTGCACCTCCACCGGCCACCTGCTCAATCCCTCGGCGAGATCCGCCTCCTCGTCTCCATTGTCCCTATATATCTACAAAATTAGTACTGTTAGTGTCAAACTTGGTACTGTTAGCGTAGTGAATGTGTGTTGCGAATAATGTTATGTGTGGTGGTGTAGTGCAAGGTAATATTTAGGTAATTAGGACGATTGTTTAGGAAATGTATTACATCTGACCAGTGTAGGCGTGCAATGCAATAAACAAAGAATGTTAATAGATTGTTATGTGTTAACTAGCACCAACCTGGAGGTGATGGCTCCCCCATGAATCTTCCATGGTGTTAGGCATCGTTCATCCAACCGTTGGTTGGCAGATATTTGTGTCCATGGGGAGAAGAAGACATGGCTTGTCACGTTCGACACTGCGGAAGAGGCAGCACACGCGTATAACTTCGAAGTAGTCACCCTGGCAGGAAGCAAGGCGAATCTCGACATCCCTGACGATTGGAATCCCTTTAAGGTCAAATCCTCGACCCATGAGGAGCAAGACAAGATGTCCCAGGCAAAGCCTGCGGACGAGCGCGCCAGTGAGGAGTACCTGAGCATGCTTGTTCACGCGGATCCACAGCTCGTCGCTGTGATACATGCTTTCTATGAGGCAGTAAAGGGCGAGAGGGAGGTTGAGGCTAACCGCAAGGAGATCGCTCAACGACGTGGTGAGCTCAAGGACACCTTTGCCTACTTCGATGGGCTCCTCCATGAGCCGGAGGAGAGCGATGACTCCTTTGAGTGGCTTCTCGGAGTAGAGCTTCATTCTGGTAGTAGGCTACATAGTTTGTTTCCCATGTAATGTTAATGTAGTATGTAATGGAGTGTAGTAGTTATGCACTGTTTAATTAAGCTATGTATGATGTTAATGTGGCACCATTATATATGTACTTATTCAATGAAGTACTTCAAATTTTCAGTGCCTTTGCATGTGATATGTGCATGTGTATGTGATACGTGCAAAGGGTGCTTGTTTTCCATGATTCTGATTTGAATTGTTCGATTCTAAGCTATCTGGGTTGGGAAGATTTTCATGAATTTTTTTCATGTTTTTGTTATGATGATATTAATGTCTATTCTTTTGTCTATGTCTCTTTTATACCAGGGGCTTGAAGCATGGAGCGACGTTGTGATGTCTACTATGCAACCTTATTCTTGTAGACTATGTTGGGCCTCCAAGCGCAGAGTTCGGTATGGCAGTAGAAATTTCCCCTCAAGTGAATGTCCTAAGGTTTATCAATCTGTGGGAGGTGTAGGATGAAGATGGTCTGTCTCACACAACACTGCAATGAAATACAAAAATCTCTTGCATCCCCAACACGCCCAATACAATGGAAAATTGTATAGGTGCACTAGTTCGGCGAAGAGAAGGTGATGCAACTGCAATATGGATGGTAGATATAGGGTTTTGTCATCTGAAAATATAAAAACAGCAAGCTGGGTGTAAAAAATTGAGAAAACTGTTGTATAAATGCTTGGAAATAAGCCCTGGGGTTCATACTTTCACTAGTGCAATGTCCCAACAATGTTAACATAGTTGAATCATATGATCATCCCTCAACGTACAACAAAGAATCACTCCAAAGTTCCTATCTAGCGAAGAACAAATAGATGAAATTAGTGTAGGTAGTAGAACCACCTCAAAGTTATTCTTGCTAATCAACCTTTTGAGCTATTCCTATAAGTGTCACAAATATCCCAAGAGTTCATAGTAAAATAACACCAATGATACATATCAATCCACCCTAATGGCACCTAGATACCCCCATGTCACCTCAAGTATCTATGGGTAAATTATGTGACATGCATCAAACAACTTCAGATCTATCACATTCAATCCAACACAAAGAACTTAAAGGACCACCCCAAGATTTCTATCAGAGAACTTTGTATGAAAACATGCAATCAACCCATATGCAAGATACCCAAGGTCACCAGAATCCGCAAGTTGATGCCTCAACATATATCAAGTGAATCAATTGAATACCCCAATGTCACTACGGGTATCCCATGCAAGACGTACATCAAGTGTTGTCAAACCATAATATTCAATCCAACATAACGAGATCTCAAAGGTAAAGATTCAATTCATCGCAACAAGATAGCAAGGGAATAGCATTATATGATCCGACTATATTAACAAAGCCCGTGATACATCAAGATTGTGACATCTCATGAACACGAGAGAGAGAGAGAGAGAGAGAGATTGAACACATAGATATTGGTACATACCCTCAGCCCCGAGGGTGAACTACTCCCTCCTCGTCATGGCCTCCACCGGGATGATGAAGATGGCTACCGGTGATGGTTTCCCCTCTTCGGCAGGGTACTTGAACGCCTCCAAATTGTTTTTTCAAATACAGAGAGTTGCAGCGACAGAACGAGGAGTCTCTCTTTATTTCCGAGGTTTCTGCGATTTATAGGATTTTTCAGTGTTGGGATCACGCGCAACGGAGCCACATGGGCCCCACTAGCCATCAGGGCGCCCCCTGTGCCCTATTGGCTTGTGGCCCAGTGGTGGCTCCACTCCGGTGGTTCTTCGCTCCAATGGTGCTTATTTCCTCCAGGAAAAAACAAAAAAATCAGGCGATTCCGAGAACTTTCATTTTTTGCAGAAAAACAACACCTCGGTAATTCTCCTAAAAACAACATCAGTCTGGATTAGTTCTAAGTAAATCATATAAAGTGCATCAAAACCATATAAATTATTGTAAACATAGGCAAATATGGCATGAATACTTCATAAATTTTCGATACGTTGGAGATGTATCAGCATCACCAAGCTTAATTCCTGCTCGTCCTCGAGTAGGTAAATGAAAAAAGAAATAATTTATGAAGTGTGAATGCTGGCATAGTGAATAGTTTTGGTCAATGATAATTTAATTCACTCTCTAGCATCATAACCAGGAACTTTTTTTCATCAAAATCATCATGATAGAGTAGCAATCAATTCACATGTCATGGTTCAAACAATTCATTTACTTGAAACTTAAGAATCTATGTTCCTGGTTACCAAACAATTTCAATTCATCATCAAGTCTAGTAAGAGCTCCAGATACTCAATTATCATATAGTCTTTTATGATTTCTAATACTCAAGGCATATTTTTAGAACAAACAACATCCATTGAACACATAGAAAGATAGGGGCTTAATGTTCCGCCTCCTAACGTACTTATCATGAAGATAATTGTCAACAATAATGAATCATGATCAAATATATTTGACTGGATATATATGTTTGCATCTTTCCCTGCCACATGATGCTTGCCAACTAATAGATTGAGGTTGGAATAATAAGTTGACTCAACATGAATAAGAAATAGCATGAAAGTAAATAGATTGTCCCTTCGTAGAGGGAAGCGGGGATTTGCATAGGTGCTAGAGCTCATTGTTTAAACCAGAGATGAATATGTAATTTTGGGTGGTGTGCCTTTCTTGTCAACATCACAACAAAGTTTTCAATATCTTCCATCCTAATCACATTATTGGCGGTTCCCAAACGGAATTGAAATTTTACCCCCCCTCCACCATTCAAACACATTCCATGGCTGGCCGAATCCACAGTTGCCCTCCAAACAATCAACATTCTAGGGGGAGTTTTTGTTTATTTATTTTTGTATTATGCAGGACTGGCATCCTTTTTACCAGCCTCTCTCGTGCAATCACAAGTGACTAAACAATCATCTTGAGAATAACTCGCTTAGCATTGAATATAATGACTGCCTCGTTGCTCCATGAGCGGTACGAGCACAAAAAATGAATGGTTATTTAAAGGTTTAGAGGTGGCACATGCAAATTTACTTGGTATGGCAGTGAAATACAATATATATGTAGGTATGGTGGAGTCTCATGGAAGAAACTTGGCTCAAGGATTTGGATTCACAAGTAGTATTTCTATGTTTTGGCTAGCAAAAGGTTCTAAACAAGCAGCACAAGTTGGAGGATCCATAACAATATAACTTCGATGCAAATATACCAAAACATAACCATTAAATTATCTTCCTTGTCCAACTTCAACTATGTGATTAATTTTGAAAATTATTAATGGGTATTCACAATCGTAAAATATGTCCAAGATAATATATTTGGTGAAAGTTCTCTTTCTTATACTAATCATTCAAGAATTGCTTGTATGAAAAAATTGATGATTGTCGGACTTCAATAGATTTTGCTTTATAAACCATATGTGAAGCTACTACTAAGCATAAAGAATATTGATAATTCCAAATTTATGATATTTCATTCATTCACCATTTACTCTCAAGATATAAGTGAAGCACAAGAGTAATCATCAAACTACTCTCAAAAGATATAAGTGAAGATCAATTAGTAGTTAAATAATTAAGTAGCTATGTGAGGACTCTCTCTCAATAAAGATTTTCAGATCTTAGTATTTTATTCAAACAACAAACTAAACAAAAATAGCACTCCAAGAATAGCACAAATTATGTCAAAAAATAAAACTTTTGGCTCAACATAGGCTAACTCATACTTGTTTGATGAAGAGAGGTGGGATGTGTAGCATCCCCAAGCTTAGATGCTTGAGACTTCTTAAAATATTTACTTGGGGTGCGTTGGGCATCGCCAAGCTTCAGCTTTTGTATCTCGTTCAATCCTCTCATATCCTGGTTTCACATAAGTCTCAAAAATGATAGAGTTGAAGACGAACGAGGGGATGCCTTCCCGGGCATCCCCAAGCTTAGGCGCTTGAGTATTCCTTGGATATTGGGGGTGCCTTGGGAATCCCCAAAGTTAGGTCCTTGCTGCTCCTTGTTCACCTCATATTGGTATCTCACCCAAAATTTGAAAACTTCAATCACACAAAACTTAACGGAACTTCATGAGATGGGTTAGTATAATAAATATACACCATTCACTTAAGTATTGTCAGGACAAGATTCATAATTGTTCTCACATGATACCTACTGCATTATAACATTCACATAGTTTATATCACTCAATATAAGCTATATAAACACTTAAAACAAGCAAACTATGCATGCAAAAACAGAATGTATCAAAAATAGAACAGTTTGCGAAGATCTGAATGAACACCTTCCTTCCCAGACTCTAAAATTCTGAACAATTATGACAACACATAGAATTTTCATAGAAAAATGGTGTACAAATTTTAGAATTTTCTGACGCTTCAACAAAATCAGAGAAATTATGTACTGGATATAAAAGTTTATGTTTTTGCATAGAATCAAACAAGCAAGTATCCACACTATCCCAAAGGCTTTACTTGGTGCTTTATTGAAATAAAAGACACAAAACATGATTATTACAGTATCTTAATCAAATCAAATGAACACACAAAAACAGAAAGTAAAAGTGTTGGGTTGTCTCCCAACAAGCACTTTTATTGAATGCCTTTTAGCTAGGCATGATGATTTCAATGATGCTCACATAAAAATTAGTAATTTAAACATGCAAGAGAGCATCATGAATATCATGACAAGCACATTTAAGTCTAACCCACTTCCTATGCATAGGGATTTTGTGATCAAACAATTCATGGGATCAAGAATCAATTTGCATAGGAAGGCAAAACAAGCATGACTTCAAGATTTTCACCATATAGGGAGGAAACTTGATATTATTGCAATTCCTACAAGCATATGTTCCTCCCTCATAATAAATTTCAGTAGCATCATGAAGGAATTCAAAAATATAACTATCACATAAAACATTCTTTTCATGATATACAACTATAGATAATTTATCACTCTCCACATAAACAAACTTCTTCTCATCCAAAGTAGTGGGAGTATCATAGCAGACTTGGATATTATAAATTGTTTCCACATTAAAATAGTAATGTTCAGAAAAAGGGTATTCATAATTGTGACAAGATGTATAATAATAATAATCACCACTTTTCATACCATAAGTATCATCACAATAATCATCATCAATAGGAGGCATGTAATCAAAATAAAAAAATTATCATTCGAAGTAGGGGAACTAAAAAGATCATCCTCATTAGGAATAGCATCACCAAGCTTGGAGCACACATCAATTGCAGCAAATATATTCTCAAATATGTCATTCTCATCAAGCATAGCATCCCCAAGCTTGTGGGTTTCCATATCATTAGCATAATCATCAATAGCATGAATAGCACCAATAGTGTAACAATTACTATCATCATAACTTTCCAAGTTGGTGCCAAACATATTTTCAATATTATAAGGAGTGTCATCATCTTCCCAATCATCCTCATCACAAAAAGTAGTAGGCATAACGAAATAATCATCAAGTGTATCATTGTCCATACTACTTGTGTATTCTTTCTCAACGATTATAGGAGCAACATTATTTGGCAGAGATACCTTTTTACCTCCACTTTTCCTTCTTTTCCTATTCTTTACCACATTTTGTTTGGGTTTAAGTAATATTTTCGAGCTTCTTATTGAAGAGATTTGTTTTATGGGAAGCTCTTCTTTGCAGCCTGATTCATCACGAGAAACAATAGGAGGGTATTGGGAGACCTTTACCCTTTCATTAGTATTCCTTTTATATTTATTGGTTTCTCATTCTTTCTATAGTTTGCAATATAAGCATTCTCATTGCAATTCAGTACGCAAAACATATAGATTTCTTGTAGATTAATTTCATTAGCAGTTGTAGACAATAGATTTCTTGTAGATTAATTTCATTAGCAGTTGTAGACAATAGATTTCTTGTAGATTAATTTCATTTTTATGTGATAATTATTCATTCCCCCCAAAATAATCAAAGTTCATTGTAGGGTTCATGGGAGATCAAATTATCACAATATTTGGAGATGGTTCGGAGGTCATGAAAAAACACGCATTGGAAATTAAGATGACCAATGCTATTGCAAAGTTCACAAGTAATGGGATGAAGAGATCATAATCTTGTGGCATGTTCATCTATCACTTTAAGACACCAATTAGTTTGATTATGTTGATGCTTCTTACAAAATCGATCGTCCCTATATGGCATGTCTTTGCTAATTTTATTCACTCCAGAAAAATTGACAGGCTTATAGGACATCTCTTTATCACGACTAGTGCAATCATCATGAGCATCATGGATATTCAGAGAATTCATACTAAAAATATTTCAATCATGCTCATCATTCAAGGAATTCTCATTAAGAATTTTCATAAATTCTTCCTCTACCAATTGAGCACAATTTTCCGAATCTTTATTTTCACGAAAGACATTAAAAAGACGAAACAATTGATGCAACCTAAACTCCATTTTTTGTAGTTTCCTTTTATAAAACAAACTAGTGAAAAACAAGAAACTAAATGATTTAATTGCAAGATCTAAAGATATACCTTCAAGCACTCACCTCCCTGGTAACGGCGCTAGAAAAGAGCTTGATGTCTACTACACAACTTTATTGTTGTAGAGTATGTTGGGCCGCCGAACGCAGAGTTTTGTAGGACCATGGAAATTTTCCCTCAAGTGGAAGACCTAAGGTTTATCAATCCATGGGAAGTGGAGGATCAATATGGTCTCTCTCAAACAACCCTGCAATCAAATATAAAAATCTCTTGTGTCCCCCCACACACCCAATACAATGGCAAATTGTATAGGTGCACTAGTTCGGCGAAGAGATGGTGATACAAGTGCAATATGGATGGTAGGTATAGGTTTTTGTAATATGAAAATATAAAAACAGCAAGGTATCAAGTGTTAAACAGCCAGCAAAACATTGTATAAATGCTTGAAAATAAGGCCTAGGGTTCATAATTTTACTAGTATAATCTCCCAACAATGTTAACATAGTTGAATCATATGATCATCCCTCAACGTGCAATAAAGAAACACTCTAAAGTTATTATCTAGTAGAGAACAAATAGATGAAATTGATGTAGGTACTAGAACCAACTCAAAGTTATTCTTTCCGATCAATATTTTGAGCTATTCTTATAAGTGTCACAAACAGCCCTAGAGTTCGTAGTAAAATAACAACAATGATACATATCAATCCACCCTAATGTCACCTGGATACTCCAATGTCACCTCAAGTATCCGTGGGTAAATTATGCAACATGCATCAAACAACTTCAGATCTATCATATTCAATCCACCACAAAGAACTTCAAGGAGCACCCCAAGATTTATATCGGAGAATGTTGTATGAAAACGTGCAATCAACCTCTATGCATAGATCCCCAAGGTCACCAAAATCCGCAAGTTGATGCCTCAACATATATCAAGTGAATCAATAGAATACCCCAATTTCACTACGGGTATTCCATGCAAGACGTACATGAAGTGTTGTCAAACCATAATATTCAATCCAACATAACGAGATTTCAAAGGTAAAGATTCAATTCATCAAAATAAAATAGCAAGGGAATAACATCATATGATTTGACTATATTGACAAAGCCCATGATACATCAAGATCGTGACATCTCAAGAACACACACGAGAGAGAGAGAGAGATTGAACACATAGCTACTGGTACATACCCTCAGCCCCGAGGGTGAACTACTCCCTCCTCGCCATGGCCTCCACCGGGATGATGAAGATGGCCACCAGTGATGGTTTCCCCTCTCTGGCAGGATACTAGAACACCTCCAGATTGGTTTTCCTCGATACAGAGAGTTGCCGCGGCGGAACGGGAGTATCTCTTTATTTATGGGGTTTCTGGGATTTATAGGATTTTTCAGCGTTGGAATCATGCGCAATGGATCCACGTGGGCCCCACAAGACATCAGGGCTCACCCTTGTTGGCTTGTGGCGCATGGGTGGCTCCCCTCCAATGGTTCTTCGCTCCAATGTTGCTTATTTCCTCCAAAAAAATCACCAAAAAGTTTCGGGTCATTCTGAGAACTTTTATTTTCTGCACAAAAACAACACCACGGTAATTCTCTTGAAAACAGCGTCAATCCGGATTAGTTATAAATAAATTATATAAAGTGCTTCGAAATCGTATAAAAGTATTGTAGACATAGGCACATATGGCATGAATACTTCATAAATTATCGATACATTGAATATATATCACGCTGCAAATCACCTAGGTTGACCATCATTACTGGTAGCTCTTCTGATACCTATTCCAGCACTGGCAGCATAGCACACGCACACAACCATGATGGTGCTGCTAGTTTCTCTCAGGACGCGGTACATCACTACCTCGTTGACCACCCTAACAAATCTGGGGAAGAGATGGAGAATGAGGAGATGGAGGAGGGGGAGGGGAGGAGATGGAGGTGGAGGTGGATAGCCCAGACAAAGGGCGATCTTTCCATGGCATAACAAGGGCGCCGAAGGAGATGCAACCAGATCAGCGGCCCGTCCTTGCTCCAAAAGGATATAGGTAAATGACAGTCCTACAAGTCATTAGCATATAATATTTTGGACAATGACATGTGACTTTGCTAGTGTGTAGTACCTAGAAAGACATTCAGTTGGGTTCGCACTCACACCAGGTCAACTCTGTCATTGGCACTCTTCTGAGGAAGCATTTCCCAGGCTTGGTCTCTCCAGGTCGCGATAGGCCAGCATCACCGGGATTCACATGTGAACACTATCTAGCCACCCTCGACAAGAAACATCGCAACAAAGCCGAACAGGTCCGGCAAGAAGTGTGGGTGAACAACAAAGCCGAACGGGTCTAGCAAGAAGTGTGGGTGAGTACTAGGCACGAGCTACATTATTGGTCAATATCATATTAGAAGCTAGAGCATTATCTAACCTATATCTGTATTATTGTAGAAATAATATGCCTACCTGGAAGAGTTCCTTCCTGGGGCATGCCTGAACATTGTGAAAGTTGCCAAGAACCATCTCCCTGACTTGAAGCACAGTTTGCGCTGCCTGGCTGTGCAATGGTTTTACGGCCCTGGTCCCGACGGGGAGCCAAAGGTGAAGAAGGCGGATGCTTGTGATGACACAAAACTGGCCAAGGAGGAGTACATGACGGTAACCACCATCACTGATTTGTAGATTACCGTTACTTGTTTCTCTTCTTCGTCAACTGATGTATTTTGCCTTCGTAGGTGAGGGTGAGCTAGATACCAGAGGACTACTGGGAGTGATTTGCCAATTACTGGACCTCTCCTGGTTTGCAGGCGGTTCACGCACAGAAAAGGAGTGAGAGATTCATGATGAAGGGCCCGACACATGTCCAGGGCAGCCTCAACTTAGAAGGTGTCCGTCGAAAAATGGTATGTTTACGTCCAGGCACCATCATCAATTTAGTCTCTAGGTTCAGCTATGTTTCGTAATCATCTTGCTTCCTTTCGCAGAGCTGCAACGAGCCTGGCCACATTATCACCGAGCCAAAGGCATGGAAATACGGCCATAGGGGGAAGAAGCGGGACCTGGAGTGGTGCAGCGACAACACCAAGGATAAGATGGATGTTTACTAGGACTTGTACCAGAAGACCCACGGGCCACGACCGATCCTATGGCGGCTCAAATTGAGCCGGTGGTGGTCATGAAGGCAGGGCCCGGGAAGAAGAGTGGTCACCACTTCATTTTCAACGGCGCAATCTCCACATCATCTCATCCCATGCTTTCCGAGCTCCGGGCAAAGAGCACGGCGGCTTCTAGTGTTTCCATACAGAGCCACGAGTCATAGAGTGCAGTTGCAAAGCTCCAGGTTTGTACAATTTATTCATCATCCCATGTACCACTGTTGCAAAGTTTTTCTGCAACAAGACATATGTTGTAAAGATTTCTGCAATGAGACTTCTGCTGCAAAAAAAATCTGCAACAACAAGTTTGTTGCAGTGGTGAAAGACGCCGCTCTGCCGCATGATTGCGCCACATTAGATGGCTCGCAAGGCGGCGTCGATCGACCCGTAGCATGCTCCTTAATTTTATGTTAACTAGTAAAAAGTATCGTGCTTGCAATAGGAGAAAAAATACCACACGCTTTTAATTTGCAAAAAAATGGTCTATAATCTGATAATTTGTATCTACGGCCCAAAGAAAGATGACTTAGCCTATAAAATTGCAGTTCAAGATTCCATAGGTATTCTATTTCAACACGCCTTGCACGTAGATTTAATCCGTACAAATAAACGGGCAAGTGATCATGCATTTATTCATGTCATATTCCGAATGGGTTGTTGTTACGGGCCGGTAAAGGAAAACGAAAAAATAGACAATGTCATATTAGCACACTACAGAGACATGTGCGCATCAAGTGCGGTTTTCAGTTTAGGCATCACCAACTTAGGGTAACTCTTGAACACTTTTTTTCACGTGCATATTTCTTAAATACATGAAGAGTTTTCAAAAGGATACATGATTTTGTAATCACAAAGAGAGATTTTTTTGTTTGGAAAAAAAGATTTTTGTATGGTCTCGTGTGGACGTACGTACTTGCGTCTTATTTCATCATTATTTCTTGCCATACATGTGATAAGTATTGGTCTCTCTTTCATCACTATTTATATTTTATCAAACATGTCTTTTATTTTATTTTATTGTCATGCATGCCTCCTTTTTACTTTTTGTCATGCATGTTCTCTCGTTTTCCTTCTTATATATAGGAGAATACCGTAACATCTCATCTTTATCGGGTCTCCTCTGTATTTTCTCTTCTATTTATTTTATAGCCGACGTCCCATCTTTATTGGGTCCTTCTTTTATTACTTTTCATGCATGTCCTTATTTATTGGATGTCTCTAGCAAATTTATCTTCAATTTTGTGTCGAATGCTGATTTTGCTGAGATGTTCATCCCCAATCCAAATCAGTACCGGTATGAAAGGAAGCCGGATAATGCATTATTGATTAAGATTGCACCCTATTTAGTATATTTTTTTAAAAAATTTACAGATAAAATAACATCATATTCAGATTCTACATATTTTTTTATCAAATTCCCTATATAACATCTTAAATTTGGAGTTACGGTTTAGAAGATATGAATATTTTAAATAAACATTTAATATGTATTGTGGGTTTAATGTAAACATCGTTTTTTTTACAAAATGGCATGACACACTAAGAATACCTATTTCCTTTATTAATATGTATAAACTAGAAAGACACGTGTGTTGCAACAGGAGAAAAGAATACCACACGCTCTTAATTTACAAAAAAATAATCTATAATCTGAGAATTTGTAGCTACGGCCCAAACAAAGATGGTCTTAACCTACAAAAGCGCAGTTCACGATTTCACCGCGAACTAGGTTGGTCCACCCGCAGTCGAATCTACTGTTGATTGGTTGTCATGGTTTGGTATTAGCAAATGATGGATGATAGCTTGTCCAATGGGGGTGCGCCAAGGTGACCCGCTATCCCCTTACTCATTTAACCTGGCCATGGAAACCCTTTCTAAGATGATCCTGAATGCTCACAAAGAAAAAATGTTAACTGGTTTGGCACCTGGTCTGGTTGAAGGTGGTGTAGCCATATTACAGTATGTTGATGTTTCTATAATTTGCTTTGAGCATGACAAAGAAGATGTTGTCATCCTTAAGCTTCTGTTATACGTGTTTGAGCTTATGTGACGACTGATTATAAATTTCCTTAAAAGTGCAATCCTTTGTGTTGGAGGGACGATGACATTCTTCCTTTTATGTGGATCTTTTCAACTGGCAGATTGGGCATTTCCCTATGAAATATTTGGGGGTTCCAGTCAGCTTCTCCACCCTTCAATGTTTAGATTGGGATTTTGTTGATGATATACTTATAAGACAATGCAAGACCTAGATTAGAACTGCGGCCTCTTCAGGGGGAAGACTCACCCCCTTGAACTCATATCTTACCAGTATAGTTTTCTATTATATGTATATGTTCTTGTTGCCTAAGCCTGTCATTGAGATACTAGAAAAACACCAAAAACGCTTCTTTTGGCAAGAAGGTAAAGGTCGCAAAAGATATCACTTAGTCAAATGGTCAAGGATTTGTACATCCAGAAGCAACAAGGAGTTTGGGTGAAGGACCTCAGAAGCAAAACATTAGCATGTTGGTGAAATGGTGGTGGAAGTTAGAAACCCAACAAGGGCTATGGAAGGATGTGGTTCGTGCCAAGTATCTCAAAAAGGACTTTGTTGCTTCGGTCAATAGTGTTTCCCGCTATTCATAATAGTGTTTCCACCATTCATGAGATATTTTCTCCCAAAAAGCACTTTCACTATTCACGACGACATTTTTCAGCGTCCGGTCGAACTGAAAATATTTATGTGGGCTCAAAACATTTCCAGTACCCCACTAAAATAATTTTCAATGCGATCCGGAACAATTACGGATTAGTGATTTTCATTTGCGAAAAGCATCTGAAGCGGTTCCAGCAGCTCCGGAACATTTCCGGTTTTTCTTCCGGAAAATTCCTAGAAGTTTTCAGAATGATTCTGGCACCCTCCAAGAATTATCAGGCATGTGCCGAAACCAATTTGACTTAATGGTATCCCCTGAAACAACTTTTCAGTTTTACCGAAACTGTTCCGGTGTTCTCTCTGCGGAACTTTTCTGCTGTCCGAAACTTTTCCGGTGTCCGAAACTTTTTCGGTGATTTTCTCTCAAACTCCCTGTCTAGTATTCGGCAGATAGATGACCCTGAAGCATGTGACCCTATAGGTTCGGTGAAGCATAGACATGACCCGGAACCCCTTCCGATCAATGCTCAACATCGGAGCCATGGACACCCATATTGACCCCTATACCCACACGAATGAATATTCGAGTGAACCTCCAGTTGTCGTGTGCTATTCCTGTTGCATCGCGATATGTTACAAATACCTGAGGTGAGGCATGTTGGCATCCCCATGGATCAACAACTTATCCACTATGCCAGTTACCTCGTTACCGGTATTGTTCTCTTTTCTCGTTCCCGTGTTTAGGCATCCCCGTGATCAAATCACAAAGGGTTTAGCCAGACGATGATGGATGCCGTAACACCGAGAGGGACCAGAGATATCTCTCCATCATTAGAGGAGCAAATCCCAATCTTGAGCTATCAAGTTACTTGACATACTTTTCCATGAACCCGTAAGCCGCCGTAATAGCCACCCATTTATGGATGACGTTTAACAAACCCCAAAGTTCATGAAGCAAGCATGAAGAAACTCGATACTCTCATGGTCTAAGGAATTATGCAAATATTAACTTCTCTGTGTTATTAACCATTAACTTATGACGAATGTATCTCATAGCATAACATCAATTCGGGTCGATTCAACACAAATGTTCTTCTAACATTCTGCCCTCAAAATTGTCGGCATAGCCATGCCCATGATCAGGAAAACAGGATCATCATGCAATACTTGAGCCAGTCTTAGAGGCTAGACTAGGAATACAATTTACCGTTTATTATTCCACACGTGCATATGAGTCTTCCTTCAAGCCTCGTGGTTATTGTAGACTCGAGAACCATAGCAGTTATAGCATGGAACATAAACCTAATTATGAACAGGGAGATAATCAATAACATTTATTATTGCCTCTAGGGCATATCTCCTACAAACTCCCACTTGCACTAGAGTCAATAATCTAGTCAATGCTAATGCACTTTACACCTATGGCATAATGGTGTAAAGTATGCTTCGCTTGTGGTATAGCCTGATTTCCAACGGATCTGACAACTTCAGCGCCGTGTGTAACTTTGCATATCCTCGCGTTTTCACGCTATCACAAAATTCATATTTTGTGTGAACTTGGCTTTGCATATGTGTGAATCATTGGTCGAAACCTGATTCCTCAGACTAAGCTATGGAGCAACTATCTGCAATAGTGTTTCATAGACCAAAGCCATCTTGGAACCACACTAAGTTCATGAATGAACTACATGATTCAACAACTTCTTTGTCACTTCCAAAGCATCAACATACTTAGCCTTTGTTACAGAATTTGCCACGGTATCTTGTTTGGAATAATTTCCAACTACCGTGCCACCATATTGTGTATTACACAAAACCCTTAACTTAAATCGAAAATCGCATGGAGCATTGATTGAGACTGCATCGATGTAATTACTTACAACGAGCACTTCATAATCTCTGCTTGTGAGAAAACATGTCATCAACACTACTCTAGTACTTAATGACATCTTTCACTGTTGTCCCATTATCAGTGCTTTGATCACTTCCGTATATATACTCGCAAAAACTTGGGAGTATCAGACATATCTGGTTGTTTTTACATACCATGGAATACATGATTTAATCCAAACACTAGAGTGTGTGGAAGCTCCATCATGTATTTTACTCATCAGTGTTTTGGGACACTGAGTCTTGCAAAAACTCTTTCCATGTGACTTCGGCAAGAATCACTCCTTGGCGTTTTTAAATGCTAAAAGGTTTTAGCACCTTGTTAATATGTATTCATTGCTTAGCCCCATTAGGTAAATCTATCTCCATAGATCATCATGCCTAATATTGAGGCTATTTAGCCTAAGCACTTCATCGCAAAACTATTTTCAAATGAAGTCCTAATTCGTGTCAAGAAATTTATTTCCAATTAACAATGTGTCAAGCACACAACGTTTTTAGAAAAATTATTATGCTCCCACTTACTTTCTTGAATCACAAGCATCTTCGTTACCCATTGATGAAATCAAAAAACCCTTTTGACCATTTCATCAAACCACGAAGATTCCAACTCCATTTTGCTCTCTTCTGTCCATTGCTGGAACTCTGAAGTTTGCATACTTACTAGCATCCTCTGGATCGACAAATTACTTTGGACTGTATCACATACAAGTCCTAGGTTTCATTTCCATCAGATGGAAATCCTTTTGTCATCCATGTTTCATATCTCATGATTGATATATGTATTAATTGCTAGCTCAACCCGAACCGACCTTAAGCATCGCTATGGTGAAACAACCTCATCGTAGTCCACTCCTTGAACTTGTTATTTCAACAAGTCGAGCTTTATGGATAAAACAATTTTTATCCTTATCAGTTTTTAGTTCCATAAATATTCGTTAGACTCTAAGTCCTCTGAAAGGTGTATCAAGGTTTTAATCTTGAATCACTTATATGGAAACTATCTCGGATTGTATTGGCATTTAGCCAATCCCGGAGTCAGGGCCCATCAATGCTTCCTTGTGTATTGTAGGTATATTGTTGTCTAACAACAATATCTCGTTCGTGCACCTGATAGGTTTGCACAAGCTTTGCCTGCGTGGTTCAACCGCATGTTCGACCGAAGTCCATACATTTTATTGTAGAGACTTCCATATCAGTCATAGTAGGAAACAATGGAATCACTTCGAGGGTTTCTTTCCTTTCAACTGATGGCTAAGATACGGGTTATCTCGTCGAGTTGCACTGTCCTCCCACTCACCTTTTGTAAGAACTATTCTCTTTAAAAGCATACCATTTTGTGGCAAAACCCTTTGCCTCGGTGTAGTGGTGGGGGAATACCCAATAACTTGGGATAACCATACAAAGTAGCACTTGTCTGGTTTGGAATAGGTTTGTAACCTTTTACACAAGCCTCATATTCCAAATGTTAAGAAAAGATATAACATGGTTGTGCGTACCATACCATGGCGTCATTTCAACAGACCTGGTGGATCTCTTTTCAGTGTAAAAGTCGCAGTCTCTAAAGCATCACTCTATAAAAGGGGTAATGGCACATCTATTGATGTAATCTTTGATCTTACCATGTCATAAATGGTTTGATTACATCTTCACGGACTTTCCACTTGCAGTGGTGTTCCGGGAGGTGCAAGTTATGAAACTCTTTTCACAACTCATCAGACATTCACTAAACTTGTAACTCAAATATTCCTTTCCGCAATCAAATTGCAGAAACATAATTTTCTTGGTACAATAACTTCTACTTCATTTTTGAAAACCTTTCGAATGATTTCCAAAGATCCAGACTTACGTCTCATCAAGTAAATATCCATATATCTACTTGAGTCATTTTTGAAGGTAGACAAATCCACTGTTTGCAACAACATTTATCGGACTACATACACCAAATGTATGATCACTAATAAGTTCTTTGCTCGTTCCTTATGGCCTGTGAATGGTATTTTAGTTAGTTCGCCTTTTGGAGGAAAGTTGCAAGTGTCAGATGATTCAAAATCAAACGACTTCAAAATCCATCATAATGGAATTTTCCATGCGGGTTTCTCCAATGTGACCAAATGCAGTGCCACACATATGTGGTATTCTTTTAGTCTTGCGACATTTAGCGTCAGTGTTATGGATGTATCATATTTCCATCAATATTCATAACATACATCCCATCTAGGATGGAAGCATGGCCCTTCATCTTTATTCATAATACTGAACAACAATTGTTGTTTTTATGAACAACTCTTTTGCAACAAACATTGTGCAATGGGCTAGAGTGTATGAAACTCTAAAATCAATTATAAAAGTAAACCCAAAGGTAATGTATTATTATCAGTATTCATAACATACGTCTCATTCATGATGAAAGTATGGCCCTTATGTTATTCATAACATCGAACATGAAAAGTTCTCTTATGAACAACCTTCTTGCAAGATACCTTATGCAAAGGGCTAGACTGTGAAACTCTAAAATGAATTATGAAACTTAATACATAGGGAATACACCGATGGAAGGCATAGTAACATTTACTATGTTCCATGCATGTATCTAAACCTCATCCCTGGTTAGTCTTTTAGGCCATAGTAGTTCTTACATCGAGTTGCAACAGAATGCAATCGAGCGGGTATCTTTGTGACCAACTCACAATACCCAAGAATTAGTGATTAACATGTTTAACCATAATTCCCAAGAACTGTATCTTTGACCAACCTTCTATACATCAAAAACTTGTATGACATTCATACATGAGCTGGATATTCCAGTCTTCTTTCCTTTTGCCATTATACTTCTAATAGTTTAACTTTTCAGTATTTCTCCTACTCTCAGAAGAAGCATCCAACTTAAGAGTGGCGTTAGCCCTGGACTTCCTAGGCGTGAAAGTCTCACTAACACCCTTCGTACACTTCCTTTCTCTTTAAGTTGTTGTTTTATTCACCTTTCATCATATGACAGACGTTCTCCTGGATCCCTCTCTTATCAGTCTAATGCATAGTAAACTTCTTTACTAGTAGTTTGCAAACAAACATTGCTTTGGATATCTCATATCTTTTAGCCTTTGTCTGTCTCTGAAAATGATTTTCATATTCCATGAATATCACATAACTATCCAAACTTTCAAAGTTCGGGTCTCATGGAAGCAAACATATTGCACTTTGATTGAAAAGGATTTCTAGCTTTTGGATCGAAGGACAAGAGTCACATGATCCATAGCATTAGCGGGAGAATACCAAAAGCATGTGATAGGACAAAGTCCTTCTCAGCACTCTTGAGTACAATCCTCACATTACGTTACTAACCGTAAAGTTTTAACCAGATATTTAACAGCTATTCAATTTTAATTGGGAAGGTGGAAACGCGAGCCATTATTCTACAACTATTATGAAAATCACACTTATACATTGTTCAAAATTTATTGCACTGAGAATTAAAAGAATTCAATTCTACAGTGCGCTCCCACTCAAATCAATATCTCCCATAATTTATTGTGAGTGATTCAAGATCCATATTACAATTCAACACCAAGGATGTATCCATCTCAAGTGACGAGAATTGTACTCGGTAGGCCAATTTGCCAATCACATCTCTATGTGACTCTTTTTCATCTTTCGATGCATGTGTACCAAGCTCATGACTTTCATGCCTGAACGTCAAGACAACCAAGTAATCATGCTATGAGGTCTCAACTCACCCGCCTCACACCCGTACAATCGTTCGTACCCATGTATCCATGTGATACCCCGAAAGGAAAGATGTCGTGACGGTGCTACACTTGGGAGAACACTAACTACTTGATATTTTGTGAGAGATCACCCTAATAAAAGTGACTACCGCGCAATCAAAAGGGTGCATCATAAGGGATAAACATCTCAGGCAATTCATAATAGCATGATATGGTATAGCCCTTTCTGACGGAGAAGTATTGTATTTCTTCGTCTTCGGCATTCGCATCGGTGTTCACCTTCACGAAGATTGCCACCACCTTGTCGATGCACCAGATAATATTGCTATCTCTATAGCAAATAAAATAAGTGCATTACATAAGGTTGACACACAGGTCAGTAAAGTGCAATCATATGGCTCCAGCCATCATGCCGAATCATGACACGCAGGTCATGTTAATCAAATTACATCATATAGGCATCCCATACATAATCAAATTTATATGAGCACTGCTATACCACATCACATGCACATGCAAACCATCCTGCAAAACCAAGTTAGATGCCTCTAATCCGTTCATGCAAAAACTTGTTTTACGTGGCTTCTAAGGTTCCGAAACAAACCGAAGCTACCAACGTCCATCATCAAGCATGATAATCCAAGTCGCTAGATTAACATTGCGAGGTGTATGAAACACGAGATAATAAAATCTTGAGTCCCATACTAAACTTCGTCATACGCATGACCCCCGTGCAGATCGCATCTGCATTGCCCTTTTGTCTGCAAAACATCCATCTTTCTCAACTATGGTGGAACCCAAAGAACTGTTAGCACTTCGTTGATCTGTCAATCAGCATACTCAGGAGCAGCATGAAAGGATCGCGGATTGCCAGAACTTTGTGAGATTCCACCATGCCGTTAAGATCAGGACTATGCAAACTCCAGGGAAGCAACAAGAACATCGGGTTACAGATTTCATCTGCTACCCGCACAAATAATTTTCAGTAATAGATTTCATCTACTACCTAATTATATTGTGCAACACCCATACATCTCTATGTATTCTAGATCGCAACCTGCATCTACGCATAGCATGGATCTTGATGCCACTGAAGGGTAACGCAACAAAAAACAAAAAAAATCCGACCTACGCACCAGCCCAGGACCACTATGAAGACTGCATACAAGGTTTGATCTTTTCGTTACCGACTCGTAGCGCGGCGGAAGTAGAGTCAATGACGATCGGTGGTGCAGATCCCCGTAGCTAGGATTTACAACCTCCCAACCGCGAGGATGTATACCCTCATCTGCCCCTCGGACAGCCCTCCGGGAGGCGGTCAGATAGTCCCCCGGACGGTGTCGCGGACAGACCTTTGGGAGGACCTCCAAAACTTGGACTGTCACTCGGACAGCCCTTCGGGAGGACCTTCGAAACTCGGATGGTCACACGAACAGCCCTTCGGGAGGCACTCTCGAACTAAGACCGAAACTACGATCTCTCTACAGAGTTGCACACATACGGTGTCATCTATCCGGCAGGGCTTCGTCGTCCAGAACTAGTTCCTGCCGGAACCCACACAGCCTTTCGGCTCTACGAAACTATTTCGCTGGGAGGGAGAGAAGAAGCCAGATCATTGCAATGACACTTGTATGTAAGAAGGAGTGAGTTTTTGGGCTGCCTCCTCACCCCTATTTATAGGGTAAGAGACTATGGTAAAAATACCAAAATGCCCTCAGATATTTTCACTATTCATAATAGTGATCCACTATTCATAAATAGTGTTTCCCACTATTCACAATAGTGTTTTCCACTATTTCGTAATAGTGTTTTCACTAGTCATGAGATATTTTCTCCCAATAGTGTTTCCCACTATTCATATAGTGTTTCCACTATTCATGAGATATTTCCTCCCAAAAAGCACTTTCACTATTCACGACGACATTTTTCAGCGTCCGGTCGAACTGAAAATATTTATGTCGGCTTAGAACATTTTGAGTATCCCACTAAAATAATTTTCAATGCGATCCGGAACAATTCTGGATTAGTGATTTTCATCTGCGAAAAGCATCTGAAGCGGTTCCGGCAGCTCCGGAACATTTCCGGTTTTTCTTCCGGAAAATTCCTAGAAGTTTCCAGAATGATTATGGCACCCTCCAAGAATTATTAGGCATGTGCCGAAACCAATTTGACTTAATGGTATCCCCTGAAACAACTTTTCAGTTTTACCGAAACTGTTCCGGTGTTATCTCTGCGGAACTTTTCTGCTGTCCGAAACTTTTCCGGTGTCCGAAACTTTTCGGTGATTTTCTCTCAGACTCCGTGTCTAGTATTCAGCAGATAGATGACCCTTAAGCGTGTGACCCTATAGGTTTGGTGAAGCATAGACATGACCCGGAACCCCTTCCGATCAATGACCAACATCGGAGCCGTGGACACCCATATTGACCCCTGTACCCACACAAATGAATATTCGAGTGAACCTCCAGTTGCCGTTTGCTATTCCTGTTGCTTCGCGATATGTTACAAATACCTGAGGTGAGACATGTTGGCATCCCCGTTGATCAACAACTTGTCCACTATGTCAGTTACCTCGTTACCGGTATTGTTCTCTTTTCTCGTTCCCATGTTCAGGCATCCCCGTGATCAAATCACAAAGGGTCTGGCCAGACGATGATGGATGCCGTAACACCAAGAGGGCCCAGAGATATCTCTCCATCGTCGGAGGAGCAAATCCTAATCTTGAGCTATTAAGTTACTTGACATATTTTTCCATGAACCCGTAAGCCGCCGTAATAGCCACCCATTTACGGATGACGTTTAACAAACCCCAAAGTTTATGAAGCAAGCATGAAGAAACTCGATACTCTCATGGTCTAAGGAATTATGCAAATATTAACTTCTCTGTGTTATTAACCATTAACTTATGACGAGTGTATCTCATAGCATAACATCAATTTGGCTTGATTCAACACAAATGTTCTTCTAACATTGTGCCCTCAAAATTGCCAGCATAGCCATGCCCATGATCAGGAAAACAGGATCATCATGCAATACTTGAGCCAGTCTTAGAGGCCAGACTAGGAATACAATTTACCGTTTATTATTCCACACGTGCATATGAGTCTTCCTTCAAGCCTCGTGGTTATTGTAGACTCGAGAACCATAGCAGTTATAGCATGGAACATAAACCTAATTATGAACAGAGAGATAATTAATAACATTTATTATTGCCTCTAGGGCATATCTCCTACAAACTCCCACTTGCACTAGAGTCAATAATCTAGTCAATGCTAATGCACTTTACACCTATGGCATACTGGTGTAAAGTATACTTCGCTTGTGGTATAGTATGCTTATTCCATCGTTACTCTGCGATAATGTTGTTTCTTTTGCTCCTGCGTGAGCTAGATGTGTGACTCGGTTGTGAGTCTTGTTTTATGGTAGACTCCTTTGAGTTTTGGTTATCTCCTAGTTTAGCTTGGTAGGTGAGCAGGTGTCATTGGGTTTTCGCCCTGCAGTGTCTTGCTGGATGACGAGCGCACACATTAGGTTTCGCATCAATGCTTTCAACTCGCTTTCCCCTTTTTTGTTTCCTTAAATGAATGCTTAGACTGTTGTATTTCTGTTATGCTTATAGTGGAAAGGGGTTAAAGCCCGGTTCAAAAAAAGAATTTTTCCTTTTAGACAAAAGATGTGAGTGCGCTAGTATCAACACCTGAGTTTCCTTTTTAGCAAATAGATGATAAACATACATACATGGATTGTTAGAATTGCGCAATGAAATTGGTTGGTGACAATCTTCTTAGAAGAGGATTAATAAATGGCCATTACTGATTGGGCATTTTGGCAATGCCATTACTGTTTGTTGGCAGTGGTGATGTGGCAAAGCAAAGGGAGAGCGCGAGAGCATGCTGCGCCAGCACTCGGGGCTAACAGCATCTTGAATGGCAACCCTATTTTTAGACACAAGACATAATGTCCCTACTCGGTGGCCTAGGGGGGCACCAGAGCACTGTAGCTTGTCGCCTGACCACCGCAGCCGAGCGAAGGGCCAACGAGCTTGTGGCAGCTATGACGCGTTGTCATTGATTTTCAGCTGCACAGCCACCTTCGGCACGTTCGTCGGAGCACATCCAGTGGCCATTTTTACACAGAAGATGTGAGGTGAGCTAGCACCAACACGTGAGTTGAGCTTCAAGAACAAAACAGTTGAGTTTCCTTTTTAGCGAAGAAATGGTAAACATACCTACAACGATTGTGAGAAATGCACAATGAAACTAGCTGGCGACAATCTTCTTAGAAGAGAAATGAAAAAAGTCGAGACAAAGAGAATAATAAATGGCCATTACTGTTTTAGCATTTTGGCAATGCCATTACTGTTTTCCAGGCCGCGCTTCGGTGGCAGAGCGACGGGGAGACGCGAGAGCACGCGGCGCGAGCACTCGGGGCTAACGGGCCCTTGGGTTTCTCCTACTACAAATGGGGCGCTACCCAACCCGAGCAGCCGCGGAAGAGACAGGGAAGGAGCCCATTACGGTCCACCACGGTCAAAGCAGAGGGATCCCGTTCGCAACGGCTAGTCGTTTCCGACCGTCCCCTCCCCCTCTCCGTCGCGTCCTGGTCGCGCCGTCCCTCCGATCCCTCTTCGCGCCCCCGCGCCGCCGACCACCCAGCAGCCACGGCGAATCGTAAGTGACGCCAGCACCCTAGTCCGTTCGCCCTATCGATCTTACTGAATACTGATTGACTGATGTGCAGCAACACCGGCGGCGGGAGGGAAGCCGTTCTTGCAGGCCATGCCGACGGTCACCGAGGAGGCGCCGCCGCCGCTCCGTGCCGTCCAGATGGAGGTACTGGTGATTGCTGTCGACCCCCCTTTTTTGCGTTCATTCGGGAGTAATTCGTCTGATTTAGTGCATCTGGATTGAGGTGATTGCGGATGGGGAAATTTGCGGTTAGTTTGCCGTGCTATGGAGCCAAAGTTAGTTAGCGGAACCATCTTGAGGTAGAAGTGGGTATTCCTCGTGTGATTTTTAGTGAATAGAGGGGCTAGAACAGCGTGTTAGATGTTGTTTCCTTTCCCTACATACAAACTCACCTAATGGATGCAACACGGTCAGAGACACCTCCATGAATTTTCTTCCCGTTACATTCAAGGGTACCAGAATCAGCAGAGTTGTTACATCTGAACATATTTTTCTTCAGGACGTTGCTATGTTGGCGTGGGATTGTCTCAACCGAGATGATGATGATGAAGAGCTGCTGAGATTACTGGGAAATCAAACTCCTCTGCGAGACTGCCATGCCTTCCTTGACATTGGGGGTAAGAAGCTTCTTTTTACGAAAAGTGTTAGTTTGTGTGCTATATTACTCCTGAATGATTTTATTAAAGGAATAGGTTACTTGTCTCAGATATCACCTGCGAGGAGACACTGGACCCGGAGGAATCTCGGGAACCGAAGCGGCGACGCGTATTGGAGTATCCTTCTGAGGTTAATCAGCCAGATGGTCGAGATCATGAAATGGGTTCTAATTTTGTCACATCTGAGGTGGTTCACTAGTAGCTGGCCATGTTCTAAGTTCGTCTCCTTTATGCTTCGCTATTCCTTACACCATTGCTTCCTTTCTCAGGTAACAGAGACTTCACTGATTTGCACTGATGAACCACAGAGCTTAAACTGGGATATGCAGCAAGATTCAGATATTTTAGGTTTGTCCTTTTACCATACATGTCTTATTGTCCGACAACTGCCTACTGCCATGTCATGCCTTTCTATTTGCTAATTGGATATTTTGGTATCAGATATGATAAGTTCCTTATCAAATGGTGCACCCGAGCCATCTGATAATCAGTTGGAAAATTACTCTGATGGAGCTACTATCTACTACACGCCTGAGCAAATGTTGGTTCCTATCTGGTTCCATTAAAACCAATTTGCTTTAAGTTCACATTTTTTCAATCATGACAAGTTCATCTTTGTTTTGTAGGACTCCTAGCCAGGAGAGCGTTACATATATGGATTATCAAACTGATATGCCAGGTCCGTGCAAAGCACATTTTCTATATCATCTTTGAAGATCTATAAAGTTCATCAGATGTTTCTGTCTGAGTCATCTTTGAAGATCTAAAAAATTCATCAGATGTTTCTGTCTGAGTTTCCAGTCTATGCATGTTTCACCATATTTCTCCTCGAAATTCTTGTAAAAATATATTCTATTATGTATCTTCTGTACAATTGCATTGTGGTGCACTTGCCATTGGCGCAACTTGCTGTTGTTTGGCAACAATAGTGCCTTGCTAAAACAACTGTTACTTGTTCTATCTATCTACGACAGGTTCAAGTGAGATTGCACTGGCGACAGAGAATCTCATAATGCAGGAGACTAGCAAACTTTCTATGCTAAAAGTATCAAAAGGTATTTCAGTTTTTCACATTATCTTATTAATCATCAACTTATCTTACACACCTGAATCTTTATTAGGAGGAAGCTCAATGATCAAGATGAAGCAAAACTTAACTACATTTATGACATGCCCTTTTACCCTTATAAAACCATATTGGGAAGACGGAAACATCACTCTGAAGGATATAAATCAGCTAATCCATGCTCCTCCGAAGCAGCCTCCAGAAATCCTGGGAATGTCAGCTTTTTCTGGCAAGCCAGTGATTGGCAAGACCAGAATTAGAACAGAAGGGGGAAAAGGCAGCATCACAATACTAAGAACGAAGGGATGAGGACGGCACAACTTATTTAACAGGCCATTCCCTCGATTGCTTTCAAGAATTTGGTCTTCTTGTGCAGGCCTCTATAGCTTTTCAATTTTTCTTGGTCACAATTGTGCGCCATGTGTTCAGAGTTACCTTACATGGTTAACATTTTTTCCAAACATTCAGCATTCTTGTGTATTTTAGTGGCATGCGGTTACTGATCTATGCGGAAATTTGAGTTCAGAGTGGCATGTGGCATTCCTTCCTTAAGTTCATTTATATACAGCAACACACACCCGACATTAGTTGTTGGAGCTGTTTTACGGTAATTGGGTTAGTACTCGGAGTACCAAGCAGTACTTACACGTCTGATTTTTATTAGCCGTCCGATCTTGTGGGGAATTAAAATTGATTAAATTTATTATGTTAATTCCGATAAGGGCATAATGGTTCAGGGGGAAAATGTCTTTTCTTCAACCGATCACCTGAGGACCAGATCCACGTCTACTTGATCCAGTTCTCAATCCTCGTCCAATCTATTCGTCACCGTCGTGCTCCTGACCTTCTCCGTCCTCGACATGCCCGGTGAGAGGAAACAATTCATCGTCCTCGTCTTCCACCCAACCAACCCTAGCCCGCCACCCCACGTCGTCACCGAAGAAGAAGAAGGTCGGATCAGCGCCGGCTGAATCAGCGATGGCGGCAGGCGATCCCATCTCTTCCCGCATACCATCCTTAAGGTATGAATCCAGCTTGGCATTATGCTCGTTCTCTTGGCCCTTGCGCCCATCCATCATGCATGCAGTACCACCTCAACCCTACATGATCGTTGTAATTTAGCAGTATTTGCCATGCGAGATCTTTGTACCGACAAGAACAACGAATGGAAAGCTTCATGGTGGCATAGTTTCTCTTGAGCTAATCGCATCATGTTTGTTTAACTAAGATGCTGAGGTCATTGCTTACTTCCTTTAGTACCGTAGAAAAAAAGTGACTTACTTGACGTTTGAGATGAGATACTAAAGGAAGATGAGATACTGGTTCCATAGTTCACTTACTATAGTTTATTATAGTCATCATCACTCGAGGTTTCCATAGTGCATGTTGTTGGAAATATGCCCTAGAGACAATAAATAAAGTGTTTATTATTATATTTCCTTGTTCATGATAATCGTTTATTATCCATGCTATAATTGTATTGACTGGAAACACATTACATGTATGGGTAAATAGACAACACTATGTCCCTAGTATGCCTCTAGTAAACTAGCTCGTTGATCAAAGATGATCAAGGTTTCCTAGCCATTGACATGTGATGTCATTTGATAATGGGATCATATCATTAGTAGAATGATGTGATGGACAAGACCCAAACTACAAACGTAGCATATGGTCGTGTCAGTTTATTGCTATTGTTTTCTGCATGTCAAGTATATGTTCCTATGACCATGAGATCATGCAACTCACGGACATCATAGGAGTGACTTGTGTGTATCAAACGTCGCAACGTAACTAGGTGACTATAAAGGTGCTCTAAAGGTATCTCCGAGGGTGTCTGTTGAGTTGGCATGGATCAAGACTGGGATTTTTTACTTCGTGTGACGGAGAGGTATCTCAGGGCCCACTCGGTAATACAACATCACAATAAGCCTTGCAAGCAATGTGACTAAGTGTTAGTCACGGGATTTTGTATTATGGAACGAGTAAAGAGACTTGCCGATAATGAGGTTGAACTAGGTATGGAGATACCGACGATCGAATCTCGGGCAAGTAACATACCGAAGAACAAAGGGAACATCATACGAGATTAACTGAATCCTTGACATAGAGGTTCGACCGATAAAGATCTTCGTGAATATGTAGGAACCAATATGGGCATCTAGGTCCCGCTATTGGTTATTGACCTTAGAGGTGTCTCGGTCATGTCTACATAGTTCTCGAACCCGCAGGGTCTGCACACTTAAGGTTTGGTGACGTTTCAGTAGTATAGAGTTATGTATGGTGGTGACCGAAGGTTGTTTGGAGTCCCGGATGAGATCCCAGACATCACGAGGAGCTCCGGAATGGTCCGGAGGTAAAGATTCATATATAGGAAGTCCTGTTTTGGTCGCCGGAAAAGTTTCGGGCTAATCGGTAGTGTACCGGGAGTGCCGGTAGTGTACCGGGAGACCATCGGGAGGGGTATTTCGACCCAAGAGGCTTCATGGGCTGTGGGAGAATAAATACCAGCCTTTTGTGGGCTGGTGGAAGTCCCACACAAGTCCCATGCGGCTACGGAAGAAAAGCCCAAAGGGAAAAGGTGGAAAAAAGGCCAAAAAGGAGGAATCCTAGTCTTATTAGGATTGGAGGAGGAGTCCTCCTCTCCTCCCCACTTCGGCCGAACCAAGGAGGCTTGGCCCTTGAGCCAAGTCTTCTCCTCCCTCCCTCTTATATATACTGGAGGTTTTAGGGTTTTTGCACAGAATTTTCAGCCACGTGCTGCCCGTTCCTCCAGTGCATAGTTTCTCCTCTAGATCGGATTTCTGCAGTGCTTAGGCGAAGCCCTGACGGAATAGCTCCACCACCATCATTGGAGAGTCGTCACACTACCCGAGAACTCTTCTTCCTCTTCGCTCCCTCTTGCTGGATCAAGATGGTGGAGATCGTCATCAAGCTATACGTGTGTTGAACGCGGAGGTGTCGTCCGTTCGGCGCTAGATCGGAAGGACCGTGATCGAGTTCGCAGGACGGATCGTGATCAAGTTCGCGGGACGGATTGTGATTGGATCACGGGATGGATCGTGATTAGATCGCGGGACACTCGACGATTTGGATCGCGAAGACGTTCGACTACACCAACCGCATTTCTTAACGCTTCCTGCTTAGCGATCTACAAGGGTATGTAGATCCACTCTCCCTCTCGTAGATGCTCATCACCATGGATAGGTCTTGCGTGAACGTAGGCAAATTTTTGTTTCCCATGCAACGTTCCCCAATAGTGGCATCATGAGCTAGGTCTATGTGTAGATGAGATCTCGAGTAGAACACAAAGAGTTTGTGGGCGTTGATGCTTAGATTGCTTCCTCCGTTGGTCGTGTTTTGGTTCAGAGGTATTGTGAGATGAAGCAGCCCGGACCAACATTACTCGTACACTTACGAGAGACCGGTTCCCTCAACCGCAACTTGTTGCATAGATGGCTTGCGGGTGCCAGTTTCTCTCACTTTAGTTGGATCGGATTCGACAAAGGCGGTCCTTGAGAAGGTTGAAAAGCAACTAGTTTATCACCGTTGTGGTTTTTGCGTAGATGAGAATTGTTCTTGCTAGATACCCATAGCAGCCACGTAAAACATGCAACAACAATTAGAGGATGTCTAACTTGTTTTTGCAGGGTATGTGTGATGTGATATGGCCAATTACATGATGTGATGTATGTGATGTATGAGATGATCATGTGATGTATAGATTATCACGACTTGCATGTCGATGAGTACGGCAACCGGCAGGAGCCATAGGGTTGTCTTTAATTATTGTATGACCTGCGTGTCAATCATTAAGCTCTATGTAATGCTTTACTTTATCGCAAAACGGTAGCAATAGTAGTAGAAGCATGTTGGACGTGACAACCCCGATAGCGACACGTTGATGGAGATCAAGATGATGGAGATCATGGTGTCGTGCCAGTGACGATGGAGATCATGCCGGTGCTTTCTAGATGGAGATCAAAAGCACAAGTTTATGGCCATATCATGTCACTTATGATTTGCATGTGATGTTAATCCTTTTATGCACCTTGTTTTGCTTAGGACGACGATAGCATTATAAGGTGATCCCTCACTTAAATTTCAAGATGAATTGTGTTCTCCCCGAGTGTGCACCGTTGCGAAAGTTTGTCGTGTCGAGACACCACGTGATGATCAGGTGTGATAGACTCTACGTTCACATACGATGGGTGCAAGCCTGTGTTGCACGTGCAGAACACTCGGGTTAAACTTGACGAGCCTAGCATGTATAGACATGGCCTCGGAACACAAGAGACCGAAAGGTCAAACATGAGCCATATAGTAGATATGATCAACATGATGATGTTCACCATTGAAGCCACCTCAACTCACGTGATGATCGGACTTGAGTTGGTGAATTTGGATCATGTGACACCCAGATGACCTGAGGGATGTCAATTTGAGTGAGAGCCTTAGTAATTTGATTAACTAAACTCATTATCTTGAACAATAGTCTAAGTAAACCTTTGCATATTTATGTTGTAGACCAATGGCTCGTGCAGTAGCACCCCTGAATTTTAATGCGTTCCTAGAGAAAGTTAAGTTCAAAGATGATGGAAGTAACTTTGTTGACTGGGCCCATAATCTGAGGATTATCCTCACGGCTTCCCAGAAATCATATGTCCTTGATGCACCGCTTGGTGACCAACCAGAAGACATGACCTCCGAAGACGTTAAGAACGCTTGGGAGGCACGTACTGGAGATTACTCAATAGTTCAGTGTGCAATATTGTATGGCTTAGAACCGGGACTTCAAAGACGTTTTGAATGTCATGGAGCATATGAGATGTTCCAGGAGTTGAATTTTATCTTTCAGAAGAATGCCCGGATCAAGAGGTATGAGACCTCTGATAAGTTCTATGCTTGCAAGATGGAGGAGAATGGGTCTATCAGTGAACATATACTCAGAATGTCTTGGTATTTTCAACTCGTCTAGCGGAGTTTGGAATTGCCCTTCCGCCAGAGGCGATCACTGACGGAGTTGTTCAATCACTGCCACCTAGTTACAAGAGCTTTGTGATGAACTATAACATGCACGGGATGAACAAGTCAGTCACCGAGCTGTTTGCGATGCTAAAAGTCGCTGAGTCTGAAATCCAGAAAGAACATTAAGTGTTGATGGTCAATAAAACCACTAGTTTCAAGAATAATGGCAAGGGCAAGGGCAAGAAGCGTAAAACCAAGAAGGATGACAAAGCAGTTGCTACTCCTGTAAAGAAGCCCAAGCATGGAGCTAAGCCATAAACTGAGTGCTTTCATTGCAAGGGAACTGGTCACTGGAAGCGGAACTTCCCCAAGTACCTGGCTGACAAGAAGGCGGCCAACGACAAGCAAGGTATATATGATATACATGTTATTTATGTGCACCTTACTAGCTCTCGTTGTAGTGCCTGGGTATTTGATACCGGTTCGGTTGCTCACATTTGCAACTCAAAACAGGAACTACGGAATAGACGAAGGCTGGCAAAGGATGAAGTGACGATGCGTGTGGGAAATGGTTCCAAGGTTGATGTGATCGCCGTCGGCACGCTCTCTCTTTGATTACCATCGGGATTAGTGATGAACCTGAATAATTGTTATTTAGTGCCTGCGTTAAGCATGAACATTATATCTGGATCTTGTTTATTGCGAGACGGTTACTCATTTAAATCAGAGAATAAAGGTTGTTCTATTTATATGAGTAATATATTTTATGGTCATGCACCCAATGTGAGGGGTTTATTCATATTGTATCTTGATAGTGATGACACACATGTTCATAACATTGATGCCAAAAGATGTAGATTTGATAATGATAGTACCACTTTCTTGTGGCACTGTCGTTTAGATAATATTGGTGTAAAATGCATGAGGAAGCTCCATGTTGATGGACTTTTGGAGTCACTTGATTTTGAATCACTTGACACATGTGAACCATGCCTCATGGGCAAGATGACTAAAACGTCGTTCTCTGGAACAATGGAACGGGCGAGTGACTTATTGGAAATCATACATACTGATGTGTGTGGTCCAATGAATGTTACAGCGCATGGTGGATATCGTTATTTTCTCAACTTCACTGATGACTTAAGTAGATATGGGTATATTTACTTAATGAAACACAAGTCTGAAACGTTTGAAAAGTTCAAGCAATTTTAGAGTGAAGTTGAGAATCATCGTAACAAGAAGATTAAATTCCTGCGATCTGATCGAGGAGGTGAATATCTAAGTTATGATTTTGGCAGTCACTTAAGATAGTGTGGAATTGTTTTACAGTTGACACCGCCTAGAACACCACAGCGTAATGGTGTGTCCGAATGTCGTAATCGAACCTTATTAGATATGGTGCGTTCTATGATGTCTCTTGCTGATTTGCCACTATCGTTTTGGGGTTATGCATTAGAGACAACTGCATTCACTTTAAATAGGGCACCATCAAAATCCGTTGATACGACGCCATATGTTCTATGGTTTGGTAAGACGCAAAAATTGTCATTTCTTAAAGTTTGGGGATGTGATGCTTATGTAAAAAAGCTTCAGCCTGAAAAGCTGGAACCCAAAGCGGAGAAATGCGTCTTCATAGGATACCCAAAAGAGACAGTCGGGTATACCTTCTATCTTAGATCCGAAGGCAAAGTGTTTGTCGCTAAGAACGGAACATTTCTTGAGAAAGAGTTTCTCTCGAAAGAATTGAGTGGGAGGAAAATAGAGCTTGATGAGGTTATTGAACCTTTACTTCAACCAGAAAGTAGTGCAGCACAGAAAGATGTTTCTATGGAACCTACGACAGTAGTAGAAGAAGTTAATGATGATGATCATGAAGCTTCAGATCAAGCTGCTATTGAACCTCGTAGGTCGACAAGGGCGTGTACTACTCCTGAGTGGTACGGCAACCCTGTCTTGGTGGTCATGTTGTTGGACAACAATGAACCTACGAGCTATGGAGGAGCAGTGATGGGCCCGGATTCCAAGAAATGGTTAGAGGCCATGAAATCCGAGATGGGATCCATGTATGAAAACAAAGTATGGACTTTGGAAGTATTACCTGAAGGGCGAAAGGCCATTCATAACAAATGGATCTTTAAGAAGAAGACAGACGCGGACGGTAACGTCACCGTCTATAAAGCTCGGCTTGTGGCAAAGGGTTTTTCACAAGTTCAAGGAGTTGACTACAATGAGACATTCTCACCCGTAGCGATGCTTAAGTCTGTCAGAATCATGTTGGCAATAACTACTTATTTCGATTATGAAATTTGGCAGATGGATGTCAAAACGGCGTTCCTCAACGGTTTCCTTGAGGAAGAGTTGTATATGATGCAACCAGAAGGTTTTGTCGATCCAGAGAATGCTGACAACATTTGCAAACTCCAGCGATCCATTTATGGGCTAGTGCAAGCATCTCGGAGTTGGAATAAGCGCTTTGATGAGGTGATCAAAGAGTTTGAGTTTATACAAGTTTATGGAGAAGCTTGTATTTACAAGAAAGTGAGTGGGAGCTCTATAGCGTTTCTAGTATTATATGTGGATGACATATTGCTGATTGGAAACAATATAGAAATGCTGGAAAGCGTGAAGGAATATTTGAACAAGAGTTTTTCAATGAAGGACCTAGGAGAAGCTGCTTTCATATTAGGCATTAAGATCTATAGAGATAGATCGAGACGTTTAATAGCACTTTCACAGAGCACGCACCTTGATAAAGTTTTGAAGAAGTTCAAAATGGATCAGTCCAAGAAGGGGTTCTTGCCTGTGTTACAAGGTGTGAAGTTGAGCGGTAAGCTGGTGCAGTTCCAAGCAAAGCGTGGTAGCTGATTCTACGTGCGAAGCAGAATACATCGCAGCCTCGGATGCAGCGAAGGAAGGTGTCTGGATGAAGGAGTTCATGACAAATCTTGGAGTAGTGCCCAGTGCACTGAATCCAATGAACTTGTTCTGTGACAACACTGGTGCCATTGCTCTGGCCAAGGAACCAAGGTTTCCCAAGAGGACCAGACACATAAAGCGACGCTTCAACTCCATCCACGATTACATCGAGGAGAAGGACATAAATATTTGCAAAGTGCACACGGATCTGAATGTTGGAGACCCGTTGACTAAACCTCTTCCATGGGCTAAACATGATCAACACCAAAACTGCATGGGTGTTCGATTCATTACAATGTAAATCACATAGTGATGTGAACTAGATTATTAACTCTAGTGCAAGTGGGAGACTGTTGGAAATATGCCCTAGAGGCAATAAATAAAGTGTTTATTATTATATTTCCTTGTTCATGATAATCGTTTATTATCCATGCTATAATTGTATTGATTGGAAACACATTACATGTGTGGGTAAATAGACAACACTATGTCCCTAGTATGCCTCTAGTGACTAGCTCGTTGATCAAAAATGGTCAAGGTTTCCTAGCCATTGAAATGTGATTTCATTTGATAACGGGATCACATCATTAGTAGAATGATGTGATGGACAAGACCCAAACTACAAACGTAGCATATGATCGTGTCAGTTTATTGCTACAGTTTTCTGCATGTCAAGTATATGTTCCTATGACCATGAGATCATGCAACTCACGGACATCGAAGGAGTTCCTTGTGTGTATCAAACGTCGCAATGTAACTGGGTGACTATAAAGGTGCTCTATAGGTATCTCCGAGGGTGTTTGTTGAGTTGGCATGGATCAAGACTGGGATTTGTTACTCCGTGTGACGGAGATGTATCTCAGGGCCCACTCGGTAATACAACATCACAATAAGCCTTGCAAGAAATGTGACTAAGTGTTAGTCACGGGATTTTGTATTAGGGAACGAGTAAAGAGACTTGCCGGTAACGAGGTTGAACTAAGTATGGAGATGGAAGATAGAAAGAGGAGGCCACGAAGTTTAACTCGTGTTGGGTGTAACTCTAAGTTGGTCATTGCGAGATAGGAGGAAATAGGTCTGTGGTTTGTCAAGGATTTCATCGATGAGCACATCCATTCTCTAGCCCCACGGGATCTTTCTTGTCTTCTGCGTTCACACAAACGAATTAGCGATGAGCAGAAAGCGGACATGGAAAAATCTGGGATCCGCAAATACCGTATTATGGATATTTTGTGCATTCAATACGGTGGATTTGATAAGGTTGGATGCATAAAGAGGGACATTTATAATTTCTACCATGCTAATAAGCAGGAGACAATCAGTGTCGGTGATGCTAAAACGGTGATCATGCACATGATGGCGAGGCGTGAGCGAGATGCGGATTTTTTCTTCAGGTACTTGGTAGACGAGCTTGGCCATCTGAAGGGACTGTTCTGGGCTGATAGTCAATCGCGACTTGACTATGAGGCTTTCGGAGACGTCATTGTTTTTGATAGCACATACAGAACCAATAAGTACAATTTGCCATTTGTGTTGTTTGTCGGGTTGAATCACCACTGCAGCACTGTTATTTTTGGCTATGGTATAATTTCTCATGAAACAAGCCAGGCATACGAGTGCATGTTGCTGACCTTTTCTGAATGCATGGCACAGAAGCATTCGATATCTGTGATCACAAATGGAGACCTTGCAATGCAGCGAGCAATCAGGGTGGTCTGACCTGGCTCAGACCATAGACTATGTATATGGCACATTCAGTAGAACATTGTACACCATCTGCATGATGATGACGTAAAGGAGGAATTCAGATCTTTCATATATGAGACTTATTCCATTGAAGAGCATGAGATAAAATGGATACAGTTCTTACAATGGAATAAAGTAACCAGTGAGAAGTCTTGGCTACATCAGATGTATCAGATGAGAAAGTTGTGGTGTGCTCCATATCTTGAGGGGCGTTGTTTCCTAGGATTGAGCAGCAATCAGAGGAGTGAGAGCTTGAATTCTGTGCTACATATGCATCTTGAGGGTAATATGATGTTGTTTGAAATGCTAGAGCACTATGAGCGTTGCCTTGCGTCGCGACGGATTAACGAAGCTCTCCATGACGTTGAAGCCTTGCAATCCCTTCCATTTACAGAGGAAAATGCTTTGCCGCTTGAGAAACACACCGCAACAGTTTTCACTCCTACTATCTTTAAGGTGGTCTTATGGAGCATAGATGCTGTCAGAAAATGTCAGGTCAGAGAGATACTAGATGGATCAAAAGTTTCCACCTATGTTGTGTCCAAGCAGCAAAGAATGGATAAAAGGTTTGGAGTGCGCATTGAGGAGCAAGGAGGTATTTTGGACAGGGTCAGTTGTTCTTGGCATAAGCTGGAATGCGTAGGCACACCATGTTCCCACATTTTTTACATATTGGGGATTTTAAACCAAACAATTTTTCCAGTTGTTGCGTTCCCACTAGGTGGACTATGAATGCAAAATGTGCATACGCACCGACCAGAAAAAACTAGATGTATGACTATTCGGCAAGCCTGCAGAGGTACCACGAGTTGCAGAATTGTAGTCACGCCACAAGTTTCAAGGCATGCCACTCTGATGAGGACTGTCAGCGTCTAAAGATGCTTTTGCAAGCAGCACATCATGGCAAGCAATCAAGTAACAAGCTGACAGCAAGGAGTCAACTAATGCTCAGCATAACAGCATTAGGTTTGGCCCTTTGATGCCGCACTCGGAGAAAGTTGATAAGGTTCTGGATCCAGTGCATGTGCCAGGACGAGGTGCACCGAAGAAAAGGCTGCGAGCGAAGGCAAAGAAGTCAACATCACATAATAACTATGGCTATTCCAAGAATCCAGGTCACAATCGACATAAATGCGCTAAATTGTTAGAGGTACAAAAAGAAAAGCCAGGTCACAATCGATTTATTTTTTGCATGGGTTTTACCCATTATTGATGTCCATGTGATTTATTCTATTCTTCTTTGTAGGATCTCGAAGATGAACTCTGATGGCTACATAAAGTATGAATCGACGATGATCCAGACAAAGTCGTGTGCCATTCAGTTTTGTGTGACGTGGTATTTACATTCTATTTCATCGTGACAATTATTTAGTGAAGTGTGGTTCTACTGGCATGTCATCGTATTAGTTTGACATCTTTTGTTTCCATTTTCTATGTGATCATTTGATGTCCAACTTTAATAATGACGATGTATTTCGAATAGGAATAAGGAGTTAAAAGCACCCCAAGTCCTACAACTTGCACAGAATGTGATGATTTAGTCCAAAACTTGTAAAAGTGCACCCCATAGTCCTACAACTAGCATCCAATGTGACGATTTAGTCCTAGGCCAATCGCAATGTGCCATCTGGCAGCCAGGTGGTGGACCCGCCCTCCCCCTGTCGTTTTTCCCAAACCCCCCTGTCGTTTCTCTTTTTCACCCGCAGTCCATCGAACCCCACCTGCACTTCCACTTCAATTAAATCTGTCGTAGGGGGAGCTTCGCGTCCGCCCCAGCTCCACCCCGTCTACACTTTTCCACATCGCCGCCGCCGCCGTCAAGCTTGGTGCTGCCACCACCATTCCTAAACCATGGTTTACTGGAACGATTCGGCAACCTCATCCTCGGACGGCGAATCAGTCACTAGTACGGTAAGTCCTCTAAATCAGATGGCTAGGTTTAGGGTTCAGATGGGGGAAATTTTTCCTAAACTGCACTGCCACCATTTGTTTTAGGCACCTGCCACCATTAGCTGCTCTGAATGGAGTGGCCTTGCTATAGAACTTGGTGCTAGATGTGAGCACCAAGCAGTGTGCGAGAAGTTAGTGGCTTTTGAATCTGTGGATAGTGGCAGGAGGTTCCTAGGTTGTGGACAGAAGGTTAGTATCCAATACCAATGCCAGTGCCAGTGATGCAATGTTAATTTTATAGCCAATGCTAATGATAACATGTTAATTTTATCCTAAACTATAAACTGTTATTTGTTTAAATCGGCAAGAAGGATCAAAATGCAACTATGCGCAGTGGGTTGATCCAGAGTGGTCTCCTCAACTAAATATGGCCTTAGGAAACATTTGGGACTTGTATGAAGATGAGAACAAGCTGAGGCTCAGGCAAAATGTTGTAAATGCTGAAGAAAACTTTAAGATCCTGAAAGAGAAGGAAAAAATGGAAAAAGATCTAAGGTTTTTCAAGGTGGATTTTGCTAAGATGGTTGCTAACAAGGAGCAAGCACTTGAACAGCTAGGGAGCACTCAGATTGCATTAACTGACCTAAAGGCAGAGCTGGAGAAGAAGAAGATTAGTGACAAGTCTGCCACTAATATTCACCAGGTTGTTAGAGCCAAGGCAGAGAAAGAGAGGGACTTGATGAAGCAAGAGAGGGACCAATTCATGGATCATAATGGTAAATTGGTGCAAGAGAGGGATAATCTGGTGTTGGAGAGGGATCAGTTAAAGCAAGAGAAGAAGAAACTGGAGTACATGATTGGTGGCCTCTTCAAACATAAAGAGGACACCAAGTGCAAGATAATGAAGATGAAGGAGATCCTTGATGAATTTGAGTGATGCATTGTTGTTGTATTGCTCACATAATTTGTACTATCTTTAATTTCATGAACTTGAGGTGATTTCAGTAATATGTGCACTAGAGTATATGTGAACTTGAAGGTCTCTGATCTTCTTTGTGTACTGAACTATTTCTTTGTGATGAACTAATTTATTGTGTAGTCTTGGTACTGGGAGCATGTGCGTAGTGGCCGATTGATATATCCTTGTAGACCCCCTCCATTGATCGCACGATGGGACGAAAGCATGGCTACTTTAAGAAGCGATGCTTACGAGAAAGGAGGTCTTCATAATGGGCTGGTACCTCTCTACAACTGAAATTTCTATATATGAATTTTTAGTTGCTACTAATGATTCATTCTATTTTATAAAAAAAGGTTGTCATGGAAATTTGTGCTCCTCAACGACCGTCCGAGAATTCAAATAATCCTGCAAGAAAACATGATGAACATGTGCATGAACATGATTCGTATCGAGGACCATCACAAGGACAACAATTTAGTAGCCAGCAAGTATGTGCTCCAAAGACGATTTGTTTTTGCAATATCACAAATAGGTGTCATCGAAGCTCATTCATTTAGCTAATGTTATCAACGGGCTTTTATTTTGTTTACACGGATTGACATGATAGTTGAAGCCATGCATGCATGCTTTGCTGATCATGAAAAGAAGGTAGGCAGGAAGTTAATGGAAATTGAGCACAGATTTGATGCCAAATACCAGACACTGAGCGAAGACTTGATCGACATGAAGACTAAATCTAGCAGTAATCCTAGGTTGTTGAAGGCCAAGGACGAAATTAAAGACTTAAGGAGGGAAGTACATGTATGTCATACTGTGCATTTTATATTTTGTATGAATATGTTACTTCATGTTCATTATTGTTTGCATTGTTACAGGAATTAAAATACCAATTTACAAGCAGCCGACAATCAGTGTCACAGAAAGCAGGCATGCAGGTGATCATTATGTCCCAACACGTTAATATCTAAAAGTAACAAACTAATGATGAATGACCTTTTTTCAATGTAGGATCAAGTAAATGTGTGCAATTCATCCTTCACAGCAACTCCTAGGTCTAGCGAATTCAAGGCAGGGACTTTGACTACACCAAGTGCAAGATATGTGACGCAAAATAATGAGGAACCACGATTAACTCCGATGAAGCCTGTCTTTGGTAATGATTACAAGTTCACGAAAGAGGACATAGAGACAGCCATTTACATCCGCGGAACATACAATCCTTTTTGAAATAGCTATAATCGGAGACATTACCCTCACAGCAGAAAAACTGAAACGAAATTTGAACAACCAATACATTTATGATGATGTAAGCCCCTTATACTCCAGTCTACATCATTACTGCAACTACTTTCTTATTATTGTATGATTGAAAATTTGGTAGGTTATTATGGAATATGCTAGCATTAGCCAAATTGAGAATGATACTACCTCAATTATATCCCCTCAAGAAACCGAAAAGTTGTTAAGAATGAAGGGGGTGGTTCCTGTTGGATGTGCAGCCTCATGGGTTGCTCGTGTAGCAGAAAAATTTGTAGGACGTGTAAAGGTACACGTTTTCCTCACTTTCATAGTTTCTGTACGCACTGTACACGAAAAATTTCGGTTCTTACCCCAACCCAAATTTTACTGCAGGTGCATGTCCCACTGAATGTACACTCAAACCACTGGATGCTAATGATGTTTAATTTTGACAAAGAAGAAATCCAGACTCTGAACTCCTTGAATTATCATTGTGAAAAGACCAAGGAAGATTATCTTGTAAGTGTTCGCTTGATGCCTCTTTTGATCTGCATGGCACATGAGCTCCCAAAGGACCGTAACCCTATGTATAACTCGTCGTACACTAGGTGGAGTCGATTCAGTTGTGCAGCGATGAAGATGTGAAGAATGGGTTGATATCACCAGCTAAGAACATCAATTTTGTCGAATGGACCAAACAATGCTATGAGAACATACCACAACAGACCGATGAGTACACACGGCCTCCTAAATTATTATTTGCCTACACGAATAAGATTACTGATCTTTAACTAAACATCGCAGGACTTCCTGTGCAGTTTGGACACTGCAATACATGTTGTCATGGAACGGGGATGAAATGACCGATATTTTGAACCAGGTAATTAAATGCCTAAATTAAATTTGTACTTTGTTTGGCTTGAAAGCTATGCTGGCGTAAGTGTCGGTTATCGAATATAGGCAAGGATAGATATTTTTAGGTGGAAAATATGTACAGCCTTACTGCATTCAAATTGCAACGCGCTTTGCCTCGAATCATATAACTTCCCCATAAGGAGGTGTACGATTCCCAACAAGTAGTTCAACCTAATGGTTCAGAAGACGACATACAAATAGTCAACAATCCTGATGGTTCCAATGAACCCGACGCATCCAACTCCCAGAAGGATACCGCTACACCCAACTCCCCCAAAAGGAAGAGATCATGTAGACGCCCGAGAAAGAATGTCGATCCCGAGGAAGCATAAAAACCAATTAGTCTTAAAAAGCTGAAACGTAAATTTGACAGCGAGACCGTACCCAAGCAAGTGTCTTCGTTATCATCACGGTCACGCAGAGAACCTAAACCAGCACTAGTCATGTTGAGCCCATTCAAACACAATTAGGTAGCATCAATTCATACATGTTCATGCTCATGCTCTACTTTTAGCATCATTTGATACATGTTCAGTTCTTATCAGAAAGTGGAAATAGTTACTTTTGGCAATCATGAGCATCACCTACTTATTGCAATAACTAATGCATCCTTAGTACAAAGCTTCAATTGTCAATCATCTGCATGCTTTAATTTTGGCAAAAACTAATGCATAGTTCAGTTGTAACTGGTCATAGATATGGCAGGAACATCCTCAGTTATACACTGAACAGATTCATGCCAAGCTATAACTACCATAGTCATCGTAGTAGAGTTCCTAGCATGCATCACCGTACGATAGTAAAAATAGGCACCGTTACCACCCTAAGCATCTAGCATTGTACAAGGCTTAACATGCATCAGTAAAATAGTAGTAACAACTTAGAACACTAAACTAGAGTAGCAGCAAACACTTAAGATAAACGGCAGATTAACCAACGCACAATATAAGTTCACACACACCACAGGACATAAGTTTTAGAGTCAAACAACTTATAAACATACATAACATAAAAGGACACGACGGTCCTGGGGCAGCAACAGCACTCTAGCAGCACATCAGTTCTTTCCCTTCTTCACCGGCGGGATGTAGTAGGGCTCATTGACTTTGATAATCTAGAGGAAGCGTTCGTAGGCCGCATGTTTAGACAGAGTACTGGCCTGACGCTTCCTACCATTTCGATTGCCAGTGTTGATCGCATGATGGATCATGCCATCTATGCCGCCATCGATCACCTTGGAACAGACAGGACACCCAATCTTGCCAAAGAAACAGTACTTGATCTTGCCAACAATCAGATGCCTCAGGGTGTAGCGGCTCTTGCTGTGGTTACTGTCGATGTCATCGCCCACGTCGTCGTCATCCTCCTGTGAATTACTACACACAGAAGAACTCAGCTAATCTATTCTACTACATTGCTCTTAATTACAATGTTTGGAAAGTACACATGTGTAACATGACAACTATCTATTTGCTGAAAATAAGGCGTATATGCGCATACATATTTGAGCCAAAGAAATTGACATGCATAAATATGGACGATGGAATAGTTGCATTGATAGATTAGTGCGCAAGTAGTACTGTGACAGCACAAGTGCTATCCCTACCTTTTATGGCATGTATCTTATGTGAACCTTGTTGTCATGACATTAATGATATGAGTTGAACCTTGTTATGCCATGTCTTGTTCATGCATTCATGCATCATGCATCATTTCATCCATCATGCCATGTCTTTGTCTACGATGTGACCTTGTTGTGGTTGAGTGTGTTCTTGTGTTGTGTGATGTGGTTGGAGTGTATGTGGTGCAACACTCCTCTCCTTTCCCCTCTCTTTTTCTTTCAACAAAACCCAACCAAATTCCCCTTTATTCCCTTGCCATTTTGATCAATAGATTCTACTTGATAATTAATTGTTTTAAAAATGTTCAAGAGGTAGCCTATAATGTTTCAACATTATGTGTGTGGTTCTTTTGTTGTTTGAGCTTAATATGTATTTGAGGTGTAAATAACAAGGGGGCTGTTGATTTAAATCTATTTAAAATACTTGTTTTAAAAATCCCCTTGTCAATTTTATTAAATAGTTCTCATTTTCTTTTAGTCAAAAGTATTTTTCCCTTGTCGAAAATCCTTTCTGTTTTTCTCTAGGAGCATTTCTTTTCTTGTTGTTTTATTTAAATGGAAACTTTGCGTTTTATTTTCTTTGTGAGAGAGATGAAAAGCTGGGCCGGCTCCTCCCTGCGTGGCCCAGCCCAGGTGACCAAGCGGCCACCTGCTCCGTCTCGTCTCCGTCAGAGTTTCAGAGAGAGAGAGAGCGCCCGCCGTGAGCTTTTGTCGTCGTCTCGCTATTAGCCCCGAGCTATTTAGCCCCCTCGGCGTCCGTGCCGACCCTCTAAGGTTCCCTCTTCCTCCTCGCGCCACCGCCGCTCCCCTTCTCCCTCTTTTCCCCTTCTCTTCCTCCCCGTTAGGTAAGTCTGTAGTTCAGGTTCAGAGAATTGCGCCGGTCGTCCTCGCCGTCGCCACGTCTCCGATGGCCATGGCGTGGAGCTCGCGGGTGCTCGCCACGCTCCGTTCCCGGTGCTAGGGAGGTCCTAGCTCCTTCGCAGCGCCGCTCTGTCATCGCCGTCGTCCGCAAGCAGAAGAGGACGTCGACGACCGTCTTCTTCCTCTTCTTCCCCTTCGTATCGCCATCGTCCGTGCCCCTGCGTCTCCGTCCATCCCCTCGATGAGCAGTCATTCCCTCGCAGCCCTTCTTCCCCGCGTATGCCCGTGAGCGGTTGCTGCCCTGTTCGCCTCCGCCGTGTCCCGAGCCGAGCAGCAGCTCGAGCTCGAGCACCCTTGCTGCCGCATCCAACCATTGTTTGAGGCGAGGATGGGTTCCCCTAGGTCCCCGTTCTCCCCGCAGGTGATCTGTGTCGCCGGAGATGCCGTGTAGCCACCGGAGTTGCCGTTGTGTTTGTTGTCGTCGTAGTGTCGCGTTTCTTCAGTTTTGATAGTTAGCGCATGTAGTGGTGGGTACTAGTGGGCTTGTTCCCCTTCTCTGTTAGCAGTCGAGGCCGTGGCGTAGTGGTAGCTCATTCGGGGGTAAGACCAACAGGTCTGGGGTTTGATCCCCATACCGCCCCCCTTTTGTGTATTCCTTTTTATTTCATTGTTTTCTTTTTCTTTCTTTCATGATATGTACGTATGTGTGTCTAAGTGTATGCATACATGAATAGATGTTTTTTTCGTTTTGTGGTTTAGATATATGTGTGGGAGAGTGTATGTGTGTATATGAGTGAATATGTGTGTGAGTGTGGTGTCACATGCATAAGTATATGCATATATGCACTTGTGCATATATGTGTGCATGTGTCTGTGTTTGTGTGTGATGAACACCCACACACATGAGTCATGTGTGTGTGTTTCATGAGTGTGGGAGTGCCATGTGCACTTGTGTAGTAGTGCATGTGTAGTTTGTGCATGTCATGTATGTGTGTGTGTAGGTTTGGGTGAGTGTGTGTGTGTGTGACAAGTGGGCCATGCCCCACTTGTCATACACTATTCTTTTGATAAGTGTCATGTTTTATAGTGTAATATAGATCTTTTCCAATTTAGCTATATTACCAAATCTGGCCATGTTCAAATATGCTCATGTGCATTTCAAGTATGTTTTCACTTATAAGAGAGGTGGGTGTTTTGCTAGTATAATTTGTGCCATGATGCTTCATGAGTCTATATGAGTATGACACATGATTTTGGGGTAGAAAGATCCAAGGAATCCATTGGTGCTATTGGATTTCACTTTTGAGCAAGTTTAGAAAATTATCATTTTCTGTTGTGATGCTACTTTGTCATTTATGCATGAATTAATCCATGCTTACTTTGGGGCATGTGCCAACATGTAAGTGCTAGTGTTTTATGCCTATTATGCCATGGTATTTTTGTTTGACATGAGAATCACCAATATAAATGGGAAACTTGCTGCAAACTAGGTAGCTTGATGTTGTTGTTTTCACCATGCTAAATAATTCTAAGTCTGAGAATCTGTTGTTATTTTTATGCCATGAAGAGTGGTTGCCATCTTGTGATATGTTGAGAATTAGCTCAAGCTCAGTGCTAGTGTTTTGAAGTAGATGTTGTCTTCTATCATCCTGTTAAATTTCATGCCATGAGGTGGTCTCTAGAACTATTAGTTTCTGCTATCAACTTGCTGTCAGATTAACTCAGATTCCAGAAAAATGTTATTTTCACCAAGTCCCAGATTTCTGTTTCATCATGCCAACTTGTGAGCTTCATGCTTATTGATGTGTGCCTCCTTTCCAGATTGTGTAGTTGGATAAGTTGATAAGCATGTGTGCCTCCATTTCTTACGTTCTTCATATGCATTTTTATCGTTTTTGCGTGATGCATCCATAATTTCCATGTTCATGCATGTCTGAATAACTTAACGTAAGGTTTTGTACAGATTCATTAATAACCAATCCTTTGCTTGTGAAACATGACTAGATAGGATTGCCATGCTAAAACTCTTCATATAAGCATGCATCATTCTTGCCTGTGCATTGAATCATGGTTGTTTTTTATTCTTGCTATTTGTCTTGGGTAGACACAAACGTTGAACTTGAGTACGAAGAGCCAAGCGAGTACAACTACGAGGATCCCGCTACTTGTTCCACTAAAGAACCAACAGGCAAGATGATCGTATCCAGATCCCGATACTATTTTCGCTTGCTAGTTGTCTAGCTCTTATCGTTAAAATTGTGCTACCTATCACTTGAATGTCAGCCTCCTAAATTTCCATGATAGCCTCTAACCCTCCACATCCTAACAAACCTTTGATTGGCTAAGTTACTGCTTCTCAGCCCCTCTTATAGCATTCTTAGTTGCAGATACAGGTTGTTCCATGTGATAACATGGATTTGGCATATCACAATATTATCTGTTATTAAATTTAATGCACATATATGTATTGATATTGGTGGAAGACTTGGTCTTTTGGTAGGTGTTTTGTTCCGTTGTTACCACCATAGATTTTTGTTACCGGTGTTATGTTTTCCATATTTTGCGCTCCTAACATGCTCGGGGTTGTTATGGGGACCCCCTTGTTTATTCGGTTGAGATTAAAACTTGTCTGGCAAGACCCAACTTTGGTACTACATTTGCTTAACAACTTAATAAAATTTGCACAGGGCTTTGCAACCCCGTGGATAATTAATCAACCCCGGGCCAGTGCTCCTCATGAGTGTTGGTCCAAACTAGAGCATTGTGCGGGGCCAACCCGGGGCAACTCGGGAGATTTCCATCAGGCCTCCGTATGCATAGCTTATCTGTCGTGTCCTGAGAACGAGATACACAGATCTTATCGGGTTCGTCGACACGTCGGGTGGTCTTGTTGGATTTTTTTTACCTTTATCGAGTGTCTTGCGTGTGGGCTCTGACTTTCTTCGGTGCATCTCGAGGTGTTGGAATTCCTTTGGAGTTCCCTAGGATGATCACGAGATCTGTGGTCAAGGCTATTCCCACGGAGTGTGGTTAATTTGTGATGGACTAGTTGGAGCACCCCTGCAGGGTCAAATCTTTCAGAAAGCTGTGCCCGCGGTTATGTGGCAACTTGGATATTTGTTTAACACCCAATTATAGTAAACTTGAAGTAAACTCTAATAAAATACACCAACTGTGTGAGTAACCATGATTGTCTCTGCTCGTGAACATGATCCGAGAGAGAACACGGTGGGGTTATGATTGACGTAAGTAAGTGTTCAGGATCTCACAGAGGTCATTCTAGATTCGACCGTTCATTGTAGGCCACTCACATTTATCTTCATGTTACGTACATTTAGCCACCATAAATGCTTAGTGCTGCTGCAAACTAAACACATACCCCATCCCAACCTTAAGCTTGAATAGTCTCGGTACCCGGGCGCATGATTGCTGAGTCCTTGTGGCTCACAGATTACTACAACACTCCAGGCACAGGTACAGACGAGTTCATGCAGGATGATCTGACGTAGCTCCAGTGGGAATATGACGAGGAAAGGGGCAGGATGTATGTGACTTATCCGGATGAGTAGAGGACCATGGTCGTGATCTTTGGGATAGCGAGATAGTGTCATTTGCATATGTTTTATCGTTTGATTTCGTCCGTAGGCGGACCCTATCTTCATCTTGATGGTTGAACTCTGTGTGGAATTGTAATTTAGTATGTGGCGAGTGTAAGCCAACTTGTATACTCATCTATTTTGTAATGTATGATGTAATGCTCTTGTAGTGTGGGAGAGTTGTGACCGCCCAAGTGTTGTCCCTACCTTTTATGGCATGTACCTTATGTGAACCTTGTTGTCATGAGATTAATGATATGATTTGAACCTTGTTATGCCATGTCTTGTTGATGCATTCATGCATCATGCATCATTTCATCCATCATGCCATGTCTTTGTCTGTGATGTGACCTTGTTGTGGTTGAGTGTGTTCTTGTGTTGTGTGATGTGGTTCGAGTGTATGTGGTGCAACAGTCCTCTCCTTTCCCCTCTCTTTTTCTTTCAACAAAACCCAACCGAATTCCCCTTTATTCCCTTGCCATTTTGATCAATAGATTCTACTTGCTAATTAATTGTTTTAAAAATGTTCAAGAGGTAGCCTATAATGTTTCAACATTATGTGTGTGGTTCTTTTGTTGTTTGAGCTTAATATGTATTTGAGGTGTAAATAACAAGGGGGCTGTTGATTTAAATCTATTTAAAATACTTGTTTCAAAAATCCCCTTGTCAATTTTATTAAATAGTTCACATTTTCTTTTCGTCAAAAGTATTTTTTCCTTGTCAAAAATCCTTTCTGTTTTTCTCTAGGAGCATTTATTTTCTTGCTGTTTTATTTAAAAGGAAACTCTGTGTTTTATTTTCTCTATGAGAGAGAGGAAGAGCTGGGCCGGCTCCTCCCTACGCAGCCCAACCCAGGTGACCAAGCGGCCACCTGCTTCGTCTCGTCTCCGTCAGAGTTTCAGAGAGAGAGAGAGAGCGCGCCCGCCGTGAGCTTTTGTCATCGTCTCGCCGTCAGCCCTGAGCTATTTAGCCCCCTTGGCGTCCGTGCCGACCCTCTAGGGTTCCCTCTTCCTCCTCGCGCCGCCGCCGCTCCCCTTCTCCCTCTTTTCCCCTTCTCTTCCTCCCTGTCAGGTAACTCTATAGTTCAGGTTCAAAGAATTGCGCCGGTCGTCCTCGCCATCGTCACGTCTCCGGTGGCCCTCGTCGCCGGTGGCCATGGCGTGGAGCTCACGGGTGCTTGCCACGCTCCGTTCCCGGTGCTAGGGAGGTCCTAGCTCCTCCGTAGCGCCGCCCCGTCGTCGCCGTCATCCGCAAGCAGAAGAGGACGTCGATGGCCGTCTTCTTCCTCTTCTTCCCCTTCGTCTCACTGTCGTCTGCGCCCCTGCGTCTCCGTCCATCCCCTCGGTGAGCAGTCATTTCCCCGCAGCCCTTCTTCCCCGCGTAGGCCCGTGAGCGGTTGTTGCCGTGTTCGCCTTCGCCATGCCCCGAGCCGAGCAGCAGCTCGAGCTCGAGCGCCCTCGCCGCTGCATCCAGTCGTTGATTGAGGCGGGGATGGGTTCCCATAGGTCCAGGTTCTCCCCGCAGGTGATCTGTGTCGCCGGAGATGCCCTGTAGCCACCGGAGTTGCCGCTGCGTTTGCTGTCACCGTAGTCTCGCGTTTCTTCAGTTTCGACAGTTAGCGCGCGTAGTGGTTTGTACTAGTGGGCTTGTTCCCCTTCTCTGTTAGCAGTCAAGGCCGTGGCATAGTGGTAGCTCGTTTGGGGGTAAGACCAACAGGTCTGGCGTTCGATCCCCATACCCCCCTTTTGTGTTTTTCTTTTTATTTCATTGTTTTCTTTTTCTTTCTTTCATGATATGTATGTATGTGTGTGTAAGTGTATGCATACATGAATAGATTTTTTTTCCTTTTCTGGTTTAGATATATGTGTGGGAGAGTGTATGTGTGTATGTGAGTGAGTATGTGTGTGAGTGTGGTGTCACATGCATAAGTATATGCATATATGCACTTGTGCATATATGTGTGCATGTGTGTGTGTGTGTGTGATGAACACCCACACACATGAGTCATGTGTGTGTGTTTCATGAGTGTGGGAGTGCCATGTGCACTTGTGCAGTTGTGCATGTGTAGTTTGTGCATGTCATGTATGTGTGTGTGTAGGTTTGGGTGAGTGTGTGTGTGTGTAAGTGGGCCATGCCCCACTTGTCATACACTATTCTTTTGATAAGTGTCATGTTTTGTAGTGTAATATAGATCTTTTCCAATTTAGCTATATTACCAAATCTGGCCATGTTTAAATATACTCATGTGCATTTCAAGTAAGTTTTCACTTATAAGAGAGGTGGGTGTTTTGCTAGTATAGTTTGTGCCATGATGCTTCATGAGTCTATATGAGTATGACACATGATTTTGGGGTAGAAAGATCCAAGGAATCCATTGGTGCTATTGGATTTCACTTTTGAGAAAGTTTACAAAACTGTCATTTTCTGTTGTGATGCTACTTTGTCATTTATGCATGAATTAATCCATGCTTGCCTTGGGGCATGTGTCAACATGTAAGTGCTAGTGTTTTATGCCTATTATGCCATGGTATTTTTGTTTGACATGAGAGTCACCCATATAAATGGGAAACTTGCTGCAAAGTAGCTAACTTGATGTTTCTGTTTTCACCATGCTAAATAATTCTAAGTCTGAGAATCTGCTATTATTTTTATGCCATGAAGAGTGGTTGTCATCTTGTGATATGTTGAGAATTAGCTCAAGATCAGTGCTAGTGTTTTGAAGTAGATGTTGTCTTCTATCATCCTGTTAAATTTCATGCCATGAGGTGGTCTCTAGAACTATTAGTTTCTGCTATCAACTTGCTATCAGATTAACTCAGATTCCAGAAAACTGTTATTTTCACCAAGTCCCAGATTTCTGTTTCATCATGCCAACTTGTGAGCTTCATGCTTATTGATGTGTGCCTCCTTTCCAGATTGTGTAGTTGGATAAGTTGATAAGCATGTTATTTAGTTTCTGTCAATGCCTTGTTTGATGTTGTAGGATTCCTGTAGGTCAAGTTGTTGGCTGTGAAAGTTGATATGTTGCTGTTCTGTGGCAGAATGTTTGTTTTATTGTTTTGTGACTTGTGGGAGATATACCCCATGGGATTGCTTGATCTTTGGCTCTATTGTGGTTGTTTTTTCATTGCCTAACCAGTGGCTACCTTGGAATGCCAAGGAATAGCCTAGATCTTTCTTGTCTTGTGTTTTGCCTTCGTATCTTGTCGTGAGCATATCGTGAGAACCGTAACTCCGTTTCTTACGTTCTTCATATGCATTTTTATCATTTTTGCATGATGCATCCATAATTTTCATGTTCATGCATGTCTAAATAACTTAACATAAGGTTCTATACAGATTCATTAATAACCAATCCTTTGCATGTGAAACATGACTAGATAGGATTGCCATGCTAAAACTCTTCATATAAGCATGCATTATTCTTGCATGTGCATTGCACCATGGTTGTTTGTTTATTCTTGCTATTTCTCTTGGGTAGACGCAAACGTTGAACCTGAGTACGAAGAGCCAGGCGAATACAATTATGAGGATCCCACTACTTGTTCCACTTAAGAACCAACAGGCAAGATGATCGTACCCGGATCCCAATACTATTTTTGCTTACTAGTTGTCTCACTCTTATCGTTACAATTGCGCTACCTACCACTTGAATTTCAGCCTCCTAAATTGCCATGATAGCATCTAACCCTCCACATCCTAGCAAACCTTTGATTGGCTAAGTTACCGCTGCTTAGCCCCTCTTATAGCGTTCTTAGTTGCAGGTACAGGTTATTCCATGTGATAACATGGATTTGGCATATCACAATATTATCTGTTATTAAATTTAATGCACATATATATCTTGGTATTGGTGGCAGGCTTGGCCTTTTGCTAGGTGTTTTGTTCTGCTGTTACCGCCATAGATTCTTGTTACCTGTGTTATGGTTTCCATACTTTGCGCTCCTAACATGCTCGGGGTTGTTATGGGGCCCCCATATTTTATTCGGTTGAGATTTAAACTTGTATGGCAAGACCCAACTTTGGTACTACATTTTCTTAAGAACTTAATAATATTTGCATAGGGCTTTGCAACCCCGTGGATAATTAATCAACCCCCAGGCCAGTGCTCCTCATGAGTGTTGGTCCAAACTAGAGCACTGTGCGGGGCCAACCCGGGGCAACTCGGGAGATTTCCATCAGGCCTCCGTACGCGTAGCTTATCCATCGTGTCCTGAGAACGAGATACGCGGCTCTTATCGGGTTCGTCGACACGTCGGGTGGTCTTGTTGGATTTGTTTTACCTTTATCGAGTGTCTTGCATGTGGGCTCTGACTTTCTTCGGGTTATCTCGAGGTGTTGGAATTCCTTTGGAGTTGCCTAGGATGATCACGAGATCCATGGTCGAGGCTATTCCCGCGGAGTGTGGTTAATTTGTGATGGACTAGTTGGAGCACCCCTGCAGGGTCAAATCTTTCGAAAAGCCGTGCCCGCGGTTATGTGGCAACTTGGATATTTGTTTAACACCCGGTTATAGTAAAATTGAAGTAAACTCTAATAAAATACACCAACTGTGTGAGTAACCGTGATTGTCTCTGCTCGTGAACATGATCCGAGAGAGAACACGGTGGGGTTATGATTGACGTGAGCAAGTGTTCAGGATCTCATAGAGGTCATTCTAGATTCGACCATTCATCGTAGGCCACTCGCATTTATCTTCATGTTACGTAAGTTTAGCCACCATAAATGCGTAGTGCCGCTGCAAACTGTACACATACCATCCCAACCTTAAGCTTGAATAGTCTCGGTACCCGGGCGCATGATTGCTGAGTCCTTGTGGCTCACGGATTACTACAACACTCCAGGTACAGGTACAGACAAGTTCGTGCTGGATGATCTGACGCAGCTCTAGTGGGAATATGACTAGGAAAGGGGCAGGATGAACGTGACTTATCCGGATGAGTAGAGGACCATGGTCGTGAACTTTGGGATAGCGAGATAGTGTCATTTGCATCTGTTTTATCATTTGATTTCTTTTGTAGGCGGACCCTGTCTTCATCTTGATGGTTGAACTCTGTGTGGAATTGTAATTTAGTATGTGGCGAGTGTAAGCCAACTTGTATACTCATCTCTTCTATAATTTATGATGTAATGATGCTATACTTGCGAAAAGCAAGATGCGCCTCTATCCCTTGCGAGGCCCCCATGCCTTAATATGGATAGGCGCGCATCTTGGGCGTGACAAGTACATAATTAACATATGAAAGAATTCAGGATGTGTCTTGGTCTAATGATACTTCATACTTGTTACAGGTGTAATTCCCTTGGAGTGCTAAATCTGGAGGCATTTGGATAGGTTTTGCATGCACTTCCCTTGGAATGCCAAATCTGTTCCAAAAACTGAATCTTGATATTGTGCTCAAATGAATCAATGAAAATTAGATAATATACTCAGGAAAATTGGCTAGATGAAATGTTTTGATTTTTTTGCTATCCAGTGGTTATGTATCATGGTTAACCACCCTAAAAAGTTTCAGCCCAAAAATATTAAGCGAGCAAGCACTTCCTTTGCAAACTGGAAATCTGTACAAAATTTGCAAATGGGTCATCTATGAACATGTGTGCAAATTGATCATCTATGAACATGTGTGCAAATTCAATCGGTAGAAAAAGCTATGAGAATCCCTTGTTTACCCCACTTCTTTCATTAATGTATGAACATGTTTGCTTAGTGAATCAATAAAGCATGCCGTGATGGAATAAGATAATGAATATCTGTTTTAGCAATACTAGGTGGTTTTTGTTCTACATCCAACAAGAAAATCTATGATACATCCCTACAATCCTATGTACGTAGAACTAGAATGGCCATATGAAAGTGATGCTCATCTACTTAACAAGAAAAACCCCAATGCCATGAAAAAACACAACAAAAACAGAGTACTACCTCAGATAGCTCGTCGATGGCATCCTTGTCGAAGTCGCTGCCCTTCCTGAAATCTTCGTCAAACTCCTTGATTGTGTTCGCCTCGTAGTAGTACTCCTTGATGTGGTCATGCATCTCCCGCTTAAGCCTTGCCTTCTCCGTCTCTAGATCTTCCCCGTCCTTGCCATGCATAGGCTCGTCGACGGGTAGCTCGACGCCTGCGATGGCAGCGGGAGCAGGCACAACAGTTTTTGCACCGGCAGCTATCGCTGCTATGGCGGACTCAGCTGCTCCAACCGCGGCGGCAGCCACGACAGCAGACTGCTCTGCTCCGATGGTTGCCTCCGGCTCGTCCGCCGCATCTTCATGCCCGCGCTTCATCGACCGGCGACGACAGGAGGAGGGGGTGTAGGAAGGGAGGAGGGTGGTGAGGAAGGGAGGAGGGTTCAGGAGAGGAAGGGAGGAGGATTCGGGAGAGGACGAGGTGGTGTGGACGGAGTGGGAGAGGATGAGGGTTTTCTACCTATTTGGGGAAGAAATGCACTGCTCCTACCTGTTGGAGTTACCGAGGGGCCGCGGTTGCCGATTTGTCCTCCCAAGGGGCCACGATTGCCGATTTGTCTTATCTCACCCACCTGGTCGTTCCCATTCAATACATGGGACGTGGCGGTCGTGCAGCTACGGTCTAGCGTGCACCGCCCTTCCTAACTGCTAACACGTGGACAGTAATGATAGTTGGGTCCCACCACTCAGAGAGGTAAATAAAATTTCTTAAACTAGTTGGCATAATTTATGTACAAAATGCAACATCAGCCCAGCGGTTACACCCTCCCGATCACATATTGATGCCCTTGGTTGATTAATCACAATTTTTTGCCTATTGGGTTTTAATAGGTGGACCACACATGTCGTTCTCACAGACGGAGCACGTACAAACAAACTTGTCGGACATGATGTAAATGGACCCAATATTTTTCTACATCTTTATATCAATATGAGAATCAAGCATTACTAGTTTGCTATGGTTGTCGGCATTTGTATGGATTTCTAAGGTTTTTGCAACGATAAAATGCTAAAAATACTTCTCGGAGGTGACACAACATACATTTACAAGGTTTTATTCATTTTCTAGGGTTTCCACGACGATAAAACCCTAAAATATTTCCCACCAGCGCCACCTTCCCTCTGATCAGTGTGACCAGCATCGACTTAACTTAGCATCAAGGTCATCAAAACAGGAATCAGAACCTTATTTGATTTTGATCCCACACACACATGCACACACAACAGATAACACAAATCAGAGACTGCAGGACATACAATTATCTGATTGAACTTCTAATGCATAACAACTTCTAGTCTTCAAATACATCACATGAAATATGGACACAACTAGAAATGCAAAACAACTTCTGATGTCGAGGTTGAGCAAGGGATTTTTATTGTGAGGCCCAGCATCTTTAGCAACCTATCCATGCTTCCAACTGTAGCATATAAGTAATTGAAAATTTCAGATTGAGTACATTTGGTATTGGAAAAATGACAGTATGGTAATTTCAACATGACAAGGAAATCTGTCACAAAAACTGTAGGATACCAATTTGAATACAAAGTTCATAGAAGTCAATGTTGAATTAATAAGAGCTTTGCAAGATGCAAAATCACTGCTATGATCAGAGTAAACAGAATGTAGGCCATAGAACATGCAAGAAGCACTTACAGGAAGTTAAGAAACAGGTTGTACTGAAATATTTCAGTGTCTACATGTCTCTACTGAAAGTGCACTACTGAAATATTTCAGTGGCTACATGTGTGTACTGAAACTGCACTACCGAAATATTTCAGTGCCTACGTGCGTGTACTGAAACTGCACTACTCAAATATTTCAGTGGCTACGTGCGTGTACTAAAACTGCACTACTGAAATATTTCAGAATCTACAACTGTGTGCTGAACTTGCAATACTGAAATATTTCAGTTTCAAATTTTTCAGTGTGTACCCAGAGTAGTGTGTACCCAGAGTGTACTACTCACTACTGAACTCGCAATACTCAAACATAATTTATTATTTCCAACTAATTACGTTGCCATCCAGAGGCTATGGATTGGAGTACAAGTGTAGGTGAACATCAAATTCTACCACTACAACCATACAAATTTAGCCTAGGGTTCATATACATCACTATCCAGCCCCCAAAAGCATGTACTCAAATCTTCATACAATTTATTGAGAATAAAATGATATCTAGCATTTCCTCACCAAACTATTATCATCACTACCAGAACGACTGTAAGCACTGTAGTAGGAAGATTAGGAGTGGGGAAGTTTACTCTAAATAACTACACCACCGCCGTTCAGACGAGGAGAGCGGCGAGGGAAGCATGGAGAACGGCGGGGAAGCGAGGTCGTGACCACTATTCTCCTCTTCTTGCACTTCGGAGTCTCCGGTGACTCGATTGGAGGCTCCACAATCTGCAACGGCACCTCGTGCATGGTGGCTTCCTGATCAAGTGGATGCTCTACCCTGGATCTGAACGCCCACCACCTCCACCTGACCCACTCGTTGGGCGAATCCGCCTGCTCCATCGCCCACAGGAGGATCTGGATCTTGTGCTTCGGTTGTGCGGGCGGGGGAAAAGCTTTGTCCTCTCTTTCTTCGTCATTTCCTTGAGAGTGGCCATTGTCGTCCAGTTCATCTGCCTTGTGTTGTCAAACCGAGAACGTATCTCCATCAACTTGGCCATCTTGACATCGTCGCCATCGGCGATCTTGATGAACTCGGCGTTCTCACTGCCGGCGATCTGCTCAATCTGCCGCTCCATCGAGGTTCTTGCTTCCATGGAAGAGGGGGGTGGATGTGGAAGAGGAGAAGAGCAAAGTTGTGGAGGAGAGAAGGAGGAGATGTGTAACACCCCAAAAGTTTTATTCTGGTTTTTATCAAATTCTTTAATAAATTTGAGGAGGCTACTTGATTTTTTTTCAGAAGACCTTCCTCCCAAATCTTTTGATGACAAACCTCTTATGACATATCTAGGGAATTTTCAGTTAGTTCAGTGTTAAGCTTCAGTTAGTTCAGTGTTAAGCTTCAGACTCCAGTGTTGATTTCTTCAGAGCCAGAGTCCTGTTCGTCAGTGCCAGCGTCAATCTCACCAGTAGCCGCTGTGGCGCCTTGCTCCCCTGTTCCTTCTCCATATATAGGCGCCGCACGTTTTTTTATCTCTTTCCTGGCATTGGCGGTGAGCTGGACAAGGCGCTTCATTCCCGTGAGCAGCGGCAGCGATGCTCGCTTCGACCACCACAGAGACTCAGCGAGGAAACGGCGCCGTCCGGCACCGCCCAAGCCACCAGAGGCCACTGCATGGCCGTCCTCTCCTCCGTGAACACTGCTGAGCCATCGTCATGGTCTGAAACCAGTGAGCACAAGCTCTGTCGCCGCTGTGCACCCGTGAGGTAGTCCGGTCCAAGCCATGATGATGATCCATCGTTGATTCATCTTAAGCTAAAAATGGAACCGGCAGACCAATCCACAAATGCCAAGCCTCCTAAACCTCCTACCCGATCACCACACCGCCGCAATTTCTCGCTAGAATCCTTCTGTCTTCGGCACAACTCCATGTCTGCCTATAAATAGGAGGCCCCGAGCCACCCATCGACCCAGGGCCTCTTCACCTCTCCTCAGAACCCCGCCACACTCATCAGAGGGCCTCGGGAGGGTCTTCTTCCTCGCCTCCGGCCGCCCCGATCCGCTTCAGGCTCCTGCTAAATTCCTCGTTGGTGAGTGTGCCCCGCAGCCCAAGTTCTATCAGCAACCTCCTTGTCCACCCCCGCTTCTAACCCGAGCTTCAATTGGGTGTTGGCAGGCCCTTCCGCTAAGATCCATCATCACCCGACGGCGCCGTCCGTCGAAGAGGAAGTGGCCGTCGTCGTGGTGCTCTTCGATGCCTCCTTCCACCTCTCATCGATGTAGAATTGTCCCGTGAGTGCAACCATTCTCTTTCCCTTCTCTAGATCGCCATTGATCATTGCCAGCGTTCACCGTTTGCTTTTGGCGCTGGCGAGCCTCTTTTTTTAAACCTGACGTGAGGGACCCCCTCGTCAGTCTCTGTTTTTCTTTTTGAATCGTTTTCTGTTGGCGCCTTCGGGGCAAATACGTTTTCTTCTCTTGAAGGCGTATTCCAAACCGAAGCGTTTTCTGTCTTATCAAACTAACCCTGGATATTTTCTGTTTAAAACAGACTAGTCCCTAGACTAAAACCTTAATAACTTTTAAACAAAAGGTTATTTGGAGTTGATTCTTTTTCTGTCATCTCTATTTTTCTATCTAGTTTTTATTCATATTTATTTGAAAAATATTTGGAACAATTTTATGCATGCACGGTATTTACGTTAGAATTCGATATTTTATGTGACGTAGATACCGAAGGAGGTGACGGTGCCGTCAATTTCGCTGAGCTAGACTCCGACTACTCTGAACCAGGCAAGCATGTTTGAACCTTTGATATGATGAGTGTTTTCATGTTTGCTTGAGTGGTTGTTCTCATGGCATGTTTATATAAGCATTTGTTGAATGTTATATTTCATGTATGGTAAGTTGCAAATGAGCTACAAACTTGATGTGATCATGAAATGATGAACAACCTAGTCATGTGGTGGCATGATAGGTTATAGGCTGGTATGGTTGGAGCATGCCAATTCTATAACAAACTCTTTAACTCCAGTGTTGACATAGATCGAGTCTTGTCCCTGTTCTCCTTCTTTCCATATTGCCACATGTTTTCTACAAAGAATACGGTTTAGTAAGTTGCAAGCCTCTTTCCATGTACACACCAAATAGAGGGGCCAGGATGAGGGTTCCATGGCCTTGGATTAAAGCCCGTCATCCAGTCAGGGGGCATGGGTGTTTCCGGTTGGGACCAAGAGGGGGGCACCCCTTAGAGCGCACGATATAAATTTGATCCCATGCTATTCGAGGTATTGGCCTCCCCGTCTTAAAGTTTTTGTTGAACGTTGCCTAGGGTGATACCTGGCATCGGGAGGTGGAATGGGTGTGTACTCGTTAGGTGTGTTTTCTTCTCAAATACCGTAGAGGGAACTAGTACTTTGTGACTACTAAAATCCGTTAGCTATGGGTAAAGAGTACAACCTCTGCAGAGTCAAAACTATTCGAATAGCCGTGTCCACGGTCAAGGACATTGGTTGACAGGTCAAGTGTCGGTCTCAGTGTTAGTCTCTAGAGAACTAATATGTTAAGTAACAGAAGAAAACTTGGCTGAATATTATTCATGTGGATGGACTAACATGTTTACTATTATGTACCGAGTATTCCTTGGGATGGTGCTACCTCCCGGATTACTCGTAATTGAATGTTAAGATATAAGCCCTTTATGTGATGTCGATCAGACATCCAACTATGGCATTCCTTTTAATTACTTTTGATATAAGCCCTTTATGTGATGTCGCTCAGACGTCCGACTGTGGCATTCCTGTTAGTTACTTTTGATATAAGCCCTTTATGGGATGTCGCTCAGACGTCCGACTGTGGCATTCTTGTTGTTTACTTTCATTATAAGCCCTTTATGAGATGTCGCATCAGACATCCGACTGTGGCACGTACTGTTATTTATTTTTCAATATAAGCCCTTTATGTGGTGTTGCCTCGACGCCCGACTACGGCATGTTAATTTATTTTTACCTTTCGAGTCGTCGCTTCAGACACCCAATCGGCCTTCTCATATTTTTACCTTACCGCCCGACTTCCTTTTACTTACCTTGTAGTGCAAATTTATTACTTGAGTGGGCATTACTAATTTATTTTTACTCATGTGCAATGGTTGCATTTGTTATATCTTATGTCCAAACTATCTTGCGAGGACATTCAAAGTACTCACCTGGCTTGTTGATCTGGCCAGATGTTGATGAAGGCGATCTTATGGATGAAGAGTACGATAGCGAGTCAGATGCCTAGAGGATTTCTATATCAAGGATTTGTCTGCCAGTAAGAAGGATTTTCTGTACTGGTCTGACTAAAGGGGCAATTTTTCAATAAACATTTTTATTGAAAAACCACTCCTGACAACCTTGGTATCAGAGTCAGGCTGAATGTAGGAAGCCACTAGGTGTGATCGCTAATCGGTTATTAGCGTAATAGTGCTATTTTAGCATTTTGCAAATTGTAGCAATTTTTCTATTAGTCATCATAAATTTATGATTTGACTATCTAGAATTTTTGTTTACTTTTGTAGATGGCTGGCCGCGACTGTGAGTCACATGTGTACGCCAATGTGCCTGAGGGGTTCATCAAGCTCCTCACCTCCATCGCCAAGATCGCGATTGGGCCATCGACTCGTCCGGAGTTTACACTTTACCAGCACAAGCTTAGCGACAGCGTGTGTATGCACCAGGCCGTGGTGCAGTTTAAGGGAAGACGTGTTGAAACACGCCACTTTCCGATTTGTTGGGAGGGCCATGCCTACGGAGAGGCATGCTATGCAGGTGGCTGCCCGTGAGGCAATTGCTCATCTCCGGGATGCTCTTCCTTCTATGAAGGCTCGTGGGTACCACTATCTCCCATGCCACGTGCCATACACTTGTTACTATGCATTTGCCTGCACTAGGAGAGAGAGAGATGAGGCTATCGAGATGCTTGTTGAGTATCTCAAAGCTCTTGAGGCAGCTTTTGATAACCTCGTAGACGACTTTGTGGCTGCTCGTATGGACTCAGTTCAAGGCTACGTCGCCAGCAGGAGGGAGCTTCTCCATACAGCACCACCACTATTGTACGTTTTGTCTACATCATCGTATTCACCTTCCATCCTAGCCACCGCATGTCGTCTACCTACCACGGAGGAATTTGACCAAGCCATTGCTCCTACCCCAGTTAGTGTTGCACCGCCTGCCGCACCCGCACCAGCTCCATAGCCCAGTCCTCCGCGCCTAGAGCCTATTATTGAGGAGGAGGTTGAGTCTCTAGCACCTCTGGGACTTACCCTCGGCTGGCCGAGGGAAGTTTTTAGCATCTCCGACTGAGTGCGCCGAGCAGCAGTGTGATGCATCAGCTTGTATGATATGTTTATATGTATATAAGCTTGGTGAGAAGTAGTTTGTATGCGCATCATGTAGGAACTTGGAGAAGTGCACTAGCCTAAATAACATGTCAAGAGTGTGGACGCGCATCCTGAGTGTCGTAGTGTATAATTATGTCTTGCTTGTAAGATATGTATTGTGCGGTCCTTCTCCATGCGCAATCAAATATTTTCTTGAAATTTTTTTTTGGAGTATTTAAATTTTCTGCCTTTGCAAAATTATTTATTTTTGCCACTCAGATTTTTCTCATATGTTCTGCAAAAAAATGGCCCAGAGTGGACAATGTCTCGCCCCTCGACTCGTTCTATGCCAAGTCCATCAGAAGAAAATTATGATACACAAACAGGTAACAATTTCACACAGGGACAGTCTAGTCAGCAAGACAGTGAAGCAACATTTTTCTCAAGTATGTCGCCTTTATGAGCAAAGCCAACAACATCATCAAGAGATGATGAATCATATTATCAATATGGACCGAGAACCATACCAGCAACATTCCAAGTTATCTGAGTTGCAAAAGACACGTCCCCCAACTTTCTCTCACACTAATAAACCTCTTGAGGCCGACAACTGGCTTTGAGACATTGAGATAAAATTAATTATTGCACAATGTTCAGACCGTGAAAAAGTACTTTATGCACCCCACTACCTCACAGGAGCAGCTGCACCATGGTGGGAAAATTTCCTACACATGCACCCCAATGAAGACAACATCTCCTGGGAGGAATTTAAGGAAAACTTTCATGGGGCACACATTCCCAAAAGTGTTATGAAGATCAAGAAAAGAGAGTTTGATGACCTCAAGCAGAGAAGCATGACAGTGACTGAGTACAATAGTCAGTTTACTCAACTGTCTTGCTATGCAAATGAAGAACGTATGACTGAAGATAAAAAGATGGAAAAATTTCTGGACGGTCTGGCACCAGCACTAAAATGCCAACTGGTCGTTCACACCTTCCCAGATTTCAAGACACTTGTGGACAAGGCCATTACACTGGAAAAAGAGTGCCGCAGCTTGGATGATATTTGAAAGCGCAAAAGGGACAAGACTGCTCATTCCCGCAACAACAAGATCAAGAATGATTTCCAGAGAAATGGGGCAAATAAATCAACCAACAATCCTTGTCCAAATAAAAAATTTCCATGCAAGGGACAAGGACTTTACGTATCTCCCGGGCGTTACCTGCTTCGCCTGTGGAGAGGAAGGACACTATGCCAAGCAATGCCCAAAGCCAAGAAACTTGGCTCCCAAGCCGAACAACAATGGAAATAACGCAGCTCATAAGTACAACAACTTCAACCCCAATAATTACCACAGGAAGGGTCACATGAACCATGTGACCAAGGATGGAGCACAGAATGCTCCGGACATCGTACTCAGTATGTTCCCTGTCAACTCAATACCTGCCATGGTTTTGTTTGATTCTGGAGCTTCTCACTCGTTCATTTCCAAGAAATTTGCTTTGCAACATGATTTTCCGATTCTCCCCTTGGAAAATTCCATGACCATCAAGTCCCCCGGGATTAAGCAAATCACTTAGAGTTACTGCCAAGGTGTGGTTATTGAGATTGAAGGACTAAAGTTTTGGGCAAACCTGATTGTATTGGAAAATAAGGGATTGGATGTTATTCTAGGAATGGACTGGTTAACCACCAACAAGGGATTTATCGACTGTTTCAATTGGACGGTGACTCTCACTCACCATCACGGAAAGACAGTAAGAATTGCAGCTCTAGAAAGACCAATATCACTTCAACCAAGATTAAACAAGGTGGATATTTCTGAATTAAGCAATGTTCCGGTGGTATGTGAATTTCTTGATGTATTTCCAGAAGAGCTACCAGGTATGCCACTAGACAGAGAGATAGAGTTCATCATTGAACTAGCACCTTGCAACAAACCTATCTACAAGAAACCATATAGAATGGCACCATCCGAGTTGATAGAATTAAAGAAGTAGATAAAAGAATTACTAGACAAAGGCTATATCAGGCCCAGCTCCTCACCTTGGGGTTCACCGGTATTATTTGCCAAGAAAAGAGATGGAACTCTGAGATTATGTGTGGACTATCGAGCCCTGGACATGGTCACCATCAAAAACAAATATCCGATGCCACGGATAGATGATTTATTTGACCAGCTTGCACAGGCCAAGATTTTCTCAAAAATTGATTTGAGGTCAAGATATCATCAATTAAAGATACAAACAGAAGATATTCCTAAGACATCATTTACCTCCAGATACGGGTTATATGAATTCACAGTAATGCCATTCAGACTGACAAATGCCCCCACATATTTTGTCCACCTCATAAGCAAAGTGTTTATGAAGTATATGGACAAATTTGTTGTGGTATTCATTGATGATATTTTGGTATACTCCAAGACACCAGAAGAACATGCTGAACATCTTAGAATTGTATTGGGAGAATTAAGGAAACATCAATTGTACGCCAAATTCAGCAAATGCGTATTTTGGTTAAAACAAGTTGGTTTTCTAGGCCATGTATTGACCCAAGAGGGTGTTGCCGTGGACCCTGAAAAGGTCAAGGATGTACTTGAGTGGAAACAACCAGCCAACGTAACCGATATACAAATCTTTTTGGGAATGGCTGGATATTAGAGAAGATTTATTGAGGGATTTTCCACCATAGCAAAACATATGACACTGCTACTCAAGAAAGGTAAGAAATTTGAGTGGACCGATGCCTGTGAGAAAAGTTTTCAAGATTTGAAGAAAAGATTAACAACAGCCCCTGTATTAATCGTACCAGACATATACAATTTTTTTGAAGTATATTGCGACGCATCCAGGAAAGGTCTTGGATGTGTGCTAATGCAAGAAGGCAAAGTAGTCGCCTATACTTCCAGGCAACTACGTCGTCATGAAGAAAATTATCCTACTCATGACTTGGAATTAGCAGCAGTTGTTCATGCACTCAAGGAATGGAGGCACTTTTTGCTTGGGAATCGTTGTGAAATATATACGAACCATAAAAGTCTCAAATATATTTTCACACAGGCAGAACTCAATTTACGACAACGACGCTGGTTGGAATTAGTAAAGGACTATGATGTTGGTATTCACTACCATCCCGGCAAGACAAATGTCGTAGCAGATGCCCTTAGCCGAAACCCAAGCTCAAGCAACGGCAGTCTACAAAGTTTAAGACATGAATTTCAGCGGGAGTTTGCCAAACTCAACATGGTGTTAGTCACAGAAGGCACTGTGACAAATCTGGAAATTCAGCCCACCTTGATGGAGCAAATCAAAGAAGCATAACACAGATACCCCAGCATCGAAGGCATAAAAAGAAAAGTGAGTGTGGGCAAGGCCTCAGAAGTTGCTGTAGACGACAAGGGAATATTATGGTACAGAGGCAGGCTATGCGTACCAAATATTGAAGACCTCAAACAACAAATTTTGACTGAAGCCCACACTGCTCCATATTCAATCCATCCCGGAGGAACCAAAATGTACAAGGACATTCAGGAAAAAAATTGGTGGCATGGTATGAAAAGAGATATAGCCACATTTATTGCATGTTGTGACTCGTGTCAGTGCATTAAAGCCGAGCACCAAAAACCAGCAGGACTATTACAGCCAAATAGGGTACCTGAATGGAAGTGGGAGGAAATTGGAATGGATTTTATTGCCGGACTACCTCGGTCACGACACGGAAATGATGCCATTTGGCTCATCACTGATAGGTTAACCAAAGTGGCACATTTTATTCCAGTAAAGACAACCCACACCACACAGAAACTTGCCAGACTTTATCTCTACCGTATTGTCTGTTTACATGGGGTTCCCAAGACTATAATATCCGACAGAGGTACTCAATTTGTCTCCAGATTTTGGGATCATCTACAACAAGCTCTGGGAACTCAACTAGTATTCAGTACAACATACCACCCCCAGACTGGAGGACAAACTGAACGTGTGAACCAAATTCTAGAGGACATGCTAAGAGAATGTGTTGTCACCAATGGAGCCAGTTGGGAAGAAAGCTTGCCATACGCTGAGTTTGCATACAACAACAGTTACCAAGGCAGTCTACAAATGGTGCCTTTTGAAGCCTTGTATGGATGAAGATGTTGTACCCCGCTTAATTGGTCCGAGACAGGGGATACCCGTATATTCGGCCCCGACATGCTCAAGGAAGCTGAGGAAAAAATTAAACAAATCAGAGATCGACTCAAAACAGCCCAGAGTCGACAAAAGAGTTACTATGATCAGAAACACCGTGAAGTCAGTTTTGAACCAGGTGAATACGTGTACCTACGAGTATCTCCAATGAGAGGTCTGCAAAGATTTAAGGTCAAGGGAAAATTGGCTCCTCGATTTATTGGGCCTTTCAGGATAATTGCACGAAGAGGCACAGTGGCCTACCAGCTAGACCTACTAGAAGAACTGTCAGATGTCCATGACGTGTTCCACATCTCACAGCTGAGAAAATGTGTAAGCAACCCAGAGAAGCATGTGTCTCATGAGAGCATTGACGTTCAACCAGACCTCACATACAGAGAACGTCCAATCAAAATATTGGAGGAGTCTGAAAGGAGGACCCATCAGAAGAAAATCAAAATTTTCAGGGTTCAGTGGAGCAATCACACCAAGGATGAAACAACATGGGAAAGAGAGGATTTTCTTCGGGCAGAGCACCCACACTTATTTGAGGATTGGCTGAAATCTTGGGGACGAGATTTTTCCTAAGGGGGTAGGTGTTATAACACCCCAAAAGTTTTATTCTGGTTTTTATCAAATTCTTTAATAAATTTTGAGGAGCCTACTTGAATTTTTTTCCAGAAGACCTTCCTCTCAAATCTTTTGATGACAAACCTCTTATGAAATCTTTTCAATCCTGGGATTCTAGTCTTGAGGATTTTTCAACATGTGTTGGTTCAACACAAATACTCTTGGCATATTTTGTTATTTCTTTTATTAAAAAGATTCCTATGAAAATTGGATTTATCCTTTCCTATTCCAAGACATTCCCATGCTTCTCTCATGCCATGGCCCCCATTTCAATTTTCTTCCCAAAAGCTTCTCCCTACTTTGGGTCATGCCAAGCATGCTATTCTAGCAAGGTTCAACCTATCCTCATTCGTTTTCTATTTATTCTAACCTCAAACCCTTTTTCTATAATTTATTTTGGACCCCTCAAGTTTACAAGGGAAGTATCAGATTCCTTTGATATTTGGTTCCAAATAAGTTACCCTAGCTACTACTTGATACCCTCAACCTATATCTCCAAAGATCTCCTGGTCCCCAGTTCAAAAATTTCAAAATTTGTATATTGCAAGTTTGGGCCAGATTTGATATTTTTGGTGGATTTCATTCTTTTCCTTTTCCATAAATTCTGAGAAAATTCAGGGAGACTCTGGATGCTTCAAGAGGCCACGCCTCAAATTTTCAGCTCAAGGAAAACTCCCTAGATATGTCTAGCATTTCATCGAACAGCTGTCAAGTATTGTTGCTATCGAGATTCAGTTAGTTCAGTGTTAAGCTTCAGACTCCAGTGTTGATTTCTTCAGAGCCAGAGTCTTGTTCGTCAGTGCCAGCGTTAATCTCACGAGTAGCCGTTGTGGCGCCTTGCTCCCCTGTTCCTTCTCGTTATCCAGGCGCCGCACGTTTGTTTGTCTCTTTCCTGGCGTTGGCGGTGAGCTGGCCAGGGCGCTTCGTTCCCGTGAGCAGTGGCAGCGATGCCCGCTGCGTCCACCACAGAGACTCAGTGAGGAAACGGCGTCGTCCGGCACCGCCCAAGCCACTAGAGGCCACCGCATGGACGTCCTCTCCTCCGTGAACACTGATGAGCCATCGTCGTGGTCTGAAACCAGCGAGCACAAGCTGTGTCGCCAGTGTGCGCCTGTCAGGCAGTCCGGTCCAAGCCACGGTGATGATCCATCGTTGATCAGTCTTAAGCTAAAAATGGAACCGGCAGACCAATCCGCAGATGCCAAGCCTCCTAAACCTCCTGCCCGATCACCACACCGCCGCAATTTCTCGCCGGAATCCTTCTGTCTTCGGCACCACTCCACGCATGCCTATAAATAGGAGGCCCCGAGCCACCCATCGACCTAGGGCCTCTCCACCTCTCCTCAGAACCCCGCCACACTCATCAGAGGGCCTCGGGAGGGTCTTCTTCCTCGCCTCCAGCCGCCCCGATCCGCTTCGGGCTTCGACTAAATTCCTCGTTGGTGAGTGTGCCCCGCAGCCCAAGTTCTGTCAGCAACCTCCTTGACCACACCCGCTTCTAACCCGAGCTTCAATTGGGTGTTGGCAGCCTCCTTCGGTGAGATCCATCATCACCCGACGCCGCCGTCCGCCGAAGAGGAAGTGGTCGTCGCCGTGGTGCTCTCCGACGCCTCCTTCCACCTCTCATCGATGCGGAATTGTCCCGTGAGTGCAACCATCCCCTTTCCCTCCTCTAGATCTCGGTTGATCGTCGCCAGCGTTCGCCGTTTGCTTCTGGCGCTGGCGAGCCTCTTTTTTTAAACCTGACGTGAGGGACCCCCTCATTAGTCTCCGTTTTTTCTTTTTGAATTGTTTTCTGTTGGCGCCTTCAGGCCGGATACGTTTTCTTCTCTGGAAGGGGTATTCCAAACCGAAGCGTTTTCTGTTTTATCAAACTAACCCTAGATATTTTCTGTTTAAAACAAACTAGTACCTAGACTAAAACCTTAATAACTTTAAAAAAAGGTTATTTGGAGTTGATTCTTTTTTTGTCATCTCTATTTTTCTATCTAGTTTTTATTCATATTTATTTGGAAAATATTTGGAACAAATTTTATGCACGCACGGTATTTGTGTTAGAATTCGATATTTATGTGATGTAGATACCAAAGGAGGTGAAAGTGCCGTCAATTTCGCCGAGCTAGACCCGACTACTCTGAACCAGGCAAGCATGTTTGAACCTTTGATATGATGAGTCTTTTCATGTTTGCTTGAGTGGTTGTTCTCATGGCATGTTTATATAAGCATTTGTTGAATGTTATATTTCGTGTATGGTAAGTGGCAAATGAGCTACAAACTTGATGTGATCATGAAATGATGAAACAACCTAGTCATGTGGTGGCATGATAGGTTGCAGGCTGGTATTGTTGGAGCATGCCAGTTCTATAACAAACTGTCTAACTCCAGTGTTGACATAGATCGAGTCTTGTCCCCGTTCTCCTTCTTTCCGTACTGCCACATGTTTTCTACAAAGAATACGGTTTAGTAAGTTGTAAGCCTCTTTCCATGTACACACCAAATAGAGGGGCCGGGATGAGGGTTCCATGGCCCTGGATTAAAGCTCGTCATCCAGTCAGGGGGCATGGGTGTTTCCGGTTGGGACCGAGAGGGGGGCACCCCTTAGAGTGCACGATATAAATTTGATCCCATGCTATTCGAGGTATTGGCCTCCCCGTCTTAAAGTTTTTCTTGAACGTTGCCTAGGGTGATACCTGGCATCGGGAGGTGGAATGGGTGTGTACTGGTTAGGTGTGTTTTCTAAAATACCTTAGACGGAACTAGTCCTTTGCGAATACTGAAATCCGTTGGCTGTGGGTAAAGAGTACAACCTCTGCAGAGTCAAAACTATTCGAATAGCCGTGTCCACGGTCAAGGACATTGGTTGACAGGTCAAGTTTTGGTCTCAGTGTCAGTCTCTGGAGAACTAATATGTTAAGTAACGGGAGAAAACTTGGCTGAATATTATTCCTGTGGATGGACTAACATGTTTACTATTATGTACCAAGTATTCCTTGGGATGGTGCTACCTCCCGGATTACTCGTATTTCAATGTTAAGATATAAGCCCTTTATATGATGTCGCTCAGACGTCCGACTGTGGCATTCCTGTCAATTACTTTTGATATAAGCCCTTTATGTGATGTCACTCAGACGTCCGACTGTGGCATTCATATTAATTACTTTTGATATAAGCCCTTTATGTGATGTCGCTCAGACGTCCGACTGTGGCATTCTTGTTGTTTACTTTCATTATAAGCCCTTTATGAGATGTCGCATCAGACATCCGACTGTGACACGTACTGTTATTTTTTTTATAGTATAAGCCCTTTATGTGGTGTCGTCCCGACGCCCGACCGCGGCATGTTAATTTATTTTTACCTTTCGAGGCGTCGCTTCAGACACCCGATCGGCCTTCTCATATTTTATTGGAATTTCGGGAGGATTACCGCCCGACTTCCTTTTACTTACCTTGCAGTGCAAATTTATTACTTGAGTGGGCATTACTAATTTTTACTCGTGTGCATCATGGTTGCATTTGTTATATCTTATGTCCAAATTGTCTTGCGAGTATATTCAAAATACTCACCTTGCTTGTTGATTTGGCCTGATGTTGATGAAGGCGATCTTATGAATGAAGAGTACGATAGTGAGTCAGACGCCTAGAGGAGTCCCAGTCAGTCCCTTGCGATCCTGGAGTTGGTCGCTAGTATTATTTTTGCTTCCGCTACCCAAATAAATCATCGAGCCTCACTCCGACGCTTGATGTGTTGTCAGATATTAGAGTCATGTCACCCACTCCACTGTGACATATCCACCATACCCTTTTATTGCGAGTCAGTAGTTATGCCATCATATCCATTGTGACATATCCGCCTTTATGTATAATATGTGTGTGCTTGTAATAAATTGTTGAGCAGCCTCAGCTCAACCTTGTATAATATTTAGTATTATTGGGTTTCTGTATCAAGGATTTGTCTGCCAGTAAGAAGGATTTTCTGTACTGGTCTAACTAAAGGGGCGGTTTTTCAATAAACGTTTTTATTGAAAAACCGGCCCTGACAAGATGGTTGCGATGGACTTGGAATGCAGGAGGGGGGAGATGGCCGTGGTTGGGTAATGGTGATGGAAGAGGGGAGGACAGTGGCGGCGGTTTTACATTGGACGAGAGGGGCGACGGTTTTGCATTGGACGAGAGGGGCGGCGGGTGGAAAAAATTTCTAGGACTAAAATGCCCCTAGATTAAAATGTGTCCCCACATTGTCATTAATACTGACCCCACAAGTTTTAGTACTTTCGAATACTTTCATCCGAGTACTACCCAGTACTAGGTATTTGTGTGTCGTTAGATTGAGATCAACGAACGGTTTCAAAAAAACCAACCACTGTAAAACTTGTATAGTTGTTGAAGATTAAATCAAAAATATGGCCCAAAGGAGAGAAAACAATCTAATTCACATGCACCTCACAATCTTACAAATTTGATATATGATCCGATGAAGAGAAAAAACATCATAATTCACATGCACCTCACAATCTATACAAATTTGATATAGGATCTCTGATGCAGAGAAAAATCGTCACAATTCACATGCACCTCACACCTACGTGTCTGGTTGGTCACCCTTGATAAAACAGATGTTCGCTAAACTCGTGTATGAAGATTATTGACGCACAAGTTATTTTGCCACCACATAAGCAGAGCGAAGTCTGAGTTGGTGTCTGGCTTCGCTGAGATCTTGTTTTTTATGAGCAAGCAGGAGCTCTGTCGATTTCATCAAGAGAGGGAAAACAAATACAGAGTTAACCCGCTTTTAAGAAAAACTAGGCCGAAAACCAACAAAAAACCCACCGAGGCCAACAGAGACAGAGCACCACCACTAACATGACCTCGGCCTAGAATGATTGTAAGCAAGCTCTTTAGAGACGCCTTCAAGAAGGAAAAATGGCGCCTAAGAACACCGCCATCACCGGCATCGACCCCCGTCGATTAATAAGCTTTCACCCAGACCTTCTCACAGTTGCCCCGCCAAACACTAGGAAAGGTATACCCAAGCCAACAGTCTTCAATGTCGCTCATCTTCGCTCGACCACATCCCAGTGTCCCGAAGTACTCTTCAACAATGCCTCCAAAAGGAGGAGGACGTCCATAGGTGCCAATGCCTCCAAAAGGAGGAGGACGTCCATAGGTGCCATGGCAACAACCTTCGTCAAAGAACAAGGCTTCCGTCTAGAATCTTACGCCTCGCCACCTCTGACCTTGGGGAGGAGCCAGTCCGCTGCAAACATCAACAACGATGAACCAAACAAGAAGAAAATAAATAGACGCCACAACTTCCACAACACCCTCTTGTAGTTTCTTTATTCTGTCTCGTGCGGCGGTCCTCTTCTGCTTCTCCTCCATTGCGGCAAAGGGCAGATCTTGGCTCAGGGCACGAGCTCTCCCCTCGCTCCGGGTCTTAGCCATGTCAGCGGAGACGCTAAGGATTGAGGACCTTGGGGGCGAAACGCAAGGAACTGGCGATGGCGGCGCGAGCAGAGGAGTGGAAAGAGAAAACCCTTATACTTTCCTCCCTCCTACCGAAACCGAACGAGCGGACCTCACGGTTTGACACATGATCCACATCTCCTGCGGTTTCCCATGTTGTGTGGCGTGGGCGTGCGAATTCAGGAGTTATCATCACGACGGAGCACTATTGGCGGAATCTGTCCAACGACATCCCGAAAACCCCCGATTCAATTAATAAATATGGATCTATGGCTTTTTGGTCTTCGGGAAGCCCATGCGTAAAGGAAAAATCAACAAATCTGACCTAAAGACGCAACTAATTCATAAAATGAACTGTGGCTCAAAGATTTTCACTCACATGACCTTTTTGTGTATCGCCACCCGACAGTCGGACGCCACAATACATTGTATAGCGCCTGACATACGGTCACTAGACCTCTGGCCAGCGTGGCATCCCGGGGCCACACTCCTGGTTGTGTGGCGCCTAGGTGAAAGGAGCCACACCACTTTATATTAAGACTCCTGTAACTTTTAATCCGTACATCCGATGAAAACGTGCCTTATATAAAATGTTGTGTATTTTTCTGTGTTCTATGCAATGGTTGCATTTTCACCTATGTTAAGATCAATTTTCTTGATGAAAAATCTGTTACAAAAATGTGTCATAATATAACTAACCGAATTTATTAAGGCTTACAAACTTTTCATGATGATAGCCATTGACCTATAACTCTTATGCATTTTTTTAAGTCTTAACAAATCCGGTCAGTTATATTATGATGCATTTTTATAACAGAGTTTTCATCAAGAAAATTGATCTTAACATGGATGAAAATGCAACCATTGAGTAGAACACAAAAAAAATACACAACATTCATACAAGGCACATTCTTATCGGATGCACGGATTAAAAGTTACAATGATTTTAATATAAGATAATGTGGCTCTTTTCACCTAGGCGCCACACAACCAGGAGTGTGGCCCTGGAGTGCCACGCTGGCTAGAGGTGTAGCACCGTATGTCAGACCCTATTCCGTATAATGTGGCGTCCGGTTGTCGGACACTACACAAAAGGGTCATGTGAGTGAAAAACTTTCACCCATAGTTCAGTTTGTGGATTAGTTGCGTCGTTAAGTCAAATTTGTCAATTCTGGCACGTATGAAGCCCTCGCCACAGGTTACCTGTCATAGGGGCCTCATTAGAGGTCACACACAAGCGGGATACCTGGAGAGCCAAGCTCCCCAATGAATATTTTTTAAGGCCAAGCACTCTAAGAAAAAAAGAGCTCGCCGAAGACCTTGGAGACCAACTTATGCAACGTCCGACGCGCTCGGGAGCTAATGATGGTATAATACACCGGGGATGGCTCACCAACATGGAGCCCGACAGTAGTCCTGCTAGGCCCATTACACACCCGACGATTTAGGGGGGGTGAGCCCGGAGAGTAAGGGACAAGTGTTCCATGATCACATTGATCCCCAAGTTGATGGCGACGGAGGCCTATATCACCCGAACTTGGATATATCAAAGTGCCCCGCTTCGGTACACCCTTCTCACAAAACATATAAAGGGCACTATCGATCTTTCCACTTATGTATGTATTGTGGGTACGTATAATCGATTGAGGACCAGGCTCTATCATAGGCTCGACCCATTCACATTTTTTCTTTCTGCCCATTTACATTTTTATCATTTTTTGAGCCAACATGGAGCCCCACAGTAGTCCTGCTAGACCCATTACACACCCGACGATTTAAGGGGGGGGGGGGGTGAGCCCGGAGAGGAAGGGACAAGTGTTCAATGATCACATTGATCCCCAAGTTGATGGCGACGGAGGCCTATATCACCTGAACTTGGATATCTCAAAGAGCCCCACTTCGATACACCCCCCTCACAAAATTTATAAAGGGCACTATCGATCTTTACACTTACGTATGTATTGCGGGTACGTATAATCAATTGAGGACAACGCTCTATCATAGGCTCTGCCCATTCACATTTTTTTCTTTCTGCCCATTTACATTTTTATCATTTTTTGAGCCAAAAAAAGAGTATGTCATCGAGGATTCGAACACATAAACAAATGGTTTAATCACGACATTAGTTACCACCTGGCATAGCAACCCAGTTGTGATTAGTTCTACTTATTTTTCTTCTTGATGTAGACTTTTCGATTCAGGTTTTAGGAGGCTTTCCTGAGCGATTTTTCTTTTGGGTTTTTCATGCATGGTTTTCACTCAATTTTTTCCTTCTTTGTTCCTTTTACGTTTTTTCACGAATTTTGAATTCGTGACTTTTCTAAATTCGTGAAATATTTTTTAAAATCCTCAAACTTTTCCTAACATGTGAACATTTTCCGAGCTCATAAACTTTTTTGACTTCATGAACTTTTGAAAATTTTAACTCATGAACAATTTTTAAATTTGCATTTTTCTTTCAAAATTGTGAAATTTTTAGAAAAATCCTCTTTCTAACAATTCATCATTTATTTCCCAAATATTTGCCTCGGAAAGGGGTAACAAGATATCGATTGAATTTATTCGCACCATCACCACTTTTGAAAGAGAAAATAAGTGTTTAGCTGACCCAATTTCCGATCAAAAAAAAAACTTATGGGTTGAATGATTTTGACAAGCAAAATCGACTCGGAACCACGGGGAACAAGACGACATTCCGTGTTCACCTATCGATTCCAAAATGAATCGAATTTGTGAAGTTTATAATGATATTTTCCAAATTCATGACCTTTTTTATTTTTTAACTTGTAACAATTTTCAAAGTCGTGAACTTTTTACAATTCATAATGTTTTTAAAATTTAATTCATGAACGATTTTTGAGTCAGTGAACTGTTTTTCAAACTTGTGAACATTTTTTAAAGCTAGCGGGTAAAGCGAGGGAATGTGTGAATGTATACAATGGGCATGCGCACCTTCTTGCAAAAGTTGAAGTCATTTCAAAGATGTTCAAAAACAAAGCATGCTCAATGCAGGGTGTTTGGGTAGGCTAGAAGGTTCCGTCTGAGAGCATGTTGTTTCTCGACATCCTTGAAATGGCTTGAATTTTTTTCCATGGCCTTTTATGACCAATTCAAGGTACCATGGCAAGTTATTTGAGTTTTGTTGACATTTTTTTTTTGCATTTTCTGGAATTTTCTTGGTGAAAAAGGCAGATAAATGACCGGACTTGTCGCAACTTGCATACAATGTCGAAAATCGTTCAAATCTGGCATTGATTCCTACCATGGGCATGCCCACCTTCCTGCAAAAGTTTGGTTCATTTTAAGTATGTCCAAAACTGGAACATGCTCAACGAAGGGTGTTCGGATAGGCGAGAAGGGTCCATTTGGGAGCAACTTGTTTCTATACATCCCTTCAATGACCCGAAATATTTTCATTGCCTTGTATGACCAATTCAAGGCATCATGTCGAATATTTGTTTTTCCTTCAAGTTTTGCATTTGCTGAAGTTTTCTTCATAAAAAAATACCGATAAATGCCCGGACGTGTTGTTGCGACTTGCATATGACGTAGACACACAACCGGGAGTCGAAAAAGGAGCCAACTGATGGCGTCTTCAAGTTTTGCATTTTCTGAAGTATTTTAAGAATGTCCAAAAATAAAACATGTACAGTGAATGGTGTTCGGGTAGTGCGAGAATGATCCGTTTGAAAACACGTTTCCTCACGAGGTTCTCTTCTTGTTCTCTATTTCTTACTTTACATTTTTTTTCAAAAGAAGGCTGAATAAGAAAGATGAGTGAGTTTAATTTCAAGTTGACTTATAATTGGTTGACCATTGACTTTTAGATTTTTTTAAAAAAATTTATAATTAGGAATTCAAGGAGCTTCACATTAAATTAAAAGGATCACTAGATTTGAAAAGAAAATGTAAAAGACGTTATCAATTTTGAAAAACAGTTTGCAAAATCTAAAAGGAGTTCATCACATATTTGGGAAAAAGTTCACAAATTCCAAACAAGTTCATAAATTTGGAAAAAAGTTTATTAATTGTAAATAAATTTGACCAATTTCCTAAAAAGTTTATAGATTTTCAAAGAAGTTCACGAATTTAAGAAATAATTCATAAATTTAGAAAAACCCTTCATCAATTTTGGAAAAAAGCTCATGGATTTTGAATAATAATTGAAGATTTTTTAAAATCATCGTTTGTGAAAAAAAAGAGTTTTAAAAATCTCAAGCATCTAGAAAAGAAAGAAAAGAAAGAAAAAAAAGAAAACCAAACAGAGAATAGCGTGCTTCTGCATGCCTTATTAGAATAAACAAAACGTACATAGCATGTTAGATCGTGTTGCCCAGTTGGTTAGTATAGCTTTTTCAATTCATGAATGAGCGCGGCTCACGCGTGCTTTTTTGGCGTATTATAAAGTAAAGAATGCAAGAATGGGCCGGCCCAATACTGAAGGGCGTGCGCGTTCATTGACAAAAAATATAGCGTATACGTGAATATGATCATCATATCCTTTCTAACGAAGAGGTATCTACTAATCTGGACCGTTCTTGTGTTTGGGGGAGAGACATAATAAAAAAAGAACTGTTGGAGTAGTAATACAGATAGATAGATAGATAGATAGATAAATACATAGACAGAAGGTCTGATTCTAAAGGAAGTCATCTGTCACACCCAGCCATAAACAACCACTCCAGATTCCCAAGATGAAGTCGCATCTTTCATTGTAAAATCCTAGCCTTCACCAGGAAAGAACGAACGGCAGCTTATTATGACTCGAAAAGGTTTCAGTAAAATAGGGCGTTATTGTGCAAATGTTCTTTTATTTTGTATCTACTTTTTCTTTTTACAAAATATAGCAGACCTATGTTTCATTCATTAAGAGTGGAACCTGCAGAGCCGGGAAATTACAAATTTACAAGGGAATACAAGGAAAAGATGGAACAGATCACACCTAGAACAACACACTAGCTACAAGGATTGGGCGATTGTTGCCTTTATAAGTTCTTCTTGTATGCTCATTGCTGCCTTTGCTTAGTTTCTTGTGAGCATATCCCATACTTGAATTCATTTTCGCTTTCATACAGAAGTGCCAGCACATTGACACTGAATTTTTATTTCCTTAAGATGGAGGAAACACTGAATCATTTAATGTTATCTGAAATAACTTTTAATTTATCCCCTGTAGTGTGTTTCCTCACCACCGCTGTTCTCATTTTTATACTCCCTCCGTCCCAAAATAAGTATCGCAAATTTAATTCTAAATTAGTATAAATTTTACTAGATCAACGACACTTATTTTGAAATAGAGAAAGTATAAAAAAAATGCTTGACATCAACCTCTCTAGCAAAGAGAAGTGTGACAACCCAGGGCAACCGCGCGGTGGAGCCGCTTTGCCTCTCTGAAGCTGCTCAACAATCAGGTGATGTTTTCACTTTACTATGTTTGATGCATCTAATCATTGATTACGTTCCTCTGACTGCATTTAATTTTTCGGGAAACCCTCTGACTGCATTTATTTCGCCTTCAGTGTACAAGTTTAAGCGTCAAATTTTCAAACCTATCTTGTGCTACGATTCCTTCAATCATATTGTTGGTGGAATGGTGAAGTCTCGAGAGCAGCAAGTTTCTTGAGATTTCGTAAATTCAATCTGCTGCGATGCAGGGTCTACATCTTGGCACGTTGTAGAGCATGGTTAATAATATAGCCAGCAGCTGGCTATAAGCCATTATCATATTATCTATAGCTCATCTTATAGTCAACATGTATAATAGTTGATTAAAAAGATGTACTATTTTTTTTATTATGTGGCCTACCTTTCACTCTTACAAAATGTCTAGGGGCATGTGATGGAGTTGTCTCTTTACGAAGAGCCCGTTTACCTTCTCTCTCCTCTTCTCTTTCCTCTAACTAAGCAACAATATACTAGTTTATTTCTTACAGCCCGCTGACTCAGCACTATTGTACTTGCTCGTAGTAGTGCATGCACAATATAAATTACCTTAGGGTATTAAATAAAAAATTCTGAATGAAAAATTTGTTACTAGCAAGTAGAAACTATTTGAAAAGAACGGCTTAATACGAAGCTTCGGTTTTTGTCCATCTTCTGCTTTTCCGGGACTTGTGGTTGTCTTTGATTAGTAGAGATCAAATCTTGGCATACATGTCATTGCTAATGGGTTACTATTCAATCAATTAGAGCATGGTACATTCATCCTTTCATGCAAAAGTGTAAATTGTTATTAAGCGTTTCCTGCATATTTTTTACATCTATACATGTATATATACTCACATTTGATCCCATAAAAATATAAGCTGCATATTTCCTAACATGATGTTAGAGCCTAGGTTTTTTTTCACACACCGCAACTCGTTCTCGATCCATTACCCACCGCCTCTTCTCTCTAAACGGCTGCCGCTGTGTTCCTCTCCTCCCGTTCCGCTATAGACCAGGCCAGGCCGCCTCATCACGCATCGCCCCGCCACACCAATCTGCGTCCGCATTCCGAAGGCCCCTACGCGCCGAATTGTTGCTCCCTCGCAAGGGACGCGTTTGGTTCCCCGCATCGAGCCCAACCAGGCCCGCGCGGGAAGGCACGAGTCTATTTGGTTGCCTGGTTTCACTGTTGGACCTGCATCGCACGCTTCTTAAAGTAGCCCAGAGCTTGGCTCGCTGGAAACGGCTTAGATCGGCAGTTTCTCACGAGCCAGGCTGAGTGTGGCGCGAGGTCGTACGGGCTGGTACGATGCGAGGGCGAGATGGGATGGCGGTAGATGGGAAATCTGGTGCGCCGTCCCGACACTAGATTAGCCTCACCCCCCCCTTTCTACTCGCTCACCCTTAGCCACTTTGTTCCCTACGCCTCACCACCGGCGGCGGCTGCGATTTCAGATATGCGCTAGAGGCGGCTGCGGCGATGGTGGCGGAAGAGGCGGCGGCGTTGCGGCGGATCTGGTGCTCCCCTTGCTGTTGGCCATGGTCCCCCCTACGCCGTCCTCGTTGCTACCTCTTGAGCTTGCATTGGTTTTCCCTTGAAGAGGAAAGGGTGATGCAGCGAAGTAGATAAGTATTTTCCTTAGTTGTTGAGAACCAATGTATCAATCCAGTAGGAGGAACAAGCAAGTCAACAATTGATGCACCTACACAAACAATCAAACTCTTGCACCCAACGCTATAAAGGGGTTGTCAATCCCTTCACGATTATTTGCAAGGATTAAATCCGATAGAGATAGATGTAAACGAGAACGGAAAGCAAAAGGTAAATAAATTGCAGCAAAGTATTTTTGGTATTTTTGGTTTATAGATCTGAAAATATATTATGGAAAGAAGATCCGGGGGCCATAGGTTTCCCTAGAGGCTTCTCTCTCTTGAAGGAAAATATCATGGTGGGTAACAAATTAATGTCAAGCAATTGATAGAAAAACGAATAATCATGTAGTTATCCAAGGCAATGATCATGCATATAGGCATCACGTCTGTGTCAAGTAGACCAAAACGATTCTGCATCTACTACTATTACTCCACACATCGACCGACTCCTGCCTGCATCAAGAGTATTAAGTTCATGAAGAACAGAGTAACGCATTAAGAAAGATGACATGATGTAGAGGGATAAACTCAAGAAATATGATGAAAACCCCATCTTGTTATCCTTGATGGCAACAATACAATACGTACCTCGCTACCCCTACTATGTCACTGGGTGAAGACACCGCAAGATTGAACCCAAAACCAAGCACTTCTCCCATTGCAAGAATTACCAATCTAGTTGGCCAAACCAAACCAATAACTCGAAGAGATTTAGAAGGATATGAAATCATGCATATAAGAATTCGGAGAAGATTCAAATAAGATTCATGGATAATCTGAACATAAACTCACAATTCATCGGATCTTGACAAACACACCACAAAATAGGATTACATCGGATAGATCCCCATGAAGATCATGAAGACCATGGTATTGAAGATCAAAGAGAGAGAAGAAGCCATCTAGCGACTAGTTATGGACCCGTAGGTCTATGGTGGACTACTCACCCATCATCGGAGGGGCAAAGGAGTTGATGTAGATGCCCTCCGTGATCAAAACCCCCTCCGACAGATTACCGAAAAAGGCTCTAAGATTGGATCTCTCGGGAACGGAGGCTTCTGATGGCAGAAAAGTATTTGCGTGGCTCCTTCTGGTGTTGGGGGAATATTTGGGTATTTATAGGACGAAGAATAGGGCTAGGAGACTTGCCAGGAGGTGGCAAGCCTGCCAGGCGCGGCCAGGGGGCGGCTGTGCCTACCAAGCTTGTGACCTCCTAGCAGGTGCCCTAGTGTGCACTCAAAGCCTGTTGGATTTGTTTCCTTCCAGAAAAAATCATTTCGAAGATTTTATTCTGTTTGGACTCCGTTTAATATTCCATATTTGCAAAACTCAAAAACAAGGAAAAATAGAAACTGGCACTAGGCTCTAGATTAATAAGTTAGTCCCAAAAATAATATAAAATAACATATTAATGCATATAAAACATCCAAAACAGATAATATAATAGCATGGCATCATCAAAAATTATAGATACGTTGGAGACGTATCAGCATCCCCAAGCTTAATTCCTGCTGGTCCTCGAGTAGGTAAATAATAAAAACAGAATTTTTGATGTGGAGTGCTACTTAACATATTTATCCATGTAATATTCTCTATTGTGGCATGAATATTCAGATCCATAAGACTCAAAACAAAAGCTTAATATTGATATAAAAACAATAACATTTCAAGCATACTAGTAAAGCAATTGTATCTCTCCAAAATATAATGGCAAAAGAAAGTTATCCCTACAATATCATATGGTTTGGCTATGCTCCAGCTTCTCCACACAAAGTATTTATATCATGCACAACCCCGATGAAAATTCAAGCAATTGTTTTCACACTTTTATTTTCTCAATCTTCTTCAACTCTCACGCAATACATGAGTGTGAGCCATGGATATAGAACTATAGATGGAATATAATATGGCGGAGGTTGTCAAGGAAAGGGAGAAGATAGTCTCACATCAACTAGGCGTATCAACGGGCTATGGAGATGCCCATTAATAGATATCAATGTGAGTGAGTAGGGATTGTCATGCAACGGACGCACTTGAGCTATAAGTGTATGAAAGCTCAAGAGGAAACTAAGTGGGGGTGCATCCAACTTGCTTGCTCATGAAGACCTAGGGAAATTTGAGGAAGCCCATCATTGGAATATACAAGCCAAGTTATATAAATAAAAATTCCCAAGACTCTTCAAGATTCTTGCGTACAATCTCCTCAAATTGTTTGCACCCTCCGTGCTTGCGTACAATCTCCTCAAATTGTTTGCACCCTTCAAGACTCTTGTAGATACCTTCTCTATAATCCCTTTCAAGAGTTCATTTTCTTGCTCAAGTGTAACTTGGCTAAGAGAAGAGTTAGTGGGATGAAGAGAACTACTAGAAGCAATATCATTGGATTTATCATTTTTATTGCTACTAGTTGAAGAACCTTTCTTTCCTTTGTTACTAGCTTGCTTAGACTTAACTTGTTGCATGAATGTAGATAAGAGAAGTCGCTTGGCTAGATAAGAGGAAGTCTTCTTTCGAAGATCGTAATTGATAGCTTTAAGGAACTCACGCTCTTTCTCTAAATTAAGCTTCTCGAAGCGTAGCTTCTCATGTGTCCTTACAAGCTCTCTATGATCTTCTAGAGTTGACTCGTGAGCTATCTTAAGAGTTTTTAGTTTTTGAGCTATTCGTTCTATTTCCAACTTATCATCATCGCACGACTTATCTACACTAGAGTGAGTACTAGCAAGTTCATTTTGACTAACATTACTAGATTTGTCAAATAGCAAGTCATCTTCATCACTATTGAAATCAAGATACTCGGGGTGTGATACGTTGGGGCCTATAGCCATGAAGCAACGTCCACTCCCTTCATTTGGTGAATCAAATATGGGAGTCAGTTGTCACTAGTGCAAGTCTGACAATACCTTCATCTTGACTGTAGTCGGAGTTGGAGTGATAGCTTCTTTCGGAGTGGTTGTCAGATTCGGAGCCGGAAACCCATTCACCAACATGAGCTTGATGTTTCCTTCTTGAGTAGCTCTTGGTGTACTTGTCCTTCTTCTCCGGGTCCCTACTTCTCCTTGAGGGTCTTCGTTCATAACGATCATCTCTACTCCTTCTCTCTCTTCGAGGTGACTCGTCTCTTGAGATTCGTCTTCTTGGTGACTCTTGTTTCCTTTTGTAAGGAGTCGTGCACTCATTGGAGTACTGTCCGGTGTCGGTGTCAAAATCGGCGGATCTCGGGTAGGGGGTCCCGAACTGTGAGACCAGAATCGATGGTAAAAGGGGACGAAGGGGACACAGATTTACCTAGGTCCGGGCCCTCCTATGGAGGTAATACCCTACATCTTGCTTGGTTGTATTGATTATATGGGGGTTACAGAGTTGATCTACCTCGAGATCGAATAACTAACCCTAGATGCATTGTTCTGTATCTACAACCTAAAACCCTTCGGCTTATATAGATGCCGAGGGTACCTAGGGTTTACACATGGTTGGTTACATGCCGAAGAGATAAATATGCCTATCTACGTTCGACGACTTGGAGGATACGTCACGACTCCTTGAGGTCTCCATCCTGGCGTCGGTGAACTTGATTATCCAATGTTCACCTTGCAGCCCATACAGTTTGGCCCATAAGCAATAGGTCGACTGTCCGAGGACCCCCTAATCCGGGACTCCCTTAGTAGCCCCTGGACTAGCCTTCAACACCGATATATATCCGGTCAATCTCCTCGTGTCATCATCTTCGGCTTGCGAGGCGAGTCCCTCACTTCTCCTTGTTCGGCAACCAACCAATCTTCGGTAAGATCCCAAGCGTCGTGGGTGTAGGTTCATTACAATAACCGCCCGTGTTCCTCGATTTTCGCGCGCCATGGGGAGGTGAGTGGTCAGTGATTTTTACAATCTTACCCCTCTACAACAGAGGAACCACCCATTTTATCAAACAAAATTGTGGTTGAGACCACATCCTCTTCCGCCCCATCGGAAAAAACTCCCAGAGAAAGATCCTCGAAAACCATGGCCAACATCCCTAGCTCCTCTGCGCGCCCCTACGGCTCACATCTAGGGGACTGGACCAGCTGCTCCGTAGCAACCCTACAGCTCCGTAATCTGGAGACCCAGGGGTATCTCCCTCCTTCAGATCTGGCGGTGACCCGCGCAGGCTTAATTTCTTACAACGATGAGGTCTTCGCTGAGCGTTTCCCCAATCCTCACAGGGGGGAACGTTTATGCTTCATCCCTTTTCTCCGGCGGAGCCTCGGGTTTCCCATCCACCATTTCTAAGGGGGGTGCTGAAATTCTATGGTATTCAACTCCACCACCTTACCCCCGGGTCCATCTTGCACATCTTAGGCTTCGTGGCCCTCTGCAAGATGTTCTTAGGCTACGAGGCGCTTTTCAGATTGTGGAGAAAATATTTCTGTCTCGTCCCACGAACTCGGGACAAGCCAATTTTGGAGATCGGCGGAGCCGAAGTGTGCCGCATAGCGGGAACGGGGTATCCGGTGGGCACCCCGAAGGAATCCGAAGAGTGGACTTTGGAATGGTTTTATATTGAAGACGTCCCCCCGTTCGAGCCAGCTCGGACAGGTCTGCCCAAATACCCCGACGCCCCTTGAAGAAAAGATACAACTGGTGACCGAGGAGTCCAACCTAGGAGGAAAGCTTCGAAGTGCAAAGCCTGGTGGCTCAGGTGCGGATGCTTGTCCACCATCGACTACCATGATCGACGTCATGGCCGCTGCCATCTCCGGATGTGTACAACCCCTCCAACAGAGGGTGCACCCCTTGTGGCTCTACAATGGGACAAGTGACACCACACGTTCCCAAAGACTAGGGCCCGCCAACCAGGCGGAGATGGCCACCGCCCTTGCCGACCTGTATAAAGCGGAGCAAGAGGACTTTATTCGACGAGTGACCAAAGAAGGATACTCAACCCACAATCCTATCGAATGGGTAAGCCTTTTTCCCTCTACGAACATAGTTTTGAATTTTCATTCCGTACTTTGTTTGACCGAAGTCTTGCAGGAATAGGAATGAAGGAGCTTCATCGAGACAGTCAACTGTTTGGCTCCTTAGCCCAAAAGCTATGCACACGATGATGATCCGGGTTTCCATGAGGACCCGGATCTTTTAATTGATTTCAAAGACGGAGTCTATTATCATTTCAGCCTCGACCAATCCCCGGTGTATATCATAGTTGATTACCCCGAGTCATTCCCCACCCCTCCCACAGACAAGAAGAAGAGCTCGTCCCGTAAGAGGCAAACCACCAACAACGTCCCGAAAGCATTGGCTTCGACTCCCAAGCATCGTCGGTCCGTGCGCCATGCGTCGGCAACTGAGACAGTGGCCGAATCGGAAGTCCACAAGGATTCTTTCAAAGAGCCAGTCGTGAGGACGAACTATCTTGCCTGCTCAACCCAAAGGTACATTGTTTGGTCATCCGCTGATCATCATAATCAATAGAGCCTTACGGCAATTTATTTCATTGAAATACTTAGGCAAAATGCCCAGTCTTCTCCCATCGAAGAGGCCGCTGGGGTGTTCGGTGAGCCCCAAAATGCCAGAGCCGCAGGTCACGCTGGTCCTACTACCGGAGCCTCCATGGACAATCCAGTACCTGCCGATTCCGGTGATGATGTATCCGTTACCAAATCAGAAGTGGGAAGTGCCATGAATCATCAGCGACGATGGGAGGCTATGCGGCACCCAATATTTTCCGAACAAGATTTCGGCGCCCTTCAATTGGTGGATGCACACATTGGTGCTGCCCGAGCCGGGTTCTGCGAAGCTATGAAGTTGATCTCGGCCAGCATGCGGGTAAGTTATTGGTTTTTATAGAGTCCAGACACTCATGTAAACCCAGTAGACCCCAAGCCTTAAATTGGTTTGAAACAACCGAATTAAGGATCTTCGTGATGTTTTATTGCTAACGCAGGCTTCAAAGCAGCAGACCGAGCAACTAGCCAAGGAGCTGGAAGATAGCCACGTAGAAGTGAAGTCTGTGAAGGCCAAACTAGAACAAGTGAAGAGCTTCACCCGGGAGGGCCGTGATGAGTATACCTTTACTGCTAATCTTAATATACCACCATGTTTGACGCAAGGATGTCGTGTAGCATTTGAATCAATAGGGCAAATGCAAAGGTAGTTGGAGGAAGCCCGAGACTCTCAGCGGTACGTCGAGTCCCAGCATCAGGCTGGTTGTCTTGTTGTACAAAAGCATGCCAAATAAATTAAGAATTTGAAAATTCAATTGGCCCAAGCCCAAGAAGAAAACCACAAATCAGAAGGGCGTGTTCGGTAAGTGTGATTTTATCATCAATAAGGTTTTCTTACAAAGGAAGTAGAAGTAAGCATTCACCTTATGTATAGGCCTCTTGTCCGGGCGTCCTGAAGAGGAGATCAGATCATACCAGGGAAACCTGCTCAAAGAGTTGACCACCCTCCATGGATGTGCACGGAAAGGAATGAAGAACATGGTGCAGGTGTTGTGGCCGGCCAAACAGCCTCCCGAAGGGCTATCCGAACTCATCGATCAATTCAAGGGAGCTCGGAGAAGGTTCGAGCTGTGGAAGACTACGGCTTGCCGGGAGGGAGCACGGGAGGCGTGGGCGATGATCAAGACCCGTTACACCGGACTTAACCCCGAGCGTATGGCGCGGGTTGGTCCCGTGGGATTGGATGGACAAGAAGTACCACTACACATGGTGTATGATCAGGTGATGCCTACCGCCCATCTTTCACAAGAGGACTGCTCCCTGGATACTATAATCGATGATCTTGATCAGCAGCCGAATGTGTAATGATATACATTATTGTATGAACAATCTGTGTTGTAAACTTTGTCTTAACGGACCATCGGCTTCAACCTCGCGTGCGAAGAGCTCGGGAGTGTTCCTCATGATTCGTAACTCAAAAAGAGCGACTTGTGTTCGGGGAACTAGGCAATCCGACCATATGGTGCGAACAAACGGAAAGCACACAGAGAGGTATGTTATATTACTGCGTAGCGTAAGAAACATCTTCCGGGGAAAATGGCACCTCTATGATACCTTTCATCGGGGCTCTACGAAAATTGTAGATAGAAGGCCCCATACTTTTAGTATGCAGCTAAGGATTTTTTAGGAAAAAATGATCCAGACAATAGTAACGATGACCGTAGCCGTATTAGGTGTTTCCGTCACAGCCGACCAATTGTCTACGTAAGATAGGTAGCTTTTGGCTTCACCCGTCTAAGGTACATATCTAGAGGACCCGGTCGTAACAATCGCAGAGGTGCTCCCTTTACCCTCTAGTTGAAAAATTGGGAACATAGAGGGTAACCATAGGAGCGAGGTAACCCAGCTTGGCAAAGTCTTAGTTCGAATTGATGCATGTGATGGCTTGAGCATGACAAAGAAAATGCGTGTACATGATAAGTGTGAGTAAATACTTATAAAATAAGAACGTTGGCTTCGAGAAGAAGCCCCTAGGTGTTGTGTTCGGATTTTACACTTTATGGTGTATGCTGGTAACCTTAGTACAAGATCGGTTTAACCGAACATAGAAAAAAAGAAAATCAATCCTATCAAACAGCAAAGTGGGAGGGGAAGAAAAAGGAAATAAGGAAATATGAGAGAAAAAACAAAAATATTAGAGAACTGGATGACATCGGTTTATCCATAGAAGCGCCAAAGACGAGCTGCGTTCCATGGGTTTGGTTCAAGGCAATTGTCCAACGGGCTCCGAAGACGATAGGCTCCTCCCGCGAGTACTTCGTCAATGATGAAGGGGCCCTCCCTTTTGGGGTTGAATTTATGCTTCTGCTTCTCCGGAATCCATAGGACGAGTTCGCCTATGTTGTATGCTTTTGCCCTGACCTCCCTCCTCTGGTAACGTCGCGCTTGCTGGGAGTAAAAAGTAGAGCGAGCCTGAGCTATGCCGTGCTCTCCCTCTAAGGCGTCTAAGTCGTCCTGTTGATCAAACTCGGCCTCCTTTTACTCATACATGCACACTCTTGGTGCGTCATGAATAATGTCACAGGGGAGGACTGCTTCTGCCCCATAGACCATGAAGAATGGTGTATAACCTGTTGATTTGTTCGGGGTAGTGCGCAGGCCCCATAAAACGGAGTCGAGTTCCTCCACCCAATGACAGTCAGACCCATGAAGAGATCAGACCAAACGTGGCTTAATGCCACTCATAATGAGGCTGTTTACTCGTTCGACTTGTCCGTTGGTCTGCGGATGATAGACTAACGCATAATCGAGCTTTATGCCCATTTTTGCACACCATTCCTTACCTCTTGGGCCGTGAAGTTGGATCCATTATCCGTTATTATGCTATGCGGAACACCATAACGGTGTACCACACCGGATATGAAGTCGATAACTGGTCCAGACTTGGCCGATTTGACGGGCTTTGCCTCTATCCACTTATTGAATTTGTCAACCATGACCAATAGGTATTTATTTTACTTGGTCCCCCTTTAAGGGGTTCGACCATGTCGAGCCCCCATACAGCGGAAGTCCAAGTGATCGGAATAGTCCAAAGAGCCATTGGGAGCGTGTGACTTTGGTTTGCGAAGAGTTGACACCCCACTCAATGTTTGACTAGTGACTGGGCGTCCGTCCAAGCTGTTGGCCAAAAGAAACCAGCTCGGAAGGCCTTGCTAACTAAGGCTCTTGCCGCGGCGTGTTGGCCACCCATGCCTGCGTGAACTTTGGTGAGGAGCTCCCGTCCTTCTTCCTCGTATATACACCACTAATATTCCGGTTGTGCTTTTCTTGTATAACTCTCCCTCGTGTACTTTGTAGGCCTTGGATCATTGAACTATGCGCCGTGCCTTTGTCTGATCGTCGGGGAGTTCCTTGCGAAGAAGGTAGGTGAGGAAGGGATCTGTCCATGGCGCGATTACTTCCATTACCTCATGAGCCCAAGGCGTTTCACTCAAGAAGGATCTGCCGATGATGTGATTGTCTGGTTTGTTTTCAGGGGGAGCAACCTTGTCCGCCGTATCCGGTCTAGCGCCCTTGTCCTCGTCCTGCCACACTACGGATGGCTTAAACAGCCATTCCAAAAAGGTGTTTCTCAGGACAAGGTCTCGCTTGGCTCCGATACGGGCAAGTATGTTAGCGTCTTGGTTGTTGTCGCGAGCGACATGGTGAAATTCCAACCCCTCGAACCGAGTAGATATCTTTAGGACGACATTTCTGTATGCCACCATCTTTGGACTTTTGGTGTCAAATTCGCCATTGATTTGGGAGATGGACAAGTTGGAGTCTCCCCGTACCTCTAGCCGTCGTATGCCCATTGATACCGCCATCCGAAGGCCATGAAGGAGAGCTTCATATTTGGCTGCATTGTTGGTGTCGGCGTACATGATTTGCAACACGTATCGGATGTTGTCACCTATGGGGGATGTGAGGATAACTCCAACCCCCAATCCGGCTAAAGTTTTGGACCCATCGAAGTACATTGTCCCATGGTAGTATGCACTATATTCCTTGGGGAGCTCGACCTTTGTCCATTTAGCCAGGAAGTCTGCCAATACCTGAGATTTTATGGCGCGGCATGGCTTATAGTTTATTTCAAAGGTAAGGAGCTCAATGGCCCACTTGGCTATGCAGCCGGTCGCGTCCCTGTTGTTGATTATATCATTCAGGGGGGCTTTGGATGCCACTATTACCGCACACTCTTGGAAGTAATGATGGAGTTTCCTTGATGCCATAAACACCGTGTAGGCTATGTTTTGGTAGTGCGGATATCTTGACTTGCATTGCGTTAGCACTTCTGACACGTAATAGACCGGCTTGTGTCCGGAATTTGTGTCCCTCCTCATCTCGTACAACAACGAGCACCATGCTAACAACTAGATTGGTGGCTGATATGTATAACAACATGGGCTCACCAGCGCCTGGTGTTGTGAGTATGAGATTGGTTGCCAGTGGTGTTTTGATTTCTTCTAGCGCACCCACTACTTCATTGGTCCACTCGAATATGTTGGTCTGTTTCGGCAGTTTATAGAGCGGCAAAGCTTTCTCTACGAGGCGGGAGATAAAGCGGCTTAACACTGCTACGCACCCAGCTAATCTTTGGACATGCTTCAGCTCTGTTGGAATTGCAAGTTCCAATAAGGCATGGATCTTAGCTGGATTCACCTCTATTCCTTTATGGTAAACAATGAATCCAAGCAACTTACCAGAAGGAACTCCCAATACACATTTTTCTAGATTGAGTCGTATGTCATACTCGTGCAAACTGTCAAAGGTTTGCCGTAAGTCGTCGATCAACTGGCTGACGTGTTTGGTTTTGATTACCACATCGCCCATGTACACCTCGACTGTCTTACCGACCTGTGTTGCAAGACACGTCTAGATCATGCGCTCGTATGTGGCCCCAGTGTTTTTAGCCCGAAAGGCATTGTGTTGAAGTAGAATGGCCCGTATGGGGTGATGAATGCGGTTGCCGCTTGATCGGATTCCTTCATTTCAATCTGATGGTATCCAGAGTAAGCATCAAGGAAACACAGCCAATCATGTCCGGCTGTGGCGTCGATGATCTGGTCTATGCATGTTAATGGGAAAGGGTCCTTAGGGCAGGCTTTCTTGAGGTCCTTGAAGTCGACACATAGCCGCCAGGACTTGTCTTTCTTTGGTACCATCACCAGGTTTGCCAACCATTTGGGGTGCTTGATTTCCCGAATGAAACCGGCCTCTAGAAGTTTAGCCAATTCCATGGCTTGTCGTTTGGGCTTAGAGAAGCGACGCGGAGTCTGCTTAACGGGCTTAAAGCCTGTGATAATATTCAGACTGTGTTCGGCAAGCTGTCATGGGATTCTGGGCATATCGGCAGGATGCCAGGCAAAATTGTCCCAATTTTCTCGAAGAAAATTCCGCAGTGCCTTGTCCACAAGGGGATCGAGCTGGGATCCGATGGACGCTGTCTTATTGGGGTCTGTCGGATGTACTTGAAACTTAACGATTTCCTCTACGGGTTTGAAGGACGTAGACTTGGGCCTTTTGCTAAGGATCACGTCATCCTTGTTAACTGTTCACCGTAACACGGTCAGTTCTTCGGTAGCGAAAGCCTCGGCTAATGCCTCGAGGGCGAGTGCTGCCGTTTTGTTTTCGGCCTGAAGGACTATGTTCGGATCACTGGACATTGTGATGACTCCATTTGGTCCTGGCATTTTATGTTTCATGTACCCGTAATGGGGTATGGACTGGAACTTTGCAAAGGTGTCATGTCCCAATAGGGAATTATAGCCGCTTGGGAAGGGTATGATGTGGAAGAGAAGTTCTTCGGATCGGTAGTTTTCAAGCATGCCGAACACTACATCCAGGACGATACGTCCAGAACAGCGCGCCTCTTTCCCTCGAATGATTCCTCGGAAATTTGTATTGCTATGTTCGATGCGAGATCAGTCGAACTTTATTTTTTCCAAGGTGCCTTCATAAATTAGGTTTAAACCACTACCACCGTCCATTAACACCTTATGTAGCCTATATCCATCGATAATGGGGCTCAAGACTAGTGCGGCCGGTGAGTGACCGGGAAGAATGGCCGGCTGGTCAGTATCTTTGAAGGTAATCGGTATGTCTGCCCATGCACTAGTTACTGCCACACGGTAGACCTCTTCGAGCTCTCTAAGGGCTCTTTTTCTCCTGTTCCTTGAGGGGAATGTTGCATAGACCGTCAGGACTTCGGCATTGTATTCGGACAACGATGAGGAGTGCCCATTCGTCCAAGGTGTTTCGAGTATGGCCTCGCAACTTTTAGCCACTTGCCTGACGACCCAGCAAGCTCTAAGGTAGTGAGTCGGGCTTGTGTTTAACAACACGGAATGTATAGGGCAAGGTGTCAGTGTTGAAACCGGTGGATCTCGGGTAGGGGGTCCCGAACTGTGAGACTAGAACCAACTGTAGCATGAGACGAAGGGGACACGAGTTTACCCAGGTTCGGGCCGTCCTATGGAGGTAATACCCTACGTCCTGCTTGGTTGTATTGATGATGTAAAGGGTTACAGATTTGATCTACCTCGAGATCGTATTGCTAACCCTAGATGAGTTTTTCTGTCCCTATACCCTAAAACTGTCCGTCTTATATAGATGCCGAGGGTGTCCTAGGCTTACACATGGTCGGTTGCATGCCAACGATATAACATGCCTAAATACAACTAATAACTTGGAGAATACGTCACGACTCCTCGAAGCTTCCATCTGGCGGAGGTGGTCTTCGATCATCCAAGCCCACCTTACGGCCCATATAGTACGGCCCATGAACAATAGGTCGGCTATCCAAGGACCCCCTAATCCAGGACTCTCTCAGTAGCCCCCGTACTGGGCTTCAACGCAGGTATATATTTGGTCGATCTCCTTATGTCGTCATCTTCGGCTTGCAAGGCGAGTCCCTTATCCTTCTTCGCTCGGCAAACGACCAATCTTCGGTAAGATCCCAGGCGTCGCGGGCGCAGGTTTATTATAACAAATGTGCGAGTTCCTCGACTTTCGTGCGTCGTGGGGAGGCGAGTGGTTAGCGATTTTTACAATCTTACTCCTCCGCAATGGAGGCACCGACCCATTTAATCAAACAAAATCGTGGTTTGGACCACATCTTCTTCTTCCGTCTTGTCGAAAGAAACTCCTAGTGGAAGCTTCATGCAAAACATGGCTAACGTTCCCAGCTCCTCCGCACGTCCCTATGGCCAGCACCCAGGGGACTGTACTAGCTGTTGCGTCACACTTCTGCGGCTACGTAATCTGGAGACCCAAGGATATCTTCCATCATCAGATCTGGCGGCGACCCGCGCAGGTCTGCTCTCTTATGGTGACGAGGTTTTCGACGAGCGCTTCCCCAATCCAAACGAGGGGGAGCATGTGTGCTTTGTCCCCTTCCTCCTCCCGGGCCTTGGGTTTCCAATCCATCCATTCCTAAGGGGTTACTAGATTTCTACGGGATCCAACTCCACCACCTCACTCTAGGGTCAATTTTACACATCTCGAGCTTTGTCGCCCTCTGCGAGATGTTCTTGGGGGTGCGAAGCACATTTTGATTTGTGGAGGAAATACTTCTATCTCGTTCCCTGAACTCGGGACAAAACTATGTTGGAGGTCGGCGGAGCCGAAGTGTGTCGCATAGCGGGGACGGGGTATCCGGTAGGCACACCGAAGAAGTTCGAAGAATGGACCTCGGAGTGGTTTTATATTGAGGATGTCCCCCTGTTAGAACCAACTCGGATAGGTCTTCCCGAATACTCCTACCTCCTTCCAAAGAAGAGGTACAACTGGTGACCCAGGAGCTCATCCCAGGAGGAAAGCACCGAAGTGCGGTGTCTGGCCGCACAGGTGCGAATGCTTGTCCACCATCGAGTGACCATGATTGATATCATGGACGCCGCTATCTCCTTGTGTGTGCAGCCCCTCCAACAGAGGGTACACCACTTATGGTTGTACAATGGGACAAGCGACGTCACACGCTCCCGAAAACAAGGTCCCGCCAATCTAACGGCATTGGTCGCCACGCTTGCCGATCTGTACAAAGGAGAGCAAGAAGACTTCGTTCGGCGGTCAACCAAGGAAGGATATTCGGCCCACAATCCCATCGAACGGGTAAGCCTTTCTCTCTTAATCATGAAATAGTTCAGGGTTTTCATTCTGTACTCTATTTGACCGAGGTCTTGGTGTGAATAGGAATGGAGGAGTTTCATCAAGACAGTCAACTGTCCGGCTCCTCAGTCCGAGAACCATTCACGCGACAATGATCCGGGTTTCAACGAGGACCCAGATCTTCTCCTTGACTTCGAAAATGGAGTCTATTTGTAGGACAGCATCGTCCAGACCCTGGTGGCTATCATAATTGATTACCCTGGGTCATTCTCCATCCGTGCCGCGGGCAAGAAGAAAAGCTCCTCCCGCAAGAGGCCCGCTACCAAGAGCACCCCGGACGTGCCGGTCCCGACCCCTAAGCGCCGCCAATCCGTGCGCCATGCGTCGGGAGCCGAAGCTGCGGCTGAATGAGAGGCCAACCGGGACCCTACGAAGGAGCCATACATGGGGACGAATCCACCTGCCCGGTCATCCTAAAGGTACATTGTTCGGTTATCCACTTTATCGTTGTAGTCAGTAGAGTCTCATAGCAGCTCGTTTCATTAAAATACCTAGGCGAAACACCCAATCCTCTCCTACCGAAGGGGATACCCAGGTGTCCGAAGACGCCCCCCTGGCCACGACCCATGCGGCTTCTGCTATAGAATCCCCCATGGCCAATCCGACACCCGCCGAATCTGGTGATGGAGTATCCGTCACCAAATCGGAGGTGGAGAGTGCCATGCATCATCGGCACTGATGGGAGGCCATGCGACACCCGATTTTCTCCAACCAGGAGTTCGACGCCCTACACTTAACGGATGCACACCTTGGCGCCGCGCGAGGTGGATTCGGCAAAGCTATGAAGTTGATAACAACCAGCATCCAGGTAAGTGATCAGATTTTATAGAGTCCGAATATTTTTGTAAGCCTAGTAGCCCCCGAGCCTTAATTTGCTTAAAACAAACGAATTAAGGATCACCACACTATTTGATTGCTAACGCAGGCCTCAAAACAAGAATCCGAGGAATTGGCCAAGGAGCTCGAGGAGAGCCGCACGGAAGTACAATCCGTGAAGGCCGAACTAGCACAAGTAAAGAGCTTCACGCGAGAGGCCCATGGTGAGTATGCATTTACTACTAATGCTTTTTATATCATCGTGCCTGATATACGGATTCCATGTAGAAGCCGAATCAATAGGATATATGGAAATGCAGCTGGAAGAAGCTTGGGATTCACAGAGGTATGCGGAATCCCAGCATCAGGTTGGCTGTCTTGTTATAAAAAAACATGCCGAAGAAATAAACAGTTTGAAGACTCAATTGGCCCGAGCTCAAGAAGAGAATCAAAAGCTTCAGAGGGGTGTATTCGCTAAGTAAGATTCCACTATCAGCAAATATTTCTGATGTAGGGAATGATAGTAACCGTGCTGTTATCTTATGTGCAGGCCTCCTGTCTGGGCATCCTAAAGAGGAGATCGAATCATACCAAGGGGACCTACTGAAGGAGCTCACCTCTCTCCATAAGCGCGTGCAAAAAGCAATGAAAGGGATGGTGAAGGCACTATGGCCCACCGAATAGCCACCTGAAGGGCTAGCCGCACTCGTGGATTGATTCAAGGGGGCGCAAAATAGGTTTGAGCTGTGGAAGACTTCGGCGTGCCGTGAGGGAGCGCGGAAAGCATGGGCAATTATCAAGACCTGTTTCACAGGACTTAATGCCGAGCATATGGTGTGGGTTGGTCCAGTTGGATCGGATGGAAAAAGAAGTGTCACTCCACCTGGTGTACGACCAGGTGATGCCTGTCGCCCGTCTTTCACAAGCGGGCTGCCCCCTGAACACAATAATTGATGATCTCGATCAGCAGCAGCACATGTCATATATATGTACACGTTACAAAACAATCTCTGTTGTAAACTTTGTATTAACCGACCATTGGCTTCTCCCTCCCGTGCGAAGAGCTCAGGAGTGTTCCTCCTGATTTGTCCCTCCAAACGAGTGAACTGTATTCGGGGAAATAGGCAATCCGTCCTTGTGGTGCGAGCAGACAAAAAGCACACAGAAAGATATGTTATATTACTAATTAGCATAAGAAACATCTTCCAATGAAAATACTACCTCTATCGATACCTTTTGTCGGGGCTCTACGAAGAGTGTAGATAGAACTACCCATACTTGTAGTATGTGGCTAAGTGACCTTTGGGTGAAAAGTACCCAAACAATGGTAATAATGACCAGAGCCGTATAAAGTGTTTCCGTCATAGACGACCAATTGTCTACGTAATATAGCTAGTTTTCGGCTTCACCCGTCTGAGTTATGTGTTTGGATGACCCGGTCGTAACAATCGCAGAGGTGCTCCCTTTACTCCGTAGCCAAACAATCGGGAACATAGAGAGTAATCACAGGAGCGAGGCAACCCATCTTGGCAAAGTCTTAGTTTGAATTGATGCATATGATGGCTAGAACATATCAAAAGAAACATGCGCCCTCGGTAAGTATGAGCAAATAAACATTTGGCCATTAGAAGAAGCCCCCACGTGCTATGTTCGGATTTGACACTTTATGGTGTATGCCGATTATCTGTAGTACAAGATTGGTTCAGCCGAACATAGGTTAAGAAAAGACATTGGCCCTATCAAACATCAAAGTGGGAAGGGAAAAGGCAAAGAAGGCAAAAAATAACAAAAAGGAAAAATGTGGGGGAGTTTAGATGACACCGGTTTATCCGTAGAAGCGCCGTAGACGAGCTGCGTTCCATGGGTTTGGTTCAAGGCGGTTATCGGATGGACTCTGCAAACGATAGGCCCCTCCCGCGAGCACTTCTTCGATGATGAAGGGAGCCCTCCCATTTGGGGTTGAGTTTCTGCTTTTGTTTCTTCGGGAGCCATAGGATGAGTTCTCCTACGTTATATGCTTTTGCCCTGACCTCCCTACTTTGGTATCGCCGAGCTTGCTATTGATAAAGGGTGGATCGAGCCAGAGCTATGTCCCGCTCCCCCTCCAAGGCGTCTAAGTTGTCCTGTCAATCCAACTCGGCCTCCATTTCCTCGTACATGCGCACTCTTGGTGCGTCATGGATAATATCGCAGGGGAGAACTGCCTCTGCCCCATAGACCATAAAAAACGGTGTGTAACCCATTCATTTGTTTGGGGTGGTACGCAGGCCCCATAGAACGGAATCGAGTTCCTCCACCTAATGACAGTCGGACTCGTGAAGAGATTGGACCAAACGTGGCTTGATGCCGCTCATAATGAGACCATTTGCTCGCTCGACCTGTCCATTGGTCTGTGGATGATAGACCGACGCATAATCAAACTTTATGCCCATTTTTGCGGACCAGTCCTTGACCTCTTCGACTGTGAAGTTGGATCCATTGTCCGTTATTATACTATGCGGGACACCATAACGGTGTACTACGCTAGATATAAAGTCAATTACTGGTCTGGATTTAGCCGATTTAACAGGCTTTGCTTCTATCCATTTGGTGAACTTGTCAACCATGACCAGTAGGTATTTATTTTTCTTGGTCCCCCCTTTAAGGGGTCCGACCATGTCCAGCCCCCAGACCGCAAAAGGCCAGGTGATCGAAATAGTTCTAAGAGCTATTGGGGGCATGTGACTTTGATTTGCAAAGAGTTGACACCCAATGCGATGTTGAACAAGTGACTGGGCGTCCGTCCGAGCTGTAGGGCAAAAGAAGCCGACTCGGAAGGCCTTGCTGACAAGGGATCTTGCCGTGGCATGATGCCTGCCCATGCCTGCATAGATTTCGGCGAGGAGCTCCCGTCCTTCTTCCTCGGATATACATTTCTGTAATACTCCGATGGTTCTTTTCTTGTATGACTCACCCTCGTGTACTTTTTAGGCCTTGGATAGCCGAACTATGCGTCATGCCTCAGTTTGATCGTCTGGGAGTTCCTTGTGAAGAAGGTAAGCGTGGAAAGGTTCCGTCCATGGCACAATTACTGCCATTCCCTCATGAGCCAAGGGCGTCTCATTCATCTTGGAGCCGCCAATAATGCCATCATCCGGCTCGTTTATAGGGGGAACAACTTTGTCCGCCATATTCGGACCGGCGCCATTGTCGTCATCCTGCCACACTATGGAGGGCTTGAAGAGCTACTCCAGGAAGGTGTTCCTCTGGACGGAATCGCGCTTGGCTCCCATACGGGCCAGTATATCGACGACTTGGTTGTTGTCTCGAGCAACATGGTGGAATTCCAACCCCTCGAACCGATCATATATCTTGAGGAAAACGTTTCTATATGCCGCCATCTTTGGATTTTTGGCGTCGAACTCGTCGTTAATTTGGCATATGGCCAAGTTTGAGTCTCCCCGTACCTCTAGCCGTCGTATTCCCATTGACACTGCCATCCGAAGACCATGAAGAAGAGCTTCATACTCGGCGACATCGTTGGAGTCAGCATACATGATTTGCAACACATATCTCATGTTGTCGCCTGTGGGGGATGTGAGAATAACTCCAGCCCCCAGACTGGCCAAGGTCTTGGATCCATCAAAGTACATTGTCCAATGGGAGTATGCACTGTACTCCTTGGGGAGCTCGGCTTCTGTCCATTTAGCCAGGAAGTCCGCCAGTACCTGAGATTTAATGGCGTGACGTGGCTTGTAGGTTATTTCCACGGGAAGGAGCACAATGGCCCATTTGGCTATGTGACCGGTGGCATCCCTGTTGTTGATTATATCATCCAGGGGGATTTCCGATGCCAATGTCACCGCACACTCCTGGAAGTAGTGTCTGAGTTTCCTTGACGCCATGAATACTGTATAGACTATTTTTTGGTAATGTGGGTATCTAGACTTGCACTGTGTTAGCACCTCTGACACATAATATACCTGTTTCTGAGTCTAGAATTTATGTCCCTCCTCATCTCATTCAACGACGAGCACCGCATTGATCACCTTGTTGGTGGCCGATATGTATAACAACATGGGCTCACCGGCGCCTGGTGCTATGAGTATGGGATTGGTTGCCAGTAGTGTTTTGATTTCTTCTAACGCATCCGCTGCCTCATCGGTCCATTAGAAATTGTTGATCAGTTTCAGCATCTTATAGAGCGGCAAAGCCTTTTCTTCGAGGTGGGAGATAAAGCGGCTTAACGCCGCGACGTACCCGGCTAGCCTTTGGACAGGATTCACTCCATGGTGATTGCAAGTTCTGATAGAGCATGGAGTTTAGCTAGATTTGCTTCTATTCCTCTACGGGAGACAATGAATCCAAACATTTTACCAAAGGGAACTCCAAATACACATTTTCCGGATTGACCCGTATATCGTATTCGCGTAGACTAGTGAAAGTTTGGCGTAAGTTGTTGATCAACAGGCCAACATGTTTGGTTTTGATTACCACATCATCCAGATATGCCTCGACAGTCTTACTGACCTGTGTCGTGAGGCAGGTTTGGATCATGCGCTGGTATGTGGCCCCCCCCCGTTTTTAGCCCGAAGGGCATCGTGTTTAAGCAAAATGGCCCATAGGGGGTGATGAATGCAGTAGCCGCTTGATCGGACTCCTTCATTTTAATTTGATGGTATCCAGAGTAAGCATCTAGGAAACACAACAAATCGTGTCCGGCTATGGCATTGATGATCTGGTCTATACGTGGTAAGGGGAAAAGGTCCTTGGGGCATACTTTGTTGAGGTCTTTGAGATCGACACACAGCCGCCATGACTTGTCTTTCTTAGGTACCACTACCAGGTTTCCTAGCCACTCGGGGTGTTTAATATCCCGAATAAATCCAGCCTCGAGCAGTTTGCCTAATTCTTCACCCATGGCTTGCCGTTTGGGCTCGGAGAAACGACACAGAGTCTGTTTCACGGGCTTAAAGCCTAGAATACTGTTTAAGCTGTGTTTAGCGAGCCGACGTGGGATTCCAAGCATATCGGAAGGATGCCAAGCGAAAATGTCCCAATTCTCATGGAGGAAATTCCGCAATGCTTCAACCATGAGGGGATCAAGCTAGGCTCCGATGGACGCTGTCTTGTTGGGGTCCGTTGGATGCACCTGAAATTAAACGATTTGCTTTGCGGGTTTAAAGGACGTGGACTTGGGCTTTTTGCTAAGGATCAAATCGTCCCTATTAATTATCGACCGTAGAGCGGTGAACTCTTCGGCGGCAAAAGTTTCCATTAATGCCTCGAGGGCGAGCGCTGCCGTTTTGATTTTGGCCCGAAGGGCTATGTTCGGATCACTAGCGATCGTGATCACTCCGTTTGGTCCTGGCATTTTGAGTTTCATGTACCCATAATGGGGTATAGCCTGGAACTTTGTAAAGGCATCGTGTCCCAATAGTGTGTGATAGCCACTTGGGAAGGGGACGATGTGGTAGAGAAGTTCTTCGGATCGGTAGTTTTCGGGCGTGCCAAACACAACGTCCAGGATGATACATTTGGAACAACGTGCCTCTTTCCCTGGGGTAATTCCCCGGAAGGTTGTGTTGCTATGTTCGATGCAAGATCGGTCGAACTGCATTTTTTCCAAACTGGCCTCATATATGAGGTTAAGATCACTACTGCCGTCCATTAGCACTTTATGTAGCCTATATCCATCAATGATGGGATTCAAGACTAGAGCGGCCGGTGAATGACCGGGAAGGATGGGTGGCTGGTCAGTGTCCCCGAAACTAATCGGTACATCTGCCCATGGGCTAGTAGCTGCCACGTGGTAGACTTGCTCGTGCTCCCTAAGAGATCTTGTACGCCTGCTCCTCGAGGAGAAGAGCTCATATACCGTCAGGGCTTCGGCATTAAATCCGGGTGGCGAAGGAGAGCGCTTGTTCGGCGGAGGTGTGTCGAGGATGGCCTCGCCACTTTTTGTGACTTACCTGACGACTCAACAAGCTCGAAGGCTATGTGTTTGGTTTGTATTTAACAACATAGAATGAATGGGGCAAGGTTTATCCAAAAGTCCGTCGAGGACGGTACCGGTCCCCGAAAGGGACTTGTTTCTTTTTTCGACAGGTTCATACCTGACTGGCGGATTTGGAGGTATCCTCTTTTTCTGAGCTCCTCTAGGGTGTTCGAAGAATATTGGTTCCGAGAACAATCGCTCGGATTGCCAGACACTCTACATGGCACAATACTTCTGTACCAGTTCGGACAACTCCAAAAAGTCACTTATGCGTCGACGGGCCAGGGCATTGAGAATCGCTTCATCATGGCAATTGCGAATGAAAATTTCCATTACATCTTGGTCAGTAAGACCTTTTACTCTGCTCCTAGCGAGTAGGAGTCTTGCACAAAAGTGGTGGACTGATTCTCCTTGTAGTTGCTTGATATCCCGAAAGTCCGAAGACATGGGCTTTGACGCGGTACTTGGATGATCGTCTTGGGTGGTAAGTGGGAAAAAAATTGGTTCCCTGTTGTAATGAGTGTTCGGAAATGCAGTTTCCAAATCGTGCGACAGATCGTAGACTGATGACAGTCCAGCTTTAGAGCGATTCCCCGCCTCTGATTCACCGACAGGGTCTTGGAGATTGGGGACCAAAGTATAGACGGTTTTCAATTCCGACTGTCGGGTAGAATCCGCACCCGGACACTCGATGGCAGCAACAAGGTGGGTGACCGGAGGGACATGAATCTCCCTGTCATCGTGTCTGATATCGAGCCAATCATAGATCGGAACCTGGTCATCTGATATACGCATAGCTTCAATCCGATCAAACAACTCATTTAAGATCGAGGCGATGGCAAGATGCGTGTCGCTGATACGAGTGGATTTGTCAAGCGGTGTGATAGTTCCAGAGTTATGCCGAAGCGGATCTGTGTTCCATTCCACCGTGGGACCTGATGTCTTGGATGCCAAAGCATATGGACTTATAGGTTTTTCTTCGAAGGTTGAGGGTTCCATTGGAACCACTGTTCCCCATGAATCAACTACAAACTCTACGGTTCCGAACTTGATACTCTAAATTGGGGGAAACCTTCCAATCTGGCCATGACGGTCGACCGGGCCAGCATGCGACAAGATGTTGTTTCCGATGAAACTCTGGTCGGGGGCGAGAGTCCCCTCGATACAGATCTCACTACTGGCGACAGGGCGAGCCATCGATTCGTTCGGCGCTCACACAGAAACTCTCAGTGAAAACACCAATCTCGGTGTCAAAACCGGCGGATCTCGGGTAGGGGGTCCCGAACTATGAGACTAGAACTAACGGTAACATGAGACGAAGGGGACACGAGTTTACCCAGGTTTGGGCCCTCCTATGGAGGTAATACCCTACATCCTGATTGGTTGTATTGATGATGTAAGGGGTCACAGAGTTGATCTACCTCAAGATCGTATTGTTAACCCTAGACGAGTTGTTTTGTCCCTATACCCTAAAACCCTCCGGCTTATATAGATGCCGAGGGTGTCCTAGGCTTACACATGGTCGGTTACTTGCCAAAGAGATAACATGCCTAACTACAGCTAATAACTTGGAGAATACGTCATGACTCCTCGAAGCTTCAATCTAGCGCAGGTGGTCTTCGATATCTGATGCCCGCCTTATGGCCCATACAGTCCGGCCCATGAACAATAGGTCAGCTATCCGAGGACCCCCTAATCCAGGACTCCCTCACAAGGTTTATCCAGTAGTTCGTCAAGGACAGTGCCGACCCCTGAAGGAGGCATGTTTCTTTTTTCGGCGGGTTCATATCTGGCTGGCTGCTTTGGAGGTACCATCTTTTTTCGATCTTTGCTAGGGTTATTGGGGAAATTTGGTTCCTAAAACAACCGTTCGGATTGCCAAGCACTTTCCATGTCACAATATTTTTCTACCAAATCGGATAACTCCGAAAAGTCACGAATGTGTCTGTGGGCCAAGGCGTTAAGAATCCCTTCATCATGGCAATTGCGAATGAAAATTTCCATTATCTCTTGGTCACTAAGACCTTTTTATCTGCTCCTAGCAAGTAGGAGTCTTGCACAAAAGTGATGGACTGACTCCCACTGTAGGTGCTTAATATCCCGAAAGTCCGAGGATGTGGGTTTTAATGCGATACTCGAATGATCATCTTGGGTGGTGGGTGGGGAAAATTCGATCCCATGTCACATTGCGTGTTCGGAATTACAAATTCCGAATCGTGCGATAGATCCTGGACCGATAACGATCCGGTTCTTAGGTGGTTTCTGGCCTTTGACTCATCGATGAAGTCTCAGAGGTCGGAGACTGGGGTGTAGACTGTTTTCAGTTCCGGCGGTCGGGACGAATCCTCGTCCGAGCACTCTATGGTAGCGACAAGGTGGGGTACCGAAGGGAAGTGAATCCCCCTGTCAATGGGCCTGATCCCGAGCCGGCCATAGACCAGAATCTGGTCATTCGATACTTGCATGGCCTCGATCCGATCGAACAACTCGCTTAAGAATGAGGCGGTGGTGGGATGCATGTCGCTGAGGTGAGTGGATTCGATGATCAGCGTGACGGATCTGGAGCCACACGAAAGCAGATTCGTGTTCCGTTTAGCAGTGGGGCCTGATGTCTTCGGCGTCAAGGCGTCCGGACTTGCATGCTTTTCCTCATGGGTCGACGGTTCCATTAGACCAAGTATTCCCCGTGAATCAGCGGTGAACTCTAAGGTTTCAAACCTGATCCTCTGATCGGGGGAAAGCTCCCAATCTAGCTAGGGTGACTGATCGAGTTCGTGTGCGACAACGTGTCATCGCCCACGAGATTCTGATCGGGGGAGAGAGTCCCCTAGATGTAGATCTCGTTGCTTGCAACAAGGTGAGCCATCGATTCCTTAGGCGCTCATAGAGGAAACTCTCAATGAAAGCACCAATATCGGTGTCAAAACCGGCGAATCTCGGGTAGGGGGTCCCGAACTATGAGACTAGAATCGATGGTAACAGGGGACGAAGGGGACACAAATTTACCCATGTTCGGGCCCTCCTATGGAGGTAATACCCTACGCCCTGCTTGGTTGTATTGATGATATGGGGGTTACACAGTTGATCTACCTCATGATCGAATAGCTAACCCTAGATGAGTTGTTCTGTATCTACAACCTAAAACCCTTCGGCTTATATAGACACCGAGGGTACCTAGGGTTTACACATGGTCGGTTACATCTCGAAGAGATAAACATGCCTATCTATAGTCGATGACTTGGAGGATACGTCGCGGCTCCTTGAGGTCTCCATCCTGGCATCGGTGACCTTGATCGTACAATGTTCACCTTGCGGCCCATACAGTTTGGCCCATAAACAATAGGTCGACCGTCCGAGGACCCCCTAATACGGGACTCCCTCATCCGGGCTTCCCATAACTGTAGCAGTTTCGGTCACGACTTGACGAACGCTTCTCTTCATATCTTGAGTTGAAGCTTCGATCTTTGCTTCTATTCTTGTAGAACTTGTTGAATTTCTTGACCATGAGGCTTATCTCTTCGTTTGTGACAAGGTTGTCGCTTGAGGTAGCGGGAGCATCACTTGTGGCTTTGTAAGCACCGCTATACTTGTAGTGAAGCTCTTCCTTGTCTTTGAGTGTCATCTCATGAGCAACAATCCTACCAATCACTTCCGTTGGCTTGAGCTTTGTAGTTGGGCATCATTTGGATCAATGTGCAAACGATGTCATATCAATCATCCAAAGCTTGAAGTATCTTCCTGATGATGAATTTTTCAGTCATTTCTTCACTTCCTAAGCCGGCAATCTCATTGGTGATGAGAGCTAGCCAAGAGTACATCTCAGCGACTCCTTCACCATCCTTCATCTTGAACTTGTCAAGCTGACTTTGACGAACATTCAACTAGGATTCTCTCACGGATTATGTACCTTCATGCATATCAATCAAAGTACCCCAAATCTCTTTTGCATTCTCAAGATTGCTGATTTTGTTGAATTCTTCGGGGCATAGGAAGTTGAAGAGAATGTCACATGCTTGTGCATTGAGTTGCAACATCTTCAATTCATCCGTTGTCGCTTAGCGATCGGTTCCCTTCCTTCTGCAAAGAATTCACCTTGCATACCAACACAAACAACATCCCAAACGGCGGGGTTATGACCAAGCAAATTCATTTCCATTTTGTGCTTTCAACTAGCAAAATTTGTGCCATCAAAGTACGGACCTCTATGGTGATAATTTCCCTCACTAGATGCCATACTCCTAGGTTGTGAGACAAATGCAATGTAGGCCAAAGCTCTGATACCACTAGTAGGATCGAAAGTAGTGCTAGAGGGGGGTGATTAGACTACTTGACCAAATAAAATCAACTTTTTCCCAAATTTATGTCTTGGCAGATTTTAGCATTTTTAGTATGTCAACTACACCCTACACATGCATGTCTACGAGTATAGCAGCGGAAAGTAAAGATAAGCATGTAAGTAAAGCAAGGGTAGGAAGATCAAATGCAATTGGTGACACGATGATTTTTCCCGTGGTTCCGATAGGTGGCGCTATCGTACATCCACGTTTATGGAGTCTTCAACCCATGGAGGGTAACGGTCGTGAGAGTCCATGGAGGGCTCTACCCACGGAGGGTTCCACGAAGAAGCAACCTTGACTATACCATGATGTCCTACGTCCACGGAGGACTAGCCTAACTCGGGATAGATCTTCACGAAGTAGGCGATCACCTTGCCCTTACAAACTTCTTGGTTCACTCCACAACACGAAGTAGGAGGCTCCCAAGCGACACCTAACCAATCTAGGAGGCACCACCCTCCAAAAGGTAAAAGGATCAATTGTGTCGATGAACTCCTTGCTCTTGTGCTTCAAGATGATAGATTCCTTAACACACAATCACTTTCTCATAGAGTTGGCTTGGTGGAAGAGATTGATTGGGTGGAAAGCAAGTTGGGGAGGCTAGAGATCAAGATTCATATGGTAGGAATGGAATGGCATGATCTCAACACATGAGTAGGTGGCTCTCTCTCAGAAAATCAGTAGGTATGAGTGGAGAACTGTTCTGAGTGCTTCTCTTGCGAGTGAGTGATGGTGGAGGGGTATATATAGGAATCTCCAAAAATGCAACCGTTACACACAAAATGACCAACTCGGTGACACCGATGTGTTAATATCGGTGGTACCGAAGTGACCAAAAGGTGGTAACTTTTGAATCTCGGTGAGACCGACATAGGAAACTCGGTTGCACCGATAAGGTGACCAACGGTCAGATTACCCAATCTCGGTGACACCGATCCAACAATCTTGGTGGGAACAATATTGTGAATTTGCATAACAGAAAGTTGGCAACCTAAACGTTGTAGCACCGATGTAGAATAGGTTGCACCGAAGTGGCTAGGGTTTGGCCGAGTCTGTCCAGGTTCTGGAATCGGTGGCACCGAGTGGAAAGTGTTGGTTGCACCGATTTTGAATATTTGGCTTTGGACAAACTTTTGTGGAAGAGATGGTGGGTGTATGTGGTGACTATCACTTGTGCACGTATGAGCATTTTTTTCACCAACAAAACCTTACCCCCTTTTAATAGTATTGGCTTTCCTATGGACTCAAGGTGATTTCCCACAAAATATAAAATGTAGAGTGCTTTGCTTGAGGCTTTGCCAATCTATTTCCTTGCATCTTGGGGTATTCCACAATCCTTATGCCTACCCATAATTGAACTTTTCCTGAAACATACTTAGTGGAAACATTAGTTCAATGACATATATGTTGTTATTAATTACCAAAACCACCAGGGGAGCAAATGTGCTTCCAATCTCCCCCTTTTTGGTAATTGATGACAACATATAGATCAAAGCTTCGACATATGATATAATCAATGAATATAATTCTCGCTTTGAGAAGTATGTGATAAGGAAGAGCTCCCCCTAAATTTGTGCATTATTTTAAAATTGTGTTTGAATGCAAATGCGCAATCTATTAGGTACATGGGGCACTTCTTCCATGTCACATACAACTTGGTGGTGTGCGAGAGTAATAAGAGTTAACAACATAGCACAACACATCAAACAAAGTGAATGATCATCACATAATCATCAAAAGATAGGAAATAGTAGCAACACACATTAAGGCATATGATCAAACACGAACAAAAGTATCTCACATCAAACCAAAGAACCAATTGTTTTGAAAAACAACAAACAATAGACGCACTCTCACTCAAAGCCTAAGATCTATATACAACTTCTCCGCCTTTGGCAACAAGTTACCAAAAAGCTCGAAGAGATATAACTAATCGTTCTTCTGCGGGTGATCTCCTCCCATAGTCGATGTCAGAGTAGAGAGAACTACGTTGGCGAAGACTTCTGCTGAAGTCCTGGATGGAGTTGGAGTAGATACTGGAGGCACTAGAGCTGATGGAGCTGATGTCACTGTGGCTGGAGCAGAAGATGAAGGCCTCATCTTTGGAGCTGGCATTGTAGGTGTCCTGGCCTTAGTAGTGAACTGGGCAGTCATCCTGACAGGTGCACTATCCTCATCAGTATCACCTTCATCAACCTCCTTCTTAAGCTCATTAACTTTCTTATTAGTCAGCCCATCAACCTTGTCATTAAGAGTTTTCACTCTATCCTCAGTGATGTTCACAAGGCTCTCCTGAGTGTCCATGATGGTTTTGATACCCTTCTTCATGTCCATGATAGTGGTGATCAATAGATCCATCTGCTCGTTCCTGGATTTGGGGACCTGAGCACTAGTGGCTGGAGCTACCTCTGCTTGTGCCTGAGCTGCAGCTGATGTGGGATGATTTGTGTCCACCACCACAACATTGTCCTCAAGATCTGGCTGAAGTGGCATGTGGGGTCTGTCCATAGCAAAGATGTGCTTATCAAGCTTAGAATTGATAAGCATCTGAATATAGGGTGCATAGCAGCATGAGCGCTTCTGATCAGCAGCAACCCTCTTCACAGTCTCTACTATAAAATCCATTACTTGAATCCTGGTGTGACGATCAAGATGGATGAGCATGTTGATGGAGTATCCATGAATTATCTTCTCATCTCCAGACTTGGGCATCAAAGTATGCCTCAGGATGGTGTTCATGGTACGGAGGCCTGACTGGAGGAAGTAAATAGATCCCAACTTGTGAGATTGCACATTAGCAACAGGGATAGGATTATACATATCCTTTGTAGCATTGTGGCTCTCCTTGCATTCTGAGTAGACATCCAAATCTCCATCCTCAACCTCAGGGACTCCTAAGATGGTAGTCCACTCATCAATAGTAGATTCATATCTTGCTCCTTCAGTCATCCAAACAATCCTACCATCTCCACAAAAATGAGCAGTGGAGTAGAACTGCATGATCATCTCATCATTCCAAGCAGAGAACTCCTTGCCAACAAATTTATCTAGCCCAATGCAGTGGAAGTTGTCTTGGACACATGGAAAGTAATCCTCATTATCCTTGATGTACTTCCAGTCCACATATCTCATGTCACTGACTACAGGGCTCTTGTCAAGCAAAAGTGTCTCATAGAAGTCTTGGTGCTCCTTGCTGTAAATCCTGTAATCCATAGCAGTCTTTCTCCTCTGGGCAGATGGATCGATAGCTCTCCATGCTCTCAACCCTGAATCCTTCCTCTTCTTCATATCCTCAGCTCTAGGATGGATGGCATCATGTACAGGAAGGTGAGGTATGAGCTTCATCAGAACTGTCATAGCATCTTCATCATCATCTGCTTCCCTAAAAGTGGACTTCTTGTTCTTCTCAGAAGCAGGTATATCTTTGTTAGTCCTGTTGGATTTCTGTGCATCAGCTTTCTTGGATGCAGCATTGTTGCTCTTGGAGGGACCAAACTTAGGCATAACTGACGAGGAAATGTCCCTAGGGTAGGGTCCTAGGCCTGACCTACATACCCTGCCTAAGGACACTATATTGGAGGACTTAAAGAGTACAAGAGAGGTTCCGACTGGATTATCCATGGTGCTCAAGTCACTCGACATTCAATCCACTCGGCATCTTCTCCCTCCACTCGATAGTCACCTTTCACTCAGAAGACCTTGCTTCCAGTCGACGCCAGAAGACCAGAAGCCAACCTAGGGATACCAATCAGCAGGCGTTAGGCCAGTCATCGTTAGTAGCAATTATGATGTACGTTACCTATAACACTCGTCTTCATACCCACGATCGGAACCTTAGATGCCTGGCACTTATGAGGGGTAGCATACTCTATATAAGCCACCCCTCCCCTCTGGCACAAGGGTTCGCACCTATTGTAACTTATACTTTCCACATGACAAGAGCTCCTAAGCACTGAGACGTAGGGCTGTTACCTCCACAAGAGGGGCCTGAACTCATACATTCGTGTGTACACCCTCGTCGTAGCTAGGACTCTACCCTATCCCTTCGTACCCCTACTTTCTACTGCTAGACTCATTCCCATGACAGTTGGTGCCCACCGTGGGGCAGGTGTCTAAGCGACTTCCGACATGGTTGCATTTTTCCTTCGTCATGTCTTTTGGCGGTGGTTTGTATTTGGGCCACAAGATTCGTTTTGGAGCGCTCACCTTCATCGCCGAAGATTCGGCATGGCTCCAAGAAGCGCCTCTCGACATTGAGGCACTCCCAATCCACGAGGATGCGCACTTCCATGCGAGTTCTTGCAGCATTCTTTTGCGGCAGCCGTCGACTCTGTACTCCTCGCCTCTCCCCGCTATTCGCCGTCGCAAGCGATTCGGTCGCTCTTGGCTCCAGCATTGGGTGAGCTTGCGGTGGCTCGCAAGGTTTCATCTCTGCAGATTACGACGATCGAGCCCGCCGAGTCACTTCACGGCATGTTTGAGTCAGACTCCGATCAGTCTGACATTCCCTCCAAGTGCGAGAGTTGCAATCCTGTGGCGGAGGTTCTTATGGGTGGTTCACATTAGAGCCCGCCGCCTGGTTTCGGCCGCGACAGGCGAGAGGCTGGTGGGGCGTCGAATGAGCAGCTGCACCGGGATGAGGAGGTCGTTCATACGCCCATCGTCGGTGCGACCGCTGAGGCTCATGCCTTGGAGGCCACGCACACTCAGCTCGAAGAGCTTCAAAGGGAACTCGACGAGTGCGCTCGCCAGTGTCCACCACCTCCGAGTCGATGTCAGCGACAACTATTTCCAAGTGGTTCACATAACAATGTTGAGGTATATCGTACTCCAGTTTTAAATGTTGCTGCAGAAGCTAGGATAGCAGATTCGATTCAGCCGTCATGTTTAGAGGTTGGCAGAGGTTTGCTGCAGATCAAAGCGTTGCTTGACGCAGCGCAGCGACAAAATTCAGTTTTTTCACAGTCGCACAATAGAATACACCAAGAGTAGAGACTGTTCAGTCCGCACATAGTCCTGGTTTGGCTCTATGTCGTAGGGGTAGAGGTTTCCAAGACGATCAATATAGGGATCAGGGACGAGATTAGTTTCACCGAGATGACCAATGTCGAGTGCCCACTCCTCCGCGGAGTGGTCCATACGTGCCCTGGCACCAGGATGATAGGCGCCCGTTCGATGAGGAGCAGAATCCAGGGTTTGATGCAAGAGACGTCCTCACTCAGAGGCGAATCGACAGAGGCAGAGCCTACAGAGATGGTTTCGACAGAGATTATCTGAGTGGCAGTAATGCTGTTATTTCTGGTCCCAAGTGCTTTAGCAGAGCTATTCATTCTACAGAGATTCCCCCCAACTTCAGAGACGTGGTTGGATGATTATCGAATGGGTGTTTAGATTGGTGGTGGCAATGACAACATTGCTATGAAGCATTTGTCCTTGATCTTGGATGGTTCGGCCCATGCATCCCTGAATCGTTTAGCTCATTCTAGCATCCACTGCTGGGAGGATCTTGCCTGAGTGTTCATCAGAGTGTTTGAGGGCACTTGCAAGCGTCCTGCCGGTTTGATTGATTTGCAACATTGCGTTCAAAAGCCCAACGAGTCATTGAGAGATTACATTTAGCGCTGGTCCACTTTGCATTATACAATGGAGAATGTTTCCGAGAATTAGTCTGTTTGTGCATTCAAGGCCGGAGTGAAGTACAGAGAGCTTTACCTGAAGTTTGGGCGAATGCTATATCTCTAGCATGCGTTGGTTTCACGTGAAGAGGAACAGTTTGATGAGCAAAATAGATAAGTTTTTCCCTCAGTTTTTTGAGAACCAAGGTATCAATCCAGTAGGAGATACAAGTGAGTCCCCAATAGATGTACCTACATAAAGAATCAAATTCTTGCACCCAACACTATAAAGGGGTTGTGAATCCCTTCACGGTTACTTGCAAGGATGAGATCAAATAGAGATAGATATAATAGGATGCTTGAACAAAAAGTAAAACTTAAAGTAAAAAATAATGCAGCAAGTATTTTTGGTATTTTTTGTTTTAGATCTGAAAATATAATATGGAAAATAGATGCGGGGGCCATAGGTTTCACTAGATGGCTTCTCTCATGATGGCAAGTATTACGGTGGGTGAACAAATTACTGTCGAGCAATTGATAGAAAAGAAAATAATTATGAAGATATCGAAGGCAATGATTATGCATATAGGCATCACGTCTGTATCAAGTAGACTGAAACGGTTCTGCATCTACTACTATTACTCCACACATCGACCAACACCTGCCTGCATCTAGAGTATTAAGTTCATGAAGAACAGAGTAACGCATTAGGTAAGATGACATGATGTAGAGGGATAAACTCATGCAATATGATGAAAACCCCATCTTTTTATTCTTGATGGCAACAATACAATACGTGCCTCGCTACCCCTACTTTCTCACTGGGTGAGGACACCGCAAGATTGAACCCAAAACTAACCACTTCTCACATTGCAAGAATTACCAATCTAGTTGGCCAAACCAAACCAATAACTCGAAGAGACTTGCAAAGATATTAAATCATGCATACAAGAATTCAGGAAAGACTCAAATAATATTCATGGATAATCTGAACATAAACCCACAATTCATCGGATCTCGACAAATTTCCACACCGCAAAAGAGTATTACATCGGATAGATCTCCATGAAGATGATGAAGAACATGGTATTGAAGAGCAAAGAGAGAGAAGAAGCCATCTAGCTACTAGCTATGGACCCGAAGGTCTATGGTGAACTACTCACGCATCATCGGAGGGGCAATGGAGTTGATGTAGATGCCCTCCATGATCGAATCCCCCTTTGGGAGATTATCGGAAAAGGGTCCAAGATTGGATCTCTTGGGAATGAAGGCTTCTGGCGGCGAAAAAGTGTTTTTGTGGCTTGTTCTGATAATGATGGAATATTTGGGAATTTATAGGCCAAAGATTAGGGTTAGGGGAGCTGCCATGTGCGCACAAGTCTGCCCGGCGCGCCCTATTCCCCTGGGTGCGGTCCTAGGGCTTGTGGCCCCACGGTGGCTCCTCTGCCTTGGTTCTCAAGTCTCATAGTTTCCTTTTGTTCCAAAAAAATTCCTTCCAAAGGTTTTATTCCGTTTGGGCTCCGTTTAATATTCCTTATCTACAAATCTCAAAACAAGGAAAAACCAGAAGCTGGTACTAGGCTCTAGATTAATAGGTTAGTCCCAAAAATAATATAAAATAGCATATTAATGCATATAAAACATTCAAAACAGATAATATAATAGCATGGAACAATCAAAAATTGTAGATACGTTGGAGACGTATCAGCGAATAGGTGACATTTCGCTAAGTAAGATGATGGAAATGGCCACTCGGGACGCCAATGGCAAAGAGGAAGACCGCCTCCGCAGCGGCAAAGGAAAAGCAGTCGACAACGATGCCGGCGGCAATTCCAATCGGAAGCAAAAGGGAAAAACAAGGGGAAGTCCAAGGGACAGTTCAACCCCAAGAAAGGAAAAAAATCAGCCAGGAAGTGATGTTATGGATTTACCATGTGCGATCCACACGAGGAAAGATGAAGAAGGCAATTTAATATTGCCCAAGCATACCACTCGACAGTGCCATCTGCTGATCCAGCAGTCAAGGAAGGCTCGTCGAGTGAGAAAACCCCTGAGAAAGATGATGATGAAGACAAAGAAACTTTTCCCGATGTCAATGCCTCACTGATGATTTTTGCTGATGTTGAAAGCAAGAGTCGATTGAAGATTATAAACAGAGAAGTCAACATGTCCGTGCCTACAACCCCCACATATGTCAAGTGGTCTCAGACTTCCATCACATTCGACCAGTCAGATCATCCTGCTCATGTTGCCACTCCCAGTCGGCTGGCTTTGGTGGTTGATCCTGTTGTGGGAGGCACTTGACTCCACAAGGTCCTCATGGATAGAGGAAGTGGGCTGAACATTCTGTATCCAGATACCCTTAAGGGGATGGGCATTCCGATGTCCCGACTCAGTGAGAGAAATATGCAGTTCCATGGAGTCATCCCAAGGAAGAAAGCCAGGTCACTCAGGCAGATTGCACTGGAGTGGTGTTCAGGACAGATAAAAACTTTCATAAAGAGAAATTGACGTTTGAAGTCATGGACTTCCAAAGCGCGTACCATGCTATCTTTGGTTGACTAGCTTATTCCCGTTTTATGGCCCATCCATGTTACGTGTATCTCAAACTGAAGATGCCTGGACCCAAGCGTGTGATCACAGTCACTAGCAATCGACAGAGGGCTGAGGACTGCCTCCAGCAGGGCTCCAAAATTGCCGATCATCAGATGGCTATGGTCAATCTAGAAGAGTATAAGAAAAGCGCTGACCCTGTTGATTTGCTGCGAGCTAAGAAGCCTGCTTTAGAGTCAACTTTTCAGTCAGCGGGGGAAGTGAAAAAGGTGCACATTCACCTGACAGATTCAATTGCTGCCCCGACTAACATATCAACAACACTCGACGACAAATAGGAAGTCGAGCTCATCCAGTTCCTCTGTGAGAACTGGGATATCTTCGCATGGAAGCCTGCTGATATGCCAGGGGTTCCTAGGGAACTGGCCGAGCACCGACTGAGAGTTGATCCGAAGGCCAAGCCGGTGAAAGAACACTTGCGTCGGTCGGCAGCAGAGAAGCGCAAAGCAATCGGCAAAGAGGTGGCTCGTCTCTTGGCAGCTAAGTTCATTCGGGAGATTTACCACTCCGAGTGGCTCCCGAATCTCGTCATGGTCCCCAAGAAGGACCAGTCTCTCTGCATGTGTATTGACTTCAAGCATATCAATCAGGTATGCTCGAAAGATCTTTTCCCGCTCCCTCGCATCGATCAGATTGTCGACTTGACTGCGGGGTGTGAGTGTTTATCGTTTGTAGATGCATACATCGGTTACCATAAGGTCTGTTTGTTTGGCCCAGATGAAATAAAAACAGCCTTCATCACCCCATTCGGGTGTTTCTACTATATAACCATGCCTTTTGGTTTGAAGAATGTCGGCGCTACTTTCATGCACATGATTTAGAAGTGTGTGCTTGACCAGATCCCTCGGAATGTCAAAGCTTGCATGGATGATATTTTCATCAAGTCCCGCAAAGGTTCCGACCTGCTGGCTGACTTGGCTGAGACATTCACTAATCTAAGGAGATATGATATCAAGCTGAATCTGGCTAAGTGTACTTTCAGTGTTCCTGGCGGCAAGTTACTCGGTTTTCTCGTTTCAAAACGGGGAATCAACATCAAACCTGAGAAAATCAGCGTCATTACCCGAATGAAAAGTCCTGTGCGAGTGCATGATGTTCAGAAGCTCACAGGTTGCTTGGCAGTGTTGAGTCAATTCATTTCCTGTCTCGGTGAGGAGGCATTGCCTTTGTACCGATTGATGAAAAAGTCTGACATGTTCGAATGGACTCTAGAGGCTGAAGTAGTGTTTGTTCAGCTCAAATGACTGATTTCCATCCAGCCGGTGCTTGCTGCTCCTCACAACAAAGAGCCTTTTCTCCTGTACATTGGGGCCACTAATCAAGTCATCAGTACAGTTTTGATTGTCGAGCGGGAAGAGGAAGACAAGGCCTACAAGGTTCAGCGTCCAGTCTAATACATTTCTAAAGCGTTGACTCCCTCGAAGCAAAGGTACCCGCATTACCAGAAGCTTGTATATGGTATCTATCTGTCAGCGAAGAAGGTGGCACACTACTTTCAGGACCACTCAATTTCAGTCGTCAGTGATGCTGCATTTTCTAAGATCGTCAACAATCGAGATGTCACTAGTCGAGTGGCTAGATGGGCGATTGAGCTATTGTACTTTGACATCAAATTCGAAGCCAAGAAGGCGATCAAGTCTCAAGCATTGGTTGATTTCTTGGCTGAGTGGGTTGAACAACAGCAGCCAATCCAGATTCACTGTGCGCACTGGACCATGTTCTTTGATGGATCGAAAATGCTGAATGGGTCCGGTGCTGGCGTGGTTTTGGTATCCCCAAAAGGCGACAAGCTCAGTTACATCCTGCAGATTCATTTTGATTCCTCCAACAACGAAGCAGAATATGAAGCACTCTTGTATGGGTTGCACATGGCCATTTCACTCGGCATCAAGCACTTGATGGTCTATGACGACTCGGATTTGGTGGTCAATCAAGTGATGAAAAAGTGGGATGTTTGGAACCCCACTATGACTGGATATTGTAATGCTGTTAGAAAACTTGAGAAGAGATTTGAAGATTTGGAACTCCATCATGTTCCTCGAGTGAAGAATCAAGCAACTGATGAGCTGGCAAAGTTCGGATCTACTCGGAGACCCGTCCCCAGCAATGTATTTTTAGAGCATATTCATACTCATTTGGTGCAGGAAGTTCCTTTCTCCGAAGAGCCCCCACAAGCTATGAGATCCTTTGATCCGACTGAGGTTGATGTCCTCGCGGTAATTGATCTGGTTATGGAGGTTCTGGTCATCATTCTCAACTAGACAGTGCCCTATATCGCATATATTTTGAGGCAGGAACTCTGTGAGGATGAAGTTGAAGCCCGACAGATTGTGCGCAAATCCAAAGCTTTTAATGTGACGGATGATCAATTGTACAGAGAAAGTGTAACTGGCGTGACGCAACGATGCATTTCCCCTGAAGAACGTCGAATGATCTTGGAAGAAATCCACTCGGGAACTTGCGGCCATTATGCGTTTTCTTGGACAATTGTCTCTAAAGCGTATCGAGCTGGTTTCTTCTGGACGCGTGCCAATGAGATGTCCAAAGACATTGTTGATCACTGTGAAGGATGCCAGTGCTATGCAAACTTGTCTCACAAACCTACGTCTGCTCTGAAGACCATTCCTCTCGCTTGGCCATTCGCTGTTTGGGGTTTGGATATGGTTGGTCCCTTTCGGACAGGACAAAGTGGATTTACTCATTTGCTTGTTGAAGTTGACAAGTTTATGAAGTGGATTGAGGCCAAACCTATAAAGAAATTGAACTCTCACACTGCGATCAAATTCATGAGAAATATAATCTACCGGTATGGAGTTCCCCATAGTATTATCACAGATAATGGATCAAACTTTGACTCGGAAGAGTTCAGACACTTCTGCTTCTCCCAAGGCACTCGGGTGGGTTATGCATCAGTTGCACACCCCCAAACGAATGGCCAAGCTGAGCGAGCCAATGGCCTTATCCTGCAAGGTCTTAAGCCTCGTCTCATGAGAGATTTGGAACATGCAGCCGGAGCCTAGGTGTCTGAGTTTCCGTATGTTTTATGGGGCTTAAGAACAACTCCTAATCGGTCTAATGGAAGAACTCCATTTTTCCTAGACTATGGAGCTGAACCTGTCTTGTCGAGTGACTTGTTTCATAACTCCCCTCGAGTGGATCCGTATTCCGAAGCTGAAGATAAGAAAGAGAGACGGGATGGCGTAGATCTCCCAGAAGAGGAGAGGGAGATGGCTTTGATTTGGACGAATACATACCTGCAAGATTTTCGATGTTTCCACGCGAAGCACGTTAATATTTGGTCGTTTCATGAAGGTGATTTGGTGCTCGGAGTGGATCAACAACGTCCTCACAAGCTCACCCCAGTGTGGGAAGGACCCTTCATTGTCACTAAGGTGTTGAACAATGTAGCTTATCATCTCTACAACCTCAAGAAGAAGATCGACGAGCCGCGAGCCTGTAATGCAGATTTACTCCGTCGTTTCTATACCTGAAAACAGAGTTGTGTTAATGTATTAAGAGTATTACAGACAATGCCGTTTATGCAAATATGACTTCCGCGGTCTTTCATCGATTCCGATCGCACAATTTCACATTTGGGAATACTCTAAGTGACGAGCAACCCTCTCACTCGGGGGCTTAGCTACGAACATGCTTTCGCCTAAGTTAAAAACCTTTCTGAGTGGATAGAAATCTGTTCACTCGGAAACTTAGTTAGGAACCAGTCTTCGTCTAAGTTCGAAACTTATCTGAGTGTTGACCGATCCTCACAGTCGGGGACTTAACCGCGAACCAGCTTTCACCTAATTTAAAGACTTAACCCGAGTGATGAATATACTTCTCATCCGGGGGTTCAGAAAAACAAATTCAGTCAAGTGAATGATTGAAAGCAAAATGCAGATAAATCCAAAACTTTCAGCGTGAGCAGAAGTTTCATGCGCAAGCAAAGGTACTCAGTCTTAAGGCCTGAATGAAGTTGCGACAGCATAACAACGATGGTGGTGGACGGTCAGGAGTCGGGTTTGGGTCCGGCGGCTCAGGATCCGGTCATCAGGGCCAGGGTAACCAAGGAGTTCATCATTAGCACTCTGGTGGTAACAATCAGCAACAAAACAATCAATCCGGGTATCAGAGTAATCCAAAGCAGCTCAGTTCGGGCCAGTATCATGTTTTTACGACTAGTCTTAACAAACGAGATCAGAAGTTGTGCAAGCGGGCGGTTAATGCAATTGCGCCGGCTCTACCACAATACTTGAAGTGGCCTGAGTATGACATAACTTGGTGCCAGGAAGATCACATGCTGCATGTTGATGACCCGAGGCGAATGGCCTTGGTAGTTGCCCCCCAAGTGGGAGGATATATGTTAAATAAAGTACTTATGGATGGTGGCAGTAACATCAATATCATGTACTATGAGACCTTTCGGCGGATGAAGCTGCTTGATAAAGACCTTAGGCCCTCCTCGATAGTCTTTCATGGTGTAGTGCCTGGCAAATCAGCTTACCCCGTGGGTAGGATCTCTTTGGAAGTTGCCTTTGGTGATGAGCACAACTACAGGGTGGAGTCTTTGTGGTTTGAATTAGTCAAAATCAAGAGCCCCTATCATGCTTTGTTTGGGTGGCCGGCTTACGCCAAGTTCATGGCTAGGCCCTGCTATGTCTATTTACAACTCAAGATGCCCGGGTTAAAAGGGACGATTACTATTCATGGTGATCGGAATACGGATATTGAGTGCGCGGAAGGAGACACAGCTTACGTGGAGTCAAGTTGTGCTGAGGCAGAGCTCAAGTTCTATAAGGAAAATGTTGACCCGAAGGACACGACTCCACTGAAAAAGCCTACCACAGAGGTTGAGCCGCCCCTCATATTTTTGGCGGACGATACCAAGTTGGTGGATTTCACTCTAGGCGACTCATCTCAGCAGTTCACTATTGGGGCCAATATGGATCCCAAATAGGAAAGCTCGCTCATCGAATTCATCCGTGATAATTGGGACATCTTCGCATGGAAACCTTCTGACATGCCCGGTGTACCGAGAGAGTTTGTTGAGCACCACCTTAATGTGGATCCTAAGTTTAAACCTGTCAAGCAATTTGTACGGCGGTTTAATGAGGAGAGACGCAAGGCCATTGGGGAAGAGATAGCCCGGCTCTTGGCGGAGGGTTTCATCATCAAGGTTTTTCACCCAGAGTGGCTTGCTAACCCTGTGCTTGTGCTCAAGAAAAACGGCATGTGGCGTATGTGCATGGACTACATGGACCTTAACAAGGGTTGTCCATCTGATCCCTTTGCTCTCCCTTGTATTGATCAGATCATCGATGCTACGGTGGGTTGTGAGAGTTTATGCTTCCTGGATGCTTATTCTGGATATCATCAGATCAAGATGGCAGTCAAGGACCAAGAGAAGACGACTTTCATCACGCCTTTTGGTGCCTTCTGCTACGTATCTATGCCTTTTGGGCTCAAGAGTGCCTAGGGGACTTACAGCGCTGTGTGCAGAATTGTCTTCACAGCCAAATCGGGCGCAACGTTCACGCATATGTGGATGACATTGTGATCAAGTCAAGGAAGAAGGAGACTCTGCTCGATGACCTGAAGGAGACCTTCGATAATCTGTGGGTCTATAAAATGATGCTTAACATAGAAAAGTGTGTCTGGTGTTTCGGCAGGCAAACTCTTGGGATTTCTGGTCTCAGAGCGTGGCATTGAAGCTAACCTGGATAAGATCAAGGCTATCACCTCACTGGCTGAGCCGGCGTGCATCAATGATGTTCAATGCCTGGTGGGAGGGATCGCCGCGTTGAGCCGGTTTATAAGCCGGCTTGGTGAGAAAGCTATCCCTTTATATCAAATGATGAAAAAGACAGACAACTTTCTCTGGAGTACGGCGGCGGGTGAAACATTTGAGGCACTCAAGAAGGAGCTCACTGAGCTGCCGGTCTTAGCCGCTCCGGTTGAGAAAGAACCCTTGCCCTTGTACGTGGCGGCTAATAATAGGGCTGTCAGCACTGCAATCATGGTCGAGCGCAAGGAGGCAGGGAAGGAATATCCGGTTCAGAGGTTGGTTTATTATATCAGTGAGGTCCTGACGGAGTCCAAGCAGAGATATCCACATTGGCAGAAGCTAGTATATGGGGTGTTTATGGCCAACCGCAAGCTGAAGCACTATTTCTTAGGGCACCAGATCACCGTAGTTAGCTCTGCCCCGTTGGGAGACATAATTCAAAACAGAGAAGCCACTGGCAGGATTACTAAGTGGGCATTGGAGCTTGGACCTCTCAATCTGAAATATGTACCTCGCACGGCTGTCAAGTCCCAATACCTAGTGGATTTCATAAACGACTTGATAGAGTGTCAGGCGCCCGAAGAAAAGCCAGATAACACATACTGGACAATACACTTTGATGGATCCAGGCGGTTGGAAGGATCAGGGGCAGGAGTTGTCTTAACCTCCCCCAAGGGTGACAAGTTCTGTTATGTGCTACGGCTGATGTTCCCTTGTACTAACAATGTAGCTGAGTACGAAGCCCTGCTTCATGGCCTCGGGGTGGCTAAGGAGATGAACTTAAGCCGGGTTAGGTGCTTCGGCGACTCAGATCTTGTGGCTCAACAAGTTTTAGGCACTTGGAACTCCAAGGATCCGCGGATGGCGGCTTCTCGTCAGGTGGTGGACATCATTGCTGGTCACTTCAAAGTTATCAGGTGGATCATATTAATCATTGCAAGAACGAGGCGGCTGACGCCCTGTCAAGGTTAGGCTCTCAATGAAAGCCGATGCCGTCTAACATCTTTTTGGATGTCTTACATCACCCGCTAGTTAAGTTACCTTCAGAGGAAGACTTAGCTATTCTCGACCCGGAGGGATAGCTGGTGGCGGCTCTGCATGCTATTCCGGATTGGACTGTGCCTTACTTGGCGTACTTGACTCGTGGCGAGTTACCTGATGATGAAAATTTAGCCAGACAGATCACCACACGGTCTAAGTCTATGAAGATAGTCAATGGCAAGTTACATAAGTGCAGCGTCACCGGCGTGTTTCAACGTTGTGTCTCACCTGAGGAGGGCAAGGAAATCTTGAATGAAATTCATGCTGGTGATTGTGGACATCACGCCGGCTCAAAATCTCTGGTGGTCAAGGCTTTTAGGCATGGTTTCTTCTGGCTGACGGCTCACAAGGATGCAGAGGATGTGGTCTGCAAGTGTGATGGTTGTCAAAAGTTTGGCCGGGGTGCTCATGTTCCGGCTCAAGAGTTGCGCACGATTCCAATTACTTGGTCGTTTACAGTCTGGGCACTTGATATGGTCAGGCCTTTCAAGAAGTCCAAGGACAAGAAAACCCACCTCCTGGTGGCGGTTGACAAGTTTACCAAGTGGGTAGAAGCTGAGCCGGCAAGCAAGTGTGACGCAGCTACGGCGGTTCAGTTTATCAAAAAGCTGATCTACCGTTTTGGTTACCCTCACAGTATCATCGCAGATAATGGTACGAATCTATCCAAGGGGGCTATGCGAGCATTCTGTGACAATGAACACATCTGGCTTGATGTTTCTGCGATTTCTCATCCATAGTCAAACGGTCAGGCGGAGCGCGCTAATCAAGAAATCTTGAGAGGTATCAAGCCCCGGCTTATGGTTCCTTTGCAGCGAACGTCGGGTTGTTGGGTGGAGGAATTACTGTCCGTCTTATGGAGCATCATAACCACTCCCAACAGATCAACGAGTTATACACCTTTCTTCATGGTTTACGGTGCAGAAGCCGTATTACCAAGTGACATCCGTCATGACTCGCCACGAGTGGCGGCTTACATTGAGGCGGACAATGAGACAGCGCGTCAAGACGCGTTTGATGCCCTGGAAGAGGAACATGATCTGGTGGCGGCTCGTTCGGCGATTTACCAGCAAGACCTACGCCGCTACCATAGTCGCAGGGTCAAGACCCGGACATTTCAAGAAGGCGACTTAGTGTTGCGGTTGATCCAAGACTAGACATATATGCACAAGTTGTCTCCTCCATGGGAAGGACCTTTTGTGGTCAGTAGAAATCTCAACAATGAGTCATATTACCTCATTGACGTCTGAGACGACTCATATACCTCGGGGCAGGAGACCCGCCGGCCATGGAACATGGCGCATCTACGGCCCTACTATACTTAAGTTGTCAAGACTTGACATTGTACACCATCATTGTACATATCATATATTTATATGAATAAAGTAGGCATCCCTGCAAGCCGAGGCCTATGCCGTTTCGCATATCTTAGTCTATGCAAAAAAATTCAACATGATCGTCCAGGGGGCTTCCCACCCACCGGATGTAGCTTATCATACCCTGTCGGTCGGCTCTCAAGCCAAATTGTTGACTCCGTCAACATGATCGTCCAGGGGGATTCCCACCCACCAGGTGTAGCTTATCACACCCTATCGGCCGGCTCTCAATCCAAATAGTTGACTCCGTCAACATGATCGTCCAGGGGGCTTCCTACCCACCGGGTGTAGCTTATCAAACCCTATCGGTCGGCTCTTAAGCCAAACAGTTGATTCCATCAACAAAGGTCACTTGGGGGCTTCCCACCCATCGGGTGTAGCTTACACACCCTCTTGATCGGCTCTTAAGCCAAACAGGGTTAAGCCTGCATGTAAGCTGATGCTACTCCGCTAGGTGACCCGCCGAAGTCTTACCAATTAATCTCGCCTAGAGACCCTGAGCCGGCTTGAAGAAACTAATGGACAATCTCCATAGAGACCCTATACTGGTTAAGGTTAAAACGGCGTCTCTTATCCTGATAGGTCCGGCTTACGGAAAGCAAGGATAAACTCTCCCATCTACTGCCGACTCTCCGCTATGTGGCCTATTCGTACTCTTAGACAGTTAATCCTTAAGGACCCTGTACTATTTAAGGTTAAAACGATAGATTTATGTCACGTGAGAGGTAGTGTGTGGGCTATAAGGGTGCTCATGCCCTGTCGTGTCTCTCCTGGGACGTCACACTTCCTTTCAGTTAATCTCGCTTAGAGACCCTAAGCCAGTTCAAAGAAATTGATGGACAATCTCCATAGAGACCCTGTACTGCTAAGGAGTTTTATGTGGCGAGTCAACCCAGTAGAACCGACGCATGAGTCATTATGAAAAAACAAGTTAGGAAAGATACATCATCTTTGGGTCACACTATTCTAAGCCACCCTCCTAACAATGTGAAGATACATCTATTCTTGCAGGTTGATTAAACCGCCAAGAGTCGGCAAAGCATCCAATATGAAAGTGCAAGGAAGATGTCTTATATTAAGCCGGGCAATTTAATATGTGCACGATGCCACAGTTTAGGCAAAGGCAAAGTTTACTACAAGCCTCTTACAGACGCTCTTTGCAGAGCTTAAAAGTGATTCAAAGTTTTTTACACCGCTCATGGCGGGTCACAAAGCCGGCTTATCCACAGCGTTATCTAATTCGTGAGTTGGCTGGTGGGTCACCCTGCTCCGGGTTTTCGACCTCCATGCCTGAAGATTGTCCATGTCCCAGTTGTAGTGGGTTAAAGTTGCAAAGTTTCCCTCTTCAAAGAGGTGGGACGGGTCAAGATCAGAAGCAAAGAGGTGCTTACTGCGTGCAGGTGTCAAGTCCTTGGCTTCAAAGGTTGGGCCGCGGATTCTCTTCTGATTGGCATCATAAGCCGCCTGATATGTTGACAGGTTTGCCTCGTCTGCTAACACAGAGGCGAGAACTCTGGAAGCCTTCATGCACCGAGCATAGTCAGCATCCATGAATTCTGAGCCGTCATCCTTCTTGGAGGGAAACCCGTCCATCATATCTTCAGGAGTCATCTCTAGAGAGAACGCCAATGCCCGTCATATGGCTGCGATCGCTTGTTAAGTGGCTAGATTGCTTATCAAACCGGTTAGTTCAGAGCCGGCCTTAGTTAAAGCTTCATGTGACATATTGAAAGCAAAATGAGGGTTAAGTTGTCGTGATGATATATTATCAGATGATGAAGATTAAGACAATGTCATACAAGTCTCCAGCAGATTGCAAGCAATACGTTTGACACTTGGGGGCTAATGTCTATTTGCTCTCCAAGACTACAATGCAGTTCCGGTTCATCTTCATCAAACTTGAACCGGCCCTTGGGGGCTACAGATGGCTCTTCAGACTATCTACATTGAAGCTCCGATTCAACTTTATGAAAGTTTGAGCCGGTCCTTGGGGGCTACAAATGGTTTTTTCAGACTATTTATAATGAAGATCCGACTCAACTTACTCAAAATTGAGTCAGCCCTTGGGGGGGCTACAATTGGCTCTTAAGGTTATCTACATTTGAAGCTCCGGTCCAACTTCATCAAAATTGAGCCGGCCCTTGCGGTCTAAGGATGACTCTTTGAGCTACCAATTCTAAGTTAATGGTTGAGGCCTACAGGCTAGCTATTTCTACTTCTAACCAAGACTTAAAGACCTGGCTTACCTTTAGCTAAATACTAACCGGCCCTTGGGGCCTAAGTAAGGGTAGAAGGTAACAGAGCATGAGTACCTCATATTTCTTCTTCATTAAGTTAACGAACTTGAGTTCCATGTCCCGGCTGATGGAGAGGCGATTTAAGTAGATGACGTGTAGCTCATCAGTTGTTAACTTCTCCAGCGTAGAGAATTCAAAGCCCATCTTCTCTGAAGCCTCGGTCTTCTCGGTATGTTTTGTCAAAACACAAGCCAGAGGAGTTTGGAAGTCGGTGCCAGTAACAAAGACGTCTAGAGTAGTTGACCCATCAGCAGCCTTTCAAGGGCTTGGCGGTTTGGAACTGGTCTTCTGAGGACTCTCAGGAACAGTCTCATGAGCTGTCGGCTCAGCAGAAGGACGAGCTTCTTCAAGCGCCTCTTTAGAATCCGTAGAGGGATCAACATGCGGCACAGGAGAATCCGGCTTGGCAGGCTCTGGTTCTCGAGCTTTAGGACCAGGAGTGGACTTGCTGGTTTTCCTTCGTTTGGCTTGAGCCCTGAAGAACACAGAAGGTTATAATCCAAAGTTTACAGCCAATGAAGACTCAGACGTAAAGCCTGAAAAGCACATACAGCAGGTTAATCTTCGGAGGCGGCAGAGCAGTCGTTGTAGAGTCGCCAGACGAAGGGGGTGATTCCTGAAAAGCAGTTCAAGCAATATAAGGTAGATTCGAATTACAAAGGCAAGATTGATAAAATAAAGTCAAGATTGAGTAGACACCTCAGCTGGACGCTTCTTCTGAGCCGGAGACTGAGATAACCCGGCCATGAGATCAATAGAGACGGTGCTCCGGGTCTGGCGTCGAGAGATTTGCTGTTGCTTTTTCAAAAGAAAGTGGGGGTCTAAGTAAGCAAGAGGATGAGAAAGTGAGACTTTTCGGATGACCCGCCGTATCTTGTGAGGTACAAGATATTCTGAGTCGGACGAAACGCAAGTTACCTTGGGAACGTTGGCGTGGCTTGTCTTAGTTTCGTCCTGTGAATGATTGCTGTCAATAAGGTGCATGAAGAGACGACCAAGGGAGTCAAGTTCTACCTCTGAGTCGTTAGATTCCGGATATTCTTCAGGCTGCTCTTGAGGTGCAGTTTTCTTTTTCCGGCCTTTGGCCTTCTTCTTTGACTTCTTTGGAGGAGGGACGTACTTATTTCCAAAAGCCGGACTTGGCCGGAAAATATAAGCCGACAAAGGTTAAGATATTGCTAAGTATAGCTAATACAGAGATAAGGACGTTGAGAGTCGCCCTTACGTCTGGGGCCGGGTTTTCTGCACAGCAAGGTGCTAGCCCAATGGCACCTCAAGCTCATGTAGACTCGTGGACAAGGCTCTTGATAGCGGCCACGATGTTATCTTCTGATAATGTTGTCTGGTTAAAGCAAAGGGGTCGTCGGGCTGGCCCATATATTCGCACATGAGGCGGCTTCGCCGGCTCACGGGCATGACCCTCCAAGAAATCCAGTAGCGGGTTAGATCTAAACCTGTCAGTCCATTGGCCATGAGGGCCTTAATCTTAGCGTGAGTGGGAGCATACTTCGCCCACTCAGTGGCCGACAGTCGGCCAGGAAGCTCAGATGTTGTCTTGAGCAGGGATGGGCGATACCCCGGACGGGGATACTCTCCTTCTCGAAAGGTGTCTTTGCAGTAAAACCAAGTCTTATTCCAATCCTTAGGATGACCCAGCATCTAAACAACTGGAAAAGTTATATCCCGGCGCCTCTGAATGGAGATCCCGCCAAGTTCTAAGCTTGGGCTGGCCTTCACTTCCATCTGGCGGTTCGCGTAAAATAATTCATGAAATAGACCAACGGATGGTTCTTCTTGCAAGTATACTTCACTGAGTATTTGGAAGTTGCACATGTTGGAGACGGAATTGGGAGCGAGGTCCTAAAGGTGTAGTTTGAAGAAGTGAAGGACGTCTCGGAAGAATTTTGAGCCAGGTGGACTAAACCCGCACACGAGATGATCCGTAAAAACAACTACTTCACCCTCCTAAGGAATGGGCTTCAGTACATTACCTTGCACCCGCCAATGGATGACACTTTTGGCTGGCAAAGTCCCTGCATTCACATAATCCATCAAAAACTCTTCAATGACAGCAGAGCCGACCCAATTGCAAGAATTGGAAGCGCGAGACATGGTGGCAAGTTAGAACTGTGCAAGGTTATAATGTGCGGCGAGTCAGAAGGTGATAGACAACTAAGGGTGGATAAAAAGTATAAAGCTCTATAAATCTAAGTCGCCAGAGTAGTCTGACGAGAGCCGAAAATTCGTTGGTGAGTCAAGTTTGCAAAACAACGACGCTAATTTTGCTAAGTGTGGAAAACAAGTTTCACGGCCCATCTATGCGGTTATGGATCTACAAAACAGAGAAAAATGGTTTTATTCTAAACCTAGCGACAAACCGTTGAACCAGTGAATTTTGAAGATGATAAGCAGAGCAAACTATAGATCTGCACGGTGCTGCTTTGAACTTCCTATGGTTTACCGCAATGGAGAGAAAGATAGTATCGTGTTTTATAAGCTATACATTAGCTGACATTGCGGAGAAGCTTGTGTTCTAGGCGCCAAAGAACTCCATGAAAACCCTACCGAGAACTACGGATCTAGGGGAGGAGAAGAACTCATCGGGGATGGCGCAGAAGACGCAGGTAGGGCTCTGGTATGAATAGGTTGATGCAGCGGCCTGGAGCAGCGATGGCGTGGAGGCGTCACTGGAGCGAGATACGCTAGAGCGACGGTGTCAGGAGGTAGAAGAAGAAGTGTGAAGCGGAGAAGGAAATGAAAGACACTCTTCACGGTCCTATTTAATAGGAAAAGGTGGAAACGGGCGCGAGAATCCAGGCAACAGAGATTGATTGACCGAGGCGGATGCCTCGATTCTCGGGCCATCAGTTTAATAAGGGAAAGATCCGTTGCGGTCATCAGAGAATCTTTTAACATATCTGATGTGACATCATGGCGGGTCATTTGTCTTAGTTTCAGGTGACACAAGCGAGATTCGCCGCCAACTAAGAAGGAGGTTGAAATTAGCAAGCTCAAATCAACGTGGGGCCTAATGTTGGGGCTATAATCCCTTGGTGAGACCCGCCCAGGAGGCTCCAGGTCACACCTGGCGGCTCGTAGGCCAGCCCAAGGATGGGCCTTGAAGACTCAAGCCCAAGACGTTTGGCGGCTTGCCAAGATGGGATAAGATGAGGCCCAAACAAAGAAGGTATGAAGACCCGGGCGGATAAGCCGCCCGGAGACAGCTTGCTCAGGAAGGCAAGACAACGTAGAGATAGACTTGGACACTTTGTGAGAGTCGGTTACAACTTGTATGACCTGTGGTCTTGGCCTCCTATATAAAGGCGAGACTCGGGGCGACTTAGACAGAGAACAACTAGTCGAGAGCTAGGTCAAGCGATTCTGCTCCCTTGTAATCGATACTCCAAGCAATACAAGCACAAGCAGAACGTAGACTTTTACCTCTACTTGAGGGGCCGAACCTGGGTAAACCCGTGTCCTTCGTCCCGATCAACCCTTTTGAGTCCATCACCTTAGCGATGGCCTCGAATCTAAGTCCTTGGACATCTGCCGTGACAAAACCATGACAGTTCCACTCAGCATTCCGAGGCAAATAAAGTTTTTTACTGCGGATAAAGTTCTTTAATCACTAGACGGACTTGTTGGCTCGATGAAGGTGTCCAAGTCGATCCGGTCTGCGATCCGAGTGGCTGCTTCAATGAAGGTCTCCATGAAGTCGTTGAACTGAAGTTTCTTCATGTTCATCACTCGGAGGTCCTTCAACTTGTCCTCTCTTGCTTCCTTGCAATGGACTCTGACAAGTGAGAGTGCCACATTGGCTCCGCGGCGGGCAGCTGACTTCTTACAAGATTGCACTCGACTGGCGATCTCATTGAGACGAGTCATCATGGATGCAAGATCAGTCTAGAGAGTGTCTTCAGGCCACAGTTCCTTGTCAATCTTCTCCGGCACAACCTTCAGTCAAATGATGTATGCTTGAACACCTTGAAGACGTACGTTGAGGCAGAAAATTTTCATGGCCACAGCATCTCCAACAGGTGACTTAGTGGGATCCAGATTGGGCTCGATCTCTTCAGTTTCTGTTTCGAAGTCCTGACTGAATTCTATATGGAGAAAGGAATGGAAAGATGGTTAAATTACTAGCCTACGGGAATTGAGGAAATTCACTCGACAAGGGAAGTTACCGTCGAGCATGATGAACATCTTCTTCGTGAATTCTCCCAAGTGCTTCTCCAGTCCATTGCTCCTCCTGGTCAGTTGTTCAGTCTTCTTGATCATCTCACTCTGTTCCAGTTTTAGCTTGGAGTTTTCCTCTTCTATCTTCTTGGCTGTGGCAAGCTTCTTCTCTGCGGCTTCAGTTTTCTCCCTCGCCACCTTCTGAGCATTAGCAAGTGCCTTGTCCTTGTCCTCCAGTGCTTTATTCATGGTATCTAAAGAAATAGCATCCTCGAGTCGTGCTTGGAGTCGGTGGTTTTCATCATGCACATCTGTTCAAGTGAGAGCACTCGGTTCAAAGGATGGAAGGTGAAACTAAGAGTGCATTGGGTCGAAGAATATTACCTCCTAGGGGTTTCAACTCAGTCTACACGCGATCCAGGTTGTTCTTGGAGATCTCCAGATCCAATTGCAGCTGGTTCTTTTCCTTCTCCAAGTCCTTATACTAGGTGCCAAGTTTGCAAGCTCTCTGAAATCAACAAAAAAATACAGTTCAGTTGATAGGAAAATTCCTCCACTCCCGAGTGGAAAGGGTCAAGAACAGTCGACTAGAGGGCGGCCCGCCGCCCCAGCCCACACTCCCGAAATAGTGTCATATCATGGTTGATGAAGTGATGTCCATGAAACCTGCGTCATGTCATGGATGATGGCAATGATATCCATGAAACCTACAAGGTAGCTTTGGAGTGGTACCGCTAAAGCAAAGAGTTCACTCGACAAGTTGAGTGGCAAGCATACTCCGCGTACGACAAAGAACCTTGACTTCAAGTTCTTAAGACTACTGCTCATCGTCAATGATCAACAGTAATCTCGGGGACTACACCCAGTGGGTGCACTCAGCGTGCCCCCACTGGTTCCTAAATCACTCGACAATGTATGCCCTGTCTGAGCATAAGATGGCCTCTATCAGACCCCCGCTGATGCAAGCACTCGACGGTGGTCTCGAGGACTACACCCAGTGGGTGCACTCAGCGTGCCCCCACTGGATCTGCTAACACTCGATCTGTCGAGTGACAGGAAAATAAAAAAATGTACCCAAGCATGTGAATATCATCTCTATTAAGACCCCCGCCAGTGCAAGCACTCGACGGCGGTCTCGGGGACCACACCCAGTGGGTGCACTCAGCGTGCCCCCACTGGACCTTTTATCACTCAATCTGTCAAGTGGTTTCCAACAACTCTAAGACCCCTGCCGATGTCATCACCATTCGACAGCAGTCTCGGGGACTACACCCAGTAGGTGCACTCAGCGTGCCCCCACTGGACCGAAATCTAGTCGACTAAGACATGATCTATTCGAGTGGAGAACGTACAAGTATTCTATAAAAGGAAAACACCCACTGGGTGTACAATCAAGAAAGACAGGCATTCAATTGGAAATGCACTTACAATCGCACTTGCTCGGATGTTGGTGCGAAGCGCCGCGCTGGCATCATAAGCCAGCTTCCTGGCCTCATACGCCTCCTTGGTGTGCAACATTATTTGCTCTGCCTAGATCATGGCTTCCTTAGAAGCTTAGGTTTGGTCTTCCGGGACATGGTGCAGCGGAAAGGCAGTCACCGACTGAATCCTTGCTGCGGCTGGAGTAGCTAAGGTGGTCTGGAGTTGTCCGATTGGTGTCGAGGCCACGATGGTCGAAGCAGCTAGTGGAGCACTCAATAACGGAGCCGCGAGCTTAGTTCTGGCTTAGGACGAGTCGCCTACCACATGGGATGAAGCTGTAGTCGACTTCTGAGGCGTTTGTGCTGATGGTGTTCTTTGGGCGCGTATGCGCGGAGTGCTTGAGGTTACACCTCCAGCCTCCGTACCCCGAGGTGGTTCTTCATCATCCTCTAGTGGAATGATCTCTGCAAGCATCAATCGACAACATCAGATTATTCAATCGGCAAATCATTTTCAAGAAACAGACATGATTGAAGATTTGTTTTACCTCGTTGAGAAGTGGCCGTGTCGGCAGTGTCCACATCCATTTGCTCCTCTTCGTCCCGTGGCGGCGACGTCACTAAGGTAGCGGCTCTGGTAGACCAAATTCCACTCTGTCTGCAAGAATTTGAAGTCCAACACAACAGCGAAAAAAGAAAGTGAACACTTATGTTGAGACAATGGGCACACCAATTTTCATGTGGGGCAAAGCTTTCCGAGGCTTCGATGCATTGGGCTTGGGTTGCTTTGCGGCCTGTTCACTCGACTCGACTGTCGAGGTTCGGTCCCGCTTCAGGCTTCTCTCACTCAATGCCAGGGCCTTGCTTGGAGCAGTCGCGGGGTTCTGATGCAACTTGGAGCAATGCTCAGTGTGCGGAGGAGACTCGACTTATTCTTCTTCCTCGCCTAAGCACTCGCAATCATCCTCACTATCGTCAGCGTAATCGACGTCCACACTGCCGCCCTCACTCTCCCCTCCATCTTCGGGCTGATTCCCATTTGGCATGGGTGAGTACATGGTCGTCCATTCCTACAAGATTCAAACATCAAAGTCAGTCGACCGACAATTCAACCACTCGACAGAATAGTACGACAGTTGACAAAGATTTTATTTACCGGATTTGTTGGCGGATGGTCAACACAATAAGGCTTGATCCTCTTAGCTCCCAAGGGATTTTCGCAGGCTCCAGTGATGCTCTGAAGCCATTGCTGAACATTTTTTTGTGGGACTTCCTGTGGGTGCGTCTGAGTCGTGTCTTCTGGGCCTGCTTAATGCCACATAGCATGGTCCCTTGCTTGGAGGGGCTGGATCCATCAACTGAGAAATGTCTCCAGAAGCTCCATGCCAGTCACTCCACCACAGACAATGGCCACTACAACATCCACTAAGATCCCCACCTGGAATTTTTCCCCCTCTAACACTGTCAAGGATTTGGGAACGACGCATTGATCTAACGTAAAATGGGAGAGACCAGTCGACATGTTGGGAGATGCTACATCTTTGCAGTAGAACCAAGTCGACTGCCAACCCCTAACAGTTTCTGGGAAGGTCATAGAGGGAAAGGAGCTCCTAGCTCTCTTTTGGATCCCCAAGCAACCACACAATTGGATGACATGGGTTCTATCATCCTTAGGGTTGGCCTTCTTGACCGATTGGGATCTGAAGGTAAAGATGTGTTTGAACAGACCCTTGTGGGGAGGACAACCCAAGAAACACTCACACATGGTGATGAAAGTAGCGAGATAATAAATTTCATTCGGAGGAAAGTGATGGAGTTGGGCTCAGAAGAAATTCAGAAACCCATGGAAGAAGGGATGGGGGCATAGAAAAACCTCTCTCAACGTGTGTGAGGATAAGGACCCGCTCCCCCTCGCGCGGCTCCGGCTCGGTTTCTCCCTCCGATAGCCGCCACGAGCCTTCATCCACGAGCCTGTCGATGACGAGGTTCTCGATGTTTGAGGCGGTGACAGTCGACGAGAGAAAATCCCCTTGGATCCACCCAACCGGTGCAGTGAACTACGCGCTTGACGGCTTCTTAGCTTTGCCCTTTGCGACCCCCTTCTTCGTGCGCTCCAGCTTCTCGGTCTTCCCTTCATCATCATGACTGCGGCGGTCATCAAGGCAGAGCAGAACAGTGCGCTAGGAGCGGGGGAGGCGGAGGAAGAGAGGAGATTTGGAAGAAGAAGACTATGCGGGCTATGGTGTGGTGAATTGTGTACTCTATCGAGTGTCTCGCTGACTGGTGGGCCTGCTAAATCCATGTGAATCTCGGCCGCAGACATCGCACGGTACGTGGCGAAATGGGCGGCCCGTGAATCAAGGTGTCATGCTCCCTGAAAGCACAACATGCTCCCTTGGTGATTTTGATAATTCATGACAACATACATTGTGTCTTGGACTAACACCTCTATCTAGTGTATTTCAGATAATAGTCCATGGAGAGTTGAGTTGGCAAAAGGATTGAGGACATTGTGGAATTACCCCAGGATTCAAGGCAATAGGTTGGCCAAGCTTCAAGCAAGAGGACTCTATATTTTACATTTGTGAGAAATCAATTTGAGTCCATAGGAAAGCCAATACTATTAAAAAGGGGTAAAGTTTTGATGGTGAACAATATGCTCAAAGCGCACAAGTGATAGTCACCAAAATATCCACAAACTCTCCCACCAAAGTCTGTCCTAAGCCAAATAAGCAAAATTGGTGCAACCAACATTCCTATCCCGGTGCCTTCGATTCTAAACCCTAGACAGCCTCAGCCAAACCGTAACACTTTCGTGCAGCCGACACAGCACTCGGTGCCATCGAGTTGGGTTGCCAAGTTTCTGTCACGCAAGTTCACATTTTCGGTCCATCTGAAAATGGTGAATCAGCATCACGGAGATTGGAAAATCTGACCGTTGGTCACCTTGTCGGTGCAACCGAGAATTGTATATCGGTCCCTCTAAGATTCAAAAGTTGCCACTTTTGGTCACTTCGGTACCACCAAAATTTACACATCAGTGTCACTGAGATGGTCATTTTGTGTGTAACGGTTGGATTTTTGGGGATGCCTATATATACCCCTTCACCACCACCCACTCGACAGAGAAGCACTCAGAACTATTCCATACCTATCCTACTCAGTTTTCTGAGAGAGAACCACCTACCCTTGTGTCGAGGTCAAGATCTTCCACTCCAACCATATGGATCTTGATTTCTAGCCTCCCCAAGTTGCTTTCCACCAATCCCATCTCTTCTACCAAGCCAAATCTATGAGGGAGTGATTGTGTGTTGAGGCGTCTATCATATTGAAGCATAAGAGCAAGGAGTTCATCGTCATTATCGAGCCTATTACCTTTTGGATGGTGGTGCCTCTTAGATTGGTTAGGTGTCGCTTGGGAGCATCCTACTTCGTGTTGTGGAGTGAACCAAGAAGTTTGTAAGGGCAAGGAGATCGCCTACTTCGTTTAGATCTACCCATAGTGAGGCTAGTCCTTCGTGGATGGAAGTCACATGGAATATTCAAGGTTGCTTCTTCGTGGAACCATCCGTGGGTAGAGCCCTCCGTGGACTCTCGCGGCCGTTACCCTCTGTGGGTTGAAGACTCCATGAACATGGACGTACGATAGCACCACCTATCGGAACCACGGGAAAAATCCTTGCGTCTCCTATTGCGTTTGATCTTCCTACCCCATCTCTTCACTTACATGTGCAACGTCTTTACTTTCCGCTGCCATACTTGTAGACATGCATGTGTAGGGCTGTTAGACTTGCTAGACTTGCTAAGATTGTTAAAATCAGCCAACGAATTAACTTGGGAAAAGTTTAGGTTTTAAATTCCTGCTAGTAGTCTATTCACCCCACACCCCCTCTAGACACCCCTCTCTCGATCCTACAAGTGGTATCAGAGCTTTGGTGTCCATTGCTTCGGTTTAATCATCGTGGAGGAAGATGGATGCGTCTAGAATGGAGAGTTTGAGTTGTAGAGTGCCCATTCTTGATGGAGAGTACTATAGTCAATGGAAGAATGCCATGATTGATCTATTCAACAGATTCCATGTGACTAAATATATTGAAAATTCCTATGTGCTCCCTATTGATGAATTGCATCCCACCCACGAAGAGGAAATTAACATGCTTGGTAACCTAAGAACTGTCAATCTTATTGTTAGAGGTTTACCAAGATTCGTGCTTTCTCAAATAAAGAACTTTGCATGTGCCTATACCTTATGGACTGGTTTGGAGAAACGATATCCAAATCTTTCCTTAGGAAATCTTGATGAAATTCTTCATAAAACCATTGCTTTTCACAAAATGAAGCCTAGTGGTCCAAACTTTGATAAATGCCTATTTGAGCTCTGTGATCTTATGCATGCTAAAGGAGATGTCACCACTATCAACAACATTATCTTTGAAGCCATTCGCATTCATAAACTTGAACATTGTGATGATCACTATTCTAACGAATCTCTTGTTCTTCATGAAGAGAATTCCTACTTGATGATGACAATGTGGAACATGGCTATTATGAAGAAGATGAGTTATTCGACATCGAGCACGAGAAGATCATGAAAGAATCTGAGCCTCGTGGCAAACTTTAAGGATTACATGTCCAGAGGAAAGGAGTGGATTCTTGACAGCGGATGTATGGATCATATGACTGGTGATAAAGACATGTTCCAAGAGATCACGCCTAATCAAGGTCCTCGAAAGTACGTGACCTTTGGACACAACTCTAAGGGTAAGGTACTTGGCCTTGGTAAGGTGGCTATATTCCATGATAGCTCTATTCAAAATGTTATGCTTGTTGAATCCCTTGGTTACAATCTTCTTTCCGTATCTAGACTTCCCGACTTCGGTTTGAATGTTCTATTCACGAAAGTAGATTGCCAAGTGTTTCGTCAAGATAATCATAAAATGGTCTTTATCGGTTTCCATGGAGGTGATCTATAAATTGTTGATTTCACTAAAATATCCAAGCCTCGCACTTTTTTAATTGCAAAATCTTCTAAAGGTTGGCTTTGGCATAGAAGACTTGGACATGTAGGCATGCGAAATCTAGATAAGCTAATCAAAGGTGATCAAATACTTTGTGTTAAAGATGTTATGTTTGACAAAGATAGACTTTGCAGTGCTTGTCAAGCTGGAAAGCAAGTAGGTGGAAGTCATCCAGTTAAGAATGTCATCACTACTAGGAGACCACTCGAGTTACTTCACATGGATCTTTTTGGTCCCAATGCTTACAAGAGTCTCGGTGGAAATTCCTATGGTCTAGTTATGGTTGATGATTTTTCCAGATTTACGTGGGTATTCTTTCTTGATGATAAGTCGCAGGTTCAAAAGATCTTCAAGAACTTTGCTCATAAAGCGCAAAATCAGTTTGAAGTGAAGATCAAGAAGGTTCGGAGCAATAACGGATCGGAGTTCAAGAACACCCATGTGGATACCTTTCTTGACGAAGAAGGTGTCTCACATGAGTTCTCGGCTACGTACACACCTCAACAAAATGGAGTTGTTGAGAGGAAGAACTGGACGCTCATTGAGATGGCAAGAACGATGATTGGAGAATACAAGACACCAAGACACTTTTGGGAAGAAGCCGTTGAAACAACATGTCATTCCACAAACCGACTTTACTTGCACAAGCTTCTCGTTAAAACGACATACAAGCTACTCACCGGTAACAAACCCCAAGTTGGATACTTTCGGGTATTTGGCTCAAAGTGATACATTCTTGATAAGCATCGTCATACTAAATTTGCTCCTAAATCTCATGAAGGATTCCTACTTGGTTACGGATCGAACTCTCACACTTACGTGTCTACAACAACTTCACTCGAAAAGTTGAAGAGACGGTAGATGTGAAGTTTGATGAATCTAATGGTTCGCAAGTCGAACAATTGCCAAATGATGTAGGTGATAAGGATCCTTCGGAGGCCATTCTAGATCTACCCATCGGCAAGATTCGTCCCATGGAGGTGAAGGAGAGTACTTCATCAACTCAAGTGGAAGCCCCTACCTAACGTAAAAGTGAATCTCAACACGACATGGAGGCATCCACAAGTGACACACGATGAGATGATCAAGAAGAGGAAATGCATCATGAAGATCCACCACAACCACCTTCACCACCACCTCAAGGGAACGACACCTTCAACAACAACGAAGATGAACGAGATGATGATGATGAAGAAGAAGCTCCTCCATCCAACAATTAGAAGCTAACCCAAGTTCGAGCTCAAGTGACCAAGAACCATCCCCTAAACCAAATCTTTGGTGATATACAAACAGGGAGAATCACTCGCTCTAAAACCCATCTAGCTAACTTTTGTGAGCATTATTCTTTCATCTCTATTATTTATCCTTTAAAGGTAGAACAAGATCTTGAATACGTGGATTGGGTGAATGCAATGCATGAAGAGCCACACAACTTCGAGAGGAACAAAGTGTGGACACTCGTGGAGAAGCCCGAAGATGAGCACAACATCATCGGAACCAAATGGGTGTTTCGGAACAAACAAGACGAAGATGGTCAAGTCGTACGCAACAAGGCTCGTCTAGTAGCCCAAGGATATACTCAAGTCGAAGGTATGGGCTATGGTGAGAATTATGCCCCCATTGCTAGACTTGAAGCTATCCGTATTCTTCTTGCTTATGCTAATCACCATGACATCAAGCTTTATCAAATGGACATCAAAAGTGCATTTTTAAATGGTGAAATTGAGGAAGAAGTTTATGTTAAGCAACCACCTGGTTTTTTGAATCCTAATAAACCTAATCATGTTTACAAGCTTCACAAAGCTCTTTATGGACTTAAGCAAGCCCCTCGTGCTTGATATAAATGTTTAATGAAGTTTCTCATCTAAAAAAGTTTTAAAATTGGTAAAATTGATGCAACCTTGATCACTAAGAGAGTTAATGGAGAAATTTGTATGCCAAATCTATGTGGATGATATTATCTTTGGTTCCACTAACCCTCAATTTAGTGAAAGATTTGGAAGGTTGATGTGCGAGAAGTATGAGATGTCTATGATGTGTGAGCTGGAATTCTTTCTTGGATTGCAAATCAAGCAATCAAGAGAAGGAACTTTCATCTCTCAAACTAAGTATACCAAGGACTTGATCAAGAAGTTCAACATGCAGGATTGCAATGGTATGAAAACTCCTATGCCCACTAGTGGACATGTTGACCTTACCAGGGATGATAAACCGGTTGATCAAAAGTTTTATCGATCTATGATTGGTTCGTTGCTATATCTATGTGCATCTCGTCTCGATATTATGCTCAGTGTTTGCATGTGTGCTAGATATCAAGCTACACCTAAAGAGTGTCATCTTTTGGATGTGAAATGTATTGTGAGGTACTTAATACAAACACCAAACTTTGGCATTTGGTATCCCAAGGGATCTTCTTTTAATCTTGTTGGCTATTCCGATTTGGACTATGCCAGTGACAAGGTTGATAGAAATTCCACCTCAGGTACTTGTCAATTTTTAGGTAGATCTCTTGTGTCTTGGTCCTCCAAGAAACAAAACTCAGTATCTCTATCCACTGTTGAAGCTGAGTATATTCCTGCTGGATCTTGTTGTGCGCAATTACTATAGATGACACAAACGCTTAAGGATTATGGTATTCATGTTAAAAATGTTCCATTACTTTGTGACAATGAAAGTGCTATTAAAATTGGACATAATTATGTGCAACATTCTCGAACCAAACATATTCAAGTTCGACATCATTTCATTCGTCATCATGTTGCCAAAGGAGATATCAATCTTAAGCATGTTCGTACTAACAAACAATTGGCAGATATGTTCACCAAGCCATTTGATGAGAAAACATTTTGTCATTTGAGGAGTGATTTGAACATCATTGATGCTTCGAACTTCAGCTAGACTCACTCGGTTGCAAGCGAGGGCATGAGCTTTCTTATTATCTCCATGTTCTCGTAACTCGTTATCATATGCCATGGAATTCTATGCTCCCTTGTATTGCATCTAACCTTTTGAAGGTACTTGGAAGAACTTAGTTCCACAAGATTGCCATCAACTCCAATCATAAGCAATCTTATCATTACCAAGTATCCACAACCCCTATTTGATGATGGAAGGAAGAAGACAACAAAAACATATCCTTGACATATACATGATCTAAGCTTCAAAATCTGAAGTAGTATCATGTCAACTGAATATATCCATTGCTCTTACTTGCATGACTAACCTTTGTAGGTGATGAGTGTAATAGAACGAGAAGGATTGCTCCAAATTCAAGATGATCTTCATCAACCTCGAGCATCCTCAACAAGTTCACCTACGAGCAGCGTCATCAACATCATTCAAAGATATGTACTCATATCCTTGAAAAGGATGTACTCCAAGTCATGAGCTAAAGCAACTCAAGTGATATGAAGACATCAAAATGCTTAATCGATAAATGCTAACCCCATTTTGAGCTTAAACGATGAGTATGACCTATGATCAAGCATTCTTGCTTGGCTCCTAAGTCAATATACTCTAATATAGGTGACCTAGTCATCGCCCATCATTTAGTTAAGAATCTTGCGTGGTTTGCTCTCTATTTGCATGATTTCTTGTAAACACTCAAATCTTATCTAGTTGATGACCTTTGTAAATCTTTCGCATTTTTGTTTTTGAAACAATTTCGTTTGTCTCTCTGAAAACAGAAACTTGGTTTATCTTTTGAAGTCACCGATATAGATAACTCGGTTGTCACATCCCTAGCTAGATGTCATAGGATAACATGTGTGTGCATCATGTTACAATTTTGCATCAACATGAAATGGGGACTAAAAGAAACCCCAAGCTCATATATGATTCAAATTAGTTCAAAGTTGTGAAAAATTAACAAATCCAAAATGCCCTTACAAAATGTTCCCTATGTCTGATAAATATGGACATGATTATACAAGGGGTCATTTAAAATATTTGAACAACTTTAGCAATTTAAAAATAAATAATAAAGCTTCTAAAAATACCAAATAAAGAATTATCATTATTTTATATTTCAAAATATCCTGAAACTTTTTATTGGAGTTTGAAATATTCAAACTTGATATTATAAAATAATTGGGATATTTTATCAAAGCAATTGTACCTGAAAAAAAAATAAAACAAATGTCAGAAACTAGAAAAGAATGCAAATAAGAAAAAGGGGGGAGAAAACCCACCTGGGCTTACCTGAAGAAGAGGCCCAGCCCACGGGGGGCAGCAGCGTCTTCTTCCTCCTGCCAGGAGGAGAAGCAGCTACGTGCCTCCACTACAGCCGGGCGTGGCAACGTGCTGGCCACCTCCTCGCTGCCTGCCTAGCCGCCTCCTCATCGCGCTAGCGAGAGGGTAGGCTCCGCCGCCGCCTTGACCCGCTCCCCCTCACCATTCCTCCCCCTTCTCTCCTCTATTCTTCCTCTTGCCGGACTGAAGACACCATTGATTTGCCGTCTCCCCTGCGTCCCCGACCACACCAAGGCGCTAGAAGACCCTCCGGTGAGGCCCCGGATCGTTTCCCCCTAGCCCCGATGCTGTTCCCCTCCTCTAGCCCCGTCGGTAGCCAGAGCCGAGCGACGCTCGCCGCCGGCCATGGCGTAGCCATGGCCACAGCGGCCCAAGCTCGCACCTAAGCACGTAGTCGTGCTCAGGATGATCCCAGGCAGCCCTAGGAACCCTCAGGTGGCTCGTTCGAGCTCTGGCTCGACGAGCCCATGCTCGCCCGAGCTTCGGCAGCCGCCGTGCTCATCGTCGGCGCCGATTCCGGCCATCCTAGCCCCTGGGAAGTGTCGGGCTCGACGCGCACGAGCAAGCAGAGCAGTTTGGTGCCCTCCGCCGTCCATTTGGTCGCCAGAGGAGGAATCCCGACCCCCTCCACCGTCCCTAACGTCGCCAGCAGCTCAACGCCAGCGAGTCAACTAGTTTGACCACCAGGGGTTTGACCCCTGGGTCACTAGCAAGTGGGGCCAGGCCCTGTTAGTCAAATCCTGATTAGCAATTTAATTAATTAATATAGTTAACCTAATTAGTCAGTAACCAATGGGCCCAGTGTTGATTAAGTAATTAGGACTAGTTTTAATTCTCTAATTAAGTGATTGAGTCACTGACATGAGGGCCCCACCCTGTCAGGTTTGTCCTGGCCTAGTCAGCTGACCTGCTGACGCCATGATGACGTTAGGCTGATGTAATAAAGGAATTTCCAGTTTTAAAATAATTCTAGAAAATGTTTAAAACTTCAAAAATTCATATAAATTAATCTGTAACTCAGATGAAATTAATTTATATATGAAAATTTATCACAAAAATCCAATGAATCTAATGGTGCTATTACCATGCATGTTAGAGAAACATATGTAGAAGAACATTGACATTTGCTAATAGGTTAAAATATGGAATTTGAAATGAAGAACGATTTTGAACCTATATTCAAACTCACTTCAAATTAACTTGGACACTAGTTGCATTAGCTCATCCATACATGCTACCATGTCATGATCATGCATCATATTGTTGCACTTATGTGTATTGAATGCTATTTATCTCAATTGCGGTAGGCCCTACTTCTGAGGATACCCCCGAGAATTCCAACGAAGGAGAGAACCTTCCTGCTACCCAGCAAGGCAAGCAACCCCCTTGATCATTCCGATAACATCCTACTCTCTCGCTCGTGCTCTTGTTTATTGCATTAGGACAACCGTCCACATGTCTGTCATACACGGTAGATGAACCTATTCTTCTGCATGACCCGTCATTGTCACAGTAAATAGCTAAACCTTGCAACCTAGCATACCTGGTAGATGTGTGTGCCATGATGTGCTTAGACTACTTTGCCTGCTATGCTTGATATGCTTAGAGTTGTGTCAGGTCTGATTCATCTGGGTGATGAACTGGAGTGAAACATTGTTGTTCCGATGTGATAAGCTTATGACGAACTCGATTTGGTAAAGGTAGCGATGAGAGGCTATGTAGGAGTACATAGCAGGTTGTCTCATTGGGACCGTTCTTAGGAACTGAGTTCCGTGTTTGTGATCCAAGACTAGTTACTACCACACATTGGGTTTCAGTAACTCGACCCCTCTCGACTTATCAGTCGCTTAGTCCTTAGTCCAGGAGTTGCAAGTAGTTTCTGGTGTCTATAGCATGCTGGAGGCCGTGCGTAGTGCTGACCCTAGGGGTGGGTTACGATGCGGTAGGCAGTGGCACGGTGTACCAAGGGTCACCCGAATGGTGGGCTTGGGAACCCTGCACACATCGTTTGGGGTCGTAGCAGAAACTTCGGCTGGACTTCCATGTAGGTTCAGTCTCAAATAGGCGATAGCCTGGACTAGAGGTCTTATGTGGTTGACGGTCGTGGCCAACTCCCTCACTGGGCTTCCGCTTGAAGGTTGCCGAGGTGCATGGTTTTATGAGCACACAGCAATAAGTGGTGAGAGTGTGTGTGAAGAAGTACACCCCTGCAGGGTATGAAACTATTCGAATAGCCGTGTCCTCGGATATGGACTACTTGGAAAGCTTATGCTGTTCATAGATAATCAAATGGATACTCATAAAAATATCAAGACAAGTGTGACTACCGTGGATGGCACTCTTCTAGGAGAGGGAAGTGAATCCATGGTGATGTTTTATCATGGAGTTAGTGGACTCGTGTGCGATATCTAAAATTTAAACAAAGAGTTAATATTGTGTAGTGTAGGTTAGCCATGAGTCAAAGCTAGCATTGCTACATAAACTCCACCCCCCCCCCACTTTGTTGATACATGAGCACGAGTAGACTAGGTCTGCTTTAAAGACTTGCTGAGTATGTTTGTACTCATGTTTGCTTAATAAATGTTGCAGATGAGACCCAGGACCCATCAGGTGGGTTCTTTCTAGATGTCGATGATGCCAAATAGCTAGTGTCCCAGCTACGACCTATGCCCTATGGCGGGCTGTAGATAGTCAGGCCAAATGCCTTTTTACCCTTTCATCTGTCTGTACTCAGACAGCTTATGCTTCTGCTTGGTTTGTAAAAACTTGTTTGTATGACGTGAGTGTCGGGTCATGTGACCCCTATCTGTAAGAACATATTATGCAAGGCTTGTCTGAGCCCCTTAAATAAAAGTTGTTGTATGGTTATGTTGTGATGCCATGGTTGTATCTATGCATATCGCGCATGTCGTGCGTACGTGTGACGTGCAACGGTATGTATGGATCCGACACCTAGTCGTGTGCCTTTAGTGGTACTATTTACGGGAAACTTCCTCTTTGTGCTTCCACCGAGCCATGGTAGAGTTCTACTGAATTTCCAGATAAGATGCACTACACAATCTCGATATCATCAATTTATATCCCGGAATCACCGTTTTTCTTTGCTTTCAAAATCTGTGTTTCTTTGATATTGTTTAGTTGTTTATGTTCTGGTGATATTCTTATTCCTTCGATGACCCCTTCTTATAAAAAAATATTTTTAGGGGGAGAAGAACAAACAACACTTCGGGGGAGAAATTCTTTATTCAAGGATCCCGAGCTCCAAGGAGAAGAAAACTCAAATTTTCCAAAGGGAGAGTAGTTACATTCAATGATACCCTTAGTATTTTAATGGACCCTACTTTCAATGACCCTTGATCTCCAGGATCCCTTCCTTGTCAATGATCCCTGTCACTACTCCCAAGTTTAACCTTTTTGGTACTTTATGCCAAAGTGGGAGAATATAAAAGCTTCATGCTAAAGGGAGAGTTACATGCTTATGCAAAGGGGGAGATATGATTTAGGGGGAGAGGAATATATCAAAAGTTCACACCTATATAATCAAGGAGAGGAACAACAATGTAGGGGGAGAAAACTACTTTTGGAGAAAAAGATTCATGAGATCAAAGGATTACATTTCTCACCCTTTCCGATCCCAATATCTACATGCTGAGATTCAGGGGGAGAGGTTGTACTACCATTTTTATATCAAAGGGGAGAAAAGATATAATAGATTAATGCTAAAGGTGGAGACATATCAATCTTAAGGATTATCATATTTCATACATGTTCTTCGTTTCTTGGTATTCGTTGAGTTCTATTGCTTTTGATTGGTAGAATACTCTTCTGTTTCCAAACATTGTTTTCTCAAGTGTGTCTCTACTACTAGAATGCTCAAGAACTCAAGGTAAGTATATGCATCATATCTTTGATCAACATGATCTCTTGCTTCTTGCACATATTGTTTCGCAAGAGTGAAGTCTTGATCAAGGATATACATTTCACTCACAAATATTGATTCATACAGCCAAGATACACATGACTCTTACATCCCTTTCATCCACATGTGTGTCCATGCATTCCAAAGCAACTATCGTTTAAAGGAATGCACACATTTACGGGGAGGAAATCTAAGTCATGTGTTTCTCAAAGTCTTGATTGCATCCATGCATATCTTTAAGTGAAGCTTTGATTGTATGTTGTCATCAATTACCAAAAAGGGGGAGATTAAAAGCACAACATGCTCCCTTGGTGGTTTTGATAATTCATGACAACATACATTGTCTCCTGGACTAACACCTCTATCTAGTGTATTTCGGATAATAGTCCATGGAGAGTTGAGTTGGCAAAAGGATTGAGGAGATTGTGGAATAACCCCAGGATTCTAGGAAATAGGTTGGCCAAGCTTCAAGCAAGAGGACTCTACATTCTACATTTGTGATAAATCACTTTGAGTCCATAGGAAAGCCAATACTATTAAAAGGGGGTAAAGTTTTGATGGTGAATAATATGCTCAAACGTGCACAAGTGATAGTCACCAAAACATACACAAACTCTCCCACCAGTGTCTGTCCTAAGCCAAATATGCAAAATCGGTGCAACCAACATTCCAATCCCGGTGCCACCGATTCTAACCCCTAGACAGACTAAGCCAAACCCTAACACTTTGGTGCAGCCGACACAGCACTTGGTGCCATTGAGTTGGGTTGCCAAGTTTCTGTTATGCAAGTTCACATTTTTGGTCCATCTGAAAATGGTGAATCAGCGTCACAGAGATTGGAAAATCTGATCGTTGGTCACCTTGTCGGTGCAACCGAGAATGGTATATCAGTCCCTCCGAGATTCAAAAGTTGCCACTTTTGTAACTTCGGTACCATCGAGATTTACACATCGGCGTCACCGAGATGGTCATTTTGTGTGTAACGGTTGGATTTTTGGGGATGCCTATATATACCCCTTCACAACCACCCACTCGACAGAGAAGCACTCAGAACTATTCCACACCTATACTACTCAGTTTTCTGAGAGAAGACCACCTACCCTTGTGTTGAGGTTAAGATCTTCCACTCCAACCATATGGATCTTGATTTCTAGACTCCCCAAGTTGCTTTCCACCAATCCCATCTCTTCTACCAAGCCAAATCTATGACAGAGTGATTGTGTGTTGAGGAGTCTATCATCTTGAAGCACAAGAGCAAGGAGTTCATCGTCATTACCGAGCCTATTACCTTTTGGAGGGCGGTGCCTCCTAGATTGGTTAGGTGTCGCTTGGGAGCCTCCTACTTCATGTTGTGGAGTGAACCAAGAAGTTTGTAAGGGCAAGGAGATCGCCTACTTCGTGAAGATCTACACATAGTGAGTCTAATCCTTCGTGGACGGAAGCCACATGGAATAGTCAAGGTTACTTCTTCGTGGAACCCTCCGTGGGTAGAGCCCTCTGTGGACTCTCTCGACTGTTACCCTTCGTGGGTTGAAGACTCCATGAACGTGGACGTACGGTAGCACCACCTATTGGAACCATGGGAAAAATCCTTGCGTCTCCTATTGCGTTTGATCTCCCTACCCCATCTCTTTACTTACATGTGCAATGTCTTTGCTTTCCGCTGCCATACTTGTAGGCATGCATGTGTAGGGCTGTTAGACTTGCTAGACTTGCTAAGATTGTTAAAATAAGCCAACTAATTAACTTGGGAAAATTTTAGGTTTTAAATTCCTGATAGTAGTCTATTCACCCCCCTCTAGACACCCCTCTCTCGATCCTACCCTCCCACTTTCCCGAGTCGTGGCATCATCATCGCGGGTGCGCGCGCTTCCCAAATTTTCAAATCCCGTGAAATCCGGGTCTAACAGAGTGACTCTCCACCTCTGAAGATCCCTTCAAGTCACTCAAAACTTAATTGATGCTTAGAATTCATTCGAACATTTTCAAGGTAGAATTGATCCCGGCGAATGGAAAAGAATTTGAATCGATGCAAATTTCATTGAAGCCCCGAAGTACAATCACAAGTTTGGTGCCTTGTCAAAACTGGCATCAATCCCCTTTCCCACTCGAACCCCGATCCATTCGGGGGCTAATGACGAGGATATGTACCTAGGATAGGGTCCTAGGCCTGACCTACATACCCTACCTAAGGACACTATATTGGAGAACTTAAAGAGTACAAGAGAGGTTCCGACTGGATTATCCATGGTGCTCAAGTCAGTCGACATTCAATCCACTCGACATCTTCTCCCTCCACTCAACAGTCACCTGTCACTCGGAAGACCTCACTTCGAGTCGATGCTAGAAGACTAGAAGCCACCCCAGGGAGGCCAATAGGCAGGTGTTAGGCCAGTCATCATTAGTATCAATTATGATGTACGTTACCAGTAATGCTCGTCTTTATATCCATGATCGGACCCTTGGATGCCTGGCACTTATGAGGGCTAGCGTACTCTATATAAGCCACCCCTCCCCTCTGGCACAACGGTTCACACCTACTATAACTTATACTTTCCACACGACAAGAGCTCCCAAGCACTGAGACGTAGGCCTGTTACTTCCATGAGAGGGGCCTCAACTCATAAATTCGCGTGTACACCCTCGCCGTAGCTAGGACTCTGCCCTCTCCCTTCGTACCCCTACTTTCTACTGCCAAACTCATTCTCACAGCAATAGCATCAGCCAAAAGTTTCTTAGCCTTCTTCTTAGGAGGGGCCTGAGCAGTAGGTTCCTCCTCTTCGTCCTCTTCGGCAGCAGCATCAGCAGCCTCCTCTGGATCCTCATACATAGAGGTAGGTCTGCCCATCACACGGATGATCCTCTTCCTAGTTGTCTTCTTCTCTCCTGCCTTCTTAGGCAAAGACTTCCTTGGAATCTCAACAGACATAGTTGCCCTAACACTCTCATGTGCTTTGAAGATCTTTGCAGGTGCATAAATTTTGTTGACCACCCTCCTAGAGGAGGTGGCCTCATTGGCAGATTTCCGTGCAGCCTTCTCTTGCTTCTTAGCAAGAACATCTTCTAGGACAAAATCAGAATCTTCTTCTTCTGAGTTGAGTCTCTTCCTTGTCCTAGAGAAAGCTTTAGGCAACCCATGAGTACCGGGAGTGCCTAGATCTGTGGAAGAACTGGACTCGGGACTAGTACCTAAACTCATCTCAACGTTCTCCTCCAGCAAATTCTGACTATCTTCTGAGCCTGACATGTCTGACCCTATGAATAGAGTATAGAAGAGTGTAATAGGGTAAGTCATCACAAAATCCATAAATTTATGAAAGTTTAAACAAAAGATTTTCAAAGTTTACATTCGGTCACATGAAAATCGGTACAGCCGAAGCAATAATATCGGAGCTACCGAGACTAACTTTCTCCTTAGCCGAAACATGGCACCCCTTTTGGTGAGACCGAAAGGTGTACTCGGTTTCACCAAGAAAGTTCTCAGCAACATAGACATACAAATTGGTGACACCGATTTGCTCACTTCGGTTCCACCAAGTTTCATCGGGCGGAAGGTAAACCCTAGAAAATCGATCATTCTCTATCCTATGGAATTTTATTTTGGATGGAAAGATCTCAAACTGTGGATAGACTAGGAATAAACCCTAATGCGCATGAATCGGACAATGGAGCACGAGAAGGGGCCAAATCCATACCCTAATTTGGCGATGGATCCGCTACGACGGTGACGTTGGAGAAGAAAACATCGACGACAGCGATTCCCAGCGGCGGAGGCGCTCGGAGAAGCAACACCATGACCAGGGGTCTTCGGGGTGGTAGCTAGGGTTGTGGACGCATGACGTTTGAAGAATGGATTTAAAAATGTTGGGGTCCACAGATTATATACCCATCGCTATTGGTGACAACGATTTGATATTTTTGGTGTCACTGAGTTTCACAACTGTCAGCTGACACGGAAACTCGGTGTAACCAAGAATATGAAATCGGTAGTACCGAGATTGAAAAACCAGATCAACCCTAGGCATTCGGTGAGACCGAAAATTTGGAGTTGGTTCCACCGAGATGCACTCAGGAGGTTTTAATGGTCAGTCCTTGACAATACGGAACTCCGAGTGCTCCTCACACAGAGAGATCGAGAAGTACTTATTCAAATTTTCTGATGTAACATGAATAGAATATGAGGTGAGAAAGCATAGATATCTAGAGGAGTGGTCATATGCATTCTTGTATATCCAGTTGGCAAGTGAAAATCAAAAACCAAATAGCAACAATTGGATATCCTTGAATGAGTAAATAAATGCAGACCAACATGCTCACACAATAAGATGTCAAATGAAATCATGGCAAACATGCACAAACACAATAGCATCTAACAAGCACTTTGGCGATGATGGAGTCATCTATATATGAGTATACTGACTTAGGAACCAAGTAAGAATACTTGATCATAGGTCATACTCATCGTTTAAGCACAAGTGGGGTTACCACTTTTACATAAAGCATTTAATGTTGTCACATTCTATGAGATGCTTTGACTCAAGTCTTAGAGTAAAGCTCCCCTTGATGTGACATCCTCCCATAGGAGGGATAAACTAACCTTGGCTTTTGTCGATGAAGACTTCATGTAGGTGAAGTAGTGGTGGATGCTCAAAGTTGATGAAGATCACCAAGAGTTGGGAGCATCCTTGATGTTTCATTACTCTTCTCACCTACATGGGTTAGTCCCAACACACAAGAGACATATACAAGGATATCTATAGGCATGGAGTGCAAAGCATATGTGATGATTTCCATTGATTTGTTGATTACCTTGCCCCTTGCTTACCTTTGAGGGAATGTGTGACTCCTTGAACTATTTCATGATGTTGATGTTGATTGCAACTAGTTCTTACCAATAATGAATATGAGTGAATTTCATTGGCGGAGTCACCCCTCAAAAACTTCTCTAGTTCTTCTTCTTGGGGACCCCTATCAAGTTGATGGGGATCCTTAGTGTTGAATTGCACTTATAGAAGTTGATCTTGTAGTAGCCTTGGTAACCCGCTTCACCAAAGCTTGGGATTCATCTTCATATGTGTCAATGTCCTTTTGAAGCTTCTTCTTGTCCTTGAGCTTGGGGTGTTGTGGTGGAAGGTCATCTTCTTGTTTTGTTCCCTTGGGGAGAGTATTTTCATACTTCTCCTTTTGAGTAACAAACTTGGGATTGGGGTATTGACCTTCTTCCCATTCAATTCCGTTCGCGTTGAAGTAGACAACACCACGATTCTTCTGGTATCCTCTGTGCTTGCGTACAATCTCCTCAAATTGTTTGCACCCTTCAGGACTCTTATAGATACCATTTTATATAATCCCTTTCAAGAGTTCATTTTCTTGCTCAAGTGTAACTTGGCTAAGAGAAGAATTAGAGGGATCAAGAGAACTACTAGAAGCAATATCATTGGATTTATCATTTTTACTGCTACTAGTTGAAGAACCTTTCTTTCCTTTGTTACTAGCTTGCTTAGACTTACCTTGTGGCACGAATGTAAATAAGAGAAGTCGCTTGGCTAGATAAGAGGAAGTCTTCTTTCGAAGATCGTCATTGATAGCTTTAAGGAACTCATGCTCTTGCTCTAAATTGAGCTTCTCGGATCTCATGTGTCCTTACAAGCTCTCTATGATCTTCTAGAGTTGACTCGTGAGCTAAATTAAGAGTTTTTTGTTCTTGAGTTAGTCATTATATTTCCAACTTATCATCATCGCACGACTTATATACACTAGAGTGAGTACTAGCAAGTTTATTTTGACTAACATTACTAGATTTGTCAAATAGCAAGTCATCTTCAATTAACAAGTCATCTTCATCACTATTGAAATCAAGATACTTGGGGTGTGATACCTTGGGGCATTTATTCATGAAGCAATGTCCATACCCTTCATTTGGTGAATCAAATATGTCGTAGGAGTCGGTTGTCACTAGTGCAAGTCCAGCAATACCTTCATCTTGACTATAGTCGGAGTTGGAGTGATAGCTTCTCTCGGAGTGGTTGTCGGATTTGGAGCCGGAAACCCATTCACCAAGATGAGCTTGATGTTTCCTTCTTGAGTAGCTCTTGGTGTACTTGTCCTTCTTCTCTGAGTCTCTACTTCTCCTTGAGGGTCTTCGTTCATAACGATCATCTCTACTCCTTCTCTCTCTTTGAGGTGACTCGTCTCTTGAGCTTCATCGTCTTGGTGACTCTTCTTTACTTTTGTAAGGAGCTGTGCACTCATTGGAGTAGTGTCTGGTCTTCCCACAATTGTAGCAGTTTCGGTCACGACTTGATGAACGCCTCTCTTCATATCTTGAGTTGGAGCTTTGATCTTTGCTTCTATTCTTGTAGAATTTGTTGAATTTCTTGACCATGAGGCTTATCTCTTCATTTGTGACAAGGTTGTCGCCTGAGGTAGTGGGAGCATCACTTGTGGCTTTGTAAGCACTGCTAGACTTGTGCTGAAGCTCTTGTCTTTGAGTGTCATCTCATGAGCAACAATCCTACCAATCACTTCCGTTGGCTTGAGATCTTTGTAGTTGGGCATCATTTGGATTGATGTGCAAACGGTGTCATATCGATCATCCAAAGCTCAAACTATCTTCTTGACGATGAATTTTCAGTCATTTCTTTGCTTCCTAAGCCGACAATCTCATTGGTGATGAGAGCTAGCCTAGAGTACATCTTAGCGACTCCTTCACCATCCTTCATCTTGAACTTGTCAAGTTGACTTTGAAGAACACCCAACTTGGATTCTCTCACAGATTCTGTAACTTCATGCATACCAATCAAAGTATTCCAAATCTCTTTTGCATTCTCAAGATGGCTGATTTTCTTGAATTCTTCGGGGCATAGGCAGTTGAAGAGAATGTCACATGCTTGAGCATTGAGTTACAACATCTTCAATTAATACATTGTCGCTTCGCGATCCGGTTCCCTTTCTTCCGTGAAGAATTCACCTTGCATACCAACACGAACAACAACCCAAATGGCGGGGTTATGACCAAGCAAATGCATTTTCATTTTGTGCTTCTGACTAGCAAAATTTGTGCCATCAAAGTACGGACCTCTACGGTGATAATTTCCCTCACTAAATGCCATACTCTCCTAGGTTGTGAGACCAATGCAATGGAGACCAAAGCTCTGATACCACCTGTAGGACCGAAAGTAGTGCTAGAGGGGGGTGATTAGACTACTTGACAAAATAAAAACTACTTTTTCCCAATTTTATGTCTTGGCAGATTTTAGCATTCATAGTATGTCAAGTACACCCTACACATGCATATCTACGAGTATAGCAGCGAAAAGTAAAGACAAGCATGTAAGTAAAGGAAGGGTAGGAAGATCAAACACAATTGGTGACATGTTAATTTTTCCCATGGTTCCAATAGGTGGCTCTATCGTACATCCACGTTTATGGAGTCTTCAACCCACGAAGGGTAACCATCGCGATTGTCCACGGAGGGCTCTGCCCACGGAGGGTTCCACGAAGAAGCAACCTTGACTATACCATGACGGCCTGTGTCCACGGAAGACTAGCCCAACTCGCGGTAGATCTTCATGAAGTAGGCGATCTCCTTGCCCTTACAAACTTCTTGGTTCACTCCACAACACGAAGTAGGAGGATCCCAAGCGACACCTGACCAATCTAGGAGGCATCACCCTCCAAAAGGTAACAGGCTCGATTGTGTCGATGAACTCCTTGCTCTTGTGCTTCAAGATGATAGACTCCTCAACACACAATTACTCTCTGACAGATTTGGCTTGGTGGAAGATGTTTATTGGGTGGAAAGCATGTTGGGGAGGCTAGAGATCAAGATTCATATGGTAGGAATGGAATGGCATGATCTCAACACATGAGTAGGTGGCTCTCTCTCAGAAAATCAGTAGGTATGAGTGGGGAACTGTTCTGAGTGCTTCTCTTGCGAGTGACTGGTGGTGGAGGGGTATATATAGGCATCTCCAAAAATCTCGGTGGGACCGATCCAACAATCTTGGTGGGACCCTAAACTCGGTGATAAGGTGACCAACAGTTAGATTGCCCAATCTCAATGACGCTGATCCAACAATCTCAGTGGGACCGATATTGTGAATTTGTGTAACAGAAAGTTGGCAACCTAAACTCGATGGGACCGATGTAGAATCGGTTGCACCGAAGTGGCTAGGGTTTGTGTGAGTCTGTCTAGGTTCTGGAATCGGTGGCACCAAGTGGAAATTGTTGGTTGCACCGATTTTGAATATTTTCTTTGGATAGACTTTTGTGGAAGAGCTTGTGGGTGTATGTGGTGACTATCATGTGTGCACGCATGAGCATTTTGTTCACCAACAAAACCTTACCTCCTTTTAATAGTATTGGCTTTCCTATGGAAACAAGGTGATTTCTCCAAAAGATAAAATGTAGAGTACTTTGCTTGAGGCTTTGCCAATCTATTTCCTAGCATCTTGGGGTATTCCATAATCCTTATGCCAACCCATCATTGAAATTTTCCTGAAACATACTTAGTGGAGACATTAGTTCAATGACATATATGTTGTTATTATTTAGCAAATCCACCAAGGGAGCAAATGTGCTGGGTCCATGATGTTTAGTGACTCTCAAAATAATAGAAGTGAGGTAAGAGAGTTCAATTATTTCTATAAAATGCAAACACCACCGTGCTGGAAAAAATATAAGTGAAGCACATAGAGCAAAATTGTCTCTTGCCACTCCTTATTCCATAGTCCATCAACCCAAAACTTGAAAACTTCACAACACAAAACTTAAAAGAAAACTCATGAGATCCGTTAGTATAAGAAAATAAATCACCACTTCAGGTACTGTTGTGAACTCATTATTTATTTATATTGGTGTTATACCTACTGTATTCTAACTTCTCCATGGTTCATACCCCATGATACAACCCATAGATTCATCAAAATAGGCAAACTACTCAAAGAAAATAGAATCTGTCAAAAACATAATAGTGTGTAGCAATCAGAAAACTTCGTATACTTATGTAACTAAAAAACTTCGGAAAAATTAGGAAAACCTGGGAAATTTATATATAAATCTTTTTTAAAACTTTCAGACACATTCTACGCTCTGAAGAATTTAGAAAATTCCTGGACTAAGGGCAAAAGTTTTTGTTTTCTAGCAATATCAAATCGACAACTACAATAGATCGCCCCAAAGGTTTTACTTGGCTCAAAAACTAATTAAAACACCGAAACACAATAACTACAGAAGTATTAATGTGGTAAACACTCAAAAACAGAAAACAAAATTAAAATTGAGTTGCCTCCCAACAAGCACTATTGTTTAACGCCCCTAGCTAGGCAAAACGCAATAGATCTAGGTGTTTTCATCTTGGGTTTGCAATCCAAACTTGATAAAACCATCAAAAGCTTTCCTAACTAGATATGTCCTTTTTATTGAACGTCTCCCTAGATTCCGACATGGTGGCAATAAAGCAGTCAAGCACACAAGCAAAAAGGCAAACGAAAAGACGAACGGAAGAAGGGAGAATAAAAAGGCAAATCTTTTTGGTATTTTCTGAAAATCGTTTTAGAAGTGGGGGGGGGAGGAAAACGAGAGGAAAATGGCAAATAATGTAATTGCAAGAGATGACTTTGTGATGGGTACTTGGTAGTCTTGATGCGTATCCTCCCCTGCAACGGCGCCAGAAATCCTTCTTGCTACCTCTTGAGATTGCATTGGTTTTCCCTTAAAGAGGAAAGGGTGATGAAGCGAAGTAGATAACTATTTCCCTCAGTTGTTAAAAACCAAGGTATCAATCGAGTAGGAGGAACAAGCAAGTCACCAATGGACGCACCTACGCAAACAATCGAACTCTTGCACCCAACGCTATAAAGGGGTTGTCAACCCCTTCACGATTATTTGCAAGGATTAGATCCGATAGAGATAGATGTAAACGAGAACGGAAATTAAAAGGTAAATAAATTGCAGCAAAGTATTTTTGGTATTTTTGGTTTATAGATCTGAAAATATATTATGGAAAGTAGACCCGAGGGCCATAGGTTTCACTAGAGGCTTCTCTCTTGAAGGAAAATATCATGGTGGGTAAACAAATTATTGTCAAGCAATCTATAGAAAAGCGAATAATCATGTAGTTATCCAAGGCAATAATCATGCATATAGACATCACATCTGTGTCAAGTAGACCAAAACAATTCTGCATCTAGTACTATTACTCCACACATCGACCGACTCCTGCCTACATCTAGAGTATTAAGTTCATGAAGAACAAAGTAACGCATTAAGAAAGATGACATGATGTAGAGGGATAAACTCAAGCAATATGATGAAAACTCCATCTTGTTACCCTTGATGGAAACAATACAATAAGTGCCTCACTACCCCTACTATGTCACTGGGTGAGGACACACCAAGATTGAACCCAAAACCAAGCACTTCTCCCATTGCAAGAATTACCAATCTAGTTGGCCAAACCAAACGAATAACTTGAAGAGACTTACAAGGATATGAAATCATGCATATAAGAATTCAGAGAAGATTCAAATAAGATTAATGGATAATCTGAACATAAACTCACAATTCATCGAATCTTGACAAACACACCACAAAAGAGGATTACATCGGATAGATCCCCATGAAGTTCATGAAGAACATGGTATTGAAGATCAAAGACTGAGAAGAAGTCATCTAGCTACTAGCTATGGACCCGTAGGTCTGTGATCGACTACTCACGCATCATCGAAGGGGCAATGGAGTTGATCTAGATGCCCTGCGTGATCGAAACCCCCTCCGACATATTACCGGAAAAGGCTCCAAGATTGGATCTCTCGGGAATGGAGGCTTCTGGCGGCAGAAAAGTATTTGTGTGGCTCGTTTTGGTTTTGGGGGGATATTTGGGTATTTATAGGACGAAGAATAGGGTTAGGAGACCTACCAGGAGACGGCAAGCCTGAGAGGCGTGACCAGGGGGGTGGTCGTGCCTACCAAGCTTGTGACCTTCCGGCAGGTGCCCTCGCGTGCACTCCAAGCCTGTTGGATTTGTCTCCTTCTAGAAAAAATCATTTCGAAGAATTTATTCTGTTTTGACTCCGTTTAATATTCCATATCTGCAAAACTCAAAAACAAGGAAAAAACAAAAACTGGCACTAGGCTCTAGATTAATAGGTTAGTCCCAAAAATAATATAAAATAGCTTATTAATGCATATAAAACATCCAAAACAGATAATATAATAGCATGACCTCATAAAAAATTATAGATACGTTGGAGACGTATCACTCATCTCCGATGCCGGTAAGCATCACCCCCTCCCCCTTTGCTAGGTCAGTGGTTAGGCCGTTAGGGAAGGTGTAGGATCGATTTCCCACTAAACGAACCGTTAATGTCGACTAGGTTATGGATGCACGGATGAGGTTGTTAATTCAGGAAGCAGCACTGATAAGTCTGATTCAGGCATGGGTCATGTTCATGCACCAGAGAGTTATTCGTCGTGTTGGGTGACCTTTGATAAGCTATGGTCCAATGTTTATCTTGGATCGGGGGGAGGATCCAAAATATGAGCTACATCTACAACTGCAATGACGTCGAGGCTTTGTGGATGCTTCGAATGAAAAAGAGAAGCATTTGCCAGGCTTGCCGAGACCTTTAGGATCAAGGGGCTGCTACAAGATAACATCAACACCTGTGTGGAAGAGCAAGTGGCAATGTTCCTCCATGTTGTTGGCCATAACCAGAGGTTCAGGGTCATTCACAACACGTTCAGGAGATCAATGGAGACCATCTCTAGGTACTTCAAGCAGGGTATTTTTGCTGTTGGGGAGCTTAGAGGAGAGATGATCAGGAGACCATCTGGCCGGACTCCACCCAAGATTCGAGGAAGCCCAAGATGGTATCCATAATTCAAGGTGAGCATTGACAATATACACTTTTCATGGCTTGATATGCTTGTATTGTTCAAGTTGAGCACTAACACAGGCTTGTGATACCATTTTCAGGATTGCATTGGGGCAATAGATGGTACTCATGTCACTGCTAGAGTTCCTAGGTCACAGTCTGCAACATACAGGGGGAGGAAGCACTACACAAGCCAAAATGTTCTTGCTGCTGTCCACTTTGATCTGAAGTTCACATATGTGCTGGCTGGCTGGGAGGGGTCAGCGCATGATGCTAACATTCTCAGTGACAGCATGACTCGACCTGATGGGATCAACATCCCCGATGACAAGTTCTACCTTGGAGATGTTGGCTATGCATGTCGGACGAGTGTTCTTCCATCCTTCAGGAAAACCAGGTACCATCTCAACGAGTTCAGTGGTAGGAACTATCCTAGGACTGCACATGAGTTTTTTAATCTCAGACACTCCAGCCTTAGAGTAACTATTGAGAGGGCATTTGGAGCTCTGAAGAATAGGTTTAAGATCCTAGATCGGAAGCCATTCCACCCATACCCCACTCAGGTTAAGCTTGTTCTTGCTTGTTGCATTCTGCAAAACTGGATCCTCCAATGGGGCTTTGATGAACATGTGCCTGAGGAGGAAGAGGTCGAGCCTGACCATGTTGTTAGCTCCGGCCATGGTGTGGAGGCATTTGACAATGACGCTTGGAAGAAAAACAAGGTTGGAGTGGGTAGAGGCAATGTGGCTTAATAGAGGTCAGTGCATGATTTGAAGAAGAGGAAGAAGAAGAAGCAAGAGTAGCAGAAGCAGAAGAAGAGGAAGATAAAGAGGAATATCTGGTAGTAGCAACACTGATGAACTATCCCCTATTTAGCCAATGGCTCTTAACAATTTGTTCTGTCATTGGATAGTAGTTAGGATGAATTGTCATTTGTTTAACTAGCTGGCACTACATGTTCAGATTGTGTGTGGTAATCTCACCACTAGTTAGAAGTGGTGACAACAACTTATGCAGGTTGCAACCAAACACCATGTCATATGTGTGCCTAATGCAATGCGGGAAACCAAACGTCGGGTCAAAATGGTTGTCTAATGCAACTAAGGTACATGCTGGCAACCAAACTATGTGCATCTGGGGTCTTTTTGCCTGCATCCCCTCAAACCGGCTCACTAGAGCCTGGCTCGCCGGGCCAGGCTCGATTGGCAATGTAACCAAACACGCCCAAGAGCTTCATCCAGACGCGGGTGTTCTATTGGGTTCTACCATAGGTGCATCGCATGCAAATTAAAATTTTCCTACGCGTAGAACATCCAAGAACATGCTATGGAGATGGATCACAGATTATTACCACTAGACGCGCAGTGCCGTGCAGCAGAAGTAGAGTTAGGGCAGAGCGTTCGTGTGGTACGTCTCCTCCTTGTCCAATCTACCTAGAACATCCGTTCTGATCTCCCTCGAAGAGCCAGTCGCCAGATCCCACATACAGGTTCGCCGAAGCGGCGCAAGTGCACCGCCTCTAACGGTATCCGCGCGTGCAGGAGGAATACCCGTGCGGCAGACTGCTAGGTCCGATTACATGGTCGACGGCGGCGTGTGGAGGTGACTATTCGCAACACATGCAAACCCTAATGACGGCGCCGAAGCGATCATCCGGATGGGTGTGCCCCACCTCCACTATATATAGGCATCTAGCACGGGCTCAACTCTTGGGCCTCACACGGATCCTAAATCCCACGTGTTCCTTCCCTTAAGCGCGCGACCCTTTAGGTTCTCGTCCACTTGGTCGCGAGTCAGATCACATCCAACTCGACCGGTCGGTAGCGGCCTCTAGCAAGACGTGTCGACTCCAAGTGTCCGATGAAGCTGGTTAGGCGAACCTGTACTTCACACTTCTGTTCCCTTTGCCACACAATACATGTTGTCGTGCACAAGCCGACATGGTCATCCTTGTTGCAGCATGACCTCTTTCGCGTTCCAGTGAATCCAACCAACATTTGGATTATCTCATAATCCTCATTGCATGGCCATGCTTATCTAGGTCGGATCACCCGAGGGGCCCAGAGTATATCTCTCCTGATCGGAGGGGCAAATCCCATCTTGCTCGACCATGTCTCGCAGCATGGGTATGGACAAGCCCGAAACCTACCTTTGTAACTAGCCAGTCACGGAGTAGCGTTTGGTCGGCCCAAAGCAAGTCTGTCACCATCCCGAGTACATGTGCCAGCTCAGGTCTTAGGACATAGAACGTATGTTGTACTAGAGACTCAGAGATGACCTATCATTGTGTCTCATAGTTGGGTCTGTCCAACTCAGACCTTATCTCGACTCGGATTAGACTATGTCGAATCTGACCAGACCTTTCTGAGTCCATATTATCCGGCTAGCATCCAATGCTACATGGTCAGTGAGACCGAACCATCCACCATGTCATATGCTAGTCTGATTAGTTGCGCGTCCACACAACCCTTTCGACTAGGGACCATTTAGGACAGTTATCATACAATGCATAGTCTCACAAATAAGTCACATACATGTTAATACACATCAATGATAAAGTCCAAGGACCATCTTTATTCATAAACACATAGGAAATATCATCATACATGATTGCCTCCAGGGCATATCTCCAACATGTTCCGCTCAAAGCCTAGCCTGATTCTGTGACACCGATCTACGTGTCGAGTGTGCCTACACGTGGCTTGTGATTTGCTTACTTACTCCTCCTGCACCACTCGCGAAGGGTGTGACGTGTTTGTGCATGCTTGTGCACTTGCCCATACGGCCATACAAATTCTCTGCTGTCGAAGTCTCTTGTGCCCTTGTTACCTTCATTGCTCCGTAGCTACCTGCTGACCCGGCTGTCTTTCGCTGGGCTGCTTGGTCTTCGCGAGCAAAAAATGTTTTCCTTGGGTTCGGTTGGTCGCACTTCAGCGGCTTCTCTCGTGCGTTTCATCTATGATGATGATCAATCTACATCGACCTCTATCGACAATCGATTTTCAATGACTCCTCACTCGACCTTCATATATGATGATTGTCGTTTTACAGCGGCTCCTCTCATGATTTTTACTGATGCTTTTCATACTACATCGACTCCTCTTGCGTCTTTCCCCGATAGTGCTGGTGTATATGGGTCCATGGACTACACCTCGCACATGCGTCTATCCTTGGCACTTGGTGCTTGTCTGCATAGGGCCTCGTCTTCTTTTTCACTAGCCTTTGCGGACATTAGTAGTCATGTTACACCGTCACATCTAGCGGTTTCCACCGGTGGTGGTGGTTGCTCCCTTCCCGATGCTGCTACATCACCTAATCCATCCATGTACTTCACTAAGTAGGAGATTGCAAGACTTCACGACTTGTTGACTGACTCCGGCTTGTTGGAAATATGCCCTAGAGGCAATAATAAATTAGTTATTATAATATTTTCTTGTTCATGATAATCGTTTATTATCCATGCTATAATTGTGTTGATCGAAAACTCAGATACATGTGTGGATACATAGACAACACCATGTCCCTAGTATGCCTCTAATAGACTAGCTCGTTGATCAAAGATGGCTATGGTTTGCTAGTCATGGACATGAGATGTCATTCGGTAACGGGATCACGTCATTAGGAGAATGATGTGATGGACAAGACCCAAACTAGAAACGTAGCATATGATCGTGTCAGTTTATTGCTACCGTTTTCTGCATGCCAAGTATATGTTCCTATGACCATGAGATCATGCAACTCACTGACACCGGAGGAGTACCTTGTGTGTATCAAACGTCACAATGTAACTGGGTGACTATAAAGGTGCTCTACAGGTATCTCCGAGGGTGTCTGTTGAGTTGGCATGGATCAAGACTGGGATTTGTTACTCCGTGTGACGGAGAGGTATCTTAGGGCCCACTCGGTAATACAACATCACAATAAGCCTTGCAAGCAATGTGACTAAGTGTTGGTCACGGGATCTTGTATTACGAAACGAGTAACGAGACTTTCCAGTAACGAGGTTGAACTAGGTATGGAGATACCGACGATCGAATCTCGGGGCAAGTAACATACCGAAGAACAAAAGGAACATCATACGGGATTAACTAAATCATTGACATAGAGGTTCGACCGATAAAGATCTTCATAGAATATGCAGGAACTAATATGGGCATCCAGGTCCCGCTATTGGTTATTGACCGTCGAGGTGTCTCGGTCATGTCTACATAGTTCTCGAACCCACAGGGTCTACACACTTAAGGTTCGGTGACATTTTGGTAGTATAGAGTTATGTATGGTGGTGACTGAAGGTTGTTCAGAGTCCCGGATTAGATCTCGAACGTCACGAGGATCTCAGGAATGGTCCGGAGGTAAAGATTTATATATAGGAACTTAGTGGGTGTTAGATTCATAACAATGCAAATCACATGGTGATGTGAACTAGATTATTGACTCTAGTGCAAGTGGGAGACTGTTGGAAATATGCCCTAGAGGCAATAATAAATTAGTTATTATCATATTTCCTTGTTCATGATAATCGTTTATTATCCATGCTATAATTGTGTTGACCGGAAACTCAGATACATGTGTGGATATATAGACAACACCATGTCCCTAGTATGCCTCTAATAGACTAGCTTGTTGATCAAAGATGGCTATGGTTTCCTAGTCATGGACATGAGATGTCATTTGGTAACGGGATCACATCATTAGGAGAATGATGTGATGGACAAGACCCAAACTACAAATGTAGCATATGATCGTGTCAGTTTATTGCTACTGTTTTATGAATGTCAAGTATATGTTCCTATGACCATGAGATCATGCAACTCACTGATATCGGAGGAGTACCTTGTGTGTATCAAAAGTCACAACGTAACTGGGTGACTATAAAGGTGCTCTACAGGTATCTCCGAGGGTGTCTGTTGGGTTGGCATGGATCAAGACTGGGATTTGTTACTCCGTGTGACGAAGAGGTATCTCAGGGCTCACTTGGTAATACAACATCACAATAAGCCTTGCAAGCAATGTGACTAAGTGTTAGTCATGGGATCTTGTATTACGGAACGAGTAAAGAGACTTGCCAGTAACGAGGTTGAACTAGGTATGGAGATACCGACGATCGAATCTTGGGCAAGTAACATACCCAAGAACAAAGGAAACATCATACGGGATTAACTGAATCATTGACATAGAGGTTCGACCGATAAAGATCTTCGTAGAATATGTAGGAACTAATATGGGCATCCAGGTCCCACTATTGGTTACTGACCGTAGAGGTGTCTCGGTCATGTCTACATAGTTCTCGAACCCGCAGGGTCTGCACACTTGAGGTTCGGTGACGTTTCGGTAGTATAGAGTTATGTATGGTGGTGACCGAAGGTTGTTCAGAGTCCCGGATGAGATCCCGTACGTCAAGAGGAGCTCCGAAATGGTCCGTAGGTAAAGATTGATATATAGGAAGTCCTATTTTGGTCGTCGGAAAAGTTTCGAGCTCATCGGTTGTGTACCGGGAGTGCTAGTAGTGTACCGGGAGACCATCGGGAGGGGTATTTCGACCAAAGAGGCTACATGGGTGGTGGGAGAGTAAATACCAGCCCTTAGTGGGCTGTTGGAAGTCCCACACAGGGCCCATGCGGCTGGGAAGAAAAGCCCAAAGAGAAAAAGGTGGAAAAAGGGAAAAAAGACAAAAATAAGGAGGAGTCCTAGTCCTACTAGGATTGGAGCTCCTCCAATCCTCCTTGGTTCGGCCGACCCAAGGGTTGGCTCCTTGGGAGCCAAGCCTCCTCCTCTCTTCCTCCTATATATACTAGAGGTTTTAGGGTTTTTGGCACTAGTTTTTCAGCCACGTGCTAACCGTTCCTCCAGTGCATAGTTTCTCCTCTAGATCGGATTTTTGCAGTGCTTAGGCGAAGCCCTGCCGGAATAGCTCCACCACCATTGCCAGAGCACCGTCATTCTGCCGGAGAACACTTCTACCTCTCCTCTCCCTCTTGCTGGATCATGAAGGCAGAGATCATCAGCAAGCTGTACGCGTGCTAAACGCGGAGGTGTCGTCCGTTCGGCGCTAGATCGGAAGGACCATGATCAAGATCGCAAGACGAATCGTGATGAGATCGCGGGACGGATCGTGATGAGTTCGTGGGATGGATTGTGATGGGATCACGGGACGGATCGTGATGAGTTCGCGACACGAATCGTGATTGGATCGGGGGACGGATCGTGATGAGATCGCGGGACGCTCGGCTATTTGGATCGCGGAGACGTTCAACTACACCAACCGCGTTTCTTAACGCTTCCCGCTTAGCAATCTACAAGGGTATGAAGATCCACTCTCCCTCTCATAGATGCTCATAACCATGCATAGGTCTTGCATGAACGTAGGAAATTTTTTGTTTCCCATGCGACGTTCCCCAACACGGCTCTCTACTGTCAGGTGCATCTATGCCTACCTCTTCAGTTGGGGCCCTCACTGAGCAGGAGATTATGCAACATCGATGCCTGGTATCTGCATCTTCTAGTTCTCCATCGACATGTTGTGTTGGTTTTGTTACCGACTCTTTCGATATTGCAAGACCACAACCCACCCACGCAGGTACATCTTCATGGATTCATGATACTGGAGCATCTTCTCATATGACTCATGATCCATCTGTTGGAAATATGCCCTAGAGGCAATAAATAAAGTGTTTATTATTATATTTCCTTGTTCATGATAATCGTTTATTATCCATGCTATAATTGTATTGATTGGAAACACATTACATGTGTGGGTAAATAGACAACACTTTGTCCCTAGTATGCCTCTAGTGAACTAGCTCGTTGATCAAAGATGGTCAAGGTTTCCTAGCCATTGACATGTGATGTCATTTGATGAAGGGATCACATCATTAGGAGAATAATGTGATGGACAATACCCAAACTACAAACGTAGCATATGATCGTGTCAGTTTATTGCTGTTGTTTTGTGCATGTCAAGTATATGTTCCTATGACCATGAGATCATGCAACTTACGGACACCGGAAGAGTGCCTTGTGTGTATCAAATGTCGCAACATAACTCGGTTACTATAAAGGTTCTCTACAGGTATCTCTGAGGGTGTCTGTTGGGTTGGCATGAATCAAGACTGGGATTTGTTACTCCGTGTGACGGAGAGGTATCTCAGGGCCCACTCGGTAATACAACATCACAATAAGCCTTGCAAGCAATGTGACTAAGTGTTAGTCACGGGATCTTGTATTACGGAACGAGTAAAGAGACTTGCCAGTAACAAGGTTGAACTAGGTATGGAGATACCGACGATCGAATCTCGGGCAAGTAACATACCGAAGAACAAAGGGAACATCATACGGGATTAACTGAATCCTTGACATAGAGGTTCGACCGATAAAGATCTTCGTAGAATATGTAGGAACCTATATGGGCATCCAGGTCCCGCTATTGGTTATTGACCGTAGAGGTGTCTGGGTCATGTCTACATAGTTCTCGAACCCGCAGGGTCTACGCACTTAAGGTTCGGTGATGTTTTGGTAGTATAGAGTTATGTATGGTGGTTACCGAAGGTTGTTTGGAGTCCCAAATGAGATCCTGGACGTCACGAGGAGCTCCAGAATGGTCTGGAGGTAAATATTGATATATAGGAAGTCCTATTTTGGTCGCCGGAAAAGTTTCGGCCTCATAGGTAGTGTACCGGGAGTGCCGGTAGTGTACCGGGAGACCATCGGGAGGGGTATTTCGACCCAAGAGGCTACATGGGCTGTGGGAGAGTGAATACCAGCCCTTAGTGGGCTGGTGGAAGTCCCACAAAAGGCCCATATGGCTGGGAAGAATAATCCAAAGAGAAAAAGGTGGAAAAAGGCAAAAAGACCAAAATAAGGAGGAGTCCTAGTCCTATTAGGATTGTAGGAGGAATCCTCCTCTGCTCCTTGGTTCGGTCGAAACCTAGATGTCTTGGCCCTTGGGCCAAGCCTCTTCCTCTCTTCCTCTTATATATACTAGAGGTTTTAGTGTTTTTGGCACTCGATTTTCAGCCACGTGCTACCCATTCCTCTAGTGCACAGTTTCTCCTTTAGATCGGTTTTCTGCAGTGCTTAGGCGAAGCCCTACCAAAATTGCTCCACCACCATCTCCACGGCGCCATCATGCTAACGGAGAACTCGTCTACCTCTCTGATCCCTCTTGCTGGATCAAGAAGGCGGAGATCGTCATCAAGCTGTACATGTGCTGAACGCGGAGGTGCCGTCCATTCGGTGCTTGATCTGGACGGATCGTGATTGGATCGCGGGACGCTCAGCGATTTGGATCGCGAAGACGTTTGACTACACCAACCGCGTTTCTTAACGCTTTCCTCTTAGCGATCTACAAGGGTACGTAGATCCACTCTCCCTCTCGTAGATGCTCATCACCATGGATAGATCTTGCATGTGCGTAGGAATTTTTTTTGTTTCCCATGAAACGTTCCCCAACAGTGGCATCATGAGCTAGGTCTATGTGTAGATGAGATCTCGAGTAGAACACAAAGAGTTTGTGGGCGTTGATGCTTAGATTGCTTCCTCCCTTGGTCATGTTTTGGTTCGGCGGTATTGTGGGATGAAGCGGCGCGGACCAACATTACTCGTACGCTTATGACAGACCGGTTCCCTCAACTGCAACTTGTTGCATAGATGGCTGGTGGGTGCCAGTTTCTCCTACTTTAGTTGGATTGGATTCGACAAAGGCGGTCCTTGAGAAGGTTGAAAAGCAACTAGTTTATCACCGTTGTGGTTTTTGCGTAGATGAGAATTGTTCTTGCTAGATACCCGTAGCAGCCACGTAAAACATGTAACAACAATTAGAGGACGTCTAACTTGTTTTTGCAGGGTATGTGTGATGTGATATGGCCAATTCCATGATGTGATGTATGTGATGTATGAGATGATCATGTGATGTATAGATTATCACGACTTGCATGTCGATGAGTACGGCAACCGGCAGGAGCCATAGGGTTGTCTTTAATTATTGTATGACCTACGTGTCAATCATTAAGCGCTATGTAATACTTTACTTTATCGCTAAACGGTAGCAATAGTAGTAGAAGCATGATGGGCGCGACAACCCCAATGGCGACATGTTGATGGAGATCAAGATGATGGAGATCGTGGTGTCATGTGGGTGACGATGGAGATCATGCCGGTGCTTTCAAGATGGAGATCAAAAGCACAAGTTCATGGACATATCATGTCACTTATGATTTGCATGTGATGTTAATCCTTTTATGCACCTTCTTTTGCTTAGGACGAGGTAGCATTATAAGGTGATCCCTCACTTAATTTTCAAGATGAATTGTGTTCTCCCCGAGTGTGCACCGTTACGAAAGTTCGTCGTGTCGAGACACCACGTGATGATCGGCTGTGATAGACTCTACGTTCACATACAATGGGTGCAAGATAGTGTTGCACATGCAGAACACTCGGGTTAAACTTGAAGAGCCTAGCATGTACATACATGGCCTCGGAACACAAGAGACCGAAAGGTCGAACATGAGTCATATAGTAGATATGATCAACATGATGATGTTCACCATTGAAACCACCTCAACTCATGTGATGATCGGACTTGAGTTGGTGAATTCGGATCATGTGACACTTAGATGACCTGAGGGATGTCAATTTGAGTGGGAGCTTTAGTAATTTGATTAACTAAACTCATTATCTTGAACAATAGTCTAAGTAATATTTGCATATTTATGTTGTAGATCAATGGCTCGCGTAGTAGCACCCCTGAATTTTAATGCGTTCCTAGAGAAGGCTAAGTTGAAAGATGATGGAAGTAACTTTGTTAACTGGGCCCGTAATCTGAGGATTATCCTCACGGCTTCCCAGAAATCATATGTCGTTGATGCACCGCTTGGTGACCAACCAGAAGACATGCCGTCCAGAGACGTTAAGAACGCTTGGGAGGCACGTTCTGGAGATTACTCAATAGTTCAGTGTGCAATATTGTATGGCTTAGAACCGGGACTTCGAAGACGTTTTGAACGTCATGGAGCATATGAGATGTTCCAGGAGTTGAAGTTTATCTTTCAGAAGAATGCCCGGATCGAGAGGTATGAGACCTTCGATAAGTTCTATGCTTGCAAAATGGAGGAGAACGGGTCTATCAGTGAGCATATACTCAGAATGTCTGGGTATTCGAATAGTCTAGCAGAGTTGGGAATTGTCCTTCCGCCAGAGGCGATCACTGACAGAGTTCTTCAATCACTGCCACCTAGTTACAAGAGCTTTGTGATGAACTATAACATGCACAGGATGAACAAGTCAGTCGCCGAGCTGTTTGCGATGCTAAAAGTCGCTGAGTCTGAAATCCAGAAAGAACATCAAGTGTTGATGGTCAATAAAACCACTAGTTTCAAGAAGAATGGCAAGGGCAAGGGCAAGAAGGGTAAAACCAAGAAGGATGGTAAAGCAGTTGTTATTCCTGTAAAGAAGCCCAAGCATGGACCCAAGCCAGAAACTGAGTGCTTTCATTGCAAAGCAACTGGTCACTGAAAGCAGAACTGCCCCAAGTACTTGGCTGACAAGAAGGCGGCCAACGAAAAACAAGGTATATGTGATATACATGTTATTGATGTGTACCTTACTAGCTCTCGTTGTAGTGCCTGGGTATTTGATACCGGTTCGGTTGCTCACATTTGCAACTCAAAACAGGAACTACGGAATAGACGAAGGCTGGCAAAGGATGAAGTGACGATGCGCGTGGCAAATGGTTCCACGGTTGATGTGATCGCCGTCAGCACGCTATCTCTTCAATTACCATTGGGATTAGTGATGAACCTGAATAATTGTTATTTAGTGCCTACATTAAGCATGAACATTATATCTGGATCTTGTTTATTGCGAGACAGATACTCATTTAAATCAGAGAATAAAGGTTGTTCTATTTATATGAGTAATATCTTTTATGGTCATGCACCCAATGTGAGGGGTTTATTCATATTGAATCTTGATAGTGGTGATACACATGTTCATAACATTGATGCCAAAAGATGTAGAGTTGATAATGATAGTACCACTTTCTTGTGGCATTGTTGTTTAGGTCATATTGGTGTAAAACGCATCAGAACGGGCAAGTGACCTATTAGAAATCATACATACTGATGTGTGTGGTCCAATGAATGTTACAGCGCGTGGTGGATATCGTTATTTTCTCACCTTCACTGATGACTTAAGTAGATATGGGTATATTTACTTAATGAAACACAAGTCTGAAACGTTTGAAAAGTTCAAGCAATTTCAGAGTTAAGTTGAGAATCATCGTAACAAGAAGATTAAATTCCCGCAATCTGATCGAGGAGGTGAATATCTGAGTTATGAGTTTGGCAGTCACTTAAAACAGTGTGGAATTGTTTCATAGTTGACACCGCCTGGAACACCATAGAGTAATGGTGTGTCCGAAAGTCGTAATTGAACCTTATTAGATATGGTGCGTTCTATGATGTCTCTTGCTGATTTGCCACTATTGTTTTGGGGTTATGCATTAGATCAGGGTGTCATGCCGGTGACAGTGATGATCATGGTGCCCCGAAGATGGAGATCAAAGGAGCAAGATGATATTGGCCATATCATGTCACTATATAGATTACATGCGATGTTTATCATGTTTACATCTTATTTGCTTATAACGACGTTAGTAAATAAGATGATCTCTCAATAAAATTTCAAGAAAAGTGTTCACCCTAACTGTGCACCGTTGCTAAGGATCGTTGTTCCGAAGCACCACGTGATGATCGGGTGTGATAGGCTCTAACGTTCGCATACAATGGGTGTAAGCCAGATTTACACACGCGGAACACTTAGGTTGACTTGACGAGCCTAGCATGTACAGACATGGCCTCGGAACACGGAAGACCGAAAGGTCGAACATGAGTCGTATAGAAGATATGATCAACATGGAGATGTTCACCATGGATGACTAGCCCGTCTCACGTGATGATCGGGCACGGGCTAGTTGACATGGATCATGTGTCACTTGGATGACTAGAGAGATGTCTATCTAAGTGGGAGTTCATTAAATAATTTGATTATGTGAACTTAATTATCATGAACATAGTCTAAAATTGCCTTTACAATCTATATTGTAGATCCAATGGCCAACGCGAATGTCACCCTCAATTTCAACGCGTTCCTAGAGAAAACCAGGCTGAAAGATGATGGAAGCAACTATGCGGACTGGGTCCGTGGCTTGAGGATCATCCTCATAGCTTCCAAGAAATTGTATGTCCTTGATGCACCACTAGGTGACCCACCCCTTCTCCCAGCAGAGCAAGACGGTGCGAACGCTTGGCATTCTCGTTGCGATGATTACTCCCTTGTTCAGTGTGGCATGCTTTACAGTTTAGAACTGGGGCTCCAAAAGCGTTTTGAGCAACACGGAGCATGTGAGATGTTCCAAGAGCTGAAACTGGTTTTCCAAGCTCATGCCTGGATAGAGAGATATGACATCTTCGACAAGTTCTTCAGCTGTAAGATGGAGGAGAATAGTTTTGTCAGTGAGCACATCCTCAAGATGTTTGGCCTACACAACCGCTTGACTCAGCTGGGAGTTAATCTCCCAGATGACTTGGTCATTGACAGAATCCTCCAGTCGCTTCCACCTAGCTACAAGAGCTTTGTGATGAACTACAACATGCAAGGGATGGAGAAGTCCATTCCTGAGTTGTACTCGATGCTGAAATCAGCAGAGGTTGAGATCAAAAAGGAGCATCAAGTTTTGATGGTGAATAAGACCACTAGTTTCAAGAAATGCAAGGGTAAGAAGAACTTCAAGAAGGACGGAAAAGTTGTTGCCGCGTCGGGTAAGCAAGTTGCCGGGAAGAAGAAGAACAAGAATGGACCCAAGCCTGAGACTGAGTGTTTTTATTGCAAGGGTACCGGTCACTGGAAGCGGAACTGCCCCAAGTACTTAGTGGATAAGAAGGACGGCAACATTAAAGGTATATGTGATATACTTGTTATTGATGTGTACCTAACAAGTGCTCGTAGTAGCTCCTGGGTATTTGATACCGATGCAGTTGCTCACATTTGTAACTCCAAGCAGGAGTTGCGGAATAAGCGGAGGCTGGCAAAGGACGAGGTGACGATGCGCGTCGGGAATGGTTCCAAGGTCGATGTGATCGCCGTCGGCACGCTACCTCTACATCTACCTTCGGGATTAGTGTTAAACCTTAATAATAATTGTTATTTAGTACCAGCTTTGAGCATGAACATTGTATCTAGATCTCGCTTGATGCGAGATGGCTACTCATTTAAATCTGAGAATAATTGTTGTTCTATTTATATGAGAGAGATGTTTTATGGTCATGCCCCGCTGGTCAATGGTTTATTTTTGATGAATCTCGAACGTGATGTTACACATGTCCATAGTGTGAGTACCAAAAAGTGTAAGGTTGATAACGATAGTCTCACTTACATGTGGCACTGCCGCCTTGGGCATATTGGTGTCAAACGCATGAAGAAGCTCCATACTGATGGACTTTTGGAGTCTCTTGACTTTGAATCATTTGACACGTGCGAACCATGCCTCATGGGCAAGATGACCAAGACTCTGTTCTCCGGAACAATGGAGCGAGCAACTGACTTGCTGGAAATAATGCATACCGATGTATGCGGTCCAATGAGTGTCGAGGCTCGTGGTGGCTACCGTTATGTTCTCACCCTCACTGATGACTTGAGTAGATATGGGTATGTCTACTTAATGAAACACAAGTCTGAAACCTTTGAAAGGTTCAAGGAATTTCAGAGTGAGGTAGAGAATCAACGTGACAGGAAAATAAAGTGCCTACGATCTGATCGTGGCGGAGAATATTTAAGTCACGAGTTTGGCACGCACCTAAGGAAATGTGGAATTGTTTCACAACTCACGCCGCCTGGCACACCTCAATGAAATGGTGTTTCTAAACGTCATAATCGCACTCTATTAGATATGGTACGATCTATGATGTCTCTTACCGACTTACCACTATCATTTTGGGGATATGCATTAGAGACTGCCGCATTCACTTTAAATAGGGCACCGTCAAAATCCATTGAGACGACACCATATGAATTATGGTTTGGAAAGAAACCTAAGATGTCGTTTTTAAAAGTTTGGGGATGCGATGCTTACGTGAAGAAACTTCAACCTGAGAAGCTCGAACCCAAAGCGGAAAAGTGCGTCTTCATAGGATATCCCAAAGAGACTATTGGGTATACCTTCTACCTACGATCCGAGGGCAAAGTCTTTGTTGTCAAGAATGGATCCTTTCTCGAGAAAGAGTTTCTCTCGAAAGAAGTAAGTGGGAGGAAAATAGAACTTGATGAGGTAATTGTACCTCCACTCGAACCGGAGAGTAGCACAGCACAGGAAGTTGTTTCTGTGGAGCCTACACTGACTGGAGAGGAAGTTAATGATGATGATCATGAAACTTCAGATCAAGTTACTATTGAACGTCGAAGGTCCACTAGACACGTTCCACACCAGAATGGTACGGCAACCCTGTCCTGGAGATCATGTTGTTGGACAACGGTGAACCTTCGAACTATGAAGAAGCGATGGCGGGCCCGGATTCCAACAAATGGCTTGAAGCCATGAAATCCGAGATAGGATCCATGTATGAGAACAAAGTATGGACTTTGGTGGACTTGCCTGATGATAAGCGAGCCATTAAAAATAAATGGATCTTCAAGAAGAAGACTGACGTGGATGGTAATGTAACCGTCTATAAGGCTCGGCTTGTCGCTAAGGGTTATCGACAAGTTCAAGGAGTTGACTATGATGAGACTTTCTCACCCGTAGCGATGCTGAAGTCTGTCCGAATCATGTTAGCAATTGCTGCATTTTATGATTATGAGATCTGGCAAATGGACGTCAAAACGGCATTCCTTAATGGTTTCCTTAAGGAAGAATTGTATATGATGCAGCCGGAAGGTTTTGTCGATCCTAAAGATGCTAACAAAGTATGCAAGCTCCAGCACTCCATCTATGGGCTGGTGCAAGCATCTCGGAGTTGGAACATTCGCTTTAATGAGGTGATTAAAGTGTTTGGGTTTGTACAGGTTTATGGAGAACTTTGCATTTACAAGAAAGTGAGTGGGAGCTCTATAGCATTTCTCATATTATATGTGGATGACATATTGATAATGGGAAATGATATAGAACTCTTGGAAAGTATAAAGGCCTACTTGAATAAGTGTTTTTCAATGAAGGACCTTGGAGAAGATGCTTACATATTAGGTATTAAGATCTATAGAGATAGATCGAGACGCCTCATAGGTCTTTCACAAAGCACATACCTTGAAAAGATATTGAAGAAGTTCAATATGGATCAGTCCAAGAAGGGGTTCTTGCCTGTGTTACAAGGTGTGAGATTGAGTACGACTCAATGCCCGACCACGGCAAAGGATAGAGAAGAGATGAGTGCCATCCCCTATTCTTCAGCCATAGGCTCTATTATGTATGCCATGCTGTGTACCAGGCCTGATGTGAACCTTGCCATAAGTTTGGTAGGGAGGTACCAAAGTGATCCCGGAGCGGAACACTGGACAGCGGTCAAGAATATCCTGAAGTACCTGAAAAGGACAAAGGACATGTTTCTCGTATATGGAGGTGCCAAAGAGCTCGTCGTAAAGGGTTACGTTGATGCTAGCTTCGACACAGATCCGGACGACTCCAAGTCGCAAACCGGATACGTGTATATTTTGAACGGAGGGGTAGTCAGCTGGTGCCGCAGCAAGCAAAGCGTCATGGCGGCATCTACATGTGAAGCAGAGTACATAGCTGCTTCGGAAGCAGCAAAGGAAGGAGTCTAGATGAAGTAGTTCATCACGGACCTAGGAGTAATTCCAAGTGCGTCGGGCCCGATGACTCTATTCTGTGACAACACTGCAGCTATTGCCCTTGCGAAGGAGCCCAGGTTTCACAAGAAGACAAGACACATCAAGCGCCGCTTTAACTCCATCCGTGATTACATTCAGGAGGGAGATATAGATATTTGTAAAGTGCATACGGATCTGAATGTCGCAGATCTGTTGACTAAACTTCTCTCACGAGCAAAACATGATTAACACCAGATTGCTATGGGTGTTTGATTCATCACAATGTAACTAGATTATTGACTCTAGTGCAAGTGGGAGACTGTTGGAAATATGCCCTAGAGTCAATAATAAAATGGTTATTATTATATTTCCTAGTTCATGATAATTGTCTATTGTTCATGCTGTAATTGTGTTAACCAGAAACCGTAATACATGCGTGAATACATAGACCACAACTTGTCCCTAGTGAGCCTTTAGTTGACTAGCTCGTTGATCAATAGATGGTCACGGTTTCATGACCATGGACATTGGATGTCGTTGATAACGGGATCACATAATTGGGAGAATGATGTGATGGACAAGACCCAATCCTAAGCATAGCACAAGATCGTGTAGTTCGTTTGCTAAAGCTTTTCAATGTCAAGTATCGTTTCCTTAGACCATGAGATTGTGCAACTCCCGGATACCGTAGGAATGCTTTGGGTGTGCCAAACATCACAACGTAACTGGGTGGCTATAAAGGTGCACTACGGGTATCTCCGAAAGTGTCTGTTGGGTTGGCACGAAACGAGACTGGGATTTGTCACTCCGTGTGACGGAGAGGTATCTCTGGGCCCACTCGGTAAGACATCATCATAATGAGCTCAATGTGACTAAGGAGTTAGTCACGGGATGATGTATTACGGAACAAGTAAAGAGACTTGCCGGTAACAAGATTGAACAAGGCATAGAGATACCGACGATCGAATCTCGGGCAAGTATCATACCGATTGACAAAGGGAATTGTATACGGGATCGATTGAATCCTTGACATCGTGTTTCATCCGATGAAATTATCGTGGAGCATGTGGGAGCCAACATGGGTATCCAGATCCCGCAGTTGGTTATTGACCGGAGAGGTGTCTCGGTCATGTCTACGTGTCTCCCGAACCCGTAGGATCTACAAACTTAAGGTCCGATGACGCTAGGGTTATAGGGAAATGATATACGTGATTACTAAAAGTTGTTTGGAGTCCCGGATGAGATCCCAGATGTCACGAGGAGCTCTGGAATGGTCCGGAGGTAAAGATTGATATATAGGAAGTCCAATTTGGGTCACCGGAAAGTTTTCGGGCTCATCGGTAGTGTACCGGGAGTGCCGGGAGGGTGTCGGAGGACCCCCGGGAGGGGTGTGACGACCAAAGGACTTCGTGGGACCTTAGAAGAGGTGTTCCAGCCCTTATTTGGCTGGCCAAGACCTTCTAGAAAGGCCCATGCAGCTGGAGATAAGAGATAGGGCTGAAAAAGGTTTAAAAGGAGGAGATCCACCTCCCTTGTGGGAGGTAGACTCTCCCCCTAGTTCGGCCGAAGCTCTCCTCCTTGGAGGAGGGGCTAAGGCATCCCTCCCTCTCCCTCCTCCTATATATATGCAAGGGTTTGGGCTGATTTGAGACACGACTTCTCTCTCTCTCTCTCTACGCAGCCCTACCCTTCCTCTTCCTCGTTCTCCGTAGCGCTTGGCGAAGCCCTGCTGGAGTTCACGTAGCTCCACCGTAACCACAACGTCGTGCTGCCGGAGCTCTTCCTCAACCTCTCCTTCCTCCTTGCTGGATAAAGGCGTAGGAGACGTCATCGGGTTGCACGTGTGTTGAACGCGGAGGCGCCATTGTTCGGTGCTGAGATCGGAATCCACCACGATCTGAATCCCTGCTGCTTAGCGATCTTCAAAGGTATGATGATGCAATCTCTCCCCACTCATTGCTGGTTTCTCCATGGATAGATCTTGGTGATCGTAGGAAAAAATTTGATTTACTACTACGTCTCCCAACAGTAAAGAACTACAAGGCTTGACGAGGCATATCTGATGACATATATCAAGACTGTCCTCTGTAAGAAAGACCGTGAACAAACGAATCCACTAGATGTCGAACCCCAACCTCACATCATGATCTGTTGGAAGATAGCCTAGGTAACTACTTGAATTCCCACCTAAGAACTTCCGAAAACTTTCTGGTTATGCAATCCGGTGTTGGGGATACAAGGAGGAAATATCTCACACAACTAACAAACCTACACCCCAACTGTATCCATCCTTCAACACATAACCAGAGGCTTTCGGAAATCCATCTAACTCAGATCCTCGAAAGCACAACAATACTAACCATGGTGGTACCCCGGACGCCTCCCCAGTACTAGGTGACTCCGACCTTATCTCACCACGACAAGTATTGAAGCAATTCCGAACATCCTCCGTCCTGAGATATTAAGGAAGTTGAATGATAATGATGTGCCAAGAATTCCCTGGAGCTTAACTCCCCGGAAGAAATCAAGTCAGACTGGAGGCACCAAGACAGAACTCCGTCACATCAGTATCATATAGTTTCCAAAATACCCGCGTGATCCTAAAAAATTTTGAGCGAGAAGAAGAGTAGAATCAAAATTCCTAAGTCAAATACCTCATCAGAGTATAGAAGAGGAGTAAAAAGAATCCTACTCTCTGATATAACTAGACTCAAAATAGTTTTTCTCTAGACTCGACTCACACAAGTTCGATCAATCAAGGGGGCTCCTAGGTCGTTACAAGCTCTGATACCAACTTGTCACGCCCAAGATGCGGTCCTATCCTTATTTTGGCACGAGGTCCTTGACAGGGATAGAAGCGCATATCATCGTGTTGCAAGAATGGATATCATTACAAGTACATGTACAGAAGAGATGAGTATATGGAATTGGCTTACACTCGCCACAAGCTACATCAATATCACATCAATACAACAACATACTCAAACATCATACAGAACAGCGGGGTTCGACTAAGGATGAAAAACAAACGACAAAATGACATCCATCCTTGCTATCCCAGGATGTCGCCTGGAACCCATCCTAGATCGATGAAGAAGAAGAAGAACTCCAACAAACAAGCAACACTCTCACGTTAAAGCATCACATTACCTGCACCTGCAACTGTTGTTGTAGTAATCTGTGAGCCACAAGGGACTCAGCAATCTCATTTCCAAGGGTATCAAGACTATTAAAGCTTAGTGGGTGAGGTATGGTTAAGTGGTGAGGCTGCAGCAAGCGACTAAGCATTTATTTGAGTGACTAACTTATGAGTACAGAAATTAAAGTATGGTGGTCTACGCATAACGGACGTGAACTAGTAATGATCACTAAATGATCCTGAACACCTACTTACGTCAAACATAACCCCATCGTGTTCTCTCTTGGATAATGACTCACAAGAAGAGGCAGTCACGGTTACGCACACAGTTGGTGTATTTTATTAGAGTTTACTTCAAGTTTTCTATGACCAGGTGTTAAACAAAGTATCCAAGTTTGCCACATAACCGCGGGCACGACTTTCCAAAAGATTTAACCCTGCAGGGGTGCTCCAACTCATCCATCATAAATTAACCACACGCCACGGGAATAACCTCGACCACGGATCTCGTGATCATCCTAGGCAATTCAAAAGGAATTCCAACAACTCGAGATAGCCCGAAGAAGATCAGAGTTTCTCACTCAAGATGCTCGAGAAAGGTAAACCAAGTCCAGCAAGGCCTCCCGACATGTCGACAATCCCGATAGGATCCACGTATCTCGTTCTCAGGACACGGCTGATAAGCTATGCGTATAGTGGCCTGATAGAAATCTCTCGAGTTGCCCCGGATTGGCCCCGCACAGTGCTCTATTTTGGACCAGCACTAGTAGCACTGGCCCCCCTATATTATGTTAAATTAATCGATGAGGGGGCGACCCTCTATGCTTTAATAAGGTGATCATTATTATTATGATGGGAAAATGTAGTACCAAAGTTGGGCCTTGCCAGACAAGTTTTATCCTAAAACGAAAATCAAGGGGGTCCCCATAACAACCCCGAGCATGTTAGGAGCGCTCAATTATGGAACATAACACCGGTTCACAAGTAACTAGGGTGGCAAGAGTGGAACAAAACACCGAGCAAAAGGCCAAGCCTTCCACCCTTTACCAAGTGTATAAGTGCATTAAATTAAATAGCAATAATATTGTGATAACAAAAGAATGTCCATGTTGTCACATGGAAGTAATTGCAGCTGCAGCTAGAAACGCTATAAACAGGGCTGAGCAAGCGGTAACATAGCCAAACAAAGGTTTGCTGCTGAGGTGGAGGGTTAGAGGCTTTTCATGGCAATGCTGGGAGGCTTGTCAAACAAGTGGTAGGTAGCGAGACATAACGATAGAAAACGAGACATCTAGCCTGGCAATGATAGTAATGGTATCCAGGGAAATGTGTCATTTTGCCTGAGATCCCGCTCGGAAGAAGACCGAGTCCATGAAGAAGACGAGCCAATGTAGTCGAACGAATCCTCACACTCCGAACGCTTTCGGAACTCTATCGAGAAGAAGCAACCCGAAAACAACAATCAACACAAGATACACCACAACATATGCATGACACGATGCGCAAACAAGTATGATACATGTCCGGTTTAAATATGCAAGGCATGTGAAGGCAAGAACAACAAACAGCTACTACACATTAAGTGAAGTTCGATATGCAACGAGTTGCATATTGACGAAACTCCACGTTCGAATTATTTAGTTCACTCACTTTAGATACTCGTCAATATTAAATGTTGTTAAACATAGCAAGAGGTGAAGCAATAACAACTATATCATCTAGGCATTTTAAATGAGGCCGAAAGTAATATATATCATTTCCGAAACAACCCCATATCAATGAGTTAGGTTTAGATCTGCACTAAACATATTTTAGAGTTGTAAAACAGCAAAATAAATTTCACCATGGATTCTACACATTTTTCTAGCCAAGTTACATAGGTGAAACATTTTTATCGGAGCTACAGCTTAGTAGTTATCAAATAAATCATTTTAACATGGCATTTATGCAAATCAATGCAAACTGCAAGTTTAAACATTCTAAACACATGCGAGAGTTCGTTATTGTGAATCTACACGAAATTCTAGTCAAGTTTCATATATAAAGTTTTTACATGTGATGCACGGTTAATTATTTAGGAGCTTTTTAAAATCAGGGGTTTTTCTGTAAATCTGCAATTCACATGTTAATTAGCAAAATTCACAGAACTGGAAAAAAAACGTCTACGGACCGAATCTGTGAACTGGCCCAATAGGACATGGGTGTTGGATATCTAAACATGCACATGCGCGGGGCTTAGCGGGCAACGGGGGCGCTCACCCATGGGCCTCGTGGGCCGGTTGGAGGGACGGTGCGAAGAGGCGAGCTGGGCCGGGGCGCTGGCTAGGCCGCGGGCGAGGCCGGCCCACGCGGGCGCAACGGGTCAACGCGAGCGGCAGCAGCGTCGTTCCCAACCGCACGGGCACGGAGCTGAGGCCACGACGGCACCGGCAGCAGCCACGACGGCCGGCGGGTTAGGAGGCAGGGATGGCCAGGGACGGGCAGATCTGGCCCGGCAGGCACCGGATCCGGCCGGCACCGGCGACCGGCGGTGGCGGCGGCTGGACATCCAAGGGGGCGGGGACCTGCGGGAGAGAGAGGCCAGGGTTAGAGAGAGGAAGAGGGAGAGGAAGGAAGAAGAGGAAGGGAGGAAGGAGGTCCGGCGGCTGGTTCGTCGGCGGCGGCTGCTTGCTCTGGCGAGGCGCTGGCGGCGAGGCTGGCGCGGGGTTCACGAAGGCGGGGCAGCCGCTCGGGGAGGCTCTAGCGCCATGGGAGGAGCTCCCGCTTGGAGCTCGGGGTCGGGCCTAGATGGGCTTCCCAGGGCCCCGATCTGGGCTTGGCGGGCCCTACGGCTGGAGGTGGGAGGCAGCGGCACTGAGGATTAGGGGAGGCTGGCGGTGGCACGGATTTCGAGGAGGAGCCAGATTAGGAAGGGTAGGGGATTAAATAGGAAAAGAGGGCTAGGGTTAGCAGTTTTTGTCTGTATTCGGACCTTCGGATCTCGATCCGACGGTCCGGAAGCAAAGGGGGGGCTAGGTTGGGCTAGCAAGCTGCGGTGGCCGTGTAGATGGGCTAGGAGAAGATGAGAGGGAGGTTTGCGGCCCGTGACACGAGGCTTTAAAACATCGACAGACGTCCGATAAATAACCGATGACCCCACTGCTACGGTTGACCGACGGGGTATCAAACGAATTCGGAACACGACGAAATCTGGTAGGCGGTCTACCCACGCTATAATAAGACCGCACGCCAGGTTTTGATCCAATCTGAGAATATTTTTCTCGCACTTTAAAAACGTTTTTTTAACGATGCCGCGGGCGCGTGCTTGTGTGGTTGGTGTCGAAACGGGCAACAGCAAGAACGGAGAGAACCGACAACTACGAACGGATGCAAGTTTTCGAAATCGGATGACGATGCTATGCAGATGATGTGAATGATGCGATGATAAATGCGACAACCACACGAATCACATACAAGAACGAAAATAAAAAGGGAATCTTCTGGAGCGTCGGTCCTAGGCTGCTACATTACAGTGGTTACTCAAGACTTTGGGGTTTCTGTCACTACACTGATCAACTATTGTTTGACAGAACGAGTACTATTATTGTTGCGCGCGACCCTGTGAAGCACAACACGAGCTCACCAGACATATTGATGTTGATGCTTTCTATGCGCGTGTTGGTGTGCAGGATCAGGTTATTGCTTTTCAGTATGTGTCTTCCAAGTTACAATTGACAGATTTCTTTACAAAGGCTCAGACTAGAGCACAACAGGACTTCTATCTTTTCAAACTCAGTGTTGTTCATTCACCATAAATTTTAAGAAAGGAAGGGTGTATATATACTGACCTATGGCCTCATACGATTATAAGTTGCATATTTTCTAACTAAATAACTAGTAAACAACAAGGTAATATTGATCTAGTTAATTTTCCTCCAGAGCATTGATTGCCTAGAACCACACAAATTTCCTTTTGGTGATGAAAGCAAATTGGTGGAAACAGATTTCATTCCGATCGCCAGCTTCTTTCAAGTTCTGCAAGACTAATTGCTGGTTTGCTGCCCATGTCAGGTCGCTCCTCTTTATTATAATCAACTGCCTAAGCCCAGCTACAATTCCAGTCCATGCTTAAGCTAATACTACTAAAAAAATTAGCCGTGCGTTGCAACAAAAAAAAATACATACATTTTTAATGGCTCAAGACCCTTTCCAGTGCTGCTCATTTTTCTACAGGCTAAAACATAGTCTTGCTCATATTTCCATGGAGAAACAGGGCCAAAACACTGAAGAAGCAACATCATCACAGCCCAAAACAACAGACTTCTCAAGGTTAAAAGAACAATAATGTTCTCTCGGAAAAAGTTTCTCTCACCTCCGACGATAGCAAGCAGACACAACATCAGCGTGATGCCTCGCTGTATTTAATTTGTCACCGCAACCATCTCAACTCGTTTGGTGCCTCGGAAGCTCGGGGATACATCACAACCTGGATATATGCTATAACTACATCAATCTTATCTTCTTGGGCTTGGACGGTGGTATTTCTCCATATGGAATTGATGACGAGTAATATCTGGGCTGTTGTATTTTTTCCATTGCCTCATCCACATGTTTACACCGAGACTCCATGTATGATATATGGTTGTGGCAGTGGTTGGTTGCCATCGACGACTTGCTCGGCCATGAGTACTCCTCCCGGCTGCCATTGGGCTCCTCCTCCCCTGATCTTCTCTTGACGACCTCACCTCTCGGCTTAAGCCAGTAACCCAATGCGGATTCGTCTCCCAACGCTACAACCTTAGAGTCATCGACGGAGAGGTCCAATTCCAGCCTGTTGCAGGGTATATGTCATGTGCATGATATGTCCATCATTCCCCACTGCGTCGGCCACATGAATGCCAGGATTTGTAGGATGGCCATCGCCGTCGCGCTACGCCCAGCAACAGTAGCGTCACACTTCTCGAACTTGCCGCCGGCTAGCCTCGCGTTGACAACCACAGGATATGTCGCCCATCGGCCGTGACACTCGAGGACGCTGGCACTGGTCTGATAGCCGAGTGCTTCCGGTGATCGACGTGCATCTTTTTTCCGGGCAAAACCATCGATTGATCGAACAAAATTGGTTAGTTGTACCAAAACATGTGTTTCCCGTACGATCAATCTAGCGTAGCTAGCTAGCCTTCACTGGAATCCAGCTTGTGTGCGCGCGTGCGTAACTGCGTATGATACACGGCCATCGTTAATCACAGTAAACCTCGACGGTAATATTCGATGTACTCTGCGAGATTCGCCCGATGACCCATGGCCGATGCCCGTGTGAAGTCGAGCACTCATCCTCCCGCACGTTTGAGTCCGAAGCCGGTGGGTGCGCCGCGTGGCCCGTGTTGGGAGAGGCCGGCGTGGAGGATTTTTGGGACAGCAAGGAATAAATACGATTACATAGGATTGTTTTTCCGGAGATTGTGCAGGCGTGAGCTTTTATCACGGAGTTTGTTTCTTTTCCGGTCTATTTCATCACAGCGTTTGGTCTCTTTTTTCTAGCGATCTGGCGGAACGTGTGACGGACATATGGGCCAGCTTAGTTTGCATGTGTACAGGTTGTGTAGGATGAAACGGATGTAAACGAATATTAGCGAAGCAATTGGCCCAAACCATGCAATGGGCCGGCAACAAATGGGCCGATTTTTCTCGCAACCAATAAAATTACTTAAGCGGGACGAAACTTAGAATATCACTTGCTTTATTAATAGGTAAATAGATATAGATATAGATTACACAAAGTAATTGCGTCAGGGAGTGATGAGGTTATTACCCCTGGTTGTCCAAAGCAACGGGGTTCTTTCCCGCTTGAAAAAAAAATACGTGGCCGGCTGGCGCGCGGCCGGCAGGCGCGTTGCCGACTGGATTCAGGACGACTATCCAAGGAGCCGGCTTGGTCCCCGACCGGCTGGGCGCGGTCGGCTGCCTTCGGGCCGCCTCCTCAGTTGACCCTTGGGTGGACAAGCTCCCGTCCCACCCCCTTGCACGCGGATACGGCGACAAGACGGGACCCTCACGACGGACCCCCAATGTAGCCACAATGACCGCTGACGCACGGGTGCGCATGGCTACAGTTCAGCCGATCGTACCGCCGACCTTGGCCGACCGTGACTGGGCGGGGCAACAGTGTCGGTACGCCTCCGCCCACTCGATTAACTGCTCCGGTGTGGCTACAGTGCAGCCGGCCGTACCGAAGACTTCGGCCGGCTGGCGCAAGACGATGCTGCCCGGGCGGCCCGTGCTGTAGCAGGTGGGCTCAGGCCAATCGCGGAGCCGGCTTGCGGGCCCCAGCGGGCGATGGGACCACACAGCTAGTGGACCCTACGGGCGACGAGACGGCTCAAGGGGCGGGACCCCCTATCCAGCCGGAGAGGCTGCCAATCGGGTCCCCCCGTTTGGTATCTTAAGAGTATTGTAAGCCGAGGGGTTGGCCTACAAAACCCCCCGAGCCCCCCATGCAACGGGGACGACGAATCTCACACACACACACCCACGGGACACTTCCCACATATTCACCCTCGTAGCAAAGGAAGGCGAGTCGGCTGCTCCCTCTTCCTCCTCTAGACAAGAGCAACCTTGTAATCATACCCATCCATCAACTAGACCAAGCAGGACTAGGGGTGTTACCTCCCACGGAGGGCCCTGAACCTGGGTACATTGTGTGTCTCCACTGCTTGTGCCTAGCCCCGCACCCGGAGCCCGTCGGCGTCCTCCGGCCCCAACCACCTTCGATAAGCCTACCCATGGCATCTGTCGTGAGAACGACGACAGTTGGCGCCCATCGTGGGGGCGTACACGGCGCCGGCCGGATTCATGCTCCAGGCGGGACCCCTCGCCATTCCTCGCCGCCGCCGCATGTCCAGGCGAAACCGCGGGCTCGTGGGGCTTGCTCCGGCAGGCCCTGCGGGCAGCGTCGTCGACCTCATGCTCGACATCAATGCGCTCACCGAGCGCTTCGGTAGGCTAAGCCTTGCTTAGCCTGCCGAAGCGCCAGTCACCGACGAGTACCCTAGTCAGGTGCTTAACTACGCCGACCCGCCCATGGCTGTGGGCGCACTCGCTATGATCCAGTCTAGCGTCTCTCACGTCCGTGTGGGAGCGATGGCAATCATCTCCTCCACCTCCTCTGGCCATGCGCGGGTCGAGGCCGACGTCGTCACGGCCCGCATCGGCACCTCCGACCCGCTCGGCACGGCCCTTCGGGGCCTGAGCACCCCCATCGCCCCGACGGCGAACCCTGACGTCGCCACAGCCGAGTTGGAGGCGGCTCGCCGCCTCCTGTTCGAGGACGCCAGCGCCCTCGTGGCCACACGACGTCGTATGGAGGCTGCTCAGCGGGAGTATGCCTCCGCTTACGGTCTCACCCCGGCTGGCACTGAGCCCAGCCGGCGTGGGGATGTGCGCGCCCGCGGTCGTGTGGTCGCCGAAATCTTGGGCGACAACATGCCCGTCTACGACACCCCCGTGGCCAACCTGCGGGCCGCCAAGGTAGCCTACGAGGATTTGGCTACCTTGGAGGGCGAGGAACGTGCCGCCCGCGAGCATCACATCAAAGAACTCATCGACGTCGCCGACGCATAGCAGCACCAGCTCGCGGCGGGCGTGCTGCCTCCGAAGGCCCCCGGCCCGAGCACGAGGGCATAGGGACCGCTGGCCGTCAGCCGGCTCAACACTCCTGATCCCCTCGCGCCTCCAGCCGCCGGGTCGAGGCAAGCAACCTCGGGCACTCCCGGCTACCGGGGAACAAGCAGCCGGCTGTGAACATCTGGCGCACCAACAACCCGCCTCGCAACGGCCGCCACCACGAGGTGTCAGCTATCGGCAGCTGGCGTAGCCGTGGACACACACCGCCCCCGCGGCGCGAGCCGGAATGGTCGGTCCTGCCTGTTATCCGCCCCGAACTCTCGGCCCAGGTCGGGCCACGGGTCCCCCACAACGAGAACGACGCACGCCTCCGCATCAACCGGCTCGCACAGTCGGCCCTCCTCGAGGAGGAGGGCTCGATTGGCCCGCCATGCTTCGGCCCCCGGATCCGCAACGAGCCGTTCCCGACCGGCTTCACGCTCCCCCGGACACACCGAAGTACAATGGGGCCGCAATACCCAAAGACTGGCTGATTGATTACAACACCGTAGTCGGCTTCGCCGGGGGGAACAAGCACGTAGCCGCCCGCTACGCTCCCCTCATGCCGATCGGCTCGGCCCGCAACTGGCTTAACAGGCTGGCGGCCGACAACATTAACACCTGGACGGACTTTGAGGAAGCCTTTGTCCGCAACTTCACCGACACCTACAAGCGGTCGGGCTGCCCCCATGAACTAGCCATGTGCGTTCAGGGCCCGGACGAGTCCCTCCACGACTACCTCACCCGATGGACCAAGCTCCGCAACTCTTGTGAGGGGGTGCACGAGGTACAAGCCATACAGTACTTCATCGAAGGCTGTCGCGACAGCACTCACCTCAAGCACAAGCTCCTGTGCTCCGAGCCGGCTACGCTAGTCGAGCTCATGACCAAGGCGGACAAGTACGCCACGGCCGACTCCACCATTCGGTTCAAGACGACCCCGCCCACCAAGGCAACGCCAACGCCGGCGGCGTCCCGACCGGCTGCCGACAACCGGCAGCCGCAGAACAACAAGCGCAAGAATGATCAGCCCGACTCCCGCTATGGGAGACGGCAGGTTGCCACCATCGAGGAGCAAGAGCCGGCTGTCCAGTCTTTCAGCCAGCGCCAACGCACTGGCAAGGCTGCCTGGCAGCCCAAGCTCATGTTCGAGCAGATGCTTGACCTCCCCTACAAGAACCACTCTGGGGACAAGTCCTCCACACACACACTCCGACAGTGCAGCTTCTCACAGCGACTGTCCCGGGGGGGCGGCCTTCCGGCTCCCCCCGTGCCACCTGCCCGCACGCCGGCTCTGGCACCAGCTGCCGCCCCGGCGCTGGTTCCGGCGCCGACCCAGAATGACGGTCGCCTTCACGACCAGTTCCCCAACCAGGATGGTTGCTATGTCGTCTTCACCAGTGAAGAGACGAGCAAACATGCTCAGCGCCGGCTCCATCATGAGGTGAAAGCCACCATGCCGGTGACTCCCCAGTTCATGCACTGGTCAGAGAAGCCAGTCACCTAGAGCCGGGCAGATCACCCGGGTGTGATGCCGAGTCCCGGCAGCTATGCCTTGGTTCTCGACCCCACCATCGCCACCGAGAAGCGCACCTGTCACTTCACGCGGGTGCTGATTGATGGTGGTAGCAGCATTAACATCCTCTACCTCAACACGATGCGCAAGCTAGGGCTGAAAATAGAAGACCTGCAGGCGAGCCGGACGGTTTTCCACGGCATCATGCCGGAAAAGTCCTGCTCCCCTATCGGCAAGATCAAGCTTGACGTCCTCTTCGGCGGCCCCCGTCACTTCTGCTGCGAGCCGGTATTGTTCGAGGTAGTGGACCTCGAGAGTCCCTATCACGCACTGCTGGGCCGACCGGCTCTCGTCAAGTTCATGGCGGTTCCCCACTACGCCTACATCAAGCTCAAAATGCCAGGCCCCAAGGGAATCATCACCATTGCGGGTGACTACAAGATGTCGCTCGAGTGCGCTCGAGACGGCAGCCGGCTGGCCGAGGCCCTGGAGATAGCCGAGGAAAAGCGGCAGCTCGACCGGCTCGTGGCCCTTGTTGCCAGCCAGCCGGCCGTGCAGGCGAGGCCTCTTTCTAGTCGTCCAAGGACACCAAGCAAATCCCGCTCGACCCGGCCAACCCCACGCAGTGCGTCACCAACGGCTCCCGCCTCGATAGCAAATAGGAAGGCAAGCTTGTTGACTTCCTCCGTGAGAATCGGGACATCTTTGCAAGGTCCCCCAAAGACATGTCGGGTGTTCCGAGGAAGTTCGCCGAGCACAAACTACACGACCGACCGGACGCCAAACCAGGCAAGCAACCCCTACGTTGTTTCTTTGAGGAGAAGCGGTGCTCTATAGGAGAAGATATCGCATGGCTGCTCGCATCCGGCTTCATCATGGAAGTTTTCCATCCAGACTGGCTGGCCAACCCAGTCCTGGTGCTGAAGAAGAACAAAACCTGACGCATGTGCATCGACTACACCAGCCTGAACAAGGCATGCCCCAAGGACCCATTCACCCTGTCGCGGATCGATCAAGTCATCGACTCGATGGCCGACTGCAATTTGCTGTGTTTCTTGGACGCCTACTCCGGCTACCACCAGATCAAGCTGGACTCAGAGGACCGGCTCAAGACCTCCTTCATCACACTTTTTGGGGCCTACTGCTACATCACCATGTCCTTCGGCTTGAAGAACGCATGCGCCACCTTCCAGCGGTGCATGCAGAAGTGCCTCCTGTTGGGAAACGTCGCATGGGAAACAAAAAATTTCCTACGCACACGCAACATCTATCCATGGTGATGAGCATCTACGAGAGGGAGAGTGGATCTACATACCCTTGTAGATCGCTAAGCGAGAAGCGTTAAGAAACGCGGTTGGTGTAGTCGAACGTCTTCACGATCCAAATCGCCGAGCGTCCCGCGATCTCATCACGATCCGTCCTGCGATCCAATCACGATCCATCTCGCGAACTCATCACGATCCGTACCGCGATCCAATCATGATCCGTCCCGCGAACTCATCACAATCCGTCCCGCGAACTCATCATGATCCGTCTCGCGATCTTGATCACGGTCCTTCCGATCTAGCGCTGAACGGACGGCACCCCCGCATTCAGCACACGTACAGCTCGATGACGATCTCCGCCTTCTTGATCCAGCAAGAGGGAGCGGAGAGCTATAAGAGTTCTCCGGCAGCATGACAGCGCTCCGGAGAAGACGGTGGAGCTATTCCGGCAGGGCTTCGCCTAAGCACTGCAAAAAACCAATCTAGAGGAGAAACTATGCACTAGAGGAACGGGCAGCACGTAGCTCAAAATCTAGTGCAAAAAACCCTAAAACCTCTAGTATATATAAGAGGAAGAGAGGAGGAGGCTTGGCCCTCAATGGACCAGCCTTTGGGTCGGCCAAATCAAGGAGGAGTGGAGGACTCCTCCTCCAATCCTAGTAGGACTAGGATTCCTCCCTATTTTGCCTTTTTCCACCTTTTTCTCTTTGGGTTTTATCTCCCAGCCCCATGGGCCTTGTGTGGAACTTCCACCAGCCCACTAAGGGGTTATATTTACTCTCCCACAGCCCATTTAGCCTCTTGGGTCGAAATACCCCTCCCGATGGTCTCCCGGTACACTACCGATGAGCCCGAAACTTTTCCGTCGACCAAAATAGGACTTCCTATATATCAATCTTTACCTCCGGACCATTCCGAAGCTCCTCATGACATCCGGGATATCATACGGGACTCCGAACAACCTTCAGTCACCACCATGCATAACTCTATACTACCGAAACGTCACCAAACCTTAAGTGTGCAGACCCTGCGGGTTCGAGAACTATGTAGACATGACCGAGACACCTCTACGGTCAATAACCAATAGCGGGACCTGGATGTCCATATTGGTTCCTACATATTCTATGAAGATCTTTATCGGTATGTTACTTGCCCGAGATTCGATCGTCGGTATCTCCATACCTAGTTCAACCTCGTTACCGGCAATTCTCTTTAATCGTTCCGTAATACAAGATCCCGTGACTAACACTTAGTCACATTGATTGCAAGGCTTATTGTGATGTTGTATTACCGAGTGGGCCCTGAGATACCTCTCCATCACACGGAGTAACAAATCCCAGTCTTGATCCATGCCAACTCAACAGACACCCTCGGAGAAACCTGTAGAGCACCTTTATAGTCACCCAGTTACGTTGCGACGTTTGATGCACACAAGGCACTCCTCCGGTGTTCGTGAGTTGCATGATCTCATGGTCATAGGAACATATACTTGACATGCAGAAAATAGTAGCAATAAACTGACGCGATCGTATGCTACGTTTGCAGTTTGGGTCTTGTCCATCACATCATTATCCTAATGACGTGATCCCGTTATCAAATGACATCTCATGTCCATGGCTAGGAAACCTTAACAATCTTTTGATCAATGAGCTAGTCTATTAGAGGCATACTAGATACATGGTCTTGTCTATGTATCCACACATGCATCTAAGTCTCCGATCAATACAATTATAGCATGGATAATAAACGATTATCATGAACAAGGAAATATGATAATAACTAATCTATTATTGCCTCTAGGGCATATTTCCAACAGTCTCCCACTTGCACTAGAGTCAATAATCTAGTTCACATCACCATGTGACTCGCATTGTTATGAATCTAACACCCAATGAGTTCTGGGGCTCGATCATGCTTTGCATGTGAGAGATGTCTCATAGTCAACGGGTCTGTGACATTCAGATCCGTGTGTACTTTGCAAATCTCTATGTCAAACCGTAAACACTGCTACCACACTCCACTTGGTACTATTCCAAATGGCTGCTCCACTATACGTATCCAGATTGCTACTACGAGTCATCAGGATTGGTGTTAAAGCTTGCATCGACATAACTCTTTACGACGAACTCTTTATCACCTTCATAATCGAGAAACATCTCCTTGTTGGGGAATGTTGCATGGGAAACAAAAAATTCCTACGCACACGCAGATCTATCCATGGTGATGAGCATCTACGAGAGGGAGAGTGGATCTACATACCCTTGTAGATTGCTAAGCCACAAGCGTTAAGAAACGCGGTTGGTGTAGTCGAACGTCTTCGCGATCCAAATCGTCGTACGTCCCGCGATCTAATCACGATCCGTCCCGCGATCCAATCACGATCCGTCCCACGATCCGATCACGATCCGTCCCACGAACTTGATCACAATCCGTCCCACGAACTTGATCACGATCCTTCCGATCTAGCACCGAACGGACGGGACCTCCGCGTTCAGCACACGTACAGCTTGATGACGATCTCCACCGTCTTGATCTAGCAAGAAGGAGTGGAGAGGAAGAAGAGTTCTCCGGCAGCCTGACGGCGCTCCGGCGATGGTGGTGGAGCAATTCTGGCAGGGCTTCGCCTAAGCACTACAGAAATCCAATCTAGAGGAGAAACTATGCACTGGAGGAACGGGTAACACGTGGCTAAAATTCTAGTGCAAAAACCCTCTATGCCACCAGTATATATAGGAGGAAGAGAGGAGAGGAGGCAGCCTTGGCTTCCCAAGCCAAGGGCTTCGGCCGAAAGGAGGTGGAGGAGGTGGAGTCCACCTCCAATCCTAGTAGGACTAGGATTCACCTATTTTGCCTTTTTTTCCCACCTTTTCTCTTGGGTTTTTTTCTTCCAGCCGCATGGGCCTCTTGTGGTTGTTCCACCAGCCTACTAAGGGCTGGTTTCCACTCTCCCACAGCCCATGTAGCCTCTTGGGTCGAAATACCCCTCCCAGAAGTCTCCCGGTACACTCCCGGCACTCCCGGTACACTACCGATGAGCCCGAAACTTTTCCGGCGACCAAAACAGGACTTCCTATATATGAATCTTTACCTCCGGACCATTCCGAAGCTCCTCGTGACGTCCGGGATCTCATCCGAGACTCTGAACAAACTTCGGTCACCACCATACATAACTCTATACTACCGAAACGTCACCAAACCTTAAGTGTGCAGACCCTGCGGGTTCGAGAACTATGTAGACATGACTGAGACACCTCTACGGTAAATAACCAATGGCGGGACTTGTATGTCCACATTGGTTCCTACATATTCTACGAAGATCTTTATCGGTCGAACCTCTATGTCAAGGATTCAGTTAATCCCGTATGATGTTCCCTTTGTTCTTCGGTATGTTACTTGCCCGAGATTCGATCGTCGGTATCTCCATACCTAGTTCAACCTCGTTACGTTTGTAGTTTGGGTCTTGTCCATCACATCATTCTCCTAATGATGTGATCCCGTTATCAAATGACATCTCATGTCCATGGCTAGCAAACCTTAACCATCTTTCAATCAAAGAGCTAGTTCACTAGAGGCATACTAGGGACATTGTGTTTGTCTATGTATCCACACATGTATCCATGTTTCCAATTAATACAATTATAGCATGGATAATAAACGATTATCATGAACATGGAAATACCATAATAAACACTTTATTTATTGCCTCTAGGGCATATTTCGAACACTCCTTAGTCTTTTAGTTACTAAGGATAATCTTGACCGCTGTCCAGTGATCCACTCCTGGATTACTCTTGTACCCCTTGACGGACTCATGGCAAGGCACACACAGGTGTGGTACACAGCATGGCATACTATACAGAGCCTATTGATAAGGCATAGGGGACAACATTCATCCTTTCTCTTTCTTCTACCGTGGTCGAGCTTTGAGTCTCACTCAACTTCACACCTTACAAAGCAGTCGAGAACACTTCTCTCTGACTAATCCATTTTGAACTCTTTCAAAATCTTGTCAAGGTATGTACTCATTGAAAGTCTTATCCAACATCTTGATCTATCTTTATAGATCTTGATGCTCAACAATTAGGTAGCTTTATTCAGGTCTTCCTTTGAAAATCACTTTTCAAACAACTGTTTATGCTTTCCAGAAATTCCACATTATTTCCGAATAGCAATATGTCATCCACATATACTTATCAAAAACTCTACGGTTCTCCCACTCACTTTATTGCAAATACAAGTTTCTCATAAACTTTGTATAGACTCAAAAAATTTGATCACCTCATCAAAGTGTACATTCTCCGAGATGCTTGCTTCAGTCTATAAAAGGATCACTGAAGCTTGCACACCTTTTAGCATCCTTAGGACTGACAAAACCTTGTGGTTGTATCACATACAACCTTTCCTCAAGTAAACTATTAAGGATATGATGTTTTGACATCCATCTGCCAGATTTCATAATTGAAAGTGCAGCAACAGCTAACATAATTTCAACAGACTTTAGCATCGCTACGAGTGAGAAAGTCTCATCGCAGTCAACTCCTTGAACTTGTCGTACACTTCTTTGCAACAAGTCGAGCTTTACAAATGGTGAAATTTACCATTAGCGTCTGTCTTCATTTCAAATATCCATTTGTACTTAACGACCTGCCGTGCAACGAGCAAGTCCACCAAAGTCTATACTTGGTTTTCATACCTGGATCCTTTCTCGGATTTCATGGCCTCTAACCATTTGTTGGTTTCTGGGCCCATCATCGCTTCTCCATAGTTCGTAGGTTCATCGTTGTCCAACAACTTGACCTCTAAGACAGGGTTGTCGCACCACTCAGGAGCAATACACGTCCTTGTCGACCTACGAGGTTCGGTAGTAACTTGATCCGAAGCTTCATGATCATCATCATTAACTTCCTCTTCAACTAATGTAGGCTTCACAGAAGCAACTTCCTGCGCTGCGCTACTCTCTGGTTGAAATAGAGGTTCAATAACCTCATCAAGTTCTATCCTCCTCCCACTCAATTCTTTCAAGAGAAACTTTTTCTCGAGAAAGGACCCAGTTTTAGCAACAAACATTTTATGCTTGGATCTGAGATAGAAGGTACACCTAACTGTTCTTAGGGTATTCCATGAAGATGCATTTGTCCACTTTGGGTTCGAGCTCATTAGGTGAAAACATTTTCCACACAAGCGTCGCAGCCCCAAACATTAAGAAATGACAGCTTAGGTTTCTATCAAACCATAATTCACATGGTGTCATCTCAATGGATTTACATGGTGCCCTATTTAAAGTGAATGTAGTTGTCTCTAATGCATAACCCCAAAATTATAGTAACAAAACGATAAGAGACATCATAGCATGCACCATATCCAATAGAGCACGACTATGACGTTTGGACACACCATCACACTATGGTGTTCCAGGTGGCATGAGTTGTGAAACAATTTTCACATTGTCTAAAGTTGTATGCCAAACTCGCAACTCAGATATTCATCTCGACGATCATATCGTAGACATTTTTATCTTCTTGTCACGATGATCTTAAATTTCACTCTGAATTTGCTTGAACCTTTCAAAAGATTGAGACTTGTGTTTCATTAAGCAAATATACACTATATCTACTCAAATCATCAGTGAAGGTAAGAAAATAACGATATCCATCGCACGCTATAAGTCTCATTGGATTGCATACATCAACATGTATCATCTCCAATAAATCACTTGCCTGCTCCATCAAACCAGAAAACGGGTCCTTAGTCATCTTGCCCAAGAGGCATGGTTCGCATGTCTCAACCGATTCAAAATCAAATGAGTCCAAAGATCCATCAGCATGGAGTTTCTTCATGCGCTTTATACCAATATGACATTTAGCGGCAGTGCCACAAGTATGTGGTACTATCATTATTAACTTTGTATCTTTTGGCATCAATGTTATGAACATGTGTATTACTACGATCAAGATTCAACAAACCATTCTCACTGTGTGCATGACCATTGAAGGTATTATTCATGTAAACAGAATAACAGTTATTCTTTAACTTAAATGAATAACCGTGTTGCAATAAACACGATCTAATCACGTTCATGCTCAACGCAAAACACCAAATAACATTTATTTAGGTTCGTCGCTAATCCCGAAGGTAGAGAGAGCGTGCGATGTTGATCACATCAACCTTGGAAACATTTCCAACACACATCGTCACCTCACCCTTAGCTGGTTCTCCGTTTATTTTGTAGCTTTTATTTCGAGTTACTAACATTTAGCAACCGAACTGGTATCCAATACCCAGGTGCTACTAGGATTACTAGCAAGGTACACATCAATAACACCTATATCAAATATACTTCTGTCGACGTTGCCAGCCTTCTTATCTACCAAGTATCTAGGGTTGTTCCGCTTCAGTGACCGCTCTCCTCATAATCGAAGCACTTAGTCTCGGGTTTGGGTTCAACTTTGGGTTGCTTCACTGGAGCAGCAACTAACTTGCTATCCATGAAGTTTCCCTCCTTGCCCTTGCCCGTCTCGAAACTAGTGGTTTTACTAACCATCAACACTTGATTCTCCTTCTTGATTTCTACCTTCGTGGTGTCAAACATCACGAATAGCTCAGGGATCATTAACTCTATCCCTGGCGTTTATAGTTCATCACCAAGTTCTAGTAGCTTAGTGAGAGTAACTTGGAGAACAATATCAATCACTATCTTATCTGGAAGATCAACTCCCACTCGATTCAAGCGATTGTAGCACCCAGACAATCTGAGCACATGCTCAACGATTGAGCTACTCTCCTTCATCTTACAGGCAAAGAATCTTGTTGGAGATCTCATATCTCGCAACACGGGCACGAGCCTGAGATCCTAATTTCAGCTCTTAGAACTTCTCATATATTCCATGACATTCAAAACGTTTTGGAGCCTCAATTCTAAGCCGTAATGCATGACGCACTAAACTATCAAGTAGTCATCGGAACGTGCCTGAAACATGTTCACAACATCTACAGACGACGCTAGAGGGGTTGGCGCAACGAGCGGTGCATTAAGGACATAAGCCTTCTGTGCGGCAACGAGGACAATCCTCAGATCACGGAGCCAGTCCGCAATATTGCTGCCATCATCTTTCAACACTATTTCTCTACGAACATATAGAAATTCAAGGGAGCTACAGCGCGAGCAAGTAATCTACAACATAATTTGCAAAGACACTACTGACTATGTTCATGATAATGAGTTTGATTAATCATATTACTAAAGAACTCCCACTCAAATCGACATCTCTCCGGTCATTCGAGTGATACATGATCCAAATTCACCAACTCAAGTCCGATCATCATGTGAGTTGAGGTGGTTTCGATGGTGAACATCATCATGTTGATCATATCTACTATATGACTCATGTTCGACCTTTCAGTCTCTTGTGTTCCGAGGCCATGTCTGTACATGCTAGGCTCATCAAGTTTAACCCGAGTGTTCTGCATGTGCAACACTGGCTTGCACCCGTTGTATGTGAACGTAGAGTCTATCACACCTGATCATCACATGGTGTCTCGACACAACTAACTTTCGCAACGGTGCACACTCGGGGAGAACACAATTTATCTTGAAATTAAGTGAGGGATCATCTTATAATGCTACCACCGTCCTAAGCAAAACAAGGTGCATAAAAGGATTAACATCAAATGCAAATCATAAGTGACATGATATGTCCATGAACTTGTGCTTTTGATCTCCATCTTGAAAGCACCAGCATGATCTCCATCGTCACCAGCATGACACCATGATCTCCATCATCTTGATCTCTATCAACGTGTCATCATCGTGGTTGTCGTGCCCACCATGCTTCTACTACTATTGCTACCGTTTAGCGCTAAAGTAAAGCATTACATAGCTCTTAATGATTGACACACAGGTCATACAATAATTAAAGACAACCCTATGGCTCCTGCCGGTTGCCGTACTCACCAACATGCAAGTCGTGATAATCTATACATCACATGATCATCTCACACATCAGATATATCACATCATGTAATTGGCCATATCACATCACAACATACCCTGCAAAAACAAGTTAGACGTGCTCTAATTGTTGTTGCATGTTTTACGTGGCTGCTACGGGTATCTAGCAAGAACAATTCTCATCTACGCAAAAACCACAACGGTCATACACTAGTTGCTTTTCAACCTTCTCAAGGACCGCCTTTGTCGAATCCGATCCAACTAAAGTGAGAGAAACTGGCACCCGCAAGCCATCTATGCAACAAGTTGTGGTCGAGGGAACGGGTCTCTCGTAAGCGTACGAGTAATGTTGGTCCGGGTCGCTTCATCTCACAATACCGCTAAACCAAAATCCGACCAAGGGAGGAAGCAATCTAAGCATCAACGCCCACAAACCTTTTGTGTTCTACTCGAGATCTCATCTACACATAGACCTAGCTCGTGATGCCACTGTTGGGGAACGTCACATGGGAAACAAAAAAATTCCTACGCACACGCAAGATCTATCCATGGTGATGAGCATCTACGAGAGGGAGAGTGGATCTACATACCCTTGTAGATCGCTCAGCGGGAAGCGTTAAGAAACACGGTTGGTGTAGTCGAACATCTTCGCGATCCAAATCGCCGAGCGTACCGCGATCTCATCACGATCCGTCCCGCGATCCAATCACGATCTGTCCCGCGAACTCATCACGATCCGTGCCGTGATCCAATCACGATCTGTCCCGCGAACTCATCATGATCCGTCCCGCGAACTCATCACGATCCATCTTGCGATCTTGATCACGGTCCTTCCGATCTAGCGCCGAACGGACGACACCTCCACGTTCAGAACACGTACAGCTCGATGACGATCTTCGCCTTCTTGATCCAGCAAGACGGAGCGGAGAGGTAGAAGAGTTCTTCGGCAGCGTGATGACGCTCCGGAGAAGGTGGTGGAGCTATTCTGGTAGGGCTTCGCCTAAGCACTGCAGAAAACCGATCTAGAGGAGAAACTATGCACTAGAGGAACGGGCAGCACGTAGCTAAAAATCTAGTGCAAAAAACTCTAAAACCTCTAGTATATATAAGAGGAAGAGAGGAGGAGGCTTGGCCCTCAAGGGACCAGCCTTTGGGTCGGCCAAATCAAGGAGGAGTGGAGGACTCCTCCTCCAATCCTAGTAGGACTAGGATTCCTCCCTATTTTGCCTTTTCCACCTTTTTTCTCTTTGGGTTTTCTCTCCCAGCCTCATGGGCCTTGTGTGGAACTTCCACCTGCCCACTAAGGGATGATATTTACTCTCCCACATCCCATGTAGCCTCCTGGGTCGAAATACCCCTCCCGATGGTCTCCCGATACACTACCAGCACTCCCGGTACACTACCGATGAGCCCGAAACTTTTCTGGCGACCAAAATAGGACTTCCTATATATCATCTTTACCTCTGGACCATTCCGAAGCTCCTCGTGACGTCCGGGATCTCATCCGGGACTCCGAACAACCTTCGGTCATCACCATGCATAACTCTATACTACCGAAACGTTACCAAACCTTAAGTGTGCAGACCCTGCGGGTTCGAGAACTATGTAGACATGACCGAGACACCTCTACGGTCAATAACTAATAGCGGGACCTGGATGCCCATATTGATTCCTACATATTCTACGAAGATCTTTATCGGTCGAACCTCTATGTCAAGGATTCAGTTAATCCCGTATGATGTTCCCTCTGTTCTTTGGCATGTTACTTGCCCGAGATTCGATCGTCGGTATCTCCATACCTAGTTCAACCTCATTACCGGCAAGTCTCTTTACTCATTCCATAATACAAGATCCCATGACTAACACTTAGTCACATTTCTTTCAAGGCTTATTGTGATGTTGTATTACCGAGTGGGCCCTGAGATACCTCTCCGTCACACGGGGTAACAAATCCCAGTCTTGATCTATGCCAACTCAACAGACACCCTTGGAGATACCTGTAGAGCACCTTTATAGTCACCCAGTTACATTGCGATGTTTGATACACGCAAGGCACTCCTCCGGTGTTTGTGAGTTGCATGATCTCATGGTCATAGGAACATATAGTTGACATGCAGAAAACAATAGCAATAAACTGACACGATCATATGCTACGTTTGCAGTTTGGGTCTTGTCCATCACATCATTCTCCTAATGACGTGATCCCGTTATCAAATGACATCTCATGTCCATGGCTAGGAAACCTTAACCATCTTTTGATCAACGAGCTAGTCTACTAGAGGCATACTAGGGACATGATCGAAGCCAACCCAAAGAAGATCAGCACGATCGAGCGCATACCCAAACCGACCCGGCTCCGCGACGTCCAGAAGTTCACCGGCTGCCTTGCCTCACTTAGCCGGTTCATCAGCCGACTGAGGGAAAAGGCCCTGCCCCTCTACGGGCTCCTTCGCAAGATGGCTCTAGTCGAGTCAGGCCATATGAAGAGGCCAAGCATGTTCGACTGGCCTGACGAGGCGGACGAGGCCTTCCGCGGCCTCAAGCGGCCCCTCACCTGCGCGCCCATCCTGGCCATGCCGGCTGAGAAGGAGCCCTTGCTCGCCTACATCGTGGCGACCACATGCGTCATTAGCATCGTCTTGGTGGTAGAGCGGCCGGAGGAGGGCAAATCCCTGCTGGTCCAGCGCCCCGTCTACTACCTCAGCGAGGTCCTCTCCGCCTCCAAGGAGAACTACCCCCATTACCACAAGATGTGCTACAGAATTTACTTTGCCGCCAAGAAGGTCAAGCAGTACTTCCAGGAGCACACCACCACCATGGTGAGCACGGCCCCGCTCGGCAAGATCATGAGCGCTCGGGACTCCACCAGCCGGATCGCCAAATGGGTTATCGCCCTTGCCGACCACGAGATCCGGTATGAGCCGCGTACCGCCATCAAGTCACAAGCGTTGGCCGACTTCCTCGTCGACTGGGCGGAGACCGAGTTCCTAACGCCTCCCCCGGACTCCACGCATTGGCGCATGCATTTCGACGGCTCAAAAATAAGGACCGCCCTGGGTGCCGGCATAGTCCTCTCCTCCCCAAAAGGTGACCAGCTCAAGTACGCCCTCTAGATCCACTTCGTCGCCTCCAACAACGTGGATGAATATGAGGCCATCGTCCATGGCCTCCGGCTTGCCAAGGAGATCGGCATCAGGCGCATCTTATGCTTCGGTGACTCTGACCTCGTGGTGCAGCAAGTCTCTGGCGAATGGGACTCCAGGGACGCCAACATGGCCAGCTACCGCTTCCTCGTACATCAACTCACCGACTCCTTCGAGGGCTACAAGTTCCACCACATCCCGCGGGCGGACAACGAGGCGGCCGATACGCTGGCGAAGATCGGCTCCACCCGGCAGGCCATCCCAGCTGGCGTCTCCCTCGAGCGGTTGCTCAAACCATCAATCAAGCCTTCCCCAGAGTCGGAGTTCATCTTCGTAATGGTCGACGTTGCCGGCCCATCGGCGGCTCCGGCTGCTCCCTTAGCATCTTTGCTGCCGGCTCCTTCAACCCCGGCTGCCTTGCCGGAGCCGCTCAGCCGGTCCAGTCGGCTGCATCCGGGGCAGCCGGCTCCGACGCCACGGCAGTCATGATGGCAGTCGACGCCCCTCCTACTGTCCCCAACTCGAGGGCTGGCGAGATGGTCCTAGGGACTGATCACCCAGCCCGGGGGCTCCCGAGTCGGCCCCCGTCTCGGCTCTCTCGTGGGCCCAGCCCATCTTGGTGTTCCTTCTGCGCGGCGAGCTCCCTCCGGACGAGTCCACAACAAGACTGATCTAGCGCCAGGCCTCGGCCTACGACATCAATAATCGTGAGCTCATCCATCACAGCACCACCGGCGTCTTCCAATGGTGTGTCGAGTCGGAGAAGGGTCAGGAGATCCTCCTCGACATCCACCAGGGCGAGTGCAGGCACGATGCCGCCTCTAGAACCCTGGTGGCCAAGGCTTTCCAACAAAGTTTCTACTGGCTGACTGCCTTGGAGGAGGCCAAGAAGTTGGTTAACGAGTGCAAAGGCTGCTAGCGCTTTAGCATGCAAAGCCACCTGCCGGCTTCGGCCCTCCAAACCATCCCCCTCTCGTGGACCTTCGCCGTCTGGGGGCTAGACATGGTGGGACCCTTCAAAACCGTACGACGCGGCATGACACATCTGCTGGTGGCCGTCAACAAATTCACCAAGTGGATCGAGGCCAGGCCAATCAAGAAGCTGAACGGCCCCATGACCATCCGGTTCATCGATGACATCACGGTTCGCTACGGCGTCCCCCATAGCATCATCACCGACAACGGCACAAACTTCGCCAAGGGCATGCTAGCGCATTTTTTGTTCCAAGCAGGGCATTCCGATCGACCTGGCGTCCGTCGCTCATCCACAGTCAAACGGCCAGGTCGAGAGGGCAAATGGCCTAATCCTATCTGGCATCAAGCCCCGGCTCGTAACACCACTAGTAAGGTCAGTCGGCTGCTGGGTCGACGAGCTACCGGTTGTCCTTTGGAGCCTCAGGACCACTCCCAACCGATCAACTGGCTACACACCTTTCTTCCTTGTGTACGGGTCTCAAGCGATCATTCCCATCGACATCGAGTTCCACTCGCCTCTGGTAGCCCTATACATGGAAATGGATGCAAAGGAGGCGAGAGAAGACGGCGTCGACCTACTCGAAGAAGCCCGCGAACTGGCCTTGAGCCGGACGGCCATCTATCAGCAAAAGCTCCGGCACTATCAAAGTAAGCGGATCCGGCCACTCTCCTTCCGCGAAGGGGACCTGGTGCTCAAGCGGATCCAGCGGACAGCTGGACAGCATAAGCTATCCTCCCCATGGGAGGCCCTATTCATCGTCAGCAAGGCATTGCACAACAACACGAACTACCTGATAGATGCCCAGAAGCCACATAAGCGCAAGAGAGACGCCTCCGGCGAGGAGACGGAGCGCCCGTGGAATGCTGATACGTCCATTTTGCATCATGATTTTATATTTATACTTATTGCATTATGGGCTGTTATTACACATTTTGGTACAATACTTATGCCTTTTCTCTCTTATTTTACAAGGTCTACATGAAGAGGGAGAATGCCGGTAGCTGGAATTCTGGACTAGAAAAGGAGCAAATCTGAGATACCTATTCTGCGCAACTCCAAAAGTCCTAAAAATCTATACAGAATTATTTTGGAATATATAAAAAATATTGGGCAAAAGAAATACACCAGGGAGGCCACCAGGGAGCCACAAGCCTGCTGGGCGCGGCCACCCCCCTGGTCGCGCCTAGCGAGCTTGTGTCCCACCTGGCCGTCCTCCGGTGCCCATCTTCTGCTATATTGAGGGTTTTGTCGTGAAAAAAATCATAAGAGACCTTTCAGGATAAAGCACCGCCGTCTTGAGGCGGAACTTGGGCAGAACCAATCTAGAGCTCCGACAGGGCGATCCTACTAGTGAAACTTCCCTTTGGGAGGGGGAAATTGAAGCCATCATCATCACCAATGATCCTCTCATCGAGAGGAGGTCAATCTCCAGCAACATCTTCATCAAAACCATCTCCTCTCTAAACCCTAGTTCATCTCTTCTATCCGATCTGTGTCTCAAAACTTCATATTGGTACCGGTGGGTTGCTAGTAGTGTTGATTACTCCTTGTAGTTGATGCTAGTTGGTTTACTTGGTGGAAGATTATATGTTCAGATCCTTGATCATCACTTATACTCCTCTGATTATGAACATGAATATGCTTTGTGAGTAGTTACCTTTGTTCCTGAGGACATGGGATAAGTCTTGTTATAAGTAATCATGTGAATTTGGTATTCGTTTGATATTTTGATGAGATGTATGTTGTCTCTCCTCTAGTGGTGTTATGTGAATGTCGACTACATAACACTTCACCATTGTTTGGTCCTAGAGGAAGGCATTGGGAAGTAATAAGTAGATGATGGGTTGCTAGAGTGACAGAAGCTTAGACCCTAGTTTATGTGTTGCTTTGTAAGGGGCCGATTTGGATCCACATGTTTCATGCTATGGTTAGATTTATCTTAATTCTTCTTTCAAATTTGCGGATGCTTGTGGGAGGGGTTAATCATAAGTGGGAGGCTTGTCCAAGTAAGGACAGCACGCAAGCACCGGTCCACCCACATATCAAATTATCAAAGTAGCAAACGTGAATCAAATGTGCATGATCAAAACTAGCTTGACATAAATTCCCATGTGTCCTCGGGAGCGCTTTGCTTTATATAAGAGTTTGTCCAGGCTTATCCTTTGCTAAAAAGGATTGGGCCACCTTGTTGCACCATTGTTACAATTGTTATTTGCTACCCATTACAAATTATCTTATCACAAAACTACCTGTTACCGATAATTTCAGTGCTTGCAGAGAATACCTTACTGAGAACCGCTTGTCATTTCCTTCTGCTCCTCATTGGGTTTGACACTCTTACTTGTCGAAAGGACTACGATAGATCCCATATACTTGTGGGTCATCAAGACTCTTTTCTGGCACCGTTGCCGGGGAGTGAAGCACCTTTGGTGAGTGGAACTTGGTAAGGAAAAAATTTATATAGTGTGCTGAAATTTACTGTCACTTGTCACTATGGAAAGTAATACTTTGAGGGGCTTGTTTGGGGTATCTTTACCTCGACCAGCAACACAAAGAATTGTCCCTCAACCTACTGAACCTACTGAAAATATTTATTATGAAATTCCTTCGGGTATGATAGAGAAACTGCTAGCTAATCCTTATGCAGGAAATGGAACACTACATCCTGATTTGCATCTAATCTATGTGGATTAAATTTCTGGATTATTTAAGCTTGCAGGTCTGCCCGAGGATCACGTCAATAAGAAGGTCTTTCCTTTATCTTTAAAGGAGAAGGCATTGACATGGTATAGGCTATGTGATGATATTGGATCATGGAGCTACAACCGGTTGAAAATGGAATTTCTTCAGAAGTTCTATCATATGCATCTAGTTCATCGTGATCGGAATTATATTTATAATTTTTGGCCTCATGAAGGAGAAAGAATCTCTCAAGCTTGGGGGAGGCTTAAGTCAATGTTATATTCATGCCCCAATCATGAGCTCTCGAGAAAAATTATTATTCAGAATTTTTATGCTCGGCTTTCTTGTAATGATCAATCCATGCCCCAATCATGTTCTAATACTTCTTGTGCTGGTTCTTTTATGAAGAAAGATATTGAATTCAAATGGAATTTATTGGAAAGAATTAAACGCAACTCTGAAGATTGGGAAGTCAATGAAGGTAAGGAGTCAGGTATAAATCTTAAGTTTGATTGTGTTAACTCCTTCGTGGACACCGATGCTTTTCGTGAATTTAGCACTAAATATGGGCTTGACTCTGAGATAGTAGCTTCTTTGTGTGAATCTTTTTCTACTCATGTTGATCTCCCTAAGGAGAACTGGTTTAAATATCATCCTCCCATTGAAGTGAGAGTAATGGAACCTATTAAAGTTGAAGAGAAAATTATTACTTACAATGTTGATCATGTTATCCCTACTGCTTACACTGAGAAACCACCTTTTCCTGTTAGGATAAAGGAACATGCTAAAGCTTCAACTGTGGTTCGTAAGAGTTGTATTAGAACACCTACACCCCCTGAACAAATCAAAGTTGAACCTATTATTGTTGTGGTTAAAGATCTCTTGGTTGATAATATTGATGGGCTTGTTATTAATTTCTGTGATGAAGCTGCTAGAATTGCTAGACCTGATACTAAGCATAAACATAGACCAGTTGTTGGCATGCCTGTTGTTTCTGTTAAAATAGGAGATCAATTTTATCATGGCTTACATGATATGGGTGCTAGCGTAAGTGCAATTCCCCATTCCTTATACAAAGAAATCATGCATGGTATTGCACCAGTTGAACTAAAGGATATTGATGTTACCATTAAGCTCGCTAATAGAGACACTATCGCACCGTTAGGGATTATTAGAGATGTTGAATTCTTATGTGGGAAAGTAAAGTATTCTACTGATTTTCTTGTTCCTGGTTCCCCACAAGACAATTTTTGTCCAATTATATTTGGCAAACCCTTCTTGAATACTGTTAATGCTAAGATTGATTGTGAGAAGGAAATAGTTACTGTGAGCTTTGGGGATGTGTCCCATGAGTTTAATTTCTCTAAATTTCGTAGACAACCCCATGACAAGGAATTGCCTAGTAAAGATGAAATTATTGGTCTCCCCTCTATTGTTGTGCCTCCTACTAATCCCTTAGAACAATATTTGCTAGACCATGAAAATGATATGCAGATGAATGAGAGGAATGAAATAGATGAAATTTTCTTTTAGTGGCAGCCTATTTTGAAACATAACTTACCTGTTGAAATACTTGGGGATCCTCCTCCACCCAAGGGTCATCCCGTGTTCGAGCTCAAGAAATTACCCGATACGTTGAAATATGCTTATCTTGATGAAAAGGAGATATATCATGTTATTATTAGTGCTAACCTTTGAGATCATGAAGAAAAGAGATTATTGAGAACTCTGAGGAAGCACCGTGCTGCTATTGGTTATACTCTTGATGATCTTAAGGGCATTAGTCCCACTCTATGCCAGCATAAAATTAATATGGAGCCTGATGCCAAACTAGTTATCGATCACCAACGACGATTGAACCCTAAGATGAAAGAAGTGGTAAGAAAAGAAGTACTAAAGCTTCTGGAGGCAGGTATAATTTATCCTGTTGCTGATAGTAGATGGGTTAGTCCCGTCCATTGTGTCCCTAAGAAGGGAGGTATTACCGTTGTTCCTAATGATAAAAATGAATTGATCCCGCAAAGAATTGTTACAGGTTATAGAATGGTAATTGCTTTTAGGAAATTAAATAAAGCTACTAAGAAAGATCATTACCCTTTACCTTTTATTGATCAAATGCTAGAAAGATTATCCAAACATACTCATTTTTAGTTTCTAGATGATTACTCTGGTTTCTCTCAAATACCTGTATCAAGCCAGGATCAAGAAAAAACCACTTTTACTTGCCCTTTTGGTATCTTTGCTTATAGACGTATGCCTTTTGGTTTATGCAATGCACCTGCTACCTTTCAAAGATGTATGATGCCTATATTCTCTACCTTTTGTGAAAAAATTCTTGAGGTTTTCATGGATGATTTTTCCGTTTACGGAACTTCATTTGATGATTGTTTGAGCAACCTTGATCGAGTTTTGCAGAGATGTGAAGAAACTAATCTTGTCTTGAATTGGGAAACATGACACTTTATGGTTAATGTAGGAATTGTCTTGGGGCACAAGATCTCCGAAAGAGGTATTGAAGTTGATAAAGCTAAAGTTGATGCTATTGAAAAAATGACATGCCCTACGTATATCAAAGCTATAAGAAGTTCCCTTGGTCATTCTGGTTTCTATAGGAGGTTTATCAAAGATTTCTCTAAGATTTCTAGGCCTCTCACAAACCTTTTGCAAAAAGATGTTCCGTTTGTTTTTGATGATGATTGCATAGAAGCATTTGAAATTCTTAAGAATGCCTTGATTACCGCACCTGTTGCTCAACCACCCGACTAGAACCTACCTTTTGAAATTATGTGTGATGCTAGTGACTATGCTATTGGTGCTGTTCTAGGACAAAGAGTCGATAAGAAATTAAATGGTATCCATTATGCTAGCAAAACTCTAGACAATGGTCAAAGAAACTATGCTACTACTGAAAAGGAATTTTTAGCAGTTGTGTTTGCTTGTGATAAGTTTAGACCTTATATTGTTGATTCCAAAGTAACTGTTCACACCGATCATGCTGCTATTAAGTACCTTATGGAGAAGAAAGATGCTAAACCTAGACTTATTAGGTGGGTCCTTTTGCTACAAGAATTTGATTTGCATATCATTGATAGAAAGGGTGTTGATAACCCTGTGGCAGATAACCTGTCTAGGTTAGAAAGTGTTCTTGATGACCCACTACCTATTGATGATAGCTTTCCTGATGAACAATTAGCTGTCGTGAATACTTCACATAATGATCCTTGGTATGCTGATTACGCCAATTACATTGTTGCTAAATTTATACCTCCTCGTTTCACATACCAACAAAAGAAAAAGGTTTTCTATGATTTAAGGCGTTACTTTTGGGATGACCAACATCTTTACAAAGAAGGAGTAGATGGTATTATTAGACGTTGTGTACCTGAGCATGAACAGGAACAGATCTTACGCAAGTGTCACTCCAAAGCCTACACGGGACATCACGCTGGAGATAGAACCTCACACAAGGTACTACAATCTAGGTTTTATTGGCCTACTCTATTCAAGGATGCTCGTAAGTTTGTCTTATCCCGTGATGAATGTCAAAGAATTGGTAATATTAGTAGAAGTCAAGAAATGCCTATGAATTACTCTCTTGTTATCGAACCATTTGATGTTTGGGGCTTTGATTATATGGGGCATTTTCCACAATCTAACGGGTATACTCATATTCTAGTTGATGTTGATTATGTCACTAAGTGGGTAGAAGCTATTCCATCTAGTAGCGCTGATCATAACACTTCTATTAAAATGCTTAAAGAAGTTATTTTCCCTAGATTTGGAGTCCTTGGATATTTGATGACTAATGGTGGTTCACATTTTATTCATGGTGCTTTCCGTAAATTGCTCGCTAAATATGATGTTAATCATAGAGTTGCATCTCCTTATCATCCTCAGTCTAGTGGTCAAGTAGAATTGAGAAATAGAGAGATTAAATTGATTTTGCAGACGACTGTTAATAGATCTAGGAAGAATTGGTCTAAGAAACTCGACGATGCATTGTGGGCTTATAGAACTGCTTACAAAAACCCTATGGGTATGTCTCCGTATAAGATGGTTTATGGTAAAGCATGTCACTTACTTCTAGAGCTAGAACATAAGGCTTATTGGGCAATCAAAGAGCTCAATTATGATTTCAAACTTGCTGGTGAGAAGAGGTTATTTTGTTGAGAGACTAAATCAAAAAAATTCCTACGACCACCAAGATCTATGAATGGAGAAACCAGCAACGAGTAAGGGGAGATTGCATCTTCATACCTTTGAAGATCGCTAAGTGGAAGCGTTACAAGAACACGGTTGGTGGAGTCGTACTCTCAGCGATTCAGATCGCGGTGGATTCCGATCTTAGCGCCGAACAACGACGCCTCCGAGTTCAACACACGTGCAACCCGGTGATGTCTCCTATGCCTTGATCCAGCAAGGAGGAAGGAGAGGTTGAGGGAGAGCTCCAGCAGGATGATGGCATGGTGACGGTGGAGCTGCATGGTCTCCGGTAGGGCTTCGCCAAGCACTATGGAGAACAAGGAAGAGGAAGGGTAGGGCTGCGCCGAGAGAGGAAGAACTCGTGTGTCTGGCAGCCCCCAAAACCCCACATATATATAGGGGAAGGAGGAGGGGTGCGGAAGCCCTAGGGTTCCCTCCCCAGGGCCGGCGGCCAACCCTAGATCAATCTAGGGCAGCAGCCAAGAGAGGGAGTGGGAGGGGCGGCGCCCTAGGTGGGCCTAGGGCCCATCTGCCTCTAGGGTTTGCCCCCCTCCCACCTCAAGCTGCACCTTGGGCCCCTTGTGGGGGCGCATCAGCCCACCTAGGGGCTGGTTCCCTCCCACTTGTGGCCCATGCAGCCCTATGGTGCAGGTGGCCCCACTTGGTGGACCCCCGGAACCCTTCCGGTGGTCCCGGTACGTTACCGGTGATGCCCGAAACTCTTCCGGTGACCAAAACCTCACTTCCTATATATGAATATTTACCTCCGGACCATTCCGGAACTCCTCGTGACGTTCGAGATCTCATCCGGGACTGCGAACAACCTTCGGTAACCACGTACACTATTTCCCTATAACCCTAGCGTCATCGAACCTTAAGTGTGTAGACCCTACGGATTCGGGAGACATGTAGACATGACCGAGACACCTCTGCGGTCAATAACCAACAGTGGGATCTGGATACCCATGTTGGCTCCCACATGCTCCACGATGATCTCATCGGATGAACCTCGATGTCGGGGATTAATCAATCCCGTATACGATTCCCTTTGTCTACCGATATGATACTTGCCCGAGATTCAATCGTCGGTATAACTATACCTTGTTCAATCTCGTTACCGGCAAGTATCTTTACTCGTTCTGTAACACATCATCCCATGGCTAACTCCTTAGTCACATTGAGCTCATTATGAAGATGTCTTACCGAGTGGGCCCAGAGATACCTCTCCGTCACATGGAGTGACAAATCCCAGTCTCGATTCGTGCCAACCCAACAGACACTTTCGGAGATACCCGTAGTGCACCTTTACAGCCACCCAGTTATGTTATGACGTTTGGCACACCCAAAGCATTCCTACGGTATCCGGGAGTTGCACAATCTCATGGTCTAACGAAATGACACTTGACATTAGAAAAGCTTTATCAGACGAACTACACGATCTTGTGCTATGCTTAGGATTGGGTCTTGTCCATCACATCATTCTCCTAATGATGTGATCCAGTTATCAACGACATCCAATGTCCATGGTCATGAAACCGTGACCATCTATTGATCAACGAGCTAGGCAACTAGAGGCTCACTAGGGACATGTTGTGGTCTATGTATTCACACATGTATTACGGTTTCCGGTTAACACAATTATAGCATGAACAATACAATTATCATGAACAAGGAAATACAATAATAACCATTTAATTATTGCCTCTAGGGCATATTTCCAATAGTCTCCCACTTGCACTAGAGTCAATAATCTAGTTACATTGTGATGAATCAAACACCCATAGCATTCTGGTGTTGATCATGTTTCGCTTGTGAGAGAGGTTTAGTCAATGGATCTGCGACATTTAGATCCGTATGTGTTGGGGATATAACCCCACGGTGAGACCCGCCCCTGAGGCTCCGGGTCACACTAGGAGGCTCGTACACCAGTCCAACGATGGGCCGTGAAGACTTAAGCCCGGGACGTTGGGCGGCTTGACAAGATGGGCAGGAGTGTGGCCTAGACAGAGAAAGTATGAAGACCCGGGCGGAGAGCCACCCGGAGACAACTTGCTCAGGAAGGCCAGACAATGTAGAGACGGATTCAGACATGTAGTGAGAGTCGGTTACAACTTGTATGACCCGTGGTCTTGACCTCCGATATAAAAGCGAGACCCAGGGCGACTTAGAGAGAGATCGGATATATCGAGAACTAGGTCAAGCAATTCGCTCCCTTGTAATCGATACACCAAGCAATACAAACACAGGCAGGACGTAGGCTCTTACCTCTACTTGAGGGGCTGAACCTGGGTAAACTCGTGTCCTTCATCCCAATCAACCCCTTTGAGTCGATCACCTTTGTGATGGCCTCGAATCCAAGTCCGTTCACCCAGACATTTTCCGTGAGAAAACCACGACAGTTGGCACCCACCATGGGGACTGCACTCGGTGGTGTTGAGTTCTCAAAGGGCTCTCTCCTGGGCTCGAGGGATACGTGGTCGGAAGGATGAACAAGAGTCGCCGCGGCCGGCTCTACATCGATGACGCTGGCTCGGGTCTTGATGCCGGTCTGTCGAAAATGGATTCCAGGTTCCCTTCGGCGGGATCCATGCCTTCATCGGCAGGATCCATGTCTTCATCGGTAGGATCGACGGATCTACACCCGGTCCGGACATCTGCACCAGCATCGTCAAGCCGGCTCGGCGCACGCAACCCGCCCGTGTCAACCCGGGCCGGAAGCACGTCTTCGTGGGCTTCTCTCAAGGTATGGATCTCGAAGCTTCTGCGTCGCAGGAGACTCTTGTCTGTTCAGAGGACGCATCTTCGAGTGGGGAAGCAGAGTCGATCTACCAGCTTCACAACGGTGGGCTCGGGGGCTACGACAAGATTTACCCTGAGTCAGAGCGTTATGAGTCGGACGGTTTCGGGCCGCCGGTTCATGCGGCCGTGTTCATGGAGGGGTCAGCCCTAGGTGCGAGCAGCACAGCCGCCGGAGCAGCAACCTCGGGGGCTGACCCGCCGCCATCGGCTCAAGTTCTTATGGATCTGATGAATGAGCTCGCGGCCCTGATGGACACTAAAGTCACGCCAGATAATCAAGCCGCTCGGAACTTGGAGATTGTGAGACTCAAGGACCGGATGGCGGAGGAGCAACAGAGGATAGCTGAGCTAAAAGTTCAGATGGAGGCAGAGGCAAAACGCATTAAGACAGATGCCTTTCGCCTTGGGCTAGAATAGCAATCGGTGGCTGCGGTGCATCGGATGCGGCATCAATCCTGCTTACCAGAACATTATGATCTTAGGAATCTCTTCAATATGCCAGGAACAGGACGGGCAGCGGATGCACCTGGAAGTCTGCCGGCGGCTCGACCGCGGCTTACCCGCCCCGACGAAACCAGGCCTCACCAGTGTTCTTTCCAATGCCGGCGGGTCATTATTCCAACTCGGCAGAGAACATGGTGGCCGCGGCCACCCGGCTTGAAACAATCCATATCCTAGATGAGGCTCCTTTTGCAGAAGAGGTACAGAACGCCATTGGGTACCTTCAGACAGCGATGACCCAGCAGGAGAAATATGCTTACAGCCGGAGCCACGTTCATTCAACCCCCTCCCAGCCGCAGCTTTAGCTGGCGCTATGAATCACCGGCGGTCTCCAGCAGCGCTCGGCACAGAGGGCCTCCGAGGGATGATCAGGCGGCTCTAGATGCACAAGCGCTCATAAACCGTGCGAGAAACCAGCAAGAGGCGACAGCTTTGGCCACGGCGGCTCACCAAGAGCCCGTGCCCTCCATATCAGTAGGAGCGGGAGTGACCACTAGGGCCGTGGGAGTGCCATGCTTAGCACCGGCTCTATGGAGTGAGCAGTTGCCGAAGTATTTCAAAGGACCTCGCAAGGTCCCGAATTACACTACCGACTTACCTCTGGAGGCCTGGATCGAAAGTTATGAGATGGCTATGTAGATGTTGGATGTTAGTGAGGCGGTGTGTGCCAAGTACTTCATCATGATGCTTGAAGGTCCAGCTCGCACGTGGTTAAAGGGTTAGCCACCCAATACCATCAATTCATGGGCTGAGTTGAGGGCAAGGTTCATCAAAAAATTCAAGGGACTTGCAAACAGCCTATGACCATTGTGGATCTCGATCATTGTGTCCAGCAGGAGAATGAGTCAGCTCATCATTGGGTCCGATGGGTATCGACCATCATCCACTCATCTGAACAGATCATGGCGGCTCAAGTGGTACTGATCCTAGAAAAGAACTGTCACTTCATCCCTTTGAAGCAGAAGCTCGGCCAGCTCAAGCGTACGTGTCAGGACATGGGCGAGCTCATGGTGGCTCTCACAAAGTATGATCACTCTGATAACACGAAGGATCCAGGCTTTGATGAGGAGAAGGTCGGCCAAGGTAAAAAGAACAATCATGGCAAGGGTGCGGCAAGTAATGGTAACCAGAGCAAGCAAAAGAACCCGGATGGCGGGTTAGAATTGGTGGCCAATGCGAGCACCGGCCAGAATCATCCTAAGGGCAATGGGAAGTTCAGACCGCCTTTTAACAAAAATAGGACTCCTTTCAATTTGGAGGAAATGCTCAAAAAACCCTGTCCGGAGCACAACCGGCCCGATAGAGCTGTTGGGCACACATGGGATGATTGCCACATCATGTAGAAGTTCAAGAACTACAACATGTAGCAACACAACAACCATGGTGGTGGCCCGCCCGGCGGCTCAGGACCAGGCGGGTCAGGAGACGGATTTGGATCCAGCGGCTCAGGGCCCGATCATCATGGTCAGGGCAATCAAGGTGGACATCCTCAGCACTCTGGTAACAACAATCAGCAACAGCATAATCAATATGGGTATCAGAGTAATCCAAAGCAGCTCAGTTCGGGCTAGTATCATGTTTTTACGACCAGCCTTAACAAGCGGGATAAGAAATTATGCAAGCGGGCGGTTAATGCAGTTGCGTCGGCTCTGCTGCAATACTTAAACTGGTCTGAGTATGACATAACATGGAGCCGGGAGGATCACCCGCCACGTGTCGATGACCCAGGGCGGCTGGCCCTGGTAGTTGCGCCCCAAGTGGGAGGATATATGGTGAATAAGGTACTCATGGATGGTGGCAGTAGCATCAACATCCTCTATTACGATACCTTCCGGCGGGTGAAGCTGCTTGATAAAGACCTTAAGCCCTCATCAACAGTTTTTCATGGTGTAGTACCAGGCAAGTCAGCTTACCCAGTGGGCAAGATTTCTTTGGAAGTAGCCTTTGGAGACGAGTACAACTACAGGGTGGAGTCCTTGTGGTTTGAAGTGGTCAGGATCAAGAGCCCTCATCATGCATTGTTTGGGCCCTCATCATGCCTTATGCTAACTTCATGGCTATGCCCTGTTATGTCTACTTACAGCTCAAGATGCCCGGGTTAAAAGGCACGATTACTGTTCATGGTGATCGGAATACGACTATTGAGTGCGAAGAAGGGGACACGGCTTATGCGGAATCCAGTTGTGCTGAGGCAGAACTCAAGTTCTATAAGGAAAATGTTGACCCGGAGGATATGACCCCGCTAAAGAAGCCTACCACAGAGGTTGAGCCGCCCCTCAAATTTTCAGCGGATGATACCAAGGCGGTGGATTTTACTCCGGGTGACTCATCCAAATAGTTCATTATTGGGGCCAACATGGATCCCAAATAGGAAAGCGCGCTCATCGAATTCATCCGTGAGAATCGGGACATCTTTGCATGGAAACCTTCTGACATGCCGGGTGTACCGAGAGAGTTCGCTGAGCATAAGCTTAATGTGGATCCTAAGTTTAAACTTGTCAAGCAATTTCTACGGCGATTCAATGAGTAGAGACGCAAGGCCATTGGGGAAGAGGTCGCCCAACTCTTAGTGGCGGGTTTCATCGTCGAGGTCTTTCACCCGGAGTGGCTTGCTAATCCAGTGCTTGTGCTCAAGAAGAACGGCACATGGCGTATGTGTGTGGACTATACGGATCTTAACAAGGCATGTCCGGCTAATCCTTTTGCTCTCCCTCGTATTGATCAAATCATTGATGCTATGACGAGTTGTGAAAATTTATGCTTCCTGGATGCTTATTCGGGATATCATCAGATCAAGATGGCGGTTAAGGACCAAGAGAAGACGGCTTTCATTACGCCTTTTGGAGCCTTCTGCTATGTGTCTATGCCTTTTGGGCTCAAGAGTGCCCAGGCGACTTATCAGCGTTGCGTGCAGAATTGTCTTCACAATCAGATTGGACGCAACGTTCATGCTTATGTGGATGATATTGTGATCAAATAAAGGAAGAAGGAGACCGTGCTTGATGACTTAAAGGAAACCTTTGACAATCTGCGGATCTATAAGATGATGCTTAACCTGACAAAGTGTGTCTTTGGTGTTTCGGCTGGCAAGCTCTTGGGATTTCTGGTTTCTAAGCGTGGTATTGAAGCTAACCCGGATAAGATCAAGGCTATCACCTCCCTGGCTGAGCCGGCTTGTATCAATGATGTCCAACGCCTAGCAGGGCGGATCGCCATGTTGAGCCGGTTCATAAGTCGTCTTGGTGAGAAAGCCATCCCTCTATATCAAATGATGAAAAAGACAGACAATTTTGTCTGGAGTACGGCGGCGGGTGAAGCGTTTGAGGCGCTCAAGAAGCAGCTCACCAAGCCACCGGTTTTAGCTGCTCCGGCTCAGAAAGAGACCTTGCTCCTATACGTGGTGGCTAACAACCGGGCTATCAGCACTGCAATTGTGGTCGAGCGCAAGGAAGCAAGGAAAGAGTATCTGGTTTACAGGCCAGTTTATTATATCAGTGAGGTCCTAACAGAGTCCAAGTAGAGATATCCACATTGGCAGAAGCTAGTGTATGGGGTGTTCATGGCCAACCGCAAATTAAAGCATTACTTCTTAGGACACCAGATCACCGTGGTCAGCTCTACCCCATTAGGAGACATAATTCAAGACAGAGAGGCCACGGGCAGGATTGCTAAGTGGGCATTCGAGCTGGGGCCTCTCAATCTGAAATACGTACCTCGTACGGCTGTCAAGTGTCAAGCCCTTGTGGATTTCATAAACGACTGGACAGAGTGTCAAGCGCCCGAGGAAAAGCCGGATAACACATACTGGACCATACACTTTGATGGATCCAAGCAGCTGGAAGGATCAGGGGCAGGAGTTGTTTTAACATCTTCCAAAGGTGATAAGTTCTATTATGTGCTCCGGCTAATGTTCCCTTGCACCAATAATACGGTTGAATACAAAGCCCTGCTTCCTGGCCTTAGGGTAGCTAAGGAGATCTTAAGCCGGGTAAGGTGCTTCGGCGACTCACATCTTGTGGCTCAGCAGGTTTCAGGCACTTGGAACTCTAGGGATCCGTGGATGGCGGCTTATCGTCAGGCGGTGGATGTCATTGCTGGTCACTTCAAGGGTTATCAGGTGGATCACATTGATCGTCGTAGGAACGAGGCGGCTGATGCCTTGTCAAGGTTAGGCTCTCAGCGAAAGCCGGTGCCGCCCAATATCTTTCTAGACGTCTTACATCACCTGACTGTCAAATTACCCTCAGAGGAATATTTGGTTATTCTTGACCCAGAGGGACAATTGGTGGCGGCTTTACATGCTATTCCGGATTGGACTGTGCCTTACTTGGCATATTTGACTCGGGGCGAGTTACCTGATAATGAAAATCTGGCCAGACAGATCATCCGGCGGTCTAAGTCCATGACAATAGTTAATGGTGAGTTGCACAAGTGCAGCGTCATTGGGGTGTTTCAACGTTGTTTCTCACCAGAGGAGGGTAAGGAAATTTTGAATGAAATTCACGCTGGAGATTGCGAACATCACGTTGTCTCAAAATCTCTAGTGGCCAAGGTTTTCCGGCACGGTTTCTTCTGGTTGATGGCTCACAAGGATGCAGAGGATCTGGTCCGTAAGTGCGATGGATGTTAAAAATTCGGCCGGCGTGCTCATGTTCCGAATCAAGAATTGCACATGATACCAATTACTTGGCCATTTGCAATTTGGGGGCTCGATATGGTCGGGCCTTTCAAGAGATCCACGGACAAAAAGATGCACCTCTTGGTGGCGGTTGATAAGTTTACCAAGTGGATAGAGGCTTAACTGGTCAGCAAGTGTGACGTGGCTACGGCGGTTCAGTTTATCAAAAAGCTGATCTAGCATTTTGGTTACCCTCACAGCATCATCACGGACAATGGCACAAATCTGTCCAAGGGGGCTATGAAAACATTCTGCGACCTTGAACACATCCGGTTGGATGTTTCGGCGGTTGCTCATCCATAGTCCAACGGTCAGGCGGAGCGTGCTAACCAAGAAATCCTGAGGGGTATCAAGCCCTGGCTTCTGGTTCCTTTACAGCGAAGGCTGGGTTGTTGGGTGGAGGAATTGCCGTCTGTCTTATGGAGCATCAGAACTACCCCAACAGATCCACAGGTTATACACCTTTCTTCATGGTTTACGGTGCAGAGGCCGTGTTACCAAGTGACATCCGGCATGACTCGCCATGAGTGGCGGGTTACGTTGAGACGGACAATGAGATGGCGCGTCAAGATGCGTTGGATGCCTTGGAGGAGGAACGAGAACTGGCAGCTGCTCGTTCGGCGATCTATCAGCAAGACCTGCACCGCTATCATAGCCGTAGAGTCAAGACCCGGACATTTCAAGAAGGCGACTTGGTGCTGCGGCTAATTCAAGATCAGACAAATATGCATAAGTAATCTCCTCCATGGGAAGGACCTTTCGTGGTCAGTAGAAATCTCAACAACGGGTCATATTACCTCATTGATATCCGAGACGACTCAGATACCTCGGGTCAGGAAACCCGCCGGCCATGGAACATAGCACATCTGCGGCCTTATTACACTTAAGTTGTTGAGACTCGACATTGTACACTATCATTGTACATATCATATTTATATATGAATAAAGTAGCATCCCTGCAAGCCGGGGCCTTTGCCATTTTGTATATCTTCATCCATGCAAGAAAGATCCAAAACTTGGTTGTCTAAGGGGGCTTCCCACCCTCCGGGTGTAGCTTATCAAACCCTAACAGCTGGCTCTTAAGCCAAAAATGTTGACAAGTCAACATAGGCATAAGGGGGCTTCCCACCCTCCGGGTGTAGCTTACCAGACCCTATCGGCCAGCTCTTAAGCCAAAAAAGTTGACAAGTCAACTTGGTTGTCTAAGGGGGCTTCCAACCCTTCGGGTGTACCTTATCAAACCCTAACGGCCGGCTCTTAAGCCAAAAAAGTTGACAAGTCAAATTGGTTGTCTAAGGGGGCTTCCCACCCTCCGGGTGTACCTTATCAAACCCTAACAGCCGGCTCTTAAGCCAAAAATGTTGACAAGTCAACATAGCCGTATAGGGGGCTTCCCACCCTCTGGGTGTAGCTTATCAGACCCTATCGGCCGGCTCTTAAGCCAAAAAAGTTGACAAGTCAACTTGGTTGTCTAAGGGGGCTTCCCACCCTCCGGGTGTAGCTTATCAAACCCTAACAGCCGGCTCTTAAGCCAAAACTGTTGACAAGTCAACATAGCCATACAGGGGGCTTCCCACCCTCCGGGTGTAGCTTATCAGACCCTATCGGCCGGCTCTCGAGCCAAAAAAGTTGACAAGTCAAATTGGTTGTCTAAGGGGGATTCCCACCCTCCGGGTGTAGCTTATCAAACCCTAATAGCCGGCTCTTAAGCCAAAAATGTTGACAAGTCAACATAGTTGTCCAGGGGGCTTCCCACCCTCCGAGTGTAACTTATCAGACCCTATCAACCGGCTCCTAAGCCATATAGTTGACTCCGTCAAACGTGTTAGGAAGATACAACATCTTTGGGTTATGCTTTTAAGCCGCCCTCCTAACAATGTCAAGATACATATATTCTTGCAGGTCAGTTAAGGTACCAAGAGCCGATAAAAGCATCCAATGAGAAGTGCAAGAAAGATCATATATATATTAACTCGGGCTGTTTAATATGTGCACGATGGCACAGTTCAGGCAAAGGCAAAGTTACTACAAGCCTATTACATACGCTCTTTGTAGAGCCTGAAAATATCTTAGGGTTTTACATCGCTCATGGTGGGTCACAAGAGCCGAGTTATCAACGGGCGTTCACAACGCGATCAGCTGGCCGACAGGTCACCCTGCTCCGGGTCTTCGACTGCCTTGATCTGAAGATTTTCCAAGTCCCAGTTGCAGTTGGTTAAAGCCGCAAAGGTTCCTTCTTCAAAGAAGGGGGATGGGTCAAGTTCAGAGGTAAAAAGATTATTACTACGTTCAGGCATCAGATCCTTGGACTGAAAGAGAGGGCCGCAGATTCTTTTCTGGTCAGCGTTGTAAGCTGCCTGGTATGTCTCCAAGTTAACTTCTTTTGCTAACACGGAGGCAAGGACTTTGGAAGCCTTTACACACCGTGCATAGTCAGCCTCTGTAAACTCGGAGCCATCATCTTTTTTGGAGGGAAACCCGTCCATCATATCAGCCAGAGTTAACTCTAGAGCAAAAGCCAATGCCCGGCTTATGGCTGCGATCTCCCCCTGATGGGCGACTGATCTCTTCAACTCTACAATTTTCTTTGGCAGCATGGACAGAGGCTCTAAGACCCCTTTGATAGTTTAAGGGGTAGTATCCTTGTACAGTACAGCCTTGATTGTACACATAGTGCCACAATAAAGTTGTTCTGTCAGAGTATACATGGCCTTCAGGGGTAGCAAGCTGTTAGAGGCAAGTTGGCGGCTCCTAGGACCTGCATAAGACGGATGCCTCATCATGAGTCGCTAGCACAAGTACAATACACAAATTGAGTTAAGTTATCAAATACTTACCAAAGATGGCGGTTGTCATCTTCTTGATGTGGCGCTTCAAGGACTGTAGCTCATCAGACACGATCATAAGCCGCTGATCAGCATCATCCGCCCGTTTTGTTAGGGCGGCTTGTTCAGTCTTAGTAGATTCCTTGAAGGTTGCAAAGTCGGCCTTAATCTTGGTCAGTTCTTCAGAGAGGAGCCGGCATTTTTCATCAGCTTCACTTCGGGTGGCCTGCTGCGTGGCTAGATTATTTCTTAAGCCGGCCACTTCTGACCCGGCTTTGTTTAAAGCTTCCTATGACATGGCAAAGTATGGAATGAGCCGTCAGGAGGAGAATTCAGCAAGTCTCAAACAGATTGCAAGCAATATGTATGACACTTGGGGGCTAATGTCTATTTGATCTCCTAGATTAAAGGCAGTTCCGGATCATCTTTATCAAGTTAACCCAGAACTTGGGGGCTACACATTGGTTTTTCAAGTTGTTCCAAGGTTTGGAAGACTCGGATTATCATCAGCCAATATTAACCCGGCTCTTGGGGGCTACGTAAGGATATAAGGAGAGTAAAGAATACCTCATATTTCTTCATTAAATTGACAAGCTTCAGCTCCAGGTCCCGGCTTGTGGACAGGCGGTTCAAATAACCAGCATGAAGTTCATTAGTTGTCATCTTCTCAAGGGCGGGGGGATCAAACTCTAGCTTCTTGGAGGCTTCAGTCGTCTCACTATGCTTTGTCAGCACATGAGGTTGAGGAGAGTGGAAGCCGGCGCCAGTAGTAAAAACATCCGGAGCGGCTATTTCATCGGCAACTTTTGCGGGGCTCGACGGCTTGGAATGGTCCCTTCGAGGACTCTCAGGAATTACATCATCAACCATCGGCTCTGTACAAGGACAAGTTTCTTCAGGGGCCTCCTTGGAAGCCACCGAAGGATCAACATCCGGCATGGGAGGATCCGACTTGTCAGGCTCCGGTTTTTGGACATTAGGGCCAGGGGAGGACTTGTTGGTCTTCCTTTGCTTGGCTTGAGCCCTGAAAAGCATAAAGATTAGAGCCCAAGGTTTACAACCACCAAAGACTAGGCCATAAGGCATGAAAAGCACATCAGCGGGTTATTCTTTGGAGGTGGTAGAGCAGTGGCCGTAGAGTTGCCAGACGAAGGAGATGATCCCTGAAAAACAGTTCAAATAACGTAAAGCCATTTTGGAATTACAAAGGAAGGATTAGTAAAATCAAGCAGAGAAGGAATGTCTACCTCAGCTGGACATTTCCTCTGAGTCGGAGAATTAGGCAACCCGAACATGAGAACGGTAGAGCCGGCGCTCCGGGTGTGGCGTCAGGCGGCTTGTTGTTGCTTTTTCAAAAGAAATTGGGGGTCTAAGTAAGCAAGAGGATGAGACAGGGGAACTTTTCGAATGACTCGCCATATCTTCTGGGGTACAAAGTATTCTGAGTCGGACGAAACATAAGTTACCTCAGGGGCATTAGCGTGGCTGGTCTCTGTCTCGTCCTGTGAATGGTTGTTGTCAATAAGGTGAATAAAGAAGTGGCAAAAAATAGTCAAGTTATACCTCTGAGCCGTCTGATTCTGGCTGTTCAAACCATTCTTCCTGAGGAGTAGTCTTCTTCTTCGTCTTCTTGGCCGCGGTCTTCTTCCTGGATTTCTTCAGAGGAGGAACATATTTCTTGTTCCAGAAGTCAGAGTCGGCCTAAAAAGATAAGCCGGCAAGTAGTGAGGGGATTGCCAAGACATAGATAACAAAGAGAAGAGAGTATAAAGAGTCACCTTACATCTGGGGTCGGGTTAGTGGCACAGAAAGGTGCCAGCCTAATGGCACTGCAAGCTCCTGAAGTTTTGTGGACAAGACTCCGGATGACAGTTGTAATATCATCCTCTATTCACGTTGTCCGGCTGAAGTAGATACTGGCCCGGATATTCGCACATAAGGCGATTTCGCCGGCTCAAGGGCATAATCCTCCAAGAAATCCAGCAGCAGATCAAATCCAGTCCCGTCAGTCCACTGGCCATAAGGGCTTTAATCTTGGCATGAGCCGGCTCGTGCTTAGCCCGTTCAGCAGTTGACAGTCATCCAGGAAGCTCAGAGGTCGTCTTGAGCCAAGATGGGCGGTAACCCGGCAGGGGATGCTCACCCTCTGGGGAGGTATCTTTACAGTAAAACCAAGTCTTGTTCCAATCTTTTGGATGACTCGGCATCTGAACAGACGGAAAAGTTATGTCCCGGTGCCTCTGAATCGAAATCCCGCCGAGTTCTAAGCTTGGGCCAGCCTTCACCTCTGTCTGGCGGTTTGCATAAAAAAACTCACGAAAGAGACCAACGGATGGATCCGTTTGCAAGTAGACTTCGCTGAGCACTTGGAAGTTGCATATGATGGAAACAGAATTGGGGGCAAGGTCTTGAGGGCGCAACATGTAAAAGTGAAGAACATCCCGAAAGAATTTTGAGGCGGGGGGTACAAACCCATGTTTGACATGATCTGAAAATACGACTACTTCACCCTCCTGAGGAACGGGCTTTAGTTCATTATCGGGAACCCGCCAATGGATGACATCTTTGGCGGGAAGGGTGCCCGCGTGTACAAAGTCCATCAGGAATTCTTCAGTGATGCAAGAGCCGACCCAATTGCATGAGTTGGATGCACGATACATGGTGGCGGTTCAAAACTGCACGAGGTAACAATGTACGGCGAGTCAGGGAACGGCAGACGTCTACGGGTAAGATTAAGCCGCCAGGATCCGGTTGGTGAGAGCCAGAATTACATGGTGGGTCAAGTTTATGAGAAGACAAGGCAAAATTTGGCTAAGTGTGGAAAACAGGTTTCGCAACATATCCCTGAGATTGCGGATTTACAAAGCAAATAAAAATGGTTTTATTTCAAAACCTAGCGACGAACTGTCAAAACGGCGAAAGTTTGAAAATGGCAGGCAGAGCAGTTGCAGATCTGCGTGGCGCTGCTATCGGTTTTCTACAGAATGTCGCAATGGGGAAAGCATATCATCGAGTTTTATGGGGAAGGCATGGCAGGCATTGGAGAGAAGCTCATGTTCTAAGCGGCGGAAGAACTCCATGAAACCCTACCGAAATGGCTACGGATCTAGGAGAGGAAAGACTCATCAGAGACGGCGCGGCGGACGCGGGTAGAACTCTGGAACAAACAGGTTGATGCAGCGGCCTCGACAATGATAGTGTGAAGACGACACCGGAGTGAGGTGTGCTGGAGCGGCGGCGTCGAAAGAAAGAAGACGAAGAACGAGCGGGGAGGAAAACAAATACCACCCCTCGTGGTCCTATTTAATAGGCAAGGGTGGAAACAGGTGTGAAAATCCAGGCGACGGATATCATTTGACCGAGGCGGACGCCTTGATTCCCGGACCGTCCATTTAATAAGGGAAAGATTCGTTGCGGACGTCAAAGGATCTTTCTAACAGATTTGACATGACGTCATGACGAGTCATTATTTTCAGGTAACATAAGGGAGACTCGCCGATGATTGAGAAGGAGGCTAAAGTGAGCAAGCTCAAATCAACCTGGGGCCTAATGTTGGGGATATAACCCCATGGTGAGACCCGCCCTTGAGGCTCCGGGTCACACTAGGCGGCTCGTACACCATTCCAAAGATGGGTCGTGAAGACTTAAGCCCAGGACGTTGGGCGGCTTGACAAGATGGGCTGGAGCGTGGCCCGGACAGAGAAAGTATGAAGACCCGGGCAGAGAGCCGCCCGGAGACAACTTGCTCAGGAAGGCAAGACAATGTAGAGATGGATTCAAACACGTAGTGAGAGTCGGTTACAACTTGTATGACCCGTGGTCTTGACCTCCTATATAAAGGCGAGACCCGGGGCGACTTAGAGAGAGATCAGAGATATCGAGAACTAGGTCAAGTAATTTGCTCCCTTGTAATCGATACACCAAGAAATACAAACACAACCAGGACGCAGGCTATTACCTCTACTTGAGGGGTTGAACCTGGGTAAACTCGTGTCCTTCGTCCCAATCAACCCCTTTGAGTCCATCACCTTTGCGATGGCCTCAAATCCAAGTCCGTTCACCCGGACATCTACCGTGAGAAAACCACGACAGTATGTACTTTACAAATATCTATATCTTCCTCCTGAATGTAATCACGAATGGAGTTGAAGTGGCGCTTGATGTGTCTTGTCTTCTTGTGAAACCTGGGCTCCTTGACAAGGGCAATAGCTCCAGTGTTGTCACGGAATAGAGTCATCAGGCCTGACTCATTGGGAATCACTCCTAGGTCGGTGATGAACTCCTTCATCTAGACTCCTTCCTTTGCTGCTTCTGAAGCAGCTATGTACTCCACCTCACATGTAGATGCCGCCATGACGCTTTGCTTGCTGCTGCACCAGCTGACGCCCCTCCGTTCAAAATATACACGTATCTGGTTTGTGAATTGGAGTCATCCGAAGCTGTGTTGAAGCTAGCATCGACGTAACCCTTTACGATGAGATCTTTGGCACCTCCATATACGAGAAACATGTCCTTGGTCCTTTCCAGGTAATTCAGGATATTTTTGACTGATGTCCAGTGTTCCGCTCCGGGATCACTTTGGTACCTCCCTACCATACTTATGGGAAGGTTCACATCAGGTCTGGTACACAACCTGGCATACATAATAGTGCCTATAGCTGAATCATAGGGGATGACACTCATCTCTTCTCTATCCTTTGCCGTGGTCGGGCATTGAGTCGTACTCAATCTCACACCCGGTAACACAGGCAAGAACCCCTTCTTGGACTGATCCATATTGAACTTCTTCAATATCTTGTCAAGGTATGTGCTTTGTGAAAGACCTATGAGGCGTTTCGATCTATCTCTATAGATCTTGATGCCTAATATGTAAGCAGCTTCTCCAAGGTCCTTCATTGAAAAACACTTATTCAAGTAGGCCTTTACACTTTCCAAAAGTTCTATATCATTTCCCATCAACAATATGTCATCCACATATAATATGAGAAATGCTACAGAGCTCCCACTCACTTTCTTGTAAATACGGGGTTCTTCATAAACCTGTATAAACCCAAACGCTTTAATCACCTCATTAAAGCGAATGTTCCAACTCCGAGATGCTTGCACCACCCCATAGATGGACCGCTGGAGCTTGCATACCTTGTTAGCATACTTAGGATCGACAAAACCTTTCGGCTGCATCATATATAGTTCTTCATTAAGGAAACCATTAAGGAATGCCATTTTGACGTCCATTTGCCAGATCTCATAATCATAAAATGCGACAATTGCTAACATGATTCGGACAGACTTCAGCATCGCTACGGGTGAGAAAGTCTCATCGTAGTCAACTCCTTGAACTTGTCGATAACCCTTAGCGACAAGCCGAGCCTTATAGACGGTCACATTACCATCCACGTCAGTCTTCTTCTCAAAGATCCATTTATTTTCTATGGCTCGCTTATCATCAGGCAAGTCCACCAAAGTCCATACTTTGTTCTCATACATGGATCCTATCTCGGATTTCATGGCTTCAAGCCATTTGTTGGAATCCGGGCCCGCCCTCGCTTCTTCATAGTTCGAAGGTTCACCGTTGTCCAACAACATGATCTCCAGGATAGGGTTGCCGTACCACTCTGGTGCGGAACGTGTCCTGGTGGACCTTCGATGTTTAATAGTAACTTGATCTGAAGTTTCATGACCATCATCATTAACTTCCTCTCCAGCCGATGCAGGCTCCACAGAAAAAACTTCCTGTGTTGCGCTACTCTCCAGTTCGAGTGGAGGTACAATTACCTCATCAAGTTCTATTTTCCTCCCACTTACTTCTTTCAAGAGAAATTCTTTCTCTAGAAAGGATCCATTCTTGGCAACAAAGACTTTGCCTTCAGATCTGAGGTAGAAGGTATACCCAATAGTTTCTTTGGGGTATCCTATGAAGACGCACTTTTCCGCTGTGGGTTCGAGCTTCTCAGGTCGAAGTTTCTTCACATAAGCATCGCATCCCCAAACTTTTAGAGACGACAGCTTAGGTTTCTTTCCAAACCATAATTCATACAGTGTCGTCTCAACGGACTTTGACGGTGCCCTATTTAAAGTGAATGCGGTAGTCTCTAATGCATATCCCCAAAATGATAGCGGTAAGTCGGTAAGAGACATCATAGATCGAACCATATCCAATAGAGTGTGATTACGACGTTCAGACACACCATTTCGCTGAGGTGTGCTAGGCGGCGTGAGTTGTGAAACAATTCCACATTTCCTTAGGTGCGTGCCAAACTCGTGACTCAAATATTCTCCCTCACGATCAGATCGTAGGCACTTTATTTTCCTGTCACGTTGATTCTCTACCTCACTCTAAAATTCCTTGAACCTTTCAAAGGTTTCAGACTTGTGTTTCATTAAGTAGACATACCCATATCTGCTCAAGTCATCGGTGAGGGTGAGAACATAACGGTAGCCACCACGAGCTTCAACGCTCATTGGATTGCATGCATCGGTGTGTATTATCTCCAACAAGTCAGTTGCTCGCTCCATTGTTCCGGAGAATGGGGTCTTGGTCATCTTGCCCATGAGGCATGGTTCGCACGTGTCAAATGATTCAAAATCAAGAGACTCCAAAATTCCATCAGCATGGAGTTTCTTCATGCGTTTGACACCAATATGACCAAGGCGGCAGTGCCAGATGTACATGGGACTATCGCTATCAACCTTACACTTTTTGGTACTCACACTATGAATATGTGTAACATCATGTTCGAGATTCATGAAAAATAAACCATTGACCAGCGGAGCATGACCATAAAACATTTCTCTCATATAAATAGAACAACCATTATTCTCAGATTTAAATTAGTAGCCATCTCGCATCAAACAAGATCCAGATACAATGTTCAAGCTCAAAGCTAGTACTAAATAACAATTATTGAGGTTTAAAACTTATCCCGATGGTAGATGTAGAGGTAGTGTGCTGACGGCGATCACATCGACCTTGGAACCATTCCTGACGCGCATCGTCACCTCGTCCTTTGCCAGTCTCCGCCTATTCCGCAGCTCCTGCTTGGAGTTACAAATGTGAGCAACTGCACCGGTATCAAATACCCAGGAGCTACAATGAGCGCTAGTAAGGTACACATCAATAACAAGTATATCACATATACCTTTAGCATTGACGGACTTCTTATCCGCTAAGTACTTGGGGCAGTTCCTCTTCTAGTGACCGGTACCCTTGCAATAAAAGCACTCAGTCTCAGGCTTGGGTCCATTCTTGTTCTTCTTCCCGGCAACTTGCTTACCGGGCACGGCAACTACTTTGCCGTCCTTCTTGAAGTTCTTCTTACCCTTTCCTTTCTTGAAACTAGTGGTCTTATTCACCATCAGCACTTGATGCTCCTTTTTGGTCTCGACCTCCGCTGATTTTAGCATCGAGTACAACTCAGGAATGGACTTATCCATACCCTGCATGTTGTAGTTTGTCACAAAGCTCTTGTAGCTAGGTGGAAGCGACTGGAGGATTCTGTCAATGACCGAGTCATCCGGGAGATTAACTCCCAGCTGATTCAAGCGGTTGTGCAACCCAGACATCTTGAGTATGTGCTCACTAACAAAACTATTTTCCTCCATCTTACAACTGAAGAACTTGTCGGAGACATCATATCTCTCGACCCGGGCATGAGCTTGGAAAACCAGTTTCAACTCTTGGAACATCTCATATGCTCCATGTTGCTCAAAACGCTTTTGGAGCCCGTGTTCTAAATTGTAAAGCATGCCGCACTGAACCAGGGAGTAATCATCACAGCGTGACTGCCAAGCATTCGTAATGTCTTGGTCCACTGGGAAAATGGGTGGGTCACCTAGCGGTGCATCAAGGACATATAATCTCTTGGAAGCTATGAGGATGATCCTCAAGCTATGGACCCAGTCCGCATAGTTGCTTCCATCATCTTTCAGCTTGGTTTTCTCTAGGAACGCGTTGAAGTTGAGGGTGACATTAGCATTGGCCATTGGATCTACAATATAGATTGTAAAGACAATTTTAGACTAAGTTCATGATAATTAAGTTCACATAATCAAATTATTTAATGAACTCCCACTTAGATAGACATTTCTCTAGTCATCCAAGTGACACATGATCCACATCGACTAGCCCGTGTCCGATCATCATGTGAGACGGACTAGTCATCCATGATGAACATCTCCATGTTGATCGTATCTTCTATATGACTCATGTTCGACCTTTCAGTCTTTCGTGTTCCGAGGCCATGTCTGTACATGCTAGGCTCGTCAAGTCAACCTAAGTGTATCGCGTGTGTAAATCTGGCTTACACCCGTTGTATGCAAACGTTAGAACCTATCACACCCGATCATCACATGGTGCTTCGGAACAACGATCCTTAGCAACGGTGCACAGTTAGGGTGAACACATTTCTTGAAATTTTATGGAGAGATCATCTTATTTACTACCGTCGTTCTAAGCAAAAAAGATGTAAACATGATAAACATCACATGCAGTCAATATAGTGACATGATATGGCCAATATCAGCTTGCTCCTTTGATCTCCGTCTTTGGGGCACCATGATCATCACTGTCACCGGCATGACACCATGATCTCCATCATCATGATCTCCATCATCGTGTCTTCATGAAGTTGTCTCGCCAACTAGTACTTCTACTACTATGGCTAACGTTTAGCAATAAAGTAAAGTAATTACATGGCGATTTTGATTGACACGCAGGTCATACAATAAATTAAGACAACTCCTATGGCTCCTGCCGGTTGTCATACTCATCGACATGCAAGTCGTGAATCTATTACAAGAACATGATCAATATCATACATCACAATGCATCACATCACATCCTTTGGCCATATCACATCACATGGCATATGCTGCAAAAACAAGTTAGACGTCCTCTAATTTGTTGTTGCAAGTTTTTACGTGGCTGCTATAGGTTTCTAGCAAGAACATCTTACCTACGCCAAAACCACAACGTGATATGCCCATTGATATTTACCCTTCATAAGGACCCTTTTCATTGAATCCAATCCGACTAAGGTGGGAGAGACAGACACTCGCTATCCACCTTATGCAACAAGTGCATGTCAGGCGGTGGAACCGGTCTCATGTAAACGTACGTGTAAACTTGGTCCGGGCCGCTTCATCCCACAATACCGCCGAATCAAGATAAGACTAGTAATGGTAAGCAAATTAACAAGATCAACACCCACAACAACTTGTGTTCTACTCGTGCATAGATTCTATGCATAGACCTAGCTCATGATGCCACTGTTGGGAGACGTAGTAGTAAATCAAAAAAATTCCTACGACCACCAAGATCTATCTATGGAGAAACCAGCAACGAGTAAGGGGAGATTGCATCTTCATACCTTTGAAGATCGCTAAGCAGAAGTGTTACGAGAACGCGATTGGTGGAGTCATACTCGCAGCGATTCAGATCACGATGGATTCCGATCTTAGCGCCGAACAATGGCGCCTTCATGTTCAACATACGTGCAGCCCGGTGACGTCTCATATGCCTTGATCCAGCAAGGAGGAAGGAGAGGTTGAGGGAGAGCTCCGGTAGGACGACGGCATGGTGACGGTGGATCTGCGTGGTCTCCGGTAGGGCTTCGCCAAGCACTACGGAGAACAAGGAAGAGGAAGGGTAGGGCTGCGCCGAGAGAGGAAGAACTCGTGTGTCTGGCAGCCCCCAAAACCCCACATATATATAGGGGAAGGAGGAGGGGTGCGGAAGCCCTAGGGTTCCCTCCCCAAGGCCTGCGGCCAACCCTAGATCAATCTAGGGCAGCGGCCAAGAGAGGGAGTGGGAGGGGCAGCGCCCTAGGTGGGCCTAGGACCCATCTGCCTCTAGGGTTTGCCCCCCTCCCACCTCAAGCTGCGCCTTGGGCCCCTTGTGGGGGCGCACCAGCCCACCTAGGGGATGGTTCCCTCCCACTTGTAGCCCATGCAGCCCTACGGTGCTGGTGGCCCCACTTGGTGGACCCCCGAAACCCTTTCGATGGTCCCGGTATGTTACCGGTGATGCCCGAAACTCTTCCAGTGACCAAAACCTCACTTCCTATATATGAATATTTACCTATGGACCATTCCGGAACTCCTCGTGACATCCAAGATCTCATTCGGGACTCCGAACAACGTTCGGTAACCACGTACACTATTTCCCTATAACCTAGCGTCATCGAACCTTAAGTGTGTAGACCCTACGAGTTCGGGAGACACGTAGAAATGACTGAGACACCTCTCTAGTCAATAACCAACAGCGGGATCTAGATACCCATGTTATCTCCCACATGCTCCATGATGATCTCATCGGATGAACCTCGATGTCGGGGATTCAATCAATCCCGTATACGATTCCCTTTGTCTACCGATATGATACTTGCCCGAGATTCGATCGTCGGTATCCCTATACCTTGTTCAATATTGTTACCGGCAAGTCTCTGTACTCGTTCCGTAACACATCATCCCGTGGCTAACTCCTTAGTCACATTGAGCTCGTTATGATGATGTCTTACCGAGTGGGCCCAGAGATACCACTCCGTCACACGGAGTGACAAATCCCAGTCTCGATTCGTGCCAACCCAACAGACACTTTCGGAGATACCCGTAGTGCACCTTTATAGCCACCCAGTTATGTTGTGACGTTTGGCACACCCAAAGAATTCCTACGGTATCCGGGAGTTGCACAATCTCATGGTCTAAGGAAATGACACTTGACATTAGAAAAGCTTTAGGAGACAAACTACACGATCTTCTGCTATGCTTAGGATTGGGTCTTGTCCATCACATCATTCTCTTAATGATGTGACCCCGTTATCAACGACATCCAATGTCCATGGTCCTAATGTTGGAAATATGCCCTAGAGGCAATAAATAAAGTGTTTATTATTATATTTCCTTGTTCATGATAATCGTTTATTATCCATGCTATAATTGTATTGATTGGAAACACATTACATGTGTGGGTAAATAGACAACACTTTGTCCCTAGTATGCCTCTAGTGAACTAGCTCGTTGTTCAAAGATGGTCAAGGTTTCCTAGCCATTGACATGTGATGTCATTTGATAATGGGATCACATCATTAGGAGAATGATGTGATGGACAAGACCCAAAATACAAACGTAGCATATGACCGTGTTAGTTTATTGCTACTGTTTTCTGCATGTCAAGTATATGTTTATATGACCATGAGATCATGCAACTCACGGACACCGGAAGAGTGCCTTGTGTGTATCAAACGTTGCAATGTAATTGGGTGACTATAAAGGTGCTCTACAGGTATCTCCGAGGGTGTCTATTGGGTTGGCATGGATCAAGACTGGGATTTGTTACTCCGTGTGACGGAGAGGTATCTCAGGGCCCACTCGGTAATACAACATCACAATAAGCCTTGCAAGCAGTGTGACTAAGTGTTAGTCATGGGATCTTGCATTACGGAACGAGTAAAGAGACTTTTCGGTAATGAGGTTGAACTAGGTATGGAGATACCGACGATCGAATCTCGGGCAAGTAACATACCGAAGAGCAAAGGGAACATCATATGGGATTAACTAAATCCTTGACATAGAGGTTTGACCGATAAAGATCTTCATAGAATATGTAGGCACAAATATGGGCATATAGGTCCCGCTAATTGTTATTTCCCGTAGAAGTGTCTCGGTCATGTCTACATAGTTCTCGAACCCGCACGGTCTGCACACTTAAGGTTTGGTGACGTTTCGGTAGTATAGAGTTATGCATGGTGGTGACCGAAGGTTGTTTGGAGTCCCGGATGAGATACCGGACGTCACGAGGAGCTCCGGAATGGTCCGGAGGTAAAGATTCATATATAGTAAGTCCTATTTTGGTCGCCGGAAAAGTTTCGGGCTCATCGGTAGTGTACCGGGAGTGCCGGTAGTGTACTGGGAGACCACCGGGAGGGGTATTTCGACACAAGAGGCTTCATGGGCTGTGGGATAGTGAATACCAGCCCTTTGTGGGCTGGTGGAAGTCCCACAAAAGGCCCATGCATCTAGGGAAAGAAAATCCCAAAGGGAAAAGTGGAAAAAAGGCAAAAAGGGGAGGAATCCTAGTCCTACTAGGATTGGAGGAGGAGTCCTCCTCTCCTCGGCACTTCGGCCGAACCAAAGGAGGATTGGCCCTTGCGCCAAGGCCTTTCCTCCCTCCCTCCTATATATAATGGTGGTTTTAGGGTTTTTGCACTAGATTTTCAGCCACGTGCTACCCGTTCCTCCAGTGCACAGTTTCTCCTCTAGATCGGATTTCTGCAGTGCTTAGGCGAAGCCCTGCCGGAATAGCTCCACCACCATCGCCGGAGCACTGTCACGCTGCCGAAGAACTCTTCTACCTCTCCGGTCCCTCTTGCTGGATCAAGAAGGCGTAGATCATCATCAAGTTGTACATGTGCTGACCGCGGAGGTGCCGTCCGTTCGGTGCTTGATCGGGACAGATCGTGATTGGATCGCGGGACGCTCAGCGATTTGGATCGCGAAGACATTCGACTACACCAACCGCGTTTCTTAACGCTTCCCGCTTAGTGATATACAAGGGTACGTAGATCCACTCTCCCTCTCGTAGATGCTCATCACCATGGATAGGTCTTGCGTGAACGTAGGAAATTTTTTGTTTCCCATGCGATGTTCCCCAACAGTGGCATCATGAGCTAGGTCTATGTGTAGATGAGATCTCAAGTAGAACACAAAGAGTTTGTGGGTGTTGATGCTTAGATTTCTTCCTCCCTTGGCCTTGTTTTGGTTCAGCTGTATTGTGGGATGAAGCATCCCGGACCAACATTACTCGTACGCTTACGAGAGACTGGTTCCCTCAACTGCAACTTGTTGCTAAGATGTATAGTGGGTGTCAGTTTCTCCTACTTTAGTTGGATCGGATTCGACAAAGGCGATCCTTGAGAAGGTTGAAAAGCAATTAATGTATCACCGTTGTGGTTTATGCGTAAGTGAGAATTGTTCTTGCTAGATACCCGTAGCAGCCATGGAAAACATGCAACAACAATTAGAGGACGTCTAACTTGTTTTTGCAGGGTATGATGTGATGTGATATGGCCAATTACATGATGCGATATATGTGATGTATGAGATGATCATGTGTTGCATAGAATATCACGACTTGCATGTCGATGAGTACGGCAACCGGCAGGAGCCATAGGGTTGTCTTTAATTATTGTATGACATGCGTGTCAATCATTAAGCGCGATGTAATGCTTTACTTTATCGCTAAACGGTAGCAATCGTAGTATAAGCATGATGGTCACGACAACCCCGATGGTGACACGTTGATGGAGATCATGGTGTCATGTCGGTGACTATAGGGATCATGCCGGTGCTTTCAAGATGGAGATCAAAAGCACAAGTTCATGGCCATATAATGTCACTTACGATTTGCATGTGATGTTAATCCTTTTATGCACCTTGTTTTGCTTAGGACGACGATAGCATTATAAGGTGATCCCTCACTTAAATTTCAAGATGAATTGTGTTCTCCCCGAGTGTGCACCGTTGCGAAAGTTCGTCGTGTCGAGACACCACGTGATGATCGGGTGTGATAGACTCTACGTTCACATACAACGGGTGCAAGCCTGTATTGCACATGCAGAACACTCGGGTTAAACTTGACGAGCCTAGCATGTACAAACATGGCCTCGGAACACAAGAGACCGATAGGTCGAACATGAGTCATATAGTAGATATGATCAACATGATGATGTTCACCATTGAAACCACCTCAACTCACATGATGATCGGACTTGAGTTGGTGGATTTGGATCATGTGACACTCAGATAACCTGAGGGATGTCAATTTGAGTGGGAGCTTTAGTAATTTGATTAACTAAAACTAATTATCTTGAACAATAGTCTAAGTAACCTTTGCATATTTATGTTGTAGATCAATGGCTCATGCAGTAGCACCCCTGAATTTTAATGCGTTCCTAGAGAAAGCTAAGTTGAAAGATGATGGAAGTAACTTTGTTGACTGGGCCCGTAATCTAAGGATTATTCTCACGGCTTCCTAGAAATCATATGTCCTTGATGCACCGCTTGGTGACCAACCAGAAGACATGTCATCCGAAGACGTTAAGAACGCTTGGGAGGCACGTTCTAGAGATTACTCTGTAGTTCAGTGTGCAATATTGTATGGCTTAGAACCGGGACTTCAAAGACGTTTTGAACGTCATGGAGCATATGAGATGTTCCAGGAGTTGAAGTTTATCTTTCAGAGGAATGCCCGAATCGAGAGGTATGAGACCTCCGATAAGTTCTATGCTTGCAAGATGGAGGAGAACAGGTCTATCAGTGAACATATACTCAGAATGTCTGGATATTCGACTCGTCTAGCGGAGTTGGGAATTGCCCTTCCACCAGAGGCGATCACTTACAAAGTTCTTCAATCACTGCCACCTAGTTACAAGAGCTTTGTGATGAACTATAACATGCACGAGATGAACAAGTTAGTCGCCGAGCTGTTTGCGATGCTAAAGGTCGCTGAGTCTGAAATCCAGAAAGAACATCAAGTGTTGACGGTCAATAAAACCACTAGTTTCAAGAAGAATGGCAAGGGCAAGGGCAAGGGTAAGAAGGGTAAAACCAAGAAGGATGGCAAAGCAGTTGCTACTCCTGTAAAGAAGCCCAAGCATGGACCCAAGCCAGAAACTGAGTGTTTTCATTGCAAGGGAACTAGTCACTGGAAGCGGAACTGCCCCAAGTACCTGGCTGACAAGAAGGTGGCCAACGACAAACAAGGTATATATGATATACATGTTATTGATGTGTACCTTACTAGCTCTTGTTGTAGTGCCTGGGTATTTGATACTGGTCCGGTTGCTCACATTTGCAACTCAAAACAGGAACTACGGAATAGATGAAGGCTAGCAAAAGATGAAGGGACGATGCACGTGGGAAATGGTTCCAAGGTTGATGTGATCGCCGTCGGCACGCTCTCTCTTCGATTACCATCGGGATTAGTGATGAACCTGAATAATTGCTATTTAGTGCTTGCGTTAAGCATGAACATTATATCTGGATCTTGTTTATTGCGAGACGGTTACCCATTTAAATCAGAGAATAAAGGTTGTTCTATTTATATGAGTAATATCTTTTATGGTCATGCACCCAATGTGAGGGGTTTATTCATATGGAATCTTGATAGTGATGATACACATGTTCATAACATTGATGCCAAAATATGTAGAGTTGATAATGATAGTACCACTTTCTTGTGGCACTGCCGTTTAGGTCATATTGGTGTAAAACGCATGAGGAAGCTCCATGTTGATGGACTTTTGGAGTCACTTGATTTTGAATCACTTGACACATGTGAACCATGCCTCATGGGCAAGATGACTAAAACGTCGTTCTCTAGAACAATGGAGCGGGCAAGTGACTTATTAGAAATCATACATACTGATGTGTGCGGTCCAATGAATGTTACAGCGCGTGGTGGATATCGTTATTTTCTCACCTTCACTGATGACTTAAGTAGATATGGGTATATTTACTTAATGAAACACAAATCTGAAACGTTTGAAAAGTTCAAGCAATTTCAGAGTGAAGTTGAGAATCATCGTGACAAGAAGATTAAATTCATGCGATCTGATCGAGGAGGTGAATATCTGAGTTATGAGTTTGGTAGTCACTTAAGAGAGTGTGGAATTGTTTCACAGTTGACACCACCTGGAACACCACAGCATAATGGTGTGTCCAAATGTTGTAATCGAACCTTATTAGATATGGTGTGTTCTATGATGTCTCTTGCTGATTTGCCACTATCGTTTTGGGGTTATGCATTAGAGACAGTTGTATTCACATTAAATAGGGCACCATCAAAATCCGTTGAGACGACGCCATATGAGCTATGGTTTGGCAAGAGGCCAAAGTTGTTGTTTCTTAAAGTTTGGGGATGTGATGCTTATATCAAAAAGCTTCAGCCTGAAAAGCTGGAACCCAAAGCGGAGAAATGCGTCTTCATAGGATACCCGAAAGAGAGAGTCAGGTATACCTTCTATCTCAGATCCGAAGGCAAAGTGTTTGACGCTAAGAATGCAACATTTCTTGAGAAAGAGTTTCTCTCGAAAGAATTGAGTGGGAGGAAAATAGAGTTGATGAGGTTATTGAACCTTTACTTCAACCAGAAAGTAGCACAGCGCAGAAAGATGTTTCTAAGGAACCTACAATAGTTGAAGAGGAAGTTAATGATGATGATCATGAAGCTTCGGATCAAGCTGCTATTGAACCTCGTAGGTCGACAAGGCCGCGTACTACTCCTGAGTGGTACGGTAACCTTGTCTTGGAAGTCATGTTGTTGGACAACAATGAACCTACGAGCTATGGAGGAGCGGTGATGGGCCCGGATTCCGAGAAATGGTTAGAGGCCATGAAATCTGAGATGGGATCCATGTATGAAAACAAAGTATGGACTTTGGAAGTATTACCTGAAGGGCGAAAGGCCATTCAGAACAAATGGATCTTTAAGAAGAAGACAGACGCGGACGGTAATGTCACCGTCTATAAAGCTCGACTATGAAATTTGGCAGATGGATGTCAAAATAGTGTTCCTCAATGGTTTCCTTGAGGAAGAGTTGTATATGATGCAACCAGAAGGTTTTGTCGATCCAGAGAATGCTGACAAAGTTTGCAAACTCCAGCGATCCATTTATGGGCTGGTGCAAGCATCTCGGAGTTGGAATAAGCATTTTGATGAGGTGATCAAAGCGTTTGAGTTTATACAAGTTTATGGAGAAGCTTGTATTTAGAAGAAAGTGAGTAGGAGCTCTATAGTGTTTCTACTATTATATGTGGATGACATATTGCTGATTGGAAACAATATAGAAATGCTGGAAAGCGTGAAGGAATATTTGAGCAAGAGTTTTTCAATGAAGGACCTAGGAGAAGTTGCTTTCATATTAGGCATTAAGATCTATAGAGATAGATCGAGACGCTTAATAGCACTTTCACAGAGCACATACCTTGATAAAGTTTTGAAGAAGTTCAAAATGGATCAGTCCAAGAAGGGGTTCTTGCATGTGTTACAAGGTGTGAAGTTGAGTAAGACTCAATGCCCAGTGACTGCAGAAGATAGAGAAAAGATGAGTGTCATCCCCTATGCTTCAGCCATAGGCTCTATCATGTATGCAATGCTATGCACAAGACCCGATGTCAGCCTTGCCATAAGTATGGCCGGAAGGTTTCAAAGTGATCCTGTAATGGAGCACTGGGCAGCGGTCAAGAATATCCTTAAGTACCTGAAAAGGACTAAGGAAATGTTTCTCCTTTATGGAGGTGATGAAGAGCTCGTCGTAAAGGCTTACGTCGATGCAAGCTTTGACACTGATCCGGATGACTCTAAGTCACAAACCGGATACGTATTTATTCTCAACGGGGGAGCGGTAAGATGGTGCAGTTCCAAGCAAAGCGTGTTAGCCGATTCTACGTGCGAAGCGGAGTACATCGCAGCCTCGAAGGCAGCAAAGGAAGGTGTCTGGATGAAGCAGTTCATGGCATATCTTGGAGTAGTGCCCAGTGCACTGAATCCAATGAACCTGTTCTGTGACAACACTGGTGCCATTGCTCTGTCCAAGGAACCAAGGTTTAACAAGAGGACCAGACACATAAAGCAACACTTCAACTCCATCCGCGATTACATCGAGGAAAAGGACATAAATATTTGCAAAGTGCACACGGATCTGAATGTTGCAGACCCGTTGACTAAACCTCTTCCAAGGGCTAAACATGATCAACACTAGAACTGAATGGGTGTTCGATTCATTACAATGTAAATCACATAGTGATGTGAACTAGATTATTAACTCTAGTGCAAGTGGGAGACTGTTGGAAATATGCCTTAGAGGCAATAAATAAAGTGTTTATTATTATATTTCCTTGTTCATGATAATCGTTTATTATCCATGCTATAATTGTATTGATTGGAAACACATTACATGTGTGGGTAAATAGACAACACTTTGTCCCTAGTATGCCTCTAGTGAACTAGCTCGTTGGTCAAAGATGGTCAAGGTTTCCTAGCCATTGACATGTGATGTCATTTGATAACAGGATCACATCATTAGGAGAATGATGTGATGGACAAGACCCAAACTACAAACGTAGCATATGATCGTGTCAGTTTATTGCTACTGTTTTCTACATGTCAAGTATATGTTTCTATGACCATGAGATCATGCAACTCACGGACACCGGAAGAGTGCCTTATGTGTATCAAACGTCGCAACGTAACTGGGTGACTATAAAGGTGCTCTATAGGTATCTCCGAGGGTGTCTGTTGGGTTGGCATGGATCAAGACTGGGATTTGTTACTCCGTGTGACGGAGAGGTATCTCAGGGCCCACTCGGTAATACAACATCACAATAAGCCTTGCAAGCAATGTGACAAAATGTTAGTCACGGGATCTTGTATTATGGAACGAGTAAAGAGACTTGCTGGTAACAAGGTGGAACTAGGTATGGAGATACCGACGATCGAATCTCGGGCAAGTAACATACCGAAGAACAAAGGGAACATCATACGGGATTAACTAAATCCTTGACATAGAGGTTCGACCGATAAAGATCTTCGTAGAATATGTAGGAACCAATATGGGCATCCAGGTCCCGCTATTGGTTATTGACCGTAGAGGTGTCTCGATCATGTCTACATAGTTCTCGAACCCGCAGGGTCTGTATAGTTAAGGTTTGGTGACGTTTCGGTAGTATAGAGTTATGCATGGTGGTGACCGAAGGTTGTTCGGAGTCCCGGATGAGATCCCGGATGTCACGAGGAGCTCTGAAATGGTCCGGAGGTAAATATTCATATATAGGAAGTCCTGTTTTGGTCGCCGGAAAAGTTTCAGGCTCATCGGTAGTGTACCGGGAGACCATCGGGAGGGGTATTTCGACCCAAGAGGCTTCATGGTCTGTGGGAGATTGAATACCATTCCTTTCTGGGCTGGTGGAAGTCCCACACAAGGCCCATGCAGCTAGGGAAAGAAAAGCCCAAAGGGAAAAGTGGAAAAAAGGCAAAAAGGGGAGGAATCCTAGTCCTACTAGGATTGGAGGAGGAGTCCTCCTCTCCTCCCCACTTCGGCCGAACCAAAGGAGTCTTGGACCTTGATCCAAGTCTCTCCTCCCTCCCTCCTATATATACTAGTGGTTTTAGGGTTTTTGCACTAGATTTTCAGCCATGTGCTACCCGTTCCTCCAGTGCACAGTTTCACCTCTAGATCGGATTTCTGCAGTGCTTAGGCGAAGCCCTGCCGGAATAGCTCCACCACCATCGCTGGAGCGCCATCACGCTACCGAAGAACTCTTCTACCTCTCTGCTCCCTCTTGCTGGATCAAGAAGGAGGAGATCATCATCAAGCTGTACGTGTGCTAAATGCGGAGGTGCCGTCCGTTCGGTGCTTGATCGGGACGGATCATGATTGGATCGCGAGACGCTCGGCAATTTGGATCGCGAAGATGTTCGACTACACCAACTGCGTTTCTTAACGCTTCCCGCTTAGCAATCTACAAGGGTACGTAGATCCACTCTCCCTCTTGTAGATGCTCATCACCATGGATAGGTCTTGCGTGAACGTAGGAAAATTTTTGTTTCCCATGCGACATTCCCCAACACATGAAACCCTGACCATCTATCGATCAACGAGCTAGCCAACTAGAGGCTCACTAGGTACATGTTGTGGTCTATGTATTCACACATGTATTACGGTTTCTGGTTAACACAATTATAGCATGAACAATAGTCAATTATCATGAACAAGTAAATACAATAATAACCATTTTATTATTGCCTCTAGGGCATATTTCCAACATATTTGACATTACCTCACTTGATGAATGGAGAACTCAAGCCTATGAGAATGCTAAGTTTTTAAAGAAAAGGTTAAGAGATGGCATGATAGAAGGATACAAAAGCGTGAATTTAATGTAGGTGATCATGTCTTGCTATACAATTCTCGTTAAAGATTTTTTGCAGTAAAACTTCTCTCTAAATGGGAAGGTCCTTACGTCATCGAAGAGGTATACCGTTCTGGTGCCATCAAGATTAACAACGCCGAAGGCACAAACCCGAAGGTGGTGAACAGTCAAAGAATCAAACATTATATTTCAGGTACTCCCATAAATGTTGGAACCAATATCATCAATACCATAACTCCGGACGAGTACATTAGGGAGACTTACCAGAACGTTTCAGACTCCAAAAAGGAATAGGTATGTGGTACGGTAAGCAAAAAGACTCCAAAACTTTTTCAATGGCAAATTTTATCTATTTTGGAATATTAAAAAAATAGGAAAATTTAAAGTAGTCCGAATAGTGCACGAGGAGGCGACAAGGCTGCTCGGCACGTCCACCCCCCCCCCCTCTAGTCGCGCCCCTAGGGCTTGTGGCCACCTCGTGCACCACCCGGACTTCGTTTTCTTGTGGCATGCTCCTTCGGGTCGGTAAAAATTCATTATATAATCTCCCGAAGGTTTTGACTCTCGTATCACGACAATACCTCCCATTTTCTCTTTTGAGTTGTTTCTGCAGCATATTTAGATCAACATGGCGTCCTCGAGTGTTTCAAAGGACAAGTTCTCCGAGAAGGCCATAAGACCCTACCTTGCGGAGGTGCTGCAACACCCTCAAACCATTGAGGTGCGTGAGGGGGTGCTGCACATCTGTGATGTGGAGGGGCCAAAGAAAACCGGAAGCATGGAGACAAGGCTCGAAGCAATGGAGTAGGAGGTCCTCAAGTGCCAAGGGATGGTGGAACGGGGACTCAATGCTAATCAGATGATGATCACGGAATTTACCCACAAACATAAGCTAGACACCAAGGACGTTGTGGATCACAACTTCAAGCTTTACGAGAGAATCGAGCACCTCCAAGCCCAGATCTACGACCTGCAAAACCAAAACTGTGAGTATGAAAACAGATTTAAGAGAATGAGTTTGGCTGCAGATTTGAGGATTCCGGAGACTCGTTCATACTTTTATGATGGTGAGCCTATGCCTTGGAAGATGGAGTACAAGCTTCCAACCTCATCAACAACTCCCACATCATCACCTCCGAAGCAAGACAACTAAACACATGGGTATGGGCACTCCCCTTGGCTTGTGCCAACCTTGGGGGAGGAGCCCCGATATCGTATCACCATCACATCTTTCATTTTTATTTTTATTTTTATTTTTATTTTCATCATATTTTCTTAGTTCAATCCTTTTGGTTATATCTTGATCTAGTAGAATAAAGTTTTCGTGTGATTAGTTTTGAGTGTTTGCTTTATGATTCCTCCTATGTAAGCAAGTCTGTGAGTTATATAATGAAAAGTGCTTTTGAGTTGAGGGCCTTGCTTGGTATGATCTTCATCTTGAGAAAGATGAAGTAGAAAGAAGTGTAGAATAAAAGCAAAGAGTACATATGAAAATCTTATGGGGAGTGATGACTTCACATATAAAAAGAATGTCGATCGAAACCTGTTGTGGGTTGACAAACATAGATGTCGGTCATTGGGGGCAATTAGAGGAAGTAATAAAGAAAGAGAGGTTCACATATAAATATATTATCTTGGACATCTTTTATGATTGTGAGCACTCGTTAAAATATTATATGTTAAGAAGTTGATGTTGGACAAGGAAGACAGCATAATGGGTTATGTTTGCTTATTTCCGAATAGAAGTTATATTGTTATAGATCCCTCAACATGTGTCACTTGCTTCCACCTCATATCAGCCAAAACTTCCGCACCAAGTAGAGATACTACTTGTGCATCCAAACACCCTTAACCCAGTTTTGCCATGAGAATCCACCATACCTACCTAAAGATAGAATAAGATCCTTCAAGTAAGTTTTCATCGGTGCAAGCAATAAAAATTGCTCTCTAAATATGTGTGATCTATTAGTGAGAGGAAAATAAACTTTATACGAACTTGTGATAGGGAAGAAATAAAGGTGACGGACTGCATAATAAAGTTCTCTATCACAAGGGGCAATATAAAGTGACATTCTTTTGCATTAAGATATTGTGCATCTAATTATAAAAGTGCATGACAACCTCTGCTTCCCTCTGCGAAGGGCCTATCTGTTACTTTTATTCTCTAGTACTTACCTTGATGCAAGAGTCATGGTTATCTCAATCACCTTTGCTATTTTCGCCTTTATCTTCTAGCAAGTGTCACGTGTTGGGGAAAGATCTAGGCACATATACCCACTCGGAAGTGGATGAGCATGAGTTATTACTGTTGACGTTACACTTGAGGTAAATAGTTGGGAGGCAACACTATAAGCCCCTATCTTTTTCTGTGTCCAATTGAAACTTTGAACTCATAGGTACCTCGTGAGTGTTAGAAATTGTGAAAGACTAAAAGATGATTGAGTATGTGGGTTTTCTTTACAAGCTCTTATATTGACTCTTTCCTACGTTATGATAAATTGGAATTGTTTCAATGACTGAGATCATAGTTTGTCAGTTCTCAATAGAGTTCTTGATTCATACTTTGTCATAGTGAATGAATTATTACTTTATCATAAGAAATTATATGTCCATATATGTTATTGTTCTAAAGATAATCATGATGCTTTCATGTCCGTATTTTATTTTATCGACACCTCTATCTCTAAACATGTGGGCATATTTATTGATTTCGGCTTCCGCTTGAGGATAAACGAAGTCTAAGCTTGGGGGAGTTGATACGTCCAATTTGCATCATGATTTTATATTGATACTTATTGCATTATGGGCTGTTATTACACATTTTGGTACAATACTTATGCCTTTTCTCTCTTATTTTACAAGGTCTACATGAAGAGGGAGAATGCCAGCAGCTGGAATTCTAGACTAGAAAAGGAGAAAATCTGAGATACCTATTCTGCGTAACTCCAAAAGTCCTGAAAACCTACAAAGAATTATTTTGGAATATATAAAAAATACTGGGCAAAATAAATACACCAGGGGGGCCCACCAGGGAGCCACAAGCCTACTAGGCGCGGCTACCTCCCTGGCCGCGCCTAGCGAGCTTGTGGCACACCTAGCCGTCCTCCGGTGCCCATCTTCTACTATATTGAGGATTTCGTCGAGGAAAAATTCATAATAGACCTTTCAGGATGAAGCTCCACCGTCTCGAGGCGGAACTTGGGCAGAACCAATCTAGAGCTCCGGCAGGGCGATCCTGCCGGTGAAACTTCCCTCTGGGAGGGAGAAATCGAAGCCATCGTCATCACCAACGATCCTCTCATCGAGAGGGGGTCAATCTCCAGCAACATCTTCATTGGCACCATCTCCTCTCCAAACCCTAGTTCATCTCTTGTATCTGATCTTTGTCTCAAAATCTCGGATTGGTACTCGTGGGTTGCTAGTAGTGTTGATTACTCCTTGTAGTTGATGCTAGTTGGTTTACTTGGTGGAAGATTATATGTTCAGATCCTTGATCATCACTTATACTCCTCTGATTATGAACATGAATATGCTTTGTGAGTAGTTAAATTTGTTTCTGAGGACATGGGATAAGTCTTGTTATAAGTAATCATGTGAATTTGGTATTCGTTCGATATTTTGATGAGATGTATGTTGTCTCTCCTATAGTGGTGTTATGTGAACATCGACTACATAACACTTCACCATTGTTTGGGCCTAGAGGAAGGCATTGGGAAGTAATAAGTAGATGATGGGTTGCTAGAGTGACAGAAGCTTAAACCCTAGTTTATGCGTTGCTTCGTAAGGGGCTGATTTGGATCCACATGTTTCATGCTATGGTTAGATGTATCTTAATTCTTCTTTCATAGTTGCGGATGCTTGCAGGAGAGATGAATCATAAGTGGGAGGCTTGTCCAAGTAAGGGCAGCACCCAAGCACCGGTCCACCCACATATCAAATTATCAAAGTAGCGAACGCGAATCAAATGAGCATGATGAAAACTAGCTTGACATAAATTCCCATGTGTCCTCGGGAGCGCTTTGCTTTATATAAGAGTTTGTCCAGGCTTATCCTTTGCTATAAAAAGGATTGGGCCACCTTGTTGTACCGTTGTTACAATTGTTATTTGCTACCCGTTACAAATTATCTTGTCACAAAACTATCTGTTACCGATAATTTCAGTGCTTGCAGAGAATACCTTTCTGAGAACCACTTGTCATTTCCTTCTGCTCCTCGTTGGGTTCGACACTCTTACTTATCGAAAGGACTATGATATATCCCCTATACTTGTGGGTCATCAAACGCGGCGCTCCTCTATCCGTTTTACTGCTGAAAAAACCAGTGTATGTATGTATCTTCCCCTCTTCAGAGCTTATGAATGCAATGGGTGCCCCAGGACGGCTCTTGGGGCACGCCCTTTCCGTTTCCATTCAAGGTTTCATCAGTCACCGGCTCCCGGACCTGGCTCCCCTGCTCGGGGGCTCTCCGGCTGGTCCTAGGCTGCATCCCCTAAAACCGACCAAGTAGTGTGAGCTAAACGAGCCCTCCCACCCTCCCAGCTACAGACGGGCTCCAGGCTATCCGGCTGATGGGGCCTCGGGGCAGCAAAACTTAGCGCACACGGAAAATCGATCACAAGGGGCTTGACGGCTAGGTCCAGCCGGACCTCGTCCTCGCCTCTGCCACTCAACTTACCCAAAAGTGCCTCACGGTTCTCAAGTTCGGAACCGGCTCCCTCGAGGCGGACACCCCGACCCAGCTATAGACCGGCTCCCGGCTGTCGGGCTGGTGGGGCCGAAACCAAAGGGGAAAAGGGGGCATGCAGACGGAACCAAGGGGGGCAAAAAAGGGATAAGGATGAGCCGGCACACATGATAGACAAGCACATCGGACATTCAAAACACAAGTTAAAAATAGTAAAGGCCCAAGACCACACGTTCATTACAATACACCCCTAGTGGGTGGACCTGAGCCTAACATGCAGAAAAAATAAAAAACAAGTAAAGACACCCGGGGGCTCAGGCTACCGATGCATCACCAGCTGGCGCACCGCCAGTCGGCTCAACGTTCGGCCCGGAAGAGGTCGTGGCCATCGGGTCGACCTTCATGGCCTTCGGGTCAGCCTCCGTGGTCCCAACCGTCTCGCCGCCACTATCAGTGCTGGAGTCGGTGCTCTCATCGGCGACCTCCTCGTCCTCCGGACCTTGGGGGTTGCCGAAGGAGTCCTCAACCACCAGCTCGCCATCCTCGCCAAGGGCCGGCAGGAGCTTTTCCGGGTCGATGTACGAGGCGAGGTCGTTGGCCCGACGGACGAGGGCGGGCTCGAGTGCCGCCCGCTCCTCCGCCGGTTCATCCCGCATGTTGGCCAGCCGATCCAGGTCGACACCGCGGTACCACGACGTGATGAACCGGAGCGCCATTTGCATGCCGGCTCGAGCCACTGACGCCTTCCAGACCTCGAGCCGGGCCACAGCGTTCTCCATCCACAAGGCCACGCGGCTCTCCGGAGCCCCATGACCTAGCCACAGGGCGACGATGACCTCCTTGCCAGCCGTCTTCAGCCACTCCATGCTCTGCTAGAGGTGGATCAGCCGGTGTTCTATGGCTAGACCAAGCTCCGCCATGTCCCAACTGACATCCTCTTTGATGTTGCATCCGCACCCCCGGAGATATTCCCGGTGCTCCTCAATGGCACGCTCAACACGGCGCTGGGTTTCCAGGAAGCGTCCTAAAGAAGAAAGGCAAAATAAGAAGAAGGCAACTCAAGGGCAAGAAGAAAGCAGCCGACTAAAAAAGAAAAAACTAACACTCACACTCGAAGGAGTCGTCCAACTCGATGGCGAAGTGGAGTGTCGAGTCCCACTCCGACGTCAGCGCCGCCTCCGCCTCAGCAAGGGAAACCTTGCGCTCTTCTAGCGTCTTCTCGAGGCGGGTCACCTCACTCTGGAGGGCGGCGATCCGCTGGGCGGCGTCTACCGCCTCCTTGGTGGACTTCGCCTTGGCCGCCACCTCCCGTGCCACGTCGGCTCGCAGGCGGTCTTGAGCCGCCTGCCCGTCCACCAGCAGGGCGCCCAGCTGGTCCCTCACCTGGGTGATCGCTTGGACACTCTGCGCCAGCCGGTCACGCTCGGACGGCCTTCTCATCTTGGAGGGTGGTCAGCTCCCATGCAAAGCAAAACCGGCGTTAGCAAGACATTTCAGGCCCGGCCCGGCTGCCGAGCAGCCGTCCCGGCTCTCGGGGGTTGCACACCCCCACGAGACCAAAACATACCTCGCACCCTCGCCAGCTCCTCCTCCAACCAGTAAAAGCCATGCTTGCCGCGGTTGTGAATGGTGACCGCCTCGTCGAACAACTCCTGTCGTCGGGCGCTCCTCGCTTGCCACAGGAGGCCAAAGCCAGAATACGCACAAAGAGATCCAGCCCGGCTACCCCATGGCCGGTCAGCCAGCCTGCATCTCGGGGGCTACACCCGGTGGGTGCGCTCACGCGCCCCCAACGAAAATTTTAACAAAGACAAGAAAAGCTTACCTCCACGCGCCGCAGGGTGCTGTCGTTTGCCTCCACGAACCAGGCCAGCTCCTCGCGGCACCGCTCCAGGACGCTCCCCAGCTCCCCAAACACGGGGACCGGGCCGCCTGCCAATGGAGGCGGAAGGGTAGGGATGCGCGCCGGCGCTTCCCAGTCCAGGATCATGTCCAGCATGGCGTCCGGGTCCGGTTATCCTCACCGCCCGTCCCAGCGTTCGCCATAGTGTCGGCTACCAGGGAGGGTTGATAACGGCGAGGGCACGGGAATCGGTTCCCAGTTGCCCCTCGCTCGGCGCTGGTGCCGTCTCCTCCTCCTGCCATCTCGACGCGACGATCCCGACGGTCGGTGACTTTGTCTCCATGGACGGCGCCTCCGGCACCGCCTTCAGGGCCATCGGGACCTCCGGCACGTCGGCCCGGGTCGGCTTGGCCGCGGGCAGCGTCGCGTCCGGCACCACCGGCCGGGTCTCCTTGAGGGCCGTCTCCGTAGCCGCTACCCCTGGTAGGGCCGCCTCCTCCGTAGACGGGGGCACGGTCGGCTCCGTGGCCGCCCCTCGCAGCTTGCTCAACGGGGGCCTCGACATGCGAGTCGATTCTGTCGCCGAGTCGAACGCTCGCGCGGGGTCCATGGACCTCCTCCGCCTCTTGTCGCTCGAGGTCCCGGAGCACGAGGTCTCGCCTTAGGCTCCGGACTTCGAGGCCCGCAGCTCCGCGAGCCTCCTCTTCTCCTCGCGCTGCGTGGCAGCGTGCTTGCGGGCCAGCCGGCCGGCGGCCTCCGTGGGGTCGACTTTCGACTCCGCGTCATGGAGTTTCATGGGGTCCCTGAAGCACAAAGGGATCAAACACCCGCCAACACACAACTTTGAGAGGAACCCACGCAAGAAGAAGGTCACTTACCCAGTGATGACGAGTAGAGCCTGCCTGGCGCGCGCTGGCGGCTTCAGCACGGCCGCCTTCACCCGCTTGCGAGCTGGCGGCGGGTCCGCCGGCTCCTCCTGATCCGGTCTCTTCCCCCGGTTGGTGGCCCCAACCATCAGGGCACGAGCCGGCCGCTCCTCGCTCCGCCCGCGTCGGCCCTGCTGAACTGAGGGGGAGGCACGTTCAACATTCGAACATCATCATCATCATCGGTCCAATCCCTAATCGTGGGGCCGGGAGGGAACTCACCGGCTGCGCTGGGCCCTCCGGCTGCGCTAGGCTCTCCGGCTGCGCTGGGCCCGCCGGCTCTTGGGTCGGCCGCCTCCTCGGCCTCCCTAAGGAATCGACCCCCTCTTCGGGCGGGCCTCCCTGCTCATCGTCCTCGGAGTCGGAATGGTCGCGCTCCACCTCAAAGATCTGGGGGTGCGGGCCATCTGGCGTGTTCTGTCGCACGAACAATTGTTGTCAGCACAGAAAAGTAAGATCGAGCGCCGGCTGGAGGGGTTCAAACAAGAAAGGCCGCCTCGACGGAACGTACCAAGGGTGCTCGATGGTGCCGGTCGTACGGCTCCTTGCCGAAGGTCCACGTCGCTGGCGCCAGCCTGAAGATCGTGATGGCGTTCACCCGCTTTGCCACCTGAGCCGGCGTCAGGTCGACGGTCATCAGCCGATAGGGGTCCCGGTGGCCGGACATGTCGCAGATTCGGTGTGGCCTCATCTGGAGAGGCAGCACCCGACGCGTGATGAAGGCGGTAACCATATCGGAGGCGACCAGCCCTTCCCCGCTCCTCATCTTCATGAGCCGGCCGAGCTCTTCGAGTGTGTTTCCGCGCGGACGGTCCCCGACCATTTCACCCTTGAGGACGGGGCATTGACGTACTCCGACAGCCGGATGTAATCCCGCTGCGGGTTAGCGTTCTTCAAATAGAAGAATGTCCGATGCCAGCCCTTGACGGAATCGATGAGGCTGAAGTGCGGGACGAAGCGCAAACCGTGGCAGCACACCGCCGCGCCCCCGTAGGCGAACGGCTCCTCGGCTCTTTTCAGCGCCTTGAGGTAGAATAGCGCCTTGAAGAAGTCCAAGAAGGGAAGCATCCCCAAGTAGCCCTCGCACAGCTTCACGAAGCCCGCAATGTAGAGAATGGCATTGGGGCCGAGGTGGTGTGGTTGGAGGTCGAAGGTGTCCATCATGAGATGGAACAAGTGGCTCACCGGAAGCCCGAAGCCACGAGAGAAGTGGAAGGAGAAGACGACGAACTCCCCCGCCTGCGGCTCAGGCACCACCTCGTCGCCCGGTGCGCGAGCATTCATGCGCTCCGCCGGCGGCAGCATGCGCGTGCGGCGGAGCTCCACGATGGTGGCCTTCATGACAACGAAGCTGGCCCAGCTCCCCGAGCGTCCTTCGGCCATTGCGATGGCGGGGCTGCACGAGAGGGCATGCGAGCGGGGTCGCGGGCGAGAAGAACGGCGACGCAGGGGGGAGCGGAGAAGACGAAGGAAAGGAAGACAAGGGGGCAAATAGGGCGCGGGTGCTTCCGCCCTTTGCCCTCCCTCCCCTTTTAAATGGGGAGGCCACGACCGGGGCGACGTGGGGATTAACTGTGCCCACTCCCTAGGAATCTCCGCGCGCGCGTGGGCATCCTGGGTTCTAACCACCGCATCGGGGCGCAGAAGATCTCGTCCTGCATCTCGAGGCCTACTAGGCTACGCCCGAGGCCTGGCGGGCTAGGCCCAGGGCGACGTCCCGTCTGCCCGCATGCACGGGACCCACGACATCATTACTCACCGTTTGGCGTGTTGCGGGCCATCCCGGGTCCCGGGACGGCGCGTCGGAACCCGAGGCGTCGGGAGCGGCCGCCGACCCGGCTGGGTGTTCGACTTCGTGCCGGAGGCGGGTATTGCTGGGGGGGACGCCGTCGGATCCCCTCCGTCTGGCGGATGCGGGCCCCTGCCGGTTTCGGAGACTACTTGTTGGGAGACGTAGTAGTAAATCAAAATTTTCCTACGTGTCACCAAGATATATCTATGGAGAAACCAGAAACGAGTGGAGAGAGATTGCATGTTCATGCCTTTGAAGATCTCTAAGCGGAAGCGTTACAAGAACGCGGTTGATGGAGTCGTACTCACAGCGATTCAGATCGCGATGGATTCCGATCTAAGCGCCGAACAACGGCGCCTCCGCGTTCAACACACGTGCATCCCGGTGACGTCTTCTACGCCTTGATCCAGCAAGGAGGAAGGAGAGGTTGGGGAAGGGCTCCAACAGCAGCACGACGACGTGGTGGTGGTGGAGTAGCAAGGTATTCCGGCAGGGCTTCGCCTAAGCGCTGCGGAGGAGGAAGAAGAGAGGTAGGGCTTTGCCGTGAGAGAGAGAGAGTTCAGAACTGTTCTCAAAAGGCCAAAACCTCAAGAATATATAGGAGGAGGGAGAGGGAGGGCTGGCTTGGACTCTCCTCCAAGGAGGAGAGCTTCGGCCGAATCAAAGGGAGAGTCCACCTCCCACAAGGGAGGTGGATCTCCTCCTTTTCAAACTCCTTTGCCCTTATCTCTACTCCTCCAGCCGCATGGGCCTTTCTAGAAGGTCTTGGCCAGCCCAATAAGGGCTGATACACCTCCTCTAAGGGCCCACAAAGTCCTATGGTCGTCACACCCCTCCCGGGGGTCCTCCGGCACCCTCCCGACACTCCCAGTACAATACCGATGAGCCCGAAAACTTTCCGGTGACCAAAACTGGACTTCCTATATATCAATCTTTACCTCCGGACCATTCCGGAGCTCCTCGTGACATCTGGGATCTCATCTGGGACTCCAAACAACTTTCGGTAATCATGTATACCATTTCCCTATAACCCTAACGTCATCGAACCTTAAGTGTGTAGACCCTACGGGTTCGGGAGACACGTGGACATGACCGAGACACTTCTCCAGCCAATAACCAACACGGGATCTGGATACCCATGTTGGCTCCCACATGCTCCACGATGATCTCATCGGATGAACCACGATGTCGGGGATTCAATCAATCCCGTATACAATTCCCTTTGTCTATCGGTATGATACTTGCCCGAGATTCGATCGTCGGTATCTCTATACCTTGTTCAATCTCGTTACTGGCAAGTCTCTTTACTCGTTCCGTAATACATCATCCCGTGGCTAACTCCTTAGTCATATTGAGCTCATTAGGATGATGTCTTATCGAGTGGGCCCAGAGATACCTCTCCGTCACACGGAGTGACAAATCCCAGTCTCGATTCGTGCCAACCCAACAGACACTTTCGGAGATACCCATAGTGCACCTTTATAGCCACCCAGTTACGTTGTGACATTTGGCACACCCAAAGCATTCCTACGGTATCCGGGAGTTGCACAATCTCATGGTATAAGGAAACGATACTTGACATTGAAAAGCTTTAGCAAAAGAACTACACGATCTTGTGCTACGCTTAGGATTGGGTCTTGTCCATCACATCATTCTCCTAGTGATGTGATCCTGTTATCAACGACATCCAATGTCCATGGTCATGAAACCGTGACCATCTATTGATCAACGAGCTAGTCAACTAGAAGCTCACTAGGGACATGTTGTGGTCTATGTATTCACACATGTATTACGGTTTCCGGTTAACACAATTATAGCATGAACAATAGACAATTATCATGAACAAGGAAATACAATAATATCCATTTTATTATTGCCTCTAGGGCATATTTCCAACACTACTGACGGGGTTATTACCCCTGGGTAGGCCAAAGCAACAGGGTTCTCTCCCCTGCTTCAAGAAAAAATACGTGGCCGGCTGCTTCCCGGTCGGCTGGCGCGCAGCCGGCTAGCGCACAGCCGGTAGGCGCGTTGCCGGCTGGATCGAGGACGGCTGTCCAAGGAGCCGGCTCGACCCCCGGCCGGCTAGGCACAGTCGGCTGCCTTAGGGCCGCCTCCTCCACTGACCCTTGGGCGGACAAGCTCCCGTCCCATCCCCCTGTATGCGAGTACGGCGACAAGACGAGACCCCCACGACGGGCCCCAATGTAGCCACAGTGACCGTTGACGCACGGGTGCGCATGGCTATAGTTCAGCCGGTCGTACCGCTGACCTTGGCCGACCGCGAATGGGCGGGGCAACAGTGCCGGCACGCCTCCGCCCACTCGATTACCTGCTCCGGCGTCGCTACAGTGCAGCTGGCCGTACCGGAGACTTCGGCCGGCTGGCACAAGACGATGACGCCCGGGCAGCCCGTGTCGTAGCAAGTGGGCGCGGGCCAATCGCAGAGCCGGCAGGCGGGCCCTAGCGGGCGATGGGACCGCGTAGCCGGTGGACCCTACGGACGACGAGACGGCTCAAGGGGCGGGACCCCTGGCCAGACGGAGAGGCTGCCAGCCGGGTCCCCCCATTCTATACCTTAAGAGTATTGTAAGCCGGGGGGTTGGCCTATAAAAAAACCCGAGCCCCCCATGCAATGGGGACGACGAATCTCTCTCTCACACACACACACCCCACGGGACACTTCCCACATATTCACCCTCGTAGCAAAGGAAGGCAAGCCGGCTGCTCCCTCTTCCTCCTCTAGACAAGAGCAACCTTGTAATCATACTCATCCATCAACTAGACCAAGCAGGACTAGGGGTGTTACCTCCCACGGAGGGCCCTGAACCTGGGTACATCGTGTGTCTTCACCGCTTGTGCCTAAGCCCGCACCGGAGCCCGTCGACGTCCTCCGGCCCCAACCACCTTCGATAAGCCTACCCATGGCATTTGTCGTGAGAAAACGACGACAGGGAGCGAGTCCATGTAGGCTCGGCAGAGTGTGGCCTATACTGCCCGCGAAGCGAATCCCTGAACTGGAACCTGAATTTGCATCTGATGTTGGAGAGAACTCAGCTCCAAAGTAATGTGTTCTCTCTTGTTAAGTTGTTTGTACATACCATTCATTACTACTCACTGGTTCATCTTATTAAACATTGCAGAAAGAATTGTGCACAAGTGGTTGAGGAACCTGTACAAACTCAAGGTTCTTATTGTGCATGCTGTTTTGTTACATTTTTATTACCCCCTTTAATGTTTTTGGCTCATTAATCATGTCCGGAAACGAAGTGCTCAAGGGGTTGATGAGCAACCTTTAGAAGATGATGAACCTACTAAATACAAGAGAAACCAATCTGATCCGTACATTTTTGCATTTGTTGTAGAGGTACTTACCTATCATTTTCCAAACTCTAGGAAGAGAACTCCCGTCAAGATGACCCTTTTTAAAGAAACACTTAAGAAGAAGAAGGTTCTAGGCTGTGAGAAAGGATGTAGAGAAGTTGTCAAAACTCAACAGAGCAGGCCAGTAAAACACCAGTGAAGAAGGATGCAGAGAAGGTTCCGGAAGAGAAGAATAGAAAATGTCCAGTGGACACCAAAATAAAAATTGTTTGGAGCTTTTATTGCCAGCTTGAATTTGTATGTGTGAATACCAAAATAAAAGGAGAAAATTCTTTATATAGTATTATTTTAAATTTTGTTTCCCTATTTGACATTCACTAATTTTTTTCTTTCCTATCTAACATCGCGTCTAAATTTTATGCCCTTTACGACACTACCGTCCATTTTAAACCATAACAGTGTTCAATGGCATCTGAAAAGATCTATTCGCCCTTCATATGATATGTGACCAAAATTTTACATGGTAGTTTAGCTTCAGTACACAACAAGTAAGGCTGTCATTCAAAAGACTGGACGCAGCATGTTAATGTCGATAGTATACAACAAGTCAGTACGTAGTCAGTGTTTGTACATTTTTTTGTGAAAAGCTAGTGCTTGTACACGCACGTGCACAAGAGCTACCACAAACACTCGGTTTCCAAAAAAGTATGTGTGGGGAAAGGGGAAACGGGAAAAAAGAAATAAAAAAGATAAAAAATGAAAACGAAAATAAAATTAACGGAAAGTGAAAAGCGAAAAAGAAAACCCTGAAAGAAAACCAGCCGCAAAATACAATAGGAAAAAGAAAAGGTGTTTCAGGGAATCTTCTAGAAGGTTCCCAAAACCGGGAGAAAACCACCCGCCTGCAATAGCTACGCTAACCGCTAAAATGGGTTCCGGCCCACTGATCTCTTCGTGTCGCTCGCCTCTACGAAGATTCATCAATTTGACGAATTTGCCAAATACAAAATTCCCGGATGCACACATACACGTAAAATTTTGTTTACACAACACATGTGAAAATATGTATTTTCAGGTGTCATTTAACATTGTTAAGGTTAAAAATAGACTAAAGTGTTATAAAGGGCATAAAATTCAAAATCAGTGCTAAATAAGGAATGAAAATATTTTCAATGTCAAATAAGGCAAAAAAGTAAGACAATGTTAAATAAGGAATTCCTCAAATAAAAAAAATTGGAGATTTATTTTCATCCTGAATTTGTATGTGGAAGGAGCGCATTATAGGTCTCTGAATTATTTCAAGGATGTCATGTAGGTCCTCATACTATGAAAAATAGCATCAATGTCCTCGAAATATAGCAAGTGTATCATTTAGCTTCAAAATCAGTTTCACCCCTCTTGACCGGACAGCTGGGGCCGTTGACCCGTGACATGTCTGACCAGGGCCCCGCAAGGTAACGCTGGTGACTGAAATATGCAAATAAATTCAAATTCATAAACTTTTAAAAAATGTGCGCGTTGTTCACGAGTATGAAAAAAGATGTCCACATCGTTCAAGAATATGGAAACAAATGTTCCCGAACATTAATATACTTTCATGACTTTAAGAAAAATATTTACGAGTGCGGAAAAATGTTCATGACTTAAAAAGATGTTCACGAATGTTCACGACTTAAAAAAAATATTCGCTAACATTCATATACTTTCACGAATTTTAAAAAATATTATTGAATATGGAAAACATGTTCAAGACTTTTAAAAAATGTTTGCTTCGTTCGCAAATATGGGAAAAAATGTTCACGAACCTTCATATATTTTTACGACTTCAAAAAAATGTTCGTGGATATGGGAAAAAATCTTCAGGAATGAAAAAATTGAGTCATTCGTGAATAGGGAAAAAACGTTCGGTCAGGTTCATATAATTTCATGACTTTATAAGAATGTTTATGGTTTTTGTAAAGCCATGAGCATTTTCGCCATATTCGTTATTTTTTATATCATAAACATTTGAATTAATGAACATTTGGCAACTTCATACATATACTTTGAAATTCATGAACATTTTTTTCAAACCTGAAATTTTTTAAAAATTGTGAAAAAATTTAAATTCCCAAAAAAATAAAAACCACTAACGTTTTTAGTAAATCATGAACATTCATTAAATTTGTGCAAACTTTTTCCAAATTCTTGAAAATTTCTTAGTGTTCGTGAAAAAAATGGCTGATGAAAAAAATACTCAAAAGCTACCAATTTTTCTTGAGCAGTACAATAGCGCGCTACATGAGTTTTTGAGTTCATGAATTTGAAAAAAGTTTGGGAATTTGGAAAAAGTTCATGACTTTGAATTCAATTGCATATTTCCGTCACCGGTCATTCCCTTGTGGGCCCCCTGTCTAGCGTGTCACGGGTCAACGGTGTCGTGTCGCTGGCCAGGCGCGGTCAGACAGATTTTGAATCTGAATGACACACTTAGTACACTTTTAGGACTTGGATGCCAATTTTCATAGTTTGAGGACCTACATGACACCATTGAAATAGTTCAGTGACCGTCAATGCACTTCACTCTTAGATGTGTGAACACCAAAAATAAAAGTTGTTTGGTGAACCTGATGCTCAATTCAACTTGGAACTTTCATTGTCAACCTGATACTTTATTGTCTTATGTTTCCATGTTCCAACCTGATGTGTATGCAATGTGTTTTTTGTTGTTGTTACAAACTGCCTCTTTTTGGACAGGACGGTATCATTGGTATTCCAAACATTTTGTTAAACCAGTTACAATCATACAATTTGCATACAACCACGCAATCTTTCCAGTAACATTGCATGCAAATCGATAGAAATATACGGTTTTGACAAGGTCCAGCCTTAGCTAGTAGCTGGCATGATATTTGAAAAGATACACAGAGTACAACGTATTACAGTTCCACCGAACAATTGGAGCACGAACCTCGCGACTACTTGAACAGGGGAAGGTGAAGGTCGTGGATGCTGGGGCCGGGCAGGCGATCGCGGCAACAAGGGCGGGAGGCAATTGGTGTAGACGCTTCTTGAGCTTGATCATCAGCCCGAAGCCGAGGTAGCAGAGAACTTGCAAGACCCCGACTACAACGTACCTACACCATATATTTTACTGTCGAGTAAAGTTCTTTTTACGATAAACTATATTATATAAATATTATAACTATAGTGATGCGAGCTGTGTAACGGCGGAGTTATATGGTGGGCTAGGGGGAGGGGGGCAGTGCCCCCCCTAGCCTTGGAGAGATCCCTTTTTTTTTCTTGAAGGGTTTAGATTATGACCCCCCCCCCCCTGACTGCATCTTCTGGTGCACCATTTACCCATAACACGCATGTGGATGGATGCGCAACATATATATTGTACTTGTAGTTATGATAATGGTAAGAAAATATGTATTGATTGTAAGACCTTTCTGTTGTTACTTGATACATAATCTGCAGCCGGTAGCCGCCAAACCCAGCAACCTTCTCTGCGTCTTCTCCGTTGTTTCTCTCGAAACAACGAATTTGCTGCATCTGTAAATGGAGAGCGAACTGGCAACCTGGCAAAATTGACACGGTCGAGGGTTGTGCTGAGTAGTAGTTTTCTGTGGGGAATAGGTTTCAAATACAAACTATGTGCTTAACCCAAAGTAGGTCATCACCAACGGAAACATCCACCTGCACGAACAAACAAACACATATGAAGACCTATTGCATTCACTAGCGCACTCTGACATTTCGCATGAACAACAAATCCAAATAAGTTGTTAGCTTTATTGAAAACCACCAGATCTTACGTCGGATTTTATAGCATGGAAACCAGAGAAATATGGTTTCTTCACAGTAAAATCCGTAAATGTTTCTTGAAATCACATGAACATTTTTTTATAAAGGTGTGAACAAATTTTAAATTACATAAATATATTTATAAACATGTGAACACTGTTTAAAATTGTATATGTTTTTTAAAGCCGTGAACATTGTCTGTAAAGTGTGTGAACTTTTTTTAGTATATGTGAACACTTTTGTAAAGCTACATGAACGTTTTAAAAGAGATGATCAGTTTATAAATTGCATGAACATTTTTTGAAATAGGTGAGAACATTTTTTAAAGCAGATGAATGTTTGTAAAGAGCTACGTACAATATACTGACTGATTGATCATTTCATCTTCTCAGTTGGTAAGCGGCGCCTGCTAACACAAACTATAAGCACCAGATAGCATGTTCTAAAAAAGAGAAAGAAAAACAGCACATAGCAGTTGTTTTGTTTTAGGGGTAGAAAATAGATCTACGAAGCACCATACTTTAAAATTCTGTGTATCATCCTATAATACTTTGCCGATACTTCGATACTTTGATACGGCTTCAATATAAGTATCCTCCAAGTATCGCTTTTTTCATTTAAAAATAGAAGAAAAAAAATGCCAATACGGGTATCTCTGAAGTATTGCCGGTCAATATTGTTCCTGCCTTGATGTATTGTTGATCTGTTCATGTAGATAGTGGGTGTGTGATGTAGTAATGTAATAGTTGGATAAAAGTCCTTGCTAAGATGCTGCTTGTTGGATAAAATTACTTGTTGTTGTTGGCTTGCTACTTTTTGATGTTTGTGACGTAAAATTACTTGCTGATGTTGTTGTTGTCTCCGATTGCTAGGGAAGAAGATACAAGTATACATTATGACATCTTTTATTTTTTTATCATCATTTGAGCATTATTGATGTGTATTGCTTGCTGATTATAAGGTTATTGAACCAATAGAAGTCATGCAAACCCCATCTTTAGCACCTACACACAAAAGAGAAAACACTTGCACCCAACGCTGGCAAGAGGGTTGTCAAGCCCCTTGAACTCGTTACTTGCAAGTATTAAGTAGTGATACATAGATAATATAAATAGTAAATAAAATAATAGTAAATAAATTGTAGAAATATTTTTATGGTTTTTGTGAAGACTCGGGAGCCATAGTTTTTGCTAGAGGGTTCTCTCTCAAAGAAAGCATACGGTGAGTAGACAAATTACTGTTGGGCAATTGATAGAAAAATACACAATTATGAAATTTTTATTCACTGCAAGGATCGTGTATATAGGCATCATGTCCATAAGCAAGTAGACCGAATCCTGCATGCATCTACTACCATTACTCCACCCATCGACCGCTATCTAGCATGCATCTAAAGTATTAAGTAGAAAACAGAGTAATGCTTGTAGCAACATGACATGATGTAGACAAAGTAATCAACTAATATGCATAAACCCCATAGTTTTACCCTTAATAATAGCAATACAATATGTGTCCTGACCCCTTCTGTCACGAGGATAGAACATCGCAAGATTGAACCCATCACAACGCACCACTCCCACTGAAGATAAATCAATCTAGTTGGCCAACCCAAATTGATGGATCGGAGAGAAATATGAATCTATAAAAATCATGGATATAAGAATTCAGTAAAGACTCAATATAGTTTCATGAACAATGTGATCATAAATCCACAATTCATCGGATCCCCAAAACACACACCGCGAAGAAGATTGCATGGAATAGATCACCGCGGGAATCGCGATGAACTTTGTATTGAAGATCATAGAGATAGAGAGCCATCTAGGTACTAGCTATGGACCCATAGGTCTGTGGTCAACTACTCACACCTCATCATGGGAGCAACAAGGTTGATGTAGAGGCCCTCCGTGATCGATGCCCCCTCTGGCGGGGCACCGAAACCGGGCTCCAGTTGGGCACACGGCGAAACAGAGACTTGTGGTGGTGGAAATGGTATTTTTGGCTGACTCTCGGGTGTTTTCCTGATTTATGAGAATTTCTCAAGGCGAAGTTAGGTCAAGAGGAATCTAGAGGTGGTCTGAAGCCATCAGGGTGCGACCATCCCCCTAGGCACGCCCTGTTGGCTTGGCACCACCCCGTGTGGCCTCCGGTCTCCCTATGAAGCTTCCATGTCTTATATTTGTATAGAAAAATCATCAAAAAGTTTCGTGGCATTTGGATTTCGTTTGGTATTGTTTTCTCAAAAGGCCAAAAACAAGCAGAAAACAATAACTAGCACTGGGCACTAGATTAATAGGTTAGTTCTCAAAAATGATATAAAACAACATATAAATTAAATGTATATAAAGTATACAAGAATGATAATATAGTATCATGGAACAATCAGAAAATATAGATTGGAGACGTATCAGACAATAATTGGGATTCTTTCTGGTGAGTACCGTAGTGTGGGGAGTTCATGTATTCACTATGTGTTAATGCTTTATTCCTATTCTCTATTAAAAGGAGGCCTTAATTTCCCTTAGTTTTCTTATGGACCCCGCTGCCATGGGAGGATAGGACAAAACATGTCATGCAAGTTCTTATTATAAGCACGTATGACTATATATGGAACACATGACTACATTACATTGATGAATTGGAGCTAGTTCTATGTCGTTCTAGTGTGTAACTGTTACATGATGAAATTCATCCAATATACTTATCCATTACTAATCTAATGCCTACGCTTTTCGCATATTGATTCCTGCTTAGTTACTATTGTTGTTGTTGTTGTTACAATCGCTACAAAACTGCTGGTATTACTGTTACTCTTCCTATTACTATTTTGTTGTGCGACTAACCTTTTGTTGTAGAAAGAAACCCCACGTGTGGTTAAATTGACAACTCAACTACTAAGACCATAATATTCTTTGGCTCCCCTTGTTTAGAATCAATAAATTTGGGTAGAATACTTCCCTCGAAGACTGTTGTGATCCCCTATACTTGTGGGTCGTCAAGACATTATTCTAGCGCCATTGCCGGGGAGCATAGCTCTATTTATTGATTTCACTTTAGATAATCAATTGTCACTATGAGGAATCTAAAAGATACTAGGACCAACATTGTGTCGTCTAGAACGAGGGGAGGTAAGGATCTGCCATTTAGCTCCGCTTTTTATTCACCTACTGTTCTCAACCAGCTTATGACACATCCACCTGTTAATCAATCCGATATTGCTTCTACTATGGAGGATGTTAATGATGATGCTACTACTATGCTTGATAAAACTGAAAGTGTGCCACTTAATGAATTACTTGGTGCTCATATTGCTAAAGCTAGAGAAATTGGAAATGCTGAAACTGATGAAAACTTTGATTCACCTATTATGCCTAGCTCTCCTACTAAACTTGTTATGCCTGAAGTACCTGATGGTTATGTTATGGATGGGGAGATAGCTAGAGACTTTCTTGCTTGTAATGATAGAGATGATTTAAATAAATTGATATGTAAGCTGAAAGGAAAAACTACGATGGAAAACCTGAAACATGATCCTAAATTTGCTACTTCTCCTATGTGTGTTACTAATAAGGATTATGAATTTTCTGTTGATCCTGAGTTAATTACTTTAGTATAATATAATCCTTTTCATGGTTATGAAACTAAAACTATTGTGGCACACCTTACCAAATTGCATGATATTCCCAACTTGTCTGCTCACGAGGAAAAGATCTGCTACCTCTACATACTTAAGCTTTTTTCCTTTCTCACTAAAGGGTGATGCTAAGCGGTGGTTTCATACACTTGCTCCTTGTTGTGTGCATAGCCCCTAGGATATGATATATTACTTCTCTGAAAAATATTTTCTTGCTCATAAGAAACAAGTTGCTTTATAGTCAATATTTAACTTTGTACAAATTGAAGAAGAGAATCTCCCTCAACCTTGTGGGAGGCTTCTCCAGCTACTTAAAGCTTTGCATGATCATCCTCTTAAGGAAAATTAAATACTTGACATCTTCTATAATGGACTAACCAATGATTCTAGGGATTACCTAGATAGTTGTGTTGGTTGTGTTTTTAGGGAACGAACCATTGGACAGGCTGAAGAGTTATTGAATAATATTTTGAAGAATGATAATGATGGGAAACTTCCTAAACCACTGCCGGAACCTATTCAAAATAATAGAGGTATTTTATTCCCTAGTCTAGAAGATATGTAAGAAGCTAAAAGATATATGAAATAAAAGGGCATTAAATATGAATATGTCAAGAATTTACCGCTTATCGAATAAATACATGGACTTTATATCCCTACCCATGTAGTAGAGGTAAATTCTCTTCGTAGATTTTATGAAAGTGATATACCTTGTACTAAGACTCCTAGTCAATGCATGGAGCATTTGATAATTACATTGTTAAGAAAGAACATTTTAATATCCATGTTAAGGTTCAATTACAATGGAATACCATGACAATTGATCGCTTGAGTGACTTGATGTTTAGAATTTCTAATGATGTTAAATGTTTAGGTAAGAATTCATCCATGGTCTGTACTCAACTAGAACAAGTTGCTAAGTCACATATGATTTGCTTACTGAAATGAATTATAAAATGAATGGTCATGTTGTTGGAGTTATGACTAGAGGGGGTAAAATGACCCAGGAAGCTATCTATATGGAGGGGCATCCCAAGTTATATTCTCATAAATCGGGAAAACACCCGAGAGTTAGCCAAAAATACTTTTTCCACCGCCGCAATTCTCTGTTCTGTCATGTGCTCATCTGGAGCCCTGTTTCAGTGCCCTACAAGAGGGGGGGTCGATCACAGAGGGCCTATACATCAACCTTGTTGCTCCGATGATGACGTGTGATTAGTTCACCACAAACCTATGGGTCAATAGCTACTTCCTAGATGGCTCTCTCTCTCTATGATCTTTAATACAAAGTTCATCGCTTCCCGTGGTGATCTACTCGATGCAATCTTCTTCGCGATGTGTTTGTTGGGATCCGATGAATTATGGCTTTATGATCAGATTGTTCATGAAAATATATTGAGTCTTTACTGAATTCTTGTATGCATGATTGTTATAGCTTCGTATTTCTCTCTGATCCATCAAATTGGTTTGGCCAACTAGATTGACTCTTCAGTGGCAGTGGTGTATTCTGATGGGTACAATCTTGCGGTGCTCTATCCTCATGACAGAATGGGTCAAGACACATATTGCATTGCTTCTATTAAGGGTAAAACAATGGGATTTATTAATATTAGTTGAGTTTACTTTGTCTACAATATGTCATCTTGCTCCAAGCATTACTCTGTTTTTACTTGACAATTTACATGCATGTTGGATAGCGGTCGATGGGTGGAGTAATAGTAGTACATGCAAGCAGGAGTCAGTCTACTTGCTTATGGATGTGATTCCTCTATACATGATCCTTGCCGTGAATAAAAATTTCATAATTGTGCATTTTTGTATCAATTGCCCAACAGTAATTTGTCTACCCACTGTATGCTTTCTTCATGAGAGAACCCTCTAGCAAAAACTATGGATCCCGAGTCTTCACAAAATACATTACAAAAACAATAAAAATATTGCTACCATTTATTTACTATTATTTTATTTTATATTTATATTATCTATCTATCACTACTTAATACTTGCAAGTAACGAGTTCAATTGGCTTGACAACTCTCTTGCCCGCGTTGGGTGCAAGTGTTTGCTCTGTTGTGTGTAGGTGCTAAAGATGGGAGTTTGCGTGACTCTCCTATTGGTTCGATAACCTTGGTTCTCACTGAGGGAAATACTTATGTCTACTGTGACGCGTATCCTCTCCTCTTTGGGGAATATCCCAACGCAGTTTACAAGTAGCAGGAAGAATTTCTGGCGCCGTTGCCAGGGAGACATCATCAAACTCTTATCAAGTACCTTCGCACAAATTATCATTCACTTATTCTAAATTTTATTGGATGTTATATTTTACTTTATATAAAAATCAAAAATCAAAAAATATGTCTATTTTCTTGTTTGGTTAGTTATATAGTTTACTATCTAGTCCACTTGTTTGCTTGTTTGAAGTTACTATCATGTCTGATTTTGTCATTAAGAAGAGTGAGGATGGCAAAATCCCAAGAGATAAAATTCCCAAAAATAAGGATTTGATATTTTTTGTTGCAGGAAAAGGGAATATCGTAGGGGGAAATTATACAAGAATTCTTTAATTGTACGACGACTTTGGCTTGCAATGATATTCCTATCCTTAAAATTACTCATTGTTACTCCAATGCTATCTCTGCACTTGTTCTTAAACTTGGAAGAAGATTTATGCACACTCACCCCACTTTGCAAAGGCTTTTCTATGAGTTACCAGTTATGAAAAACCCTAAGGCTAAATAGATAGACACTCTTATCCTCATGAATTAATTTGATTATATAGTGCGAGAGGCGAGAGAGATCTTTGATTTTCAAAACATGAGTCATGAACATCCTATGATTGATGAAATTTTATACAATGAGGATTATAAGAGGAGGTATGTGTTCCACGGTAATCACACTTTTGATGATAGTACTAAAAAGGATGTGCTCATTTACATATAATCCAACAAGTTTTCAATGCTATTAACCAACAACATTCTTGGATAGTGAAAGAGAAACAAGAAGGATTCAAAGAAAGTAGCCTTGAGAATGCTAAGATTTTAATAGATGATGTCTCCTCATTGCTTTCAAAAAGCCTCTCGATGAACACAGAGCCGAAGTTACAAAAGTCAAGGATGATAACACTTGATACTAGGCACCTTGAAATTTAAATATAACTATTCTGTTGCATGCACCTTTAAATTTAAACAAATAAGGTGCAAACAAAGAAGCCTACTGATAAAACGATAGCGCTTGTTGGGACGCAACCCAATAGTTATCTTCACATTTTTGTTTTAATTCTTGTATCGGTATGCTTAACTGATTATTTCTACTGTAATTATTATGCTTTTATGTTTTAATTAGCTTGCGTGCCAATAAAGCCTTTGGGATTGATTTGTAAGATGGTAGAATTGATTTGGTGCAAAAACAGAAACTTTTGCGTCCAGTGCAGAATTTCTCTGTTTTTACCGGTACGTCTTTTTTATCTGAAATGTTTACACTGTATTGGTATAAAAATTACCTAGGTGTAACTAATTTTTTCAGAATTTTCAAATATACATAAGTATGGTGTTTGTGCACATCATTACAGACTGATCTGTTTTAGAAAGATTCTGTTTTTTTCTTTCATAGTTTGCTTTTTTTGATGATGCTATGGATTATATCGTGGGAAATAATCCATGTTGAAGTTAGAATACAGTACCTTATGCAATAATAAAATATTATTCAACTTATAACTATACCTAAAGTTTTTGATTTACCTATGGTACTAATGGATCTCACGAGGTTTCTATTGAGTTTTGTGTGCTGAAGATTTCAAGTTTTGGGTGCGGTCACGATGGATGAAGGAATAAGGTGAGGCAGGATCCTAATCTTGGGGATTTCGAAGGCACCAAAGGTAAAACTATAGGAAGACTCAAGCGTTTAAGTTTGGGGATGCCCCGGAAGGCATCCCCTCTTTCGTCTCCATTCCATCGGTATGTCACTTGGAGTTATATTTTTATTCATCACATGATATGTGTTTTGCATGGTGATATGTCTCCATCGTATCCACTTTTCCAAACTCTTTGGCCCTTATTTTGGACTCTAATTTGCATGATTTGGATGGAAATAACCCGGACTGACGTTGTTTTCAGCAGAATTGCCTTGGTGTTATTTTTGTGCAGAAATAAAAGTTCTCGGATAAACCTAAAAATTTACGGAGATTTTTTGGAATTAATAAAAAATACTGGCGAAAGAATCAACTGGAGGGGGGGCACCCACAGGTCACAAGCCCACATGGCACGGCCACCCCCTGGCCGTGCCAAGCAGGCTTGTGGGCCCCCTGGAGCTCCGTCGACCTCAATTCCAACTCTATATATTCCTATTCGTGGAGGAAAAATCAAGGAGAAGAGTTCATTGCGTTTCACGATACGGAGCCGCCGCCACCTCATGTTCTTCCTCGGGAGGCCAGATCTGGAGTCTGTTTTGGGCCCCAGAGAGGGGAAATCAACGCCATCATCATCATCAACCATCCTTCATCACCAATTCCATGATGCTCTCCGCTGTTCTTGAGTAATCACATCGTAGGATTGCTGGAAGGTGATGGGTTGGATGATATTAATCATGTAATCGAGTTAGTTTTGTTAGGGTTTGGTCCTTAGTATCCACTATGTTCTGAGATTGATGTTGCGATGACTTTGCTATGCTTAATGCTTGTCACTAGGGCCCGAGTGCCATGATTTTTTTCATATGTGGGCCTATTATGTTTTCATGAATACATATGTATTCTTGATCCTATCTTGCAAGTTGTAGACACCTATTACGAGTTATGATTCGCATCCCCTAGGGTGACAAGAACTGGGATTCTTTTCGGTGATTACAGTAGTTTGAGGAGTTCATGTATTCACTAAGTGCTAATGCTTTGGTCTGGTTCTATATTAAAAGGAGACCTTAATATCCCTTAGTTTCCATTAGGACCCCGTGCCATGGGAGAGTAGGACAAAAGATGTCATGCAAGTTATTTTCCATAAGCATGTATGACTATATATGGAATACATGCCTACATTACATTGATGAATTAGAGCTAGTTCTGTGTCACCCTTGGTTATAACTGTTGTATGATGAATGCCATCCGACATAATTATCCATCACTGATCCATTGCCTATGAGCTTTTCACATATTGATCCTTGCTAAGTTACTTTTCCGTTGCTACTGTTACAATCACTACAAAACTGCTACTGTCACTTTTGCCATCGTTATCGTTACTTCCATACTACTTTTCTACTGAATACTTTGCTACAGATATTAAGTCTTTCAGGTGTGGTTGAGTTGACAACTCGGCTGGAAATAGTCGACATTATTCTTTAGCTCCCCTTGTGTCTAATCAATAAATTTGGGTTGAATACTCTACCCTCAAAAACTATTGCGATCCCCTATACTTGTGGGTTTTCACTTGGAGCATCATGTATTATAGTTTGATTTGTTTTTAGTTTGCCACGATCATTGTTTTCTGACCACCTATTTGAGAGAGACGCATGTTAATCATGATTTGTTAGAATATTGTATGTCCTTCACCTATATCTTTTACTCCCTCCGTCCGGAAAAGCATGCCTGGTGCAGTGTATTGGCATTTTTGCAAAAGAAACCTCAACATATTAAATATGTCACGATTCAGCCCATCTCCTTCCTTCCTACTCAATTGTCGCCTGCGCCTTGCAGCCACTGCCGGCTTAAGCCCGTGCGTTGCCAGTCACCATCGGGCCCAGCGCGCGACCTACACTAGATCCACCGACTGCCTAGACCCGTGTCGTAGTTTCCCACCTGCACTGCTCGGCATGAAGTCGACCTGCATCGCCACCCTCCTGGACCTGTGTTGCCGCCGCCCACCTAGACCTGCGCTGTCGTCGCCCTCCTATACCCGCGTCGCCGCCCCTGGTGACCTTACCCTCCCACGGTGGCGGAATCACCCCAACACCTGCGTTGTTCACCTTTGCCGCCCACTTGTGCCTAGACTTCGCCCACTTCGGCCGCCGGCACCGTGAAAAGTTTCGGCCATTCCCGCATCTCATGTTATTCCTTTTGGTGGGCAACACCATCGTCGTGGACCTTTGATGATGTTGTTTCCTTTTCCCCTGCTCCGACTCTGCTGGTGCTGGTGCTGGTGAGCCTGCCCCACCTGCCTCTGTTGCTGTTGATAGATTCAGGTTCAGGGTTGTACTGAGATTCAGGTTCAGGGTTGTACTAAGATTGTTACGATCTGAAAAACAGTTTATTGAAAATGTTGCTAACCTGTTAACCTGGAAGCGTTTGAACTCTAATAAATTGCTGATTTTCCCATAATCAATTTGGATCTTGTCGAATGATGTAAGATGCACGACGACGATGATGATGATGATGATGATGATGATGGATATTGTTAGATGAATCTGGTTACTTTCAAGATACATGAACTTCCCAGAATCACCATCAGTTGTTGCACTATGTCCTACACATATGCACATGGGAGAAAAAGACACATCACAATGTAGGTGCAGAACTGGTAATAAAAAAAGGATAAAAGGTGCATTGGGGGCATAATCTTTAGTCAACAAGAACTACTCGCAACTTTGAATTTTGACAGTAAGAATAAGAATAAAAATTCAGTGAGTAAATAAGACTACAAAATAAGAACAATAATAGGGGCTTTAGGATGTTCCAATTAGTGTTCAAGTGAAGAAAAGTGAAGACAATGATGTAGGATCAAAAGTCATGCTAGAGGGGGTGATTACACTACTTGACCAAATAAGAATCTACTTTTTCCCAATTTTAATTCTTAGCAGATTTTAGCATTCCTAGTATGTCAAGTACACCCTACACATGCATGTCTAAGAGTATAGCAGCGGAAAGTAAAGACAAGCATGTAAGTAAAGAGAGGGTAGGAAGATCAAACGCAATTGATGACACGATGATTTTTCCCGTGGTTCCGATAGGTGGTGCTATTGTACGTCCACGTTCATGGAGTCTTCAACCCACTGAGGGTAACGGTCTCAAGAGTCCATGGAGGGCTCTACCCACGGAGGGTTCCACGAAGAAGCAACCTTGATTATACCATGACGGCCTACGTCCACGGAGGACTAGCCTAACTCGGGGTAGATCTTCAAGAAGTAGGTGATCTCCTTGCCCTTACAAACTTCTTGGTTCACTCCACAACACGAAGTAGGAGGCTCCCAAGCGACACCTAACCAATCTAGGAGGCACCACCCTCCAAAAGGTAATAGGCTCGATAGTGTCGATGAACTCCTTCCTCTTGTGCTTCAAGATGATAGACTCCTCAACACACAATCACTCGCTCACAGATTTGGCTTCGTAGAAGAGATTGATTGGGTGGAAAGCAAGTTGGGGAGGCTAGAGATCAAGATTCATATGGTAGGAATGGAATGGCATGATCTCAACACGTGAGTAGGTGGATCTCTCTCAAAAAATCAGTAGGTATGAGTGGGGAACTGTTCTGAGTGCTTCTCTTACGAGTGAGTGGTGGTGGAGGGGTATATATAGGCATCTCCAAAAATCCAACCGTTACGCACAAAATGACCAACTCGGTGACATTGATGTGTTAATCTCGGTGGTACCGAAGTGACCAAAAGGTGGCAACTTTCAAATCTCGATGAGACCAATATAGGAATCTCGGTTGCACCGATAAAGTAACCCACGGTCAGATTGCCCAATCTCGATGATACCGATCCAACAATCTCGATGGTATCGATATTATGAATTTGCATAACAGAAAGTTGGCAACCCAAACTCGGAGGCACCGAAGCAGAATCGGTTGCACCGAAGTGGCTAGGGTTTGGCTGAGAGTGTCTAGGTTCTGGAATCGGTGGCACCAAGTGGAATGTGTTGGTTGCACCGATTTTGAGTATTTGGCTTTGGACAGACTTTTGTGGAAGAGCTTGTGGGTGTATGTGGTGACTATCACTTGTGCACGTATGAGCATTTTGTTCACCAACAAAACCTTACCCCCTTTTAATATTATTGGATTTCCTATGGACTCAAAGTGATTTCTCACAAATATAAAATGTAGAATCCTTTGCTTGAAGCTTGGCCAAATCTATTCCTTGCATCTTGGGGTATTCCACAATCCTTTTGCCAACCCATCATTGAACTTCTCATGAAACATACTTAGTGGAAACATTAGTTCAATGACATATATGTTGTTATTAATTACCAAAACCACCAAGGGAGCAAATGTGCTTTTAGATGATGAATTTTGACTAAATATCAGAAAAAATAGACTAAACATGAATTATACTCCTATTTTGGTCGATTACATAATCCATTGCACATAAAACTACTAGCACTCTACTGCACTCGTCGGTGGGCACTTCTCGTCCTTGAAGAAAATAATTTTAGATCACATCACTAATATTTTAATTAGAGGTGGATGTAGCTATATTTCAGATCATAGCAAAATAATTGGAAATGGGTATTGTAGCTAGTACTCCTAGGTGATAGTAGGAATGCAATATTGAATTAAAGATCAATATTATGATGTCTAACCATGTGTTGACCTGTTAACTTATTCTTGGTCCATTTACAAACAGGATCAAGCAGTATTCAATCTTGTCAAACATTGGTACTAAATCCATGCATTAATTCAATGAGGAATCATTTAAAGTAGAAAATTAATGGAGGAAATTACTGTTCAGATTCAGACACTGTTAGTGACCACTAACTTTGTTCAGACTGTTAGCATTTTTATGCAGTAAAGAAACTGAATCTAGACTATTGTAATGTTTGAATTCAATTTAAATGGAAGAACAAAATGCAAGTGATAGCTTTGAAATACTCCTATAACTGCATATGGAGTCTGAAACTTAGTCACAACAAAACATAACTTGTTATACGTGAATTTAGTCAGAACAAAACTGCTCTCCTATGACATTACTGCACAATCAGACCGCTCTTTACATCCTCGATGGAGTTCCCCTGTATTCTTTTCACTATAACTTGTTTCTGATCTTGCTCAATCGTCCAATAGCGTGAACAAGGGCGCTGCAAATCACACACCTGAGATCAAAGGGCATTACAGATCATGCATCAAGGCGTATCCAGTCTAGTCCATCAAATTGTTGCAGATCACGCACCAACTCCTCCTCAAATTATTGCAGAAACCAAGAGTAGAAATCAGCTAGCCTGGTTCAGCTAGCCTCCTCAAATTTAGACAGAAGAACCAGTAGCGCCAGGACAAGCACGGGGCAGTGGTTGTTGGATCCGGCAAGTCACAGGTTTTGCAGGAAAAGGGGATCCCTTCCCTCTTGAGCTCCTAGTGCGTACGAAGAGAAGAGGTGAGATGAGGGGGAGAAGGTCGCCGGTGGGTGGCGAGGCGACGGAGCAAGCGGTCGGCGGGTGGCGAGGCAACGGATACGGCGGCGAGGCGGGAAGCAAGCGGACGGCGCATGGTGAGGCGATGTAGCAAGTGGCCGGCTCATGGCGAGGCGAAGGAGCAGGAGCAGGAGTGGTGGGCCGCGTCGTTTGTCAGAGGAAGGGGGTTTCGTAAAATTACGTTGGGGACAACTTTTTTCGGATGGGGGGTATCTTTTAGAGCACGGTGACGTGTAGATTTTATAAAAATAATTGAACTCTTGTGCTTCACTTAAACTTGTTTGAGAATCTTAAAAATAGCAATGGTAATTTACATGGGTTATAATACTAGTCCAAAAAGTATAGGTATTCAAGGAGTGTATAATCAAGAACTTCATGTAGCTCACCTTATAAGACAAACTCTGGGTTAATGATATTGATGTAGTAATATGAAAGGGCATGAGTACATGATTGTTGATTGGTAGAAATAGTGGTTGTTAAAGCATGTTACTTGTTGCTCATCTAAATATTGGTTATGGCATGATGATGATGTGTGAGCATTCTTATTCCTCTTTGAAATCCTAGTGTTGTTCGGATTGGAGGCACACGATGGTTAACTCCTACCAACCTCCTCCCTAGGGGCATGCAATAGTACTTTGCTTCGAGAGAGATAATAAGGCTTTTCAATAAGTATATTAGTTCTTTATGACTAATGTGAATCCATGGATGTACGCACACTCACCTTTCCATATAATGCTAGCCTCTTTGGTACCGTTCATTACCCATTCTCACCTCGAGGATCGATGCATCTTTCGCCGATGCATCCAAACCCCGTGATATTATATGCTCTATTACACATAAGTCTCCTTATATCTTCCTCAAAACAGCCACCATACCTACCTATTATGCCATTTCCATAGCCAATCCGAGATATATTGCCATGCAACTTCCATCATTACATCACATGAATTGTGTGTTCATCATTATATTGCTTTGCATGATCATATAGTTGACATAGTATTTGTGGCAAAGCCACCATTCATCATTGATTACATCTTACGTTAGATCATTGCACATCCTGGTACACTGCCAGAGGCATTCATATAGCGTCATAATTGTTTTATGTTGAGTTGTTATATCAAGTTGTAAGTAAATAAAAGTGTGATGATCATCATTATTACAGCATTGTTCTAGTGAGGAAAGGATGATGGAATAATGATTTCCCCACAAGTCAGGATGAGCTTCGGATGCAAATGAAAAAAATGGGGGAGGCCAAATGAGCCCGCCAAGAAAAATAAACAAAAGAAAAAAATAAAAAATAAATAAAATAAAAATGAGAGAAAAAGAGAGGAGGGACTTCGCTACTATCATTTACCACACTTGTCCCTCAAAGTGGCATCATGTCTTCATATAGAGAGTCTCCTAAGTTGTCATTTTCATATGCTAGTGGGATTTTTTTTCATTATAGAACTTGATTTGTATATTCTGATGAAGGGCTTCCTCAAATGCCCAAGGTATTCATGAGCAAGATAGTTGTATGCACACCCACTTAACTTCCTGAAAGGACGTGGATGTCGCCTAAAGGGGGTGAATAGGCGCTTTAAAATAATTATGGTTTAGGCTTGAACAACTGCGGAATAAAACTAACATTTAATATGTCAAGCACAAAACCTAAAACAACTAGGCTCACCTATGTGCACCAACAACTTATGCTAAGCAAGATAAACAACTAAGTGATAGCAAGATATAAAGCATGAAACAATATGGCTATCACAAAGTAAAGTGCATAAGTAAAAGGGCTCGGGTAAGATATAACCGAGGCATGCAGAGACGATGATGTATCCCAAACTTCACACCCTTGCGGATGCTAATCTCCGTTCGGAGAGGTGTGGGGGTACAATGCTCCCCAAGATGCCACTAAGGCCACCGTAATCTCCTCACGCCCTCGCACAATGCAAGATGTTGTTATTCCACTAAGGGACCCTTGAGGGCGGTCACGGGACCCGTACCAATGGCAACCCTTGGGGCGGTCATTGGTACCCGTACACTTTGGCAACCCTTGGGGCAGTCACTGATACTCGTACAAATTGCTCGGGGCAATCTCCACAACCTAATTGGATACCCCGATGCTATCTCGGAGCTATACACCATTGTCGGTGTCAAAACCGACGGATCTCGGGTAGGGGGTCCCGAACTGTGGATCTTGGATCCATTGGTAACAAGAGACAAGGGGGACGGTATTTACCCAGGTTCGAGACCTCTTGATGGAGGTAAAACCCTACATCCTACTTTTTTTGTGTTGATGATGGTGTATCGAGTATAGAGTTGATCTACCACAAGATCGTATGTAGTGGTCTAAACCCTAAGAGCTATGCTTGTATGGTGATATGATCTATGATGATCTGGTTGTACCTAATGACTAGCCTGACCTCGGTATATATAACACACCAGAGGCCTAGGATAACATGAGTCCTAGTCGCCTACATCGGTGGAGAGGAGTCCTTGTCTTGGTCACCAATTCTTGTGGAATCTTCCTCGTATGCATTATGGGCTGCCCAAAGTTGCCCATTAGTGAATCGTCATGGGGGTCCTCGTCCTGACCCATAGGGCAGGAGACGATGTGGTGAGCACCCCCTAGTCCAGGATATTGTCAGTAGCCCCCTGAATCGGTCTTCAAGTTAGGGATGCCCCTCGGTTCTTCCAAACTATTCTTCATCTTTAGTCGTCGGTCTTGAAAACTGGTTCAACAAATCTTCCCATCTCCAATCTTGAGGAACGCCGAGGTGTATCTGAAGAGTTCACACATCGGGCATCCGAGGAGCCCCTTTAAGTTCTCGGCTATAAGAGCACATTTCTCCATGTGTGGTTTTGGTAATTGATGACACCCCTATGGACTAATGGTTGCCTTGAGTTATATTCGAAGGATTTGTCCGTAGGTACTTATTAAAGTCCATCTGTTGGTTTCAAGGAGTTTATATGGTGACCAAGGTGGTATTCAAGGTTTATCCAAAGATTGGTCATGTGGGAGTTGACCTTATTGCAAGCATGTCTTGAATAATAAGATTGTGTAAGCATTCATGTTTACCTTCAAGACATCATCTTTATGAAGAGAGAAGATAATATACAAGGTTGATCAAGACTAAGTCAAAAGTGAATCAAGTTGGTCAACCCACAAAGCGTACAAGATCTACCGAGAGGGATCAAGTTATCCCATGGTGTGGTAAGCATTGTCCATTACGCTTTGTGTACTAACCCATGGTCTACGTGGGAGTTCTTTGTGGTGTTAGGTATATTTCCATGGGCTTGCATTAAGAGGCAGATCCCATACATCCCATGCCAGATGACATCAAGTGGAGATCGTCATCAAGGATGCGATGTGCAAGCTCAAGTGAAGCATCACGGAGAGATCGTGATTGAGGCTTGTCGTTCATTGTGGTGACAATGGACTTTTGAAGATGTGTCAAAGAGTGGCTCACCCATAGTGGATCATGGGGGAGCAATCAACTAGTCTTCATCAAGCCGGCGCAATCAAGAAATGTGGTCCATCTTGAGGAAGTCGAGATCGTCATCATCTAGCTCAAGTCGACTATGCGCAAGCCAAAGGTTTGACCTTGATAGGGTTTTCTATTTTATCGGTCTCATGGTGGCAGTTGGGAGACCGGGTTATAGGATCGATTGTCGTACTATCAAGGGGGGCTCTCAAGTGAGTAGCTTGATCGTATCGTTCATTGAGAGCTCGAACCATTGCATTCTTGGCATCATCATCTTTCTTGGTTATTGGTAGGCTTTTATCTATGTGGGTTCTTGAGCTTGGGGTTATCTTCGTGAAAAACTCTAATACATCAAAAACGGATTTCATATGCTTCTTCTATTGCGTTTTCGGTGTTGGAGGTTTTACCGGTCTTATTTGAGGAAGTGTTCTCACCATTTTCTTATGGAATTTTATCATTTTCTTCTTATTGATACTTCTATCAAGATTGTGTTATCCCATGTCGTTAGCTTTCCGAAAAACTTAGTTCCGTTGAATTCGGGGTCCGTTTGCAGAAGTTGTGGCAGTTTTGGTGTTCTTAAAAGGCTGCGGCGGTACTACCGTGGCTACTACCCTGGTACTACTGCTTGGAGTGGGTGTAAGTTTTTTACTACCGCTCCAGAGCGGTACTACCGCGGTACTACCACTCTGGACCAAAATCTCGTGTTTTATACTACGATGGTCGGCACGGATGTATTTTTTTAGTACCGCTCACAAGCAGTAGTACCGCTATCCCTAGCGGTAGTATCGTGAGGACGAGCGGTAGTACCGCTCTGGCAGTTCTACTGGACTTTTGCCTCCACGATGTTATTTTTCAAAGGGCTTCCACCGCTCTAGCAGTAGTACCGCTCTGTGCAGGCTATGAGCATAACAGTTCGATTTTCCCCACCTATAAAAGGGGGTCATCCTCCCCATTGAACCTTATCCTTCGAGCTTGAGTTTCCCCCCATTGTTGACCTTCTTCGAGCTTGCTAACTCTCGATCCCTCCAATGATTCTTGCTAGTTCTTGAGGGAAACGAGAGAGGAGATCTAGATCCACATTTACACCAATCACTTTCTCCTCTATGTGAGGGGAACCCCTTGGATCTAGATCTTGGAGTTCTTCGTGTTCTTCTTTGTTCTTCCTCTCATTTTCCTCCCTAGCATTAGTTGCTTTGGTGGGATTTGGGAGAGAAGTACTTGGGCACTCCGTGTGCCATTGCCATTGCATTTGGTGCATAGGTTTGAGTTCTCCATGGTGATACATGGAAGTGAGAAGTTTGAGAATCTTATTACTCTTAGGTGTTTGAGCACCCTAGAGCTTGTTCCTTTTGGGTGCCTTGGCGCCCTAGACGTCTTGTGTTGCCTTGGAGCTCAATCATTGTGGTACAAAGCTCCAGGCAAGCTTCGAGGTCTCCAATTAGGTTGTGAAGATTGCCCCGAGCATTTGAGGTCACCTCGAATCCACAATCCATTGTGGTGAAGCTTCGTGGTGTTGTTGGGAGCCTCCAATTAAGTTGTCGAGTTTGCCCCAACCTTGTTTGTATGGGTTCGGTGACCGCCCTCAAGGGTCCCTTAGTGGAATAATGGCATCTTGCATTGTGCGAGGGCGTGAGGAGATTACGGTGGCCTTAGTGGCATCTTGGGGAGCATTGTGCCTCCACACCACTTCGAATGGAGATTAGTATCTGCAAGGGTGTGAACTTTGGGATACATCATCGTCTCCGCGTGCCTCGGTTATCTCTTACCCGAGCCCTTTACTTATGCACTTTACTTTATGATAGTCATATTGTTTCATGCTTTATATCTTGCTATCACTTAGTTGTTTATCTTGCATAGCATAAGTTGTTAGTGCACATAGGTGAGCCTAGTTGTTTTAGGTTTTGTGCTTGTCATATTAAACGTTAGTTTTATTCCGCATTTGTTCAAGCCTAAACCGTAATTATTTTAAAGCGCTTGTTCACCCCCCCCCTCTCTAGGAAATATCCATGTCCTTTCAGTTGGTATCAGATCTAGGTCTCTCATTATTAGGTTTAATAACCTAGAGAGTAAGGATGTCGACTATGGGATTAGGATTCTCTGACACTCTTAGTTTTGATGGCACAAATTTTGATGTTTGGGTAATTCGCATGCTTAATCTCTTTAGGGTCATGGACCCAAATTTGGAGAGAATTGTAGATATGGGTTTTTCTCCTCCAAAGGATTCTCAACACGTATCTTTAGAGGATGAGAAATACTCTCATCTCAATGCTCAAGCTTCTAATGTGCTTTTTGATGCTTTCAGCAATGTAGTTATATTTCAACTCATGCCATTCTGGGATGCTCATGAGTTGTGGACAAAGCTTCAAGATAAATATGGTGTGTCCAAGATTTGTAGGGATGGTTCTTCTCCTTCCACCTCTGGTCGCATTGCCTTCTCAACTTCATCTACTTCACCTACATGTGGATTGCCACAAGGTAATTATATGGTGAGTAGTGGTGATCATTGTAATGTTCATAGTGGGATAATTGTTGATGATCCTTCATCGCTATCTTATTGATATGTTTCATCTTTGGACTTTAACACTTCGATCACTCTTAATGTTTCACATGCTCGTGTTGATAGTCCTTGCATATCATGTATAAATTGCTTGACTACATCTCATAATGATAAGCTTGCTATATCTTGTTGCCAAGATAAAAATGTGTCTATTTCCTCGAATTGTTGTGCTAACAATGTAAAGGAAACCCAACACTCCATGGAACAATATGTGGCCTTGAATTATGCTTCAAGGGATCCTACATAATCATCTATTGTTTCTCACTTTTGCCTTATGGCTAAGGCTTCAAAGGTATCTCCTACTTTGAATCCCAATATATCTCACGATGATGATGTTAATGATAATGAGGATAATCATGAAGAGTGTGATAATGTTGCTTCCTTCAAAATTAAGGGAGAAATGTTTTTTAAAGCTCTTCATAAGAATAAACTTGCTCGTTCCAACTTCATGGAAATCATGTCTATTGCCATTGAGGGCAAGAAATATATTGAGGAGTTGGAATCTCATCTCGGGGAGCATGAGTCCACCATTGATAAAATGGAAGGTCATGAGCATGATTACGCTAATGAGATCGCGGAGCTATCTCAAGCTCTTGAAAATGAACAAACCACCAAGGAATATCTTGAGGTGACCTTTGCTCTAGAATTATCTAGATTAAAGGAATCCCATGAAAGAGCTCTCAAGGTGGCTAATGATTTTAGAACTAAAAATGATAAGCTTGAAGTTGCACATGCTAAACTCCTTGAGGACTTTGAGCACCTCGAAAATGGCTCAAGGGTCGTTAAGAGTTCACACATTGAAATCACCGAGCAACTTAAAGCTTCATATGCTAAAGAGCTTTCCAAGTTGCCTTCTCCTCTTGTTGTTAATGATGATGCTTGTGCTACTATATCTATTTCTTGTGAAGCATCCATATTAAAGGAGAATGTTTAGCTAAGGTCTCAACTTGAGTTGCTATCTAGGAATTATGGGAAATTGGAAGAAAGTCATGAAAAGCTCTCGAGCTCTCATGGTGATCTTATAGTATCCCATAATGTGCTAAAAATAGCTCATGAGTCTAGTACTACTAAGGTAACATCTAGTGAGCCTCATGTGGACATTAGCACTACTTCTAGTAGAAATGCTTTATTTCCATGTGCTAGTCCTGATAGCTCATCTACCCATAATGTTGCTACATCTTGTGATGAATTACTTTCCTTGCCTAGTTGCTCTAATGATGAAGAGTATACTTCCTCTAGTACTTGTCTTGATACTAACCATGTAGAGGAAATCAAAGAGCTCAAGGCCCAAGTCACTTCTTTGAAGAAAGACTTGGAAAAGAGTCATGAAGGGAAGTCCACACTCAACAATATCTTGTGTGTGCAAAAATCCACAAGCGACAAGGGTGGACTTGGATTCAACTCCAATAAGAAGAAGAAGTCCAAAAGCTACAAGAAGAAGGGCCAAGAACAAGTCAAGATATCGGCCAAGATTATTTGCTTCAAGTGCAAAATAGAAGGGCACCATGTTAGATCTTGCCCATTGAAGAAGAATCCCCATAGTGACAAGCAACAAGGGAAGCGGCCACAAGTTAAATCTCATGCTCAACCTCAAGTTGAAGAAATGCCTCTTCCCAAGAAGACCCAATTCAACTCTCCTCAAGTTGATAAATCAATTGAGAAGAAAGTAAAGGGTAGATGTTGCTTATGTCATGAGAAGGGTCACTTTGCTTCTTCATGCACTAATGGTAAAGTATCCAACCCAATTGTCATTGATGACATCTATTCTCTTGGGAAGGATAAGGTTGGTAATGTGTTTGCCAAGTTTGTTGGTACTCAAAGTGGTGTCAAGAAAAGAACCATTTGGGTAGCCAAGCCTATTGTGACTAACCTCTTAGGACCCAACTTGGTTGGGTACCAACAAGCTCAAACTTGATCAATAGGTAGTGTTGGAGGGCATTGGAGACTTTCCTACATTATGAAGAATTAAGGGATCTTCATCATTCATATTATCTCAAGCCAAGTCATTTTGACTATCGAGTTTCTATCCTGTATACAATGTCCTCCTTGTGGTAACTTGTACTTAAATTTTTTACATTAATAGTTACTTGCCCCTTTGCATGTTGTGTTTTTGTATCTTGCATGTGTTTGTATATGGTGTGCCTCCATCTTGCTTATCTTGAGTAATCAAGTATGGGTATGTTGGTTTCCACATCATGTATGTGTGTGTATTGTGTTGAGCCTTTTTTGTATTTTGTTTGTATCTTTGTCGGCTCTTTTGAGAGATTAATGGATTATCCCATTTTGGGGGAGTGATGTGCTTTGTGCACTTCACGATCCTAAAAATGTGTGTACATGAGGAATACCACTTAGTATTGATATTACAAGCTTGTCTAGCTTCTATGTGGTATGTATTCTCATGAGAAATTCAAATTCTAAATGGTCCATTAGTCATATCTTGTTGGATTTCATTTGTCACTTTTTATTAACGTTGGGTTACCACATTATGGGGGAGTAATATGCTATGTGCATATTACAAGCCCAGAGAATGTGTACATTTGAGATATTGCCACTTAGATTTGATATTATAATTTATCGTGTTCCTAGGTGGCATGCTAGCTCTACAAGTGTCATTTGCTTGTGATTTAGGAGTAAAGATGATGTTGGATCTATTTGTAATCTACCAATGGGAATTATTTCCAAATACTTCTTGTCCTTTGACAACTGGTATTCATTTTAAGTGGTAGAATTTGCTAATCATATTTACATAGATTTTTGTTTATTGTTTGTCTTCCTTGCCTCTTGTGGATTGTTTTGAGCATGTTTAGTGTTTCTATAGATATAGGTAAAGTGATGATCTCATCGTGTGTATTTTGTAGGCAAATGCAATTTCTATATAATGCACATCTCTTGGGGGAGCTATCCTATTTTCATTAGAACACTCTCTTTATGTGTTTATCATAAAATCTTTTGATCTTCATCAAGTGTGTGTTGGTGGGAGGCAAGACTTTTCTCTATGGTGCTTTGTTCCATCATGAAAATTTGCGAAGGGTTTGGTTTGTTTGGAACCTAGCTCTCTTTTGGGAACTTGATACCTCTTGTTTTCCTTCAATTGGTATATTGTTTCCTTCTATTTGGCATGTGTCAATGGATATCTCATTACTTGATGTATCTTTTAGTTGGTATCCGTCAAGTGATATTTTTTCGCTTGGTATCTTATTTTCGCTTGCTACCTTATCTTTCGGTATCTTATCAACTGTGTGTTGATTTGATTCTTAAAAGCCTTGAGCATGCATATTTACTACATGTACTTCCGTTAGCATGTTCTCTTTTCTTGACCCAATATATAGGGGAAACTCCACTATGACATAAATTGGCTAAAGTGTGCATAAAATTCAATTTCATATCTATATGCACATATTTATGTGAAGTTTGTCCTATGTGTTGTTGGTCCTCTAACTCTTTGGTCCCAATAAGTTTGGGTACCAATTTGTTTGTGGTGGTGTTCTAGGAACAATTGGAGATACATTGGACACTCGGCTCACTTACAAGGTAGGTGTTGACACAATGTGCTTATTGGAGCCATGCTAGGATGATCGAATAACCATTGTCTACTACATCAATCCAATGCTATCTCGGTAACAAGTATCTACTTCATGCATACATTTCTCGCATTGAACCTTGTATAGGTTGCATCATGGCATGAATTTCTTGAGTCATTCTTGTGGTACTTGTTTCCTTTCTCAAAGTGTCTCAACGATGATGTCATATTGCTAGTTGTGATGTCTTTGATGTTCATGTATTGGGAGTTCATTTTATGTACAATAAGAAAATATTAGGCTATGTGCTATGCTTTCAAGCAAAGATCTTATTGGTATATTTATGACTTCCTTTTGGATATCTTGTTTGTTCCTTCTTGTAACTATTTCGTGTGTACATCATTCTTTGTGGATATATCATCATGATTGCCCTCTACCTAGAATCTTAGACACATGAGAGAAGTTACATACCTAGTTGATATCCTCTTTTGTTTCATGTCCACCATTGCATTTCCTTTTTATTTACTTGGTGGTTTCATGAAAGAATCTATCTTGAGTGCGGATCTTATATCCTTGCATCTTGATGCACTCTTTGGTGGTGAAGATTATTTTCCTCATGCTTGTATTCACGAGGGTTTTGCCATTTCTATTGGCATCCCTCCTCCTAACAATTCTATTATTTCCTATCTTCACCAGGGGTTGTCACAAACGTTGGTTTTTAATTCTCTTATTAGTAAGCTTGTGGGCCCATTTGCCAGTGGTTTGTGTATGTGGGAAGGATATGCCTTTCACTTTGTGTCTCATTTCTTCAAGACTATGGTGATGCTTAATGCTCATCCTTATACTAGTCTTCTCAAGTGCTTTGCCATGACTCACACACATCATTTTGGCTGAGCCTATTCTTAAGATTGCCTCTTTTACATGTTGCTCAACCATATGTTTAGTGCAAGTACTATGCTCATTGTCTTATCTACTTGCTTGCACTTGTTGTGTGTTTATATTGATTTTGGGGGAGTCATGATCCTATTTTGTGCACTTGTATTAAAATACAAAAATTCTTATTTGTGCAAAAATCACGGGGAGTTCCTCTAGTTTTTTTATAAACACTCTTTTGCTCATATCATAATATCTTTTATTCATGCGGCTGCTAGGACCATGTGATTGATTGTTCCAATTGGTATCTTTTGATTGCTTGCTTCACTCTGGTGTATGTCATTGTGCCATATGATCCTTTTTGCAATCTTTGGATCCTCAATATAGTTTGTTTTCCTCCAACTACTTATCATTGGATATGTTTATTTCATTGCACTCATATTTTGAGAAATACAAACCTTTTGGAGGAACACCTATTATATTGGCTTTCTATGTTTTTCTCCATTTTAGCAATCGATGCCAATGGGGGAGAAGTTTAGAGAGTTTAGTTTGCAAAGCTTAGACAGTTTTGCTTTTATTACTTAAACAGTTGCATATCACACCCATGCATTGCTCTACATGTGTGTGTGCTTGATTGTGCTTCTTTACTTATATAAACTCTCTTGAAAGTGGTTGTCATCAATTACCAAAATGGGGGAGATTGTAAGAGCACATTTCTCCATGGGTGGTTTTGGTAATTGATGATACCCTTGAGGACTAATGGTTGCCTTGAGTTATATTCGAAGGATTTGTCCATAGGTACTTCTTGAAGTCCATCTGTTGGTTTCAAGGAGTTTATATGGTGACCAAGGTGGTATTCAAGGTTTATCCAAAGATTGGTCATGGGGAAGTTGACCTTATTGCAAGCATGTCTTGAAGAATAAGATTGTGTAAGCATTCATGTTTACCTTCAAGACATCATCTTCATGAAGAGAGAAGATAAGATACAAGGTTGATCAATACTAAGTCGAAAAGTGAATCAATTTGATCAACCCACAAAGTGTACAAGATGTACCGAGAGGGATCAAGTGATCCCATGGTGTGGTAAGCATTATCCATTACGCTTTGTGTACTAACCCATGGTCTACGTGAGAGTTCTTTGTGGGTTTAGGTATATTTACATGGGCTTGCATCAAGAGGCAGATCCCATACATCCCATGGAATATGACATCAAGTGGAGATCGTCATCAAGGATGCGATGTGCAAGCTCAAGTGAAGCATCACGGAGAGATCATGCTTGAGGCTTGTCGTTCATTGTGGTGACAATGGACTTTTGAAGATGTGTCAAAGAGTGGCTCACCCATAGTGGAGCATGGGGGAGCAATCAACTAGTCTTCATCAAGCCGGCGCAATCAAGAAACATGGTCCATCTTGAGGAAGTCAAGATCATCATCATCTAGATCAAGTGGACTATGCACAAGGCAAAGGTTTGACCTTGATAGGGTTTTCTATTTTATCGGTCTCGTGGTGGTAGTTGGGAGACCGGGTTATAGGATCGATTGTCGTACTATCAAGGGGGGCTCTCAAGTGAGTAGCTTGATCGTATCGTTCGTAGAGAGCTCAAACCATTGCATTCTTGGCATCATCATCTTTCTTGGTTCTTGGTTGGATTTTATCTATGTGGTTTCTTGTGTTTGCGGTTATCTTCGTGACAATCTCTAGTACATCGAAAACGGATTTCATATGCTTCTTCTATTGCGTTTTCGGTCTTAGAGGTTTTACCGGTCTTATTCGAGGAAGGGTTCTCACCATTTTCTTATGGACTTTTCTCATTCGCTTATTATTGATATTTCTATCAATATTGTGTTATCTCATGTTGTTAGCTTTCCAACAAACTTTGTTTTGTTGAATTCGGAGTCTGTTTGCAGAAGTTGTGGTAGTTTTGGTGTTCTTAAAAGGTTGCAGTGGTACTACCGCGGCTACTACCGCGGTACTACCGCTTGGAGCGGGTGTAATTTTTTACTACCTCTCGAGAGCGGTACTCTACCGCATTACTACCGCTCCGGAACAAAATCTCATGTTTTATCTAGCGATGGTAGGCACGAATGTATTTTTTTAGTACCGCTCGCAAGCAGTAGTACCGCTACCCTTTGCGGTAGTACCGCTATCCCTAGCGGCAGTACCATGAGGGCGAGCCGTAGTACCGCTCCGGCATTTCTACTAGCCTTTTGCCTCCTCTCTGTTGTTTTTCAAAGGGATTCCACCGCTCTAGCAGTAGTATCACTCCCATGAGCGGTAGTACCGCTCTATGCGGGCTCTGAGCATAACAGTTGGATTTTTTTTTACCTATAAAAGGGGGTATTATTCCCCCATTGAACCTTATCCTTTGATCTCGAGTTTGCCCCCCATTGTTGACCTTCTTCAAGCTTGCTAACTCTCAATCCCTCCTATGATTCTTGCTAGTTCTTTAGGGAAAAGAGAGAGGAGATCTAGATCCACATTTCCACCAATCACTTTCTCCTCTATGTGAGGGGAACCCCTTGGATCTAGATCTTGGAGTTCTTCGTGTTCTTCTTTATTCTTCCTCCCATTTTCCTCCCTAGCATTAGTTGCTTTGGTGGGATTTGGGAGAGAAGTATTTGGGCACTCTGTGTGCCCTTGCCATTGCATTTGGTGCATAGGTTTGAGTTCTCCACGGTGATATGTGGAAGTGAGAAGTTTGAGAAGCTTATTACTCTTAGGTATTTGAGCACCCTAGAGCTTGTTCCTCTTGAGTGCCTTGGCGCCCTAGACGGCTTGTGTTGCCTCGGAGCTTAGTCATTGTGGTACAAAGCTCCGGGCAAGCTTCGGGGTCTCTAATTAGGTTGTGGAGATTGCTCCGAGCATTTGACGTCACCTCGGAGCCACAATCCATTGTGGTGAAGCTTCGTGGTGTTGTTGGGAGCCTCCAATTAAGTTGTGGAGTTTGCCCAAACCTTGTTTGTACGGGTTCGGTGACCGCCCTCAAGGGTCCCTTAGTGGAATAACGGCATCTTGCATTGTGCGAGGGCGTGAGGATATTACGGTGGCCTTAGTGGCATCATGGGGAGCATTGTGCCTCCACACCGCTCCAAACGGAGATTAGCATCCACAAGGGTGTGAACTTTGAGATACATCATCGTCTCCACGTGCCTCAGTTATCTCTTACCCGAGCCCTTTACTTATGCACTTTACTTTATGATAGCCAAATTGTTTCATGCTTTATATCTTGCTATCACTTAGTTGTTTATCTTGCATAGCATAAGTTGTTGGTGCACATAGGTGAGACTAGTTGTTTTAGGTTTTGTGCTTGTCATATTAAACGTTAGTTTTATTCCGCATTTGTTCAAGCCTAAACCGTAATTATTTGAAAGCGCCTATTCACCCCACCCCACCCCCTCTGGGCGATATCCACGTACTTTCATCGGCCTTTATCAATGCCTTGTAATTTTTTATACCACACCTCAGTTTCGAAGTGCTTCCTGTGCGGCGATGTCCTCTTGCATCCGAGCTCCAACGCCGAACTGCATCTGAGGTGTCTTTTTGCACCCGAGCTCTAACGTTGATTGACATCTGAGCTCCAATGACAGGCTGCGTCCGAGCTCCAACGCCGGATTGTGTCTGAGGTATCTTTTTACAGCCGAGATCCAACGTTGGTCGACATCCGAGGTGTCATAAATTACCTCGGTCTCTGAAAATTTGAAGGAATACATCCGAACCTAAATGCCGGAATAGTCTTTTATGGAGCCAGTCATTCGCATCTGGGCTTTATGTCGGAAAGCTTCCGAGGTGTTTTGCACAGCCGAGCTCCAACGCCGGTCGGCATCCGAGGTGTCATATATTACTTCGGCCTTCGAAAAGGTTGAACGAGTTTAGTCGAGCTTAATGCCGGCAATTCCCTCTATTGAGCCAACCACATGCATCCAAGCATTTCACCGGACTGCTTCATAAATAGTGCACCACCTTAGTAGCGGTGCTGATTTTTTGTGGAAATTATTTCCGATCGCTGCGATTTATTCTTTGACAAGATATATAACCTAGTAGCCCTCAAGGTGTGTGTCGGTCTATAACCCGAGATGCACCTGAAGGAAAAATAACAATCAAAATAAAACACTGATCCCAGTAGTCCCTGAGACTTAGGTCAATTTGCAAAATCGGCCTGAGGATCAAGTTCTTTCTTGGCGGCATACGTTAGGGATGTAAACGTTGTACATAGTAGTTTCCAAGACTCGGGTTGGGTGCGTCCGACCAACCTAAGGATCGAATCTCCTCAGAAACCATATTGCACTTTGGATTTGTTGCATTGAATAGGTAATGCAGTATCCCCCAAGCCTTAATTTAGGCATGGGCGGTCGAATTAAGGATCGATATTTGTCTGACACAAACTTTGTTACGGTCGACACAATTTATGTGTAATGATTCTATGTATCCAAGTACTTCACATCATTAATGCTCGAATCGCATTGTACAAGACTTTTTTGACCGACCATCGGCTTCAACCTCCTCGGCCAGTAGCTGACGACTGTTTGTCATACTTTAGAAAGCATTTAGAACGTCAAAGATTTATGACAAATAAGGCAATCCAGTCATATGGTTTTATAAACAAAGGTACGCGGAGAGATATGTTATATTACTATTAATGTAAGAAACATCTACTGGGGAAAATAGTTCCTTTATAAGTTCCTTTTCTCAGGATATCATGTTGATCATGATCGTGAAACCTCAACTTCGATCAATGTGGGAGGAAAATCTTGAGGATTTAGTTCAGAAAATGTTCCCGAACTCTGTGGTCTTTTAATGAACCGAAATTTTTACTTCCGTCATTGCCGACCAATTATATTCTTAAGATGGTTAGCTTTTGGCTTCACCTAGTCTGAGGTACTAACCTGGATGACCCAGAAGTAACAATCGCAGAGGCGCTCCCTTTACCCCCTAGCCGAACAATCAGGAATGTAGGGGGTAAGCACAGGAGCCAGGCAACCCAGCTTGGCCAAAATCTTAAGTCAAATTGATGCATATTTATGGATTTATAACGATGATTACGGAAGGCAGCACTCGCATATTGAATACAAATGCTTTTATGCTATATGCTATTTTGACTCCTTCGTGACCATTTATCATTTGTGAGTGGCCCATCGTCGATGTCTACCCCTTTGTAGATACTACGCATGGTGTTTCTGCAGTAACAAGACAACCCTTAGCCGACATCTCGATGCTCGGAGGCGGTTGTGTTAGCGGAAACGAGGCAATCAAATATCTAGGCTTTATAACTTTCACTTCGTCATGGGAGCTTAAAGTTTAGGAGGCCAATTACTAGCCCCCGGTTAGTTTTTGACGTCAGTCGAGGTCAAGCCGTTAACACTCCGGCTAATTTTACGAAAGGCACGTTGTTTAATATGGTCATCGGATTGCTAACCAGTTTACGCTCATCATGACAGTCAGTTTTTGACTTTCTCCACTTAGGTACTTGACCAGTTAAACCGGAAGTACAATCGCAGTGGTTCTCCCTTTGCACTCCTAGCCGAACAAAGCGGAACGTAGGAGGCAATCACAGGAGCAGGGCAGCCCAACTATTGACCAAAGACACAATTCGAAACTGATGCATATAGAGCAATATACGAGATGCCGAGGTGGAGGTCGGCAAAGAAGATGGCAAACAACGGGTCAAAAAAGATTTCTCGAGCTGAATTATTACGTCGGGCACCTCGGTCAAGACTATGTCCCTCCTCCTAAAAAAACATACAAATAGCTTTAAAATGCCATAATCTCAAAAAGCCAAAAACTAATTTAAAACTTTGACATTCGAACTAAATCAAGTGTTTTGGTGCCAATCTGAAAATTGGTATTAAAATTAATATGTGCTTCGGTCATGCTTTAACACAATACATCTGATCTCTCAGACTTCAAGCGGGTCAGCCTTTGGCTTCAACCTCCATATCCCGATGGCGGAGTGTTTCTTCGAGGCCTGTTTAGCGAACTAAACTCAAGCGGCTTTACAGAGAAACTAGGCTACCCGGCTATTGGCCGCACGCTAGTGTCGGAAAAAGGAATAGTAGAAAAATACTTTGCAACGACTAAGAAGAAACATTTATTATAAGACGGCTCATACAAATTTAAGAGCCCCCAAGTGACCTGGGTAAAAGAATTTTATGTATAATGATTGTATGTATCGAAGTACTTATATCATATATGTGTCCGCCCGAACTTTAAATGCATCTTAACCGACCGTCGGCTTCTCCTTATTTAGCCAAGGGCCAAAACATGCTATCTACTACGCCATCCAAGGATATCGGAGGTGTTTCGAATAACCAGGCAATCAGGCCATTAGGCTATAACAGACAAAGCGCGCCCAGGTAACTTATGCTATATTATTGTTTAACGTAAGAAGCATCTTCAAAGAAAATAGTTCTGCCAACGGTTCCTTTCTTTGGGTTCTCATGATTACCATGAGGGTGTGCAATAGATTTATGTATGCTTGTCTTCCGTCGTGGCCGGCCATAGTTGAAAACAGTAAGAACGCTAGCTTTCGGCTTCACCCGTCTCAGGTACGAGTTTGGATGACCCGATCATAACAATCATAGAGGTGCTCCCTTTACTCCCTAGCCGAACAGTCGGGAACGTAGGGGTAAGCACAGGAGCAAGGCAACCCAGCTTTGCGGAACACTTAAGTCAACATGATGTATATATTGGCGTAAACACGAACAAGGAAGGGTGCGATACATTAATAATCATATGCAAGAGGAATGGCTTCATAAAGGAAGCCCCAAAGTAAATGGGGTATTTGAATTTGTTTGTAACAAGCAAAGTATTGAAGAGGAAAGTTTTTCGCAAACAACTTTTTGTGAAAAAAGTATAATGCTTGATCGAACCGAAAAAAATTTTGAAAAAAGTGAGCATGAAAGCGACTTAGCTGGTTAATGTGCTTGTGACGTGTGCCGATCTTGTATTGGGTCAAGGTCCCAGCCCCCAAGTCGGTCACGAGGTAGCCAAAGAAGAGCTCGGCTTGATGAAGTGACAAAACAACACTTCCAAAGGCGGAGACGAGTCGAACAGACGGAGTAGTTCGGCAGCGTGACGGCGAAGCCCCTACTCCGTCGGCCATGTCGACGACACAATTTGGTTGATGGAGATGGGACAACAATGTAGGCATGCCAAGGTGACCGCATGACACAAGCGAAGCCGATTACCTGAGTGAAGAGTTTGGCTTGACGAAGTGGTGACGCTGCACGGTCGATGTGGCGAGATGAAGTCCTTGGTCCATTTAACATGGCGAAACTGTGATCGGCGGATGTCGAAGTCTCATGCAGGTTGGCTGGTGACACCGAAGTCTCATGTCAGTCGATGTGTTGAAGCAGGTCGGCTAGTGACGCCAAAGTCCCCGGAGCAGGTTGATGAAGGGATGCCAAAGCCCTGGTCTAGCCGAGGTGACGGAGCAGGTCGGCTGGTGACACCGAAGTCTCAGGCTAGCCAAGGTGTCAAAGCAAGTTGACTGGTGATGCCGAAGTCTCACGCCAGCCGAGGTGTCAAAGTTGGTCGGCTGGTGACGTCGAAGTCTCACGCCAACCGAGGTGTCAAAGCTGGTCGGCTGGTGACGTCGAAGTCTCCGGAGCGGGTTGATGAAGGGATGACGAAGCCCCCAGTCTAGCCGAGGTGACGAAGCAGATCTATAAGGTGACGCTAGAGCCTCATGCCAGTCGACGTGTCAAAGCAGGTCGACGTGGTGGACGTCAGCTTGAAAAAGTAATGGCGTGGCAATGTCGACGCAGGTCGGAATTTGTGACGAGGTCGATGCTGGCTTGATGAAGCAACGGAGCGCCCGACCCGTACAACCCGCGAATGACGAGGTTCGCTTGATGATTATTCGGCCCTTGCAATGCCGAACTCTTGGTCGGATGACCGAGATGATGAGAAAATTTCCTTCAAAAAGGGCGTCTGACAACCCGTCAATGAAAAAGATGAACTCGGGTCGGATTCGTTTTCGCGCAGAAAATAGATCCAAAATTTGTTATACTAATTGGATGTTTCCCGGAGTTTGGACGGTCGGATCGAGCTGAAATTTTAAGGGGTGATCAGTATAGGAATTCCGCAGCGAATGAATGGTGGAATTTTCCAATGGACGTCCGAGCTAGACGCTGGACTCCTCGCCCTAAACTCGTCCAGATTCTCGTCCAGATTCGACACGGCTTCGGTAGATCGGAGATTGCTGGAGATACCTCCATAGGAATGCGATGAAATTTTGCAGGATAATTGTAGATACAATTCCGCACAATTCCACAAAAGAAATAATCAAAGCGACGCTCGAGGAAACGGGGACGGCAAACACAAATTTGCTATCCAGAAAAATTGCAATCTGCAAACGAGGCATCGATCCTTCTAGCGATCCCACAACGGAACTCTCAGTGAAAGCACCAATGTCGGTGTCAAAACTTGCAGATCTCGGGTAGGGGGTCCCGAACTATGGATCTTGGATCGATTGGTAACAGGAGACAAGGGAGATGGTATTTACCCAGGTTCGGGCCCTCTTGATGGAGGTAAAACCCTATGTCCTACTTTGTTTGTATTGATGATGGTGTATCGAGTACAGACTTGATCTACCACGAGATCATATGTAGTGGTCTAAACCCTAAGAGCTATGCTCGTATGGTGATATGATTTATGATAATCTGATTGTCCCTAATGACTAGCCTGGCCTCGGTTTATATAACACACCAGAGGCCTAGGATAACAAGAGTCCTAGTCGGCTATGTCGGTGAAGAGAAGTCCTTGTCTTGATCACCAAGTCTTGTGGAATCTTTCTCGTATGCATTATGGGCTGCCCAAAGTTGCCCATTAGTGAATCGTCATGGGGGTCCTCGGCCCGACCCATAGGTCAGGAGATGACTTGGTGAGTACCCCCTAGTCCATGACACCGTCAACAACAATGATTGAGCTCCAAAGCACCAACAACCATCTAGGGCGCCAAGGCACCCAAGAGGAACAAGCTCTAGGGTGCTCAAACACCCGAGAGTAATAAGCTTCTCAACTTCTCACTTCCACGTATCACCGTGGAGAAATCAAACGTATGCACCAAATGCAATGGCAAGGGCACACGGAGTGCCCAAGTCCTCTCTCAAATCCCACCACAACAACAAAATGTTATGGAGGAAATGAGAGGAAGAACGAAGAAGAACACGAAGAACTACAAGATCTAGATCCAAGGGGTTCCCCTCACTTAGAGGAGAAAGTGATTGGTGGAAATGTGGATCTAGATCTCCTCTCTCTTTTCCCTCAAGAACTAGCAAGAATCATTGGAGGGATTGAGAGTTAGCAAGCTCGAAGGAGGTCAACAATGGGGGGGGGCAAAGTCAAGCTAAAAGGATAAGATCCGAAAGCATGAGTCTGATTTTGATGTCGAGACGCCAAGCCTGCCATCACGAGAGCTTGTGAGGGTTGTGCACACCTGGAGCAAGCCACCGGCAGGTTACGTGAAGATTAATTTTGATGTTGCCTTTCTTGCCGCTTCGGGTGAAGGGGCCTGGGGGTGTGTGGCTAGGTCTGACCAAGGCGAGTTCATCGCTGGGTGCGCGGGCAAACTGGAGCATCTCTCCTCTCTGTTGCACGCTGAAGCTACTACCTGCATCAAGTCCATCGAAGCTGCTAATGTGTTGGGGGTGCATCAGGTTATTCTAGAGTCTGACTCTCTTGAGTTGGTGAATGCTCTGAACTCTGGGGAGTGTGACTTATCTGTGATGGGTGTGCTTTTCCGCGAGACTCGAAGCCTGTGTGCTGGATCTATCAATGCTTTCAAGTTTGTTTTTTGTAAGCGTGAATGTAATGCTGCTGCCCATAGCCTCGTTGCTTTTGGGTATAGTGCAGGTGTGGTGTGCAACTGGTGGACGGAGCTTGATCCATACTTTGTGTTTTATTTGGTTGCCAGCGATTTAGCTGTGCACAGTTAAGCTTTTGGAATGTGGGTTCCAGTTCAAAAAAAAGATGGTCCACCTTTCTTGATTCCGCCGGCTTGATGAAGATTAGTAGATTGATCCCCCATTCTCCACTATGGGTGAGCCACTCTTCAGCACATCTTCACAAGTCCATTGTCACCACAATAAACGGCAAGCATCAAACATGATCTCTCTGTGATGCTTCACTTGAGCTTGCACACCGCAACCTTGATGACGATTACCACTTGATGTCATCTTCCATGGGATGTATGGGGTCTTCCTCTTGATGCAAGCCCATGGAAATATACCTAACCCCATAAAGAACTCTCACGTAGACCATGGGTTAGCACACAAAGCATAATGGACAATTCTTACCATACCATGAGATCCCTTGATCCCTCTTGGTATATCTTGTACGCTTTGTGTGTTGATCGACTTGATTCACTTTTTGACTTAGTCCTGATCAACCTTGTATCTTATCTTCTCTCTTCATAAAGATGGTGTCTTGAAGGTAAACATGCATGCTCACACAATCTTCTTCTTCAAGACATGCTTGCAATAAGCTCAACTCTCACATGACCAATCTTTGGATAAACCTTGAATACCACCTTGGTCATCATATAAACTCCTTGAAACCCAACAGATGGACTTCAAGAAGTGCCTATGGACAAATCCGTTGAATATAACTCAAGGCAACCATTAGTCCATAGGGGTGTCATCAATTACCAAAACCACACATGGAGAAATGTGCTCTTACACTTCCGTTGAGCTTTCATACACTTATAGCTCTAGTGCATCTGTCGCATGGAAGTCCCTACTCCTCGTATTGATATCGATTGATGAGCATCCCCATAGCATGTTGGTCCGCCTAGTTGATGCGAGACTTTCTTTCCACTTCAACTCCTTTTGATCTCTACCATCATATTATATTCCACCTATATGCTATATCCATGGTTCACGCTCATGTATTGAGTGAGGTTGAAAATGTTGAATAGCGTCAGAAGTACGACCCAAATGCTGACTTGACACTGTGGTACTCATGATTTGTACTTATGTGGTGAAGACGGAGTCATGCCATGATAATATGATAAAAGGAGCGAGGAGTAACGTTCTTTAAGGATCATATATTTCGAAAGTTAATGATTATGTTATCTATGTTTATGGATATTACTATGTTGGTGTTTATTAGTTCATCATTTCTCAAAGATCATACCTAAAATAGATTACATGTTGGGTAGCATGTCGCATCAAAAAATCCGTTTTTATCATTTACCTACTCGAGGATGAGCAGGAATTAAGCTTGAGGACGCTGATACGTCTCCAATGTATCTATAATTTTTTTATTGTTCCATGCTACTATATTATAATCTTGGATACTTTATATGCATTTATATGTTGTTTTATATCATATTTGAGAACTAACCTATTAACCTAGTGCCCAATGACAGTTGTTATTTTTTGCTTGTTTTTGGCCTTTCGGGAAAACTGTACCAAACGAAGTCCAAATGCCATGAAACATTATGATGATTTTTTATAGACAAATATAGACCTGGAAACTTCACAGGGAGACCGTAGGCCACACGGGGTGGTGCCAAGCCAACAGGGCGCACCCATGGTGGGTGGTCATGCCCTAATGGCTTGAGACCACCTCCTGATGCCTCTTGACCTAACTCTGCCTCTATAAATTCTCATAAATCAGAAAAACACCCGAGAGCCAGCCAAGAATACTTTTTCTGCCCGCTACAAGTCTCTGTTCCACCGTGTGCCCATTTGGAGCCATGTTCTGGTGCCCTGCCAGAGGGGGGATCGATCACGGAGGGCCTCTACATCAACCTTGCTGCTCCCATGGTGATGTGTGAGTAGTATACCACAGACCTACGATTCCATAGCTAGTACATAGATGTCTTCTTCTCTCTCTTTTGAGCTTCAACACAAAGTTCACCGCATCTTCGCGGTGATCTATTCGATGTAATCTTGTTTTCCGGTGTGTTTGTTGGGATATGATGAATTGTGGGTTTATGTTCAAATTATTTATGATAAAATATTTGAGTCATCTCTTAATACTTATTTGATTATTATTTGCATGTCATTTTGCACCAAGCATTACTCTGTTTTTACTTAATACTCTGGATGCATGCTGGATAGCGGTCTATGGGTGGAGTAATAGTAGTAGATGCAGGTAAGAGCCGGTCTACTTGCTTATGGACACGATGCCTATATACATGATCACTGATGTGTTTCATAACTATGCAATGTTCTATCAATTGCCCAACAGTAATTTGTCTACACACCGTATGCTTTCTTCGACGGAGAAGCCTCTAGCGAAAACTATGGCCCGGGGTATTCAAAAAAATATTACAAAAACCCTAAAAATATTTCTACCATTTATTTACTTTTATTTTATATTTATATTATCTATCTATCACTACTTAATACTTGCAAGTAACGAGTTCAAGGGGCTTGACAACTCTCTTGCCTGCGTGGGGTGCAAATGTTTGCTCTTTTGTGTGTAGGTGCTAAAGACGGGAGTTTGTGTGATTCTGTTATTGGCTCGATACCCTCAGTTCTCACTGAGGGAAATACTTATCTCTATTGTGTTGTATATCCTCTCCTCTTTTGGGAAAATCCCAACACAATTTACAAGTAGCATTGTCACCGTGGGTATGCGGATCATAACACGTAATAGGTACATACAACTTGCAAGATAGGATCCAAAAAACTCTTATATTTATGAAAACATAATAGTTTCAGATCTGAAATCATGTCACTCGGGCCCTAGTGACAAGCATTAAGCATAGCAAAGTCATAGCAACATCAATCTCCCAACATAGTGGATACTAGGGATGAAGTCTTATCAAAATAACTCGATTACATGACAAATCTCATCCAAATCCATCATTGTCCAACAAGCCTACAAAGGAACTAATCAATTCCGGTGGTGAGCATCATGGAATTGTTGATGGAGAAGATTTGGTGATGACGAGGCGACGAATCCTGAGCCCCAAACAGACTCCGGATCAACCCTCCCAAGGAAGAGGTGGCAGCGGCTCCGTCTTGTGAAAAGCGATGAAACTTTTTCTCTTATTTTTTCTGATGGGTCTTTGCTCAGTATTTTTTATATATTCCATTAAAAATCTCCAGAAAGTTTCGCCCAATTTTGAGAATTTTTATTTCTACACAAAAAAACAAGACCATGGTAGTTCTGTTGAGAACAGCATCAGTCCAGGGTAGTTTCATCCAAATCACGCAATATAGAGTCCAAAACAAGAGAAAAAGTGTTTGGAAAGGTATATACATTTGGGACATATCAAAGACATATTAGGGTCCACGAAGAAGCAAACTTTTCTATGCCATGATGGCTTACATCCACGAAGGACTAGCCTCACTCGGGACCGATCTTCATAAAGTAGGTGATCTTGCCCTTACAAACTTCTTGGTTCAACTCCACGCGATTTGGAGGCTCCCAGACGACACCTAACCAATCTAGGAGACAACACTCTCCAAAAGGTAATATATGGTGTGTTGATGATGAACTCCTTGCTCTTGTGCTTCAAAAGATAGTATTGTCAACACTCAATCACTCTCTAACAGAATTTGGCTTGGTAGAAGAGAAGGGATGGGCAGAAAGCAACTTTGGGAGGCAAGAAATCAAGGATCTTATGGATGGAATGGAATCCCTTGATCCCAACACATGAATAGGTGGTTCTCTCTCAGAAAAATGGATATGAAAATGTATGCTTCATCCTAGTTGCTCTTTCTGACGGTAGGTGGTGGTGGAGGGGTTATTGCCTTCATAAAAAATCCATTTGTTACCATTTTTTATGCAAAACTCGATGACACCAAAATAAAATCTCAGTGGGATCGATTAGTGCAAAGGTTCCAACTTTTGGTTTTTCGGTGGGATCGAACAAAACCACTCGGAGCCACCAATTAGTGATGGCTCAAGCACTATACACATTTCGGTAATTCCGATCAGTTCTTCTCGGAGGTTCCGAAGTGAACTTAGTAGATTATAGAAACTTGACCATTGCACTTCGATGGGACCGAAGACGATCTTGGTGGTACCAAGGTTTCTAGGGTTTGGCATGTGGCATTGTCTTGACTTACTCGGTGGGTCTAGATAGATTCGATCGGTGGGACCAAGTTGACTTTTGGGGGTTTTGGACGGATGGTTTTGAGAATGTGGTCGAGGGTATCTCGTGGCAAATCTCTAAGCAATTGAGTCATCAACAAAATGCCATCCCCTCTTAATAGTATTGGCTTTCCTATGGACTCAGTGTGATCAATGATCACTCAAAGTAAAATGTAGAGTCTTGAAGCTTTGTCAATGTGTTTCCTTTGCATCTTCAAGGGTCCACAATCACATATCCTAGCGATGCCATCTGAAATTTTCTGAAATATTCTTGAGAAAATTATTGGTTCAATTAGATATATGTTGTTATTAATTACCAAAACCACCAAGGGATAGAATGCACTTTCAATATCACCCTTCCTCTATAGGGAAAACCCAACAACTCCTGTGGGAGTAGCAAAGAAATTTTTGGTGTCATTGTCGGGGAATCATCTTCTATCAAGTTGGTTACCTACACACAAACGCCCTCTTTATTTTATCTACTTATTGCCTAGTTATGCTATCTTTATCTTTGATCCACTAAAGTCATCAAGAAATCAAATGCATACATATAATGTGTGTGTGTGTGCGCGCGCGCATGTGTGTGTGTGTGTGTGTTCATCCTTCTCGACTTGTTGTACTTCTCAAAAGTTCTAATTATGATACACCAAATAGCTAGAGATGAAAATTCTATTGTGGTAAACTCTTTGAAATAAAATATTAACTTGAGTGCACTTCTCTATATTTATGAAGTTTTTCTTGAAAATTGTGAATCTAAAATTTGTTATGAAGTGTTAAAAAAATAATTTTATAAAGTAACTAATGAGAATTCCTTGAATGATAAGCATGATATAATAACGATATTAGTATGAATCCTATGAATGTCGGGTGTGCTAATAATATGCAAAACCATAAGCTTGGGGATGATGAGTTTTGTAAACATGATATTTGTAGTCCCCCGAGTGGTGAAGTAGTTATAAAATTAAAATAAGATTGGGGTAAATATGACATTTTTTATTATTCGGGTGATGAAGATTATATACCTTATGAAAATATTGCTTTTTGTGGTGACACTATGTCCTTAGGCACTACTGATGATGATTTTCTTATGCCTAGTACTAATTATAATGATGATGATTGGAAAGATAATTATGATGTTGCTTTTGATATTAAAAAATTATTTGAGCATTTGATACGTCTCCAACTTATCTATATTTTTAAATTGTTAACTGATATTACGTTATCACTTTTATATGCCTTCTATGCCATTTTATATTATTTGTATGTACTAACCTATTAATTTCGTGCCTAGTGCCAGTTCTTTTTTTTTGCATTTTTTTTGTTTCGCAGAAAAAAAGAGCATACCTATAGAAGTCCAAACACGGGGAATTTTTTCTAGAACATAGGAGACCCTAGAAGCTTCAAAAGGAGGCAACAATACCCACAAGGACCGCCACAAGCCAGGGGACGCGGCCAAGGGGCGCCAACCTGGCTTGTGGGCTCCCTATGGCTCTATTTTCCCTAATCTATGGCCTATAAATTCATATATATTCTGAAACCCTTCAAGATAGACCTCAAAAAAAATATTGTTGCCGTAGGCCTCTGTTCCACCACGATCCCATCTGAAGCCCTTTTCAGGTACTATGTTGGAGGTGAAAATCATTGGGGAGGCCATCTTCATGAACCTTGTTGCCTCCATGATGACGTGCGAGTAGTTCATTCAGGATCTACCGGTCCATAATAGTTGCTAGATGGCTCTCTCTCTCTCCTTTGATCTTCAATAGAACGATCTTCTCTAAGATCGATCCTATGTAATCATGTGTGGTACGTTTGTTGGGATCCAATGAATTATGGGTTTATGATTACATTATTCACTTATCTATTATGAGTTTCTTGAGACCTATTTGCTACATAGTTTTTTAGCTTTGTATTTCTTTCCAATCTATCGATCTAATTCAGCCAAGTTTGATTGATTTATCTTCCATGGGAAAGGTGCTTTGTATTAGGTTCAATCTTGTGGTGTTCTTGTCCAGTGACAAAAAGGATAAGCGCACGTATTTGTATTGTTGCTATCATGTATAAAACGATGGCGTTTGGTCATATCGATTGATTTTATTGTGTCTACATTATGCCATCTTGTTTATTGTGTTACTCTGTTTTTCATGAAACTGGTACTTTGAGTTGCATGCTAGATAGAGGTCTTGGGGTGGAGTAATAGTAGTAGACGTCAGTACGTTTAACAATCTACTTATCATGGACGTAATGCCTATGTAATGATTATGTCATGAATGATCACAATTATAACTATGCGCAATTCTATCAAGTGTCAAATAATACTTGTTTACTTCGAGAGAGATGTCATCTAGTGAACCTATGGTCCCCGGGTCCATTCTCAATTAATTTTCAAGTTCCTACAATTTCTAACATTAGCTTTGCTATCGTTATCACTCTCTGTTTTTAATCGTGTAACTGGCAAGAACAAGGGGAGTGATGAGCCCCTTGCCATTTTTGGTGCAAGCACCTGTTGTGTTTGTATGCAAGTGTTGCTAACGTTGTTAGTGTGATGCCTCCTATTGGCTCGACAAAACCTTGGTTCTTAACCAATGGAAATGGTGAGGAGGTTCAGATTCATCGATAAATTGGTGTTCTATCATAGACTGATGATCAATATATGGGGTGTATATTGACATTAAAATGCGTTCTAAGCGAGTGGCATAAATACCACCATGGATCTTCCCCTGATTTGGTTACCATGCAAGTGGCATGCAACAATAGCTCATAAGTTGTATGTGTTGTCATTAAATAATGCACGACGCAAAATAGCAAGGGTGGGGGCACTGAGACCGCCACCTTGTTCCATAGCAGTTAAACATTTTCCTATAGATAACGCAAAGTAGTGCACAACAGAAAAATGCAAGCTAGTAGCTCTGGGCGTTCGACACGCCCCTACGTTCTCCCACAGTTAAAGAAAGGAGGAACTCTTCGAACTCCTCCGGCCTAGGCTCATTTAATCCCCCGCCATAGGGAATTAAGCATATTTGGCAGAATTGGGTGAATAGTATTTCATAAGTTTCAGCATATAAATTAAAATGTACCATGGGAACCGCGAGCCTACTCAGAAAATAGAAATTTTGCACGAAGAAATTCGTAAGGAGATAGTATAGATCACACTCATATACGAGGAAGTCGGTCATGTCGGCATTTGCAATGACTTGCATAAACTCATAGTAGAAACCCGCTTCGTTCATGAAGGCATTGTGTGGCCATTCGCATGGACGGACGTTTGTATTACGAGAGATGTGAATATCTCGATCTTGAACACTCTGAACGACTCCCTTGGAACTCCGGCTCGAAGAACTTCTCCTAAAGATGTTCATTTTCTTAAGAGCAAATTTCTGAATTCTTAGACCATAAAATTATGTTAACAAAACTTTGTAAGATTGATAGCAACTACTCATATAGATGCTTAGAGCCCATATCAAGCATTCAAACTAATTGGAACTCAAAGAATTCAAAATGCAAGCTCATTTTCAGTAGCATCAAATGCAGCAAAATATGCAAAATATAAACGACTAAAGCAATAACTAATTGAAGAAATGAGGAAATCCCATACCAAGGAGCAATCCCTCAAAACAATTTCGAAAACGGAGTTCCGATATTTTGCCCACCTCGCTTAGTAGCTTAGGTGTCAAGGAGGTGGGTGCTCACCTTAGGACGCCTTACCGCCATGGGAACAATGTGACAGATTATGTGATGATTTAACAAATGCAGTGGTCGAGGACACAATTATGCCAAACCTAAAGTATACTTGAGAACCCATACTTCTACGATTCCGTCTAGGAATCATTTGTTTCCTCGCGTGTTATTCGATTTCTACACGCCATTTACCTCTGTAACACAGATGGACCATATATTGGCATATTGCCGTTGTATATGCGTCATCTGTGTTAAGTTAATATCAACAACAGTTCTGTGATGATGATCCTTTTCTTAGCTCTCTAGAGGGATGGGTTCCATTGGAAGTGACTACTTCTAACTATATCATCAATGCTACGGACAGTTTCACATGGGCTGCTTGCCTTACCAATTCAAACAGAATTTGGGATGCTTCATATTTAACCACAAAGAATCAAGGCCAAAGTAATCAAGAATATTGATAGGTGTGAACACTAACCAGATATATATAGATACTGAGATACCTATGAATTAGACCCTAGAAGAATTAAAACAAGTTAGCGGAACTAAAGATCAGATATTATCTAGTATACCTTCCTTCAGCATGATACCACCCAAATAAAACAACAACGTGGCTTATATACTGGGGCCTGGATATATAGCAACCTCTTTCGTATGTCATAATCCACTAATTACCTGCCAACCCATCTAAAGATAAACAGCCGACCAGCTGGAAAGGATACATATAATTTGACGTTGGCAGCTAAGAGAGGCTAGCAAGGAAACTATAGAAATACGGCTTCTTGATGATAAGGTGCCCGAGAAGGAAAAAAGATGAATCTAGCTCACCTCAGGTTATCTTCCTAGCTAGTTAATTATGTTACTTTGTCTGCTATGCAAGTACATCAGATGATTTCACAGTAGCAAAGTGTAGTGTATCTTACTGGTTTTAGTAACAGTAGCAAAGTGTAGTGTATCTTACTGGTTTTAGTAGAAGGGTCTCATTTGGTCAAATGGGAACAGTGAAGTACTCCTAAGTCTGTTATACTACATGAAAAGGAAAAGAATGGAAGTGTATTTAAGCAAAATACTTCAGATAAGGGCTATTAAATCATACTATATGATGCAGAGGCTGGGGTTATCCCTTTTTTGGGAAAAATAAATAAATCATACTAGATATCAGAATATCTTTTACAATCGGGAGGGCTAGCTTTAAGAACTTCGAGTCTAATAAGGTGAAATATGATAACACCTCACAGCAAAAACATGAACTACATACCTAAATATCATGTTAGCCAGCAAAAAAACCTCTCACTGGCCTGCAGAGGTTTAAAACCTGTCCCCACTACACAAACCGCCACATATTCTATACACTACAGCTTTGTGACATCTTGGCTAAATAAATAAATAATCAACATGATACTGTGCCTGTGTGAGAGATCGTTCCTAAACCTAATTAGCGCTGGGAAAAGTGGCACCGAGATCTGATGTTGATAATTCGATGCACTTTATTTATAACTTTTGCAAATACCAAACAAAGGAAGCCAGTGTACATAGTTTTTTGGAACCTCATGCAAATCCAGCTTCCCTCATATCTTTTATGGTTGCCTCAAGTCTTTGATGCAAGTCAAACCTCCGAAATCCAGCAACTAATATATCGTAGCTAGAGCGGGTGAGCATGTACAAGCTTCGGATGCGGTTTAAAAACATCTCCAACCTATCAAAGGCCTTGTGACGAAAATATGAACAGATAACAGCCTCAACATCCTCTGGGCACAGAAACATCATGCCATCATTCAACATCCGGTCTATTGCATGCTCCATATCTGACAAGAGATCCGCACTAGCATAGAATCTGATAATTCCACAATGCAGTTGAGTTACAGAACTAAAGTGTGCTTCTGTTTGTATTAGGGCAAGCAGCTGTTCCGTTCCATCAACTTCACATCCATCCAGGCATAGTCTTGTTAGTCTGTCAACCAGAGCTTTATTCAACTCCCAGTTGCCATCACTGACAAGTTTTATGAAACTTTTGACCCTATTAACCTCTTCTGTTCTAGAAAGCATCTCAAGCTTGGCCTCCAAAATAGTACAGGTTGGCTTCATTTCAAATGAAACCATTTCTTTGAAGACCAAATCAGCATAATCTAGCTTGTTCAACGGAACAAATCCCACTATCAAAGATTCAAAGGCTTGAATACCTGGAATAAACCCTGCATTCTTTGCAGCCAAGTACCAGCTCATCATAGCATCGCCACTTCGGAGTCGCGAAAATGCACATATGAATGCATCGTATGTAGCACGGTCAGGTTTGGAGTCGTCTATTCCTTCCATGGTCTCGTATAAGGTCACTGCAGCAAGGAGATCTCCGACCGACAAGAAAGCGTTAATAAGAGCATTGAAAATCCCAGTGTTCAGTTGAATTCCCTGTGCCTCTGCGCACTCGAAGACTCTCATTGCAAGAGCTGCATTCCTTGTCTCTCCACAGAAACGGATCATTGTCGAGTAGGGTTCACAATTATGAGTATTAACCCCTTCCTTTAGTAGCTTCTCTAGCTTCCATTCCAAGACCTGATCCAATGTTGAACTCATATCAGTTCACCTAATAAAGATCTGACGTTACAAATACAAAACAAAGAAATCTCATGAATCCGGAAAAACCATCACACAGAACTCACTGATCATATTGGCTTATAGACTAAGCTATCCTATATACGTCAAGCTACCACATATATGCTATATATGCATCGCAGATCTGATTCTAACACGTAGGAGAAGGGGGCAGGGTGGTTTCTCTACCGCTTCTAATAAATAAAACTATGAACAAAGCTGTCAGCCCTGCATCTCTGAATTCCCATCTTAGCCTGAACTCTCTGTTCTGAAGAAACAAGAGCATAACACTTCGACAGGTTAACCAGACGAGTTAAAATCCACGGTGCTGGAATCACCCTCTTACCGAGTCGTTGTGTTGACTGTTAATTACCCGCATTTAGTTACTTTTATCTTTCAGTTAGGATTGTTACCTCGGTAAACCTGTCGGCTATAAAACACAGGGGGTGGGAAAGAGTTGAAATATCGTTGGTGCCTTGGTTTGCTAATTCTCTAGTATAAGAAGTAAACCTAGTTGATCATTATCTGAATCTGGGGAAACTTCTCCCAAATTATCAATACGAAACCGGAAATCGTGCCTGAACTTCCATTTCCTTGTTTTATTTCTGTTGCTGTTCATGTGAGAGCGTTCGGGATCTGGAATGCTACTACTAAATAGAACTATGAAGAAATCACAAATCACAAATGGACTGGAAGTACAGGGTATGAGGAGCTCACGAGGTGCGCCTTGGCTGGGTAGGAGGCGCGGAGGAGGGCCGCGGCAAGGGGCTCCCAGAAGGCGCCGTCGCGGTGCGGGGCCGAGGATGTCGCCTCCTCCATGGTGGCCTTCACGCGGCACTCCAGCTCCGCCACCAGGCGCGAGAGCAGGGACGCGTACAGCTCCTCGCCTGACCAGGTGGCGGCGGCTGTAGTTCGCATCCCGCGCCACAGGCGCCGACGAGCGGCGGCGACAGCCATCGATGGTGAAATCGCGGCAGCTTCTGCTTGAGATAATATAAGGGCATTTCTAACCGATAAATCACGTGTGTACATGCGGCCACGCGATGCCGTTATCGCGACCACCCGCTGCCACGTGATTCGTGCTAATGTAATACACCGCTGAGGTACAATTTATTACTAGCCAGCGTACAATTGTATAGTCGCCGTATTGCTGCATGTGCCCCAGTTAGTGGCCCACATGGCAGCGTCATGCGTTCAAAATAGTGGGGCGGCGACGATGATTGATTGCATGGTAGCGCAAGGTGTTTTAATCTTTCTTCCTGTTGTAGCATGGAGGGTGCAGTTTTTGGAAATGAGAGAATAGGTTCATACAATACTTCAGTGCAAGGTGGGGATATTTGATTTTGCACGCGAGCAGTGTTGGCAGAACCATCCATGGGCAGTGGGTCCATTGCCCTGTCGCACTCGTTGAGCAGAACCAACCGTTGGTAAAGTAAAACCATGTTTTGATGAAGAACATGTCCATGTTGTGCCCTGGAAACTTGCTGGTCATGACATTTATCTTCCTCATCAAGTCTTGAAGATCCATCCATACGCACGGAGTGCGGTACCACATACATGTACTCCCTCCATCCGGCTAGGGAAATGTGTGCACCATCAAAATGATGTATCCAGCCATGCCCTTACCTTTTCGTATGAACTAGGTGCTCCCCTAACCAGCATGCAACCGTATGTTCATGCGGCCTAGCTGGGTGCAAGCCAATCGTGCTCGCGATGTAATAAGATCGTGCATGCGAAGTAGCGTCTGTTGAACATACATGTTACATCTATATTACGTATAGTCTAACTCATCTTCTAATTATGTATAGTTGAGGTAAAGGCTCACTTATACTTTATATATATATGTATACTTTGGCACCTATCAATACATCAACAATAGTAGTGTCAATCCCTCTCTAAATGGTATCAACCTTTCCGATCTAATCCTAGGGTTTTAGCCGCCGCCGCCGCGCCCTCCCACGCGCGCTGCCGCCGCAGCTGTCGCTACCCGCCATCGTCGCACCTTGCCGCCGTCGCCGCCTCGTGCCGCCCCTCTTTCGCTGCCCATCTACTTGGCGACCCACAGCCGTCGTCGTTGTCGCGATCCTCTTCCCCGCGCCGTCGTCGTTGCCCCGTCGCGCCACCCTCTTCACTCGCCGCCGCTTTCGCCTCCCTCTACGCCGAAGCCGCCACCCGCAACTGCCGTCCCTCTCCACGACGCCGCTGCTACCCTAACCCTAGCCACCGATGGAGTCCCCGAGCTCGTCCACAACCCGCTCATCCAACCCCTTCGCCGGTCCCGAATCCTCCGTCGTCGCCATCCGCGATCTCAACATCGAGGCCGGGGGCGTTCCCATACGCCTCGACAGCTCCAGCATTTCGTACTACGCGTGGAAGACCTACTTTACCCTTGTCTTCCGCGAGTACTATCTTACCGAGCACATCGATGGCTCCGTGGACGCTGCCTTCATGAAAGGCGATCCGGAGTGGTCCGCCATTGAGGCCACGCTCATCCGATGGTTCTACCAAACCGTCTCAAAGGACATCTTTCACACGATCGTCGTCGAGGATGACACCGCCTGCATCGTGTGGAACAAGATCAACGCGCTCTTCACCGACACCTTCGCTCCGGTTGTGAAACCAGGCACGATTCGCACTGTGCTACAGTTGGCGGTATCACGCGCTTGGCCGGTGCACCAGTTGGATGTCTCCAACGCCTTTCTGCATGGCCACCTCGCAAGCAGGTGCACCAGGCGGCCGGTGCACCAGGCGGCTGACGGTTTCTTTCTGCATCAGCAGAAGTACGCTCATGAGGTTGCGCGCTGGTATGCTTAATTGCAAGCCGGCGCCCACTCCGGTCGACACGAAGGCGAAGGTTTCTGCCACGGAGGGATCTCTTGCGACCGATGTTGCGTTCTACCGGTGCTCTACAGTATATGACGCTGACGCGCCCGGACTTGCAGTATGCTGTTCAGCAGGTGTGCCTCCACATGCAGTCACCGCGGGACTCCCACTGGACCCTGGTGAGGCGCATTTTCCAGTACATACGCGGCACCATGGCTTTGGGTCTCACCCTGACGGCCTCCGCCTCCACGGACCTCATTGCCTACTCGGACGCTGACTGGGCTGGCTGCCCCGATACCCGACGCTCCACATCCGGCTATTGCGTCTACCTTGGGCCCTCGTTGATCTCTTGGTCTTTGAAGCGGCAGCCCACAGTCTCACACTCCAGTGCTGAGGCAGAGTATCGGGTCGTCGCTAACGCCGTGGCCGAATGTTCTTGGGTTCGTCAGTTGCTTCGGGAGCTACTTTGTGATGCTTCCAAGGACACCCTTGTCTTCTGCGACAGCGTCAGCGCAGTCTACCTCTCTGCCAACCCGGTGCATCATCGCCGGACGAAGCATATTGAGCTCGACATCCACTTTGTTCGTGAGCAGGTTGCGCTTGGCCGTGTTCGAGTTCTTCACATGCCGATGTCGCAACAGTTTGCCGATGTGATGACTAAGGGATTGCCCACTCCCGTCTTTGAGGAGCTTCGGTCCAGTCTCTGTGTCTCTGGCGACGCTTGGACTGTGGAGGGTGTTAAACATATGTGTTGCATGTATATTATGTATAGTCTGGTCCACCTCCTAGTTATATATAATTAAGGTAAAAGTCCACTTGATACTTTATATATGTGTGCATCTTGACACCTATCAATACATCAACAATAGTAGCGTCAATTTCTCTCTACAACGCCAACCACGAGTTAAGACGGTACACCATGCATTAGCTACGTCATAAAGTGCATGAGGACACGTGTGGAACGGACACACAGAACAGACGTATCTGGCCAGCCGCGCGCTCGCCATTTCAGTTCAACGAATCATTTTTAAGATGTCACTGGCAGCGCATCAATGCACCCATCTCACCCAGCATGCGGTGAGTGGATCAAGACTAATCTACAGACAGAAGAGGAGATGGGATGGACTAACCTGTCGTTGCACGTTTCTGCGGTAGCCATGTCCTCTCACCCCTCTTGAGCTTCGACCGGGAGCGGCTCGAAGAAGATGCACAGCGACAGATACCCAGTGACCGAAACAGTCTGTGGTTGCCCGCTTGATAAATGAAGATGGGCCCGACGTCGACATCACTTACTACTCACCAGACACCGCGGGCATGGGGCGCTGGACGACAGGTCTGTATTCATACGAGCATTTATCACATGTGGCCCACTCGCACGTCGTATATCGAATCGTACTACCACTCGAACGTGATAAATATTGTTTCGTATAGCTGCCGGGCCCGTGCAGTGCTATATTATCAATCAATCGCGAGGCAATCACGAACCCTCCGGATAACGGTAACGCGTGGCCGCATGTACTCAAAATTCGCGTCCCATTTCTAACCTACTAGTTAGTGGAGTGAAAATTGGAATAAAGTTATTGATTTTTTTAGGGATGTAAAGTTATTGATTTTACTTCTCTAACGGTGGCTGCGCCTAACCGATCATCTATAGTTAGCGGAATAAAATAAAATTTGTAACTGTTTTACATACTAATTGTACAAACACAATTTCTATAACATACATATGTTAAGAGGAAAAACTTTGTTTTTGCCTCTTTAATTTTTGCCCACTTTGCTTATACCACTCTAGAATTTGATATTTACTTTTGTCCGCTTAGCTTTTAGCAGTACATCACAATTGTCATTATATGGCAAAAGTAATAATTCTAAAGTGACAATTGTGATACATTGTCAAAAGCTGAGTAACGAAAGTGAAATGAAAAATTATTTATTTTGCCATTGAATGATATTTGTGATGTATTGTCAAAAGTTAAGAGTGAAGAAAGTGAGATGTCAAATTTTAAAGTGGCATAAGCAAAGTGAACAAAAACTAGAGTGGCAAAAACAAAATTTTCCCTATTTTAAAATCATTCAAATTAAAACATGGATATCACATAGCAGTAATCGTCATAACATAAAGTTTCATCACTGCGTTTTTCAAAATTAAACATGCGAAGTTCACCCAAAAGATATCATTTTAAACACAATGTTTGCTTTAAAATCACCACAAACATAGCATATATATGTTGTGGGTCGAGCCAAACTTTGGCATGCACCACCACTCAAACGAGGTCGTCGGCAAAGAAATCAACATCGACATCCTCTCGGCCACCATCACCCCCACCACATCCTCTCGGCCACCATCACCCCCATCACCACCCTCTCGGTCACCATCACCATCCTCTCGGTCACCACCATCACCCTCTCGGCCACCATGCGAGGAATTCGGTCGTGTTCATCTCCACTCTACAATGCCAAAGCAAGCACTATAAACAATCACTACCGGTCACGGACAACCACTATCGAATACCAATGGGACGCGAGGTTTTATTTTTACCTTGTTGGCATTTCATCGAGCACTTGGCGGCCATGTTTTTTGTTGCTGATTGCGTCGTATGGGCAGCTGGAGTTGTCGCACGAGGCATAGGCTTTGGATGAGGCGCCGCCACGGTCTTCTTTGTCTTCTAATTGGCGGCCGGCGGCGGCGGCTTTCGAGCCCGTATGCCTTCGGTATTCGTGGCGGGAGGGCGGCGTGTCGTTGCCGGAGACGCAGTGGCCACCCCGGACACCATTGGCACGGTTGGAGGTGGGGCTTGGACCCGGTGATTCTTTGTCGTCCCCAAGCTTTCTTTTCGGCATCGGCGACGGCGCGTGGATGGTTTTCGGCGGTGATACACCGGCACCGATGGTCGGCGGGGTGAGCGGGGGGTGTTGACTATCCATTTCGACTGGCTCGAAGGTCATCGATGGCGGGAGGGAGGAGGCAGTACGACGCGGGAAGGGGAGAGAGGATTTTATTCGGCCATCGAAAATTAAAGTATATTTAGGGAAAAGAATGGGACAAATAGGAAGTTGGAGTAAAAAAATTACTCCCATAACGTTTTTAAGGAATCGGCTAGGTCCGTTATAAGGGAGTAAACCAGAAATTTTATTCTCTTATGGTCATATTGAGGATCGGTTAGAAATGCCCTAAATATGTTAACCCTCCCAAATAATATTTGCTTTATGCTCCCGTTTGGGAAACTACGGTACTGAGTCCAAAACAGGTTCTGTTCCATGTAACGACCGGGTATTTTTTTCAAGGAAAAAGGGGGTTCATTCATCAAGCAGCAGCCATTTCCTCCTTGGTGGTTGTCTCTTTCTCCCCCTCTAACCCATATATACTTGAGATATTGATACTCTTTTAATGTACAACTTTTGAAGCCTTCTCTAGTTCTTCAAGTTATAGTTTTAGTTGGTCCTTGTTGACTAATTAGAGTCAGGTTTAGTTTTTCTAGTTCTCATTATCATAAGCACACTGTACTAATTCTCCGAAAACGATTAGCTTTCGATGGCGAAGCGCTGCCAGATTGTAAACATTACACACTTGTAACCAAGTAGAGAGGTTGTGCTTTCGGTTTTCAGTTCGAGAGATCGTCCATGGGCGGCTTGCGGGATCGTTCATATACAGTTCAATGCACTCCAAGTACGATCTACATCGTCACGTTCTTCTTTAGCTACAACCCGGTGACAGTAGCGATCGTGATCCCAACCATTACCGTATCTTCATATTGTTTCTGGTTGATCGTAGGGCGAATTTTTTATTATTTTCTACTATGTTTCTCAACAGAAGATGCGTGCGAAAATGGATCAAATGATCACGGGGATATATATCGCATGGCGCAGAGGGACCGATCGAGAGTTGGCGTGTCGACCGAAGGTGAGTATTACCCATCGGCTTACGAGCAAACTATCGGTCCAGACAATGGCCTTATTTGCAAGTTATAAGACTAGTCGTGAACCAACTTGTGATTAGATGGTTAGGAGGATAATGGTATTCCTGCCTATCAGAGTTTAAGTCGCAGATTTAACATTGGTGTTTGCATTTTTTTTAATTTATTTCAGACCTTTCGGTGAGGTTCGTTCGGTGAGAGAATATGTTCACATCGACTATGAACGTACGTGTGTGATGACTTCGTTAATCTTAAAATTATATATTGGTTCAGTCTTTCAAAAGTGCTCGTAGGGTAAAGTGTGTGCATATATGAATGTATGTACACATGAGCATCTGCGTTATTTGAAAGAAAAAATGCTAAGACCAACCCATTTCTAAAAGAAATGCTAAAACCAATCTGGTCATAGCTAACGACCGACCTATTGTACCAGTCGCCACCTTGTCTCACCTCCCGCTCGATCGACCCGCTCGAGTCGTAGCCATCTTCGGTCGCCGTCTCGCAGAACCCTACCTACGTGATCGATTGCGATCCACCTCGCGATGCCGCCGCCTCCGCCACCATCGCGGGCGGTGGCTCCTCCGCCTCCACGCCGACGGCAACGACGACGCCTGAAAGGACGAACGTACAACATCCACGTGTTCAACTACTACCGCTACCCGCCTCCGCCGCCGGTGGAGGAGGAGCGGGACTGGATGGAGCTGCCGCTGGACGTGACATTGAAAATCTTCCGCTGGCTAGACCCCGTCGAACTCCTCGGCCGCGTGGGGCGGGTCTGCCGCTTCTGGCGCAGCGCCACGCGCGACGAGCCCGAGCTGTGGCGCCGCATCCACATGGGTGGCTGCTCCCGGGACCTCCGTCTGGACGTCTTTGCCCGGGAGGCCGCGCGACGCAGCTCCGGACGGTGCGAGGCGTTCTCCGGAGACTACTTCGGGGACGACGACTTCCTCTCCTTCCTTGCCGATCAGTGAGATGAGATCTCCAAATTTTATCTTTCAAAATTATCTGATTGTTACAATTCGTCCTTAAGTGTTTCGGCTGCACTTTAATTAGTCTGTTGTTTCAAAATCTAAAACGTAGACGGGGCCAACAGCTCGACAATTCCAATAAATTTACACAGATTCGTGATTAACTTCTGCTAACCTTACTGCTTGTATTGAAGTAGGAGATGCTTAGTAATTCTCTGATCCTTAAATCTTGGAAGGCGGGTTTATTGCCATTTTCGAAATAGGTTTTTGCCCCATTTTATAGATAAATCAACCGTCCATACAACTCACAATGTCAAATGCAATCAAAGGCCGATGCAACGGCACATTCTCGCCCAAAGAACATAAAAGAAATGAGAAAAAAAACCACCTAGTGGCTGAGCAATCCAACGCGCAGTCCAATCAACCCGTTGTAGATACGAGGGCCTCCAGCATAGTGTCCAGGCGTGCCCGGGGTTTATTGCCGTTGGCACAGAGGACCTCAAACATTTGATAGAGTTTGATGTCGTAAAATTTCAGATTGTTTGGATGTTATTTGATAACATTTTTTTAATTTTTGGAAAACTCGGGTGTACTACACCCGAGAGTAGAAAATCGACTCGCAAAATTTCAATTTTTTTCTATGTTGTTTCATAACATTTTTTCAATTTTTGGACAATTCGGGTGTAGTATCCCCGAGAGCAGAAAATCCACTCTCATGTATGATTTCTATGGTATATTTATAGGATTTGTTTATATATTTTTTTTCTTTTGGATGCCCTTTTAATCAAAGAAATGGAGCTACCAGATTGAAAAAAGAATGTTCTGCGCACTCTCTTTTCAAACAGCCACGTTTACAAGTTGAAATATATTCCTTCCTTTTAGGATTCAGAACTCCATTAAATTTCAATTCTATTTAGCTTTTTCTTCACGGCATTGAGCCCGTTTGACCATTCCTTGATTTGAGCACTGCTTAGGACTAGTTTGGCAATACCGTTTTTTCAAAACCGTGCTGTTATAAAACCTCAGAATACTCAGTTTCCAAAACCACTTTTTTTTCACTTCGGCTTAGAAGAAGAGGTAGATACCTCTTTCTTATAAATACTAAAAAAACATGGTATGAGGGATACTATGGTTTATAAATTATAGTATTTGTTGATGGTAAACACCTGGAGGTTTTTAGAACTGTTATTCTAGATTAATTGAAGTTCCATATTTGTCCTAACTCAAACTTCTTAGGTTTGACAAAGTTTATAATAGTGCTAAAATATAAACATCAATCATATATAGTACGAAAGTATATTTTGTAGAAGGGAGTATGTCGTTAATTATAGTATAATCGTATTTGCTCCCATTGAGTACACGTCCAATATGTATCTGTTCCAATAACATCAGTGTATGCATGCAGTTTTTATTTTATAATAAAAAGATGGGAAGAACACTATTTGATCTGCATATGATTTGTCTCCGTCCTTATTCAGTGGGATACCATTTGCTATTATCGTTTTTGCGCTTTCAGAACCATGCATGAGTTCAAAATAGGTACTTAAATGTGATCATGCATATCATTTTGAAGGCAATCGACTATGCATTTTTAGTTTTTTATTTACTAGGCTAATCATCGCAGGGCACAATCTGACATCCAACCCTATCCGTGCAGGGCACCATCGCTACGAAGTCTTAGCCTCGACTTCTTTCATAAAGTCACCAGTGAAGGATTTGCTGAAGCTATAGCTAGGCTTCCTTTCCTGGAGGAACTCAAACTTAGTAACTGTTACGGTATAGATGCCAATACTGGCGTGTTCGAGCTCGTTGCCAAAGTATGTCCACGGTTGAGGCTTTTCAGGCATGTAAAATACCACAGATGGTATGATCCCTACTTTGTTAAGGACCCCTACAATGAACGTGAAGTCTTGGCAATAGGGAGGATGCACGAATTGCGTTTCCTGACACTTCACTACGACTCCCTCAACAATGAAGGATTGATGGCCATCGTTGACAACTGCCCACACTTGGAATACCTTGACATACGCAGTTGTAGTAACGTCACCATGAGTGATGCACTCAAAGCCAAGTGTGCTCGGATCAAGACAAAGATATATGTCCCACATAGGTGTAACGATGATAAAGATAACTGCAGTCTAGGTAGCTTTCAATATAGCTACTGTTTCAGTGTTTCCTCTTCATTGCTTATGAGCGAATATTTCCAGGAGCTACGAAAGAGACGAGAAGAGGATGAAGAGTATTACTATGATCCTTATTGCTACTGCCTTAGTGCCCTCGACGAGGTCCATCTTGAGGAGCATGGTAGGTTACTTGGCAAGAGCGGGTGGAGGTACAACCTCTAATTGGAATGGGAGATTGTTGGGTTGGACTGGATGTTGCCTTCTTTGTGAAAGTTAAAAAAAGGTGCAAACGGTGTTTTGTTGCTTTATTTCGGTGCCGCGGGTTTGATCCCCTGATTATTTATTGTGTTTTGTTTTGGAGAGTGGAGATGATTTTTCCTGCTAAGGTTTCCTCTATCTACATGTATTGATCAGGTTGCTGCTTGTAAAACCTCTAGCCCTGTTCTTGCTGAAGAAGTTTTCAAAACTGCTCCTGTTTCGGCTTCAATGCAATATAAACCACACAGTTTGCTGAAATCGTAAAAACAGGCGGTGGTTTAAGATCAGATTGGTCACTTCCCATGTTCCCACTGATGATGGTAATAAGATTAACATTAGATACTGCATCACAGCGCCGATGAGAAAACTACTAGTTATAAGCCAGCGAAAAACAACAAAAAGGATGCGCGAACTAGGCCCTCTCACCACAGATCATCTCTACACCTTCAGATCAGAAACTAGGAAGCAGAAAGCAACTAGGCCCTCTCACCACAGATCATCTCTACACCTTCAGATTAGAAACTAGGAAGCAGCAAGCAACTAGGCCCTCTCACCACGGATGGCACAGAGTTTGCGTCCCTGAAGAGGCCGAGGAGGTAGGCGTCGGCGCCCTCCTGCAGTGCAGCATGTAGATGGCAGAGCTCTGGATAATGTGGTTTTCACAATGAATTTGCATTAAAGAGATAAGAGAACAGGAACAGAAAACCTTGGAGCAATAAGAAGCAGAACGGCGGCAGTTGAGCTGATGTTTGCTAGGTACTCCAGTAGCCATAGCTCGTCAGCCATATACTCCCTCCGTCCGGAATTACTTGTCGCGAAAATGAACAAAAAATGGATGTATCTTGAACTAAAACACATCTAGGTACATCCATTTCTATGACAAGTATTTCCGGACGGAGGGAGTATGATGCAACACCTGCTATGCACTGTTAAATAGGAAAATGCTTGCTAAAAAAATAGGAAAATGGCATCACTTAGTAAATTTTGGAGTATTACATAACTGTTCCTTTTTGGTTCTGAAATGATACAAACATATAGGTCTGGAAGGACTTGTATAGAAGGGGCTGATTTGAATGGACATAAGTTTAGTCAAAACATAATATCGGATGCACTATACTGTCATCAGACTAGCTTCAAAATTGAATAAAAATATGTCAATTACACTACAATTTATAATCAGGAAAATGAAGCCATAATCTTACTTTTACTAGTTCAGGAGAGGAAAATGGGGACTTCCAAAGATTGGATGACATAAGATACAAATTAGCAGGCCTTGCTTTGCCAAGTTGCCATGCCGGAAGATTATGTTTGCTAGATACTACTCCTAGTATAGTCTGCTAGCCGAAAGATGATCTCGGTAGAAATGCAACAAGCAAGTAACATCAGTAGGAAAATGGCATCACCCAGTATTGTGACCAAGGCACCAATGAATACTGAACGATTGTGGTAGATACAACAAATGCAATTGTTCAGACTAGCGGTACTGTAGGCCTATATGTTCAGAACCCAGTTACGTTCGGTGCACTAACCTGTGACAGACTTCAGAAACTTCAGTGCTTCAATAAGATCAAATCAAAAAGATCAAGATCAACCCCATTTGCGGTTAGTTAATAAACCATTCATCCATGTTTGCGGTTTGGAAACAGCAAAGGGCATGACGAAGCACGGAATTAAGATCTGAGAGCCAATTTCACATTGCTGATGGCAACAACAGGGTAACATCAGACAGTAGAGTAGAACATAACACAGCCATGAGGAATCTTCCTACCACGATCCAAGATTCGCTTCACCACGCAACACATGCCAAGACGAAGCTAACAACTCTACACCTCCAGATGAGACACTAGCATCTAGAGAGCGATCTAGGCCCTCTCGCCACGGATGCGGCGTGCGAGCTGGATGTCCTTGGGCATGATGGTGACGCGCTTGGCGTGGATGGCGCAGAGGTTGGTGTCCTCGAAGAGGCCGACGAGGTAGGCCTCGGCAGCCTCCTGGAGAGCGGAGACGGCGGAGCTCTGGAAGCGGAGGTCGGTCTTGAAGTCCTGCGCGATCTCCCGCACCAGGCGCTGGAAGGGCAGCTTGCGGATGAGCAGCTCGGTGCTCTTCTGGTACTTGCGGATCTCCCGGAGCGCCACGGTGCCGGGGCGGAAGCGGTGCGGCTTCTTCACACCGCCGGTGGCCGGGGCCGACTTGCGCGCCGCCTTGGTCGCCAGCTGCTTCCGCGGCGCCTTGCCGCCGGTGGACTTCCTCGCCGTCTGCTTCGTGCGGGCCATCGGGGCTGGCGGGCGGGAGCGGCGGGCTCGGGGTTGAGGAGAGGGATTGCTTGGGAGATTTGGGGGCTGGGATGAGGATGACGGGGAGGGGATGCGGCGGTTTTAAGGAGCGGGAGGCGGCCGGTGGGCGCGAATCTGGGGAAAAAATTGCGTTCTGGGCGCGATGTGCTTCGGGAGGGAGAGAAGTTCCGAGCGTTGGATCTGTGGGGCATGGGCGGTGAGGATTTGGTTTCGGATCAGTCACGCGGATCGTGGGTGAGCGATCCGTGGCGCGCGGGATCCTCGATTTTGACTGGCTGGTTGCAGCTGCTTTCTCTACTCGGGGCGTGTTGGACCTGTGGGCTGCGTGGTACATGCAGAAACTGTAATGTGTGACACGTTGACATTGTATTTCTTGCTCTTCTAATTTTTTGCATTCAGATTATGTTCGGTGTTCCCGTAGTTACACAAAGATAAAATCCTATCTATTTTATAGTAGGGCTATACTTAAACTTGAGTCGGCGTTTGACTTTGGTCATCGGACTTCACTATGCTTTAAATACGGTCGCTATAACATGCTCTCGGTGATGTATACAGTCACTGTATAAGTTTATAATATGTTTCCATATGTATTTTTGTTTATGTGGCATTAATTCACAAGTCAAGCCCATAACGGCGTGGACGAGACTAACGGACGATGACTTCATGGGCATGTCTTCCTAAGGTCAACGGTACCGCCATCCTCGTTTCACAATTAGGCTAGGCCAGGTAGCAAACGGTGGCCTGCCTTCGTCGTTGAGGTCGTCTTTGTCTGAGCAGTTGTCATCATCGCCGCCACACCACTTAAGAAAGGCGGTCGAGGCATCACGGCATCCTCCCCAATCGTGTTGTCACGCTCGCGGGGCAAAAGCTCCGACTCCTCCGCCCTGCACCGCCTCTCGTCCACTTGTTGACGGACCGTGCACCCGGACTCGACCAGGCCAACTTGGAGGAGATCAACATTGAAATGGCACCGGCACGGGGGGCATCTGATACCACGATGATTTTGGACGGATCGAGAGCCCAAGCCTATGCAAGCACGGGGTGCAAGAGCACCCAATCATGAACAGAGTTTTGACAAATGTCGTCGAGCATTGCGCATGGACGTTCCCAGCGCACCTCCACCTCGCAAAGACATTTCTTACATCGCGAACATAGAGGTAGTAGTCAACACAGTGTTGCGGCTTCTGCGGGGACGGAGCCCGCTCTTGCTTAACGATCGCTGGGGTCAGTGACGCAACAAACGGGAGCACCTATGGTAGTTGGCGGTGCTCCATCGGGACGGAGAGGGAGGGGAGGCTGGGAAGCATGGTTCCCTCTTCATTGTTTTTTTATTAGGGATTTTAGTGAGGCAGACATGTGGGTCTCATCGGTCATGAAATAGTCAAACTTAATTGTTCAGATGACATGGACCTGACGAGCAGGCCCCAACAGTCATAAAACGGTTAAATTTAATCAAACAAGTCATCATTGTTTTTCGTAATGAAAGATCAAATTTATGGTAGCTAGTTTTCGGTCAATTCTAAAAAACGTGTAGTTTTTTCGAACCCTTGCCGCAATATTGATAGTGTTATGCTATGTACTCTCCCCTCCATGACTCCACCATGCCAGTTGCATATTAAATTGTAAAAAAGAATTACTTGTGTATTCTTTAATTCAGTGTTATAGTTTCCACTTAAACTTCACGTTTGTTGCAAAAGCAATAATGCAATTTCTACGAAGCTTAATAGAAAGTACTTATATTTTTTCTCATAAAACAACATCTAGGGGTCTCTACGATCATCTATGCTCACCAAACGATTATTAGCCAATGGACAGATGCATAACCAAATTGAATTATCTAAAATGAATTGGGCATATCTTGCTACCCATGCTTAATTGTGATCATGGATATGAAATTTTAGCACGATTATCATAAAAACATGCTCAATTTCTTTTGATGTGGCTACAATAATTGCCACGGTTAACAGGGTTGTCAGTACTTCTGAAGTGATGATGGAGGTGTACAGATACAGTTTGTCACTGCTGTCCCAAATGCAGAACTATACATAACACTGTCGTCTCAAGTCACATACTCCACTTCTGAATTCTTCAGCCCAGTGCAGATATTTCACATTCCATTTGAAGTCCAAACCCTACAAGCACAACAGTCAGTAGATAAAGGGCAGCCCGGTGCATGTAGCTCCCGCTTGCGCAGGGTCCGGGGAAGGGTCCGACCACTTTGGGTCTATGGTACGCAGCCTTTCCCTGCATTTCTGCAAGAGGCTGTTTCCAGGACTTGAACCCGTGACCTCGTGGTCACAAGGCAGCAGCTTTACCACTGCGCCAAGGCTCCCCTTCAGTAGATAGATAAAAAAATTTACTAGTCCGAGATACTGACACACCAAGTCAGCAACTACAGCCAGCAGACCATTGCTTGAATAGATTCACCATCAGTCCATAAAAATCAGAATTGTAACTTCTTTCCGATGAACAGCAAGAGTACTCCAGATCACCAATTTTGCTTATAGGAAGCAGCTGCTAGCAAGAAATGGACCGTCAAACCTAACCTTTTAATATAGTGACAACAAGGTGCTGCAAGCAGGCTGGCTAGATGATACTGATTGCAAGGCAGTGCAAAATCATGGGTTGTTTCTGTTGAATAGACGGTCTACCCTGTGTTCCTCACTCTAATCCGTGATGCCGCTCACAATGGTATTGAGGCCAGAGGGTAGAGACCAATATATATAGAATTATTTCGGTTTAGTTTCAACCGTGTACAGATAAATTTCCAGATAAATAATATGTTTGAACAAAGACTCCAGATTAGCATAACCAACCATGATCATTAGTAATCAAATAGGAGTCTTAAATTAATCTGTAATAAGGTCTCATCACGCATGTGTGAGTCATGCGCCGGATTTGAATAAATTCAAATTCAAATCCGCAGGCTTTTAAACAATCCATATTGCCAAATTATGGACAACCTGGTCATTCCTATCATGCTGTGCCCGGGTTATATAAACAATGTTTAATTTCTAATAAACATGTATTGTATTTCCAGCATGAAGTATCGGCTTCCTTCGACAAATTTCCGTCAAAGTTTTATGTACACGTACATGTATATGATGCTCTTAATTCCATATCAACAATTTCCAGAAGATAAAAATAGCAGCATAATAAATGTTGTAAGCCACACACACATATATACTGAATATTCCAACATCTCCCACTTGGCTAAAACATTTAGTTCCAAAAACGAAGACCCATGTTCTTGACATGTTTACAAAAAAAAATTCTGACTAAGAGCTTTAGTCAGTGGATCAGCAACCATATTAATGTTGGGTAAATTAACTGTACTGTCTTCAAACGATTTATAACATCACGTATATAGTGATATCTACCTTCTATATGCTTAGTCTTACTATGAAATTTAGGATCATTTGCTACCTTGATCGCTGCCTGGTTATCACAATAAATAGTGACTTGATCAAATGCCCTTTCCATGAACTTGAGTGAAGCAAGAAACTCCCTCAGCCATACCACTTCTTTCACTGCCTCTGAAGCTGCTATATACTCAGCCTCCATTGATGAGAGGGCCACAGATTCCTGCTTCTTGCTCCTCCATGAAACAGCACCTCCAGCCAATGTAAACAGATAGCCAGACGTCGATTTACGGTCATCAGGATCACCTTGCCAATCGGCATCAGTAAAGCCCTGCAGCTGGAGATTGTGACCATTAAAACATAAGAAATAATCCGTCGTTCCTTTGACATAACGCAAAGTATTTCTTATTTGCTTCCAATGTTCTTCTCCTGGATTCTTTTGGTATCTACTCAAAATTCCCACGGCATGGCATAAATCAGGCCTAGTAAAGAGCATAGCATACATTAAAGAACCCAAAGCAGATGCATATGGAATTTCACTCATTTTCTGCTTTTCCTCGGGAGTTTTAGGGCACATTTCCTCGCTGAGTTTAATTCCCTTGAGTATAGGCACTTTCATGGGTTTGCAATGTTCCATAGAGAATCTTTTAAGTACAGTTTTCAGATATGACCTCTGAGTTAAACCAAGTACTTTCCTTTTACGATCTCTATGTATTTCCACTCCTAACACATAAGAAGCTTCCCCCATATCTTTCATATCAAACTTAGAAGATAACCAGGCCTTAACTTCCATCAGTGTAAATTTATTGTTAGATGCTATCAGAATATCATCTACATAAAGAGACAAGAGCACAAATTTATCTCCTATGAGTTTCCAGTAAATGCAATGATCTCCTTCCGTCATAGTGAATCCATATGACGTTATTGCACTATCAAACAGAATATACCACTGACGTGATGCCTGTCTAAGACCATAAATGGATCTTTTTAGTTTACAAACTTTCCCTTCATTTCCTTTTTCTATAAAACCATCTGGTTGACACATATAGATTTCTTCTTCCAGATTTCCGTTTAGGAATGCTGTTTTAACATCCATTTGATGCAATTCCAGATCATAGTAAGCAGTTAAGGCACTAATGATCCTTATGGATGTAAATTTAGCTACAGGTGAAAATGTTTCCACAAAATCGACTCCTTCCTTTTGTGTGTAGCCCTTGGCAACCAGCCTGGCTTTGTATTTTTCTACTAGTCCAGACGCATTTAGTTTCCTTTTAAAAATCCATTTAGACCCTATAGCCTTCCGGTTATTTGGTGGATCAACCAATTCCCAAACACCATTTTTCCTCGTAGAATCTAATTCCTCCTTCATGGCATCTATCCAAAATTTGGATTCAGAACATACTATCGCATCCTTATATGTTCTAGGTTCTTCCTCTAGGATCGAAACCATAGAGTGCACTTCCCCTAGGAACACATAATAATCATTTAAATGCGAAGGCAATCTAGTATTCCTTCCACTGTTCCTAGTTATACTAGTTGAGGGAGTGTCTATTTGGTCCATGCTAGTGTCTATATTTTCCTGAACCGGATGCTCATGCTCAAGATCAGGTTCAGTTGAGTTAGTGTCTAGGGGTTCCACTAATAATTCCACTCTAGCACGTTTAGCACGACGAGGAGTGTCCTGGTCTAAGAAAATAGCATCACCACTTTCAATCAATTTCCTCTTCTCAGGGTCATAAAATCGGTATCCATTTGATCCTGAAGAATACCCAATAAATATTCCTGCATTGCTTTTAGGTTGCAGTTTGGTGCGGAGTTGACTGGGCACCCTTATTTGTGCATTACACCCCCAAACTGCCAAATGGCGCAACGAGGGTTTCCTCCCTTTCCACAGTTCATAAGGTGTTACCTTAACTGCCTTAGATGGAGAGTGATTAAGTAAATAGACTGTTGTATGTAAAGCTTCTCCCCAAAAAGATAATGGAAAATCTGAATAAGCCATCATTGATCTAACCATGTCCATTAACGTCCTATTCCTTCTTTCCACCACCCCATTTTGTTGTGGAGTATAAGGCAAGGTATAGTGGTGGACAATTCCATGCTCTTTGCAAAATTCATCAAGAATTCCTGAAGTGTACTCTCCACTATTTAGTTGATTTTCCACTTCATCAAATCCTTCCGACTTGTGTTTAAGAAGATAAACATATCCAAAGCGAGAGTAGTCATCTATGAATGTGATGAAATAAATCTTCTGTCCTCCCAATGTAGGAGTTGAGAATTCTCCACAAATATCAGAGTGTACTATCGCAAGCGGCTCAATGGACCGGTTAGCCTTAGGAAAAGGGGACCTAGTCATCTTTCCCATAATGCAAGCTTCATAGACACCATAATCCTCCCACTTAAAATTTAATATTCCAAAACTAATCAATCTTTTAATTCTGTTCTTGGAGATATGACCAAGCCTAAGGTGCCATAAGTATGATTCTGAGTAGTTATTAGTACCACTAATATTCCTCACGGTGGAGTTTGGTTCCTCTCCCACTAAACAATTAGGAGAGTTAACTTCAGAGACATCATCAAGAAAATATAATCCTTCATGACCAATTCCTGAATGTGCTAATTTTCCATTCAGTAGCAATTTTACTTTCCCATCACCAAACAATGTTTTATATCCGATGGTTTCTAGTTTAGACACAGAAACTAGGTTCCTCCTCATATTGGGTGAATACAGGGTATCATATAGTATTAGCTTTCCTCCATCACGGAGTTTGAGAATGTAATTTCCTATCCCAAGTATGTCTGCCTTAGCTGTAGTTCCTAAGTAGACATGTCTAGTTCCTTTGGGAATAGTTTTTAAATCCAAGAATGATTTACAATCTCTAGCTATGTGCGATGTTTCCCCTGAATCAACCACCCAACTGTGCTGAAAAGTAGTACTAGTAAATAAAGCTTATGTACAAACATAAGCATTAGGTATACCTTCAGGGGATTGGTTCCCCTTAAGGCTGTCTTGGTCATTAGAATTATCCTTCCTGTCATTTGGCTTCTTCCTCTTGTTGCATTCAGACCGGAAGTGTCCAAATTCTCCGCAGCTATGGCATTTATAATTCTTCTTGTCAAAATTCTGTTTTGATTGATCATTCCAGCGATCACCCTTGTCACGCCTGCCATCACTTTCCTTCCTGTGGTCCCTATCTCTTTTCCTATTAATCTTCTCTCTCAAATCAGTGCCATCCTTCTTCCTCTGAAAATTCCTTTTATTCCCTTGGTTCTTGTACTCACCAAGGTGAAGTTCAGCTGCATATGAATTCCTTTCCTTCCCTTGAGATTTCTTCCGATCTTCTTCCATAAGAAGATGGTGTCTCAAGGTGCGCATGTTCAGAGTACGCTCAGTATGGCAAAAAGAAATTTTAAATTGTTCCCATGAGTTTGGTAATGAGTTTAAGGCCACCATCACCCAAACTTCCTCCTGAAAAGGGTATCCAGCAATCTTTAATTCCTCACTTAGAACAGAAAGTTGGTTCATATGTTCATTCACTGAGCTACCGTCAGACATCTTTGCAGTCAAAAATCTGTTGACTAAGCTAAGCACTTTAATAAGCGAGACCTCACCAAAATCCTGTTCCAGCCTTCTTATTATTTTGTAAGCTGTTTTATCTGACTCATATTCCCCAGCTAAAGAATCAGACATTGATCCAAGAATAAAAACTCTAGCTTTCTTATTATCTTTTGTCCAGTCCTCATCTCTTCTGCAAAATTTTCCTTTTCCTCATCTGATGCATCATCGGCAGGTTCATCGGGTTCAGCAGTAGCAATGACATAATCAATATTTTCAGCAGTGAGTAAAAAATTGATCTTCCTTTTCCAAACAGTGAAATGGGATCCATCCAAGTTGCAATTCCTCAGTAACTCAGCAAATACGCTATTGGAAGCCATTGCCAGGTGAAGAGACAAATACCAGTTCTTGTTTAGAGAAGTTGTCCTTGACTTGGTCCGATGGCAGCACGCGAACAACAACAGGGAAGCAACCGAACAATTTCCAAGCAGTCGACTTGTTCCGCGACGGAATCGCGTGCAGGTGGATCGCAGCAGGAGCAGGAGCGTAACGAGGTTCCTCGTGACCAGCAGCACGCAAGACGGAGAGGAGCGTGCTTGCCGAGCGGTGGCGGACGGCGGCTTGGGGAAGACGGACGGCGGAGCGAGAGGAGCAGCGCTGGAGCGGCTTGACGGGGCGCTACAGCTGGACGCCGGCTCCGCGAGGTCGTCAGGGGATGCTCGTGGACGCCGGCGGATCGATCTATGCGAGCAGCGGCCGGCGGCTTTGGGTTAGGCGTGAGTGTGGAAGCAGAAATCGATTGGATCTGCGGGTTGGCTTGGTCCACGAGCAAGTCTCTCCTGTACTAGTAGTTGACTAGTACGTACGAGGTTGGGTTAGATACACAGAGATACACAGCTGATTGGAATATAGATCGAATTCGGAATTAATGACAAAACATCGTTAACCCTTAATCGGCTCCGATGCCAATGTTGAATAGACGGTCTACCATCTGTTATTCATCCTAATCCGTGGTACCGCTCATGATGATATTGAGGCCAGAGGATAGAGACCAATATATATAAAATTATTCCGGTTAAGTTTTAACCGTGTACAGATGGATTTCCAGATAAATAATCTGTTTGAACAAAGACTCCAGATTAGCATAGCCAACCACGATCATTAGTAATCAAATAGGAGTCTTAAATTAATCTATAATAAGGTCTCATCACGCATGCGATGAGTCATGTGTCGGATTTGAATAAATTCCAATTCAAATCCGCAGGCTTTTAAACAATTCATATTGTCAAATTATGGACAACCTGGTCATTCCTATCATGCTGTGCCCGATTATGTAAACAATGTTTAATTTCTAATAAACATGTATTGTATTTTCAGCATGAAGTATCGGCTTCCTTCGACAAATTTCCGTCAAAGTTTCCACGTACACGTACATGTATATGATGCTCTTAATTCCATATCAACAATTTCCAGGAGATAAAAATAACAGTAGTATAATAAATGTTGTAAGCCACACACATATATACTGAATATTCCAACAGTTTCCCATCATTACCATGACATGAACACAGCGGTACTCATGAACTCATAACCTGAAGTGTTGCAACCAATACAATAAGTTTCAGAGAACTGAAACCTAACATTAACAATACAAATGTTCAGTCCCGTGGCACGGTGTGGTTCAGAAGAGCAGAAAAGCAAGCACCAGTCAGATCATCTGCGAAGTTACTAAATCTCAGCTTGCAAAAGCGGCACCATTCATAATTCAGTTCTTACAGCGAACGAAGCATCGGCATGCATTCAGTAATTCCTATCGAGCCCTAGCACTACTTCTACTTGGCGATAACCAGAGTGAACAACCACATCTGGTATTAGTCGGATGCAGGCAATGGAATCTAAGAGGAGGTGAACTTGGTGACGGCCTTGGTGCCCTCGGAGACGGCGTGCTTGGCGAGCTCCCCGGGGAGGACGAGGCGGACGGAGGTCTGGATCTCCCGGGAGGTGATGGTGGGCTTCTTGTTGTAGCGGGCGAGCTTGGCGGCCTCGCCGGCGAGCTTCTCGAAGATGTCGTTGATGAAGGAGTTCATGATGGACATGGCCTTGGAGGAGATGCCGATGTCGGGGTGCACCTGCTTCAGCACCTTGAAGATGTAGATCTTGTAGGTCTCGACGCTCTTCTTGCCCTTCTTCCGGCCCCTCTTCTCGCCGCCGCCCTCCTTGGAGGCCGTCTTCTTGCCCGCTGGCAGCCGCTTCTCGGCCTTGGGCTTCTTCCCGGCAGGCGCCTTCTCGGCCTTCTCCGTCGCCGGCTCCTCCTCCGCGGGCTTCTTCGCCGCCGGCTTCTTCTCAGCCTTGGGGGCCATCGCTGCTCCGGGAAGACGGGTGGGGATTGGGGGCTGCGCTGGAGAGATGAGCGCACGGTGGATGGGGGATTTGGAATTGGGGAAAGAAGGAGCACGGTGCTGGGTTTATAATGGGAGAGAGATCAGCGCTGATTGGTGGAATTTTGGGTGCCGCGGATCGCTGACATGGCATAGTATGAGGCGTTCGATGTTGTTGCTTGCAGCGATCCTGATTTGCTGCGGTGCGGGTACGGCAGTTTTTTTCTTTCCTTTTTGATTTGGGAAAAGACACGCAAATGATATCAGGACAGCAGAATTTGATATTTTTTTTGCGGGTGGTATATTTTTCCCTAGTCATATTCATATTGTTTAAAGATGTATTTGTGATTTGAATTTTATGTGTGCGTGTAGACAATAAAACGTATTTGTGTGTTTCGTGTGAGGTCATATTTTGTATTTACCATTTTTCTTTTTGTAGCTCCTATGATTTCCAAGTTTTTATTGTGCATATATCGAGTTAATTGCATGTTGGTATCAAAATAGGGGCAGTATGACTGGATTGGTATCGCTTTCTCTATTTTGTACATGTCGGTATCAAGTTTCTGGCGCGTTGTTACAAAACGATCTAAACTTCTTATAAGCCCGTAATGACGGAGAAAGTGACCGATGGCCCCCTTTGTCACGTGTCGCGTTGGCCAATATGGTGCGTGCCCGCGTGCTGACTCACACCGGACCGGCTCGAACCGATTCGGCCTCTGGCTGGCTCCAACCGGGCAGGTCGGACTCCCTTTCTCACTTTGACTTCATTCTCTCCTCCTCCTTCTCCTCGTGCCCACGTCTCCGCCCCACGCGTCGCCTCCCACCGCCGCGCCATGGTTTTCGAGGACGGAAGCATCGACGGGAACTCAAACCTCATGTACCTGCACTCCTACCCCTCCACCGACGATATTAACCAGGTGAGTTCGGTTGAGCTAGGGTTAGGGTTAGGTCATCATATTTGGGGATTTATATTTTCGTGTGGTTTTGATTTGGGCATTTTGTTTGTATTTGCTTTTACAGATCCCTTATTCCCTTAAAGACCCCGAATAGCCTTGAGCTAGATCTGATGTTTTTCTGTGACAAGCATGACAAGGCATCGGAGAGGCTTGTTGCCTTTGAAGGACCTGACACATGTAGAAGGTTCGTAGCATGTGCAGAGCCGGTATTCATGCATAGTTGATCGGTAGTAATTATGTAGAGGATTGTGTGTTTGATAGTAGTAGAGGCTTGTTTGTTGGAAATATGCCCTGGAGGCAATAATAAATTAGTTATTATCATATTTCCTTATTCATGGTAATCGTTTATTATCCATGCTATATTGTATTGATCGGAGACTTAGATGCATGTGTGGATACACAGACAAAACCATGTCCCTCGTATGCCTCTAATAGACTGGCTCGTTGATCACAGATGGTTAAGGTTTCCTAGCCATGGACATGAGATGCCATTTGATAACGGGATCACATCATTAGGAGAATGGTGTGATGGACAAGGCCCAAACTACAAACGTAGCATATGATCGTGTCAGTTTATTGCTACTGTTTTCTACATGTCAAGTATCTGTTCCTATGACCATGAGATCATGCAACTCACTCACACCGGAGGAGTGCCTTGTGTGTATCAAACGTCGCAACGTAACTGGGTGACTATAAAGGTACTCTACAGGTATATCCGAGGGTGTATGTTGGATTGGCATGGATCAAGACTGGGATTTGTTATTCCGTGTGACGGAGAGGTATCTCAGGGCCCACTCGGTAATACAACATCACAATAAGCCTTGCAAGCAATGTGACTAAGTGTTAGTCACGGGATCTTGTATTACGGAACGAGTAAAGAGACTTGCCGGTAACGAGGTTGAACTAGGTATGGAGATACCGACGATCGAATCTTGGTCAAGTAACATACCGAAGAACAAAGGGAACATCATACGGGATTAACTGAATCCTTGACATAGAGGTTCGACCGATAAAGATCTTCATAGAATATGTAGGAACCAATATGGGCATCCAGGTCCCGCTATTAGTTATTGACCGTAGAGGTGTCTCGGTCATGTCTACATAGTTCTCGAACCCGCAGGGTCTGCACACTTAAGGTTTGGTGACGTTTCGGTAATATAGAGTTATGCATGGTGGTGACCGAAGGTTGTTCAGAGTCCCGGATGAGATCCCGGACGTCACGAGGAGCTCCTAAATGGTCCGGAGGTAAAGATTGATATATAGAGAAATAGAGTTGTAGCTCCCTTGAATTTTTATATGTTCCTAGAGAAATAGAGTTGAAAGATGATGGTAGCAATATTGCGGACTGGGTCCGTGATCTGAGGATTGTCCTCATTGCTGCACAGAAGGCTTATGTCCTTAATGCACCGCTCGGTGCGCCACCCTCTCTAGCGTCGTCTATAGATGTTGTGAACGTGTGACAGGCATGTTCCGATGACTACTTGATAGTTTAGTGCGTAATGCATTACGGCTTAGAATTGAGGCTTCGAAACGTTTTGAACGTCACAGAACATATGAGATGTTCTAAGAGCTAAGATTGTGATCTCAGGCTCGTGCCTGTGTTGTGAGATATGAGATCTCCAACAAGATTCTTTGTCTGCAAGATGAAGGAGAATAGCTCAATCGTTGAGCATGTGCTCAGATTATCTGGGTGCTACAATCGCTTGAATCGAGTGGGAGTTAATCTTTGAGATAAGATAGTGATTGATATAGTTCTCCAAGTCACTGTCACTAAGCTACTAGAACTTGGTGATGAACTATAAAATGCCAGGGATAGAAATAATGATCCTTGAGCTATTCGCGATGTTTGACACCACGAAGGTAGAAATCAAGAAGGAGCGTCAAGTGTTGATGGTTAGTAAAAACCACTAGTTTCGAGAAGGGCAAGGGCAAGGAGGGAAACTTCATGGATGGCAAGTTAGTTGCTGCTCCAGTGAAGCAACCCAAACTTGAACCCAAACCCGAGACTAAGTGCTTCAATTATGAGGAGAGCGGTCGCTGAAGCGGAACAACCCTAGATACTTGGTAGATAAGAAGGCTGGCAACGTCAACAGAAGTATATTTGATGTACGTGTTATTGATGTGTACCTTGCTAGTACTCCTAGTAGCACCTGGGTACTGGATACCGGCTCGGTTGCTAAATGTTAGTAACTCAAAATAAAAGCTACGGAATGAATGGAGAACTAGGTAAGGGTGAGGTGACGATGTGTGTTGGAAATGTTTCCAAGGTTGATGTGGTCAACATCGCGCGCTCTTTCTACCTTCGAGATTAGTGACGAACCTAAATAAATGTTATTTGGTGTTTTGCGTTGAGCATGAACGTGATTAGATCGTGTTTATTGCAACAGGGTTGTTCATTTAAGTTAGAGAATAATGGTTTTTCTGTTTACATGAATAATACCTTCAATGGTCAGGCACCCAGTGAGAATGGTTTGTTGAATCTTGATCGTAGTAATACACATGTTCATAACATTGATGCCAAAAGATACAAAGTTAATAATGATAGTACCACATACTTGTGGCACTGCCGCTAAATGTCATATTGGTATAAAGCGCATGAAGAAACTCCATGCTGATGGATCTTTGGACTCATTCGATTTCGAATCGGTTGAGACATGCGAACCATGTCTCTTGGGCAAGATGACTAAGGACCCCGTTTTTCGGATTGATGGAGCAGGCAAGTGGTTTATTGGAAATGATACATGTTGATGTATGCAATCCAATGAGTCTTGTAGCGTGCGATGGATATCGTAATTTTCTTACCTTCACTGATGATTTGAGTAGATATAGTGTATATTTGCTTAATGAAACACAAGTCTGAATCGTTTGAAAGGTTCAAGCAAATTTAGAGTGAAGTTTTAAGATCATCGTGACAAGAAGATAAATATGTCTATGATATGATCGTGGAGGTGAATATCTGAGTTATGAGTTTGGCATACAACTTTAGACAATGTGAAAGTTGTTTCACAACTCATGCCACCTGGAACACCATAGTGTGATGGTGTGTTCGGACGTCATAGTCATGCTCTATTGGATATGGTGCTTGCTATGATGTCTCTTATCGTTTTGCTACTATAATTTTGGGGTTATGTATTAGAGACAACTACATTCACTTTAGATAGGGCACCATCTAAACCCGTTGAGATGACATTGTGTGAATTATGGTTTGATAGAAACCTAAGCTGTCATTTCTTAATGTTTGGGGCTGCGACGCTTGTGTGGAACATATTTTCACCTAATGAGCTCGAACCCAAAGCGAACAAATGCATCTTCATAGAATACCCTAAGAACAGTTGGGTGAACCTTCTATCTCAAATCCAAGCATAAAATGTTTGTTGCTAAAATTGGGTCTTTTCTCGAGGAAAAATTTATCTCGAAAGAATTGAGTGGGAGGAAGATAGAACTTGATGAGGTTGTTGAACCTTTGTTTCAACCAGAGAGTAGCGCAGCGCAGGAAGATATTTCTGTGAAGCCTATGTTAGTTGAAGAGGAAGTTAATGATGATGATCATGAAGCTTCGGATCAAGTTACTATCAAACCTCGTAGGTCGACAAGAACGTGTACTGCTCCTGAGTGGTATGACAACCCTATCTTAGAGGTCATGTTGTTGGACAACGATGAACCTACGATCTATGGAGAAGCGATGATGGGCCCGGAATCCGACAAATGGTTAGAGGCCATGAAATCCAAGAAAGGATCCATGTATGAAAACCAAGTATAGACTTTGGTGGACTTGCTCGTTGGACGGCAGGTCGTTGAGTACAAATGGATCTTTAAAATGAAGACAGACGCTGATGGTGAATGTCACCATTTATAAAGCTCGACTTGTCACAAAGAAGTTTCCGGCAAGTTCAAGGAGTTGACTACGATGAGACTTTCTCACTCGTAGCGATGCTAAAGTCTGTTGGAATTATGTTAGCATTTGCTGCATTTTTTGTTGGGTTATGGTGCATGGGAAACAAAAAATTTCCTACGCACACGCAAGACCTATCCATGGTGATGAGCATCTATGAGAGGGAGAGTGGATCTACATACCCTTGTAGATCGCTAAGCAGGAAGCGTTAAGAAACGCGGTAGGTGTAGTCGAACGTCTTCGCGATTCAAATCGCCGAGCATCCCATGATCTCATCACGATCCGTCCCGCAATCCAATCACGATCCGTCCCGCGAACTCATCATGATCCGTCCCGCGATCTCATCATGATCCGTCTCGCGATCTTGATCACGGTCCTTCCGATCTAGCGCCGAACGAACGACACCTTCGCGTTCAGCACATGTACAGCTCGATGACGATCTTCGCCTTCTTGATACAACAAGAGGGAGCGGAGAGGTAGATGAGTTCTCTGGCAGCGCAACGGCATTGCGGCGATGGTGGTGGAGCTATTGTAGCAGGGCTTCGCCTAAGCACCACTGAAAACCGATCTAGAGGAGAAACTGTGATCTAGAGGAGAGGTAGCACGTGGCTATTAGGGTTAGCTTTTTCCTCTAAATCCTCTAGTATATATAGGAGGGAGGGAGGGGAGGAGGCAGCCTCAAACCCTCAAGGTTTGGTCGAAATTGGAGGTGGAGCAGTCCTACTCCAATCCTATTAGGAGTAGGATTCCTCCTTTCCACCTGGAAACTCTTTCCACCTCTCCACCTTTGGATTTTTTCCTTCTCAAACCACTCCAGCCGCATGGCCCCTTAGAGGATGCTTCGGCCAACCCACTAGGGACTGGTTTACCTCCTCCCACAGCCCATGTAGCCTCTTGGGTCAAAATACCATTCCAGAGTTTTCCGATCAATGCAATTATAGCATGGATAATAAACGATTATCATTCACGAGGAGATCCGGAATGGTCCGGAGGTAAAGATTGATATATAGGAAGTCCTATTTTGGTCGCCAAAAAATTCCGGGCTCATCGATAGTGTACTGGGAGTGCCGGTAGTGTATCGGGGGACCATCAGGAGGGGTATTTCGACCCAAGAGGCTACATGGGCTGTGGGAGAGTGAATATCAGCCCTTAGTGGGCTGGTGGAAGTCCCACACAAGGCCCATGCGGCTGGGAAGAAAATCCCAAAGAGAAAAAGGTGGAAAAAGGCAAAAGGGCCAAAATAAGGAGGAGTCCTAGTCCTACTAGGATTGGAGGAGGAATCCTCCTCTCCTCTTGGTTCGGCCGACGCCTAGATGGCTTGGCCCTTGGGCCAAGCCTCCTCCTCTCTTGCTCTCATATATACTAGAGGTTTTAGGGTTTTTGCACTTGATTTTCAGCCACGTGCTACCCCTTCCTCTAGTGCATAGTTTCTCCTCTAGATCGGTTTTCTGCAGTGCTTAGGCAAAGCCCTGCCGGAATTGCTCCACCACCATCACCGCGGCGCCGTCACGCTACCGGAGAACTTGTCTACCTCTCCGCTCCATCTTGTTGAATCAAGAAGGTGGAGATCGTCATCGAGCTGTATGTGTGCTGAACGCGGAGGTGCCATCCGTTCGGTGCTAGATCGGAAGGACCATGACCAAGATTGCGAGACGGATCGTGATGAGATCGCCGGACGGATCGTGATGAGTTCGCGGGATGGATCGTGATTGGATCGCGAGACGGATCGTGATGAGATCGTGGGACGCTCGATGATTTGGATCGCGAAGACGTTCGACTACACCAACCGTGTTTATTAACACTTCCCGCTTAGCGATCTTCAAGGGTATATAGATCCACTCTCCCTCTCATAGATGCTCATCACCATGGATAGATCTTGCGTGTGCGTAGGAAATTTTTTGTTTCCCATGCAGCGTTCCCCAACATTGTTTGCTTAGTGTGAATCGTTGATGTTTAACAATTGTGAATCATTGTTATATGCATGAAACTAAGTGTGAATTAGTGATGTTTTCTTTTGAGTGTACGCTAATGGCGTACCATATTTTTTTAGAAGATGGACATATTTACATGAAGTGTTCTGTGAATGTGAACAAATGGGAACAATCACATTATTACTCCAACACCAACACCTAAAACCACCCAGGCTAACTCCTTGCAAAACGTTGTATGCCACCCACACCAAAGCCCTCTTGCGCCACTCAGGAATTTCATCCAACACTTGCGAGGCCATCTCCATTGGAGTCCTTTGTTGCTCCGCCCTATTAAACACGATCGTGTTTCGTTGTTTTCCAAAGTGACCAAGTGGCTGCAATGATCAAAGTGTCAAAACCTCTCCTATGGCCTCTTTGGAAGTTCTTCCTCGCACGTAACCACCCGTTCCTTGCACATCGATGTTAAGTTGGGTCCAGATGTTGTGCCATTTTTGCAAGCATACCTTCATCCGCCAAGAATGTGGTCAATGTTATCCTCGTCCTGCAGACAGGTGTAGCAAGTGGAAGGCTCATCTCGCAGTCCATGTTGCGCTCTACGATCCGAAGTCCATGTACGGTGTTGCATGGCCAACTAGGCAAAGATACTACATTTCAATGGTGCCCCGCTTCTCCAAATACACGCTGCTATGGGCGAGCGGATTAGCCTAACACACAACCTATCATACGGGGACCTGGCGGAGTACTCCCCAAATAGCTTGCATGGCCAGGCGAACACATCCGACACCTCTGGGTCCCTATAAACTATCACAATGTCATGGCAAAGGTGCATCATTTGTATTTGGGCCCTAAAAGATTCCCCTAGCTGGCAATCCTCCATCCACTTGTCATCAATCTTCACCTTCTCCATGGTCCGGGCATTGGCGATCCTCATCGGGACCATAGCAAACAACAACTATGCAATGTGCTTAACCGCAAAACTGTAAATCCAACTATCCCTCGAGAACAGTACTCGATCTCCTCTCCCGACGTTGACGCCAACCAAGCTATCGAACACCGCTCTCGCCTCATGAATTTCGATCATAGGTAACACCTACCATGGCCAATGGGGCTCCATTCGTCGCATCCACTCTCATCTAACTCTTAGAGCCAGCTCCTAGAGCTTGAGGTTCTTCACTACCAAACCCCTGAAGCATTTCGACTAGAAGATAGTATCCCATGTCACAAGGCACTGCCCACCGTTCACCTTGTTGGAAATATGCCCTAGAGGCAATAATAAATTAGCTATTATCATATTTCCTTGTTCATAATAATCGTTTATTATCCATGCTATAATTGTATTCATTGGAGACTTAGATGCATGTGTAGATACATAGACAAAAACCATGTCCCTAGTATGCCTCTAATAGACTAGCTCGTTGATCGAAGATGGTTAAGGTTTCCTAGCCATGGACATGAGATGCCATTTGATAACGGGATCACATCATTAGGATAATGGTGTGATGGACAAGACCCAAACTACAAACGTAGCATATGATCGTGTCCGTTTAATGCTACTGTTTTCTGCCTGACAAGTATCTGTTCCTATGACCATGAGATCATGCAACTCACTGACACCGGAAGAGTGCCTTGTGTGTATCAAATGTCGCAATGTAACTGGGTGACTAAAAAGGTGCTCTACAGGTATCTCTGAAGGTGTCTGTTGAGTTGGCATAGATCAAGACTGGGATTTGTTACTCCGTGTGACGGAGAGGTATCTCAGGGCCCACTCGGTAATACAACATCACAATAAGCCTTGCAAGCAATGTGACTAAGTGTTAGTCATGGGATCTTGTATTACGGAACGAGTAAAGAGACTTGCCAGTAATGAGGTTGAACTAGGTATGGAGATACCGACGATCGAATCTCGGGCAAATAACATACCGAAGAACAAAGGGAGCATCATACGGGATTAACTGAATCCTTGACATAGAGGTTCGACCAATAAAGATCTTCGTATAATATGTAGGAACCAATATGGGCATCTAGGTCCCACTATTGGTTATTGACCATAGAGGTATCTCAGTCATGTCTACATAGTTCTCGAACCCGCAGGGTCTGCACACTTAAGGTTCGGTGACGTTTCGGTAGTATAGAGTTATGTATGGTGGTGACCGAAGGTTGTTCGGAGTCCCGGATGAGATCCCGGACGTCACGAGGAGCTCCAGAATGGTCCGGAGGTAAAGATTGATATATAGGAAGTCCTGTTTTGGTCGCCAGAAAAGTTTCGGGCTCATCGGTAGTGTACCGGGAGTGCCGGTAGTGTGCGGGGAGACCATCGGGAGGGGTATTTCGACCCAAGAAGCTACATGGGCTGTGGGAGAGTAAATACCAGCCCTTAGTGGGCTGGTGGAAGTCCCACACAAGGGCCATGCGGCTGAGAAGAAAAGCCCAAAGAGAAAAAGGTGGGAAAAGGAAAAAAAAAGGCAAAAATAAGGAGGAATCCTCCTCTCCTCCTTGGTTCGGCTGACCCAAGGGCTGGATCCTTGGGAGCCAAGCCTCCTCCTCTCTTACTCTTATATATACTGGAGGTTTTAGGGTTTTTGGCACTAGATTTTCAGCCACGTGCTACCCGTTCCTCGAGTGCATAGTTTCTCATATAGATCGGATTTCTACAGTGCTTAGGCGAAGCCCTACCGGAATAGCTCCACCACCATTGCCGGAGCGTCATCATGCTACCGGAGAACTCTTCTACCTCTCTGCTCCCTCTTGCTGGATCAACAAGGCGGAGATCGTCATCGAGCTGCACATGTGCTGAACGCGGAGGTGCCGTCCGTTCGGCGCTAGATCGGAAGGACCGTGATCAAGATCGCGAGACGGATCGTGATGAGTTCGCGGTACGAATCTTGATGAGTTCGCGGTACGGATCGTGATTGGATCGCGGGACGGAACATGGTGAGTTCGCGGGACGGATCGTGATTGGATCGCGGGAGATCATGATGAGATCGCGGGACGCTCGGCGAATTTGATCGCGAAGACGTTCGACTACACGAACCACGTTTCTTAACGCTTCCCGCTTAGCGATCTAGAAGGTTACGTAGATCCACTCTCCCTCTCGTAGATGCTCTTCACCATGGATAGATCTGCGTGTGCGTAGGAATTTTTTTGTTTCCCATGCAACGTTCCCCAACAGTGGCATCATGAGCAAGGTCTATGTGTAGATGAGATCTCGAGTAGAACACAAAGAGTTTATGGGCGTTGATGCTTAGATTGCTTGCTCCCTTGGTCGTGTTTTGGTCCAGCGGTATGAGATGAAGCGGCCCAGACCAACATTACTCATACGCTTACGAGAGACCGGTTCCCTCAACCGCAACTTGTTGCATAGATGGCTTGCGGGTGCCAGTTTCTCTCACTTTAGTTGGATCGGATTCAACAAAGGCGGTCCTTGAGAAGGTTGAAAAGCAACTAGTGTATCACCATTGTGGTTTTTGCATAGATGAGAATTGTTCTTGCTAGATACCCGTAGCAGCCACGTAAAACATGCAACAACAATTAGAGGTCGTCTAACTTGTTTTTGCAGGGTATGTTGTGATGTGATATGGCCAATTACATGATGTGGTATATGTGATGTATGAGATGATCATGTGTTGTATAGAATATCACGACTTGCATGTCGATGAGTACGGTAACTGGCAGGAGCCATAGGGTTGTCTTTAATTATTGTATGACCTGCGTGTCAATCATTAAGCGCTATGTAATGCTTTACTTTATCGCTAAACGGTAGCAATAGTAGTACAAGCATGATGGGCGCGACAACCCTGATGGCGACACGTTGGTGGAGATCAAGATGATGGAGATCATGGTGTCGTGCCGGTTACGATGGAGATCATGCCAGTGCTTTCAAGATGGAGATCAAAAGCACAAGTTCATGGCCATATCATGTCACTTATGATTTGCATGTGATGTTAATCTTTTTATGCACCTTATTTTGCTTAGGACGACGGTAGCATTATAAGGTGATCCCTCAATTAAATTTCAAGATGAATTGTGTTCTCCCCGAGTGTGCACCGTTGCGAAAGTTCGTCGTGTTGAGACACGACGTGATGATCGGGTGTGATAGACTCTACGTTCACATACAACGGGTGCAAGCCAGTGTTGCACATGTACAACACTTGGGTTAAACTTGACGAGCCTAGCATGTACAGACATGGCCTCGGAACACAAGAGATCGAAAGGTCAAACATGAGTCATATAGCAGATATGATCAACATGATGATGTTCACCATTGTAACCACCTCAACTCACGTGATGATCGGACTTGAGTTGGTGAATTTGGATCATGTATCACTCGAATGACCGGAGGGATGTCAATTTGAGTGGGAGTTCTTAAGTAATATGATTAATTGAACTCATTATCATGAACATAGTCAGTAGTATCTTTGCAAATTATGTTGTAGATTACTTGCTCGCGCTGTAGCTCCCTTGAATTTTTATATGTTGCTAGAGAAATAGAGTTGAAAGATGATGGTAGCAATATTGCGGACTGGCTCCGTGATCTGAGGATTGTCCTCGTTGCTGCACAGAAGGCTTATGTCCTTAATGCACCGCTCGATGCGCCAACCCCTCTAGCGTCGTTTGTAGATGTTGTGAACATCTGACACGCATGTTCTGATGACTACTTGATAGTTTAGTGCGTCATGCATTACGGCTTAGAATTGAGGCTCTGAAACGTTTTCAACGTCATGGAACATATGAGATGTTCTAAGAGCTGAAATTAGGATCTCAGGCTCATGCCCGTGTTGCGAGATATGAGATCTCTAACAAGATTCTTTGGCTGCAAGATGAAAGAGAATAGCTCAATCATTGAGCATGTGCTTAGATTGTCTGGGTGCTACAATCACTTGAATCGAGTGGGAGTTGATCTTCCAGATAAGGTTGTGATTGATATAGTTCTCCAAGTCACTGTCACTAAAGCTACTAGAACTTAGTAATGAACTATAAAATGCCAGGGATAGTAATAATGATCCCTGAGCTATTCGCGATGTTTGACACTGCGAAGGTAGAAATCAAGAAGGAGCGTCAAGTGCTGATGGTTAGTCAAACCACTAGTTTCGAGAAGGGAAAGCAAGGAGGGAAACTTGATGGATAGCAAGTCAGTTGCTGCTCCAGTGAAGCAACCCAAAGTTGAACCCAAACTCGAGACTAAGTGCTTCGATTATGAGGAGAGCGGTCGCTGAAGCGGAACAACCCTAGATACTTGGTAGATAAGAAGGCTGGCAACGTCGACAGAAGTATATTTGATATACGTGTTAATGATGTGTACCTTGCGAGTACTCCTAGTAGCAACTGGGTATTGGATACCGGTTCGGTTGCTAAATGTTAGTAACTCAAAATAAAAGCTATGGAATAAACGGAGAACTAGCTAAGGGTGAGGTGATGATGTGTGTTGGAAATGTTTCCAAGGTTGATGTGATCAACATCGCACGCTCTCTCTACCTTCGGGATTAGTGACGAACCTAAATAAATGTTATTTGGTGTTTTGCGTTGAGCATGAACGTGATTAGATCGTGTTTATTGCAACACGGTTATTCATTTAAGTTAGAGAATAATGGTTATTCTGTTTACGTGAATAATACCTTCAATGGTCATGCACCCGGTGAGAATGGTTTGTTGAATCTTGATCGTAGTAATACACATGTTCATAACATTGATGCAAAAAGATATAAAGTTAATAATGATAGTACCACATACTTGTGGCACTGCCGCTAAAAGTCATATTGGTATAAAGCGCATGAAGAAACTCCATGTTGATGGATCTTTGGACTCATTCGATTTCGAATCGGTTGAGACATGCGAACCATGCCTCTTGGGCAAGATGACTAAGGACCCCGTTTTCCGGATTGATGGAGCGGGCAAGTGATTTATTGGAAATGATACATGTTGATGTATGCAATCCAATGAGTCTTGTAGCGTGCGGTGGATATCGTAATTTTCTTACCTTCACTGATGATTTGAGTAGATATAGTGTATATTTGCTTAATGAAACACAAGTCTGAATCGTTTGAAAGGTTCAAACAAATTCAGAGTGAAGTTTAAGATCATCGTGACAAGAATATAAAAATGCCTGCGATATGATCGTGGAGGTGAATATCTGAGTTGCGAGTTTGGCATACAACTTTAGACAATGTGAAAGTTGTTTCACTACTCACGCCACCTGGAACACCATAGTGTGATGGTGTGTCTGAATGTCATAGTCGTACTCTATTGGATATCGTGCGTGCTATGATGTCTCTTATCGTTTTGCTACTATAATTTTGGGGTTATGCATTAGAGACAACTACATTCACTTTAAATAGGGCACCATCTAAATCCGTTGAGATGACACCGTGTGAATTATGGTTTGATAGAAACCTAAGCTGTCATTTCTTAATGTTTGGGGCTGCGACGCTTGTATGGAAAAATGTTTTCACCTAATGAGCTCGAACCCAAAGCGGACAAATGCATCTTCATAGATTACCCTAAGAACAGTTGGGTGAACCTTCTATCTCAGATCCGAGCATAAATTGTTTGTTGCTAAAACGGGTCCTTTCCCAAGAAAAAGTTTCTCTCGAAAGAATTGAGTGGGAGGAAGATAGAACTTGATGAGGTTGTTGAACCTTTGTTTCAACCAGAGAGTAGCGCAGCATAGAAAGATGTTTCTGTGAAGCCTACGTTAGTTGAGGAGGAAGTTAATGATGATGATCATGAAGCTTCAGATCAAGTTACTATCAAACCTCATAGGTCGACAAGGACGTGTACTGCTCCTGAGTAGTACGACAATCCTGTCTTAGAGGTCATGTTCTTGGACAACGATGAACCTACGAGCTATGGAGAAGCGATGATGGGCCCGGATTCCGACAAATGGTTAGAGGCCATGAAATCCGAGAAACGATCCATATATGAAAACCAAGTATAGACTTTGGTAGACTTGCTCGTTGGACGGTAGGTCGTTGAGTACAAATGGATCTTTAAAATGAAGACAAACGCTGATGGTGAATGTCACCATTTATAAAGCTCGACTTGTCGCAAAGAAGTTTCCGGCAAGTTTAAGGAGTTGACTACGATGAGACTTTCTCACTCGTAGCGATGCTAAAGTCTATTGGAATTATGTTAGCTATTGCTGCATTTTTTAATTATGAAATATAGCAGATGGATGCCAAAACATCATTTCCTTCCTTAAGGAAAGGTTGTATGAGATGCAACCAGAAGGTTTTGTCAGTCCTAAGGATGCTAAAAGGTGTGCAAGCTTCAGTGATCCTTCTATGGACTGAAGCAAACATCTCAGAGTTGGAATATACACTTTGATGAGGTGATCAAAGTTTTTGAGTCTATACAAAGTTTACGAGAAACTTGTATTTACGATAAAGTGAGTGGGAGTACTATAGAGTTTCTGATAAGTATATGTGGATAACATATTGCTATTCAGAAATAACGTGGAATTTCTGGAAAGAATAAACGGTTGTTTGAAAAGTGATTTTCAAAGGAAGACCTGGATAAAGCTACCTAATTGTTGAGCATCAAGATCTATAGAGATAGATCAAGATGTTTGATAAGACTTTGAGTGAGTACATACCTTGACAAGATTTTGAAAGAGTTCAAAATGGATCAGTGAGAGAAAGAGTTCTCGCCTGATTTGTAAGCTGTGAAGTTGAGTGAGACTCAAAGTTCGACAACGGCAGAAGAAAGAGAAAGGACGAATGTCGTCCTCTATGCCTTAGCCATAGGCTCTATATTATGCCATGCTGTGTATCGCACCTGGTGTGTGCCTTGCCATGAGTTAGTCAAGGGGTACAAAAGTGATCCAGGAGTGGATCACTGGACAGCGGTCAAGATCATCCTTAGTAACTAAAAGACTAAGGAGATGTTTCTCGATTATGGAGGTGATAAAGAGTTCGCCGTAAAGAATTACGTCAATGCAAGCTTTAAGACCAATCCGGATGACTCATAGTAGCAATCTGGATACGTATAATGGAGCAACCATTTGGAATAGTACCAAGTGGAGTGTGGTAGTAGTGTTTACAGTTTGACATAGAGATTTGCAAAGTACACACGGATCTGAATGTCGCAGACCCGTTGACTATAAGACCTCTCTCACATGCAAAGCATGATCGAGCCCCAGAACTCATTGGGTGTTAGATTCATAACAATGCGAATCACATGGTGATGTGAACTAGATTATTGACTCTAGTGCAAGTGGGAGACTGTTGGAAATATGCCCTAGAGGCAATAATAAATTAGTTATTATCATATTTCCTTGTTCATGATAATCGTTTATTATCCATGCTATAATTGTATTGATCGGAGACTTAGATGCATGTGTGGATACATAGACAAAAACCATGTCCCTAGTATGCCTCTAATAGATTAGCTCGTTGATCGAAGATGGTTAAGGTTTCCTAGCCATGGACATGAGATGTCATTTTAAAATGGGATCACATCATTAGGAGAATGCTGTGATGGACAGGACCCAAACTACAAACGTAGCATATGATCGTGTCAGTTTAATGCTATTGTTTTCTGCATGTCAAGTATCTGTTCCTATGACCATGAGATCATGCAACTCACTGACACCGGAAGAGTGCCTTGTGTGTATCAAACGTCGCAACGTAACTGGGTGACTAAAAAGGTGCTCTACAGGTATCTCCGAAGGTGTTTGTTGGGTTGGCATGGATCAAGACTGGGATTTGTTACTCCGTGTGACGAAGAGGTATCTCAGGGCCCACTCGGTAATACAACATCACAATAAGCCTTGCAAGCAACGTGACTAAGTGTTAGTCACGGGATCTTGTATTACGAACGAGTAAAGAGACTTGCCGATAACGAGGTTGAACTAGGTATGGAGATACCGATGATCGAATCTCGGGCAAGTAACATACCGAAGAACAAAGGGAACATCATACGGGATTAACTGAATCCTTGACATAGAGGTTCGACCGATAAAGATCTTCGTAGAATATTTAGGAACCAATATAGGCATCTAGGTCCCGCTATTGGTTATTAACCGTAGAGGTATCTCGGTCATGTCTACATAGTTCTCGAACCCGCAGGGTCTGCACACTTAAGGTTCGGTGACGTTTCGGTAGTATAGATTTATGTATGGTGGTGACCGAAGGTTGTTCGGAGTCCCGGATGAGATCCCGGACATCACTAGGAGCTCCGTAATGGTCCGGAGGTAAAGATTGATATATAGGAAGTCCTGTTTTGGTCGCCGAAAAAGTTTCGGGCTCATCGGTAGTGTACCAGGAGTGCCGGTAGTGTGCCGGGAGACCATCGGGAGGGGTATTTCGACCCAAGAGGCTACATGGGATGTGGGAGAGTAAATACCAGACCTTAGTGGTCTGTTGGAAGTCCCACACAAGGCCCATGCGGCTGAGAAGAAAAGCCCAAAGAGAAAAGGGTGGAAAAAGGCAAAAGGCAAAAATAAGGAGGAATCCTAGTCCTACTAGGATTGGAGGAGGAATCCTCCTCTCCTCCTTGGTTCGGCCGACCCAAGGGCTGGATCCTTGGGAGCCAAGCCTCCTCCTCTCTTCCTCTTATATATACTGGAGGTTTTAGGGTTTTTGGCACTAGATTTTCAGCCACGTGCTAGCCGTTCCTCCAGTGCATAGTTTCTCATATAGATCGGATTTCTGCAGTGCTTAGGCGAAGCCTTGCCGAAATAGCTCCACCACCATCGCCAGAGCACCGTCACGCTGCCGGAGAACTCTTCTACCTCTCCGCTCCCTCTTGCTGGATCAAGAAGGCGGAGATCGTCATCGAGCTGTACGTGTGCTGAACGCGGAGGTGTCGTTCGTTCGGCGCTAGATCGGAAGGACCGTGATTAAGATCACGAGACGGATCGTGATGAATTCGCAGGACGGATTGTGATGAGTTTGTAGGACGGATCGTGATTGGATCGCGAGATGGACCGTGATGAGTTCGCGGGACGGATCGTAATTGGATCGCGGAACGGATCGTGATGAGATCGCGGGACGCTCGGCGATTTGGATCGCGAAGACGTTCGACTACACCAACCGCGTTTCTTAATGCTTCCCGCTTAGCGATCTACAAGGGTACGTAGATCCACTCTCCCTCTCGTAGATGCTCATCACCATGGATAGATCTGCATGTGCGTAGGAAATTTTTTGTTTCCGATGCAACGTTCCCCAACACACCTTATATTTCCCTGCCAAGAAAAACGATCTCATCCACCTATCCATTTCCTCAAACACTCAATTTGGTGCATCCGAGATCATGAGATGATGCACTGGCTTAGCAGATAAGACTAGCCATTCTACTTCCCATCATTTTAGAGGAGGCAACACTATGGATCACCGCATTGTAGGACCGAAAGTATGTCTAAAGGGGGGGGGTGATTAGACTACTTGACCAATTAAAAGTTTTGCCTATACCAAGTTTTAGGGTTGACAATTTTTAGCATTTCATGGCAAGTCAAGTACACCCTACACATGCAAGTCTAAGAGTATATAGCAGCAGAAAGTAACAACAAGCATGTATAGAAGGGATAGGGTAGGAAGATCAAACACAGTTGTAGACACGATGATTTTTCCCGTGGTTTTGATAGGTGGCGCTATCGTACATCCACTTTTGTGGAGTCTTCAACCCACAGAGGGTAACGGCCGCGAGAGTCCATGGAGGGCTCCACCCAAAAGGGTCCACGAAGTAGCAACCTTGACTATTCCATAACGACTTCCGTCCACGAAGGACTAGCCTCACTATGGGTAGATCTTCATGAACTAGGCGACCATCTTGCCCTTACAAACTTCTTGGTTCACTCCACTACATGAAGTAGGAGGCTCCCAAGCGAAACCTAACCAATCTAGGAGGCACCACCCTCCAAAAGGTAATAGGCTCGGTAATGACGATGAACTCCTTGCTCTTGTGCTTCAAGATGATAGACTCCTCAGCACCCAATCACTCTCTCACAGATTTGGCATGGTGGAAGAGATGGGATTGGTGGAAAGCTACTTGGGGAGGCTAGAGATCAAGATCCATATGATTGGAGTGGAAGATCTTGACCTCAACACAAGGGTAGGTGGTTCTCTCTTAGAAAATCTGATAGGATATGTATGGAATAGTTCTGAGTGCTTCTCTCTTGAGTAGGTGGTGGTGAAGGGGTATATATAGGCATTCCCAAAAATCCAACCATTACACACAAAATGACCAACTCGGTGACACCGATGTGTTAATCTCGGTGGTACCGAAGTGATCAAAAGGTGGCAACTTTTGAATCTCAGTGAGACCGATATAGGAAACTCGGTTGCACCGATAAGGTGACCAACGGTCAGATTTCCAATCTCGGTGATGCCGATCCAACATTCTCGATGGGACCGAAAATGTGAATTTGCGTAACAGAAAGTTGGCAACCTAAACTCGGTGGCACCGGTATGGAATCGGTTGCACCGAAGTGGCTAGGGTTTGGCAGAGTCTGTCTAGGTTCTTTAATCGGTGGCACTGGTATGGGAAAGTTGGTTGCACCAATTTTGAGTGTTAGGTGTAGAACAGACTTTGGTGGGAGAGTTTGTGGATGTTTTTGGCGACTATCACTTGTGCACGTTTGAGTATATTGTTCACCAACAAAACCTTACCCCCTTTTAATAGTATTGGCTTTCCTATGGACTCAAAGTGATTTCTCACAAATATAAAATGTAGAGTCCTCTTGCTTGAATCTTGGCCAACCTATTTCCTTGCATCTTGGGGTATGTCCACAATCTCCTTTTGCCAATCCTATGATTGAACATTTCCTGAAATATACTTGGTGGAAACATTAGTTCAATGACTTATATGTTGTTATTAATTACCAAAACCACCAAGGGAGCAAATGTGCTTTCAATCTCCCCCTTTTTGGTAATTGATGACAGCATATAGATCAAAGCTTCAACATATGATAGAATCAATGAATATAATCATCGCTTTGAGAGGTATGTGATAAGCAAGAGCTCCCCCTAAATTTGTGCATTATTCTGAATTTGCATTTGAATGCAAATGCACAATCGATTAGGTATATGGAGCACTTCTTTCATGTCACATACAACTTGGTGGTGTGCGAGAATAATTAGAATGAATAACAAATCACAACACAATCAAGCAAAGGTGAATGATCATCTCATAAGCATTAAGATGATAGGAAATAGTTGCATCACACATAACAACGTATGATCACACATAAACACAAAAGTATCTCGCATCAAACCAAAAGAACCAAATGTTTTGAAAAGCAACAAACACCAAAACGCTCTCTCGCTCGAAGCCTAAAGATCTTTATACACTTCTCCCCCTTTGGCAACAAGTTACCAAAAAGTTCAAAGGTATACATTTAATCGTTCTTGGGCTGATCTCCTCCGGTTGTTGATGAAGGAGTCGAGATAATAGCGTCGGCGAAGATCTCAGCAGTTGTCGTGGATGGAGTTGGAGTGACAGCTGGAGGAACTAGAGCAGATGGAGCAGGAGCTGTATTGACAGTAGTAGGAGCTGATGAAGAGGGCCTCAAGTCTGGTGCAGGCACTGTGGCTAATCTAGTCTGAGTGGTGAATTGAGTGCCCGGCCTTAGAGGTGATTCATCCTCATCATCCTCATCATCGTCATCATCATCATCATCTGAAGTAGAAGAGACCCGAGGGATGTGCATGGAGTCAACTTCCTCCTAAAGCTCTATGACTCTCTTAGTCAGCCTGTCCACCTTATCATTAAGGGTCTTGATCCTAGTTTCAAAGATCCTGACAAGACTGTTCTGGTTGTCTGGAATCCCCTTAATGTCCTTCTGCATGCCCTGAACTGATGATATCAACAGATCCATTTGCTCATTCCTGGATTGAGGGGCTTGAGCACTAGTGGCTCTAACTGCCTCTGCTTCTGCCTGAGCTGCAGCTGAAGTGGGATGATCAGCATCCATCACCACAACATTGTCCTCGAGATCCGGCTATAGGGGTAAATGTGGATGATCTAGAGCAAGGATGTGCTTCTCCAATTTTGAATTGATAAGCATCTGGATGTAGGGTGCATAACAGCAAGAGCGCTTCTGGTTAGCAGCAACCCTCTTGATTGTCTCAACAATCAAATCCATGACTCTGATCCTGGTGTGTCTATCAAGGTGGATCAACATATTGATGGAGTGGCCTCGGATCATCTTGTCATCTCCTGACTTGGGCATCAAAGTATGCCTTAGAATGGTGTTCATCGTGCAGAGGCCATCCTGAAGAAAGTAGATGGATCCTAGCCTGTGAGACTTCACATTGGCAGCAGGGATCTCCTTGTACATATTTGTCATAGCATTGTGGCTCGCCTTGGATTCTGAGTATACATCCAAGTCACCATCCTGTGCTTCAGGAACTCCCAAGATAGCAGCCCATTCTTCAACAGTTGATTCATACCTTGCACCTTCAGTCATCCATACAATTCTACCATCTCCATAGAAATGTGCAATGGAGTAGAATTGCATGATCATCTCATCATTCCAAGATGTGAATTCTCTGCCAACAAACTCATCCAATCCTATGCAGTGGAAATTGTCTTGGACACTTGGAAAGTAGTCCTCATTCTCCTTGATAAATTTCCAATCAACATATCGCATATCACTAACAACTAGACTCGTGTCAAAGAGCACAGTTTCATAGAAATCCTGTTGCTCCTTGGTATAAAATATGTAGTCCACAGCTATTTTCTTCCTCTAGGCATAAGGATCTATAGCTCTCCAAGCTCTCAATCCTGAATCCTTCCTCTTCTTCACATCCTCAGATAGTGGGTAGCTAGCATTGTGTACTGGAAGATGTGGTCTGAGCTTCATCAAAGTTGTCAAGTCATCATCCTCTTCAGCTCTGGAAGCAGTCCCTTTGTTCTTCTCAGAAGCTAGAATCTGCCTGGATGTCCTCTTAGGCTTCTTAGCAGCAGCCTTCTTGGATGTGCTAGACTTAGGCATAGCATCAGCCATGAGCTTCTTCTGCTTTTTCTTGGGAGGGGCCTTCTCAACATGCTCTTCCTCCTCTTCAGCATCAACATCAGCAACTTCTTCAGGATCCTCATACATGAAGATTTTTCTTCCAATGACATGAATAACTCTCTTTCTAGCTTTCTTCTCTCCTTCCTTCTTAGGCATAGCTTTCTTGGGGACTTCAACTGAGATAGTTGCTCTAGCAGTCTCATGAGCCTTGAATGTTGAAGCAGGACCATAGATATTGCTGACAACCCTCCTGGAAGAAGTGGCTTCACTAGCAGACTTCTTAGCAGCTTTCTCTTGCTTCTTAGCAAGAATCTCCTTAGGGATAAAATCTGAATCCTCTTCATCTGAGTTCAGCTTGTTTCTGGTCCTTGTAGCATCTTTGGGCAACCCATGGGAGCTGGGGGTGCCTGGATCTAAAAATGAACTAGGCTCTGGGCTTGTGCCTAAACTCATGTGTGCACCTTGCCCTGACATGTTCTGACTATCCTCTGCATCTGACATACTGACCCTATGAATGGAATATAGATGAGAAAAAGTAGATGAGTCATCACAAGATTATCAGCTGGTTTTTGAAATTTTGAACAAAAGATTTTCAAAGTTTTGCATTCTGTCAGAAACAAATCGATAAGACCGAAGCAAAAGTTTCCGTGACACCGAGACTGGCTGTCCCTCTTAACAGAAACTTGGCACCCTTTTCGGTGAGACCGAAAAGGAGTGCTCGATTTCACCAAGACAGTTCTCAGCACATAGAAACGAAAATCAGTGGTACCGATTTTCCTGATTTGGTTCTACCGAGTTGCGTCAGGCGGAAGGCAAAACCCTGGAAATCAATGGTTCGCTAGCCTATGGGGATTTCTTGTGGATAGGAATAAGTGCAATGAGTGGCTTATAGAGAAAATCAAGTCCAATGCGCAAGAATCAGAAGTGAGAGCGCAAGGGAGGTCGAATCTGTACCCTAACTTGGTGCGGATCCGCTACGATGGCGACGATGGAGCAGATTTTGTCGACGACGGCGATTCCCAGCAGCGGAGGAGCGCAGGAAGACAAGGGCGACGACCAGGGGTCTCGAGGCGGCAACTTAGGGTTCCGAGGCGCTACGTTTGAAGATAGAAATTTCAAAGCGTCGGGGTCCACAGCATATATACCCTCCACTCTCGGTGATACAGATTTTATGTTTTCGGTGTCACCGAGTTCCACAACTGTCAGCTGACAGGGAAACTTGGTGTAACCGAGAATATGAAATCGGTGTTACCGAGATTGAAAGCCAGATCAACCCTAGGCATTCGGTGAGACCGAGATTGTGGGGTTGGTTCCACCGAGATGCACTTGGGAGGTTTTAATGGTCAGTCCTTGTCGATACGGAACTCCGAGTGCTCCACACACAGAGGGATCGAAAAGCACTTGTTCAAATTTTGTGATGCAACATGAATGGAATATGAGGTGAGAAAGCATAGATAGCTAAAGAGTGGTCCTAGGCATTCTTGTCCATCCAATTGGCAAAAGAGAAAATCAATAACCAAATAGCAACAATTGGATGTCCTCGAATGAGAAAATAAATGCATACCAACATGCTCACACAATAAGATGTCAAAAGAAATCATGACAAACGTGCACAAACACACTAGCATCTAACAATCACTTGGGCGATGACAAAGTCATCTATATATGAGTATTTGAGTTAGGAGCCAAGTAATAGTACTTGATCATAGGTCATACTCATCGTTTAAGCACAAGTGGGGTTACCACTTTTACATAGAGCATTTAATGTTGTCACATACTAAGAGATGCTTTGACTCAAGTCTTAGAGTAAATCTCCCCCTTAATTTGACATCCCCCATAAGAGGGATAAACTAACCTTGGGTTTGTCGTTGAAGACTTCATGTTTGTGAGCTAGTTGTGGATGCTCAATGTTGATGAAGATAACCAAGAGTTGGGAGCATCCTTGTTGTTTCCTTACTCCTGTCACCTACATGGGTTAGTCCCAACACACAAGAGACAAATACAAGGATATCTATGGACATGTAGTGCAAAGCATATGTTATGATGTCCATTGATTTGTTGATTACCTTGTCCCTTGCCTACCTTTGAGGGAATGTGTGTCACTCCTTGAACTATTGCATTGAGTTGATGTTGAGTGCAAAAAGTCCTTGCCAATAATGAATGTGAATGAATTTCATTGGCGGAGTCACCCCTCAAGAACTTACTAGTTCTTCTTCTTGGGAACCCACATCAAGTTGATGGGGATCCTTGGTGTTGAAGTAGCCTTTGTAGTAGTTGAGCTTGAAGTAGCCTTGGGAACCCACTCCACCAAAGCTAGGGGTTCATCTTCATATGAGTCAATGTCCTCTTGAAGCTTGTTCTTGCCCTTGAGCTTGTGGTCTTGTGGTGGAAGGCCATCTTGAGTGTTTGTTCCCTTGGGAAGAGTATTTTCATACTTCTCATTTTGAGGAACAAACTTGGTCTTGGGATATTGACCTTCTTCCCATTCAACTCCATTAGCGTTTAAGTAGCCAACACCATGATTCTTTCGGTATCCTCCGTGCTTGCGTACAATTTCCTCAAATTGCTTACATCCGGCAAGACTCTTGTCGATACCTTTTTCTATAATTCCTTTCAATAAAGCATTTTCTTGCTCAAGTGTAACTTGGCTAATAGAATCATCATTAGTGGAATCAATATAACTACTAGAAGCAACATAATTTGGTTTAGCATTTTTATTGTTGCTACTAGATGAAGAACCTTTCTTGACTTTGTTACTAGATTTCTTAGTTTTAACTTGAGGCATGAAAGTAGACAAGAGTAGTCGTTTGGCTAGATAAGATGAAGTCTTCTTTCAGAGATCGTCATTGATAGCTTTGAGAAACTCATGCTCTTGCTCCAAGTTGAGATTCTCGAAGCGTAGCTTCTCATGAGTTCTCACAAGCTCTCTATGATCTTCGAGAGTAGATTCATGAGCTAACTTAAGAGTGTTTAGTTCTTTAGTTAGTTGTTCTATTTTCATCTTATCATCATCAAATGACTCATCTTGACTAGCATGAGAATTATCAAGTTCATTTTGATCAACATCACTAGTTTTATCACAAAGCAAGTTATCACCACAAAGCAAATCATCTTCATCACTATCAAAATCAAGATACTCGGGGTGTGATACCTTGAGGCCTTTAGCCATGAAGCAACTTCCACTCCCTTCGTTTGGTGAATCAAATAGATCGTAGGAGTTGGTAGTCAATAGAGAAATTCTGGCAACACCATCATCTTGACTATAGTCGGAGTCGGAATGATAGCTTCTCTCAGAGTTGTTGTCGGAGTCAGAGCCGGAAACCCATTCACCAACATGAGCTTGATGTTTTCTTCTTGTGTAGCTCTTGGTATACTTGTCCTTCTTCTCTGAATCTCTACTTCTCCTCGAGTGTCTTCATTTAACGATCATCTCTACTCCTTCTCTCTCTTTGTGGTGATTCATTCCTTGAGCTTCGTCTTTGAGGTGACTCTTCTCTTCTTTTGTAGGGAGCCGTGCACTCATTTGAGTAGTGTCCGGGCTTCCCACAATTGTAGCAATTGCGGTCACAACTTGACGAATGCTTCTATTCATACCTTGAGTTGGAGTTTCTTTCTTTGCCTCTATTCTTGTAGAACTTGTTGAATTTCTTGACCATGAGGCGTATCTCTTCATTGGTGACAAGGTTGTTGCTTGAAGTTACAGGAGCATCACTTGTGGCTTTGTAAGCACCACTAGACTTGTGATGAAGTTCTTCCTTATCTTTGAGTGTCATCTCATGAGCAACAAACCTTCCAATGACTTCTATAGGCTTGAGATCTTTGGAGTTTGGCATCATTTGGATCAATGTGCACACGGTGTCGTATCTCTCATCGAAAGCTCTAAGTATCTTCTTGATGATGAATTTGTCGGTCATTTCTTCGCTTCCTAAGCCAGCAATCTCATTTGTGATGAGAGCTAGCCTAGAGTACATCTCTGCGACTCCTTCACCATCCTTCATCTTGAACTTGTCAAGCTGACCTTGAAGAACATCTAACTTGGATTCTCTCACGGACTCGGTTCCTTCGTGCATATAACCCAAAGTATCCCAAATTTCTTTTGCATTCTCAAGACGGCTGATTTTGTTGAATTCATCGGGGCATAAGCAGTTGAAGAGAATATCGCATGCTTGAGCATTGAGTTGCAACATCTTCAACTCATCCGCGGTCTCTTCACGATCCGGTTCCCATCCATCCGCAAAGAATTCACCTTGCAAGCCAACATGAACAACAACCCAAATGGCAGGGTTATGACCAAGAATATGCATTTTCATTTTGTGCTTCCAACTAGCAAAATTAGTGCCATCAAAGTATGGACCTCTACGGTGATAACTTCCCTCACTAGACGCCATACTCTCCTAGGTTGTGAGACCTAAGCAATGGAGACCAAAGCTCTGATACCACTTGTAGGACCGAAAGTATGTCTAGGAGGGGGTGATTAGACTACTTGACCAATTAAAAGTTTTGCCTATACCAAGTTTTAGGGTTGACAATTTTTAGCATTTCATGGCAAGTCAAGTACACCCTACACGTGCAAGTCTAAGAGTATATAGCAGCGGAAAGTAACAACAAGCATGTATAGAAGGGATAGGGTAGGAAGATCAAACGCAGTTGTAGACACGATGATTTTTCCCGTGGTTCCGATAGGTGGCGCTATCGTACATCCATGTTTATGGAGTCTTCAACCCATGGAGGGTAACGGTCGCGAGAGTCCACAGAGGGCTCCACCCAAAAGGGTCCACGAAGTAGCAACCTTGACTATTCCATAACGACTTCCGTCCACGAAGGACTAGCCTTACTATGGGTAGATCTTCACGAAGTAGGCGATCTCCTTGCCCTTACAAACTTCTTGGTTCACTCCACAACACGAAGTAGAAGGCTCCCAAGCGACACCTAACCAATCTAGGAGGCACCACCCTCCAAAAGGTAATAGGCTCGGTAATGACGATGAACTCCTTGCTCTTGTGCTTCAAGATGATAGACTCCTCAGCACCCAATCACTCTCTCATAGATTTGGCATGGTGGAAGAGATGGGATTGGTGGAAAGCTACTTGGGGAGGCTAGAGATCAAGATCCATATGATTGGAGTGGAAGATCTTGACCTCAACACAAGGGTAGGTGGTTCTCTCTCAGAAAATCTAATAGGATAGGTATGGAATAGTTTTGAGTGCTTCTCTCTCGAGTAGGTGGTGGTGAAGGGGTATATATAGGCATCCCCAAAAATCCAACCATTACACACAAAATGACCAACTCGGTGACACCGATGTGTTAATCTCGGTGGTACCGAAGTGATCAAAAGGTGGCAACTTTTGAATCTCGGTGAGACCGATATAGGAAACTCGGTTGCACCGATAAGGTGACCAACGGTCAGATTTTCAATCTCGGTGACGCCGATCCAACATTCTCGATGGGACCGAAAATGTGAATTTGCGTAACAGAAAGTTGGCAACCTAAACTTGATGGCACCGGTATGGAATCGGTTGCACCGAAGTGGCTAGGGTTTGGCAGAGTTTGTCTAGGTTCTGGAATCGGTGGCACCGGTATGGGAAAGTTGGTTGCACCTATTTTGAGTGTTAGGTATAGAACAGACTTTGGTGGGAGAGTTTGTGGATGTTTTTGGCGACTATCACTTGTGCACATTTGAGCATATTGTTCACCAACAAAACCTTACCCCCTTTTAATAGTATTGGCTTTCCTATGGACTCAAAGTGATTTCTCACAAATATAGAATGTAGAGTCCTCTTGCTTGAATCTTGGCCAACCTATTTCCTTGCATCTTGGGGTATGTCCACAATCTCCTTTTGCCAATCCTACCATTGAACATTTCCTGAAATATACTTGGTGGAAACATTAGTTCAATGAATTATATGTTGTTATTAATTACCAAAACCACCAAGGGAGCAAATGTGCTTTCACGCGGATGCTAAAACATTAAGGCATATTATTTCGCACGAGTAGTTGTGATGTTGTGTGTGTGTGTGTGTTCTTTCCAACACTCTAGAATCTATTCTATCCTTATTTAATTGATGAGGCAAATCATTTGCCTCCGTTTCAAAAAAATTGATTTGATATGTTTTACCCTAGTTAGTTTTAGGAAATGTTGACATGATTTTTTCTTGAGTAGTCTAGTAGGGGGTGGGTAATGAGTTGAAATTGGTCCTAGTTCGGGTTGAACGGTTGGAAAACTAGCAGCGGTGGGCGACTGAACACAGGACCAATGGGAATTCAACTTGAAGGCCAAATGACATGATGAACTTTTTACGAACAAAACAAATAGAACATATAGATGTGTCAATGAGACATTGCACAAAAAGTATGACCTAAACCAAAGTGAACAACAAGCGTTAGATGGGTAGACACTCCCTACCTTAATTATGTCACACAAACTAATTGATGAGTTTGAAGAGAGATAAACGAAAAAGAAAGTTTGCTTTTCTTGGCGAAGATATTGATCTATTAACCAAAAAAGCTATTTGTCTTCTATGCATGCAATATATTCACACATTTCCTAGTTTAATTTTAATCATCTTTTAACTCAAAAATCATGTTTTCTAACAAAATTTGGTAGAAGAGCTGCCAAATCCATTGATTAAAAGGAGTATTACAAGAACATGACCAAAGAAGGAATGCACCACATAAAGATGTGTGACAAAAAAAGAAAATTAGACAACTCACTCAATTGAGGAAATCCGAGTGAAAGACTCGACAACACCTAGTTAGCCTAAGCCAAATGCACCTTAGTATATACAAGGACGCCATAAAGCCAACTCCCCATAACACACCCGACTAGGCACTTGAGCTCCATTACACTATTAGAGTGCACACAAAAACTGTTATATTAATCTTGCCACAGGCACCCTCCAAATCTAGACAATACCATAGAGTACCAATATGCCTGATAGGACAAACATATGTCGCTCATAACTCTTCTTAAGTTCCTTGCATGTGGAGGGTGTCATGCTTCTCACCTGGCCGACCAAGCGTCAAGTCTCAAACGAATGCACCACACCAACGACTACTGGCTCACCAAGTGATTACCCGCTCTTAATCGACCACACCACCAGTAACCCAGTGCTCCCATCACAATACTTGAAGCCAAAAGCAATTTCTCCAACAAATTAATGATGCAACATTCTCCACCATTGCACATGATTTTCACTAGGAGACAAGAGCTCAAGTTCAGGAGAGGTGTCGGATCCCCTGGTGGTGCCTTCAACAAGGAAAACCACACCCGATGACATCGTTCACCACTATCCCCAACCAAAGTCGAGCATGGTTTTTATTCGAAGAACCGAGCACCTATGACAGAGACGACACCCCCACCACCACCTGATTTTGAGACAACAAACACCACATGCTACACCTGACAAATCTTACCGGAGCATCACCATCAGTGCAAACCCAGGGAAACCCAAGGCCTTTCCCACACCAACACAACTGCTAGCCAAAATCCCGACATGTCATACTGATCGCAACATAGAGGCCGATCGAGTTTCCTCCGGGCCTTCAGTCCCGGGAGTGCCAAATCAGGCCGATAAAGACCTAATAGATCCAGCCATTCCAAGCCAGAGGCTGCCAACATGGGGTAGTCGTTGAAACAACGCGTCTTGACACCCCCCCGCGTCTAATGAGCATCACAAACCTCGACACCCCCACAAGGTATCTAGCCTTGAGGCAACATATAACAGTGGAGGACCATCCCAATCAACTGCTCGAACCCACTGGCGTAGTTGTTATGCCTCCATGGCGCTACTCGTTGCGGCCTACGTGTGCCATGGAGCATGCGCCATCTGAGAGACTAGGCCACATGACCGCTAGGATCCCAGATTGAGCCTGACCATTGCGAGCTCTGCACTAACGCAACACCTAGGATGCCCTCTCGCCACAGCACGCACCTTCCCGCACCGTCGTGTCTCTTGGTCGAGCGCCTCTTTCTGAGGTGAGCGTTTGTGCCCCACAACCTTGCGAGAGGGAAATAAAAATGGTCCACCAATGGCCCAATGCCGACGCCACACTGGCTTTGCCTGGTGGCATTTCCTAGTGGTGGTGGGCGGGAGGAGGGGTGGTGGTAGCCTTGCCCAACGGCTAGGATCATGTGCCCAAGTCGCCTGTTGGATACTTAGAGCATCTTCAATAGATGATGCAAATTTGAATATGTAAAACAAAATATTGTAAAAATTTACATCAAAGATGGTCAAGGTTTCTTAACCATAGACATGAGTTGTCATTTGATAACGAGATCACATCATTAAGAGAATGATGTGATGGACAAGACCCAATCGTAAGCTAGTAAACCTGAGTGTGGATGTCTTTTCGTCAGACTGTTGCCTTGAATCACTTGTATCTTAATATTCATTCCATGATTAGACATTTGTTCAAAATTATGTTAGGAAGCATTCCACATAAAAAGTTATCTTTTTATCATTTACCTACTCGAGGACGAGCATGAATTAAGCTTGGGGGTGCTGATACATTTCCGTCGTATCTATATTTTTTGATTGCTTCGTGCCAATATTCTATAACTTTCATATACTTTTGGCAACATTTTATAATATTTTTGGGACTAACTTACTTACCTAATGCCCAGTGCTAGTTCCTATTTTTGTGTTTGTTTTGTTTCGCAGAAATTCCATATCAAACAAAGTCCAAATGCGATAAAAACTTACAAAGATTTTTTGGAATATATGTGAATTTTGGGCGTCAGAATCAACCGAAGCCGGTGCCCGAGGGAGGCACAAGCCAACCGGCCGTGGACTTAGGGGGGGCGCGACCAAATGGCTGGTGGTTCCCCCTTATGTCGGTTGATGCTCTCCTTTGGTCACAAGAAATATATTTTTGCAATAAAAATCTGTTGGAAATATGCCCTAGAGGCAATAATAAAATAGTTATTATTATATTTCCTTGTTCATGATAATTTTTTATTATCCATAGTATAATATTATTGACTGGAAACACATTGCATGTGTGGATATATAGACAACACTTTGTCCCTAGTGTGCCTCTAGTAGACTAGCTCGTTGATCAAAGATGGTCAAGGTTTCCTAGCCATTGAAATGAGAAGTCATTTGATAACAGGATCACATCATTAGGAGAATGATGTGATGGAAAAGACCCAAACTATAAACGTAGCATTTGATCGTGTTAGTTTATTGCTATAGTTTTCTGCATGTCAAGTATCTATTCCTATGACCATGAGATCATGTAACTCACTGACACTAGAGGAGTGCCTTGTGTGTATCAAACATCGCAACATAACTGGGTGACTATAAAGGTGCTCTACAGGTATCTCCTTGAGTGTCTGTTGAGTTGGCATGGATTAATACTGGGATTTGTTACTCTATGTGATGGAGAGGTATCTCAGGGCCCACTCGGTAATACAACATCACAACAAGCCTTGCAAGCAATGTGACTAAAGTGTTAGTTACGAGATATTATATTACAGAACGACTAAAGAGACTTGCCGGCAACGAGATTGAACTAGTATACTGATATCGATGATCGAATCTCGGGCAGGTAACATACCGAATAACAAAGGGAACAACATACAGGATTAACTAAATCCTTGACATAGAGGTTCGACCGATAAATATCTTCGTAGAATATGTAGGAACCAATACGGGCATCCATGTCCTGCTATTGGTTATTGATCGGAGAGTTGTCTTGGTCATGTCTACATAGTTCTCGAACCCGCAGGGTGTGCACACTTAAGGTTCGGTGACGTTTCGGTAGTATAGAGTTATGTATGGTGGTGACCGAAGGTTGTTCGAAGTCCCGGATGAGATCCCGGACGTCATGAGGAGCTCCAGAATGGTCCGGAGGTAAAGATTGATGTTGGAAATATGCCCTAGAGGCAATAATAAATTAGTTATTGTCATATTTCCTTGTTCATGATAATCGTTTATTATTCATGCTAGAATTGTATTGATCGGAAACTCAGATACATGTGTGGATACATAGACAACACCATGTCCCTAGTATGCCTCTAATAGACTAGCTCGTAGATCAAAGATGGTTAAGGTTTCCTAGCCATGGACATGAGATGTCATTTGATAATGGGATGACATCATTAGGAAAATGATGTGATGGACAAGACCCAAACTATAAATGTAGCATATGATCGTATCAGTTTATTGCTACAGTTTTCTGCATGTCAAGTATCAGTTCCTATGACCATGAGATCATGCAACTCACTGACACCGGAGGAGTACCTTCTGTGTATCAAACGTCGCAATGTAACTGGGTGACTATAAATGTTCTCTATAGGTATCTTCGAGGGTGTCTGTTGGGTTGACATGGATCAAGACTAGGATTTGTTACTCCGTGTGACAGAGAGGTATCTCAGGGCCCACTCGGTAATACAACATCACAACAAGCCTTGCAAGCAATGTGACTAAAGTGTTAGCCACATGATCTTGTATTACGTAACAATTAAAGAGACTTGCAGGTAACGAGATTGAACTAGGTATGGAGATGCTGATGATCGAATCTCGGGCAAGTAACATACCGAAAAAGAAAGGGAACATCATACGGGGTTAACTGAATCCTTGACATAGAGGTTCAACCGATAAAGATCTTTGTAGAATATGTAGGAACCAATATGGGCATCTAGGTTCCGCTATTGTTTATTGACCGTAGAGGTGTCTCGGTCATGTCTACATAGTTCTCGAACCCGCACGGTCTGCACACTTAAGGTTCGGTGACGTTTCAGTAGTATATATTTATGTATGGTGCTGACCGAAGGTTGTTTGGAGTCCCGGATGAGATCTCGGACGTCACAAGGAGCTCCGGAATGGTATGTAGGTAAAGTTTGATATATAGGAAGTCCTATTTTGGTCGTCGGAAAAGTGTTGGGCTCATCGATAGTGTATCGGGAGTGCCGGGAGGGTACCGGGGGACCATCGGGAGGGGTGTCTCGACCCAAGATGCTGCATGGGCTGTGGGAGGAGGTAAACCAGCCCCTGGTGGGCTGGCCAAAGCCTCCTCTAAGGGACCATGCGGCTGGAGTGGATTGAGAAGGAAAAACACAAGGTGGAAAGAGTTTCCAAGTGGGAAGGAGGAGTCCTAATCCTACTAGGATTGGAGGAGGACTCCTCCTCTCCTCCTTGCGCCAAGGACAAGGGCTGGCCCCTTGGGCTCCAAGCCTCCTCTCTCCCTCCTCATATATATACTAGAGGTTTTGAGGGTTTTGAGACACCGAAAAACAACCACGTGCTACCTCTGCTCTAGATCATAGTTTCTCCTCTAGATCGGTTTCAGTGGTGCTTAGGCGAAGCCCTACTGGAATAGGTCCAGCACCATTGCCGCAATGCCATCCCGCTGCCAGAGAACTCGTCTACCTCTCCTCTCCCTCTTGCCGGATCAAGAAGGCGGAGATCGTCATCGAGCTGTACGTGTGCTGGACGCAGAGGTGTTGTCCATTCGGTGCTAGATCGGAAGGACCGTGATCAAGATCGCGAGACGATTCGTGATTTGATCGCGGTATGGATCGTGATGGGATCGCGGGACGGATCATTATTGGATCGTGAGATGGATCGTGATGGGATCGCGGGACGCTGGGCAATTTGGATCGTGAAGATGTTCGACTACATCAACCGCGTTTCTTAACGCTTCCCGCATAGCGATCTACAAGGGTATGTAGATCCACTCGCCCTCTCGTAGATGCTCATCACCATGGATAGATCTTGCGTGTTCGTAGGAATTTTTTTGTTTCCCATGCAACGTTCACCAATAGTGGTATCATGAGCTAGGTATATGTGTATATGAGATCTCAAGTAGAACACAAAGGAGTTTGTGGGTATTGATGCTTAGATTGCTTCCTCCCTTGATCGTGTTTTGGTTCAGCGGTATTGTGGGATGAAGCGGCCCAGACCAACCTTACACGTACGCTTACGAGAGACCAGTTCCATCGACTGACGTGTAACTTTGTTGCACAAAGATGGCTCAGGGTGTCTGTTTCTTCTACTTTAGTTGGATCGGATTCGACAAAGGCGGTCCTTGAGAAGATCGAAAAGCAACTTATGTATCACCGTTGTGGTTTTTGCGTAGGTGAAAATTGTTCTTGCTAGATACCCGTAGCAGCCACGTAAAACTTGCAACGACAATTAGAGGACGTCTAACTTGTTTTTGCAGGGTATGTTGTGATGTGACATGGCCAATTACATGATGAGATATATGTGATGTATGAGATGATCATGTGTTGTATAGAATATCACGACTTGCATGTCGATGAGTACGGCAACCGGTAGGAGCCATAGGGTTGTCTTTAATTATTGTATGACTTGCGTGTCAATCATCAAGCACTATGTAATGCTTTACTTTATCGCTAAGCGGTAGCAATAGTAGTATGAGCATGGTGGGCGCAACAACCCCGATGGCGACACAATGATGGAGATCATGGTGTTATGCCAGTGATGATGGAGATCATGCCGGTGCTTTCAAGATGGAGATCAAAAGCACAAGTTCATGGCCATATCATATCACTTATGATTTGCATGCGATGTTAATCCTTTTATGCACCTTGTTTTGCTTAGGACGATGGTAGCATTATAAGGTGACCCCTCACTTAAATTTCAAGGTGAATTGTGTTCTACCCGAGTATGCACCGTTGCAAAAGTTCGTCGTGTCGAGACACCACGTGATGATCGGGTGTGATGGACTCTACGTTCACATACAACGAGTGCAAGCCAGTGTTGCACATGCGGAACACTCAGGTTAAACTTGACGAGCCTAGCATGTACAGACATGGCCTCGGAACACAAGAGACCAAAATGTTGGACATGAGTCATATAGCAGATATGATCAACATGATGATGTTCACCATTGAAACCACCTCAACTCACGTGATGATCGGACTTGAGTTGGTCAATTTGGATCATGTATCACTCGAATGACCGGAGGATGTCAATTTGAGTGGGAGTTCTTAAGTAATATGATTAACTGAACTCATTATCATGAACATAGTTAGTAGTGTCTTTGCAAATTATGTTGTAGATTACTAGCTCACGCTGTATCTCCCTTGAATTTTTATATGTTCCTAGAGAAATAGAGTTGAAAGATGATGGTAGCAATATTACGGACTGGGTCTATGATCTGAGGATTGTCCTCATTGCTGCATAGAAGGCTTATGTCCTTAATGCACCACTCGGTGCGCCACCCCCTCTAGCGTCGTCTGTAGATGTTGTGAACATCTGACAGGCACGTTCCGATGACTACTTGATAGTTTAGTGTGTCATGCATTACGGCTTAGAATTGAGGCTCCAAAACGTTTTGAACGTCATAGAACATATGAAATGTTCTAAGAGCTGAAATTGGGATCTCAGGCTCGTGTCCGTGTTGTGAGATATGAGATCTCCAACAAGATTCTTTGCCTGCAAGATGAAGGAGAATAGCTCAATCGTTGAGCATGTGCTCAGATTGTCTGGGTGCTACAATCGCTTGAATCGAGTGGGAGTTGATCTTCCAGATAAGAAAGTGATTGATATAGTTTTCCAAGTCACTGTCACTAAGATACTAGAGCTTCGTGATGAACTATAAAATGCCAAGGATGGAAATAATGATTCCTGAGCTATTCGCAATGTTTGACGCCGTGAAGGTAGAAATCAAGAAGGAGCATCAAGTGTTGATGGTTAGTAAAACCACTAGTTCCGAGAAGGGCAAGGGCAAGGAGGGAAACTTCATGGATGGCAAGTTAGTTGCTGCTCCAGTGAAGCAACCCAAAGTTAAACCCAAACCCGAGACTAAGCGCTTCTATTATGAGGAGAGCGGTCGCTGAAGCGGAACAACCCTAGATACTTGGTAGATAAGAAGGTTGGCAACATTGACAGAAGTATATTTGATATACGTGTTATTGATGTGTACCTTGCTAGTACTCCTAGTAGTAGTTAGGTATTGGATACCGGTTCGGTTGCTAAATGTTAGTAACTCAAAGTAAAATCTACAGAATAAACAGAGACTAGCTAAAGTGTGAGGTGACGATGTGTGTTGGAAATGTTTCCAAGGTTGATGTGATCAACATCGCACACTCTCTCTACCTTCGGGATTAGTGACAAACCTAAATAAATGTTATTTGGTGTTCGCGTTAAGCATGAACATGATTAGATCGTGTTTATTGCAACATGGTTATTCATTTAAGTTAGAGAATAATGGTTATTTTGTTTACATGAATAATACCTTCAATGGTCATGCACCCAATGAGAATGGTTTGTTGAATCTTGATCGTAGTAATACACATGTTCATAACATTGATGCCAAAAGATACAAAGTTAATAATGATAGTGCCACATACTTGTGGCACTGCCGCTAAATGTCATATTGGTATAAATCGCATGAAGAAACTCCATGTTGATAGATCTTTGGATTCATTCAATTTTGAATCGGTCGAGACATGCGAACCATGCCTCTTGGGCAAGATGACTAATGACCTCGTTTTCCGGTTTGATGGAGCGGGCAAGTGATTTATTGGAAATGATACATGTTGATGTATGCAATCCAATGAGTGTTGTAGGGTGTGGTGGATATTGTTATTTTCTTACCTTCACTAATGATTTGAGTAGATATAGTGTATATTTACTTAATAAAACACAAGTCTGAATCGTTTGAAAAGTTCAAGCAAATTCAGAGTGAAGTTTAAGATCATCGTGACAAGAAGATAAAAATGTCTACGATATGATCGTGGAGGTGAATATCTGAGTTACTAGTTTGGCATACAACTTTAGACAATGTGAAAGTTGTTTCACAACTCACGCCACCTCGAACACCATAGCGTGATGGTGTATTCGAACATCATAGTCGTGCTCTATTGGATATGGTGCGTACTATGATGTCTCTTATTGTTTTGCCACTTTCATTTTGGGGTTATGCATTACAGACAACTACATTCACTTTAAATAGGGCACCATCTAAATCCGTTGAGATGACATCGTATTAATTATGGTTTGATAGAAACCTAAGCTGTCATTTCTTAATGTTTGGGGCTGCGACGCTTATGTGAAAAAAAGGTTTTCACCTAATGAGCTCGAACCCAAAGCGGACAAATGCATCTTCATGGAATACCCTAAGAACAATTGGGTATACCTTCTATCTCAGATCCGAGCACAAAGTGTTTATTGCTAAAACGTGTCCTTTCTCGAGAAAGAGTTTCTCTCGAAAGAATTGAGTGGGAGGAAGATAGAACTTGATGAGGTTGTTGAACCTTTGTTTCAGCCATAGAGTAGCGCAACACAGAAAGATGTTTCTGTGGAGCCTACATCAGTTGAAGAGGAAGTTAATGGTGATGATCATGAAGCTTTAGATCAAGTTACTATCGAACCTCGTAGGTCGACAAGGACGCGTACTACTCATGAGTGGTACGACAACCCTATCTTAGAGGTCATGTTGTTGGACAACAATGAACCTACGAACTATGGAGAAGCGATGATGGGCCTGGATTCCGACAAATGGTTAGAGGCCATGAAATCTGAGAAAGGATCCATGTATGAGAACCAAGTATAGAATTTGGTAGACTTGCTCGTTGGACGACAGGTTGTTGAGTACAAATGGACCTTTAAGATGAAGACAAACACTTATGGTAAATGTCACCATTTATAAAGCTCGACTTGTCACAAAGAAGTTTCTGACAAGTTCAAGGAGTTGACTCGATGAGAATTTCTCACCCGTAGCGATGCTAAAGTCTGTTGGAATTATGTTAGCAGTTGCTGCGTTTTTCAATTATGAAATCTGGTAGATGGATGTCAAAACATCGTTTCCTTCCTTGAGGAAAGGTTGTATGAGATACAACCAGAATGTTTTTATCAGTCCTAAGGATGCTAAAAGGTGTGCAAGCTCAAGTGATCCTTCCATGGACTCGAGCAAGCATCTCGGAGTCGGAATATACACTTTGATGAGGGGATCAAAGTTTTTGAGTCTATACGAAGTTTATGAGAAACTTGTATTTACAATAAAGTGAGTGGGAGCACTATAGAGTTTCTGATAAGCATATGTGCATGCCATATTGTTGATCGGAAATGATGTAGAATTTCTGGAAACCATAAAGGGTTGTTTGAAAAGAGTTTTTCAAAGCAAGACCTGAATAAAGCTGCTTAATTGTTGGGCATCGAGATCTATAGAGATAGATCAAGACGTCTGATAAGACTTTCAATGAGTACATACCTTGACAAGATTTTGAAAGAGTTCAAAATGAATCAGTCAAAGAAAGAGTTCTTGCTTGATTTGTAAGGTGTGAAGTTGAGTCAGACTCAAAGCTCGACCATGGCAGAAGAAAGAGAAAGGACAAAGGTCGTCCCTTGTGCCTTATCCATAGGCTCTGTATAGTATGCCATGCTGTGTAACACACCTGTGTGTGCCTTGCCATGAGTCCCTCAAGGGGTACAAAAGTGATCTAGGAGTGGATCACTAGACAGCGGTCAAAATTATCCTTAGTAACTAGAGACTAAGGAGATGTTTGTCGATTATGGAGGTGATAAAGAGTTCGTCGTAAAGAGTTACATTGATGCAAGCTTTAACACCAATCCGGATGACTATTAGTAGCAATCCGGATATGTATAGTGGAGCAGCCATTTGGAATAGATCCAAGTGCAGTGTGGTAGGAGTGTTTACATTATGGCATAGAGATTTGCAAAGCACACACGAATCTGAATGTCGCGGACCCGTTGACTAAAAGACCTCTCTCACATGCAAAGCATGATCAAGCCCCAGAACTCATTGGGTGTTAGATTCATAACAATGTGAATCACATGGTGATGTGAGCTAGATTATTGACTCTAGTGCAAGTGGGAGACTGTTGGAAATATGCCCTAGAGGCAATAATAAATTAGTTATTATCATATTTCCTTGTTCATGATAATCGTTTATTATCCATGCTAGAATTGTATTGATCGGAAACTCAGATACATGTGTGGATACATAGACAATACGATGTCCCTAGTATGCCTCTATTAGACTAGCTCGTTGATCAAAGATGGTTAGGGTTTCCTAGCCATGGACATGATATGTTATTTGATAACGGGATCACATCATGAGAATGATGTGACAGACAAGACCCAAACTATAAACGTAGCATATGATCATGTGAGTTTATTGCTACAGTTTTCTGCATGTCAAGTATATGTTCCTATGACCATGAGATCATGCAACTCACTGACACCGAAGGAGTACCTTGTGTGTATCAAACACCGCAATTTAACTGGGTGACTATAAATGTGCTTTATAGGTATCTCCGAGGGTGTCTGTTGGGTTGGCATGGATCAAGACTAGGATTTGTTACTCCGTGTGACGGGAAGGTATCTCAGGGCCCACTCGGTAATACAACATCACAACAAGCTTTGCAAGCAATGTGACTAAAGTTTTAGCCAAGAGATCTTGTATTATGTAACAAGTAAAGAGACTTGCCGGTAACAATATTGAACTAGGTATGGAGATGCCGACGATCGAATCTCGGGCAAGTAACATACCGAAGAACAAAGGGAACAACATACGTGATTAACTGAATCCTTGAAATAGAGGTTATTCCGATAAAGATCTTCATAGAATATGTAAAAACGAATATGGGCATCCAGGTTCCGCCATTGGTTATTGACCGTAGAGGTGTCTTGGTCATGTCTACATAGTTGTCGGTCATGATCGTGTGAGTTTATTGATTGCAGGCTCTACACACTTAAGGTTCAGTGACGTTTCGGTAGTATAGAGTTATGTATGGTGGTGACCGAAGGTTTTCCGGAGTCCCAGATGAGATCTGGAACGTCACGAGGAGCTTCGGAATGGTCCGGAGGTAAAGATTGATAGACAGGAAGTCCTGTTTTGGTCACCGAAAAAGTTTTGGGCTCATCGGTAGTGTACTGGGAGTGCCGGGAGGGTACCGAGGGACCATCAGGAGGGGTGTCTCGACCCAAGATGCTACATGGGCTGTGGGATGAGGTAAACCAGCCCCTTGTGGGCTGGCCGAAGCCTCCTCTAAGGGACCATGCAGCTGGAGTGTATTGAGAAGGAAAAAACACAAGGTGGAAAGAGTTTCCAAGTGGGAAGGAGGAGTCCTAATCCTACTAGGATTGGAGGAGGACTCCTCCTCTCCTCCTTGCGCCAAGGACAAGGGCTGGACCCTTAGGTGCCAAGCCTCCTCTATCCCTCCTCCTATATATACTAGAGGTTTTGAGGGTTTTAAGACACAGAAAAACAACCATGTGCTACCTATCCTCTAGATCGTAGTTTCTCCTCTAGATCGGTTTTAGCGGTGCTTAGGTGAAGCCCTGCTAGAATAGACCCACCACCATTGCGGCAATGCCGTCGCGCTGCTGGAGAACTCATCTACCTCGCCGCACCCTCTTGCTGGATCAAGAAGGCAGAGATCATCATCGAGCTGTACGTGTGCTGAACGTGGAGGTGCCGTCTGTTCGGCGCTAGATCAGAAGGACCGTGATCAAGATCGTGAGACGATTCGTGATTTGATCGCGGTCCGGATCGTGATGGGATCGCAGGATAGATAGTTATTTTATCGCGAGATGGATCGTGATGGGATCGCGGGATGCTCGGCGATTTGGATCGCGAAGACGTTCGACCACATCAATCACGTTTTTTAACGCTTCCCGCTTAACGATCTACAAGGGCATGTCGATCCATTCTCCCTATCGTAGATGCTCATCACCATGGATAGATCTTGCATGTGTGTAGGATTTTTTTTGTTTCCCATGAAACGTTCACCAACAATTGATATATAGGAAGTGATGTTTTGGTCGCCTGAAAAGTTTCGGGCTCATCGGTAGTGTATCGGGAGTGCCGGGAGGGTACCGAGGGACCATCGGGAGGGGTATTTCGACCCAAGAGGCTACATGGGCTATGGGAGAAGGTATACCAGTCCTTAGTGGTCTGGCCGAAGTCCCACAGGAAGCCCATGCGGCTGGGGTGGAAAATCGCAAGTTTGGAAGGAGGCCCAAGTGGGAAAGGAGGAGTCCTAGTCGTACTAGGATTGGAGGAGAAGGACTCCTCCCACCCCTTCGGCCGGACAAGGGCGGGCTCCCTTGGGAGCCAAGCCTCCTCCCTCCTCTCCTCCTATATATACTAGAGGTTTGAGGGTTCTTTGAGGCAGAAAAACAGCCACGTGCTACCTCTCCTCTAGTTTGTAGTTTCTCCTCTAGATCGGTTTCAGCGGTGCTTAGGCGAAGCCCTGCTGGAATAGCCCCACCACCATCGCCGCAACACCGTCGCACTGCCAGAGAACTCGTCTACCTCTCCTCTCCCTCTTGCTGGATCAAGAAGGCGGAGATTGTCATCAAGCTGTACGTGTGCTGAACACGGAGGTGCCATCCGTTCTGTGCTAGATCAGGACGGATCGTGATTGGATCGCGGGACGCTCGGTGATTTGGATCGCAAAGACGTTTGATTGCATCAACAACGTTTCTTAACGCTTCCCGCTTAGCAATCTACAAGGGTATGTAGATCCACTCTCCCTCGCATAGATGCTCATCACCATGGATAGATCTTGCGTGTGCGTAGAATTTTTTTTGTTTCCCATGCAACGTTCCCCAACAGTGGCATCATGATCTAGGTCTATGTTTAGATGAGATCTCGAGTAGAACACAAAGGAGTTTGTGGGCGTTGATGATTAGATTGCTTCCTCCCTTGGTCGTGTTTTGGTTCAGCGGTATTGTGGGATGAAGCGGCCTGGACCAACCTTACTCGTACGCTTACGAGAGATCGGTTCCATCGACTGACGTGTAACTTCGTTGCACAAAGATGGCTGGTGGGTGTCCGTTTCTCCTTCTTTAGGTGGATCGGATTCGACAAAGGCGGTCCTTGAAAAGGTTGAAAAGCAACTTATGTATCACCATTGTGGTTTTTGCGTATGCGAGAATTGTTCTGCTAGATACCCGTAGCATCCACGTAAAACTTGCAACAACAATTAGAGGATGTCTAACTTGTTTTTGCAGGGTATGTTGTGATGTGGTATGGCCAATTACATGATGAGATATATGTGATGCATGAGATGATCATGTGTTGTATAGAATATCACGACTCGCATGGCGATGAGTATGGCAACCGACAGGAGCCATAGGGTTGTCTTTAATTATTTTCGCCGTTTTTCTTTACTTTCTTGTTATGAGTTAGCAATAGTCATGGAAGCAACAGTCGGTGCGACGACCCCGATGGCGACACATTGATGGAGAGCAAGATGATGGAGATCATGGTGTCATGCTGGTGGCGATGGAGATAATGCCGGTGCTTTGAAGATGGAGATCAAAAGCACAAGTTCATGGCCATATCATGTCACTTATGATTTGCATGTGATGTTAATCCTTTTATGCACCTTGTTTTGCTTAGGACGATGGTAGCATTATAAGGTGATCCCTCACTTAAATTTCAAGGTGAATTGTGTTCTCCCCGAGTGTGCACCGTTGCGAAAGTTCGTCGTGTCGAGACACCACGTGATGATCAGGTGTGATAGACTCTACGTTCACATACAACGGGTGCAAGCCAGTGTTGCACGTGCAGAACACTCGGGTTAAACTTGACAAGCCTAGCATGTACAGACATGGCCTCGGAACACAAGAGACCAAAAGTTCGAACATGAGTCATATAGTAGATATGATCAACATGATGATATTCACCATTGAAACCACCTCAACTCACGTGATGATCGGACTTGAGTTGGTGAATTTGGATCATGTATCACTCAGATGACCTGAGGGATGTCAATTTGAGTGGGTGCTTTAGTAATTTGATTAACTAAACTCATTATCTTGAACAATAGTCTTAGTAACCTTTGCTTATTTATGTTGTAGATCAATGGCACACGCAGTAGCACCCCTGAATTTTAATGCGTTCCTAGAGAAAGCTAAGTTGAAAGATGATGGAAGTAACTTTGTGTACTGGGCCCGTGATCTGAGGATTATCCTCATGGCTTTCCAGAAGGCATATGTCCTTGATGCACCGCTTGGTAACCAACCCATAAACATGTCATCCGAAGACGTTAAGAATGCTTGGGAGGCACATTCTGGAGATTAGTCAATACTTCAGTGTGCAATATTGTATGGCTTAGAAATGGACTTCAAAGACGTTTTGAATGTCATGGTGGATATGAGATGTTCCGGGAGTTGGAGTTTATCTTTAAGAAGAATGCTCGGATCGAGAGGTATGAGACCTCCGATAAGTTCTATGCTTGCAAAATGGAGGAGAACGGGTCTATCAGTGAACATATACTCATAATGTTTGGGTATTCGACCCGTCTAGCGGAGTTAGGGATGCCCCTTCCGCCAGAGGCGATCACTGACAGAGTTCTTAAATCATTGCCACCAAGCTACAAGAGCTTCATGTTGAACTATAACATGCATGGGATGAACAATTCAGTCGCCGAACTGTTTGCGATGCTGAAAGTCGCTGAGTCTGAAATCCAGAAAGAACATCAAGTGTTGATGGTCAATAAAACCACTAGTTTCAAGAAGAATGACAAGGGCAAGAAGGGTAACTCCAAGAAGGGTGGCAAAGTAGTTGCTCCTCCCGTGAAGAAACCCAAGGCTGGACCCAAGCTAGAAACTGAGTGCTTTCATTGCAAGAGAAGTGGTCACTAGAAGCGGAACTGCCCCAAGTATCTAGCTGACAAGAAGGCGACCAACAACAAACAAGGTATATATGATATACATGTTATTGATGTGTACCTTACTAGCTCTCGTTGTAGTGCCTGGGTATTTGATACCAGTTTGGTTTCTCACATTTGCAACTCAAAGCAGGACCTACGAAATAGACGGAGGCTGGCTAAGGTTGAAGTGACGATGCGCATGGGAAATGGTTCCAAGGTTGATGTGATCGCTGTCGGCACGCTCGCTCTTCGACTACCATCGGGATTAGTGATGAACCTGAATAATTGTTATTTAGTGCATGCGTTAAGCATGAACATTACATCTGGATCTTGTTTATTGCGAGACGGTTACTCATTTAAATTCGAGAGTAATGGTTGTTATATTTATATGAGTAATATCTTTTATGTTCATGCACCCAATGTGAGGGGTTTATTCATATTGAATCTTGATGGTGATGATACACATGTTCATAACATTGATGCCAAAAGATGTAGAGTTGATAATGATAGTACCGCTTTCTTGTGGCACTGCCGTTTGGGTCATATTCATGTAAAACGCATGAAGAAGCTCCATGTTGATGGACTTTTGGAGTCACTTGATTTTGAATCACTTGACACATGTGAACCATGCCTCATGGGCAAGATGACTAAAACGCCATTCTCTGGAACAATGGAACGGGCGAGTGACTTGTTAGAAATCATACATATTGATGTGTGTGGTCCAATGAACGTTGCGGCACGCGATGGATATCGTTATTTTCTCACCTTCACTGATGACTTAAGTAGATATGGGTATATTTACTTAATGAAGCACAAATCTGAAACGTTTGAAAAGTTCAAACAATTTCAGAGTGAAGTTGAGAATCATCGTAACAAGAAGATTAAATTCCTGCAATCTGATCGAGGAGGTGAATATCTGAGTTATGAGTTTGGCAGTCACTTCAGACAGTGTGGAATTGTTTCACAATTGACACCGCCTGGAACACCACAGCGTAATGGTGTGTCCGAATGTCGTAATCGAACCTTATTAGATATGGTGCGTTCTATGATGTCTCTTGCCGATTTGCCAGTATCGTTTTGGGGTTATGCATTAGAGAGAGCCGCATTCACTTTAAATAGGGCACCATCGAAATCCGTTGAGATGACGTCATATGAACTGTGGTTTGGCAAGAGACCAAAGTTGTCATTTCTTAAAGTTTGGGGATGTGATGCTTATGTCAAAAAGCTTTAGCCTGAAAAGCTGAAACCCAAAGCGGACAAATGCTTCTTCGTAGGATACCCAAAATAGATTGTTGGGTATACCTTCTATATCAGATCCGATGGCAAAGTGCTTGTCTCTAAGAATAGAACATTTCTTGAGAAAGAGTTTCTCTCGAAAGAATCGAGTGGGAGGAAAATAGAACTTGATAAGGTTATTGAACCTTTACTTCAACCAGAGAGTAGCGTAGCGCGGGAAGATGTTTCTGTGGAGCCAATGACGGTTGAAGAGGAAGTTAATGATGATGATCATGAAACTTCAGATCAAGTTACTATTGAACCTCGTAGGTCGACAAGGGCGCGTACTGCTCCTGAGTGGTACGGCAACCCTGTCTTGGAGGTCATGTTGTTAGACAACGATGAACCTATGAGCTATGGAGGAGCAATGGTGGGCCCGGATTCTGAGAAATGGTTATAGGCCATGAAATCCGAGATGGGATCCATGTATGAAAGCAAAGTATGGATTTTGGAAGTATTACCTGAAGGGCAAAAGGCCATTCAGAATAAATGGATCTTTAAGAAGAAGACGTACGCGGACGGTAATGTCACCGTCTATAAAGCTCGACTTGTGGAAAAGGGTTTTTCATAAGTTCAAGGAGTTGACTACGATGATACCTTCTCACCCGTAGCGATTCTTAAGTCCGTCAGAATCATGTTACCAATAGGTGCATATTTCGACTATGAAATTTGGCAAATGGATGTCAAAACAACGTTCCTTAACGGGTTCCTTAAGGAAGAGTTGTATATGATACAACCGGAAGGTTTTGTCGATCCAGAGAATGCTGACAAAGTTTGCAAACTCCTGCGATCCATTTATGGACCGGTGCAAGCATCTCGGAGTTGGAATAAGCGCTTTGATGAGGTGATCAAAGCGTTTGGGTTTATACAAGTTCATGGAGAAGCTTGTATTTACAAGAAAGTGAGTGGGAGCTCTATAGCGTTTCTAATATTATATGTGGATGACATATTGCTGATTGGAAACAATATAGAAATGCTGGAAAACATGAAGGAATATTTGAACAAGAGTTTTTCAATGAAGGACCTAGGAGATGTTGCTTTCATATTAGGCATTAAGATCTATAGATATAGATCCAGACACTTAATAGGACTTTCACAAAGCACATACTTGATAAAGTTTTGAAGAAGTTCAAAATGGATCAGTCCAAGAAGGGGTTCTTGCCTGTGTTACAAGGTGTGAAGTTGAGTAAGACTCAATGCCCAGTGACTGCAGAAGATAGAGAAAAGATGAGTGTCATCCCCTATGCTTCAGCCATAGGCTCTATCATGTATGCTATGCTGTGCACAAGACCTGATGTCAGCCTTGCCATAAGTATGGCCGGAAGGTTTCAAAGTGATCCTAGAATGGAGCACTAGACGGTGGTCAAGAATATCCTTAAGTACCTGAAAAGGACTAAGGAAATGTTTCTCATTTATGAAGGTGATCAAGAGATCGTTTCGAAGGGTTACGTCAATGCAAGCTTTGACACTGATCCGGATGACTCTGAGTCGCAAACTGGATACATATTTATTCTCAATGGGGGAGCGGTAAGCTGGTGCAGTTCCAAGTAGAGCGTGGTAGCCGATTCTACATGCGAAGCGGAGTACATCGCAGCCTCTGAGGCAGCGAAGGAATGTGTCTAGATGAAGGAGTTCATGACAGATCTTGGAGTAGTGCCTAGTGTGCCGAATCTAGTGGATCTGTTCTATGATAACACTGGAGCCATTGCCCTGGCCAAGGAACCAAGGTTTCACAAGAGGACTAGACACATAAAGCAACGCTTCAATTCCATTCGCGAGTACATCAAGGAGGAGGGCATAAATATTTGCAAAGTGCACACGGATCTGAATGTTGCAGACCCATTGACTAAACCTCTTCCAAGGGCTAAACATGATCAACACCAGAACTGTATGGGTGTTCGATTCATTACAATGTAAATCACATAGTGATGTGAGCTAGATTATTGACTCTAGTGCAAGTGAGGGACTATTGGAAATATGCCCTGGAGGCAATAATAGAATAGTTATTATTATATTTCCTTGTTCATGATAATTGTTTATTATCCATGCTATAATTGTATTGACTAGAAACACATTGCATGTGTGGATATATAAACAACACTTTGTCCCTAGTGTGCCTCTAGTAGACTAGCTCGTTGATCAAAGATGGTCAAGGTTTCCTAGCCATTGACATGAGATGTCATTTGATAACAGGATCACATCATTAGGAGAATGATGTGATGGACAAGACCCAAACTATAAGCATAGCATTTGACCGTGTCAGTTTATTGCTACAGTTTTCTGCATGTCAAGTATCTGTTCCTATGACCATGAGATCACGTAACTCACTGACACTGGAGGAGTGCGTTGTGTGTATCAAACGTCGCAACGTAAATGGGTGACTATAAAGGTGCTCTACATGTATCTTCAAGAGTGTCTGTTGAGTTGGCATGGATCAATACTGGGATTTGTTACTCCGTGTGACAAAGAGGTATCTCAGGGCCCACTCGGTAGTACAACATCACAGTAAGCCTTGCAAGCAATGTGACTAAAGTGTTAGTTACGTGATCTTGTATTACAGAATGAGTAAAGAGACTTGCCGACAATGAAATTGAACTAGGTATACAAATACCGACAATCGAATCTCGGGCAGGTAACATACCGAAGAACAAAGGAAACGACATACGGGATTAACTGAATCCTTGGCATAGAGGTTCGACCAATAAAGATCTTCATAGAATATGTAGGAACCAATATGGGCATCGAGGTCCCGCTATTGGTTAGTGACCAGAGAGGTGTCTTGGTCATGTCTACATAGTTCTCGAACCCGCAGGGTCTGCACACTTAAGGTTCGGTGACTTTTCGGTAGTATAGAGTTATGTATGGTGGTGACCGAAGGTTGTTCGGAGTCCCGGATGAGATCTCGGACATTACAGGGAGCTCCGTAATGGTCTGGAGGTAAAGATTGATATATAGGAAGTCCAGTTTTGGTCGCCAAAAAAGTTTCGGGCTCATCGGTAGTGTACCGGGAGTGCCGGGAGGGTACAGGGGGATCATCAGGAGGGGTATTTCGACCCAAGAGGCTACATGGGCTGTGGGAGAAGGTATACCAGTCCTTAGTGGGATGTCCGAATCCCCATAGGAAGCCCATGCGGCTGGGGTGGAGAATCCCAAGTGTGGAAGGAGGCCCACGTGGGAAAGGAGGAGTCCTAGTCCTACTAGGATTGGAGGAGAAGGACTCGTCCCACCCCTTCGGCCGAACAAGGGATGTCTCCCTTGGGAGACAAGCCTCCTCCCTCCTCTCCTCCTATATATACTAGAGGTTTGAGGGTTTTCTGAGGCAGAAAAACATCCACGTGCTACCTTTCCTCTAGTTTGTAGTTTCTCCTCTAGATCGGTTTCTGCGGTGCTTAGGCTTAGCCCTGCTGGAATAGCTCCACCACCATGACCACAACGCCATCACGCTGTCAGAGAAATCGTCAACCTCTCCGCTTCCTCTTGTTGGATCAAGAAGGCGGAGATCGTCATCAAGTTGTACGTGTGCTGGACGCGGAGGTGTCATTCGGTGCTAGATCAGGACAGATCGTGATTGGATCGCGGGACGCTCGGCGATTTGGATCGCAAAGACGTTCGACTACATCAACCGCGTTTCTTAACGCTTCCCCCTTAGCGATCTACAAGGGTATGTAGATCCACTCTCCCCCCCGTAGATGCTCATCACCATGGATAGATCTTGCGTGTGCTTAGGATTTGTTTTGTTTCCCATGCAACGTTCCCCAACAAAATCCCCTCAAAATTTCAGCCCGATCGGAGTTACGGAACTCCGGATATTTAAGAAACGGTGAAGGGGTCCGAAAATAGCCACCAAAACAGAAGAGAAACAGAGAGAGAGAGAGAGAGATCCAATCTCGGAGGGGATCCTGCCCTCCGGGAGCCATTGCGGCCATGGACCAGAGGGGAAACCCTCGTCCCACCTAGGGAGGAGGCTAAGGAAGAATAAGATTGAGGGGGACTCTCTCCCCTCTCTCCCGGTGGCACCGGAGCGCCGCCGGGTCATCCATCATGACGGTGATCTACACCAACAACTTTGTCGCATCATCACCACCACCATTACCTTCCCTCATCTATCTACAGTGGTCCATTCTCCCGCATCCCGTTGTATCACCTACTTGAACATGGTTCTTGATGCTATATATTATTGGGACATTTACATTTTTTCCCTAACTTTGTCCTGACCTCATCTTTACCCCTAAATAAAAATAGTGCTCAACTATACCCCTCTTCCGTTAGATGCCATTATGGAAATACCCTTCCGTGTCGTTTCCGTCTGGTCAACGACCTTTGACCATCAATTATCTGTTCCCTAGACATTTGTACCCCTCGCTTCCTAAGTCACTTACAGGTGGGACCCATCCGAAGAAAGTAAAAATGAAAAAACTCTATCTCATCTCTACCACTTACAAATGGGACCCAACAAAAAGAAAATAAAAAATAAAACTTTATCTCTCCTCTCAATCTCTCTAGCGAGGTCTCTCTCCCATCCCCTCCAGGAGCTCTCTTTCCCGTCCCCTCCGGTGAGCTCTCTCGCAAGCAGCAGCACGGTGTTGATGCAAGCAGCGACTGTAGCGGGCGATGCAAGAGCAGCAGGAACAGCTACGGCAGCAGCAACAACAATAGCCCGGCGGTGCAAGCAGCAGCCGCATTATAGCGCGATGGCAGCGTAAGCAGCACAACGGTGTGGCGGCGACAACAGCAACAAGACGGCAGTGTGGCAGCCGCACAAGCAGCACAACGTTGCGGCGGTGACAGCAGCAGCAACACTACAACACGACAGCGACGCAAGTAACACAACGGCGCGACGATGACAGTTGCAACAACTTGACATCGCGGGTAGCAACAGTAGCACGGCAGCGCGACGGTGGCAGCAACAGCACGGCGAGTGGCGCAAGCAGCATGGCCGACCACCACGGTCGACGCTGCCATGGCTTTGAGACCCGATTGCTTTTTTAAAAAAGTTATAAGGACCCGATTGCTTTTCCTAGAAAATGTACAAGGACCCGATTGCTTTCTCTAAAAAGGTTATAGGATCCCACATGTATGTGACATAGGCGGCGAGGGGTAAAGATGTCCACATAACAGCTCATTGCTGGTCAAACCCCTTTGACTAGACGGAAATGGCGCGGAGGGGTATTTTAACAACACCATGTAACGGAAGAGGGGTATAGTTGAGTGCTGATTTTTTAGGGGTAAAGATGAGCTTGGGACAAAGTTAGGGGGGGGAATGGAATTGGCCCTATATTATTATCCAATTATGTGTGGCTATCATATGATGTTTGAGTAGTTCATTTTTGTCCTATGGGTTGATTGATGATCTTGATTGGTTTGAGTTGCGTGGTTTATTTTGGTGCTGTCCTAAGTGTTGGGGAACGTTGCATGGGAAACAAAAAATTTCCTACGCACACGCAACATCTATCCATGGTGATGAGCATCTACAAGAGGGAGAGTGGATCTACATACCCTTGTAGATCGCTAAGCGGGAAGCGTTAAGAAACGCGGTTGGTGTAGTCAAACATCTTCGCGATCCAAATTGCCGAGCGTCCCGCGATCACATCACGATCCGTCCCGCGATCCAATCACGATCTGTCCCACGAACTCATCACGATCCGTCCCGCAATCTCATCACGATCCGTCCCGCGATCTCATCACGATCCGTCCCGTGAACTCATCATGAACCGTCTCGCGATCTTGTTCACGGTCCTTCCGATCTAGCGCCGAACGGACGACACCTCCAGTTTCAGCACACATGCACCTTGATGACGATCTCCACCGTCTTGATCCAGCAAGAGGAAGTGGAGAGGGAGAAGAGTTCACCGGCAGCGTGACAGCGCTCCGGTGATGGTGGTGGAGCAATTCCGGCAGGGCTTCGCCTAAGCACTGCGGAAAACCGATCTAGAGGAGGGTTTAGACGTGGCTGAAAATCCTTGTCCAAAAAACCCTAAAACCACTCATATATATAGGAGGAGGGGAGAGGAGGCTGCACCCAAAGGAGGGCTCTCCTTTTGGTTTGGCCGAACTGGTGGAGGGAGAGTCCTCCTCCACCTGAGAGTCCACCTCTCACACGAGAGGTGGAACTTGGGGAGGACTCCACCCCAATTCGGTTTGGGCCTTCTCTTCCTGCGCCTAGGCCACCTTGGCCGACCCCACCAGCCCACTAGGGGCTGGTGGGTCGCCACTTTGGCCCAGGGGTGGTTTGGCCCTGGTGGACCCCCGGGACCCATTCGTCACTCCCGATACGCTACCGAAAGTGCCCGAAATCTTTTCGGAGTCCAAAACAGGACTTCCTATATATGAATCTTTACCTCCGGACCATTCCGTAGCTCCTCGTGACGTCCGCGATCTCATCCGGGACTCCAAACTACCTTCGGTCACCACCATTCATAACTCTATCCTACCGAAACATCACCAAACCTTAAGTGTGCAGACCCTGTGGGTTCGAGAACTATGTAGACATGACCGAGACACCTCTACGGTCAATATCCAATGGCGGGACCTGGATGTCCACATTGGTTCCTACATATTCTATGAAGATCTTTATCGGTCGAACCTCTATGTCAAGGATTCAGTTAATCCCGTATGATGTTCCCTTTGTTCTTCGATATGTTACTTGCCCGAGATTCGATCGTCGGTATCTCCATACCTAGTTCAACCTCGTTACCGGCAAGTCTCTTTACTTGTTTTGTAATACAAGATCCCGCAACTAACAATTAGTCACATTGCTTGCAAGGCTCATTGTGATGTTGTATTACCGAGTGGGCCCCGAGATACCTCTCCGTCACACGGAGTAACAAATCCTAGTCTCGATCCATGCCAACTCAACAGACACCATTGGAGATACCTGTAGAGCACCTTTATAGTCGCCCAGTTACGTTGCGACATTTGATACACACAAGGCACTCCTCCGATGTTCGTGAGTTGCATGATCTCATGGTCATAGGAACATATACTTGACATGCAGAAAACAGTAGCAATAAACTGACACGATCATATGCTAGGTTTGTAGTTTGGGTCTTGTCCATCACATCATTCTCCTAATGATGTGATCCCGTTATCAAATGACATCTCATGTCCATGGCTAGGAAACCTTAACCATCTTTTATCAACGAGTTAGTCCATTAGAGGCATACTAGGGACATGGTTTTGTCTATGTATCCACACATGCATCTAAGTGTCCAATCAATACAATTTATAGCATGGATAATAAACGATTATCATGAACAAGGAAATATGATAATAACTAATTTATTATTACCTCTAGGGCATATTTCCAATAGTCCCCCACTTGCACTAGAGTCAATAATCTAGTTCACATCACCATGTGATTCGCATTGTTATGAATCTAACACCCAATGAGTTCTGGGGCTCGATCATGCTTTGCATGTGAGAGAGGTATTATAGTCAACGGGTTTGCGACATTCAGATCCATGTGTACTTTGCAAATTACTATGTCAAACCGTAAACACTGCTACCACACTCCACTTGGTACTATTCCAAATGGCTGCTCCACTATACGTATCCAGATTGCTACTACGAGTCATCCGGATTGGTGTTAAAGCTTGCATCGACGTAACTCTTTACGACGAACTCTTTATCACCTCTATAATTGAGAAACATCTCCTTAGTCTTTTAGTTACTAAGGATAATCTTGACCGCTGTCCAGTGGTCCATTCCAGGATCACTTTGAAACCTTCTGTCCATACTTATGGCAAGGCTGACATCGGGTCTTGTGCACAGCATTGCATACATGATAGAGCCTATGGCTGAAGCATAGGGGATGACACTCATCTTTTTTCTATCTTTTGCAGTCATTGGGCATTGAGTCTTACTCAACTTTATACCTTACAAATCAGGCGAGAACTCTTTCTCTGACTGATCCATTTTGAACTCTTTCAAAATCTTGTCAAGGTATGTACTCATTGAAAGTCTTATCAAACATCTTGATCTATCTTTATAGATTTTGATGCTCAACAATTAGGTAGCTTTATCTAGGTCTTCCTTTGAAAAACTCTTCTCAAACAACCTTTTATGCTTTCCAGAAATTCTACATCATTTCCGATCAACAATATGTCAACCACATATGCTTACCAGAAACTCTATAGTGCTCCCACTCACTTTAATGTAAATACAAGTTTCTCATAAACTTTGTATAGACTCGAAAACTTTGATTACCTCATCAAAGTGTATATTCCAACTCCGAGATGCTTGCTTCATTTCATAGCAGAATCACTGAAGCTCGCACACCTTTTAGCATCCTTAGGACTGACAAAACCTTCTAGTTGTATCTCATACAACCTTTCCTTAAGGAAGGAAACGATGTTTTGGCATCCATCTGCCAGATTTCATAATTGAAAAATGCAGCAAATGCTAACATAATTCCAACAGACTTTAGCATCGCTACGAGTGAGAAAGTCTCATTGCAGTCAACTCTTTGAACTTGTCGTAAACTACTTTGCAACAAGTCGAGCTATACAAATGGTAACATTTACCATCAGTGTCTGTCTTCATTTTAAAGATCCATTTGTACTTTAACGACCAGCTGTCCAACGAGCAAGTCCACCAAAGTCTATACTTGGTTTTCATACATGGATCCTTTCTCGGATTTCATGGCCTCTAACCATTTGTTGGTTTCCGGGCCCATCATCGCTTCTCCATAGTTCGTAGGTTCATCGTTGTCCAACAACATGACCTCCAAGACAGGGTTGTCGTACCGCTCAGGAGCAGTATACATCCTTGTCGCCCTACGAGGTTTGATAGTAACTTGATCTAAAGGTTCATGATCATCATCATTAACTTCCTCTTCAACTAACGTAGGCTTCACAGAAACAACTTCCTGCGCTGCGCTACTCTCTGGTTGAAGTAAAGGTTCAATAACCTCATCAAGCCCTAATTTCCTCGTAGGTCGACAGTAACTTGATCCGAAGCTTTCATGATCATCATCATTAACTTCCTCTTCAACTGACGTAGGCTTCACAGAAACATCTTTCTGTGCTGCGCTACTTTCTGGTTGAAGTAGAGGTTTCAACAACCTCATCAAGTTCTATCCTCCTCCCACTCAACTCTTTCAAGAGAAACCCTTTCTTGAGAAAGGACCCAGTTTTAGCAACAAACATTTTATGCTTGGATCTGAGATAGAAGGTTCACCCAACTGTTCTTAGGGTATTCTATGAAGATGCATTTGTCCGCTTTGGGTTCGAGCTCATTAGGTGAAAACTTTTTCCACACAAGTGTCACAGCCCTAAACATTAAGAAATGACAGCGTAGGTTTCTATCAAACCATAGTTCACACGGTGTCATCTCAACGGCTTTAGATGGTGCCCTATTTAAAGTGAATGTAGTTGTCTCTAATGCAGAACCCCAAAATTATAGTAGCAAAATGATAAGATACATCATAACATGCACCATATCCAATAGAGCATGACTATGACGTTCAGACATACCATCACACTATGGTGTTCCAGGTGGCGTGTGTTGTGAAACAACTTTCACATTGTCTAAAGTTGTATGCCAAACTCGTAACTCAGATATTCACCTCCACGATCATATCGCAGATACTTTTGTCTTCTTGTTACGATGATCTTAAACTTCACTCTGAATTTGCTTGAACTTTTCAAATGATTCAGACTTGTGTTTCATTAAGTAAATATACACTATATCTACTTAAATCATGAGTGAAGGTAAGAAAATAACGATATCCACTGCATGCTACAAGGCTCACTGGATTGCATACATCAACATGTATCATTTCCAATGAATCACTTGCCCGCTCCATCCAACGGGTTTTTTAGTCATCTTGCCCAAGAGGCATGGTTCGCATGTCTCAACCGATTCGAAATCGAATGAGTCCAAATATCCATCAGCATGGAGTTTCTTCATGCGCTTTATTCCAGTATGACATTTAGCGGCAGTGCCACAAGTATGTGGTACTATCATTATTAACTTTGTATCTTTTGACATCAATGTTATGAACATGTGTATTACTACGATTAAGATTTCAACAAGCCATTCCCACTGGGTGCATGACCATTGAAGGTATTATTCAGGTAAACAGAATAACCATTATTCTCTAACTTAAATGAATAACCGTATTGCAATAAACATGATCTAATCATGTTCATGCTCAACGCAAAACACCAAATAACATTTATTTAGGTTCGTCACTAATCCTGAAGGTAGAAAGAGCATGCGATGTTGATCTCATCAACCTTGGAAACATTTTCAACACACATCGTCACCTCACCCTTAGCTTAGTGCTCCATTTATTCCGTAGCTTTTATTTCGAGTTACTAACATTTAGCAACCGAACCGGTATCCAATACCCAGGTGCTACTTGGAGTACTAGAAAGGTACACATAAGTAACACATATATCAAATATACTTCTGTCGACGTTGCCAGCCTTCTTATCTACCAAGTATTTAGGGTTGTTCCGCTTCAGTGACCGCTCACCTCATAACAGAAGCACTTAGTTTTGGGTTTGAGTTCAACTTTGAGCTGCTTCAATGGAGCAGCAACTGACTTGCTATCCATGAAGTTTCCCTCCTTGCTCTTGCCCTTCAATGGGCCACTTCATCTCACAATACCGCTGAACCAAAATCCGACCAAGGGAGTAAGCAATCTAAGCATCAACGCCCACAAACTCTTTGTGTTCTACTCGAGATCTCATCTACACATAGAGCTAGCTCATGATGCCACTGTTGGGGAACGTTGCATGGGAAACAATTTTTTTTCCTACGCACACGCAAGATCTATCCATGGTGATGAGCATCTAAAATAGGGAGAGTGGATCTACATACCCTTGTAGATCGCTAAGCGGGAAGCGTTAAGAAACGCGGTTGGTGTAGTCGAACATCTTCGTGATCCAAATCGCCGAGCATCCCGCGATCACATCACGATCCGTCCCGCGATCCAATCACGATCCGTCCCGCGAACTCATCACGATCCGTCCCGCGATCTCATCACGATCCATCCCGCGATCTCATCACGATCCGTCCCGTGAACTCATCACGAACCGTCTCACGATCTTGTTCACGGTCCTTCCGATCTAGCGCCGAACGGACGGCACCTCCGCGTTCACCACACGTGCAGCTTGATGACGATCTCGACTGTCTTGATCCAACAAGAGGAAGTGGAGAGGGAGAAGAGTTCAATGGCAGCGTGATGGCGCTCCGGTGATGGTGGTGGAGCAATTTCGGCAGGGCTTCGCCTAAGCACTGCGGAAAACAGATCTAGAGGAGGGTTTAGACGTGGCTGAAAATCCTTGTCCAAAAAACCCTAAAACCACTCATATATATAGGAGGAGGGGAGAGGAGGTTGTGCCCAAAGGAGGGCTCTCCTTTTGGTTCGGCCGAACTGGTGGAGGGAGAGTCCTCCTCCACCTGAGAGTCCACCTCTCACACGAGAGGTGGAACTTGGGGAGGACTCCACCCCAATTCGGTTTGGGCCTTCTCTTCCTGCACCTAGGCCACCTTGGCCGACCCCACCAGCCCACTAGGGGCTGGTAGGTCGCCACTTTGGCCCATGGGGTGGGTTGGCCCCACTGGTGGACCCCCGGGACCCATTCGTCACTCCCGATACGCTACCGAAAGTGCCAAATCTTTCCGGAGTCCAAAACAGGACTTCCTATATATGAATCTTTACCTCCAGACCATTCCGGAGCTCCTCGTGACGTCCGGGATCTCATCCGGGACTCCAAACTACCTTCAGTCACCACCATTCATAACTCTATCCTACCGAAACGTCACCAAACCTTAAGTGTGCAAACCCTGCGGGTTCGAGAACTATGTAGACATGACCGAGACACCTCTACGGTCAATAACCAATGGCGGGACCTAGATGTCCACATTGGTTCCTACATATTCTACGAAGATCTTTATCGGTCGAACCTCTATTTCAAGGATTCAGTTAATCCCGTATGATGTTCCCTTTGTTCTTCGGTATGTTACTTGCCCGAGATTCGATCATCAGTATTTCCATACCTAGTTCAACCTTGTTACCGGCAAGTCTCTTTACTCGTTCCGTAATACAAGATCCCGCAACTAACAATTAGTCACATTGCTTGCAAGGCTCATTGTGATGTTGTATTACCGAGTGGGCCCCGAGATACCTCTCCGTCACACGGAGTAACAAATCCCAGTCTCGAACCATGCCAACTCAACAGACACCATCGGAGATACCTGTAGAGCACCTTTATAGTCGCCCGGTTACGTTGCGACGTTTGATACACACAAGGCACTCCTCCGATGTCCGTGAGTTGCATGATCTCATGGTCATAGGAACATATACTTGACATGCAGAAAACAATAGCAATAAACTGACACGATCATATGCTATGTTTGTAGTTTGGGTCTTGTCCATCACATCATTCTCCTAATGATGTGATCCCGTTATCAAATGACATCTCATGTCCATGGCTAGGAAACCTTAGCCATCTTTGATCAACGAGCTAGTCCATTAGAGGCATACTAGGGACATGGTTTTGTCTATGTATCCACACATGCATCTAATTCTCCGATCAATACAATTTATAGCATGGATAATAAACGATTATCATGAACAAGGAAATATGATAATAAATAATTTTTTATTGCCTCTAGGGCGTATTTCCAACACTAAGGTGCTTTCTGCGAGGCGCAGATGTGAAATATTCACACTCGAGGGTGTTGCAATATGTTCATGATTCACTTACAGTGGGTGTCTAGAGTGATAGAATCTTACACCCGAGTAAGAGGGTTGTTTACGTATGGGAGTAAAGGGGACTTGATGTTTAATCCTATGGTTGGGTTTTAACTTAAATGATCTGTAGTAATTTTGGATGCTTGGTAGAGTTCCAATCATAAGTGCATATGATCCAAGTACGGAAAGTATGTTAGCTCATGCCTCTCCCTCATATTAAACTGCAATAATGATTACCGATCTAGTTATCGATTGCCTAGGACAATCTCACAAATCCTATTGCAACTTTTCCATACTTGCTATATTTACTTTATTGTTCTTTTTATTTAAACAACACCTAACTTTTATTTCCATGTTATTTATTATCTTGCAAAACTATCTATCACACTACTAAGTACTTCTAGTTTTAGAGAGAATTCCTTATTTAACACTATGGTTAAATTTTATGCCTTATTTGACATCGGCAAATAATTTATTACCTATCTAACAACGTGTAAAATTTTATGCCTTTTATAACACTTTTGTCCATTTTAAGCCTAAATGATAGTTGAAAAGACTCTTTTTCCCTTCATGTGATATGTTTGTGTGTACGCGCGTGTGTGCTGCTGGTTATGTTTGTGCGCATGCACATGTGCTATTGATGCTTTATGTGTGCGTGTGTGCTGCTACGTGTGCGTGTGTGTACTGCGTGGGTGGGTGCTGCATGCATGTGTGCTGCAAGCATGCATGTGTGTTGCGTGCGTGTGTGTGCGTCATGTGTGTGATGCGTGCATGCATGTGTGTGTTGCATGCATGCATGTGTGCTGCGTGTGTGTTACGTGTGTGCACCTGGTATGTGTGCTGCTACTACGTGCGTGTGCTGCGTGCCTACGTGCTTGTGTGTTGTTGAATGTGTATGTGATACTGCTGTTGAATGTGTATGTTGTTGTCTCGTACAGATATTGTGTGTATGTCACTGCCCTGCACTATGTTGTCTACGTACATACCACATGAAGGGTAAAACGGTCTTTTCATATGTCATTTAGGCTTAAAATGGACGAAAGTGTTATAAATGGCATAACATTTAGACTCATTGTTATACAGGGAAGAAAAAGTTTGCCAGTGTCAAATAAGGAAATGAAATTTAAGATAGTGTTAAATAAGGAATTGTTTCCTAGTTTTATCCCCACAAACTAGTTTCATACTTGTTCTAGGTAAAGTAAGCGTGCGTAGAGTTGTATCGGTGTACATTAGCTCCTCGTTGGGTTCGACACTCTTACTTATCGAAAAAGGCTACAAATGATCCCCTACAATTGTGGGTTATCAAGACCTTTTTCTGGCGCCGCTGTCGGGGAGCAATAGTGTAGTGATTGATATTCTCGTGTGTGCTTGTTTGCTTTATCACTAAGTAATTTTTATTTTATGTTATTAGTTGTTTTATTTTCTGTTATTAGTTGTTATGGATATGGAACACGAAACACCAAAAAAATTAGTTGTACTTGCTACTCATGGAGACGGTGAACCTCCTAAAACCCTCGATGCTCGTTATGTGAAATGTGTTGATGACTCCTTTGATAATCCTGAGAAATCCCCATTGAATTTTATAATGGGAGACATGTTGGATCAACACGAGTTCTTTAGGGATTATTTCTTATCTCAAAAAGGGAAACACTTATGGGATCAAATTACAATATTGCGTTGGTTCATGCTTGAAATGTGATGATACTTGCTGCTTATGACAATGAAACTTTAGCTTCTTATGCTAATGGTATATGTGATTACTATGATGTGGAACAAATAGAAGAATTTGTTGCTTTAATAGTTTGGTGCGGATTGGTATTTATACCAAAGGACACAAAGTCCTTACCATATAATCCTTGAGCTAAGGTCACACAGACCTCGACCAACACTCGTGGTAAGTCTTAAGGGTAGACTTCCAAAGCCCTCACAAACTCGGTCACCCGGCGATCCACAATTGACTACTGGATGCTATAGACCATGACGCCTAACCGTGTGGAAGATACACACTCTTCAAAGGTAAGAAGCATCGGTTCCACATAGGAACAATCTCTTGAGTGATGCTCAATCACTTTGGGTTTTGGTGGTTTGGTTTGGGGGTTTTCCTCACTGATGATTTTCTCTCAAAGTCCTCGAGGAATTGGTTTCTCTCAAATGACAAGTGTCAAGTTCTCTCTCGGAGCAACCAACCAACTAGTGGTTGTGGGGGGCCGCTATTTATAGCTAGGGTGCAACCCGACATGATAAGACATAAATGCCCCCTAGTGATATGACCGTTATGTGGATAGAATATCCAGACAGCTGGCGCAAAGCACAACAACAGTTGGAATTTGAATTGTCAAATTCCTCTAAGATTATCATATCCCTCAAGGTAGGCAATTCACACTAGCGAAACCCTAACTCCTCAATCAGATCAATTTTCTCAGAGACCAGAATAACATCGTCTCTGTCACTGAAGAACTTGACTGGACTGCAAGATATTTCCAAAGGCTTCAGTCGAAGGATTGGGTATGTTGAGGTTTTTGAGTTGAGCATCACTTGGAAACTTTTCCTTAGTTTTCCCTCGACCCCCTTTAATAGTATGGTGTTTCCTATGACTCAAAGAAAGGAAATGAAACTACAAAAACAAAAGTCTTCACGCTTCATAGTCCCCGTGTTAATATCTTCAAGGTCACACCAAATTCTTCAGGTTCAAAGTCTTCACGGAAATACCAAAGTCTTCAGCTGAAGGCATTCATTTTTAGGGGTCGATAATCTCTGAATATATCAAACTCCTCATCGACTTATAGAACATGTGTACACTCACAAACACATTAGTTCCTTAACCTATAACTCAGCAATACACCAAAATCACTAAGGGGCACTAGATGCATTTACAATCTCCCCCTTTTTGGTGATTGATGACAAATAGGTTAAGTTTTCAACAGGGATAAACATATGAAGTGTAAGTACCGTGTTTGAGGAATTTGATTGCAAGATATAGAAGAACTCACCCCGAAGATGTGCATATTTGAGGAATTTGCTTTGGACTGCAAATGCACATGGCAGGTTAAAATCATGGAGATCTCCCCCTATATCTATTAATCCATACACTCATTTAATATATAACATGAGAATTTAAATGCTTGCTGAAAAATGGTTCTAACAAAATTCAGCATGCATGCATTAATGTACTTGAAGAAATAAGCATGCGAAAAGCAGTTCGAAAGCGTCAGACCATGATCAGACTTAATTTTACAACTCGATCAACAAACACTTCAGAAGAGCGAGAGTTGTAACTTAAACAAAAAAACAGCCCATAATATAGAGACCCGCTTGAAGACTAACTCAAATTTCTCCTGCTTTGTCATCAGTGACTAAAAGGGACGAATAATGAGAACTAACGTCCTTGAAGAATTTCATCTTGAAGGTGGTGGAGGAGCGCCAACTTTGTCGGGGTCGTTTGTCGATCCAGGGCCTACAACAGTGTCATCAAGTTCCTCAGCTTCATCCATCTCTCACGATAAAGAATATGAGATTGTAACCATTAGAGGAACTTGAACCTTTCTGAATTTCTACTAAGGAGGATGAGACCAGTCAAAGTTCTACTGAAAATCCATCTCCTTGAGTTCCTAAGGAGTCTTGAGATGTGCTAGTATGCCCCAAGTGCGATCGAAGATTTCATGCAAATAGTAATGATTTTTCCTCACTGAGTTCCGCGTCACAGTCATGTTTTGAAGAATTGTTTTGAACTGACGCTTGACCCACATGTGATTGCAATCAACCCTCTGATGAAGACTTAGGAGAATCTCGCGATCGGTCATCACACGATGGGCAAAAGCTTGAGGATTTTGAGCTGAGGCTTTTGCGGCAAAATCTTGGGTGGTAGAGTCATCATTGGTGGAATAAGATGCAACTTTACGGAATTGACCATCCAATGGACAAGTCAACAACAACTTTGCCTTTTCCTTCAACTGAAGAAAATGCATTCTTGAGGACTTCAATCGGAGGCAGAAAACTGAAGTGATTTTGAAAACCAGCCTTGAAGGGAATTGAAGACCTTGATTTGATGAATTTCATGATCCAGTGAGCATCAGGCTTCAACTCAAATGGTGACACATCTATATTGGCCAAAGTCCTCATGAAGAAATCATGATAATTGATGGGAATCCCATGAATGATGTTGAATAGCAAATTCTTCATGACGCTCACAACTTCTTCTTCAGAGTTGTGGTACTTGATTGGACTGAGGGTTTTGGTCAATGTGCTATAAATGGTCCTGCGCACATATAACAAATCATTCACTAGGAAGGTGGTCCTTGGAGGTTTGCCAGGAGCCAAAGGCTTCATCAGCACTTGCATCATGTGATTAGGTAGTTCAGGTTCATCATAGATGCATCTTGCTCCTTCTGAAGGAATTGTTATTAGGACAACATGAAGCAATTCAGATGCTGGATCAGTGTAGTGAGTGGTTCCAAACATCCCATGCAGGATCCATGAGTTAACATCAGAAGCTTCACCATAAATGTGCAAGGTTGCATAGAATTGAAGAATTAGCTCTTCATTCTAGTCACAGATATCAGCATAGAAGGGGAGAATCGCTATGTCATGAAGAACAACGAGCACTGGATTGAAGCAGGGGATGGACTCCATATCCACGTGAGGAATTTGTTGATGCTGGAAGACTTTGTCATTGTCAAATAGCACATCAGCATAGAAATTCATCTGTGCAGAAGTATAGAACCTTGAGCGTCTGACCCTTGCAAAGTTATAAGGATTTGGCCCTATGAAGAACATGTGTTCATTGAAGAAATTTGCCTTGATGAATTTGGGCCGCTTGTGCCTTTGAATGGCAATTTTTGCTTCGGCTGAAGATTTGGCTTGAAGCGTCCCACATTTGCGTTTGGCATGACATCAACATCTCTAGACTGAGGAATTTGTGCAACAGTTTCTTCAGGTGCAGTCTAGGTATGAATTTCTTCAGCTGATCCAGCTGGAATTTCTTCAGGAATGGACACGAGGGGAGTGGCGAGTCCATCAGACCCTATTTGAATTTCTTCAGTCTGAGCAGGTGACTGAGGAATTTGTGTAAGAGGAGTGGTCATTGGTGAATTGAGGCGTGCAGCCTCCCAATATTCATCATTTATTAGTGGACTAGTGTTTCTAATGTCCACATCCTCATCAATTTCTTAAACCCCAGCTTATTCAACAGTTAACTAATGCCGGGGTGATGATACCAGGGAGTTTGAAGCTTTTGCTTCCACCTCGATTTCTTCATCAATCTACTTCGAGGAAGCAGTAGAGTGATTGTATTCATCTTCTTCATTTGGGATGACATAGTCTACACCAAATGGAACAATTTCATATGCATGCATAGAGGAGATAGGAGTTGCATCCATGGGTTCAATTTGAAGAGCTTGGCATAGTCTTCAACTTCTTGATAGCTGAGGAATCTGAAGATGATGATGCTTTCCTTTTCAGTACAACCTTCTTATTTGCAGCCTTTGTTTTGTTCACTTCTCATGTAGAAGGAAGTTTGATATTCTTCACCCTTGAAGATTTTGCTAGGGGAGCATGGGGTGAAGTTGGAGCAGTTTCTTCAGGCATGTATGATGTGGTCGCTCTGGCAGTCTCAAGTTCTTCAGGCGCAATAAATACTTCAGTTGGCCTGGCAGCTTCTCCAGGCGCAACAGTGGATGTTGCCCTGGCAGATTCTTCAGCAGCCTGAATTTCTTCAGCTGCTCTTGTAGTTTCTTTAGCACGCTGAGCAGAAGTTTTAGCCAGAGGAATTTGTGGTTGCGATTGAGCTACAACCCTCTTGTTGTGGTCCTTGATGGCTTTGTCAGCGACTTTGATGAATAAGACCTTGGTAATACGTCTGCAACGTAACTATAATTTTTGATTGTTCCATGCTATTATATTATCTGTTTTGGATGTATTATATGCATTAATATGCCATTTATATTAATTTTGGGACTAACCTATTAACCTAGAGCCTAGTGCCAGTTTATGTTTTTTCCTTGTTTTTGAGTATTGAAGATATGGAATATTAAACGGAGTACAAACGGAATAAAATCTTCGGAATGATTTTTGTTGGACCAGAGGACATCTACAAGACTTGGAGAGGAAGGCAGGAGACCTGCCAAGAGGTCACAAGCCACCCTAGTGCGGCCAGGGGGCGCCCCTGGCTTGTGCCCCCCAGCAGGTCCTCCAACGCTAGTCTTCAGCCTATAAATTCCTAAATATTCCCCCAATACCAAAAAGAGCAACGATAATACTTTCCTGCCGCCGGAAGTCTCTGTTCCCGAGAGATACAATCTTGGAGCCTTTTCCGGTAATCTACCAGAGGGGGATTCGATCACGGAGGGCATCTACATCAACTCCATTGCCCCTCCAATGATGCGTGAGTAGTCCACCACATACCTACGGGTTCATAGCTAGTAGCTAGATAGCTTCTCTTCTCTCTTTGTGCTTCAATACCATGCCCTCCATGATCTTCATGGGGATCTATCTGATGTAATACTCTTTTGCGGTGTGTTTGTCGAGATCCGATGAATTGTGGGTTTATGATCAACTTATCTATGAATATTATTTGCTTCTTCTCTGAATTCTTATATGCATGATTTCATATCTTTGCAAGTCTCTTCGAGTTATTGGTTTGGTTTGGCCAACTAGATTGGTAATTCTTGCAATGGAAGAAGTGCTTAGTTTCGGGTTCAATCTTGCGGTGTCCTCACCCAGTGACAAAGTAGGGGTAGCGAGGCACGTATTATATTGTTGCCATCAAGGGTAAAAATATGGGGTTTTCATCATATTGCTTGAGTTTATCCCTATACATCATGTCATCTTACTTAATGCGTTACTCTGTTCTTCATGAACTTAATACTCTAGATGCAGGCAGGAGTTGGTCGATGTGTGGAGTAATAGTAGTAGATGCAGAATTGTTTTGGTCTAATTGACATGGACGTGATGCCTATATGCATAATCATTGCCTTGGATATCGTCATAACTATGCACTTTTTTGTCAATTGCTCGACAGTAATTTGTTCACCCACCGTGTTATTTTCCTTCAAGAGAGAAGCCTATAGTGAAACCTTTGCCCCCGGTTCTATTTTCCATATTATATTTTCAGATCTATATACCAAAAATAACAAAAATACCTTGCTATAATTTATTTACCTTTTTACTCCTCATATCTTTCCCATTTATCTCTATCAGATCTAATCCTTGCAAGTAACCATGAAGGGATTGATAACCCCTTTATAGCATTGGGTGCAAGTGTTTGATTGTTTGTGTAGGTGCATCTATTGGTGACTTTCTTGTTCCTCCTGATGTATTGATACCTTGGTTCTCAACAACCAAGGGAAATACTTATCTAGTTTGCTGCATCACCCTTTCCTCTTCAAGGGAAAACCAACGCAAGCTCAAGAAGTAGCAAGAAGGATTTCTGGCGTCATTGCCAGGGAGGATACACATGAAGCCTACAAAGTACCCATCACAAACTCATCTCTTGCATTTACATTATTTGCCATTTGCCTCTCGTTTTCCTCTCCCCCACTTCTAAAACGATTTCCAGAAAAAACCAAAAAGATTTGCCTCTTTATTCGCCCTTCTTTCGTTCGCCTTTTCGTTTGCTTTTTGTTTGCTTGTGTGTTAGATTGCTTGAACTCATGGCTAGACTCACTACTATTGCTAGTACTCCCGAGAATGAACTTCTTAATTTTAAGCAAAGGGAGGGAGAAAATTTAAAAGATGCTTGGTATAGAATTTGCAATGCTCAAAATAGATCTACTCGTAAGCAATCTACTACCGTTCTCCTTCGCAATTTTTATGTGGGTATTTCTCCATGGAATAGATATGTTCTAGATACCATCATGGGAGGAAATTTCTTGGGAAGTCATACCTTTGATTCTTATAGTGCTATGATAAATTTGGTAGGTTCACCCCCAATCATGGTTAATGGTACAATCTTAACTTTGGAACATGTGATGTGAAGGCGTGATATTATTGAAAATAAAGTTGCTACTGTAGAGCTTATTGAAAACTTGGATAAAAAGATTCATAATAAAATTACTCAATATGGATCTATGGTAGGAGTTACTTTAAAAGATCTAAGGGAAAAGGAACCCATAGTTAATGAAAAATTGGATCAAGATTCCTCTAGAATTGGCAAGCTAGAGGACATTATTACCAACTTGGGGTCTGCTTTTGCCTTGGTTCAAACCACTCCAAATTATCCTCCTTATAATATTACCAAGTTTGCCTATGTTCCTAAAAATAAGGGTGGATCCTCTAGAAAAGAGGATGAAGATCTTAAGATGATAAGTATTTACCCCAACCTTATCAATATTGTTAGGGAACCAATTGCCACAAGTGAATCTTTTGATTTCTTGCCTAGGAAAATTATCATTGATAAGAGCAAAGAACCTCCTAGGGTTTATAAGTATGCAATTGAGGAGTTGCATACCAAAGATGACAATACCTAGATCCATTGAGTTATGCCTAGCTAGGGGTGTTAAACAATAGCGCTTGTTGGGAGGCAACCCAATTTTATTTTTATGTTCTGTTTTTTGCTTTTGTTTTTGAGTGTTTCACACATATAACCTATGTAGTAATTGTGTTTTGGTGCTTTAATTAGTGTTTGAGCCAAGTAATACCTTTGGGACGGTCTATGGTGATTGTTGATTTGATCTTGCTGAAAAACAGGAAATTTTGCGCCCAGTCTAGAAATTTTATAAATTTATTAAAGCGTCGAATGAGTCTAAACTTTTTACACAAGATTTATGTACAAATTTACTAGGTTTTCATAATTTTTCAGAATGTTTGGAGTTACATAAGTATACGAAGTTTCTAGATTGCTACAAACAGTTTGTTTTTGATAGATTATGTTTTCTTTGTATTGTCTACCTATTTTGATGTATCTATGGGTCGTATCGGGGGTATGAACCATGGATAAGTTGGAATACAGCAGATATTACACCAATATAAATAAATAATGAGTTCACAACAGTACCTAAAGTGGTGATTTATTTTCTTATACTACCAGATCTCACGAGTTTTCTGTTGAGTTTTGTGTTGTGAAGTTTTCAAGTTTTGGGTAAAAATTTGATGGACTATGAAATAAGGCGGCAAGAGCCTAATCTTGGGTATGCCCAAGGCACCCCTAGGAATCAAGGATGCCAAAACGCCTAAGCTTGGGGGTGCCCTGGAAGGCATCCCCTCTTTTGTCTTCAATCCATCGGTAAATTTACTTAAGGCTATATTTTTATTCACCACATGATATGTGTTTTGCTTGGAGCGTCTTGTATGATATGATTCTTTGTTTTTTAGTTTGCCACAATCATCCTTGCTGAACATCTTTTGACAGATACATGCATGAATCGTGAATTTATTAGAATACTCTATGTGCTTCACTTATATCTTTTGAGCTAGGCAATTTTGCTCTAGTGCTTCACTTATATATTTTTAGAGCACGGTGGTCTTTTGTTTTATAGAAATAATTGAACTCTCATACCTCACTTATATTATTTTGAGAGTCTTTAAACAACATGGTAATTGGTTTAGGTTATGAATTTAGTCCTAATATAATAGTCATCCAAGAGGGATATAATAAAAACTTTCATATAAAGTGCATTGAATATTGTGAGAAGTTTGGTTCCTTGCATAAAGTTTTGAGATATAAAGATGGTGATATTAGAGTCATGTTAGGAAGTAATTGTGGATTGGTAGAAATACTTGTGTAAAGGTTTATGATTCCCGTAGCATGCACCTATGGTGAACCATTATGTTAGGAAGTTGGAGCATGATTTGTTTATTGATTGTCAACCTTTGTGTGAGGGTTGGGAGCGCGCGATGGTTTACTCCTACCAACCTCTCCCCTAGGAGCATGCGTCTAATACCTTGCTTTGATGACTAATAGACTTTTGCAATAAGTCTGTGAGTTCTTTATGACTAATGTGAGTCCATGGATTATACGCACTCTCACCCTTCGACCTTTGCCAGCCTCTCTAGTACCGCGCAACTTTCCCCGGTGCATTAAACCCACCATATATCCTTCCTCAAAATAGCCACCATACCTACCTATTATGGCATTTCCATAGCCATTCTCAGATATATTGCCATGCAACTTCCACCGTTCCGTTTATTCTGACACGCACCATCATTTTCATATTGCTTTACATGATCGTAAGATAGCTAGCATGATGTTTTCATGGCTTGTCCATTTTTTGATGTCGTTTGCTATGTTAGATCATTGCACATCCCGGTACACTGCCGAAGGCATTCATATAGAGTCATATTTTTTTCTAGATATCAAGTTGTAATTCTTGAGTTGTAAGTAAATAAAAGTGTGATGACCATAATTATTAGAGCATTGTCCCATGTGAGGAAAGGATGATGGAGGCTATGATTCCCTCACAAGCTGGGATGAGACTCCGGACTTTATGAAAAAAAAGAGGCCAGCGAAGCCCAAATAAAAAAAGAGGCCATTGATGCCCACCAAAATAAAAAAATGAGAGAAAACAGAGAAGGGACAATGCTACTATCTTTTTCCACACTTGTGCTTCAAAGTAGCACCATGATCTTCATGATAGAATCTCCTATTTTGTCATTTTCATATACTAGTGGGACTTTGTCATTATATAACTTGGCCTGTATATTCCAATGATGGGCTTCCTCATATTGCCCTAGGTCTTCATGAGCAAGCAAGTTGGATGCACATCCACTTAGTTTCCTTTTGAGCTTTCATACACTTATAGCTCTAGTGCATCCGTTGCATGGCAATCCCTACTCACTCACATTGATATCTATTAATGGGCATCTCCATAGCCCGTTGATACACCTATTTGATGTGAGACTATCTTCTCCTTTTTCTTCACAACCTCCACCATATTCTATTCCACCTATAGTGCTATATCCATGGCTCACGCTCATGTATTGCGTGAGAGTTGAAAAAGTTTGAGAACATAAAAGGTGTGAAACAATTGCTTGACTTGTCATCGGGGTTGTGCATGATATAAATACTTTGTGTGGGGAAGATGGAGCATAGCCAGACTATATGATTTTGTAGGGATAACTTTCTTTTGCCATTATCTTTTGAAGACATAATTGCTTTGTAGTATGCTTGAAATATTATTTTTTATGTCAACATTAATATTTTGTTTTGAGTCTTATGGACCTGAACATTCATGCCACAATAAAGAATATTACATGGATAAATATGTTAGGTAGCATTCCACATCAAAAATTCTGTTTTTACCATTTACCTACTCGAGGACGAGGAGGAATTAAGCTTGGGGATGCTGATACATCTCCAACGTATCTATAATTTTTTATTTTTCCATGCTATTATATTCTCTGTTTTGGATGTTTTATATGCATTAATATGCTATTTTATTTTATTTTTGGGACTAACCTATTAACGTAGAGCCTAGTGTAGTTTATGTTTTTTCCTTGTTTTTGAGTATTGTAGATAAGGAATATTAAACGGAGTCCAAATGGAATAAAATCTTCGCGATGATTTTTCTTGGACCAGAAGACATCTACCAGACTTGGAGAGAAAGGCAGGAGACCTGCCAGGAGGTCACATGTCACCCTGGCGCGTCCAGGTGGTGCTCCTAGCTTGTGGCCCCCCAGCAGGTCCTCCAACCCTAACCTTCGGCCTATAAATTCCCAAATATTCCCCTAATACCAAAAAGAGCAATGATAATACTTTTCCGCTGCCGGAAGCCTCTTTTCCCAAGAGATCCAATCTTGGAGCCTTCTTCGGTAATCTGCCAGAGGGGGATTCGATCATGGAGGGCATCTACATCAACTCCATTGCCCCTCCGATGATGCGTGAGTAGTCCGCCACAAACCTACGGGTCCATAGCTAGTAGCTAGATGGCTTCTTCTCTCTCTCTTTGTGCTTCAATACCATGTTCTCCATGATCTTCGTGGGGATATATCCGATGTAATACTCTTTTGCAGTCTGTTTGTCAAGATCCATTGAATTGTGGGTTTATGATCAACTTATCTATGAATATTATTTGTTTCTTCTCCGAATTCTTATATGCATGATTTCATATCTTTGCAAGTCTCTTCGAGTTATTGGTTTGGTTTGGACAACTAGATTGGTAATTCTTGCAATGGGAGAAGTGCTTATTTTTGGGTTCAATCTTGCGGTGTCCTCACCCAGTGACAAGTTAGGGGTAGCGAGGCACGCATTGTATTGTTGCCATTAAGGGTAAAAATATGGGGTTTTCATAATATTGCTTGAGTTTATCTCTCTACATCATGTCATCTTACTTAATGCGTTACTTTGTTTTTCATGAACTTAATACTCTAGATGCAAGCAGGAGTCGGTCGATGTGTGGAGTAATAGTAGTAGATGCAGAATCGTTTCGGTCTACTTGACACGAACGTGATGCCTATATGCATAATCATTGCCTTGGATATTCTCATAACTATGCACTTTTCTATCAATTGCTCGATAGTAATTTCTTCACCCATCGTGTTATTTTCTTTCAAGAGCGAAGCCTCTAATGAAACCTATGTCCCCCGAGTCTATTTTCCACATTATATTTTTAGATCCGTACACCAAAAATACCTTGCTATAGTTTATTTACCTTTTTACTGCTTGCAATCCTTCCCATCTATCTCTATCGGATCTAATCCTTACAAGTAACCGTGAAGGGATTGACACCCCCTTTATAGCATTGGGTGGAAGTGTTTGATTGTTTATGTAGGTGCATCTATTGGTGACTTGCTTGTTCCTCCTACTGGATTGATACCTTGGTTCTCAACAACTAAGGGAAATACTTATCTACTTTGCTGCATCACCCTTTCCTCTTGAAGGGAAAACCAACACAAGCTCAAGAAGTAGCACTTGGCTCCTTGCCAATCTGCATAGTAGCGATCAAATTCACCCCTCAGGCCTTTGATCTCATTTTGCATAGAGACCAGTTGATCTGGAGTCATCTTGAGAACATTATTCTTCATGAAGCGCTCCTTGTTGTACTAAGCTTTCTTGGCTTGTCTGGCTTGTTCATACTTCCATTTTTCTTTAGCAATGAAAGCAGTGAGGACATGGCTTGGACCAAGAGGCAGATTCAAATCATCAACAGGAGTGTTAGGGTCCTGGTGCCAGAGGCCGATGAAATCAAACACAGTCTTGCCTTGGTTCTAGCAACAGGGGAATTTGAGATCCCTTTGCCCAAGCCACTCTCTATTGCTTGTTTCTGATGATTTCCTCAAGTTCCTCATCATCTGCTTCATCATCCTGAGAATTTGAAGGAACTTGGAACACCACTTTCTTCGGATGAGGACTTGGTCGAGCGCCTAGTCCAATAGTGATGTCTACTACACAACTTGTTCTTGTAGAATCGTGTTGGGCCTCCAAGTGCAGAGTTTTGTAGGACAGTAGCAATTTTCCCTCAAGTGGATGACCTAAGGTTTATCAACCCGTGGGAGGTGTAGGATGAACATGGTCTCTCTCAAACAACCCCGCAATCAAATACAAGAAATATCTTGTGTCCCCAACACACCCAATAAAATGGCAAATTGTATAGGTGCACTAGTTAGGCGAAGAGATGGCGATACAAGTGTAGTAATGACAGTATATATTGATTCTTGTAATCTGAAAATATAAAAACAGCAAGGTAGCAAGTGATAAAGTGAGCACACACGATATTGCAATGCTTAAAAACAAGGCCTACGGTCTGTACTTTCGCTAGTGCAATCTCTCAACAATCCTAATATAATTGGATCACATAACCATCCCTCAACGTGCAATGAATAATCACTCCAATGTTCTTATCCAGCAGAGAGCATAAGAAGAAATTCTTCATAGGGTACGAAACCACATTAAAGTTATCCTTTCCAATCAATTTATCCAAGAGTTCATACTAAAATAACCAATTTATCCTTTCCGATCAATCTATCCAAGAGTTCGTACTAGAATAACACCATATGATACACATCAACCAACTCTAATGTCACCTAGATACTCCAATGTCACCACAAGTATCCGTGAGTTAATTATACGATACACATCAAACAATTTCAGATTCATAATACTCAATCCAACACAAAGAACCTCAAATAGTGCCCCAAGATTTCTACCAGAGAAGCTAGGACAAGAACGCGTATCAACCCCTATGCATAGATTACCCCATTGTCACCTTGGGAATCCGCAAGTTGAGTACATAACATATATCAAGTGTATCACTTGAATACTCCAATGTCACTACGGGTATCCATATGCAAGACATATATCAAGTGTTCTCAAATCCAATATTCAATCCAACATAACGAAATCTCAAAGGGAAAACTCAATTCATCACAAGAAGATAGAGAGGGGAAAACACCATGTGATCCAACTATATTAACAAAGCCCGTGATACCTCAAGATCGTGCCATCTCAAGAACACGAGAGATAGAGAGAGATTGAACACATAGATACTGGTACAAACCGCCAGCCCCGAGGCTAGACTACTCCCTCCTCATCATGGACTCCGCAGGGATGATGAAGATGGCCACCGGAGATGATCTACCCTCTCCGACAGGGTACTGTTTTCTCTCCAGATTGGTTTTTCTTTGATATACAGGCCTTGCAGCGGCGAAACAAGGAGTCTAGGGTTAATTCTAATGGTTTCTATATATATAGGAATTTTTGGCATTGGTTTCACGTGGAGATGGGCCATGAGGTGGGCACGCTCCACTAGGGCACGGTTAGGGGGCCTGGTGCGGTCTGGTTGAGGTTGTCCACCTCGTGGATCTTCTGGACCTCCCAGGAAGCGTCTAGTGCCTCTTTTGTTCCAAAAAAATCATCAAAAAGTTTCGGGTGATTCCGAGAACTTTCGTTTTTTGCACAAAATACAACACCACGGTAGTTCTGCTGAAAACAACGTCAGTCCGATTTAGTTCTAAATAAATCATATAAAGTGCATCAAAGCCATATAAAATTATTGTAAACATAGGTGAATAGTGATGAATACTTCATAAATTATCAATATGTTGGAGACATATCAACATCCCCAAGCTTAGTTCCTACTCGTCCTCGAGTAGGTAAATGATAAAAGAAACAATTTATGAACTGTGAATACTAATATAGTGCATAAGTTTGATCAATGATAATTTCAATCACTTTTCCTAGCATAGTGCAGATTTGTGCAGATTTGAGGATCCACACAATTGAGGAAACTTGAAGAAAATCATAACTTAGAGGAACAGGTCAAGGGAAAAAACATATAAGGTGTTTTAAGAAGTGGATTCTTGAAGAATAAAAACCTTTTGAGGACTTTGTGAAAATCACGAGGATCAAAATAGGGCTTTAAAATATAATTTTAATTACCCCGATGAAGAACACAATGAACTGTTAGTGGGAGTAGTGAAGTTTGTCAGTCCAGATCTCCCGTACCCTAACTCGGCGATGGAAGACAGCTATGGTGACGACGAAGTGAAGATTTCCGCGGCCGACACGAGTACGGTGAAGGGGAGGTCAAGGAAGTGAAGCTTTTCCTCTTTGGCGGCAAAGAAGTTAGCGGCAGTGCTAGGTCTGCGATCGAGTGGGGAAGATGAGAAGTGAGATCGAGCGGAGTAAATGAGAGAAGTGAAAGTGAGGGGATATTTATAACCACAGTGAAACTGACTAGTCCGAAGATTCTAGACCGGTATACCCCTGACCCTTGCTCTCTTGGTGACATGTGTCACCCACGTACTGAGAAGTGGAGATAGTGGGGGATCATGGGTTATCCAGTCGTGGGAATAGGAGTTGGTTTGAGCGGCAACCACCAAAAATTGAAAGTGAAATTTGTTAAAGCTTTCGTTCACAAATTCTTCAGCTGACAAGGACTCATTAAAGACTTTGAACGAGTTTCAAAGTAGAACACATATGAAGAATTTGTGAACAGACTGGATTGAGTTTAGCATTGAGGGGGAACGGGTCCTGATCACATTCACTTAGAAGAAAATCAACTTGAAGAATTAACAATAAGTGAATGCTGTTGAGGACATTGAAAACACAATCATATATACATATTGTCAATGAAGAACACCAATTGCATAGTTTGAAGAATTTGAACTTTGAGGAATTTTCAAACTTGAGGAATGTGAAAATCTGAAGAATTTGCAAAATGATGAAAAACCTCAACTTTGAAGAATTTCAACTACGGCTGGAGGCGTGACCCATCGTATAAGAATGATTATTTCAGACACCGCATACAATTCTTGTAGGGTTCTGAGAATCAAATTGTTCATTAATTTCTTCACACTTAGGGTGTTATTCTTCATTGATTGAAGAAAAACGTTACTTCGTGTGTTGCACATCTATGTCATCAATTTTGCATAAGGGTTAGGATGTGTGTCTTTCAAAGAACATTTGAAGATTCTAAGATATTTAGCTCACATCGCAACTTGCAAAATATCTTTTCATCCAAGGGCTTAGTGAAGATATTAGCCAGTTGTTCTTCAGTGTTCATGTGGTCGATGGAGATGTCTCCCTTCAATACATGATCTCGAAGAAAATGATGATGAATCTGGATATGCTTGGTCTTGAAATACTAAACTGGGTTATAAGCAATCTTGATAGCACTCTCGTTGTCGCAGTAGAGAGGAACATTCTTCAACTTGATGGCGTAGTCCTTGAGGGTTTGCTTCAACCACAAAAATTGAGTGCAACAGGAACCAACAATAGTGTACTCAGCTTTAGTAGTAGATAATGAAACATAGTTCTGCTTCTTCGAGGACCAACAAACTAAGGATCATCCTAGGAAATGACATGTGCCCGAGGTTGACTTGCAATCCACTTGATCACCAGCATAGTCAGCATCAGAGTATCCGATGTGAAGAGTTGAGCCCTTCGTATACCATAATCCAAGCATTGTGTGTGAGCTATGTATCGAAGATTATGCTTCACAGCCTTATGGTGTGATTCCTTCGGTGTTGCTTGGAATCGGGCACACATCCAACACTCAGCATAATATCTGGCCTAGATGCTCATAGATACAATAAAGAGACAATCATGGAGCGATATACCTTCTGATCGAAATCTTTACCATTTTCATCAGTGCAGAGGTGGTCTTTTGAAGGCATTGGTGTTTTGGCGCCTTTGCAGTCTTGCATACCGAAACCCTTGATGTATTTCTCTTGAGAGATGAAGATGCCATTGTGTTGCTAACGAATTTGAAGACCTAAGAAGAATTTCAACTACCCCATCATAGACATCAGATATTTTCACCCGTCATATATGCAAATTCTTCACTGTAACGTTTGTCAGTATAACCAAAGATAATATTGTCTACATATATTTGGCACACGAGTAATTCATTGTCATAGTATTTTGTGAAAAGAGTTGGGTCGAGTGAACCAGGTTTGAAGCCTTTATTCATGAGGAATTCCTTCAGAGTGTCATACCACACTCGAGGGGCCTGCTTGAGGCCATAGAGGTCCTTGTTGAGTCCGAAGACTTTGTGAGGATGCTTAGGGTCTTCAAAACCTGGAGGTTGAGAAACATATACTTCTTCCTCAAGCTTACCATCGAGGAATGCACTTTTCACATCCATTTTATATGAGGTGATATCATGATGGTTAGCATAAGAGAATATCTTCAAGTCTAGCAACAACAACAGGTGCAAAAGTTTCATCAAAGTCAATTCCCTCAACCCGTATGTGGCCCTGAGCTACAAGACAAGCCTTATTCCTCACCACTAGGCCATTTTCGTCTCGCTTGTTGCGGTAGATCCACTTGGTACCTATGATGTTATGCTCGTGAGGATCTGGCCGCTTGACAAGTTCCCAGACATTATTGAGCTTGAATTGATGCAATTTCTCTTGCATAGCTTGAATCCACTCAGGCTCCATAAATGGTTCATCAAGTTTGGTGGGATTTGTGATAGATACAAAAGCAAAATGCCCACAAAAGTTAGAAAAATGTGAAGCTTTTGAGTGAGTGAGGGGACTTGGTGCATTGACGTTGTCGAGGATTTTGTCAATCTCCACTTCATTTGCCACTCTTGGATGAGCAGGTTGACGAGGCTAAGGATTTTCTTCAGCACCATTTTCCTCAGGTGTATCACCATGAATGTATTCATTGATTGGTATGACTTCCTCATCAGGTAGAGATTCTTCAGTGGGTATGATGTCTTCAGGAGCCTTCAGCTTAATGGATTCCTCGGGATACATTTCATCTAGCACAGGAGGCAGGTGCTCTCTTTGCGAGCCGTTAGTTTCATCAAACTGCACATCTACAGTTTCAACAAACTTGTTGTGATAGGAGTTGAAGACTCTGTAGGTGTGCAAATCCTTTCCGTAACCAAGCATAAAATCTTCATGTACTTTCGGTGCAAATTTAGAACTGAGGATCTCTAATCCAGCATTTAGCACCGAAGACTTTGAAATAACTCACATTGGGTTTCTTGTCAGTGATGAGTTCATATGAAGTCTTCTTGAAGAATCTGTGAAGATATACCCTGTTGATGATGTGTCACGTAGTATTGATTGCCTTAGGCCAGAAGCAACGAGGAGTCTTGTATTCATCAAGCATAGTGTGAGACATCTCAACAAGAGTCTTGTTCTTGTGCTCCACGACGCCATTCTGTTGAGGAGTATATGGGGCAGATAGCTCATGAGTAATACCAAGTTCATCAAGATATTTATCAAGACCAGTGTTCTTGAACTCAGTTCCATTGTCACTCCTGATGTGCTTGGTCTTGACGCAAAAGTTTGTTGAGTCCCTTGAAGCAAATCGTCAGAAGACATCCTACACCTCAGACTTGTACAGAATAATATGCACCCAAGTGTAACGAGAGTAATCATCAACAATAAAAAAGCCATACAAACATGAAGTATTTGTTAGTGTGGCATAATGAGTGGGGCCAAAGAGATCCGTGTGAAGCAATTCAAAGGGTCGAGTAGTGGTCATGATAGTCTTCTATGGATGCTTGGATTTGGTCATCTTTCCAGACTCACAAGCACCACAGAGATTATCCTTGAGGAATTTGACACCTTCAATGCCTATGACGTGCTTTTTCATCACAAGTGTGTGCAAGTTCCTCATGCCAACATGTCCAAGTCATCGATGCCACAACCATTGCTACCTCTTGAGCATGCGTTGGTTTTCCCTTGAAGAGGAAAGGGTGATGCAGCGAAGTAGATAAGTATTTCCCTCAGTTTTTGAGAACTAAGGTATCAATCCATTAGGAGGAACAAGCAAGTCACCAATGAATGCACCTACACAAATAATCAAACTCTTGCACCCAACGCTATAAAGGGGTTGTCAATCCCTTCACAGTTATTTGCAAGGATTAGATCCAATAGACATAGATGTAACGAGTGCGGAAAGTAAAAGGTAAATAAATTGCAGCAAGTATAGATCTGAAAATATATGATGGAAAATAGACCCGGGGGCCATAGGTTTCACTAGAGGTTTCTCTCTTGAAGGCAAATATCATGGTGGGTAAACAAATTACTGTCAAGCAATTGATAGAAAAGCAAATAATCATGTAGTTATACAAGGCAATGATTATGCATATAGGCATCATGTCCGTGACAAGTAGATCAAAACGATTCTGAATCTACTACTATTACTCCACACATCGACCGGCTCCTGCTTGCATCTAGAGTATTAAGTTCATGAAGAACAGAGCAACGCATTAAGAACGATGACATGATGTAGAGGGATAAACTCAAGCAATATGATGAAAACCCCATCTTGTTACCCTTGATGGCAACAATACAATACGTGCCTCACTACCCCTACTTTTTCACTAGGTTAGGACACCGCAAGATTGAACCCAAAACCAAGTACTTCTCCCATTGCAAGAATTACCAATCTAGTTGGCCAAACCAAACCAATAACTCAAAGAGACTTGCAAGGATATGAAATCATGCATATAAGAAATCAGAGGAGATTCAAATAAGATTCATGGATAATCTGAACATAAACTCACAATTCATCGGATCTTGACAAACACACCACAAAAGAAGATTACATCGGATAGATCTTCATGAAGATCATGAAGAACATGGTATTGAAGATCAAAGAGAGAGAAGAAGCCATCTAGCTACTAGCTATGGACCCGTAGGTCTGTGGTGTACTACTCACGCATCATCGGAGGGGCAATGGAGTTGATGTAGATGCCCTCCGTGATCGATTCCCCCTCCGGCAGATTACCTGAGAAGGCTCCAAGATTGGATCTCTCGCGAATGGAGGCTTCCGGCGGCGTAAAAATATTTTCGTGGCTTGTTCTAATGTTGGGGGAATATTTGGGTATTTATGGGCCAAGAATTAGGGTTAGGAGACCTGCCAAGAGGCAACAAGCCTGCTAGGCGTGGCTAGGGGGGCGCCTAGCAGGCTTGTGGCACCCTGACACCTCCCCCGACGTGCAATCCAAGCTTGGATGACTTGTTTCCTTCCAGAAAAATTCCTTCCGAAGGTTTTATTCCATTTGGACTCCCTTTAATATTCCATATCTGCAAAACTCAAAGACAAGGAAAAAACAGAAACTGGCACTTGGATTAATAGGTTAGTCCCAAAAATAATATTAAATATCATATTAATGCACATAGAACATTCAAAACAGATAATATAATAGCATGCCATCATAAAAAATTATAGATACGTTGGAGACGTATCAGCATCCTCAAGCTTAATTCCTGCTCGTCCTCGAGTAGGTAAATGATAAAAACAGTATTTTTGATGTGTAGTGCTACCTAACATATTTATCCAAGTAATATTCTTTATTGTGGCATGAATATTCAGACCCATAAGACTCAAAACAAAAGCTTCATATTGATATAGAAACAATAACATTTCAAGCATACTAGCAAAGCAATTGTATCTCTTCAAAATATAATGGCAAAAGAAAGTTGTCCCTACAATATCATATGGTGTGGCTATGCTCCATCTTCCCCACACAAAGTATTTACATCATGTACAACCCCGATGAAAAGTCAAGCAATTGTTTTCACACCCATTTTCTCAAACCTTTTCAACTCTCACGCAATACATGAGCGCGAGCCATGGATATAGCACTGTAGGTGGAATAGAATATGGTGGAGGTTGTCAAGGAAAAGGGAGAAGATATACTCACATCAACTAGGCGTATCAACAGGTTATGGAGATGCCCACCAATAGATATCAATGTGAGTGAGTAGAGATTGCCATGCAACGGATGCACTAGAGCTATAAGTGTATGAAAGCTCAAAAAGAAATTAAGTGGGGGTGCATCCAACTTGCTTTCTCATGAAGACCTAGGGAAATTTGAGGAAGCCCATCATCATAATATACAAGTCAAGTTCTGTAAAGAAAAATTTCTCACTAGTAAATGAAAGTGACAAAATAGGAGACTCTCTAACATGAAGATCATGTTGCTACTTTGAAGCACAAGTGTGGCAAAAGGTAGTAGCAATGTCCCTTCTCTATTTTCTGTATTTTTTTGTTGTTGGGCATATAAGGCCTCTTTTATTCATTTCTATTTTTTTTATTTGGGCTTCGCTGGCCTCTTTTATTTTTCATAAAGTCCGGACTCTCATCCCTACTAATAAGGGAATCATAGATTCCATCATCCTTTCCTCACATGGGACATGCTCTATAATGAAAATCATCACACTTTTATTTACTTACAATCCAAAAGAAAAATTACAACTTGATACCTATGACAAAATATGACTCTATATGCAATATGGAATTGATGGTGTGCATGTCATAAAAGGAAACGATGGAAGTTGCATGTCAATATACCTCGGAATGGCTATGTAAATGCTATAATAGGTAGGTATGGTGGCTGTTTTGAGGAAAGATATATATGGTGGATGTTTTGAGGAAGGTATATGGTGGTTGTTTTGAGGAAGGTGTTTGTTGCACCGGCAAAAGTTGCGCGGTACTAGAAGGCTAGCAAAAGTGGAAGGGTGAGAGTGCGTATAATCCATGGACTCAACATTAGTCATAAGGAACTCACGTACTTATGGCAAAAGTCTATTAGTCATTGAAGCAAAGAATTAAATGCATGCTCCTAGGGTGGAGGTTGGTAGGAGTTAACCATTGCACCCCCCGACCCTCACACAAAGGTCAACAATCAATAAACAAGTCATGCTCCGACTTCCTTACATAGTGGTTCACCATATGTGCATGCTACGGGAATCACAAACCTTCACACAAGTATTTTTTACCAAATCACAATTTACTTCCTAACATGTCTATTAACATTACCATATTTATATCTCAAAACTTTATGCAAGGAATCAAACTTCTCATAAGTACTCAATGCACTTAATATGGAAGTTTTTATTATATCCCTTTAGGATGCCTATCATATTAGGACTAAATTCACAACCTAGACCAATTACCATGCTATTTTTAGAAACTCTCAAAATAGTATAAGTGAGGAACGAGAGTTCAAGTATTTCTATAAAACAAAAATACCACCGTGCTCTAAAAGACATAAGTGAAGCATATAGAGCAAAATTACCCAACTCAAAAGATATAAGTGAAGCACATAGAGTATTCTAACAAATTAACGATTTAGCGTGTTTCTCTATAAAGGTGTATGCATCAAGGATGATTGTGGCAAACTAACAAGCAAAGACTCATACCATACAAGACGCTCCAAGCAAAATACATATCATGTGGTGAATAAAAATATAGCCTCAAGTAAATTTACCGATGGATTGAAGACGAAAGAAGGGATGCCTTCCGGGGCATCCCCAAGCTTAGGCTTTTTGTCATCCTTTAATATGACTTGGGGTGCCTTGGGCATCCCCAATCTTAGGCTCTCGCCACTCCTTATTCCATAGTCCATCCAATCTTTACCCAAAACTTGAAAACTTCACAACACAAAACTTAACAGAAAACTCGTGAGATCCGTTAGTATAAGGAAATAAATCACCTCTTTAGGTACTGTTGTGAACTCATTATTTATTTATATTGGTGTTATACCTACTGTAATCTAACTTCTCCATGGCTCATACCACATGATACAACCCATAGATTCATCAAAATAGGCAAACAACTCAAAGAAAACAAAATCTGTCAAAAACAGAACAGTCTGTAGAAAATTGAAAACTTCGTATATTATGTAACTCAAAAAATTCTAAAAAGTTATGACAATCTGTGAAATTTATATATCTATCTTTTGTATAACTTTCAGATCAATTGGATTCTCTGAAAAAATTAGAAAATTCATGGACTGAGCTCAAAAGTTTTTGTTTTTCAGCAAGATCAAATCAACAACTACCATAGATCACCCTAAAGGTTTTACTTGGATCAAACACTAATTAAAACACCAAAACACAATTACTACAGAAGTAATAATGTGGGAAACACTAATTAATAGAAGCAAAAACATAACACAAAAATAAAATTGGGTTGCCTCCTGATACGTCTCCAATGTATCTACTTTTCCTAACGCTTTTCCTCTTGTTTTGGACTCTAATTTGCATGATTTGAATGAAAACAACCCCAGACTAACGCTGTTTTCAGCAGAACTACCATGGTGTTGTTTTTGTGCAGAACTAAAAGTTCTCGGAATGGAGCAAAACTTTGCGAGGATTTTTTATATCAATAATAAGAATTTCTGGAGCCAAGACCTGCCAGAGGGGGGCACCTGGGTGGGCACAACCCACTAGGGCGTGCCCCCTCTCCTGGCGTGCCTAGGTGGGTTGTACTCACCTGGTGGCCCCGCATACCCTAATTCCGACGCTATAAAATCACATTATTCCAAAAAAATAGGGAGAAAGAATTATCACAATCCACGAGACGGAGCCGCTGCCACCTCTTGTTCTTCATCGGGAGGCCAGATCTGGAGTCCGTTTGGGGCTCCGGAGAGGGGGATCTTCGTTCTTCATCATCACCAACCCTTGTCCATTGCCAATTCCATGATGCTCCTCATCAGGAGTGAGTAATTCCTTCGTAGGCTCACTGGTCAGTGAGGAGTTGGATGAGATTCATCATGTAATCGAGTTAGTTTTGTTAGGGCTTGACCCCTAGTATCCACTATGTTCTTAGATTGATGTTGCTATGACTTTGCCATGCTTAATGCTTGTCACTTTGGGCCCGGGTGCCATGAACTCAGATCTAAACCATTTATGTTATCATCATTATATCCATGTTTTAGATCCGATCTTGGAAGTTATTGTCACCTACTACATGTTATGATCCGATAACACCGGAGTGACAATAACTGGGACTTCTTCCGGTGATTACCGTAGTTTGAGGAGTTCATGTATTCACTATGTGTTAATGCTTTGATCCGGTTGTCTATTAAAAGGAGGCCTTAATATCCCTTAGTTTCTAGTATGGACCCCGCTGCCACGAGAGGGTACGACAAAAGATGTCATGCAAGTTCTTTTAATAAAGCACATATGACTATTTACGGAATACATGCCTACATTATATTGATGAACTGGAGCTAGCGCCGTATCGCCCTAGGTTATAACTGTCTCATGATGAACTGGAGCTAGTGCCGTATCCAACAAGTCACCGATCCAATGCCTACAAATTTGTCTTATATTGTTTCAGCTAAGTTACTACTGCTATCATCACTGTTACACTTGCTACAAAATTACTGCTATCACTGTTACAGTTACTGTTACTGCTGTCACTACTATCAAAACTATCATATTACTTTGCTACTGATTACTTGCTGCAGATAATTAATCTCCAGGTGTGGTTGAATTGACAACTCAGCTGCTAATACCTTCAAATATTCTTTGGCTCCCCTTGTGTTGAATCTATAAATTTGGGTTGAATACTCTACCCTCGAAAACTGTTGCGATCCCCTATACTTGTGGGTTATCAAGACCTTTTTCTGGCGCTGTTGCCGGGGAGCATACCTATATTTGTTGAGTCACTTGGGATTATTATCATATTATCATGATGAAGAATCTGAAGGATCCTAAGACTAAGATATTTCCCTAAAGGACTATATTTTCTGCCATCCAGTTCTGCTTTAGATTCACGTTCTGTTATGAGTAAACTTGCACCACCACCACATGCTATTAATTCTGATATTTTGCAAGTTATTGATGATGCTACTTTTGTTATGGATAATGCTTATGATGATGCTAGTACCTTGCTTGATAATGATGATGTGCCACTTGGTGAATTTCTTGATAAACAAATTGCTAGAGTTATACAACATGATGTTGTTGAATCTGATGATGAGCTTGAAACTGAATCTCCTGAAACACCTACTAGAACTAGCCTTCCTAGATATGAATTGCCTAAGGTACCGTAAGGTTATGTTATGAGTGAAGAAACAACTAGAGATATTCTTGCTTGCAAAGATAGAGATGATCTAGAGAAATTATTACACAAGTATAAAGAAAAATCTCTGAATGCTAGAATGAAGTGTGATCCTCAGTTTGCTACTTCAACTATCTTTATTGATGATAAGGATTATGAATTCTCTGTCGACCCAGAGTTAATTACTTTGGTTGAATCTGATCCTTCCCATGGTTATGAAACTAAAACTGTTGTGGCACATCTCACTAAGTTGAATGATATAGCCACGCTTTTTACTCATGATGAGAAAACTCGCTATTACTTTATTCTCAAATTATTTCCTTTCTCATTAAAGGGTGATGCTAAAGCTTGGTACAATACTCTTGCTCCTGGTTGTGTGTAGTCCCCAGGATATGACTTATTACTTCTCTGAAAAATATTTTCCTGCTCATAAGAAACAAGCTGCCTTACAGGAAATATTTAACTTTGTGCAAATTAAAGAAGAGAGTCTCCCACAAGCTTGGGGGAGGCTTTGCCAGTTACTTAATGCTTTGCCTGATCATCCTCTTAAGAAAAATGAAATACTTGATATCTTCTATAATGGACTAACCAATGCTTCTTGGGATTTCCTAAATAGTTGTGCTGGTTGTGTTTTCAGGGAACAAACTATTGGACAAGCTAAATAATTATTGAATAACATATTAAAAAATTATGATGATTGGACTCCTCCTGAACCACCGGCTAAACCCACTCCGAAGAAGAGGGGTATATTATATCTCAGTCCCGAAGATATGCAAGAGGCAAAGAAATCTATGATGGAAAAAGGTACCAAAGCTAAGGATGTTAAAAAATTACCTCCTGTTGAAGAAATACATGGGCTTAATACACCACCACTGCCTAAGGTGGTAGAGGTAAATTCTCTAATGAATTTCAATGATAATTATAATCCTCACAATATGCATCCTATTCAATGCCTTTATGAGTTTGAAAACTATATTAGAAAACACGATCACTTCAATGCAAATGTTATGAAACAATTGAAATATAATTCTGATATGATTGCTCGCTTGAGTGACTTGTTATTAGAATCTCAAATGATGTTAGAGGTGTTGGAAAACATGCTTCTATGGTTCAAACTCAGTTAGAACAAGTGCTAAATCTCAAAGAGAATTGCTTGATGAATTGAATCATAATATGCATGACTTTGCTGTTAGAGTTGCAACTAGAGGAGGTAAAATGACTCAGGAACCACTTTATCCTAAGGTACACCCAAAAAGAATTGAACACGAATCACAAAGAGCTAACACTAGTGCACCAAGTCCTTCTAAAAAGAAAAAGAAAAAGAAAAATGATAGGATTTTGCATACTTCTAGTGAACCTGAAATAGAGAAGCCTCCTGATAATGATAATGAAACTTCTAGCTCAGATGCTGAAACTCAATCTGGTAATGAACACTCACCTAGTGATAATGAGAAGGATAATGATCTGGTTCATGAAGATACTCAAACAAATGATAAAGAACCAGATAATGATGTTGAGATAGAACCACCTGTTGATCTTGATAACCCACAACCTAAGAATAAAAGGTATGACAAAAGAGACTTTGTGGCTAGAAAACACGGTAAAGAAAGAGAACCGTGGGTTCAAAAATCTATGCCTTTTCCACCCAAGTCAACTAAAAAGAAATATGATGAAGAATTTGAACATTTTGCTGAAATGCTGAGGCCAGTCTTTCTGCGTACTCGCTTGACTAACATCTTTAAAATGCCTCCTTATGCAAAGTATATGAAATACATCATCACAAATAAGAGAAAAATACCGGAAGCTGAAATCTCCACTATGCTTGCTAATTACACTTTCAAAGATGGAGTACCTAAAAAACTTGGAGATCCAGGAATACCGACTATACCTTGCGCTGTCAAAAAGAATTATGTTAAAACTGCTTTGTGTGATTTAGGAGCTGGTGTTAATGTCATGCCTTTCTCTTTATATAAAAGACTTGATTTAAATAAACTCACACCTACTGAAATATCTTTGCAAATGGCTGACAAATCAACTGCCATACCTATCGGTATCTCTAAGGATTTGCCCGTTGTTGTTGCTAATGTTACTATTTTGACTGACTTTGTTATACTTGAGATGCGCGAGGACGACAACATGTCGATTATTCTTGGTAGACCTTTCTTGAATACTCTAGGGGCTGTTATTGAATGCAATAAAAGCTAGGTCACTTTTCATATCAATGGTAATGAGCATACGTTGCACTTTCCAAAGAAACAATTCCAAGTGAATGGCATTAATGTTATTGAAAAATCTTCGACAATCACTATTGGAAGTTTTCAAATACCTTTACCTACTGTCAAAAAGAAATATGAAATGCTTATTGTTGGGGAAATGCATATCCCCATTGAGGTAACTTAGTGATTTACAAAAGTTCTTCGGTTTCATGCTAATCGAAAGTGGTTGTTAATAAGACCTGATCAACCTTATTAATGAATCATTTTTGAGCGGTATGAAGTTGATGAATTTAGTAAGAACTACCTTCTGTCCCTACCTTTTGTTTTCTATTTTTATTAGTTGAATAAAATATAATGATGTGTGTTGTCTGCTTTCTGAATTTCCCATACAATAAAAAATGACCCAAAAATAAAAGTTCTCAGAATACCCTGAAAATTTTACATGATTTTTTTCTGAATATTTCTGAATTTCTGGTGCCAATAATATGAGAGGGAGGTGGACCAGGTGGGCACAACCCACCTGGGCACGTCAGGACCCCCAAGCGCGCCTTGGTGGGTTGTTGTCCCCACGTGGGCCCCCTCACTTACCTCTTCATCCCACATCATCACTTACCTCTAGAAAAAATATCTCCATTGCTCTCTCTCCCGTGTTCTTGAGCTTAAACCCGCGGATTTCGATCTCTTTGCTCGAAGCTCCGTTTCCGAAACTGTTTCGGGGGATTGTTGCTTGGTATGTGACTCCTCCGTTTGTAAAATTAGTTTTTGTTTTAGTGGTTTATATTTTGAATAATTAGCTACTCTTGGTGCTGCTGTAGATGTGCTTACATGTTAAACTCTTAGAGTTCTAAGTAGGTTGAATGCTTGTTATGGCCTCTATGCATCCCTGTGAGTAGTTGCTATCAATCTTATAAAGTTTTGTTGACAAATTTTTGTCACCCCCAAAATTTTATTTTTTTAGAAAATTGTACACGGACATGAATATCTTCAGGAAGTTTGGCTCGAAGAAGAACTCCAAGGGTGTTATTGGGGAGTCTTCTGACAGTGATCTCCACCCTCGGAGGTTGGTGGAGATACGACCGTGTGAATGGCCGTACACCCCGTTCCTGGAAGGGGCGGGAATCCTTCAAGAGTTCACACAATATGTTGCGAATGCCGGCCTCACCGACTTCATCGTAGATGAGTGTGACCAACACCAAATCCTCACAAACATCTTTGTTCAGAGTTTTACTTTCCTGCCTAGAAATAATCCTCCTAAAGTGAGCTTCGATTTATATGCTGAAAACTATCAGATAGCACTTGCTGAATTTTGTGATATATGCTTGATCCCCTCTGATGGGAGCTTAGCCGAGCCTAGGCCGGCTGGGTTTGAGGACTTTTATCGCACTTTGACTGTGGGAGATGAGAGAGGGGTGTCAGCCACTACTGCTGCTAGCATACACTTTCCTGCCATACATTATTTTGTTTTATTTGTTGCTAAGTGCTTGCTTTCTAGAAAGAAAGTGGGTGCACTCAGCGCAACAGACTTTGTTGTTTTACGCTGAGCACTAGAGGGCGACAACACTCATAGCTTGGGAGCTATTGTGGCTCGTCACCTCCATCTTAATAAATCACAGGGTGAAATACATGGTGGGATTTTTGCTACTCGTTTGGCGGCTCACTTCGAGGTTGAGATACGCTGTCATGATTACCCTCTGACCAAGGTTTACCTAGACCGGGCAGCCATGGAACACCATCATTTTCTTGCGCGAGAGTATCCTGATATCCCCCTTCCTTATAACCTAGTTTTTAGTATTAAAACTTGTGATATTATTCCACTGCCTGCACCTGCTTTGTTTGATTCTGCTGCTAGGGGCGGATATAGGATCATGCCTACGGATATCATCACCTACCAAAACACTCAGGCTGTTGTGGAAGCGGCACAGGAGGAGCCTTAGCAGTGGGATGAGTGGATGCCCACTCCAACTACTATCCAGGCTACTAATCGACTACCAAGTTAGGCAAAAAGCCTAAGCTTGGGGGAGTATGTGTTTCTCACTAACTTTACATTCATGTCCACTTATTCTATTTGTCGGTGTCCACACTTTTTCATTGTATCATCCATGCTTAGATTTATTTTCTTGCTTTCTTCTTGTGTGTTTGAAAAACTTTAGAAAAACCAAAAAAAAATTAGTTGTAGTTAATTTACTTTCTATGTATGCTTAGTAGTAATATTAAATAGAAAACCCGAAAATATTTCCTCGTTCTTCATTTGCTTGTTGGTAGCTTTCCCGTGTAAATAGTTTTTCTCATTTTTGCTTTTTATTTGCTTGTTCAAGAAAATCAAAAACTCCACAAATATTTTAGTGTGTTTCTCTGAATTTCTTTTCTTTTTATTTGAGCCTTACCTAGGAGAAGACCACGATGAAACTATTGAGTGGCTCTCATATGAATAATTGTTGAACTAATAAAGAGCACATTTTACCTTGTCTTCTCCTGTTGAATAAAATGTTTGCAGATTCCAGCTTAGTCCATGGCACTCTTGCACTATTATTATTTTCATATCGTTCGGTCGTGCAAGTGAAAGGCAATAGTGACGACATTCGATGAACAGGCCGTGGCAAAGAGAAACTGGTATGAACTCGACTTGTTCTGTTTGTGTAAATATGTTTAACCTAGTATCCATGATTCAACCCATTATGATTAAACATGTTTGCAATGACAATTAGAGATTATAGTTTCTCATGCATGCATAAGTAGTTGTGAGTTGATAATGATTTATCTTGGATATCAACATAGCGTTAAAATGATTGTGATGTAGTATGATGATATGGTATCCTCCTCTGAATGTTCGAGTGGCTTGACTTGGCATATGTTCATGCATGTAGTTGAATCAAAACCAACATAGCCTCTATGATATTTAAGTTCATGGTGTTCATATCCTACTCATGCTAGTGTCCAATGTTACTTATGCATAATGCATGGTTATGACAGTTGTTGCTCTCTACCTGGCCGCTTCTCAATCTAATTGCTTGCCTTCGCGTGTACTAAGTGGGAACTCTGCTTGTACATCAAAAACCTTGAACCCAAAAGTTGTTCCAGATGAGTCCACCATACCTACCTATATACGGTATTACCTTGCCGTCCTAAGTACATTTGCATGTGCCACCTCTAAAAACTTCTAAAAATTATCCGTTTTGTGTGCCTGGATTATTCATGGAATGACAAGAGGTGGTCGATATCTTCCATGCTAAGCAGGTTATTCTCAGGTCGAGTGTTTATTCACTCACCATCACACGAGAAAAGGGCGGTAATAGGAATGCCCAGTCCCAAACTGCAAAATACAAAAAGAGTTAATCGCTTGAATAATCAAACAAAAACTCCCTATGGAGTCAAAACCCTTTACTTTTATCACTTGGGATACACCACTAACGTGCTTAGCATGGAAGATGTTGATTACTAATGGTCGTGAAGTAAATGAGAAGGGTGCATGCCTCAAAATATTATTTATCTCTATTTTAAAAATTGAGCTCTGGCACCTCTGCAAATCACTACTTCCCTCTGCGAAGGGTCTATCTATTTACTTTTATGTTGTGTCATCATGTTCTAAAACAAGCGCTAGAAACTGAGAAGAGCACAATTGTCATGATTTATGCATTGTGTGTAGCTAATGTTGGGTGCATCATGACTGAATCTTTTCTACCATGAATTACAATGTTTAGTCGCTGCTTGAACTTTGGAGGTGCTCTGCATTTATGTTTTGTGTTCTCAGAAAGGGCTAGCGAGATACCACTATTGTTATATTATATCATGGTTGTTTTGAAAACATGTTGCTATTTGAGATATCTTATTATTGCTCGCTAGCTGATTATGTCATTGATATGAGTCATTATAACCTTTAAGAGTTATTGTTGACATGGTTAGCTATAATGTTGGCTAAAAACCTGGGTGTTGTTTAAGCTTATTTATGCAAACAAGAGCAAAAGAGTTCATAAAAGTTTTTCTTTTTCACTTTCAGTTTATCAACTGAATTGCTTGAGGACAAGCAAAGGTTTAAGCTTGGGGGAGTTGATACGTCTCCAATATATCTACTTTTCCTAATGCTTTCCCTCTTGTTTTGGACTCTAATTTGCATGATTTGAATGAAACTAACTCCAAACTGACGCTGTTTTCAGCAGAACTACCATGGTGTTGTTTTTGTGCAGAAATAAAAGTTCTCGGAATGGAACGAAACTTTAAGAGGATTTTTTATATCAATAATAAGAACTTCTGGAGCCAAGACCTGCCAAAGAGGGGCACCTGGGTGGGCACAACCCACCAGGGCGCGCCCCCTCTCCTAGCGTGCCCAGGTGGGTTGTACCCACCTGGTGGCCCCGTAGACCCTAATTCCGACGCTATAAAATCACATTATTCTAGAAAAAAAATCAGGGAGAAAGAATTATCGCAATCAATGAGACGGAGCCACCGCCACCTCCTGTTCTTCATCGGGAGGCCAGACCTGGAGTCCGTTTGGGGCTCCAGAGAGGGGGATCTTCGTTCTTCGTCATCACCAACCCTTCTCCATCGCCAATTCCATGATGCTCCCCACCGGGAGTGAGTAATTCCTTCGTAGGCTCGCTGGTCGGTGAGGAGTTGGATGAGATTCATCATGTAATCGAGTTAGTTTTGTTAGGGCTTGATCCCTAGTATCCACTATGTTCTTAGATTGATGTTGCTATGACTTTGCCATGCTTAATTCTTGTCACTTTGGGCCCGGGTGCCATGAACTCAGATCTGAACCGTTTATGTTATCATCATTATATCCATATTTTAGATCCGATCTTGCAAGTTATTGTCACCTACTACGTGTTATGATCCGGTAACCCTGGAGTGACAATAACCAGGACTTCTTCCGGTGATTACCATAGTTTGAGGAGTTCATGTATTCACTATGTGTTAATGCTTTGATCTGGTTCTCTATTAAAAGGAGGCCTTAATATCCCTTAGTTTCCAGTATGGACCCCGCTGCCATGGGAGGGTAGGACAAAACATGTCATGCAAGTTCTTTTAATAAAGCACGTATGACTATTTATGGAATACATGCCTACATTATATTGATGAACTGGAGCTAGTGCCGTATTGCCCTAGGTTATAACTGTCTCACGATGAATATCATCCAACAAGTCACCAATCCAATGCCTACGAATTTGTCTTATATTGTTTCTGCTAAGTTACTACTGCTATCATCGCTGTTACACTTGCTACAAAATTACTGCTATCACTATTACAGTTACTGTTACTGCTATCACTACTATCAAAACTATCATATTACTTTGCTACTGATTACTTGCCGCAGATAATTAATCTCGAGGTGTGGTTGAATTGACAACTCAGCTGCTAATACCTTCAAATATTCTTTGACTCCCCTTGTGTTGAATCTATAAATTTGGGTTGAATACTCTACCCTCGAAAACTATCGCGATCCCCTATACTTTTGGGTTATCACCTCCCAACAAGCGCTATTGTTTAACGCCCCTAGCTAAGGCATAATGATTTCAATGATGCTCACATAAAAGCTAGTAATGAAATACGCAAGAAAACATTATGTATATCATGACAAGCTCATTTAAGTCTAACCCACTTCCTATGCATAGGGATTTTGTGAGCAAACAATTTATGGGAACAAGAATCAACTAGCATAGGAAGGCAAAACAAACATAACTTCAAAACTTTGAACACATAGAGAGGAAACTTGATATTATTGCAATTCCCACAAGCATATGTTCCTCCCTCATAATAATTTTCAGTACAATCATGAAGGAATCTCACAATATAACTATCACACAAAGCATTCTTTTCATGATCAATTACATCATACGTGTCATCACCAAAATTTGGGGAACACCAAATATCATATTCATCAAGCATAGCATCCCGAAGCTTGTGGTTTTGCATATCATTAGCATCATGGATATTCAGAGAATTCATACTATCAACATGACAATCATGCTTTTCATTCAAGGAACTATCATGAATCTCCTTATAAATTTCTTCTTTCAATACTTCATAAAAAAATTCAGATTCATGATTTTCAAACAAAACTTCATAGAGATAATCAAGTGCACTCAACTCAATCAACTCACTAGCAAGTGGATGAGGACCCATATCAATAGACTTTTAGCAAGCAAAGATGCAAGCAAATAGAAGGCACATGGCAACACAAGCAAACATAGCAAACAAGAGATCTGACGAGAAAAAAGGCAAATGAAAAAGACAGGGCGAATAAAACGGGAAATTTGTGAAGTGGGGGAGAGGAAAACGAGAGGCAAATGGCAAATAATGTAAATGCAGGAGATGATCTTGTGATGAGTACTTGGTGGGCTTGATGTGTATCCTCCCCGGTAACGGCGCCAGAAATCCTTCTTGCTACCTCTTGAGCATGCGTTGGTTTTCCCTTGAAGACGAAAGGGTGATGAAGCTAAGTAGATAAGTATTTCCCTCAATTTTTGAGAACCAAGGTATCAATCCAGTAGGAGGAACAAGCAAGTCACCAATGGATGCACCTACACAAATAATCAAACTCTTGCACCCAACACTATAAAGGGGTTGTCAATCCCTTCACGGTTATTTGCAAGGATTAGATTTGATAGAGATAGATGTAACGAGTGCGGAAAGTAAAAGGTAAATAAATTGCAGCAAGTATAGATCTGAAAATATATGATGGAAAATAGACCCGGGGGCCATAGGTTTTACTAGAGGCTTCTCTCTTGAAGGCAAATATCATGGTGGGTAAATTTTTTACCACTACTAGGAAAGACCTTATAGGAAGGACAATATCAGTAGCGCTGGAATGTTACAGGCGCTGCTGCTAATTACCAGTAGTGTTGTATTTAGGAAGTGCTACAAGTAAGTAGTTAGTAGTAGCGTTGTAAACATAAAGAGCGCTACTGCTAATCGTGATCCGACGAGCCAATCGACATTATTGGTAGTAGCAGCACTGTCGAGAATACATCGCTACTACTAATACTTTAGCGGTAGCGCTTTATTTGGTGGAACCGCTACTGATAATGGGCCCCACTTAATAGTAGCGTTCTTTTTGGAAATCACTACTACTAAGTAACATAGCAGTAGCGCTTGCTGAAAAACAGCGTTACTGCTATGCGTGGCTGGTGCCACCTTTTCACCCCCTCCCCCTCCCCCCATTCCCCTCTCTCCCCCTCCTTTCCCCTCTCCCCTCACCATTGTTTCCCTTCTTCTCTCTTCCTCCTACCTATTTTCTCTCCCCATTAATGCCCCCCTCCACCATAACTCTTCTCCATAAATGGCCTTCTCATCTCTAGCTAGCTCCATAAATGCCCCCTACCTCATTTGTTTGGCTCTCCCTCCATTCCATTAGATATAGATCTAGCTAGCTCATCTGTCTCCCTCTCCATTAGTTACCTAGAGTCGTCTCTCCTCCCCAACAACTCGATCTAGCTAGCTATTGACATGTCCCCAACAACTAGATCTAACTAGATATAGGTGAGTAAAAAGTTATTCATTTCAAGAATGGGAATATGTGTGTGAATGGGAATATGTGTGTTTGGGATATGGAGAGATTTGTGCGAGTGATATGCCCCCGAGTTGCTTATGTTTTGCCAAAATGTCGATTTATTTCCGTTTCGGTGAATTTCGAGCAAACTCGATATGTACTATTTTTAGGCAAGGTCATGCCAAATTTTTATATGACTTTGATGCATGCATGCATTTTGTTTATAACCCTTTTGCTTGTTATACTATGCATGTAGTCGGTCATGAAGGTGAGTGGATGGAAGGTGGAGCGATACATGCAATCCACGGTGATGGACATGCATGCAAATAATCATACTAGGATTAGATGTCCATGTACAAGATGCAAAGAAGGAGTCCTTTTGGACCCTTTTGATCGTGGCAGGCTGAAGGCGCACCTGCTAATGAATGGTTTCATGGATGGCTATACTCGGTGGATAAGTGAAGAAGATGATGAGGAGGACGTCCGCATGACAGGGAATAATGACATGAGGCTAGACGAAGAGATGAGCGATCAACATGAAGACGAAGATGTCGAACATGGCGGCAGGGAAGAGTTAAATGATGGCGGCGAAGAAGATTCCGAACATGGAGGCAGAGAAGATTCCGAACACGGTGAAGAAGAGTCCGGACATGGTGGAGAAGCAGAGGCGGCGGTCATGCCGCAGTCTTGGACGCTACTAAGTGCAGTCGTGTAGGACTCTCATGTTCGAGACCTCCTTCACAAGAGTGCGACTAGCGAGAGAGCTGCTTCTAGAGAGGAGGCCAAGCTGGTGCAACTTGAAGTAGACTCGAAGAATCCATTGTATGACGATTGTGATCCCAAGGTGACCCGCTTGAGTTTCACACTCGAACTTCTAAAGACGAAGGCCAAAAACAAATGGACAGACAAAAGCCTTGATGAGCATTTGAAGTATCTACATTATAAAGTTCTTCCCGCGGGAACCTGTGTCCTACTAGTGTCGACGAGGTCAAGAAAATCGTTTGTCCTTTTGATTTACCGCACATTAGGTACCACACATGCATCAATGATTGCATCATTTATCGGGGGGAGCACGCGGAAAAAACCAGTTGTCCAGTGTGCAATGCTTCTCGATACAAGAAGGCGGGAAAGAAAGCTCCTCAGAAAGTTGTATGGTACTTTCCGATCACTCCCCGTCTGCAGCGGTATTTTGTAGATCCTAAGGAAGCAAAGCTCATGCGCTGGCACGCAGAGAGGAAGAAGCCCGACGATGGAGATGATCCGAAGTTGAGACACCTCGTAGATGGTAGGCAATGGAGAGCATCCAACACCATATATGGATTTGCTGCAGAAGATCCAAGGAACATGGTGCTTGGTGCGAGTACCGATGGCGTGAATCCGTTTGGAAACCAAAACACCAACCACATCACATGGCCCATCTTTGTATGGATGTACAACCCCCCCTCATGGAAGTGCATGAAGACAAAGTACATACACGTGAGCATGCTGATTCAAGGGCCGAAACAACCAGGAAATAATATTAACCTGTATATGGGGCTTTTGAAAGAGGAGCTAGACACGTTATGGAAAACACCAGCATGGACATGGGACGCCACCAAAGGAGAGTATTTCTATATGAGAGCCGCGCTGATGACGATGGTGCACGACTATCTCAGTTACGGGTACACCTCAGGCTAGTTGTGCCACGAATACTGTGGATGCACGAGGTGCATGGATGATACAATGTCTCAACAGCTTACGTCAACGAAAGATGGCGGGTTCGGGAAAATCGTGTACATGGGGCATCGTAGATGGCTCAAGAAGGATGACCCTTGGAGAAAGCGTGGAGATCTATTCAATGGGTTGGCTGAGCATCGAGGACCTCCACCTAAGAGGAGCAGCACCGAAATCAACAAGCTGTTGAAAAACTGGGAACAGTGCCCCGCGCCGGGAACGTTGAAAAAGGCGTCGGAGCCGCTACTGAAGGTATGAAAAACCAGGTCTATTTTCTGGGACTTGGAATACTGGCCCAATCCTGGCACGCCTCATTTCCTTGATCAAATGCATATCACGAAGAATTTCCTCAAGAGCTTGCTTGGCACACTGATGAACATGCCGGAGAAGACCAAGGACGGGCCGAAGGCAAGGAAAGACTTGGAAGATTTGAAGATCAGGAAAGATCTCCACTGTAAAAAGTCGACGGAGGAGACGGAGATGGAGACGGAGGAGGGGGAAGGGGCAGAAAAGTCAACAAGAAGGAGGAGAATTATTACCCTCCTTCTTGCTTCACCTTAAGTGCGAAGGAGATCGATCAATTCATCAAGTGCCTTATGGGAATCAAAGTCAGTTCCGGTTACTGTGGGAAGATAAGCAGATTTTTAGACCCCGAGAAGAAAATGTTCAGCGGGATGAAGTCTCATGACTATCACGTGATGATGATGCAGATACTCCCAGTTGCCATTAGAGGGATAATGGACAAGCACGTCCGTGACACGCTTACTTGTCTCTGCAACTTCCTTGACGTGTGTCCATAAGTGTGAAGCAGCTCCAAAGGCTACATGAAAAGATCATTGTCATACTATGTGGGCTTGAGATGTACTTCCCTCCCGCGTTCTTTGACGTCATGGTGCATCTGTGTATCCACATCGTGGACGACATCATCGACCTCGGGCCGACATTCCTTCACAACATGATACCGTTCGAGAGGATGAATGGGGTCATCAAAGGATTCATTCGTAACATGTCCCGTCCCTATGGGAGCATCGTCCAGGGGTATCTGATGCATGAGTGCATCTCCTTTTGCGAGAATTGAATAGGCATCAGAGACCCTATTGTTGGTTTGCCCATTAACAAGCACGATGGGAGGCTCGAAGGAGAAGGTCACAACAACGACCGGAGGGAATTGCACGTGGACTACTCGGATCGACGGAATGACTTTGACAGGGCTAACTTAGTAGTGCTACAACACCTAGATGTGGTAGATGATTATGTGGCACGGCATAAAGAAACCATCGCAAATAAGTACCGTGATAGGGGGATGCTCAAGACGGACAATGAAGTTACTATAGAGCACAACACCACTTTCTTGTGTTGGTTCAAAGAGCAAGTTCTTCAAAATCCCCCGGAAGAGGGCAATTCGGATGGATTGCTCACACACGCGTTATCACATGGCCCCGCGCCCAAACTCGCAACCTATTAGTCATATGATATCAACGGGTACACGTTCTACATGGAGGCCAAAGACATGGACAGTGATTACCAGAACTCTGGGGTGACGATTGAATGCGTGACCGACGCCAACGACACAACTGAAAGATTCTACGGAAGGGTCGAAGAGATGTGGGAGCTTGACTATACTGGATTGCACGATGCGACAATGTTCCGTGTCAGATGGGCTAAGGACGTCGTAAGAGAAAACAAGTATTTCACTACCATGTCTATACCACCAGCTGACACGAAGAGCGCAACCGTGAATGTTAACTTCATTGCCATACTGAGCCATGGGTACACGCTAAGCACATGACACAGTGCTTCTTCATAACCGACACGACCAATCCCAACCGTGTTGTTATGAGGAGAGGCAAAAGGAGCATCGTCGGAATGGATGGAGTCGCCAACGAGGAAGACTACGACCAATACGACAACCCAATGAGGGAAGATGACAATGACGATGAAGCATATGTGAAAAGAAGAACCAATACTACATTACATAATAAAGATCTTACTCCATGGTTCCGGAAAAGTCACAAGGAGGGGCTCAATTATTCGGCAATGAACAAGAAAGGGAAGAAGCTCCATGTGAAATGTCATCGACGCAGGTGAGAAACCATCATTTATATATATGTATCTATTTTGTGTACGCACTTAAGTAACCATTATTGGTCAACTGATATATATGTTACCACCACATGCATGCATGGTTTCGGTGATATTCTCGCAGTGTGGGAGGGAGACGCCGTCGTAAACAGAAAGGAAGAAAGCAATACAAAACAAATACAAAAGGGATAAAGCAATACAAAAGAACAAAAACAAAAGGGAGAAACTAATACAAAAGAAAAAGAAAAGTAAACAAAAAAGAAAAGGGAAATAATAAAAACTAATACATATCAGTAGCGCTGGATTACGAACCAACGCTATAGCTCATATAGTTATAGCGCTGGATCCTAAGCCATCACTACTACTATGTGTATTTTAGAATTGAAAAACCCTGAAAATTAAAACAGTTAGTAGTAGCGCTGGATTATGAACCAGCGCTATAGGAAATTTAGCTATAGCGCTGGTCCGAACCCAACGCTACTACTATTTTTGAGTTAACCGCCGCGCGTGCTCAAATTTTGCAACTCCCATTCCCCCCCTCTCCCCCTCCTCTCTGTCGCGCACCGCAGTCGCCCTCCTGCCCTGTAACATCCCAAAATTCCATTTTGGAATGTTATGATATAGCTATGCATCTATCATCATCATTGCTTGATTGTATGTGTTAGTTGAAATGCCTCTTCTGAATTCCAGAAAGCTCTTTCTACTTTTCCCTATGTTGCTTTCACCTATTGGAAATTTTGGTTAAATGTTCAAAATAAGAGGGGAGTAACATTACACTCCACACCAGGGTCAAATTGGTGATTTATTTGAACAAAAATAACCAGGAGTTATTTTGAAAATATTTGCAAAAAGGGTTTAAAAACAATTAGGCAATTTCTGAATTTTTTTTTTCAAAGTGTTCAAATGACAGAATAAAAATGTTCATTAAATAGAATTTATTATTCTGTAAATTTTGATATATAATACCCCTATATTTAGAGACTATTTGAATGCTTTAAATGTTTTTGAATGTCCCTGGAAAATTATTAAATGAAACGGTAACGGTTACTGTATTAAACGGGCCGGCCCACGGGCAGTTATTCGCGCATTTATTACCGATCGGCCTACCGCGCGTAACGAACATGCTCTCCTCTCGCTGACACTGGACCCCACCCCGACCGACCGTTACTACCGAACGGTCATCTCCCTCCTCCCCCGCGCGCGCCGGAGATCCTCGCCGGCCGTTTCTTTCCCTCCCGGATCTCTCTCCTCTCTTAACTCCCCGCACCCCCGAGCACCCTATAAGTAGCCGGCCACTCCCCGCATCCATTTTCCCCCGAGCCCCCTCTCTCTCTCGCCGGAAGGCTGCCGCAATTACACGCCGGAGTAGCCACCCCCACCGGATCTCCCGTCGACCGTAGCCACCAATTCTGACCACCTCTCGCCCAACCGACCCCACCTTTCGACTCCGGAGACCCGTCGCCGTCGCCCGGACCACTCCACTTTACCCCGTGAGCACTCTCACCCCTCCGATCCAAAACCAATGACCCAGATTAGAAGCCACTTATCCCCGAAACGTTTTCCTTTACGGATCGGTCGCCCGCCCGAAAGCACTCGCGCGCACACCCTGGCCACCAATCGGACGGCGCCACGTAGCCCCCTGACCGTCGCAAATCATTTTTCCTTTTCTGTTTTTGTTTTAATTAACAGAATAATTTCAAAATTTGTTTTAACTATATCTTTTAATACATTTAGTGTTTTGAGTTGATTCTTTTTGCAATAGCTCACATTTTTCATGTAGTTTCACCCTGTACTTTTAAATTTCAAATTTGAACTATAAAATTTGAATTGAATCAAATTTGCTTAAAATCTTCAAATTTGTATAACTAGAGTTTGAAAATAGATTTTGACATGAATCTTTTTACTACTGTTTGGTATTAGTTAGGACTACCTTCATGCTTAGTTTGAAGATATTTAGGATATATTTGATTAATGTTTTAACCAAAAACAGAATCTGCCTAGTATTATAATATAGTTTTATATACTTAGTTTTAATTAGTTTAAATTTAGATTTGGTTTCATTTTTTTATTAGGTTCTGTTAATAAACATTTAGTGTTTTCACTCACTATTAATAAAAATATAAATTTGCTTAGTTTAATTTTATTTAACATAGGAATCACAACTTCTTTTCAAATAGGTTAATTTGATTAAAACCACTAGTTAGTAATAGTTTTGTTTTCCTCTCTTGTTAGTAAAACTATAATTGTTCCATTTAGTGCTTATCAAAACTTTTAAAAACTTTACAAAAGTTTTCTCAACAAACTTAGATTCAAAATAGTTTTATTAAGATAGTAGTGTTTTATCAATCACCTCCTAGTAAACAAAACTTTGTGTGTTTTCTTACTTGAGATTTGTGCATTGTTTTGTCTTGATTGTCTACTAGTTCTTGGTTGATGTTATGAGTTGTTATTTTGTTGTATACTTATTTGAGTGCTTGTTTGTTTCGTTAGATTATTTGAAGTGCGAAGCTTGTTATTTAGAGTCACTCACGTACGAAGATCATCAATCAGGCAAGTCACTTTGACCATGTTTACCCATGTTTTATATGCATTAGTTCTACCATCTCCCCAATTGCATGCAAGATAGGTTAGTTGGAAACTTGGTTACATTGTAGTAGTATCATGTGGTAGGTACCCCCCTCAACCTCTTTGACACATTGGCCCCGGGAAACGTTGTTTTACCTTTTTGCTATGCTATTAGTAGACGGGGTTGGTTGTGTGATTCATGAGAGTTGAGAGAGTTAATAATTTCAAGACCTACATAATGATCAAGATTTAAGACTCCGAGTTTTCAACATACCTCTGGGTGGATGATGGTTGAACGGCACCCTGGAGAAACCAGTGGATTTGCCTAGGTGATGCTGGAGATGGCTAGTATTCACGCGGAAAGGTCCACCCAGGCACAAAGAGATGGATGGATGCTTTAAAACCCAAGGCTTACATGCACAGCCACAAGTCATTATGGGCTCTGGCTTGGTTGGATATCGTGGTGACCCTGGACAGGCGGTGCTACGAGAGGTAGAAGAACGGTAGAAAAGGATGGGCACCGACAGAGTCGCAGGGAAACCCTTTGGAAGACCATGTTTTGGTCATCCGTTTCTCAAACACCCTGAAGTGCGAGAAATCAAACGGAGGCGATCAAATCTTGTGGGGAACGTGTGCAAAACTCTGCAGAGTATTCAAAACCTAATCGATTAGCCGTGTCCACGGTCATGGACGACTTGAGCCAAAGGAATTGAAACTTCCGGAACTCTCAACACAATTAATAATGAGGATGTGGGTATATTAAAATTGGGAATGAGAAGTGGTTGGTGGAACCATCTCATTAATCAACAAACTTAGTAATATTTTGCTTAACCCCTCCCTTGATGTAGGAAAAACTTGGCTTTACGTAAAAACTTACCACCCCACCTGCCATATTTGCATATAGATTAGATGATTATCTTTTCACCCCTCTCTTGTGACTTTGCCGGCATATTCCATATGCTGACCTACATGGCTGCAACGTATCATGTTGCAGAGTACTTTTCCGACCAGGAGTGAGGACACGTTCTATGCTCAGTGAGATGCCCTTGGAGTCAGATGGACTCATCTACCTTCGACGCTTCCGCAAGATTTAGATATTCTCATGAGTTGGCTTTTAGCCACTTTATTGTAATTTTTATTGTAATAAAGGACTCGAAATGAGATTTCGATTAATATATTTGCTGTGTGATTTCCCTTTGATATATACATTGATGTACCGTGTGTGTACCAGCATGATCTTGGGATGGTACGGAAACACCGGAGACTTGACCTTTCAGGTCGGGTCGCTACAGAAATGGTATCAGAGCACACGCTGACCGTAGGACGTAACCTCTAGGATTGGAAAGCCTTAGGATTGTATCTCTTTGTCTTTAAAATTCTTATACTCTCATCTACTCGTTTCTGATTCCTCTCCGATTATATCAAAATTTATAGATGACCACCTTCATCCCAGTGTTGATCACGGAGTTTTGCCAGCTTGACGCAACGATGCCCTTTGGTAAGGAGCTAATGAGGATCGTCAAGGACGTAAGGATTGCTTTGTCGAGCATCATCGGGATTCCTATCATGTCATTTCCCCAAGATGGACGCTACAGGATCGAGGTGCACATCCCAGGGAAGACCTTTGGGAATCGGAAGAAACCCATCGACTTCAAGTTCGTGGCACCCAACTGGATACTTGGAAGAGACATGGCCATTCATCGTGCCCTTGGACGTATTCAGGAGGAATACAGAGGTGGAACCATTTCACCAGGACTCAGCATGGTTTGCCGCAGAGATGCCCATGGCAACATCATAACCCCTCCCACTGGAGACTCCACCATATCATATATCCAGACCCTGGAGACTCACATCAGGACTCTGGAGCTTCGAGTTCATGCTGATACGAAGACAATCAAGAATCTGATGAACCGCGAGATTGACCTTGAAGCTGACTTACGGGAAGCCGAGTACGAGCATGAGTATGAGGTGAAGGATTTCTTAGAGAGGATCGACAAGCTGAACACTCGCATCGCCACTCTGGAGGAACAGATGGACATGGGTGAAAATCTTCATCCTGAGGGAGGCTTGGCTCCTTTCATCAGCGACGATGATGACTATGAGGAGAGCACCATTGGAGGAGACTCAGTCACCATGTACTTCTGAGGAATAACTTTAGTTATGCCCTCCATGTATCTTTTAGTTTCAACGTTAAGAGCGTAGGTCGATGTGTAGTTTGATTGAGACTTGTATTCCCGATGTTTGACATTAATTGAATAAATGAATGAGTGTTTGGTGTGATATGTTTGTTGCATTGCATATGGGTAGTGAATTTCTCCTTTAAGGCCCTTGTTCTATTCTAATTCTCACCCCTCTGAAAACAGCAAGATGCCTCCACGACGTGAGACCGACTTCACTTTCCCGCCGGAACTCACTCAACTCCTTCAGCAGCAGAATGCACTGATGCAGTTATTGATTCAGAATCAGACCAACAACCAGAACAACCAGAACAACCATCATCCACCCCAGACTGACAATCTCACCCGTTTTCTGAGGTTGAATCCTCCAACTTTCTCCAACAGTACTGAGCCCATTGTGGCAGATGACTAGCTCCGTAAGATGGAGAGAGAACTTGTCACCGCTGGATGTACTGATGCTGAGAAGGTGCGATTTGCCGCACATCAACTAGATGGACCATCAGCTTCATGGTGGGAGAACTACACCACCACATATCCTATTGCTGATGTAACTTGGGAGCAGTTCCAACAAGCTTTCCACACCGCACATGTTTCAGCTGGAGCCATGAGTCTGAAGAAGCGCGAGTTTCGCAACTTGCGCCAGGGTAATCGCTCCGTGGCCCAATATGTGGAAGAGTTCAACACATTGGCACGTTATGCACCAGGAGACGTGGCCGATGATGCAGCCAAGCAAGAAAAGTTTTTGGAAGGACTCAACGATGAGTTGAGCATGCAGCTGGTAGTGGCTAATTTCAACAACTACCAAGAGCTGGTGGATAAGGCACTCATTCTGGAAGGTAAACAGCAGCAGATTGAGAACCGCAAGAGGAAGTACACTCAGGGGAAGTTTAACTCTGGAGCTCATCATAAGCCCCGCTACTCCCCGTACTCAGGGAATACCGGATCAGGGACCGGTAAGTTTGGAAGACACACTCATGCTGTGCACAACCATGGAAGCCACAACCATGGAGGAAATGGGAATGCCCGTCCCAACCATGACAACTTCAAGACTGACAATGGGAACAACAATCAGCACCGTCACATTCCTACTCAGAAGGATCTGAGTCACATCACCTGTTTCAAGTGCCAGAAGACAGGGCACTATGCTACTGAGTGTCCCCAGAACAAGCAAGGAAATGGAAACGGCAACTCCGCGGCCAAGAAGCCAAACCCTTTTCCTCGTGCCCAGGTGAACCACCTTGACGTGGAAGAAGTCTATGATCAACCCGAGACTGTGGTTGGTAAGTTTTTATTGCATTCACGTCCAGTTATAGTACTTTTTGATTCCGGTGCAAATCATTCATTCATATCAAGGGTAGTTGTGGATAAGTATGGTTTGCCCACCAAAACCCTTAGCCAGCCTATTCAGGTCAGTTCCCCAGGAGGTATGATGATGGCAGGAATAGGATGCCATGCCCTGAAACTTCACATAGGAAACCATGTTTTTCCCACCGATCTCATCGTCTTAGAATCCCAGGGATTTGATGTAATCCTAGGCATGGATTGGATGACCAAGTATGAAGGAAATCTTGATTGCCCTAGTAAGTCTGTTTCACTCACCACCCCGGAGAACAAGAGGATTAAGTATGTATCCCGACGCACACGTATGAGTGCTAGGTTAAATGCCCTCACAGGAGTTGTTCAGGAGGAAGTACCTGTGGTAAAAGATTTTCTGGATGTATTTCCGGAAGAATTACCAGGCATGCCACCAGATAGGGAGATTGAGTTCCTAATAGAGCTACAGCCAGGGACAGCCCCAATTTCCAAGAGACCCTATCGGATGCCCGCAAATGATCTGTTGGAAATCAAGAAGCAAATTAAGGAGTTATTGGACAAAGGTTATATACGTCCAAGTTCTTCACCTTGGGGAGCCCCAGTTCTTTTGGTGGAGAAGAAGGATAAAACCTTGAGAATGGTAGTCGATTATCGTGCCTTGAACGAGGTGACTATCAAGAACAAGTACCCTCTGCCGATGATTAATGACTTGTTTGATCAGCTAGTAGGCGCCAAAGTATTCTCTAAGATCGATCTTCGATCAGGGTATCATCAACTGAATATTCGTGAACAGGATATACCCAAAACAGCTTTCACCACAAGGTATGGCTTGTATGAGTATACTGTCATGTCCTTTGGTTTGACTAATGCTCCTGCCTACTTCATGAATTTGATGAACAAAGTGTTTATGGAATATTTGGACAAGTTTGTCGTGGTGTTCATCGATGACATTTTGATATTCTCCAAGAACGAGGAAGAACATAAGGAACATCTGCGTTTAGTTCTGGAGAAGCTAAGAGAGCATCAGTTATATGCCAAGTTCAGCAAATGTGAATTTTGGCTAACGGAAGTCGGATTCCTTGGACATGTTATTTCCAGAGAAGGAATAGCCATAGACCCCGCTAAGGTTGAAGCCGTCACCGAGTGGAAGTCACCCACTTCAGTTAAGGAGATCCGCAGTTTCCTCGGACTTGCTGGATATTACCGGAGATTCATTGAGAATTTCTCAAAGATTGCCAAGCCCATGACAGAGTTGTTGAAGAAAGAATCTAAGTATGTTTGGACTGAGCAATGTGAAGCCAGTTTCCAGGAGTTGAAGAAACGTTTGGTCACAGCCCCAGTATTGATCTTGCCCAATATTCGGAAGGACTTCCAAGTTTATTGTGATGCTTCACGTCAAGGACTTGGAGGAGTACTCATGCAAGATGGAAAGGTTGTAGCTTATGGATCCAGACAACTACGACCTCATGATTTGAATTATGCCACCCATGATTTGGAAATAGCAGCCGTAGTGCACGCACTCAAGACCTGGAGACATTTTCTTATCGGAAACAGTTGTGATGTTTACACCGACCATAAGAGCCTGAAATACATTTTCACGCAGAAGGAGTTGAACCTCAGACAGAGAAGATGGTTAGAGTTAATCAAGGACTATGACATGAGATTACATTACTATCCAGGTAAGGCTAATGTTGTAGCCGATGCCTTGAGTCGGAAAACTTATGTGAACACACTCACAGCGGGAGGATTACCCCAAGAGTTAGCCGATGATCTCAGAGAGCTCAAACTAGAAATAGTTCCAAGAGGATATGTTGCTACACTGGAAATTCAGTCCACCTTGACCGAAAGAATTCTTAAAGCCCAGAAATCGGACAAGGAGATAGCTGAGATTAAACAGAGAATGGAAGATGGTAAAGCTAAAGGTTTTCGTGAGGATGAACACGGAACTTTGTGGTTTGAGAACCGAATCTATGTGCCCAATGACCCAGAGCTCAGGAAGTTGATACTTCAGGAAGCCCACGATTCACCTTACTCGATACACCCAGGCAATACCAAGATGTATCTGGATTTAAAGGAAAGTTATTGGTGGACAGGTATGAAGAAGGATATTGCAGAACACGTTGCAATATGTGATGTTTGTCAGCAAGGAAAGGCGGAACATCAGAAACCAGCAGGGTTACTCCAACCTTTGCCGATACCCGAGTGGAAATGGGAAAAGCTTGGTATGGATTTCATCACAGGATTGCCCAGGACCCGTTCAGGTTATGATTCCATCTGGGTAGTGGTAGATCGCTTGACCAAGGTGGCTCACTTCATCCCGGTAAAAACCGCCTATACCACTGCTAAGCTAGCCAAGATATATATGACCAGGATCGTATGTCTGCATGGAGTTCCGAGGAGTATCGTGTCAGATAGAGGAACACAATTTACCTCAAAGTTTTGGCATCAGTTACATGAAACTTTGGGTACGAGGCTAGAGTTCAGTACAGCTTTTCATCCGCAGACAGATGGACAGACTGAGAGAGTCAACCAGATTCTGGAAGACATGTTGAGAGCTTGTGCGCTAGATTATGGATCTAGTTGGGATGACAACTTACCTTACGCAGAATTCTCGTACAACAACAGTTATCAGACCAGTCTGAAGATGGCCCCTTTCGAAGCTTTATACGTAAGGAGGTGCAGAACACCATTGACGTGGGATGGTGTTGGAGACCGAAAACTTTTTGGTCCCGACCTTATCCGAGATTCTGAAGAGAAAGTCAAGCTGATTCGTGACAGACTCAAGATAGCTCAGTCTCGACAGAAGAGTTACGCTGACAGCAAACGTAAAGAAGTGACGTATGAAGTGGGAGACAGAGCATATCTTCGTGTGTCCCCGCTTCGTGGAATCAAGAGGTTTGGTGTTAAAGGAAAACTAGCACCCAGATTCATAGGCCCCTACAAAATTCTTGAACGTAGAGGAGAAGTTGCATACAAACTGGAATTGCCGGAAGGATTATCCGAAGTTCATAATGTGTTCCATGTTTCCCAGCTAAAGAAATGCCATGCTGAGATGGCTGACATCCCTTTTCGAGACACCGTGCCCCTAGAGGCCATACAGCTTGACAGTGATCTGACTTTACCCCGTGAGCACTCTCACCCCTCCGATCCAAAACCAATGACCCAGATTAGAAGCCACTTATCCCCGAAACGTTTTCCTTTACGGATCGGTCGCCCGCCCGAAAGCACTCGCGCGCACACCCTGGCCACCAATCGGACGGCGCCACGTAGCCCCCTGACCGTCGCAAATCATTTTTCCTTTTCTGTTTTTGTTTTAATTAACAGAATGATTTCAAAATTTGTTTTAACTATATCTTTTAATACATTTAGTGTTTTGAGTTGATTCTTTTTGCAATAGCTCACATTTTTCATGTAGTTTCACCCTGTACTTTTAAATTTCAAATTTGAACTATAAAATTTGAATTGAATCAAATTTGCTTAAAATCTTCAAATTTGTATAACTAGAGTTTGAAAATAGATTTTGACATGAATCTTTTTGCTACTGTTTGGTATTAGTTAGGACTACCTTCATGCTTAGTTTGAAGATATTTAGGGTATATTTGATTAATGTTTTAACCAAAAACAGAATCTGCCTAGTATTATAATATAGTTTTATATACTTAGTTTTAATTAGTTTAAATTTAGATTTGGTTTCATTTTTTTATTAGGTTCTGTTAATAAACATTTAGTGTTTTCACTCACTATTAATAAAAATATAAATTTGCTTAGTTTAATTTTATTTAACATAGGAATCACAACTTCTTTTCAAATAGGTTAATTTGATTAAAACCACTAGTTAGTAATAGTTTTATTTTCCTCTCTTGTTAGTAAAACTATAATTGTTCCATTTAGTGCTTATCAAAACTTTTAAAAACTTTACAAAAGTTTTCTCAACAAACTTAGATTCAAAATAGTTTTATTAAGATAGTAGTGTTTTATCAATCACCTCCTAGTAAACAAAACTTTGTGTGTTTTCTTACTTGAGATTTGTGCATTGTTTTGTCTTGATTGTCTACTAGTTCTTGGTTGATGTTATGAGTTGTTATTTTGTTGTATACTTATTTGAGTGCTTGTTTGTTTCGTTAGATTATCTGAAGTGCGAAGCTTGTTAGTTAGAGTCACTCACGTACGAAGATCATCAATCAGGCAAGTCACTTTGACCATGTTTACCCATGTTTTATATGCATTAGTTCTACCATCTCCCCAATTGCATGCAAGATAGGTTAGTTGGAAACTTGGTTACATTGTAGTAGTATCATGTGGTAGGTACCCCCCCTCAACCTCTTTGACACATTGGCCCCGGGAAACGTTGTTTTACCTTTTTGCTATGCTATTAGTAGACGGGGTTGGTTGTGTGATTCATGAGAGTTGAGAGAGTTAATAATTTCAAGACCTACATAATGATCAAGATTTAAGACTCCGAGTTTTCAACATACCTCTGGGTGGATGATGGTTGAACGGCACCCTGGAGAAACCAGTGGATTTGCCTAGGTGATGCTGGAGATGGCTAGTATTCACGCGGAAAGGTCCACCCAGGCACAAAGAGATGGATGGATGCTTTAAAACCCAAGGCTTACCTGCACAGCCACAAGTCATTATGGGCTCTGGCTTGGTTGGATATCATGGTGACCCTGGACAGGCGGTGCTACGAGAGGTAGAAGAACGGTAGGAAAGGATGGGCATCGACAGAGTCGCAGGGAAACCCTTTGGAAGACCATGTTTTGGTCATCCGTTTCTCAAACACCCTGAAGTGCGAGAAATCAAACGGAGGCGATTAAATCTTGTGGGGAACGTGTGCAAAACTCTGCAGAGTATTCAAAACCTAATCGATTAGCCGTGTCCACGGTCATGGACGACTTGAGCCAAAGGAATTGAAACTTCCGGAACTCTCAACACAATTAATAATGAGGATGTGGGTATATTAAAATTGGGAATGAGAAGTGGTTGGTGGAACCATCTCATTAATCAACAAACTTAGTAATATTTTGCTTAACCCCTCCCTTGATGTAGGAAAAACTTGGCTTTACGCAAAAACTTACCACCCCACCTGCCATATTTGCATATAGATTAGATGATTATCTTTTCACCCCTCTCTTGTGACTTTGCCGGCATATTCCATATGCTGACCTACATGGCTGCAACGTATCATGTTGCAGAGTACTTTTCCGACCAGGAGTGAGGACACGTTCTATGCTCAGTGAGATGCCCTTGGAGTCAGATGGACTCATCTACCTTCGACGCTTCCGCAAGATTTAGATATTCTCATGAGTTGGCTTTTAGCCACTTTATTGTAATTTTTATTGTAATAAAGGACTCGAAATGAGATTTCGATTAATATATTTGCTGTGTGATTTCCCTTTGATATATACATTGATGTACCGTGTGTGTACCAGCATGATCTTGGGATGGTACGGAAACACCGGAAACTTTAAATAAAGAACAATAGCAAATTTTGTTGCTTTAAATAAAAAACTAGCTAGGCTTTGTAGGTATAAAATGTTGCAAATTGATTGTGGTTGCAAAATGTTTGCAATGTTGGTTGAATGTCGAATAATATCCGAGTGGCCTATGTTTTGCCGGAATGTTTATTCATTTCTATTCCGAAAAATTTCAGGCGCTCCATATGTCCACTTTTTAGCAAAGGTCATGCCGAAAATTTCCGTGATTTTCGGCATGACTTGTGCTAGAAACTAGGACATATGGAGTGCCCGGAATTTGCCGGAAGCGGAATGAATCAACATTCCGACCAAATATAGGCCCCTTTTTTCTCTTCATTATATCTTTTATTTACAATTGTTGAATAGGAAACATGTCTAGCCATGCCTCAGCCGGGGGTTCTGCTCGCCTCGAAGAAGACCCCATCGAGGCAGCAAATCACTATTTCGATTACTTGGAAGAACTCCAGATGGGGGTGCATGGTGGCGGTAGTGGCACCAACCCCGACGTCGACGCTGACACCGGCATTAGCACTGGCACCGGCACCGACACCACCCTCGAGACCTGCAACGATGCTGCCGTAGCCGGTAAAGCACCGAAGCAGAAGAGGAAATGAAGACCAAATAAGCTCGGCATCGGACAAATTGTGGTCATAGAGATGCACCCCAAGAAATTAGATCCAACGGCGCAGGATGAAGCGTGCTCGTGCTGGGGCAATCAACTAGGATGCATCCTCAGGGAAACCGCCAACATCAACGACAAGAAGTTGAATAAGATACCACATATGGAGCACATGCTCCTAAAGAAGTTGCACAATAGGTTCTTGTTCCCCAGCCACACAGAAAGCAAAGATCCGTGGGACGATGACGCCATGACAAAGATAAACAACAAGACGATGGTGACGTTCACCAATGACTTGTCTGCCTGGAAAGTTTGGGTGAAAAAAGCGATTGATAAGAATGAACTGTGGTCCAAGATTCATGCTGACAATCCGTCACTTACGGAAGAGAACTTTAAAAAATTCAAGGAGGCTTGCGCTAAAGATGAAACCAAGAAAAAGTCAGAAAATGAAGGCGCTCCAGGCCAGGAACACGCCTCCGACCGCCTCAGAAGCCATGGTTACGAGGGGAAGAGAACGTATGGGCCAAGGAGGACGCCGAACGTGAAAGTCACAGAATCCCAGACCCCTTAGCGGAGTTCACCGACCCACTGAAGCGTGACTGGATCAGGGCCAGATACAAGTGGGACCACGTCAAGAAGACCTTTTACACGGACCCAAACACGAGGGAGTTCACGAGACTTCTGGTAATTATTATATTACCACATTATCATATTAGCTTCCAATTAATTCAACTACAAGTTTTGTCACATTATTATTAAACCATCCACGTTCCTTTTGTAGAAAGAGCACCAAAAGGCAGCCGAAAGCAACGAGTCGTCACAGTCGTCGGCGAGGCCCAAGTGGGACACCCATTTCAACCGGGCCCTAAACATACTGAAAAAGGTCCCGGAGGACACATCGCCATCCTATGGACGTGTGCATGGAGTCGGAGATCGTGCCGTGTGGAAGACGTGCTACCACGAGGAGCTAGAGGAAAGAAGGAAGAGAAAGTTGCTTACTCAACAGACCATCAACCAGAAGGTCGCGCTTGCGATTAATAAGTCCAAAGCTGAGACCAAAGCAGAGTTGGAAGAGATAGTTGATGCAAGGGTCAATGCAGCGGTAGCTGGTGTCATGGCTGACTTCACATCTTCCATTTCCAGCTTGCTTCCAACATTTTTTGAATGGACGAAGAAAAATCTAGATAAAGGGCCAGCGGACTTTCTGCTTCCCAGCTATGTCGGGAGCAATTCGGTGAACATCGCATCACCTGCACTTGCTCACGCCATTGCACATGCTCCCGCTCCTGTTCATAGCAGCCCGTCCTCCATCTCTGGCCAACTCGGCGGGCCTTCGTCTATGGATGAGCTCAACGCCCTGATGGTAATTATGCGTCATAACCTTTTCACCAGCATGTCTATATAGTCTTCCGTTTCAATTGCCTTTTGGATCATTGACGTCACAGACATGTCTTCGTAGGCCAATGATACCCCGTGCACCCTACTGTATGACATCAAAGGCCAGAAGGTGGCCGTGGGAAAGGTAACGATCGTGAAGACGAAGGACCGCATGTTCCACAACCGAGAGATGCCCAATGGCATCTTCAAGGTTAACGTGGCTAGTGTCTTAGCGGGCTTTGAGGATTCGCCTCCTCCGGTACCAGTCAATGAAGAGGAGACCCCTCAATGGATTGGCGCATGCAAGAGCTGGTTCTTGCCTTGGCCAAAGACTCTTCTTCGTGTGGAGGCGCCCAGTATCACACCAACAATAGCTTCTCAAGAAGGTATGAACACCACCCCACATACCAAATTACCTGCACCTGTCGTGGTGGGTGATAGTGGACGACGCGAGGGACAACCTCCATTAGTGCTAGATGACGCCGCCCTCGTTGTCGAAGTAGCAAATGCTGATGATGATATGGAGGAGGATGGTGACCCAGACAAGTATTTCAATACCGCCTATGATGATGGAGGATTGATGGCTCAGGACGATGAAGACTCATGCTATGAGCATGGAGATGATGACTTGATGCTTTATGATTTGCCAGAGCCGGAACGTCCTAAGGCAGAATGCAAAAAGTCTCTCTTCAAGCGATCATCGCAGGAGATGCCTCCAGATGCCGCCTCTACCCAGCAACAACTAGAGGGCCGTCCACTGATTAGCCCGACGACACTGGGGGTGACAGTTAGGGAAGGTATGATGGGATCACTACCGCCACCCCTCATGAATCAAAGGAGGAGACCGGACAGGAGAGGCCCTAAAGGCGCTAGAGCTGCTTCAAGCAGCCAGCCGCCTCTGAAGCCCCGAGAGGTAGACAGAATACCTGTCATAGGTGCGGAGCGTTTTCATGTCGCCGGCCACCCGATCCTACCTCAGAAAGCGCTAGAGGACATACTGAACAATGATCTAAGGAGACTTCATGATGATGTGCTGGCCAGAGAGAAAAGCCTTCTCATCTCGGAAAAACCAGGATACCGGCTTTACGCAGCTCAGGTGCCGGGTGGGAAGTTGTTCGTCGAGGGATGGCCCGCGGATAAGTTCATCCTGCGATTCGACTAGATCTACGACATGTTCCACATGACCAAGCTGGATTTCCAGTTCATCCGCATGTATGTGCTGTATCTGAACTACATCATCAGGATCGAGAACTTAAAATATATCTGCATCACGGACCCGTACCATATGCACGAGAGCTTCTTGGATGTCTGCAAAGAGCACCGTGACTATACAAGCAAGTACATCGGCGGCTTCATGATCGCTAATAAGGACAAGGAAGCGATTCTCCTGCCTTATCATCCCACGTAAGTCATCCGCGCATATCCTTTAGTAAGTGTTAATCATTCCTTTTCAAGCATGGACGCTAATTTGAGGCGTACTTAATTTGCGCAACGGGGTGGGGGGGCGCTGTCCTCATTGTTCTGTACCCAGAATACTATGCTATATACTTGGACTCATCGAAGAAAATCAAGAAAAAGGATTACAAGCACATAAAGAGTGTTCTCGATAGTGCCCTGTTAACCTTCAGCCTGTCTGGTGGATATATCAAGGTGAAAAAGTACAGGAGGAACATGCTGGTTTTCAGCCATAAGACCGACTTCTGCTGCATCCAGCAACCGCACATCAGTAAGGCTGATGGATTCTACCTCATGCATCACCTGCTCGAGTTCAGAAGGGCTAATCAACGCCTTCGAATGTCAGCTACTACCAACGATGCCGAGATTGTCAACTGGGCCACAAGCATAGGAAAGACACCAGATCATCGAATCCGAGCTGAGTTTTATCACGTGAAGTGTGAACTTGCCCAAGTGATCATGAAGCAGGTCCTCGAACCAACATGGATGTTCTACCATGGGCCAATCAGACGGGATGATGTCCGAGGACTGCTAATCGCTCAGGGTCTGGACCTGAAGCCTTTCAAGAAGCTCTGGTGCTTCCTCCCTGACTATGAAGATTGGACCGAGGACTGATTGTCGTTGACAATATATGTGTCACTAGCGTCTAGACGAAACTATGTGATGTAATTAAACCATGGTCCTAAACTAGCGTAGATTGCTCTAGTTAATTAGTTTGGGTATGAGGAACTTCGCCATTTATGTTTACTATAGGTTGCTTGTATTTTGCTAATTATGCCTCTTTGTGTTCTTAAGTACATTATGTTGCATATTATCGTTCACGATGCAGGTACATAGATCAGAGATGGGAAAGGGCTGCTACGCCGTGTTCATTGGGAAGGTTCCAGGAGTCTATGACTATTGGCCAGACGGTCAGGCCCAGGTGGACAAGTACCCGAGTGCTAGCCACAGAGGGTTTGACAGCAGAGCCGAAGTAGAAAGGAGTTACTTGAGGTGGACGCTCCGGCAAGAGCGGGGGCAGAACCGTCGGTGCCTCAAGTACTACATAGTCGCGGTCTTGCTCATGCTGATCGCTCTTCTCTTCTACATCATGGTTTATATAGAGATGATGAAACTTGTGTGTGTACCATGACCATGCAATTGCACTTATTCGAGAAATGACATGACTTGTGTATCGCTATTTTCGAGATGTGATGATATTTGTGTTGAATGATGATGATGGTATGACGAGACTACTGTATGTGGATGATATGACAATAATAGTGTATGTTTATTGTGATCTGATGAAAATACTGAATAGAGACTGTATAAATACACCACGAATACATAGAGGGGGTATGAATCTGTGAAAGCAGGAATACTAGCAGCAACGTTGGATTAGCAGTAACGCTTGACTTTATGCTGTGCTACGGATAGCTAGCAGTAGCGCTGGTCAATGCAACGCTACTGCTAACCAGACTTAGCAGTAGCGTTGCACCAACCAGCGCTACTACTACAACTTAGCCGTAGCGCCTTAGCAGCAGCACTGGACCCAACGCTACTAGTAAGGGTATTTCCAGCGCTACTACTAGTCTTTCTCCTAGTAGTGTACTGTCAAGCAATTGATAGAAAAGCAAATAATCATGTAGTTATCCAAGGCAATGATTATGCATATAGGCATCACATCCGTGACAAGTAGACCGAAACGATTCTACATCTACTACTATTACTCCACACATCGACCGACTCCTGCCTGCATCTAGAGTATTAAGTTCATGAAGAACAGAGTAACGCATTAAGAAAGATGACATGATGTAGAGGGATAAACTCAAGCAATATGATGAAAACCCCATCTTCTTACCCTTGATGGCAACAATACAATACGTTCCTCACCACCCCTACTTTGTTACTGGGTGAGGACACCGCAAGATTGAACCCCAAACCAAGCACTTCTCCCATTGCAAGAATTACCAATCTAGTTGGCCAAACCAAACCAATAACTCGAAGAGACTTGTAAGGATATGAAATCATGCATATAAGAAATCTTAGGAGATTCAAATAAGATTCATGGATAATCTAAACATAAACTCACAATTCATCGGATCTTGACAAACACACCATAAAAGAAGATTACATCGGATAGACCTCCATGAAGATCATGAAGAACATGGTATTGAAGATCAAAGAGAGAGAAGAAGCCATTATATTGAAGATCAAAGATTCATGGATAATTTTTGCTTGTTCTATGCTGTTATATTATCAATCTTGGATGTTTTACAATTATTTTGTAGCAACTTTATATCATTTTTTGGGACTAACCTATTGACATAGTGCCAAAGTGCTAGTTGCTTTTTTGCTTGTTTTTACTTCGCAGAAAATTAGTACCGAACGGAGCCCAAATGCTAGAGGAATTTTTGGAGATTGTTTATGGACCAGAAGAACTAGGATGGGTCAAACAACCACAAGAGAGGGGGCGCAGGGGGCCACCCTCCACCAGGCCCCTCGCACGACCTGGTGAACCATGCCCACCTCGGGGTTCCCCTCAATCGACTATTCTCCCTATAAATTCCCAAATATTCATAAAACCCTAGGGAAGTCGACAAAACACATTTCCAGCCACCGCAAGTTCCAGAACCTCGAGATCCAATCTAACACCATCGTGGAGGGGTGCAACGTATTCATGGGTGCTTCTCCGATGATGCGTGAGTAGTCCACCATAGACCTCTGGGTCCGTCGGTAGTAGCTTGATGGCTTCCTCTCTCTATATGATTCTCAATACAATGGTCTCCTGGAGATCTATTTGATGTAATGACTTTTGCGGTGTGTCTGTTGGCATCCGATGAATTTTGAATTCATGGTTAGTTTCTATCCATGAATATGATTTGAATCTTCTTTGATCTCTGATTTTCATGATTACCTATAGACTCATATTTCTTCTTCGAATCTTTGGTTTAGTTAGGCCAACTGGATTTATTTTTCTTGCCACGGGAAGAGGTTCTTTGTGATGGGTTCGATCTTGTGGTGTTCTTTCCCAGTGACCGAAGGGGCAGCAAGACACGCATGTACCGTTGCTATTAAGGATAAAAGGATGGGGTCTAGTCCTAGATGAATATATATTTTCTACATCATGTCACCATTCTTATTGCATTACTCCGTTTTCCCATGAACTTAATACACTAGATGCATGCTGGATAGCGGTCGATGTATGGAGTAATGGAAGTAGATGCAGAATCATTTTGGTCTACTTATCATAGATGTGATGCCTATATAATGATCATTGCCTGGATATCATCATGATTATTTGATCTTCTATCAATTTCCCAATAGTAATTTGTTCCCCCACCATGCGCTATACTCATGAGAGAAGCCACTAGCAAAACCTATGGCCCCTGGGTGTACTTTTCCAACACATTGCTTTCCGATCGACTACTTTGCATTTTTATTTCCAGATCTATTAATCCAAGAAACCCAAAAATACCTTGCTGTACTTTTTGTTGACCTATTTTATCTTGTGTTCTTGCAAAATCTATTTGCCAAAACTATCATTACCTAATCTATCTTATTGCCGTAGAGAGATTGACAACCTCTCTTTTGTGTTGGGTTGCAAGTATTTGTTATTTGTGTGCAGGTGATGTTTACGTGGGTGCATGATCTTCCTCTATGGATTGATAACTTGGTTTCATAACTGGGGGAAATACTTACCGTCGTCGTGCTACATCATCCCTTCCTCTTTGGGGAAATACCAACGCTGTCTCAAGCCACGTCATGCATCCATTATCGAGGACCCACTCAGTAGCTTTAGGCGTTTCATCCTGCAGATGAATTAGTACAACTTACAAACTCATATGCTTCAGAGTGAAGAATATGACATCAAATTCATCAGACATAATTTCATCACACAACATAGTAAATAAAGTAATGTGAGGATGTGAGAAATGAGGAATTCATTTTTGTATGATTAGCTTGCATCCTTTCAAGCATTTCCTAAGGTCTCTAGCAAATTCATCAGTCGTTTAAGTTTGTTTGGAGAACTGACCCCGTATAAGATATTATTTCAATTTCTTCACCACCCACATCTGGAGGGGTGGCAAAGAGTTCATCATTCTATGAGCTCCATATGAGAAGGGAGGCATTGAAGCTAGTGCACTTTGTTTCACGGGACGGGAGTTAGAGTACTCATATAAATAAGCACATAAATTCTTTTAGGACTTATGATTTGAAGAATAATGCACATATTCAGAACTCGTAGATTTTCACTGCGAAACAAATGCATTAGCATGAGAACGATATGACTTTTGACCATTTGAGGAATCTGGTCCAAGTGAAGACTTTGGTCCACATGATGAATTTGATCGGGGGTTCCTTTTCTTCATGGGTGGTGTCATGAGGACATTCACCTTAACACTTTCCAATCAACTTTTGGGAACCTAGATTTTCCTCCTAGGGGAACCATTGCTACAGTTTGTTCCAACATATCTGTCAAACGCTTCACCATTCTAGTTTTTGAGCAGTTTATACCTGGAGTCAAATGACTCATCAGAGGAATATGAAGTTTCACAAGTAAAGCGAGATAAAGTGGATGGATCTACAGGAGGTCCTTTTGCAGCAACCCATGAGGTTTTGGGATACTGCTCAGGTTTCTAGTAGGATCCATCAACATTGAGTTTCCTCTCAAATGCAATACCTCTTTCCTAGGGTTCCTGTTCAGAATCTGCTTTCTGAGCACATCGCAAAGCGTTTGATGCCCTTTGAGACTTTTGTACATGCCTGTCACATAAAATTCCTTCAACCCTGCATTTTCATCAGTGATACTTGTTGTATCCTCATATGAGGAATTTGCGACCATAGGAATAGTTGAAGAATTTGCAGCAATAGAAGCATTTGAACATTCAGGTGAAGAATTAGCAGTTTCACGTTCGATGCATTTCAAACTAGGTGGAACGAAATCTTCCTGAGCGAGACTAATCTATTGAGAAAGTAAGGAATCATTTTCCCTTCGAAGATCCTCATGAGACACTCTTAGTTTCTCAAGATCTCATTTTCGTTGAAGAAATTCATAAGAAAGATTCTCATGATCTACTAAGAGAGCATTATGATGACTTTGAAGGTTATCATACTTTGACTAAAGACTTTTGAGATCATCGGTCAGAGTTTGAGTTTGATCTATTTCCCCATTCAATAGATCATCGCTTTTGTCTAGCAGTTTCTGAATCTTTTCAAGAGCACTTTGTTTCCAACGTACTCACTAATTTCGACCGTACGCTAAACATACACGCAATGCATACGACCAAGATCAGGGACTCACTAATCAATATCACAACACAACTCTAGACACAAATTAAAGTCATACAACTTCATATTACAAGCCAGGGGCCTCGAGGGATCGAATAAAAAGATCGACAAGCACGAGTCAGCGGAAGCAAATAATGTCTGAGTACAGACATAAGTTAAACAAGTTTTTCCTTAAGAAGGCTAGCACGAACATAACAACGGATCAAAAGAGGCGAGGCCTCCTACCTGGGAACCTCCTATTCTACTGTTGGTCGGGGGCCGCCTCCACGTAGTAGTAGGCTCCTGTGGTGGTGTAGTAGCCATCTCCTTCGTACTCCATCTCCTGGGCTCCATCATCTGAACATAGAATCGCATCGAGGGGGAAAGGAGAAGCAAAGCAGCGGTGAGTACTCATCCAAAGTACTCGCAAGACTAAATTAGAACTATACTAAGTATGCATCATTATCAAGGGGTGGGGTTATATCTAGACTGACTGCAGAAATCAAGAATAAGGGGAAGGCCTAGTCCTATCGAAGACTAGCATCTTCCCCATCTTGCAGCATCAGACGAGAGAAGACGGGTATCTCACATATAGTCATATTATTGTAGCAATTTTATTAAGTAACCACGCCTAGAGATTCTTCCTAGACTCCCTGCGAGGAAGCAATCCCGGAGCCACATTTCATTTCAATTCAAGTCACATTTATAGTTGTATAAGGTCAAGGTACAACTCCAAGTCGTCCTGTTACCGTGGACACGACTTTTTGAATAGATGAATTCATCCCTGCAGGGGTGCACCACATTTCCAACATGCTTGATCACCTCCGGCCGGACACACTTTCCTGGTAATGCCCAACCTTGGGATCCCAAACGTCGTCGCCCCACCTAGACACAACAAGGAGGCCAGCCCGCCGGTATAAATCCTATGGGCGTAGGTTCGTGGGCCCACTTTCCCTTGCACTCTTGCATGATGCGTAGGCGTCCAGAAGCAGACCTAGTACACTTAGTTCGGGATCTATACCTTCCAGCCCAATCTAGCGCACACCGCTCCATTGCTGACGTCCGAAGAACTTCGGCTGATACAACGACGCCGAGCACCCATAACTTCTCCCATGTGAAGGTTTAGTGCAAAAAAGGTCAACGAACAACTCAGATCAAATACCCAACCCATTAGCATTTTATTAATGCGGGGCAAGCACGACCCATAAAGCATTGTCTCGTCACCCCGTCTCGATGATGTGTGGTAAAGGCCTCTCTCGCCAGTCCACGCCTCAACATCAGCAAACCGTGGGTACCCCTTAGGGCCGACCCATCACCAACATGTTTCTATAACCAGGTCATAGTAACCGTGTGGATATAACATCAAGACTGGAACTAAGGAATCACCCTCAATGGTCCCCGCTCGATGTAACTGTCAAGGTGGACTTAGAGGAATCACCCTCTAAGGTCCCACACTTGAGGGGTTACGCGACAGAGACATCATCGGGAATGGTGAAGGAGGAATCACCCTCGATAACCACGACCGACTAGCTGCACTACAGGGCTAGCATCATGAGTACTTCACGATGTGTCACCCTCGATACTCGATAGTAGCACTATAGAGTCGCACAACTAAGGGGGTGTGCGGTGATGTGAGGGGGGTCTGGCTTGTCGGTCAGTTGACCGAGTATTCGAGTCATCGAGTCGTCGATGAAGAAGCAGGGGCAACTAGGACTAAGGGGTCACTGGGGATTCACTAACCAACCTATACTAAGCAGTTGGTATGATTGCAGGAATAGTAGCAGTTCATCAAAAATAGGCTATGCCTCAGAATAGGAGCTAACTAATACAATAGCAAAATCTAATGCAAGAATAAGAGGGAAAAGAATAGGCGATATCTGAACGCTCAAGGGGGGCTGCTTGCCTTGCTGCTCTGGGACAAAGGTCTGATCGTCATGCGCGTAGTTGTACCCGGTAGTAGCGTCAGTCTCTTCATCTACCGGAGAGGGGAGGGGGAATAAACAATAAATATAATGCACAAATGCGATCACAATGCATGACATGTCAATATGCATGGCTAGGTATGCACTAACGCAGTATTATACGTCGCAGACGGGTCGGAAGAATATCTGACGATATTTTTCGGGTCTCAAGCTACTACCAGACAGATGAAATGGATGGAAAAGTTCCATGTTTGCTATGTTAGGAGAACGTGACATACTAACAGACTGCGTATTCAGATTCATGGTATTTTCTAATCAACTTTCATATGTAAATTATTTTCATCTGAGCTACAGTTTAAAAGATATGATTTTCTAAAGTTTTTATTAATTTCTGGAATTTAAAAGATTATTATTAATTCGAAAAATGTTTTATGACATCAGCATGATATCATCACTTCATCAACAGTCAACTCTGGATGATTAGAGTCAAACCTGACATGCAGGAGCCACATGTCATAGACTCAGGGTTATTCCAGTGTTTTAAATTAAACTAAATAGATTAATTAACAAGTGGGGCCTACCTGTCAGTGAGACATTACTTTAACTAATCAAAATTTTTTATTAACCTAATTATTTAATTAGGCACCTGACAAGGGGGACCCACCTGTCATAGATACACGGGTTATAGGCCCCAGTAGTCAGTGGCTAGTCAAAGCCTAGTCAGCAGTTGACCCAATCAATAGGTCAACGGTGACTGCGGGGCCCAGCTGCCAGTGACCCGGGCAGTGGCCCCAACCTGGCCACGTAGGTTACGGCCTACGACCAAAAATCACGGCAGAGGCACAGGAGGGGCTCGGGATTCGTCCACAGGGCACGAGAAGGGGCGCGGTTGGTCCCATTCGATCGGGCGCTCGATGCCGCGTCGATCCATGGCTCCAGCGCGAGCTGAGACGGCCAGAGACAAGTGCTACGACCTCGCCGGCGGCGATCTCTCTCGGGTGAGCTATGGTGACAACGATGTGGGGGCGCTAATGCCCGAAAAAAAGGGCAGGCGGGCTCTACGCGTTGCGGTGAGCAATATGCGCACGGGCCCGAGGCCTTTTGGTAGCCGGAAACATGCCGGCGACGAGCACATGTGGCGACACATTTGGGTGCACGTCGCAGATGGCTCTAGAGGCAGCTAACGGCGACGAGAGCGAGAGGGGGAGAAGCACAGGCTCACAGAGGGGCGTTGCCGTTCAAAGTGAGCTCGGGGAGGGCTTGGCGGCGGTGATGTTCGGGTGCCCAAGGAGGAAGACGACGGCGTGGAGGCGCTCCATAGCTCGGGTTCATGGTCGTGGAGGACGGGGAGGCTGCAGCGGTTCTTCTTGGCATGGTGGCAGGGCGCGGGAGTGACGATGGCTATGCTAGCCGGCGTCCATGGCGACGACAGCGCTCGGACCGCAGGGGGAAAAGGTGGGGGAGCGCAAAAAGGGGATCTGAGCGAGGGCTAGGGTTTCGGGGGAGCGAGAGGGAGGCCGTGGGGCCATTCTTATCCTCCACGGTGTCAGGGGCGACGCGATCCGTCGGTGACGAGTAGGGTCGCCGCTTTGTAGCGACCGCTCTGGTCGCTACAGAGGAGGGAGACGACGAGGGAGCGGGCTGGGCCGAGTGCACATGTGAGTTTTCTATTTCTTCTCCCTTTTCTTTTCTGTTTTCTAATTTTAGTTTGTGTTTAATTTATTTTAGGCCATTTTCACCACAGCAAAATTGTGCAGTGGGGCCCATCAAATAAGTTGCCATATTAGGGAGGGCCACATCCAATTTGAGCATTTTTGTAATCTGTTTGCATTTCCCATTTGAATTTAATCACACTTTAAAAATACTTTTAGCTACTGTTATTAATGGTGGGGGCCACACCAGAATCTTGGTGATGTTGTTTTCCTTAACAACATTAGTTTTGAGATTTTTAACAAGGGTGCAACATTTCTCTTATGCTTTTGGCAACTTTATTTTATCACATAAAATTTCCATGGGCCTTTTGAAGTGGAATTTGAATTAAGCTTTTATTCAAGAGGGATCACACATGGATTAGCAAAAAAGATTAGCATAATCCTGGCGATCACTGTAGCTTAATTACAATGATCACTATAGCATATATCCAGGGTGTCACAGAGAGGGGGAGAGGTGGGGGAACGGGTGGGAGGAGTGGGGAGGCTGTCGGTGGCTAGGGTTTTTGGGGGGGGGGGTATAGTAGGCGTCGATTGGGGTAGGTGGGCCGACCAGTTGGGCTGGCCCAGGGGGAAGGTTTTTCTTCCTTTTTATTTTTTTTGTTTTCGTTATTATAATTTCCTATTTTAGTTTTATTTCAATTTAGTGAATTTAATGATATTCAAAAGTGTTAATTTCTACAACACAATTACCTATGCATTATTTGTCGCATTTCAAACATTTTTGTTTTGGTATTTTGAAACTTTAGTTTTCAACTTTAACTTAAATTTGAATCTCATCACGATTTGAAACAAAAAGAGATTAGCAATAGTGAAAGCGATGAGAAGGCATCATTAATGTGGGTGTAGCTTAATTATCCAAGCGTTACAACAACAACCATTTGAATGATTTGGGAGTTACGCTTCCGCTCAAAACGCTCACTGACATAATTCTCCGGTCACTGCGAGCTAGCTACAAAGGCTTCATGATGAACTATAATATGCAAGGGATGGACAAGTCTAACTTTGAACTTTTTGCGATGCTGAAAGTCGCGGAAGTAGAAATCAAAAAGGAGCATAAAGTGTTGATGGTGAATAAAACCACTTGTTTCAATAAAGGCAAGGGAAAGAAGGGAAACTTCAAGAAGGGTGGCAAGCAAGTTGCCGCTCCCGTGAAGAAACGCAAGGCTGGACCCAAGCCTAAGATTGAGTGCTTCTATTGCAAGGGGACTCGCCACTGGAAGCAAAATTGCCCCAAGTACCTGGCTGATAAGAAGGCTAGCAACATCAACAAAGGTATATTTGATATACATGTTATTGATATGTACCTCACTATCTCTCGTAGTAGTGCGTGGGTATTTGATACCGGTCCGGTTGCTCATATTTGTAACTCGAAACAGGGCTACGGAATAACGGAGGCTGGCGAGGGATGAAGTGACGATGCGCGTCAGAAATGGTGATACATCCATTTTGCATCATGATTTCCTACTGTTATTTACAATGTTTTTATGAATAAAAATGCTTCATGGAGTATTTCTAATGCCTTTTCTCTCATAATTTGCAAGGTTTGTAGAAAGAGAGAGAATACCGACAGTTGGAAATCCGGACCTAAAAAAAGCATATATGAGATACATATTCTACACACCTCAAATGAGTTAAAACTTCATGGGGATTTTTTATGGAATATATAAGAAATATTGTAGCAAATAACTACCGGAGGGCGCCACCCTCGTGAGCAGAAGACACCAGGGCGCGCCAGGCCCCCCAAGCGCGCCCTGGTGGATTGTGCTCAACACCCCCACCTCCGGATCCCATCTTCTGGTATATAAGGTGTTTTGACCTATAAAAAATGAGAAGAGGACTTTCGGGACGGAACACTGCTGTCTCGAGGCGGAACTTGGGCAGGAACACTTTTGCCCTTCGATGGAGGGATTCCGTCGGGGGAACTTCCCTCCCGGATGGGGAAATCAGAGCCATCGTCATCACCAACAAGCCTCTCATCTTTGGGAGGCCATTCTTCATAACCATCTTCAACATCACCATCTCCTCTCAAAACCATAGTTCATCTCTTGTGTTCAATCTTTGTATCGGAACCTCGGATTGGTACCTGTGGGTGACTAGTAGTGTTGATTACCTTGTGTAGTTGATTACTATATGGTTTATTTGGTGGAAGATTATATGTTCAGATCCATTATGATATTCAATACCCCTCTAATCTCTAGCATTCATATTATCTATGAGTAGTTACCTTTGTTCTTGAGGTCACGGGAGAAGTCATGTTGCAAGTAATCATGTGAATTTGATATGTGTTCGTTATTTTGATGATATGTATGTTGTGACTCCCTCAGTGGTTTCATGTGAACGTCGACTACATGACACTTCACCATCCTTGGGCCTAAGGGAATTCATTGTGGAGTAGTTATTAGATGATGGGTTGCTAGAGCGACAAAAGCTTAAACCCTAGTTTGTGTGCTACTTCGTAAGGGGCTGATTTCGATCCACATGTTTAATGTTATGGTTAGATGTTATCTTTAAACTTTTCTCATAGTTGCGGATGCTTGAGAGGGGTTTAATCATAAGTGGGAGGTTATTCAAGTAAGAAAAGCAACCAAGCACCGGTCCACCCACATATGAAATTATCAAAGTAGTGAACACAAATCAAACCAACATGGTGAATGTGACTAGATGAAATTCCCGTGTACCCTCAAGAACACTTTGCTTATTATAAGAGATAGTTTTGGCCTGTCCTTTGCCACAAAAGGATTAGGATATCTTGCTGCACTTTATTTACCGGTACCATTACTTGCTCGTTACCAATTATCTTGTAATCAAACTACCTATTACCTACAATTTCAGTGCTTGCAGAAATTACGTTGCTGAAAACCGCTTGCAATTTCCTTCCGCTCCTCGTTGGGTTCGACACTCTTACTTATCAAAAGGACTATGATTGACCGCCTACACTTGTGAGTCATTAGGACTCTTTTCTGGCACCATTGTCGGGGAGTGAAGCGCTCTTGGTAAGTGGAAATCTATAAGTAAAAAAATTATACTACGTGCTGAAATTTATTGTCACTTGTTACCATGGAGAACAATTCTTTGAGGGGTTTGTTCAGGGTATCTTCACCTCGACTGGAACCACAATTAGTTGCCCCTCAACCTACTGCACCTACTTAAAATATTGGTTATGAAATTCCTTCGGGTATGATAGAACAACTGCTAGCTAATCCTTATGTAGGAGACGGAACCAACATCCTGATATGCACCTAATACATGTGGATGAAATTTGTGGATTATTTAAGCTTGTAGGTTTTTCCGGAGATGAAGTTAAAAAGAAGGTGTTCACTTTACCTTTGAAGGGAAAAACATTGACATGGTATAGTCTATGTGATGATATTGGATCATGGAACTGGAATCGATTGAAATTGGAATGCCACCAAAAGTTTTATCCTATGCATCTAGTTCATCGTGATCGCAATTATATATATATATATTTAGGCCTCGTGAAGAGAAAGCATTGCTCTGGCTTGGGGGAGGCTTAAGTCAATGCTATGTTCATGCCCCAATCATGATCTCTCGAGAGAAATTATTATTCAAAAAATTTATGCTCGGCTTTCTCATAATTATCAATCCATGCTCGATACTTCTTGTACTAGTTCTTTTATGAATAATACCATTGAATTCAAGTGGGATCTATTGGAAAGAATTACACAACTCTGAATATTGGCAAATCGACGAAGGTAATGAGTCACGTATTAATCTTGAGTTTGATTGTGTTAAATCTTTTATGAATACCGATGCTTTTCACAAGTTATGCACTAAATATGGACTTGACTCTAAGATAGTAGCCTATTTTTGTGGATCATGACAACTAGCAAGCAAAAATAGTATCGGGATCCAGGTACGATCATCTTGCCTTTCGGTTCTTCTCAGGGACAAGTAGCAGGATCCTCGTAGTGGTACTCTCTTGGATCTTCGTACTCAGGTTCAACATTCGCGTCTACCCAAAAGAAACATCAAGAATAAACAAGCAACCAAGGTGCAATGCACAATCAAGAATGATGCATGGTTTATGTGAAGAATTTAGCATGGCAATCCTAGCTAGTCAAGTTTCACATGCCATAGAATAGTTATTTATGAATCTAGACAGAACCTTATGTTAAGTTATTTAAACATGCATGATCATGGCAAAAATGAATGCATCATGCAAAAACGATACAAATGCATATGTAGAACGTAGGAAACGGAGTTACGGTTCTCACGCTACGCTCACGACAAGTTACGAAGGCAAAACACAAGACAAAGAAAGGCCATGGACCATTCCTTGGCATTCCAAGGTAGACAATGTTTAGGCATTGAAAAACCAACCACAATAGAGTCAAAGATCAAGCAATTCCATGGAGTATAGCTCCCACAAGTCACAAAACACTAAAACAAACAATCTGCCACAAAACGGCAACATAGCAACTTTCACAGCCAACAAGTTGAGCTACAGGAAGTCACTAACCACAAACAAGTCATTGACAGAAACTACATAACATGTTTATCAACTTATCCAACTACACAATCTGGAATGGAGGCACACATCAATAAGCATGAAGCCCACAAGTTGGCATGATGAAACAAATTTCTGGTACTTAGTGAAAATAACAGTTTTCTCGAATCTGAGTTAAGCTGATGGCAAGTTGATAGCAGAAACTAATGGTGATATAGACCACCTCATGGCATGAAAATTAACAGGATGGTAGAGGGAAACCTCTACATCAAATCACTAGCACTAAGCTTGAGCTAATTGACAACATAGCACTTGGTAGCATCCACTCTACATGGCATAAAAATATTACCAGATTCTCACACTTATAAATATTTAGCATGTTTGAAAACAGCAACATTTTAGTGGCTACTTTAGAGCATGGTTCCTACTTATATGCAAGTTTAACATGACAAAAATAAATACCATGGCATTCTAATCATCAAAGACTACCATATTCATGTTGGCACAAATATCATAGCATGCATGGATTAAATATAAAAAAAAATGACAAAATGGCACTTTGAGACAAAATGACATTTTTCAAACTTTCTCAAAATACCAAACCAATTGCACCAATGGATTCCTGAGATTTTTATACCCTAAATTCATGTATCATACTCATATGTTCACATGGAGCATCAAGACAAAACACTAGATAGCAAATTGACCACCAATCCTATAAGTGAAAACTTACCTAAAATGCACATAGACATAATTGTTCATAACCAGATTTGGAATTATACCAGAAATGGAATAAACTATTTAATTCACAATAAAACAATATAACAACAGAAAAAAACGAAAGGAGGGGACCTACCTGGCATGACACCAGGGCCCCTCTTGTGATGACAAGTGGGTCAGGCCCCCACTGTCATACACATCACACTAATACACACAACACACACACACACACTAGTCTACACAAGGCTCACATGGGATCTGCTGCCATAGCAGATCCACCACACACGCACACACACTAGTCTACACCCCACACTACACCAGCACACGGGATCCACGTGGACACACCGGATCCGAACACCACACAACCATTGTAGCCAATCTAAAATCAGGAAAAAAAGGGGGAGCCATATTTGAACCCACGACCTCCCTCTCGGGAGCGGGGCGCTGACCAGCCGGGCTATCGAGCGGATGTTGACAAGGAAGGGGTTGCACCCGACTAGAACTAGCCTGAACTAACAGACTGAACTGAACCTACGCGGCGATGACGAGCGGCAGCGGCAGAGGCGAGCACAAGGGAGGTCTCCGGAGAGGAAGAACCCCAGCGGGGGATGCGAGATCCCTAGGGAACCCATCCCCACAGCAAGGGAGCGACGGCACGGGCGGGAGGCGCGCGACTGATACCCCCTGAGCCCGGAATTCAGGGAACGGCGGAGCACTGGGAGCACGACGGACGCACGTCGCTAGCGAGAGCTACGGGCAGCCAAACACTACGAGGAGGCATGAAGGAGGAGAGGGGAGTACCTCCTCTGCCTTGGGCGTGAAGAAGAGGTTGGGGACGCGACTGATAGACGGAGATGGGGCGAGGACTCCGGCGAGGCGCGGATCGCAGAGCGCCCGGGCACGAAGACGAAGATGAAGGGGCCGAGGAAGAGGGCGATCCCTTCCGCTCCTAGCCCCGGGAACGAAATGAGGGCGACGTCGGGGCCCTCCAGGACATCCTTGATGGAGCGAGGAAGGCCACCGGAGAAGGGCACGTCGACGAGGAAGACGTGCTGCAACCCTGAACCCACTGCATCTCTGTTGCTTCCTCTGCACTCACAACACCCAAGCAACATGAGGAAGAGGAAAGAGGCTGGCGGCAGCGAGGAGGGGAAGGATAAACCCTAGGAAGAGGCGGACGAATAGGGGCTTAAAAGGGGGGAGAAGCGACGGGACGTCCTCGGCGTCCGTGAGGACCTTCATGGTGCCGGGAGCTCTCCACTCTCACTGACTCTGACAGAGGCGGTAACGGGGCAGGTCTCTGCTAGGTCCTGGGCTGGGCCGCGCAAAATAAAACAGGCCCAGTTCCTACAGCTACTCTTCAAGTTAATTTTTCTTTTTAGAATAACACAGGTTTTTCTTTTCTTTTTAGAATAATAATAACACAGGATAAAAAAACCCAGAGAAAAGAAAAGGGATCTAGGTACAACCAAGTTAATTTGTCACTGAAGAAAATAGGCCCTATTTAATAAAAATACAAAGAATATTTTAGGACAAACAAATTAAATGCTTTTAAATATAAATAGCACCTGTTAATAACAAAACCCCATGAATGCAAAGCTCCAACACAAAGGGAGCAACTCAATGAACTCAAAAATAATATTAGCTACACCATGAATTTTTTTAACAAATTTTATTAGCAAGTTAATTCTGATGAATAATGACAATGGGAATAAAGGTATTGGTGTGTTTGTTTGAAATGATAAGAGAGGGGAAGGAGTTGATCCCCACTCATGCACACACATCTACAAGAACACTCACACACAACAAGGTCACAAGAAGCACACCACATTTGCAATGCATGACATAATGATGAAATGATATGATGCATGCTACAAGAATGCATGAGACAATGACATGACAAGGAGAAATTCAAATACATTCATCACATGACTGTAACATCCCAAAATTTCATTTTGGAATGTTATGAAATATAATTATGCATCATCATCACATTGCTTGAATGAAATGAATTGTTGAAGTTCTTCTTTTGGATTTCTAAAAGGCCACTTTCATTTTCTCCATATACTTGTTTCTACCATTTGAAAATCTCTGGAATTATTCAAAAAAAGAGAGGAGTAACATGACACTCCACACCAAGGGCATCTTGGTGAATTATTTGAACAATAAAACCAGGGGTTTATTTGAAAGTTTATCTCAAAAGAATTTAAAATCAATTAGGCATTTTCTGATTTTTTTAAAGTATTCATTTTGACACAGGAAAAATGTTCATTAAATAGAATTTATTCCCCTGATCATTATGATATATATATTCCCTATGTTTGGAAAATATTTGAATTCATTAAAGGGTTTTGAACGCTTTGAAAAAATAGAAAAGGAAACGAATTTAAACGTTTTAATAAGAAAACCGGCCGACCCACCAGCCTTTACTCCCGAGACCTTTTGGGTCGGTCACCGACGCATAGATCCCGCCCCTCTCTCACTCACATGCGGGACCCACCATCCGACAGCGTCATTAGCGTGCTCACCTTCCTCCTCGCGCCAGACCACCTCGCCGGAGATCCCTCCTCCCCGGATCTCGCTCCTCTCTCCCCTTTTCCGACCCCGCACCTGGACTATAAGTAGCCCTACACTCTCCGCGCTCCATTCCACCCTTGAAACCCCACTCTCCTCGCCAGAATATCGCCCCCGCACCTTGCTGGAGTTCTGACTCCACCCGAACCCCCAAAGCTCCTGGCCGTCGCAACACTCACCCCCACTCCCCTCCGACGCCACCAAAGTACGCCGGAGACTCACCACCGCCATTAGAAGCCTTCGGATGCTGCCCTCGACCACCGCAACACCATCCCCGAGCATCTCCGACTTCCGGCCGCCATCGACATCATCGGAGCTCCGACCCCCTCCCCTGTAAGCTGCCATCTCCACCCGCAACCGTCAGATCTAAGATCTACGCTCGAGATTAGAAATTTTATAAAATGAACCGGTACGCGTTAGTTTTCGGTCGTCCGCCCGCAAACACCCACGTGCACGCACTAGCAACCAATAGGAAACCGCCACGTAGCCCTGTCCGTTAGTTAGTATTTTTGTTCTTTTCTGTTTTGTTTTAAAAACAGAAAGTTTCCTGTTTTTCTTTTCGTTGTAACTTTCAAACTAATTAGTATTTTTAATTGATTCTTTTTGCATTAGGTCAAAAATTTCATGTAGTTTCATACTGTAGTCTTAGATTTAAAATTTTAACTTTAAAATTTGAATTTAACCAAATTTTCTTAAATTACTAAAATCTGTATCACTAGAGTTTAAAAATATATTTTTGTATGAATCTTTTTGCCACTGGTTTGTATTAGTTAGACCTATCATCCTACATAGTTTGGGAAATTTTAGGATGAATTTGGTTAGGGTTTTTAACAAAAAACAGAATATGTTCATTTCTTAACGGAGTTTAGTTAGTTTGATTTTTGTTTAGTTTGAATCTGAGTTAGTTTAACTTTTGTTTTTAGTTTTCATTAGGTTCTATTGTTTCAACATTAGGTGAAATAACTTGCTATTAATAAAAATAATTGTTTAGTTTTATATCTTATTGTTATAGGAAATCTTTATTCTTTTCATTAGGTATAGTTTTATAAAGCCATTTAGTTTTACTTTTCACAAACATTTTAGGAGATTTAATTCTGTTTTCTAATAAAGAATCTTAGTAATTCTTTTCTGTTAAGTAATGTTCTGTTTATAAAATCATAATAATAATAATAATAATAATTTTGTTTCATACTCTAATGTTATAGGAAACTCTAGTTATCTTCATTAAGTGGTGCTTTATAAAAAATATATTTTTAGTAGCTTTTCTTTTCACAAAAGTTTTAGTGGATTTAATTCTGTTTACTAATATAAATTTTATTATTTCTTTTTTGTTAACTATTGTTTTGTTATTAAAAATAGTGGTTGGTCTTATTCTATATTAGTAGTAGCTTTGACACTAAAAATTTGTGAGTCAAATATGGGTTTTGAATTTTTCTCTTGAGTGTTACTATTAAATTGTTTTAGTTTAACCTTGCTGATTGTGTGAGTTGTATTATTAGTTGTATGCTTATGGTGTGCTTTGTTTGATTCGTTAGATCATTCGGAGTGCGAAGCTTGTTATCTAGAGTCACTTGAGTACGAGGATCGTCAACAAGGCAAGTCACTTTGATCATGTTTTACCCATGTTTTATTGCATTAGTTCTACCATCTCCCCAATTGCATGCAAAGTAGGTAATTTGGAAACTTGGTTACTTGATGTAGTATCATGTGGTAGGCACCCCTCAACACATTGGCCCCGGGAAACGTTGATTTAATTTTGCTATGCTATTAGTAGACGGGGTTGGTTGTGTGATTCATGAGAGTTGTGAGATAATAATTTCAAGACCTGCAAGATGATCAAGACTTCAAGACTCCGAGTTTTCAACATACCTCTGGGTGGATGATGGTTGAACGACGCCCTTGAGAAACCAGTGGTTAGCCTAGGTGTTGCTGGAGAAGTGTCAGTATTCATGCGGAAAGGTCCACCCAGGCACAAAGAGATGGATGGATGCTTAAAGACCCAAGGCTTACGTGCACAGACACAAGCCATTATGGGCTTTGGCTTGGTTGGATATTGTGGTGACCCTAGACAGGCGGTGCTACGAGATGTAGAAGAACGGTAGGAAAGGATGGGCACCGACAGAGTCTCAGGGAAACCCTTTAGAAGACCATGTTTTGGTCATTCATTTCTCAAACACCCTGAAGTGCGAGAAATCCAACGGAGGCGATCAAATCTTGTGGGGAACGTGTGCAAAACTCTGTAGAGTACCCAAACCTAATCGATTAGCCGTGTCCACAGTCATGGACAGTTTGAGCCAAAGGAACTGAAACTATCTGGAATTCTCAACACAAATAATTACATTGATGTGGGTATTAATGACAACTTGGGTATGAGAATTGGTTGGTGGGACCATCTCATTAATCAACCAACATTGTAGTAATAATATTTTTGCCCCCTCTTGTTGTAGGAAAAATTGGCTTTATGCAAAAACTCACTACCCCACCTGTCAAATATGCATATAGAATAGATGATCACTTTACACCCCCTCTTTTGTGACATTGGCGACATATTCAATATGCTGACCTACATGGCTGCAACTTATCATGTTGCAGACTATTTTTCTGACCAGGAGTGAGGATATGCTCTACGCTCGGTGAGATGCCCTGGAGTCAGATGGACTCAACTACCTTTGAAGCTTCCGCAAGATTAGTTATTCTCATGAGTTGGCCTTCAGCCACTTTATTGTAATTCTTATTGTAATAAAGGACTCGATATGAGATTTGAATTTATAAAGCTGTGTGATTTCCCTTTGATATATACATTGATGTACCGTGTGTGTACCAGCATGATCTTGGGATGGTACGGAAACACCGGAGATTCGACCTTTCAGGTCGGGTCGCTACAGAAATGGTATCAGAGCACACGCTGACCGTAGGACATAACCTCTAGGATTGGAAAAGCCATAGGATTTTTTTGTCTTCCAAATTCTTATGTTCTCATCTGCTCGTTTCTGACTTCCCTCTGATTTATTTCAAAATTTATAGATGGCCACCTTCACCCCAGTTTTGATCACGGAGTTTTGTCAGCCTGACGCGACGATGCCCTTTGGCAAGGAGCTGGTGAAGATCGTCAGGGACGTAATGATCGCTTTGCCAAGCATCACCGGGACTCCTATCATGTTTTTTCCACAAGTCGATCGCTACAGGATCGAGGTGCACATCCCCGGAAAGACCTTTGGAAATCATAAAGAACCCATCGACTTCACGTTTGTGGCACCAAGCTAGATTCATGGGAGGGACATGGCGATTCACCGTGCTCTTGGACGTATTCAGGAGGAATATAGGGGTGGTCCCATTTCGCTAGGACTCAACATGGTTTGTCGCAGGGATGCCAATGTAAATATCATAAACATTCCCACAGAAGACTCCAGCCTTTCCTATATCCAGACTTTGGAGACGCACATCAGGACATTGGAGCTTCGGGTACGCACAGACACGAAGATGATCAAGAGGCTGATGAACCGTGAGCTTGACCTCGAGTCTGACCTACGGGAAGCCAAGTATGAGCATGAGCATGAAGTGAAGGATTTCTTAGAGAGGATCGAGAAGCTGAACACTCACATTGCAACTCTGGAGGAACAACTGGACATGGGGGAAAATCTTCACCCAGAAGGAGACATTGGTCCCTTGATCAGTAACGATGATGACTATGAGGAGAGCGCCATCGGAGGAGGCCACATTACCATGGAATTTTGAGGAGAACTTTAGTCATGCCCCCATGTATCTTTATTTTCATCGTTAAAACGTAGGTCGATGCTTAGTTTGATTTCAGACTTGTATCTCGATGTTTGAACCTTGAGTTGAATAAATGAATGAGTGTTTGATGTGATATGTTTGTTGCATTGCATATGGGTAGTGAAATTTTCTTTTAGGCCCTTGTTCTATTCTAATTCTCACCCCTCTGAAAACAGCAAGATGCCTCCGCGACGTGAGTCCGACTTCACCTTCCCGACGGAACTCACACAACTTCTCTAGCAGCAGAATGCCCTGATGCAACTGTTGATCCAGAACCAGACCAACAACCACAACAACCACCCTCCACCTCAGGGCGACAACCTCACCCGTTTTCTGAGGCTGAATCCTCCAACTTTCTCCAGCAGCACTGAGCCTATTGTGGCAGATGATTGGCTCCGCAAGATGGAGAGGGAACTCACCACCGCTGGATGCACTGAGGCTAAAAAGGTGCATTTTGCCACCCATCAACTGGAGGGACCAGCAGCTTCATGGTGGGAGAACTACACCACCACATACCCCATTGCTGGTGTGACTTGGGAGCAATTCAAGCTAGCTTTCTGCACTGCTCGTGTCTCAGCTGGAGCCATGAGTCTGAAGAAGCGTGAGTTTCGCAACTTATGCCAGGGGAACCGCTCCGTGGCCCAGTATGTGGATGAATTCAGCATGTTGGCTCGCTATGCACCAGGAGATGTGGCCGATGATGCAGCCAAACAGGAGAAGTTCCTGGAAGGACTCAACGGTAAGTTGAGCGTGCAGCTGATGGTGGCTACTTTCAACAACTACCAAGAGCTGGTAGACAAGGCCCTCATCTTGGAAGGGAAGCAATAGCAAATCGAAAACCGCAAGAGGAAGTATGGACAGGGGAAGTCTAACTCTGGAGCTCAACATAAGCTCCGTTACTCCCCATACTCAGGGAATACCGGATCAGGGACCGGTAAGTATGGAGGACACACTCATCACGTGCACAACCATGGAGGCCACAACCATGGAGGAAATGGGAATAATCGTCCCAACAATGGCAACTTCAAGAATGGCAATGGAAGTGGGAATGGCAACCAGCACCGTCCCGCTCCAGCTCAGAAGGATCTGAACCATATCACCTGCTTCAAGTGCTAGAAGACAGGGCACTATGCCACTGAATGCCCTCAGAACAAGCAGGGGAATGGAAACGGCAACAACAACGGAAACTCTGCAGCTAAGAAGCCAAACCCTTTTTCCCGTGCTCAGGTGAACCACATTGATGTGGAAGAAGTCTATGATCAGCCCGAGACTATGGTTGGTAAGTTTTTATTGCATTCACGTCCAGTTATGGTACTTATTGATTCTGGTGCAACTCATTCATTCATATCAAGGGTAGTTGTGGAAAAGTATGGTTTACCCACCAGAACCCTTTGTCATCCCATTAAGGTCAATTCCCCAGGAGGTATGATGATGGCAGGGATAGGATGCCACGCATTGAAACTCCATATAGGAAACCATGTTTTTCCCACCGACCTCATCGTCTTAGAATCCCAGGGATTGGATGTAATCCTAGGCATGGATTGGATGACCAAGTATGAAGGAAACCTTGATTGCCCTAGCAAGTCTATTTTTCTCACCACCCCAGAGAACAAGAGGATTAAGTATGTATCCCAATGCTCACAGATGAGTGCTCGGTTAAATTCCCTCATAGGAGTGGTTCAGGAGGAAGTGTCGGTGGTACAAGACTTTCCAGATGTATTCCCGGAGGAATTACCAGGCATGCCACCAGATAGAGAGATTGAATTTCTGATAGAGTTACTACCAGGAACAACCCCAATTTCCAAGAGCCCCTATCGGATGCCCGTAAATGATTTGGAAGAAATCAAGAAGCAGATTAAGGAGTTATTGGACAAAGGGTATATTCGCCCAAGTTCTTCACCTTGGGGAGCCCCAGTTCTTTTGGTAGAGAAGAAGGATAAAACCTTGAGGATGGTAGTCAATTATCATGCATTGAACGAGGTGACTATCAAGAACAAGTACCCTCTGGCGATGATTAATGACCCGTTTGATCAGCTAGTGGGAGATAAAGTATTCTCCAAGATCAATCTTCGATCAGGGTATCACCAATTGAAAATTCGTGAATAGGATATACCCAAAACGGCCTTCACCACAAAGTATGGCCTATATGAGTATACTGTCATGTCTTTTGGTTTGACTAATGCTCCTGCCTACTTCATGAATATGATGAACAAAGTGTTTATGGAATATCTGGACAAGTTTGTCGTGGTGTTCATCGATGACATTTTGATATTCTCCAAGAGCGAGGAAGAACACAAGGAACACTTGCGTTTAGTTCTGGAGAAGCTTAGAGAGCATCAGTTATATGCCAAATTTAGTAAATGTGAATTCTGGCTGAAGGAAGTCGGATTCCTTGGACATGTTGTTTCTGGAGATGGAATAGCAGTGGACCCTGCTAAGGTTGAAGCAGTCACTGAGTGGAAGTCACCCACCTCAGTTAAGGAGATCCGCAGTTTTCTCGGACTTGCCGGATATTACCGGAGGTTCATTGAGAATTTCTCAAAGATTGCCAAACCCATGACACAATTGTTGAAGAAAGAGTCTAAGTATATTTGGACTGAGGAATGTGAAGCTAGTTTCCAGGAGTTGAAGAAACGTTTGGTCACAACCCCAGTGTTGATTCTGCCAAATATTCGGAAGGACTTCCAGGTTTATTGTGACGCATCACGTCAAGGACTTGGAGGAGCACTCATGCAGGAGGGAAAAGTTGTAGCCTATGCATCCAGAAAGTTACGACCTCATGAGTTGAACTATGCCACCCATGATTTGGAACTAGCAGCCGTAGTGCACGCACTCAAGACCTGGAGACATTTCCTTATCGGAAATAGTTGTGATGTTTACACTGATCATAAAAGCCTGAAGTATATCTTCATACAAAAGGAGTTGAACCTTAGAAAGAGGAGATGGCTAGAGTTAATCAAGGACTATGACATGAGACTGCATTACCATCCAGGAAAGGCAAATGTTGTAGCAGATGCTTTGAGTCAGAAGAGTTATGTGAACACACTCATAGCAGGAGGATTATCCTAGGAGTTAGCCGATGATCTCAGAGAGATCTGTCTAGAGATAGTTCCAAAAGGATATGTTGCCACACTAGAGATCTAGTCCACCTTGACCGAAAGAATTCGTGAAGCCCAGAAATCGGACAAGGAGATAGCTGAGATAAAGCAGAGGATGAAGGATGGAAAAGCTAAAGACATTCGTGAAGATGAACAAGGTACTCTATGGTTTGAGAACCGAATCTATGTGCCCAATGACTCAGAGCTCAGGAAGTTGATACTTCAAGAAGCCCATGATTCACCCTACTCGATACACCCAGACAACACCAAGATGTATAAGGATTTGAAGGAAAGTTACTTGTGGACAGGAATGAAGAAGGATATTGCCGAACATGTTGCGGTATGTGATGTTTGTCAGCGAGTAAAGGCGGAACATCAGAAACCAGCAGGGTTACTCCAACCTTTGCCGCTACCCGAGTGGAAATGGGATAAGCTTGGTATGGACTTCATCACGGGATTACCCAGGACCCGTTCAGGTTATGATTCCATCTGGGTAGTGGTCGATCGCTTGACCAAGGTGGCTCATTTCATCCCGGTAAAGACCACCTATACTAGTGCTAAGTTAGCCAAGATATATATGACCATGATCGTATGTCTGCATGGAGTTCCGAGGAGTATCGTGTCATATAGAGGAACACAATTTACCTCAAAGTTTTGGCATCAGTTACATGAAACTTTGGGTACAAGGCTGGAATTCAGTACAACTTTTCATCCGTAGACCAATGGACAGATCGAGAGAGTTAACCACATCTTGGAGGACATGTTGAGAGCTTGCGCTAGACTATGGGTCTAGTTGGGATGACAACTTACCTTATGCAGAGTTCTCGTACAACAACAGTTATCAGACGACTCTGAAGATGGCCCCTTTTGAAGCTTTATACGGAAGGAGGTGCAAAACACCATTGATGTGGGATGGTGTTGGAGACCGAAAGCTTTTTGGTCCCGATCTTATCCGAGATTCTGAAGAAAAGGTCAAACTGATTCGAGACCGACTCAAGATAGCCCAATCCAGGGAGAAAAGCTATGCTGATAACAAATGCAAGGATGTGACGTATGAAGTGGGAGACCGAGCATACCTTCGTGTGTCCCCACTTCGAGGAATCAAGAGGTTTGGTGTTAAAGGAAAGTTAGCACCCAAATTCATAGGCCCCTACAAAATTCTTGAACGTAGAGGCGAAGTTGCATACAAATTGGAATTGCCGGAAGGATTGTCCGAAGTTCATGATGTTTTCCATGTTTCTCAGCTGAAGAAATGCCATGCTGAGATGGCTGATATTCCTTTGAGAGACAAAGTGCCCCTAGAGGCCATACAACCTGACAGTGACCTAACCTACAAGGAGAATCCTGTCAGAATCCTCGAGACTACCAACAGAGTTACCCGTAGCAAGACCATCAAGTTTTGTAAGGTTCTGTGGAGTCACCACACGGAGGAAGAAGCCACCTGGGAACGCGAAGAAGATCTTCGTAGAGACCACCCGCACCTATTTTCTAGCCAACCCGAATCTCGAGGGCGAGATTCATCTTAAGGTGGGTAGGTTTGTAACATCCCAAAATTTCATTTTGGAATGTTATGAAATATAACTATGCATCATCATCACATTGCTTGAATGAAATGAATTGTTGAAGTTCTTCTTTTGGATTTCTAAAAGGCCACTTTCATTTTCTCCATATACTTGTTTCTACTATTTGAAAATCTCTGGAATTATTCAAAAAAGAGAGGAGTAACATGACACTCCACACCAGGGGCATCTTGGTGAATTATTTGAACAATAAAACCAGGGGTTTATTTGAAAGTTTGTCTCAAAAGAATTTAAAATCAATTAGGCATTTTCTAAAAAATATTTTTTTTAAAGTATTCATTTTGACACAGGAAAAATGTTCATTAAATAGAATTTATTCCCCTAATCATTTCGATATATATATTCCCTATGTTTGGAAATAATTTGAATGCATTAAAGCGTTTTAAACGCTTTGGAAAAATAGAAAAGGAAACGAATTTAAACGTTTTAATTAGAAAACCGGCTGGCCCACGAGCCTTTACTCCCGAGACCTTTTCGGATCGGTCACCGACGCGCAGATCCCGCCCCCTATCTCACTGACACGCGGGACCCACCGTCAAACGGCATCATCAGCACGCTCGCCTTCCTCCTCACGCCAGACCACCTTGCCGGAGATCCCTCCTCCCCGGATCTCGCTTCTCTCTCCCTTTTTCCGACCCCGCACCTGGCCTATAAGTAGCCCTACCATCGCCGCGCTACATTCTACCCTCGAAACCCCACTCACCTTGCTAGAATATCGCCCCCGCACCTTGCCGGAGTTCTGACTCCACCCGAACCCCCCAGAGCTCCTGACCGTCGCAACACTCACCCCACTCCCCTCTAACGCCACCAAAGTACGCCGGAGACTCACCGCCGCCATTTGAAGCCTTCGGATGCTGCCCTCGACCACCGCAACACCATCCCCGAGCATCTCCGACTTCCGGCCGCCATCGACATCATCGGAGCTCCGACCCCCTCCCCTGTAAGCTGCCATCTCCACCCGCAACCGTCAGATCTAAGATCTACGCTCGAGATTAGAAATTTTATAAAATGAACCGGTACGCGTTAGTTTTCGGTCGTCCGCCCGCAAACACCCACGTGCACGCACTAGCAACCAATAGGAAACCGCCACGTAGCCCTGTCCGTTAGTTAGTATTTTTGTTCTTTTCTGTTTTGTTTTAAAAACAGAAAGTTTCCTGTTTTTCTTTTCGTTGTAACTTTCAAACTAATTAGTATTTTTAATTGATTCTTTTTGCATTAGGTCAAAAATTTCATGTAGTTTCATACTGTAGTCTTAGATTTAAAATTTTAACTTTAAAATTTGAATTTAACCAAATTTTCTTAAATTACTAAAATCTGTATCACTAGAGTTTAAAAATATATTTTTGTATGAATCTTTTTGCCAATGGTTTGTATTAGTTAGACCTATCATCCTACATAGTTTGGGAAATTTTAGGATGAATTTGGTTAGGGTTTTTAACAAAAAACAGAATATGTTCATTTCTTAACGGAGTTTAGTTAGTTTGATTTTTGTTTAGTTTGAATCTGAGTTAGTTTAACTTTTGTTTTTAGTTTTCATTAGGTTCTATTGTTTCAACATTAGGTGAAATAACTTGCTATTAATAAAAATAATTGTTTAGTTTTATATCTTATTGTTATAGGAAATCTTTATTCTTTTCATTAGGTATAGTTTTATAAAGCCATTTAGTTTTACTTTTCACAAACATTTTAGGAGATTTAATTCTGTTTTCTAATAAAGAATCTTAGTAATTCTTTTCTGTTAAGTAATGTTCTGTTTATAAAATCATAATAATAATAATAATAATAATTTTGTTTCATACTCTAATGTTATAGGAAACTCTAGTTATCTTCATTAAGTGGTGCTTTATAAAAAATATATTTTTAGTAGCTTTTCTTTTCACAAAAGTTTTAGTGGATTTAATTCTGTTTACTAATATAAATTTTATTATTTCTTTTCTGTTAACTATTGTTTTGTTATTAAAAATAGTGGTTGGTCTTATTCTATATTAGTAGTAGCTTTGACACTAAAAATTTGTGAGTCAAATATTGGTTTTGAATTTTTCTCTTGAGTGTTACTATTAAATTGTTTTAGTTTAACCTTACTGATTGTGTGAGTTATATTATTAGTTGTATGCTTATGGTGTGCTTTGTTTGATTCGTTAGATCATCCGGAGTGCGAAGCTTGTTATCTATAGTCACCTGAGTACGAGGATCGTCAGCAAGGCAAGTCACTTTGATCATGTTTTACCCATGTTTTATTGCATTAGTTCTACCATCTCCCCAATTGCATGCGAAGTAGGTAATTTGGAAGCTTGGTTACTTGATGTAGTATCATGTGGTAGGCGCCCCTCAACCCTTTGACACATTGGCCCCGGGAAACGTTGATTTAATTTTGCTATGCTATTAGTAGACGGGGTTGGTTGTGTGATTCATGAGAGTTGTGAGATAATAATTTCAAGACCTGCAAGATGATCAAGACTTCAAGACTCCGAGTTTTCAACATACCTCTGGGTGGATGATGGTTGAACGGCGCCTTGGAGAAACCAGTGGTTAGCCTAGGTGTTGCTGGAGAAGTGTCAATATTCATGCAGAAAGGTCCACCCAGGCACAAAGAGATGGATGGATGCTTCAAGACCCAAGGCTTACCTGCACAGCCATAAGCCATTATGAGCTCTGGCTTGGTTGGATATCGTGGTGACCCTGGATAGGTGGTGCTACGAGATGTAGAAGAACAGTAGGAAAGGATGGGCACCGACAGAGTCTTAGGGAAACCCTTTAGAACACCATGTTTTGGTCATCCGTTTCTCAAACACCCTGAAGTGCGAGAAATCCAACGGAGGCGATCAAATCTTGTGGGAACGTGTGCAAAACTCTGCAGAGTACCCAAACCTAGTCGATTAGCCGTGTCCATGGTCATGGACAGTTTGAGCCAAAGGAACTGAAACTATCTGGAATTCTCAACACAAATAATTACATTGATGTGGGTATTAATGACAACTTGGGTATGAGAATTGGTTGGTGGAACCATCTCATTAATCAACCAAAATTGTAGTAATAATATTTTTGTCCCCTCTTGTTGTAGGAAAAATTGGCTTTATGCAAAAACTTACTACCCCACCTGCCAAATATGCATATAGAATAGATGATCACTTTACACCCCCTCTTTTGTGACATTGCCGGCATATTCAATATGCTGACCTACATGGCTGCAATGTATCATGTTGTAGAGTATTTTTACGACCAGGAGTGAGGATACGCTTTACGCTCGGTGAGATGCCCTGGAGTCAGATGGACTCAACTACCTTTGAAGCTTCCGCAAGATTAGTTATTCTCATGAGTTGGCCTTCAGCCACTTTATTGTAATTCTTATTGTAATAAAGGACTCGATATGAGATTTCGATTTATAAAGTTGTGTGATTTCCCTTTGATATATACATTGATATACCGTGTGTGTACCAGCATGATCTTGGGATGGTATGGAACCACCGGAGATTCGACCTTTCAGGTCGGGTCGCTACAATGACAAGGTTCACATAGGTACAATGCCATAAAAGGTAGGGATAGCACTTGGGCTGTCACAGGGGGGGTAATCATAAGTAGGTTGTTAGTTCAAGTAAGAACAACACCTTAGCACCGGTCCACCCACATATCAAATTATCAAAGTAGCAAACACGAATCGAACCAACATGATGAATGTGACTAGATGAAATTCGTGTGTACCCTCAAGAACAATTTGCTTATCATAAGAGATAGTTTTGGCCTGTCCTTTGCCACAAAAGTATTGGGCTACCTTGCTGCACCTTACTTATTGTTACCGTTAGTTGTTCGTTACAAATTACCTTGCTATCAAACAACTTGCTACTGACAATTTCAGTGCGTGAAGAAATTACCTTGCTGAAAACCGCTTGTCATTTCCTTCTGATCCTCGTTGGGTTTGACACTCTTACTTATCAAAAGGACTACGATTGACCCCCTACACTTGTGGGTCATCAAGACTCTTTTCTGGCACCGTTGTCGGGGAGTGAAGCGCTCTTGGAAGTGGAAATCGGTAAGGAAAAACTTATACTATGTGCTGATATTTACTGTGACTTGTTACTATGGAAACTAATCCTTTGATGGGTTTGTTTAGGGTATCTCCACCTCGACCGGAACCACAATTAGTTGCCCCTCAACCTAATGCACCTACTGAAATTATTGGTTATGAAATTCCTTCAGGTATGTTAGAACAAATGCTAGCTAGTCCTTATGCAAGAGACAGAACTGAACATCGTGATATGCACCTAATACATGTGGAAGAAATTTGTGGACTATTTAAGCTTGCAAGTTTATCCGGAGATGAAGTTAAGAAGAAGGTTTTTCCTGCATCTTTGAAGGGAAAAGCATTGGCATGGTATAGGCTATGTGATGATATTGGATCATGGAACTAGAATCGTTTGAAATTGGAATTCCACCAAAAGTTTAATCCTATGCATCTTGTGCATCGTGATTGGAATTATATATATAATTTTTGGGCTCGTGAAGGAGAAAGTATCGCTCTAGATTGGGGGAGGCTTAAGTCAATGTTATATTTCTGCCACAATCATGATATCCCGAGATAAGTTATTATTCAGAATTTTTATGCTCTGCTTTCTCATAATGATCAAATCACGCTCGATACTTCTTGTACTAGTTCTTTTATGAAGAAGACTATTGAATTAAAGTGGGATCTTTTGGAAAGAATTAAACGCAACTCTGAAGATTGGGAACTTGACAAAGGTAATGAGTCAACTATTAACCTTGAATTTTATTATGTTAAATCTTTTATGAATACTGATGCTTTTCAAAAGTTTAGCACTAAATATGGACTTCACTCTGAGATAGTAGCCTCTTTCCGTGAATCATTTGCTGCTCATGTTGATCTCCCTAAAGATAAGTGGTTTAAATATCATACCCCTATTAAAAACGAAATTAAAGAACCGTTCATCGCTAAAGAAGAAACTATTATTTACAATGTTGATCCAGTTGTGCCTACTACTTGTATTGAGAAACCACCTTTCCCGATTAGGATAAAGGAACATGCTAAGGTGTCAACTGTGGTTCACAAAAGTAATATTAGAGCACCGAAGCCATCTGAACAAGTTAAAGTAGAATCTAGTATTGCTATGGTTAAAGATCTCTTGGTAGAAAATATTGATGGGCATGCCATTTACTTATGTGATGAATGTGCTAGAATTGCTAAACCCGATGAAGAAGACAAACATAGACTCGTAGTTCGCTTGCATGTTGTCTTAGTCAAAATAAGAGATCATTGTTATCATGGCTTATGTCATTTGGGTGATAGTGTGAATGCTATTCCTTTTACCTTATATCAAGAAATTATGAATTACATAGCACCTACTGAAGTAGAAGATATTGATGTTACTATTAAGTTTGTTAATAGAGACACCATCACACCACTTAGGATTGTTAGAGATGTTGAAGTCTTGTGTGGGAAAATGAAATATCCTACTAATTTTCTAGTTCTTGTTTCCCCACAAGATGAATTTTGTCCCATTATCTTTGGTAGACCTTTCTTGAACACTGTTAATGCTAAGATAGATTGTCAAAAGTAAACCGTCAATGTTGAGTTTGGTGATGTGTCTCATGAGTTTAATTTTTCTAAGTTTAGTAGACAACCTAGTGATAGACAATTACCTAATAATGATGAAATAATTGGTATTGATTCTATTTCCATTCCTCCTACCGATCCACTAGAACAATATTTGGTAGACCATGAAAATGGTATGCACTTGCGCGAAAGAAATGAAATAGATAAAAATTTCTTTGAACAACAACCTCTACTGGAACACAATTTCCCTATTGAAACTTTTGGAGGTCCTCCTCCAACTAAAGGTGATCCTGTGTTCGAACTAAAACAATTGCCTTGCACTTTGAAGTATGCTTATCTTGATGAGAAAAAAGATATATCATGTTAATTAGTGCTAACCTTTCAGAACATGAAGATGAAAGATTATTGAAAATTCTGAGGAAGCACCGGGCTGCTATTGGATATACTGTTGATGATCTTAAGGGCATTAGTCCCACTCTATGCCAGCACAAGATTAATATGGAACCTGATGCTATACCCGTTGTTGATCACCAACGACGATTGAATCCCAAGATGAAAGAAGTGGTAAGACCTGAAATATTAAAGCTTCTAGAAGTAGGTATAATCTATCCTATATCTGATAGTAGATGGGTGAGTCCCATTCATTGTGTCCCTAAGAAAGGAGGTATTACTATTGTTCCTAATGATAAAAATGAGCTTATTCCACAAAGAATTATTAGTGTCTATAGGATGGTAATTAATTTTAGAAAATTAAATAAAGCTACTAGAAAAGATCATTACCCCTTGCCTTTTACTTATCAAATGCTTGAAAGATTAACTAAGCACACACACTTTTGTTTCTTGGATGGATATTCTGTTTTTCTCAAATACCCGTGTCACAATCTGATAAAGAGAAACCCACCTTTACCTGCCCTTTTGGAACCTATGCTTATAGATGTTTGCCTTCTGGTTTATGCAATGTGCCTCCTACCTTTCAATGATGTATGACTACTATATTCTCTGATATTTGGGAAAAGATTGTGGAGGTTTTCATGGATGATTTCTTCGTTTACGGAACTTCTTTTGATGATTGCTTAAGCAACCTTGATCGAGTTTTGTAGAGATGTGGACAAACTAATCTCATCTTGAATTGGGAGAAGTGCCACTTTATGGTTAATGAAGGTATTGTCTTGGGGCATAAAATCTCCTAACGGGGTATTGAGGTGCATCAAGCTAAATTTGATGAAATTGTGAAAATGCCATGTCCTAAAGATATTAAAGCTATTCAAAGTTTCCTTGGCCACGTTGGTTTATATAGGAGGTTTATTAAAGATTTCTCTCTAGGCCTCTTACTAATCTTTTACAAAAGTATATTCCCTTTGTTTTTGATGATGATTGCATAGAAGCCTTTGAAACACTAAAGAAAGCCTTAACCACTGCACATATTGTTCAACCACACGATTGGCACTTTCCTTTTAAAATTATGTGTGATGCTAACGATTATACTATTGGTGTTGTTCTAGGGAAAGAGTTGATAAGAAATTAAATGTTATCCATTATGCTAGCACAACTCTAGACAGTACCCAAAGAAAAATTATGCTACTACTGAAAAAGAATTTTTAGCAGTCGTTTTTGCTTGTGATAAATTCAGATCTTACATTGTTGATTCCAAAGTTATTGTTCACACTAATCATGCTGCTATAAAATATCTTATGGAAAATAAAGATGCTAAACCTAGACTCATCAGGTGGGTTCTCTTACTTCAGGAATTTGATTTACATATTGTTGATTGGAAGGGAGCTGAGAACCCCGTAGCTGATAACTTGTCTAGGTTAGAGAATATTCTTGATGACCCACTACCTATTGATGATAGTTTCCCTGATGAATAACTAGCTGCAATAAATGTCTCTCAAAACACTCCATGGTATGCTGAATATGCTAATTACATTGTTGCTAAATATATTCCACCTAGTTTCACATACCAACAAAAAAGGAAAAAAATTCTTCGATGATTTAAGACATTACTTTTGGGATGACCCACATCTTTATAAAGAAGGAGTAGATGGTATGATTAGACATTGTGTACCTAAGCATGAACATGAACAAATCCTATGGAAATGTCATTCCGAAGCTTATGGAGAACATCATGCTGGAGATAGAACTGCTCATAAGGTATTACAATATGGTTTTTATTGGCCTACTCTCTTCAAGGATGCCCGCAATTTTGTCTTGTCTTGTGATGATCAAAGACTTGGTAATATCAGTAAGCATCAGGAAATGCCTATGAATTATTCACTTGTTGTTGAACCATTTGATATTTGTGGGTTTGAGTATATGTGACCTTTTGCTTCCTCTAATGGGTACACTCATATTTTGATTGGTGTTGATTATGTCACTAAGTGGGTAGAAGCTATTCCAACTAGTAGTGCTGATCATCACACTTACATTAAAATGCTTAAAGAAGTTATTTTCCCAAGGTTTGGAGTCCCTAGGTATCTCATGACTGATGGTGGTTCACACTTTACTCACGGTGCTTTTCGTAAAATGCTTGCTAAATATGATGTTAACCATAGAATTACATCACCCTATCATCCTCAATCCGCTGGTCAAGTTCAACTTAGCAATAGAGAAATAAAATGGATATTACAAAAGACTGTCAATAGGTCCTGAAAGAATTAGTCCAAGAAATTAGATGATGCAGTTTGGGCCTATAGAACAACATATAAAAATCCTATGGGTATGTCTACATACAAGATGGTATATGGGAAAGCTTGTCATTTGCCTCTAGAGTTAGAACATAAAACATTTTGGGCAATTAAAGAACTCAATTATGATTCAAACTTGCTGGTGAAAAGAGGTCATTTGATATTAGCTCATTATATGAATGGAGAACCCAAGATTATGAAAATGCCAAGTTATTCAAAGAAAAAGTTAAAAGATGGTATGAAAAAAGAATCCAAAAGCGAGAATTCAAAGTTGGAGAATATATTATTTTGCACAATTCTTGTTTTAGATTTTTTGCAGGAAAAGTTCTCTCCAAATGGGAAGGACCCTATGTTATCGAAGAGGTTTATAGATCTGGAGCCATCAAGATTAATAATGCCGAAGGTACCAACCCGAAGGTGGTCAATGGAAAACACTATATCTCGGGTACGCATATTAATGTTGAAAGCAATGCTATCCAAACCATGACACCAGAGGAACACAGAAAAGAAACCTTTCGGAACACTCCAGAATCATGAAAATTAAGAGGTACGTGATACGGTAATAAAACTGAATTTGGAAAATCAAAAAAAATATTTTTAGTCAGTTTTGGAATATTTAAGAATTTTAGGAAATAAAAAAATAAATCATAAGGCAACTGAGGTGAGCACAGTCCACCAGGGCACGGTTGCCATCCCTGGCGTGCCCTAGTGGAGCGTGCCCACCTCGGGAACCTTCTCGACTCCGTTTTCCTTTTGTTTCCTTGATTTCCAAGAATAAAAATTCTCTATATATACCCCCGATTGTTTTGACCATCGCATCGGGAGATTTTCCTCTGTTCTTGTTTCATGCTATTTTCCTAACAAATCTGTCAAGCCAAGCATCATGTCTTCTCCCTCTCAAAATAACATAGAAGAAGATGCTTGGTTGATGAAGATGGAGCTGAAAAGAGAAGAGCCGAAAGAAACCAATAAGGGGGGCAACGGCAATGAAGATATGCGGAATCAAGCTCAATAAGGAGGGCAACCCACGGACATGGTGGAAGAGGAAGAAGAAGATATCCTTCGGCCTTACTACCATCATCTCACCCCTCTTGAAATTGAAGCTTTCAAGGGTTTCGAGGCTGTTCGTGTTCAGAATAAATTCCTCACTCGTGAAAATATTTTTGCTAGAGGAGCACATCACCACCCTCAGGAGCTTCATCCACAAATTGAAGTATTTATTGGAGCTGAAGTGTGATGCCTCATCACCACCACCTTCATCATCTTCGCCACCAAAGGATACTTGAGTATATGTGTATGGGCACTCCCCTTGGCTTGAGCCAAACTTGGGGGAGGTGCCCGGTGTCGTATCGCCATCACTTTTTATCTTTTCTTTTTATTCTGATCCTTAGCCTTTTCATGCTTTAGTTAAATAAAAGATTAGTACTATGATCTATTTTCAAGTGCTAGTTTCGTGATCATCTATCTATGTAATCGAGTGAGAGTTATATAATAAAGTTTAGTTTGAGCTTTTGCCCCTTTACTGTCTTGTTGCAATCTTGATAAAAGAGAATAAATGAAAAGATCATATGCTAATCTTATGATGAGTAATGACATCACAATAAAGAAAAGTGTAAGTGGTAAAATTTATTGGAGATTGGCAAACATAGCATTAGTCAATGGTGCAATTCATGAAAGAATAAAATAGGGAAGAGAAGATTCACATGCAAATATACTATCATGGACATCTTTTATGATTATGAGCTTCCATTAAATATTATATGCTAAAATTGTTGACGTTGAACAAGGAAGACAACGTAATGATTTATGCTTGTTCATATTCACATAGAAATTATATTGTCATAGATCCTACAACATATGGTGCTTGCCCAATATCTTTGCTAGCCAAAAATTCTGCACTAAGTAGAGATACTACTTGTGCATCCAAAACCCCAAAACCCAAACTCATGTTTGAGAGTCCACCATACCTACCTATGGATTGAATAAGATCCTTCAATTAAGTTGTCATCGGTGCATCAAGGCAATAAAAATTTCTTCTAAAAGTGTCGGATCAATTAGTGTAAGAGAAAATTGAGCGTTCCATGAAATTGTGAAAGCGACAGACTACATAATAAAGGTTGCTATCACAAGGGGGAATGCAACAGGAAGTTCTTTTTCGCTAAGGGATTTGGCATGCAAACTGAAAAGCGCATGACAACCTCTGCTTCCCTATGCGAAGGGCCTATCTTTTACCTTTATGTATTTACTTTTATGCAAGAGTCAAAGTATTCTTCTCTATTCATTTTTATTTTTCTCTTTTTGCAAGCATCATGTGGTGAGGAAAGATCTAGGCACATATATCCAGCTGAATATGAGTGGGCATGAGTTATTATTCTTGACATCAAGCCTTGAGGTGAATACGTTGGGAGGCAAACTATAAGCCCCTATCTTTCTATGTGTCCGGTTGAAACTTTTTGTCCATGGGTATGCAGTGAGTGTTAGCAATCACAGAAGACTAAATGATTATTGAGTATGTGGACTTGCCAAAAGTCTCCTACATGAGTCCATTCCTGAAAATATGATGAATTGTAGTTGCAAAGTTGACTCGGAACATAGTTTGTCGGTGTCCAATAAGGTTTATTCTTTATACTTCAATGTTGTGATGAATTGTTACTTGCTCATAAGAAGTTATATGATGTTGTTATCAAATAAAGGTTGTATGAGAAAGTTTTATGTTAATTTTTATTGCTGTTATATTAATAAGCATGATGCTAATATGTCTGTATTTGTTTTTATCGACACCTCTCTCTCAAACCATGTGGACATGTTCTTCGATATCGGCTTTCGCTTGAGGACAAGCGAGGTCTAAGCTTGGGGGAGTTGATACATCCATTTTGCGTCATGTTTTCCTACTATTATTTATAATGTTTTTATGCATAATAATGCTTTGGGGAGTAATTTTAATGCCTTTTCTCTCACAATTTGCAAGGTTTACACCAAGAGGGAGAATGCCGACACCTGGAATTCAGTACTTGAAAAAAGCATGCCAGAGATACCTATTCTGCACATCCCTAGTGAAGCTAAAATTTTACGAAGATTTTTGATATAGTAAATAAGAAATACTGGAGGTGAAAACTACCGGAGGGGGGCCACCAGGTGGGCACCCTTCACGAGGGCGTGCCAGGCCCCCTACCCGTGCCCTGGTGAACCGTGCCCATCCTGACCCACCTCTGGTATAAATTCCCAAAAAAGCTATAAAATTTAGGAGGAGGACTTTCGGGATGAAGCGCCGCCACCTCGAGGCGGAACTTGGGCAGGAGCACTTTTGCCCTCCAACGGAGAGATTCCACTGGGGGAACTTCCCTCCCAAAGGGATAAAACGAAGCCATCGTCATCACCAACAACCCTCTCATCTTGGGGAGGCCATTCTTCATCAACATCTTTAACAACTCCATCTCCTCTCAAACCCTAGTTCATCTCTTGAGTTCAATCTTTGTACCGGAACCTCAGATTGGTACCTCTGGGTGACTAGTTGTGTTGATTACCTTGTGTGGTTGATTGATATATGGTTTATTAGGTGGAAGATTATATGTTCAGATTCATTATGCTATTCAATACTCCTCTGATCTTGAGCATGCATATTATTCGTGAGTAGTTACCCCTGTTCTTGATGTCACACGAGGAATGATGCTACAAGTAATCATGTGAATTTGATATGTGTTCGATATTTTGATGATATGCATGTTGTGATTCCCTTAGTGGTGTCATGTGAACGTTGACTACATGACACTTCACCATCCTTGGGCCTAAGAGCATCTCCAATAGATAATCCAAATTTCGGCGGTCCAAAACCGGAGATGTAATATATGGACCGCCAAATGATGCGTTTTGGAGCTCCAAAAAATGCTCAACTCCAACAGATGGTCCAAATCGGAGATGTAAAAAAAGAGCAACTCCAACAGATGGTCCAAAACGAAGACGTATTTTGAAAAAGACCAACTACTACTTGATCTCAACATAGTTCAAACATGAAATTCAACATAGTTCGAACATAGATGACATAAATTTAAACTAGCAGAACTACTCGTCATCCTAGGGCATCTAGTACGACTCTTTGGAGTCATCCGAGAGCCCCTAGAACTCCTCGTCGTCCTCCTCCGACGATGACTCGATGGGGATCACCGTCGAGGGGCTGGCCTTTTCCTCCTTCTTCACCTCCTCCTTCTTCTTCTCAGCATCACACTTCGAGTAGAACTCCTGCTCGGCCTGGACGTACTCGAGATTCTCCCGCGCAAACCGATCCATCGCCGCCTCATCACTCTCGCCGGGAGTGATGAAAACCACTGGTCTTTTCTTCTTCTTCGCCGGCATCTCCTCCATCTGGATGCCGTGTGGCATGAGCCACTCCGCCTCCGCCCGGGTCTTGATCTCAGGGAAGTTGAGGTCCATCTTTGGCCGTTCGGCATGCCACACCGCCACGTCATAGGCATGCGCGGGCTCATTGGCGGCGGGATACATGCCAAGCCACCAACGCCGCCCGACATCGGAAAAATCCACTCCGAAGTTCCCGGAGGGCTTCGCCCTCACGCTGAACAAACCTGACTTGCCCTTCGGTGTCTTCTTCAGTGCCATCGGGGAGCTGGCGCCGACCGAGCAGGGAGCGGGGCGGCGGACGTACCGGTGGCGGAGGAGACCGAAGAGGAGGCGGACGGAGCGAGGCCGGGCGGAGAATGGACTGGATGTGGAGGCTACCGGAGAGGAGGCGGACGGGGTTGGGGCGGGGCAGAGGCGGACGCGATGGGGCGGCGCAACGGCAGGCGACAGCCCAGGCGGGGTGGAATCGGAGGTGGGGTCTAGATCTACGGCAGGGCGACGGCCGAGCGGGGAGCTGCATCGAGGCGGTGGACGGGCGGGTTGCGGGTGGGCCATCGCGAGGCGGAAGGGGAATGAAGTGGCGGTTGGGCGTTTCGCGGGCGGCTACGATTTTACATCAGTTGCATCTCATGATGTAAATTTGCATCATGAAGTTTTAAACTTTACATCACCAGGAGACCGCGGTCCATTTTTTTACATATGGACCGTCTGTTGGAGCAGCGTTTTTTGGCCCAGGCGGTCCAAAAGTTAGGTATTTTTACATTTGGACCATCTATAGGAGATGCTCTAAGGGAATGCATTGTGGAGTATTTATTAGATGATGGGTTGCTAGAGTGTCAGAATCTTAAACCCTAGTTTGTGCGTGATACGTCTCCAACGTATCTATAATTTTTGCTTGTTCCATGTTGTTATATTATCAATCTTGGATGTTTTACAATCATTTTATAGCAACTTTATATAATTTTTTGGGACTAACCTATTGACATAGTGCCCAAGTGCAAATTGATGTTTTTGCTTGTTTTTTACTTCACAAAAAATCAGTACTAAACGGTGCCCAAACGTTGCAGGGATTTTTGTGGTTTTTTTCTAGACCAGAAGAAAGCAGATGCGCCAAAGAACACCATGAGAGGGGGGGCAGGGTGGCCACCCTCCACCGGGGCGCCAGAGGCCCCTGGCGCGGCCTAGTGAGGGGTGGGCATCTCGGGTGCCACCTGAGCGACTATCGAGCCTATAAATTCCATGGAAATCCAAAAACCCCAAGGGAGTCGACGAAACATAATTCCATTTGCCGATAGTTCCAGAACCGCGAGATCCAATCTAACACCATCACGGAGGGGTTCATCTTCTTCATAGGTGCCTCTACAATGATGCGTGAGTAGTCCACCATAGACCTACGTGTTCATAGGCAGTAGCTAGATGTATTCCTCTCTCTATATAATTTCTCAATACAATGGTCTCTGGGAGATCTATTTGATGTAATGACTTCAACGGTGTGTTTGTTGGGATCCAATGAATTTAGAGTTCATGATCAGTTTCTATCCATGAATATGATTTCAGTCTTCTTTGATCTATTATTTGCATGATTACTTATAGCCTCGTATTTCTTCTTCGAATCTTTGGTTTATTTAGGCCAACTAGATTGATTTTTCTTGCCATGAGAAGAGGTTCTTTGTGATTGGTTCGATCTTGTGGTGTTCTTTCCTAGTGACAGAAAGGGCAGCAAGACACGCATGTATCGTTGCCACTAAGGATAACACCATGGGGTCTATTCCAACATGAATAGATCTTGTCTACATCATGTCACCGTTCTTATTGCATTACTCCATTTCTCTATGAACTTAATACACTAGATGCATGGTGGATAGCGATCGATGTGTGGAGTAATAGAAGTAGATGCATAATCATTTCGGTCTACTTATCTTGGATGTGATGCCTATATAATGATCATTTCCTGGATATTGTCATGATTATTTGATCTTCTATCAATTGCCCAACAATATTTTGTTCACCCACCGTGCGCTATACTCATGAGAGAAGCCACTAGTGAATCCTACGACCCCTGGGTCTACTTTTCCAACATATTGCTTTCCGATCTACTATTTGCAACTTTTTTCAGATCTATTATTCCAAAAAAACCAAAAATACCTTGCTGCACTTTTTGTTTATTTATTTTACTTTGTGTTCTTGCGAGATCTATTTGCCAAAACTATCACTACCTAATCTATCTTATTACCGTAGAGAGCATGTCAACCTCTCTTTCGTGTCGGGTTGCAAGTAATCATTGTTTGTGTGGAGGTGCTTCTTACATGGGTGCGTGATCTTCCTCTACGGATTGATATATTGGTTTCATAAACGGATGGAAATACTTATCGTCGCTATGCTGCATCATCCCTTCCTCTTTGGGGAAATACTGACGCAGTCTCAAGCCACGTCAGTGCGCTACTTCGTAAGGGTCTGATTTGGATCCACATGTTTAATTCTATGGTTAGATGTTATATTAAAACTTCTCTCATAGTTGTGGATGCTTGTGAGGGGCTTAATCATAAGTGGGGGGTTGTTCAAGTAAGAACATCACCCAAGCACCGGTCCACCCACATTTCAAATTATCAAAGTAGCAAACACGAACCAAACCAACATGATGAAAGTGACTAGATGAAATTCCCATGTACCCTCAAGAACACTTTGCTTATTATAAGAGATAGTTTCGCCCTGTCCTTTGCCAAAAAGGATTGGGCTACCTTGCTGCACTTTATTTACTGTTACCGTTACTTGGTCGTTACCAATTATTTTGCTATCAAACTACCTATTACCTACAATTTTAGTGCTTGCAGAAATTACCTTGCTTAAAACCGCTTGTCATTTCCTTCTGGTCCTCATTGGGTTCGACACTCTTACTTATTGAAAGGACTATGATTGACCTTCTACACTTGTGGGTCATCAAATGGTTCCAAGGTTGATGTGATCGCCGTCGACACACTCGCTCTTCAATTATCATCGGGATTAGTAGTAAACCTAAATAATTGTTATCTGGTGCCTACGTTGAGCATGAACATTACATCTGGATCTTGTTTATTGCGAGATGGTTATTCATTTAAATCAGAGAATAATGGTTGTTCTATTTATACGAGTAACATCTTTTATGGTCATGCACCCAACGTGAATGGTTTATTCTTGTTGAATATCGATAGTGATGATAGACACATTTATAACATTGATGACAAAAGATGCAAAGTTAATAACGACAGTACCACTTTCTTGTGGCACTACCGCTTAGGTCATATTGGTGTACAACGCATGAGGAATTCCCATGCCGATGGAATTTTGGAATCACTCGATTTTGAATCGCTTGATACATGTGAACGATGCCTCTTAGGCAAGATGACTAAAACCCCATTCTCTAGTACAATGGAGCGGGCAAGTGACTTATTGGAAATCATACATGCTGATGTGTGTGGTCCGTTGAGTGTGGAGGAGCGCGTTGGATATCGTTATTTTTTTCACCTTCATTGATGATTTGAGTAGGTATGGGTATATTTACTTAATGAAACAGAAGTCTCTAACGTTTGAGAAGTTCAAGAAATTTCAGAGTGAAGTAGAGAATCATCGTAACAAGAAGATCAAATTTCTACGATATGATCATGGTGAAGAATATCTGAGTTATGAGTTTGGGATGCATTTGAAACAATGTGGAATCGTTTCACAGCTTACGCCACCTAGAACACCACATCGTAATGGTGTGTCCGAGGGTCGTAATCATACTCTATTGGATATGGTATGATCTATGATGTGTCTCATTGATCTACCACTATCATTTTGGGGTTATGCATTAGATACAACTACATTCACTTTAAATATGACACGATCAGTCTATTGAGACGACACCGTATGAATTATGGTTTGGCAACAAACCTAAGCTGTCATTTCTTAAAGTTTGGGGATGCGTCGCTTATGTAAAAAGGCTTCAACTTGATAAGCTCAAACCCAAAGCAGACAAGTGCGTCTTCATAGGATACCCTAAGGAAGTAATTGGGTATACCTTCTATCTTAGATCCTAGGGCAAAGTGTTTGTTGCTAAAAACGGGTCCTTTCTCGAGAAAGAGTTTGTCTCGAAACAATTGAGCGATCGAAAACTAGAACTTGATGAGGTTGTTGAACGGTCACTCCAGTTGGATAGTAGCACGACGCAGAAAGATGTTTCTTTTTTTGGAAACAGTAGGAGAGGCTCCCACTACAATTAAATTAATATAATGTAGAGTTTACATGTGTACACAGGGGTGTGTGGAGGGAACCCAGACTTTGTGTGGGCTACAGGGAAGGTTATTGAAAAGGAGTAAACACCAAGATAATTAATAGAGAGAACCTACAAAGGAAACAATAAAAGGCTTGAGAGACTCTTTGGCTCTATACTTAAGCAGAGAGAAATATTCTTTGAAACGAGCCTCCCAAGATGGCAAACTAGGAGTAATTCTTCTAAAATAATTATTGTTCTTTCCTTCCATAAGCTCCAAGCTGCGGTGAGAAAGACCTCCATAAACATTGGGTTGTGCCATCTCTCTTTAGCATATTCCAGTAGTTGGAATCTTTTTCCATTTGGGGGCCATGAGATATTCAGTTTTGTCTAGCAGGCTTGGCTGAACGCACAAGAGAAAATTAGATGTTCCACAGTTTCCTCATTGTGTTGTTCACAGAGTAAACAATCAAGGCTATCCCCAATGGCGTAGTGCCTTCTCTTAAGCATATTGCGGGTATTAAGTCTATCCAAAATGAACAGCCAGCCAAAGACCTTGATTTTTGTAAGGCATCGACATTTCCAGAGCCATTCGAATGCCACGTGTGGAGCAACCTCTCTGAAGAAGAATGAATAATATTGTCTAGAAGTGTAATATATAGCACCCCAAGCATAAGTCCAAGTGTCGTGGGTGTTAGCGGAAAGTGTCGTTTCTACTATAAGGCTTTGCATATCTCTCACCTCATCGTGGGCTTGAATGGACAGCGGGACATGGAAGTTTTCCTCAAGTGATGTGCACCTCAAAAATACATTAACTAAAGTGTCCTCTTGAGACGTAAATGAAAATGCCCTCAGGTGGGAGGTACAGAGTATATCATTCATCGACAAGTCTTTCCAAAATAGAGTCGTGGTGCCGCAACGAATATTGATTTTGGATATACCTCAGAATGTAGGGCTTAGTTTCATAACGTCTCTCCACAAAAAAGAGCCACATGGGTCGCACGCATGTGGAACTAAAGTTCAATAATAAGTAGACGAGATGAGTTCCACCCAAGGTAGATCCAATCTATTATAAAATTTGTGCAAGTATTTCATAATCAAGGAATCATTGTGTAGTTGTAGGTTAAGAACCCCAAGACCACCCTTCTTTTTTGGCCATCATACCATGTCCCATGCAGCGAGGGAGTTGCACTTGTCCCCGATTTCAGTTTTCTTGTTCCAGAGGCAAAAACACCTAATTTTGTCCAGCTGATCCAAAATATTCTATGGTAGTTTGAGGGTACAGAGTGGGAAGATAGCCAACGAAGTAATATTCGAATTTAGTAGTGATAGTTTGGATCCATAGGACATCATTGACATGGAGGAGGTGACCTTTCTTTCAACCCGACAGACAAATGGCAGAAGATCTTGCATGGTGAGTCTAGTTGTGCCAAGTGGTAGTCCCAAATAAGTAAATGGAATATTGCCAATGATGCAGCCAAAGATTCCAGCAAGAGTTTGACTCATAACAACTGATGTGTTGATAGGGATCAATGTTGATTTAAGGAAGATGATGTGCAAACCAACGGATAAAGCAAAATCCGTGAGGATGTTATGCACCAGGGTTGCTTGGGTAGGGCAGACAGGCATAACCAAAATTGTATCATCTGCATTTTGAATGATAGGGTAGTCTATTTGATTCTCACGTGGGAAAGGAAGATGTAGTCGCTGCTGTTGGAAGGCATCATTGATGGCCGCTTGAAGAAAGTCAGCTGCAAGCACAAAAATTAACAAAGAGAGTGGGTCTCCTTGGGGTACACCTCTTTTGCAATTAAACGTTTGCCCCGGCACCCCATTCAACAAAACGGAGGATTTTCCTGAGGAAAATATTGATTTAATCCATCTTAGCCACTTCTCATTAAACCCCATGTTCTTCATAATGTCAAGCATGGCAATGTGTTTGATGGTGTCGAATTCCTTGGCGAAATCCAGTTTCAACAAAATAATATACCTTTTGGAAGCTTGACATTGGAAAATATATTTGAAGGCACAAGCAAGAAAATCTTGGATGGAGCGTCCAGGAATGAAACCATATTGGTTTCGGTGAATAATCTGAAGAATGACACGCTGAAGACGGTTGGCCAATATCTTTGTAATGACTTTGAGGCAGCAGTTTAGCAGAGTAATTGGACGATAGTCATTATCCATTTCCCGGGATGTTGTCTTGGGAATGAGTGTAATGTATCCATAATTCAGACTTTCAAGGTTTAAGGTTCCAGCATGGAATTCATCACATAATTTATAAAAGTCATGTTTGATTATTGGCCAACAAGACTTGAGGAGGGCGCCATTAAACCCATCTGTACCAGGGGCATGATCGGTAGTCATTGTCTTTATTACCTCATCAATTTTAGCATGTGTGAAAGGGACAGTTCGTTGGTCAAGGTCCTCTATTTTCTTGATAATGGATGGGAGGTCAAATCTCATAGTGGGCGGCGCCAAGTTAACAAGACGCTCCTTAAAAGCCTAGAACAAGACCTCTTCTTTGCTAGTATGTTCTTCAAAAATACTGCCATTAGGTAAGACCAGGTTTGCAATGGAATTTTGACGGTATTGTTCCGTTGCAATGGCCTGCAAAAATTTAGGACCTTCATCTCTCAACTGAACCCAGCGTATAGTGCATCCTTTTGCCAATATTGTTTCTAGTACACCAATAGGCGCATCAAATGGTCCTTGAGGATTCTTCTAAAATTTGTCTCTAGGGTGGTCAAACCTCTTTTATCCTCAAGCGTATCAAGCTCTATTAATGCCCTGTTTAAATTTTCAATAAAAATAGATAGCCGGGAAATGCCCTTACTCTAGTATTTAAGGTCATGTCTGATATTTGTGAGCTTTTGGCAAATCATAGCACCACAGTTTTGGAACGGGTAGGGCGAGACCAAGCAGCTGTGATGGTAGCCATAAATCCTGGATGCCGAAGCCAAAAGGTTTCAAACCTAAATATCTGGCTTTGAGGGATGTTAGTTTCAATTGAAATAATGCAGGGAGTCTGGCCTGAAACAGGTTTTCCCAATGGCTTAACCCAGGTCTTGGGGTACGTGGTGGTCCAATTATTTGAAGTGAGGAACCACTCTAATTGTTCGAGTAGAGGTTCAGACTGCATATTGCTCCATGTATATGAACGACCTTGAATGGGAATCTCGATGAGGCACTGATCACGAATAAAATCATTGAAGGTAAGCATGTCATTAGTATCCCCACCCGGTTTGTTTTGATTTTCAGGCGCACGAATGTAGTTAAAGTCTCCTAGTAGAAGCCAATCTTCATTAGGGGGGATATCCAAGTCAAATAACCATTTGGTAAAAACCTCTCTATCAATGCCTTGGCAGAGGCTGTATATATTGACCATGGTCCATGATTTAGCCGACTGTGTGGAAGTGAACCTGATGACTAAGGCAAAAGTTTCCAAGGCAATGATTGACCCAGTGAAAAGAGCACTATTCCACATGGTTACAAGACCCCCAGATGCCCCATGAGAGGGAACATATGCAAATTTATCAAAACATCGGGGACAACAATTCTTAATGAAAGCATCATCAAAAGAAGGTTTCTTTGTTTCCTGCAGACAAATTATTGCGCAACCACTACTAGAGATAGCATTTGATAAGGCTAAATTTTTATCATCAGAATTGGAACCACGAACATTCCAACATAAAATATTCCAATTCTATAGTAAAACCATGGAAAATAAGGACGATGTGGTCAAGTGGAAGTGGACGATGGAGGGATCTCATCTTCCTCCACAGCAGGAAGAAGAATATATCCAGAGATCTCTGAGGGCGGGACAGCACACATGTGCACCCCAATATGAAGCATGAAATGAATTAGTGTTGGTGGTGGCACATCCACCGCTTCAGTAGCAGCACTGTCAGCCTCCAAAACTTCAGAAGAAGAGCCAATGGCCGATGGGACGATGCGGGCTTTAACCTTGGACTTACAAGCATGATAGTGAGAAGGTTGCGGCACGCGGAAACCATCATATTTATTGCAGCGGTCACTTCGGTGGAGGAGGGTAGTATTAAAATGTAACTGACCCTTTCCCTTTCCCATACGGACATGAGGAAGAGCAGAGCTGGGCTCACAGCTAGGTGCAGAAAGTTCAGTAACAGGCCCTGGTGGGGGATGACAGCTGCAACGTGTACTGTTCCAGATATATTGTTGTTGACCATAGACTGATCAGTCATTCCAACAGGCCTTACTGGAGCAGTCAAGAGCATATTATTATCAGTCACAACATTCGGCACCAGCGGCTCTTCAATGTGTTTAGGATGATCGACAACAATAGCATTTTCCTCAGTTAATTCCTCAATCACAACAGAGTTATTGGGTCTGAAGTTATCTTCCAGGTTCTGATCGGCGGTGTCCACATTAGCATGGTAAAAACCAAAGGCATGTCGCCAAGGACCATAAGTAGCAGCAAACCAAGAGAAAATCTGGGATGGCTGTATTGCAGAGTACATCATGGGCAGAAGACTAGCTGAAAAAATTGTCGTGACAAAATTTTCCCCAACCTGAAACTCAACATGAAGAGCACCACTGACAAATCTGATTTGAACATCCAGAACTTGATTAATATCATCACTGTCAGTAGAGTTAACAGTAGAGGGCATATGTCCCATGAGTGACAGCATAGGTGACTCTATAGCACTTGATTCAGACCGTTTAGAGATGGACTCATTCCATGCCAAACCCGAACTGTCAGTGATGTTATCAGCAGGTGGCACGCCATAGTGAAAGTGTAGTCCTTCAACATTTATCCAAGCTTGATAGTTCACAAGAGCAAGATGACCATTCTGAACATTCTGAACAGGGGACCCCTCTGGCCAAGGACCCCTGCTACCTCTTGAGCATGCGTTGGTTTTTCCCTTGAAGAGGAAAGGGTGATGCAGCAAACTAGATAAGTGTTTCCCTCAGTTTTTGAGAACCAAGGTATCAATCCAGTAGGAGGAACAAGCAAGTCACCAATGGATGCACCTACACAAATAATCAATTTCTTGCACCCAACGCTATAAAGGGGTTGTCAACCCCTTGACGTTATTTGCAAAGATTAGATCCGATAGAGATAGATGTAGAGAGTGAGGAAAGTAAAAGGTAAATAAATTGCAGCAAGTATAGATCTGGAAATATATTATGGAAAATAGACCTCGGGGCCATAGGTTTCACTCGAGGCTTCACTCTTGAAGGCAAATATCATGGTGGGTAAACAAATTACTGTCAAGAAATTGATGGAAAAGCGAATAATCATGTATTTATCCAAGGCAATGGTCATGCATATAGAAATCACGTCCGTGACAAGTAGACCGAAACGATTCTGCATCTACTACTATTACTCCACACATTGACCGACTCCTGCCTGCATCTAGAGTATTAAGTTCATGAAGAACAGAGTAACCCATTAAGCAAGATGACATGATGTATAGGGATAAACTCAAACAATATGATGAAAACCTCACCTTGATGGAAACAATACAATACGTGCCTCGCTACCCCTACTTTGTCACTAGGTGAGGACACCGCAACATTGAACCCAAAACCAAGCACTTCTCCCAATGCAAGAATTACCAATCTAGTTGGCCAAACCAAACCAATAACTCTAAGAGACTTGCAAGGATATGAAATCATGCATATAAGAAATCATAGGAGATTCAAATAAGATTCATGGATAATCTGAACATAAACTCACAATTCATCGGATCTTGACAAACACACCACAAAAGAGGATTACATCGGATAGATCTCCATGAAGATCATGAAGAACATGGTATTGAAGATCAAAGATAGAGAAGAAGCCATCTAGCTACTAGCTATGGACCCGTAGGTCTGTGGTGGACTACTCACGTATCATCGGAGGGGCAATGGAGTTGATATAGATGCCCTCCGTGATCGAAACCCCCTCCATCAGATTACTAGAAAAGGCTCCAAGATTGGATCTCTCTGGAACGGAGGGTTCCGGTGGTGGAAAAGTATTTGTGATGCTCTTTTTGATGTTGCGGGAGTATTTGGGTATTTATAGGCCAAAGAATAGGGTTAGGAGACCTGCCAGGAGGCGACAAGCCTACTAGGCGCAGGCCAGGCGCGTCCAGGGGGGGCGTCCCTAGCAGGCTTGTGGCACCCTGGCACCTCCCCTGACGTGCACTCCAAGCTTGGATGACTTGTTTCCTTTCAGAAAAATTCCTTCCGAATGATTTATTCTGTTTGTACTTCATTTAATATTCCATATCTACAAAACTCAAAAACAAGGAAAAAACAGAAACTGGCACTTGGCTCTAGATTAATAGGTTAGTCCCAAAAATAGTATAAAATAGCATGTTAATGCATATAAAACATCCAAAACAGATAACATAATAGCATGCCATCATAAAAAATTATAGATACATTGGAGACGTATCAACCCCACATAGGGGAAGCCGGTGGAGTGACTGGGTCCTAAGGAGGGCCATGACCATGATGGACGTTACCATTGCCAGGAGCAGGTGCATTACCATTCTGAACTTGCCAATTGTGTAATTTTTGTTGGTAAATTTTCTCAGCTGTCATATCGTCTCCATTCATGGGATGTGGATCACCATTGCTTGGTAGAGGTTCTTAAGTAGCATGTGGAACTTCAGGTAAGTGAGCATTACAATCACTACTATGCATGATGTAAATGGTGACTGTCCAGCACCTTCGGGCACCTCCAAGTTGACACATCACAAAGTCCTTAAGGATCAGACTCATACTAATCACTCTAGCTTTAACCAAAACAATACGTCGAGCTCCATTAGGGTGATGCCAGGTGATCAAGCGGCCATAGTCATCTACTGAACGATGAATATAATGGGTGGTTTGGTAGTCATCTGGGAAGCCAATATACATCAACCATAATTCAGGACCAAAGGTCGTCAGATGCATATTCAGAGCTTCATCATGCATCACAAAAGAAATTACAGTGTCTCCCTCATCAAGCTCAAAAGTTGTATCAACAACAGTATCTCTAATGAACGAATCCTCAAAGCCAAACATTGCAATACCTAGTGGACGATTAGAGCTTTCAGTTGGAGGTGGATGAAAGATGTTTCTACGGTGCCTACACCAAGTGAAGAGGAAGCAAATGAAGATGATCATGACACTTCGGATCAAGTTACTACCGAACCTCGTAGGTCAACAAGTACTCGTACCGCCCTTGAGTGGTACGACAATCCTGTCTTGGAGGTCATGTCGTTGGACAACAGTGAACCTACATGCTATGAAGAAGTGTTGGTGGGCCTAGATTCCAACAAATGGCTAGAGGCCATGAAATCTGAGATAGGATCCATGTATGAGAACAAAGTGTGGACTTTCAAGGACTTACCATATGATCGTAAGGCCATACAGAATAAATGGATCTTTAAGAAAAATATGGACGCAGACGGTAATGTCACTGTCTATAAAGCTCGACTTGTTTCAAAAGGGTTTTCAGAAGTTCAAGAAGTTGACTATGATCAGACTTTCTCTCCGGTAGGGATGCTTAAGTCCGTCAGGATCATGTTAGCAATAGCTGCATTTTTCGATTACGAGATCTGGCAGATGGATGTCAAAACAGTGTTCCTTAATGGTTTCCTTAAGGAAGAGTTCTATACGATGCAACCAGAAGGTTTTGTCAATCCTAAAAATGCTAACAAAGTATGCAAGCTCCAGTGATCCATTTATTGACTGGTGCATGCATCTCGGAGTTGGAATCTTTGCTTTGATGAGGTGATCAAAGCGTTTGGGTTTATCCAAGTTTATGGAGATCTTGTATTTACAAGAAAGTAAGTGGGAGCTTTGTAGCGTTTCTCATATTATATGTGGATGACATATTGCTGATTGGAAACAATATAGAACTTTTAGAAAGCGTGAAGATATATTTGAATAAGAGTTTTTCAATGAAAGACCTTGGAGAACTTGCTTACATATTAGGCATGAAGATCTATAGAGATAGATCGAGACGCTTGATAGGACTTTCACAAAGCACATATCTTGATAAGGTTTTGACGAAGTTCAAAATTGATCGGTCCAAGGGGTTATTGCATGTCTTACAAGGTGTGAAGTTGACTAAGACTCAATGCTTGACGACAACAGAGGATAGAGAAAAGATGAGTTTCATACCCTATTTGTCAGCCATAGGTCTATCATGTATGCAATGCCATGCACAAGACCGGATATCAGCCTCACCATAAGTATGGCAGGGAGGTTTCAAAGTGATCCAGAAAGGGAACACTCGACAACGGTCATGAATATCCTTAAGTACCTGAAAAGGACTACTGACATGTTTCTTGTTTATGAAGGTGATCAAGAGCTCGTCGTAAAGGGTTAAGTTGATGCAACCTTTGATGCAGATCTGGATGACTCTATGTCTCAGACTGGCTACGTATTTGTTCTGAATGATGGAGCGGTAAGCTAGTGCAATTCCAAGCAAAGCATGGTAGCGGATTCTATATGCGAAGCGGAGTACATAGCTGCTTCGGAAGCAACAAACGAAGGTGTTTGGATGAAGCAGTTCATAATGGATCTTGGAGTTGAGCCCAGTGCACTTGACCCAATGACTCTCTTGCGTGAAAAAACTGGATCCATTTCTCTAGGTAAGGAGCATAGGTTTCACAAAAGGACCAGACACATAAATTGTCGTTTCAATTTAATCCTCGATTACATCAAGGAGGAGGACAAAAACATTTTGAAAGTACCCATAGACATGAATGTTCCAGACCCGTTGACTAAACTCTTCCACGGGAAAAACATGATCAACACCAGAACTCTATGGGTGTTAGATTCATTATAATATAAATCAGATGGTGATGTGAACTAGATTATTAACTCTAGTGCAAGTGGGAGACTGTTGGAAATATGCCCTAGAGGCAATAATAAAGTGGTTATTATTATATTTCCTTGTTCATGATAATCGTTTATTATCCATGCTAGAATTGTATTGACCGGAAACTCACATACATGTGTGGATATATAGACAAACACTATGTCCCTAGTAAGCCTCTAGTTGACTAGCTCGTTGATCAAAGATGATAAAGGTTTCCTAACCATAGACATGAGTTGTCATTTGATAACGGGATCACATCATTAGGAGAATGATGTGATGGACAAGACCCAACCATACACATGTCATATGATCATGTTAGTCTATTGCTACTGCTTTATCCATGTCAAGTATTTATTCCTACGACCATGAGATTATGCAACTCCCTGACACCATACGAATGACTTATGTGTATCAGATGTCACAATGTAACTGGGTGACCATAGTGCTCTACAAGTATCTCCGAGGGTGTCTGTTAGGTTGGCGTGTATCGAGACTGGGATTTTTCACTCCGTATGATGGAGAGGTATCTCTGGGCCTACTCGGTAATACAACATCACAAGAAACTTGCAAGCAATGTGACTAAGAAGTTAGTCACGTGATCTTGTATTACGGAACAAGTAAAAAGACTTGCCGATATTGAGATTGAGCTAGGTATGGAGATACCGACGATCGAATCTCGGGCAAGTAACATACCGCTGGACAAAAGAAACTGGATACGGCATTGATTGAATCCTTGACATCGTGGTTCGACCGATAAAGATCTTCATAGAATATGTAGGAACCAATGTGGGCATCTAGGTCCTGCTATTGGTTATTGGCCGTAGAGGTGTCTCGGTCATGTCTACATAGTTCTCGAACCCGCACGGTGCGCACACTTAATGTTCCGTGACGATTCGGTATTGTTGAGTTATGTATGTTGGTGACCGAAGATTGTTCGGAGTCCCATATGATATCCTGGACATCACAAGGAGTTCCCAAATGGTCCGGAGGTAAAGATTGATATACGGGAAGTTGGTATTCGAGTTTCGAAAAGGTTTCGGGGCTTACCGGTTTTGTGACAGGGATGCTGGAAGTGTTCCGGGGGTCCACCTATCATGGAGCCCCCCTAGACTATGAGAGGGGGCATACCAGCCCCTTGGGGATGGACACCCCTCCCACCCAGGCCCATGCGGACAAGGGGCTGGTGGAGCAAGCCCTAAGGGCACTAGCCACCCAAAATTGGGGGCCAAGGCACCCCTTGGCCACCGCCTCACCCCTAGGGGAAATCCTAGAGCGCCGGCCCCTCTGACGGTGTCCTGGACTAGGGGGTACTCACCACGTTGTCTCCCGACCAGTAGGTCGGGCCAAGTACCCCCAGGGCGATTCACTAATGGGCCACTTCGGGCAGCCCATGCCGAATACAAGGAGGATTCCACAAGACTTGGTGCCCAAGACAAGGACTCCTCTAAACCCTAGGCCTACGATTCATATAAAAACTGAGGCCAGGCTAGTCGATAGATCATCATATATTCATTAGAAAAATATCATGGTACATACATGTACTCTGTATGACACCCCATATGAATACAATCAAAAGCAGGACGTAGGGTATTATCTCCTTGAGAGAGCCCAAACCTGGATAAAATTAGGTGTCCATGTTACCATCGCTCCAAGACGCCTAGCTTAGGACCCCTACTACGAGATATGCCGGATTTAACACCGACAATGGTGCTTTCATTGAGAGCCTACTGGGTAGTCGTCGTGGTGCAATGGGAATTCAGATCAGCTCCATCGCGATCTACAACAACGGAACCGAGCTACATCGTCAACGTCGGCATCTTCGTCGCAGGCTTGACTGGTCACCTTGGCTATGCCAAAGACTGCGCTCCACTTCATATCATATAGATCGGATGGGGGGTCTTCATCAACATCAACTCCAATCTCAACCAAGATCATGGAAGAATCCTTCATGGTGCCCGGGGGCTCAACGTCAACATTGCCCTCGTGCGATCATGCAGTTTTTTTGGACAGTGGATTCGTGTTCGTCATCCCCGCCTCCTCGATGTTGTTTTGATGATTGCTTTGGTGTAATTGTGCGGAATTGAGTCTAAAACAACCCTGCAAAATTTTGTCGCGTTCCGGTGGAGGAATCTCCAGCGGTCTGCAATATACCGGAGCCCTGTCGAATCTGGATGGAAATCTGGATGAGTTTAGGGCGAGGTGTCCAGTTTCTAGCTCGGACTTCCGTTGGATAATCCCACCGTTCATCGGCTGCGGAATTCCGATATCGAGCACCCCTCAAACTTTCAGCTCGATCCGACCGTTTAAACTCCAGGAAACGTCCGATGAGTACAACAAATTTTGGATCTATTTTCCACGCGAAAACGAATCCGACCCGAGTTCATCTTTTTCATGAACGGGTTGTCGGACGTCCTTTTTGAAGCAAATTTTCTCATCATCTCAGTCATCCGACCAAGAGTTATGCATGGCAAGGGCCGAATGATCATCAAGTGAACCTCGCCATCCATAGGTTGTATGGGTTGGGCGCTCTGTTGCTTCATCAAGCCAGCATTGACCTGGTCACAAATTCCGACCTGCGTCGGCATCGTCGTGCCGTTACTTTTTCAGGCCAATGTCCAGCACACCGACCTGCTTTGACATCTCAGCCGGCATGAGACTTCGGTGTCACCAGCTTCGACACCTTGGCTGGCGTGAGACTTTAATGTCACCAGCCGACCAGCTTCGACACCACGGCTTGCGTGAGACTCCGGCGTCACTAGTTGACCAGCTTCGACACTTTGGCTCGCCTGAGACTTCGGCGTCACCAGCCGACCTGCTCCGTCACTTTGGCTAGACCGGGGCTTTGGCATCCCTTCATCAACCTGCTCCGGGGACTTTGGCGTCATTAGCTGACCTGCTTTAATACTTCGGTTGGCATGAGACTTCGGTGTCCGCCGATCATAGCTCCGCCATGCTAACTGGACCAAGGACTTCATCTCTCCACATCGACCGTGCAGCGTCGCCATTTCATCAAGCCGAACTCTTCGTTCAGGCACCTCGAGGCCCATGCCATATTCCTTTACTTATTTGCTTCACTTAAATTAACTAAGTAGAAGAATTTTTTTAAAATATATCATTACCTTTATTTGTTATTATTATCTCTTGCTCACATTATTTTATGTGTGCAGGTAATCGGCTTAGGCTGTGTCGCGCGGTCAGTTCGGCATCACCTTGCCGACCTACTCCGCCACCTCAGCTGGACCGGGGGCTTCGCCTCACCACATAGGCCGAACCGGGTCACTACTTCGGAATGTCGAGCTCCTCGCTCAGTCATCTTGGGCTCGGGGGTTGGGACCTCGGTCATGCCAAAGACTATGCACCATATCGGATCTGTCAAAAGTTTGATGAGCGTCCTCTTCCCGTCACAAGCCCAGATCACGTCATCGACACCGAGCACATTAACCAGCTAAGTTGCTTTCATGTTAAAATATTTTCAGCTTTCTAATTCTGTTCGGTTCGACCAAGCGTCCTTGTCAAAACTTTGTTTGTTACAAACAAATTCAAATACCCCGTTTACTTGGGGGCTTCCTTTATGAAACCTTTTCCCTTTGCATGTGATTATTATTGTACAGCTTCTTTCCTTGCTCGTGTATTATGCCAAAATATGCATAATGTTGACTTAAGTGTTCCGTAAAGCTAGGTTGCCTGGCTCCTGTGTTTACCCCTACGTTCCCGATTGTTCGGCTAGGGAGTAAAGGCAGCACTCTACGATTGTTATGATCGAGTCATCCGAACTCATACCTCACGCTGGGTGAAGCCGGAAGCTAGCGATCTTATTGTTTTCAACTATGGTTGGCACACGACGGAACTCACACGTACACAAATCTATTGCACAAGTCTCATAGTAATCATGAGCGACCAAAGAAAGGTACCATTGGGGGCACTATTTTCCTTGAAGATGCTTCTTACGTTACATAAGTAATATAACATAAGTTCCCTGGGCGCGCTTTGTCTGTTACAGCCTCATGGCCTGATTGGCTGGTTATCCGAAACACCACCGATATTCTCGGTAGGCGAAATAGATAACACTTTTCGGCCCTTGGCCGAAGAGGGAGAAGCCGACGGTCGGATAAGACGCATTAAAAGTTCGGGCGAACACAACTATTATATAAGTACTTCGATACATACATTTAACATAAATTCTTTTACCCAAGTCACTTAGGGGCACTTAAATTAATATGAGCCGTTTTATAATAGATGTTTTCTTCTTTGTCATTGCAAAATCTTTTCTACCAGTCCTTTCTCGACTCAAGTGTATGATCAATAGCCAGGTAGTCTGGTTTCTCTCTAAAGCCTCTCGCATTTAGTTCGCTAAACTGGCTGGAGAAGCACTCAGCCATCGGGATAGGGAGGTTGAAGCCAAAGGCTAACCCACTTGAAGTCTAAATATCGGATGTGTCATGTCAAAGCACAACGGAAGCACAATTTTAAGACCAATTTCGTATTGGCACCAAAAAACTTGATTCAATTGAGACGTGAAGTTTTCACATAAGTTTGTTGGTTTTTTGTGCTTATAACTTCTTTAAACCTATTTTATGGTTTCCTTTCAGGATACGGGGCATCCTCTTGGTTGAGGTGTCCAGCGTAATGGTCTTGCCCGGAAACTCTTTTCTGAACTACGGTTCCACATATTTCCCGCCGAACTCCACCTTGGCCTTGTAAAAACGTACATGACGGTTGAACTAGTTTCCGAGGAGATATGACCCCAGGGTCGACCATATTGCCCAACCCAAGTCCCGGGGGCTACTGCATTGACAATTCAATGCAGAAATGTTTAGTGCAATATAGTTTCCGAGGAGATTATGATGCTTGCGTTGGTCGGTCGCACCCAACCTGAGTCTCGAGGTCTGTGCACATCGTTTTTGTGTTCTGAAGTATGTTGTTGAGCTAGGAGTTGATCCTCAGGCCGATATTGTGAATCGACCTGAGTCTCAAGGGAAACTGGGATCAGCGGTTTCATGTCATCCTTCAGGTGCACCTCGGGTTTTAGACCGACACACACCTTGAGGGCTACTGGCTATATATCTCGGCAGAGAATAAATTGCACCAAAAAATATCCACAAAAAATCAGCCTACGGTCGGGGTGGTGCACCACCTCGAAAGCAGTCCGGCATAAAGCTCGGGCGCAAGTGGCTGGCTCCATAGAGAGCACTTCCAACATTAAGCTCGGATGAATTCCTTCAATTTTTAAGGTCCAAGTTAGTTTATGATACCTCGGACGCTGACCATCATTAGAGCTCGGAAGCACTCTGGCATAAAGCTCAAGATCGGAGATGTCTCAGAAGCAGTCCGGCATAAAAGCTCGGATGTGAATGGCTGGCTCCGTAAAAGACTATTCCGGCATTTAAGCTCGGATGAAGTCCTTCAAATTTTCAAAGACTGAGGTAATTTATGACATCTCGGATGCTGACCAGCACTGGAGCTCGGATACAATCCGGCGTTGGAGCTCGGACGCAGTCCGTCATTGGCACTCAGATGACGATCAACATTAGACTTCGGCTACAAAAAGACACCTCGGACGCAGTTCGACATCAAGCTCGAACGCGAATGGTTGTCTCCCTAGAGGGCTTTTTCGGCATTATGTTCGGTTGAACTCCTCCAAACTTTTCATGACTGAGGTAGTCTATGACACCTCCGATGCCGACCAGCATTGGAGCTCGGCTAAAAATACACCTCGGATGTAGTTCGGCATTGGAGCTCGAATGCAAGAGGATATTGCCCAACGGGAAAAAATTACCCAAGGTGTGGCGTAAAAATTACAAGGCAATGCTAAAAGCCGATAATTTAAAGGGGCTCCTCGGATGCCCGACATACGAACTCTTCGGATACACATCAGCGATTCTCGAGATCGGAGATGGGAAGATTTGTTGAACCAGTTTTCAAGACCGACAACCAAAGATGAAGAACAGTTCGGAAGAACCGAGGAGCTTCCCCAACTTGAAGACCGGTGGGTCGGGCCAAGGACCCCCAGGACGACTCACTAATGGGCCACTTCGGGCAGCCCATGCCGAATACAAGGAGGATTCCACAAGATTTGGCACCCAAGACAAGGACTCCTCTAAACCCTAGGCCTATGGTGCATATATAAACCGAGGCCAGGCTAGTCGATAGATCATCATATATTCATTAGAAAAATCTCGTGGTAGATACATGTACTCTATACAACACCCCATATGAATACAATCAAAATCAGGACGTAGGGTATTATCTCCTTGAGAGAGCCCGAACCTGGGTAAAATCGTGTGTCCATGTTACCATCGCTCCAAGACGCCTAGCTTAGGACCCCTACTACAAGATATGCCGGATTTGACACCGACACCCTCCTCCCGTTCCCCTATATATATGAGAAGAGAGGGGGGGAAGCCGCACCCTATGCCACGGCGCAACCCTCCCTCTCTCACTAGATCGTTTCTCCTCTAGTTCGTCATGGTAGCACTTGACAAAGCCTTGTTGGGACAACTCCACCACCATTGCCGCCACATCGTTGTGATGCCGAAGAACTCATCTACTACTCCGCCCTCGCTTGCTGGATCAAGGAGGCAGAGACATCACCAAGCTGTACGTGTGTTGAACGCAGAGGTGCCGTCCGTTCGGCACTAGATCGTGATTGGATTGCGAAGACAGTCAACTACATCAACTGCGTTTCTTAACGCTTCCCGCTTAGCGATCTACAAGGGTATGTATATTGTTAGTGCATCTAGTGCCCCTTAGTGATTTTGGTGTATTGAAGACTTATAGGTTAAGGCACTAATGTGTTTGTGAGTGTACACAGGCTCTATAAGTCGATGAGGAGTTTGATATATTCGGAGATTATCGACCCCTAAAAATGAATGTCTTCAAGTGAAGACTTTGCTGAAGACTTTCTGAAGACTTTGGTGAAGACTTTGTGAAGACTTTGAAAATGAAGAAGTTGGTGTGACCTTGAAGATATGAATGAGGAATATGAAGCATGAAGACTTTGTTTTCGTAGTTTCATTTCCTTTATTTGAGTCATAGGAAACACCGTACTGTTAAAGGGGGTCGAGGTAATACTAAGGAAAATTTCCAACTGATGCTCAACTCAAAGATCCTCAACCCATACAATCCTTTGAGTGAAGCCTTTGGAAATCTCTTACAATTTAGATATGTTTTGCAGAGACAGAGGCGAAGTTCTTCTGGTCTCTGAGGAAATTGATCTGACTAAGGAGTTAGGATTTCGCAAGTGCGAATTGCCTACAAGTGAGGATTATGATAAGCTGAGGACTTTCATAGTTCGAAATTCCGACCGTTGCTGTGCTTAGCGCCAGCTGTCCCCAATCATTCTTACCCACATAACGGTCATATCATTGGGGGCATTTATGACTTATCATGTCAGGTTGCACCCTGGCTATAAATAGCCAACCCCCACAAGCACTAGCTGGTTGGCTGCTCTGAGAGAAAACTAACACTTGTCATTTGAGAGCAACCCATCCTCTGAGGACTCTATGAGAAAATCATCAGTGAGGAAAAACCCACAAACCAAACCATAAAACCCATTGTGATTGAGCATCACTGAAGAAATTCCTGTGTGGAACCGCCGCTTGTTACCTTTGAGGACTGTGTATCCTCCAGACGGTTAGGCGTCATGGTCTAGTGCTCCTGCAGTCAATTGGGGACCACGAAGTGACCTTGGTCTAGAGCATCCAGCAGTAAATTGTGGATCGCCGGGTGACCAGTTTGTGAGGGTTTTGGAAGTCTACCCTGAAGACTTACCACTAGTGTTGGGCGAGGACTGTGTGACCTTAGCTCAAGGAGAATACGGTAAGGACTGTGTGTCCTGGGACTGTGTGTCCTCTGGTTTAAATACCAGGCCGCTCCAAACCAGACGTACGACTGTCACTGTAGTTGGAACTGGGTCATCAAACCATTGTCTTCATCAAGCTATCTGGTTCTATTTCCTCAACCCCTCTATTCCTCATATATCTGTTGATGAAATTGATTGTTATAGTTGGAAGAATTTGACTAAAGACTTTCGCAAATTCCTCACCTCAAATTCTTCAAGTTACCTTGTTCATCACTGCTTATCCTGTATCACGCTACTCTCTATTTGTGCATGTTTCATTTAATCATGAAGACTATGTTGTCATTATGTTCCTTATGAACTTGAGTACTTATTCCGCTGCTAGTTATTCATCACATTTCAAATTCCTCAAAGTTGAAATTCCTCAAATGATGAATTTGTAAAAATCGCCTATTCACCCCCCACCTCTAGCCGATATAACGCACTTACAATTGGTATCAGAGCAGGTACTCCCTCGCTCTGTGTGATTTTGGTTTAACCACCTAGAGTTTTAGTTATGTCGACTGCAGGTATGATCATGGTTTCCGCGGGCTGTCCTACCTTAGATGGGACAGACTACCCCTACTGGAAGAACAAGATGCGTATGCACCTTGAAGCTATTGACAACGATCTCTGGTACGTTGTGGAAAATGGTGTGCCCTCTGTTGCTCCCACTATTACTGCTGCTGATGTGAAGAGATTCAAGCAACTCGATTCTGAAGCGAAGAATATCATCTGTGGTCATCTGAGCAAAGGACAGTATGGTAGAGTGAGTGCTTTGGAATCTGCTAAGCTTATCTCGGATAGGCTGTCCAAAGTCAACGAAGGTGTTTCCACTCAACGTGACTCTCATGTTGATGTTCTTCGCAATCTCTTCAGCCGCTTCAAGAGGCTTGACAATGAAAATGTTCAGCAAACATTTGATCGTCTCACTGATATATCAAATGAACTTCAAGAACTGAGTGCCACTGATATCACTGACCATGAAGTGGTGAAGAAACTGCTTCAATCTCTCGATTCCTCATTTGATACTCTAGTGTTGATGATACAAGAACGTGGAGACTACAAAGCTCTTGATCCTGCTGATATTCTTGAGAGACTCAATACTCATGAATTCCAACAAGCTGAGAAAGAGACCTCTACGGGCCAAGCTATGGAAGATCTCGTGCTCTGAAGGCAAAAGCAATTTCCTCATCTAAAGAAGAAGATTCTGACAGCAGCCTTGGTGATCCTGATGAACTAGGTCAGGAACTAGCGATGGTTGTGAGGAAATTCCAGAAGTTTTCAAGACGAGGTGGGTTTGGAAATTCATCAAAAAGTGGCTTGAGGAAATCAGATTCCTCAGAAGATTACAAAAAGAGAACATGTCATCGTTGCAAGAAGCCCGGCCACTTTATCTCTGATTGTCCTCTGTGGGAAAAAGACTCAAAGAAGAAGAAGAAATACAAGGATGATAGTTCTGATGACTCAAACAAAAAGAAGAAATCTTCAAAGTTCTCATCTGCAAAGTCCTCATCTTCAAAGTCCTCAAAGCACAAGAAGAATGGTTCCAGAAAGGCTTGAGCATTCATCGGCAAGGAAATGGATTCTGAGGAAGAATCTGAAGAATATGAAGAAGAGGAAGAATCTGAGGAGGAATCAGAATCTGGTGTCGCTAGCCATGCTCTCGCTACTGCGTTCGTCAGCAAGTCCATCTTCAATGAAGAATATGACAACTCCAACAACTCTGACGCCAACAATGATGATTATGCTCCCACGTATTGCTTTATGGCAAAAGGCTCAAAGGTACACAAACATCACTCCTCATCTGAATCTAGTGAAGGTGAATCAGATGATTATGTGAAACCTAGCTATGCTAAAATTGTTAAAATTGCCACTAAGCAACAAAGTGCACTTGAAAAGCTTCAGAAAATGCTAGACAAAAGCGATGATCTGTTAAACCATGAAGTGGATCGGACTCAAACTTTGTCTGTTGATCATAAATGTCTTCAGGCAAAGTATGATAACCTTCAGAGTCATCATAACAACCTCTTAGCCGATCATGAGAAGCTTTCATATGAATTTCTTCAAAGAAAGCAAGATCTTGAAAAGCTGAGGGTGTCAAATGAGGATCTCCAAGGGGAAAACAATTCCTTACTGGCTCAACAGATCAGTACCACTCAGGAAGAATTTGTTCCACCTTGTTTGAAATGCATCGAATGTGAAACTGCTAATTCTTCATCTGAATGTTCAAATGCTTCTATTGCTGCAATTTCTTCAACTATTCCCGTGGTCTTAAATTCCTCATCTGAGGATACCACTAGTATCACTGATGAGAATGCAGGGTTGAAGGAATTGTATGTGACAGGCATATACAAAAGTCTTAAAGGGCATCAAACCCTTTGTGATGTCCTCAAAAAGCAGATTCTGAACAAGAACCCTAGGAAAGAGGGTATTGCCTTTGTGAGGAAACTCAACGCTGATGGATCCTACTGGACACCTGAGCAGTACCCCAAAACCTCATGGGTTGCTGCAAAAGGATCTCCTGTGGATCCATCCACTTTATGTGGCTTTACTTGTGAAACTTCATATTCCTCAGTTGAGTCACTTGACTCCAATTACAGATTCGTCAAAAATAAGTCAAGTGAAGTATTTGCTAGATATGTTGGAACTAACTGCAGGAACGGTTCTCCTATGAAGAAAATCTGGGTTCCCAAGAGCTACCTACAAAATCTTCAAGTGAATGTCCTCATGGAACCACTCATGAAGAATCGGAACCCCATACCAAGTTCCTCAAATGGTCAAAATCATCATTCTCGTGCTAATGCCTCTGTTTCGCAGGGAAAACCTAAGAGTTATGAATATGTGCATTATTCTTCAAAGCATTATGTTCATAAGTCCTCGAAGAATTTCTCTGCTTATTCATTTGAATACTCTAACCCTCCCCCTGTGAAACGAAGCACACTTGCTTCAATGCCTCCCTTCTCACATGGTGCTCATAGAATGATGAATTGTTAGCCACCCCTCCAAATGTGGGTGGTGAAGAAAACAAACTGACATCTTATGCAGGGTTAGGTCTCCAGATGAATTTGAACATCTGATGAATTTGCTGGACACCTGAGGAAATGCTTGAAGGGACGCAAGTTAACCATGATGAAATGAATTCCTCATTTCTCACGTCCTCACTCTACTTTCTTACTATCTTGTGTGATGAAATTCTGTTTGATGAAATTGATATCATATTCTTCACTCTGAAGCATATGAGTTTGTAAGTTGTCCTAATTCATCTGCAGGATGATAATTTAAAAGCTACTGAGTGGGTTCTCGATAGTGGATGCACAAACCACATGACGGGTGACAAGAATCTACTGATGAATTTGCCACTCACTCCATCTCCTCTGAAGCATATCACCTACGCAGACAAAGGAAAAAGCAAGGTATTGGGACTTGGTAAGGTTGCTATCTCAAAGGACCGAACCATGGACAAGGTGATGCTTGTTGAATCCCTCGGGTTCAACCTTATGTCTGTCTCAATGCTTTGTGATCTTGATATGGTTGTCATATTTGGAAAATATAGTTGTGTTGTCATCATGGAATCTGACAATTCCAAAGTCTTCAAAGGCTTTAGGAGAGGAGACCTGTATATTGTTGATTTCTCTACAGGTCCTCAACCTTCCACTTGCTTACTTGCAAAGTCTTCAGAAGGCTGGCTGTGGCATCGATGAATTGGACATGCTGGTATGAGGAATCTGCACACACTCGTGAAGAAAAAGCACGTCATTGGCATCGAGGGTGTCAAATTCCTCAAGGACCACCTTTGTGGTGCATGTGAATCTGGAAAAATGACCAGATCCAAGCATCCCTCAAAGACAATCATGACCACTACACGACCTTTTGAATTGCTTCATATGGATCTGTTTGGTCCCACTCACTACTCCGTACTAACAAATTCTTCAAGTTTGTATGGATTTGTCATTGTTGATGATTACTCTTGTTACACATGGGTGCATATCATTCTGTACAAAAATGAAGTACAGGATATCTTTAGACGGTTTGCTTCAAGGGCCTCCACCAACTTTGGTGTCAAGATCAAACATATCAGGAGTGATAATGGGACTGAATTCAAGAACACTAACCTTGATGAATATCTTGATGAACTTGGTATTACTCATGAGTTATCTGCTCCTTACACTCCTCAGCAGAATGACATCGTGGAGCGCAAGAACAGGACTCTTGTTGAGATGGCTCGAACCATGGTTGACGAATGCAAAACCCCTCGTCGCTTCTGGCCTGAAGAAATTGATACTGCATGCCACATCATCAACAGGGTATATCTTCACAAATTCCTCAAGAAGACTTCATATGAGCTCATGACAGGCAAGAAACCCACTATAAGTTATCTCAAAGTCTTCGGTGCAAAATGCTGGATCAGAGATCCTCACCATAGTTCTATGTTTGCACCGAAAGCACATGAAGGTTTTATGTTTGGTTATGGAAAGGACTCGCACACCTACAAAGTCTTCAACACCTACCATCACAGGGTGGTTGAAACTGTAGATGTGCGGATCGATGAAACTAATGGCTCGCAAAGAGAGCACCTGCCTTCTGTGTTAGATGAACAATCTCCTGAGGAATCCATCAAGCTAAAGGCAACTGAAGATGTCATACCCTCTGAGGAAATCATTTCAACAAATGAAGACTCTCATGCTGATATACTTGAAGAAAATGGTGCTGATGAAACTCCTCAGCCTCGTCAACCTGCTCATCCAAGAGTAGCAAATGAAGTGCAGATTGACAAAATCATCGATGACATCAATGCACCAGGTCCTCTCACATGCTCAAAAGCTTCACATCTAACTAACTTTTGTGGGCACTTTGCCTTTGTCTCTATCTTAGAGCCCACCAAAGTTGATGAAGCATTCAAGGATCCCGAATGGATTCAAGCCATGCAAGAGGAATTGCATCAATTCAAGCTCAACAACGTGTGGGAACTTGTCAAGCGGCCAGATCCTCGCAAGATAACATCATAGGCACCAAGTGGATCTACCGCAACAAGCAAGATGAAAATGGTCTTGTGGTGAGGAATAAGGCTCGACTTGTAGCTCAAGGCTATACACAGGTTGAGGGAATTGACTTTGATGAAACTTTTGCACCTATTGCTAGACTTGAAGCTATTTGCATATTACTGGCTTCCGCTAACCATCATAATATCATCTTATATCAAATGGATGTGAAAAATGCATTCCTCAATGGTAAGCTTGAGGAAGAAGTATATGTTGCTCAACCCCCAGGTTTTGAAGATCCTAAGCATCCTGACAAAGTCTTCAGACTAAACAAGGCCCTCTATGGCCTCAAGCAGGCCCCTCGGGCGTGGTACGACACTCTAAAGGAATTCCTCATGAAGAAAGGCTTCAAACCCGGTTCACTCGACCCTACTCTTTTCACGAAATCCTATGACAATGAACTGTTCATATGCCAAATATATGTTGATGATATTATCTTTGGATGTACTGACAAACGTTACAGTGATGAATTTGCCTATCTGTTGAGTGAAGAATATCAAATGTCTATGATGGGGGAGTTTAAATTCTTCTTAGGTCTTCAAATTCGTCAGCAAGACAATGGCATCTTCATCCCACAAGAGAAATACCTCAAAGATGTCCTGAGGAAATTCGACATGCAAGATTGCAAAGGCGTCAAAACTCCAATGCCGTCAAAAGGCCATCTCTGCACTGATGAAAATGGTAAAGACTTTGATCAGAAGGTATACCGCTCCATGATTGCCTCCTTATTGTACATATGTGCATCTAGGCCTGATATAATGCTAAGTGTCTGTATGTGTGCTCAATTCCAAGCAACTCCGAAGGAATCACACCATAAGGCTGTGAAACACATTCTTCGATACTTAGCTCACACACCAACACTTGGATTGTGGTATCCCAAGGGCTCAAATCTTCATCTCGTCGGATACTCTGATGCTGACTATGCTGGAGATCGCGTGGATTGCAAGTCAACCTCAGGCACATGTCATTTCCTCGGACGATCCTTAGTCTGTTGGTCCTCGAAGAAGCAGAACTGTGTTTCACTCTCAACTGCAGAAGTTGAGTACATTGCAACTGGCTCATGTTGTGCTCAGTTACTATGGATGAAACAAACCCTCAAGGACTACGAAATCAAGCTGAAGAATGTGCCTCTTTTCTGCGACAACGAGAGTGCCATCAAGATTGCGTACAACCCTGTTCAACACTCCAAGACCAAGCACATCCAGATTCTTCATCACTTTCTTCGAGATCATGTACTCAAGGGCGACATCTCCATCAATCACATTCCTACTGAAGAACAACTGGCCGATATCTTCACAAAGCCCTTGGATGAAAAGAGATTTTGCAAGTTGCGGTGTGAGCTAAATATCTTAGAATCTTCGAATGTTCTTTGATGAAGAACACACATCCTAACACGTATGCCAAAATTGATGACTTAGATGTGCAACACACGAAGTAACGTTTTTCTTCAATCAATGAAGAATAACTCTCTAAGTGTGAAGAAATTAACGAAGAATTTGATTCTCAGAACTCTATGACAATTGTAAGCGGTGTCTGAAATCATCATTCTTATACGGTGGGTTAAGCCACCAACCAAAAGTTGAAGTTCTTCAAAATTGAGTACTGTTGCAAATTCTTCAAATTATCAAATTCCTCAAATTTGCAAATTCCTCAAGTTTTTCAAATTCATCAACTTTTCAAATTCTTCAAAACTTTTGAGACTCATATTCTTCATTGACTATATATATATATATATATATACTTTTGAGTTTTTCAATGTCCTCAACAGCATTCACTTATTGCTAATTCTTCAAGTTGATTTTCATCTACGTGAATGTGATCGGACCCTTTCCCCGTCTATGCTAAACTCAACCCAGTCTGTTCACAAATTCCTCATATGCATTCTACTTTGAAACCACCTTGCAGCAGGCCTCCTCTAGCTCCTAACCAAATTGCAGATCCTTCTAGCATCAAAACTGGTGAGGACTTTCCTGCCATGTGGGAAAAGCAACAAGCCAAATTGGCAAGGAAAGCCAAAGAGGCTGTGAAGAAATTCAACGAGGATTCTGCTGCCGCTGCCTCTGCTGGAGCTTCTGCTAGTGCACTGAAGAAGATGTTAAAGAAATCTGCTCTGAAAATTGACTCTTCAAAATCTTCAGTGCAAATTCCTCAAGGTCAAAGGCCTCAGCCCAGAAAACCTTCAGCTCCTGGAACTATTGCTGCTCAGTCATCTGCAACTGTCAAAAAGTCCTCAACTCCAGTGCATCTGGCAACATGCAAAAGGACTAATGGTTTCGCGTTAGTGCCAAAGCTCGCTGCAAGCCCCTCCACTACTGCAAAGTCTTCAACCAATCCCTCTGCACTTAAACTGAAGAAGACAACTGGACGTCAAAAACCAAGCTCTCACACCAGCAAGGCTCTGGTTACAATTCCCTCAGATTCTTCTGATGATGCTGATGATGAGGAATTGGTAGAAATCATCAGACAGAGTCAGCACAGGGCAGCTAAAGCAAAGGGGAGCTCTGTTCCTCTCATGTTGGATCCCAAGTTGATCCTCAACTTCATTGATATATGGCATGAGGACCCAAGTACTCCACTTTCCTCACTAAATTTGCCTCCTGAAGTGGATCATGTCCTCACCCATTTCATCTCTGAAGAACAATGGAAAAGAGAGCAAGCTCACAGGGCCAAGAGGAACAAGACTTGTAAAGAAAAGTTTCGGCGCGAAAATGTGATGAACTTGACCCCAAATCAACTGGTCACAGTTCAGTCCGAGATTCGCACTCTCTCCTTGGATCAACAAAGATATGATGCTGAATGGCAAGGCACCAAGGTTAGACTCGTCAAGGCTGCCAATGCAGCTGTAAAGGATCACAACACCAGGGTTGCAGCTCGATCGCAACCACAAAAGACTCAGTCTGAAGAAAATGCTCAGACTGAATATGAAATTCCTCAGGCTACTGATGAAAATGCTCAGCCTGACGAAACTGCTAAAGAAAGAGCTTTTGCATCAAAAGCATCTGCCAGTGCTGCTGAGGAAACTCGGACCACTGATGAACATGCCAGGACAACCCCCAATGTTGTGCCTGAAGAATCTGATTGGCCAACTATAGAATCCACTATGCCTCAAGAAACTGAACCACCTAGGGCGGCTGCATCAGTCGTTCCTGAAGAAACTGCTCAAGCTGAGGAAAATCCCCTCAAAAGAAAAGCATCAACTTCTGGAGCCCCTGTGTTGAAGAAGTTGAAAACTTTGACAAGTTCCACAGCTACACCTCTTGATGCAACTCCAATTTCCTCGGCACCAGCCTATGCTATTGTGCCAACTGGAAAAGCATATGACATTCCTCACGAAGAAGAGAATCATTCGGCTGCTTCCTCAGAGCCTCTTAATGAGGAAATCGTCATTGATGACACTACATCAACTCCCAAGGTATCATCGCCCCAGCTTCTGCTAACTGCTGGCGCTGAAGAAATTGATGAAGAAGTTGACATTGGTGACACTACTCCTGTCATCAATGATGAATATTGGGAATCTACACACCCCAACTCACCTATGGCAACTCCTCTGATGCTGCTTCCTCAGTCACCTGCACAAACTGAGGAAATACCTGAAGATTCTGAACACCTGTATCTTCCAGACCCTGAAGAAATTCCAGCTACAACAACTGAGGAAATTAATGCTCCGGCCACTACTGAGGAACCTGTTCTACAAATCACTCAGTCTGTAGTTCCTCCCATGCCAATTGAGATCAAAGGGCGCAATCGACCAAATCTTCAACCTAAGCAATGAATGCCATTCAAAGGTTCGGTCTGCCCCAAATTCCTCAGGACAAATTTCTTCAATGAACACATGTTCTTCACAGGGCCAAATCCATATGATTCTACTCGAACTGGTCGCACAAGGTTCTGGACTCCTACTCAAATGAACTACTATGCCACTGTTCTATGTGACAAGAAGAAAATCTTCGAGCACCACAACATTCCTCATGTGGACATGGAGTCAATTCCATCATTCACACTGGTGCTCCAAGTTCTTCATGATGCTGGGCTTCTTCCCTTCTGCGTAGATGTCTGTCACTGGAACAAGGAGTTGATTCTTCAATTCTATGTCATTCTATACATTAGTGGAAATTCCTCATACATCACTTCCTAGGTCTTGGACTGGATGACCGGAACAACTCATTTCACTGCAAGCTCTTCTGAATTGCTTCAGTCTGTCCTAGTTCCAATTCCTTCATATGAAGCCCGCTGCCTGTTCAATGATCCACCACTGCCAAATCAGATGATGAATGTGATGATGAAGAAATTAGCACCTGGGAAGCCTGAAAGAACAACCTTTCTGGTGAAGGATTTGTTGTATGTACCTAGAACAGTCTATCACATCCTCACTCACACCCTATGTCCTCAGAAGGGGCACAACTCTGAAGAAGAAGAAGTTGAAGGAATCATGAAGAATATGCTTTTCAACATCATTCATGGGATTCCTATCAGTTTTCACGATTTCTTCATGAGGACTCTGGCCGATGCTGCTATGTGACCATTTGAGTTGAAGCCCTTTGCTCCCTGGATTATGCATTTCCTCAGAACAAAGTCTTCAATGCACTTTGAGGCTGACTTCCAAAATCATTTCAGTTTTCTGCCCCCGATTGAAGTCCTCAAAAGCACAATTGATGAAGGAAAAGGCAAGGATGTCATTGATCAAGGCACTCGTCCATTGGATGGTCAGTTTCATCAAGCAGCATCCTACTCCACCAATGATGACTCTGCAACACAAGACTCCTCTGCCAAAACCTCTGCACAAAAGCTTCATGCAACTGCTCCTCGTGTGATGACTGATCGTGAGCTTCTCTTAAGTCTTCATCAGAAGGTCGATCGAAATCACAAGTGGGTCAAGCGTCAACTTGAGCATATTGTGCAGAATATGACTGTGACACATAACACTGTCAAGAGGAACCACTACTATGCTCATGAAAACCTCAAGCGCTCTTGGGCTGTGCTAAATCACATCATATCTTCAGAAGAATTGGATGAGCTGAACTTTGAAGAATATCCAGACTTTGCTCGCTGTTGTCAGAAGAAGTTCAAGAAAGTCCAAGTTCCTCTGATGGTCACCAATTCCTATTCTTCATCTCGCGAGCGCGAGGAAGATGAAGACATTGATGATACTGTTGCTGGACCTGCATCAACAATCGACCCCGACAACACTGGCGCTCCTTCTTCACCAACAAAATGAAATTCCTCATGGGGCGTTAGTCATCATTTTTTCTTCCCTTTTGGTCCTCAATGACAAAGGGGGAGAAAATTTGAGTTAGTCTTCAAGCGGGTCTACATATATGGGCTATTTTTTTAAGTTGCAACTCTCGCTCTTCTAAAGTTTTTGGTTATTGAGTTGTAAACTTAAGTCCGATGGTGGTCTGACACTTTTGAACTATTTTCTCGCATGTTTATTACCCCAATTACCTTAATGCATGCATGCTGAATTTCGTCAGACACCATTTTCTTCACGCATTTCCAATTCTTTATTTCATATATTCAAATGCGTGTATGAATTACAAGATATAGGGGGAGTTCTCCATGTGCATTTGCAGCCCAAAGCAAATTCCTCAAATATGCACATCTTCAGGGGGAGTTCTTCTATATCTTGCAATCAAATTCCTAACAAACTGTACTTTCACTTCATATCTTTATCCCCGTTGAAAACTTAACCTATTTGTCATCAATCACCAAAAAGGGGGAAATTGTTAGTGCATCTAGTGCCCCTTAGTGATTTTGGTGTATTGAAGACTTATAGGTTAAGGCACTAATGTGTTTGTGAGTGTACACAGGCTCTATAAGTCGATGAGGAGTTTGATATATTCGGAGATTATCGACCCCTAAAAATGAATGTCTTCAAGTGAAGACTTTGCTGAAGACTTTCTGAAGACTTTGGTGAAGACTTTGTGAAGACTTTGAAAATGAAGAAGTTGGTGTGACCTTGAAGATATGAATGAGGAATATGAAGCGTGAAGACTTTGTTTTCGTAGTTTCATTTCCTTTATTTGAGTCATAGGAAACACCATACTGTTAAAGGGGTTCGAGGTAATACTAAGGAAAATTTCCAACTGATGCTCAACTCAAAGATCCTCAACCCATACAATCCTTCGAGTGAAGCCTTTGGAAATCTCTTACAATTCAGACACGTTTTTCAGAGACAGAGACGAAGTTCTTCTGGTCTCTGAGGAAATTGATCTGACTAAGGAGTTAGGATTTCGCCAGTGCGAATTGCCTACAAGTGAGGATTATGATAAGCTGAGGACTTTCATAGTTCGAAATTCCGACCGTTGCTGTGCTTAGCGCCAGCTGTCCCCAATCGTTCTTACCCACATAATGGTCATATCATTGGGGGCATTTATGACTTATCATGTCAGGTTGCACCCTGGCTATAAATAGCCAACCCCCACAAGCACTAGTTGGTTGGCTGCTCTGAGAGAGAACTAACACTTGTCATTTGAGAGCAACCCATCCTCTGAGGACTCTATGAGAAAATCATCAGTGAGGAAAAACCCACAAACCAAACCATAAAACCCATTGTGATTGAGCATCACTGAAGAAATTCCTGTGTGGAACCGACGCTTGTTACCTTTGAGGACTGTGTATCCTCCAGACGGTTAGGTGTCATGGTCTAGTGCTCCTGCAGTCAATTGGGGACCACGAAGTGACCTTGGTCTAGAGCATCCAGCAGTAAATTGTGGATCGCCAGGTGACCAGTTTGTGAGGGTTTTGGAAGTCTACCCTGAAGACTTACCACTAGTGTTGGGCGAGGACTGTGTGACCTTAGCTCAAGGAGAATACGGTAAGGACTGTGTGTCCTGGGACTGTGTGTCCTCTGGTTTAAATACCAGGCCGCTCCAAACCAGACGTACGACTGTCACAGGAGTTGGAACTGGTTCATCAAACCGTTGTCTTCATCAAGCTATCTGGTTCTATTTCCTCAACCCCTCTATTCCTCATATATCTGTTGATGAAATTGATTGTTACAGTTGGAAGAATTTGACTGAAGACTTTCACAAATTCCTCACCTCAAATTCTTCAAGTTACCTTGTTCATCTGTGCTTATCCTGTATCATGCTACTCTGTATTTCCGCATGTTTCATTTAATCATGAAGACTATGCTGTCACTATGTTCCTTATGCACTTGAGTACTTATTCCGCTGCTAGTTATTCATCACATTTCAAATTCCTCAAAGTTGAAATTCCTCAAATGATGAATTTGTAAAAATCGCCTATTCACCCCCCCTCTAGCCGATATAACGCACTTTCATAGATGCACCCCCCTCTCGTACCTGTTGATCTCCATAGATAGATCCTGGGTGTTCGTTCATTCCTCAACAGATGGAGATGTAAAAACTAGTTGAAGGACCATGAGAATGGCGGTGGTGCGACGCAATTCAAGGCGGAGAAAGCACGAGGAGCGTCGAAGGGGTGTTGGAGGAGCGTCAGAGGAGCGGAGGAGCGTCCGAACGGCAGATGAGTTGCGAATCATGGCGGCGGCGGTGCAAATCGGGGCGGTGATGCAATGGAAATTTGAGTCAAAGAGAGAAGGAGGAGCGGAGGATGCTCGCGACCCCGTAGAGAACACGGAGGCAGCTCCGTGCATGTGGGCCGATGACGTCGTGGTACGGGAAGAACAGCGGATGCGGGCAACCATCGGGGGCGGTGTCGGTGCAGAAATCGGCAGATCTCGGGTAGGGGGTCCTGAACTGTTAGACTAGGATCGATGGTAACAAGAGACGAAGGGGACACGAGTTTACCCAGGTTCGGGCCCTCCTATGGAGGTAATACCCTACATCCTTCTTGATTGTATTGATGGTGTAAGAGGTTACAAAGTTGATCTACCTCGAGATCGTATGTCTAACCCTAGATGAGTTGTCTTGTCTCTATACCCTAAAATCCTCCGGCTTATATAGATGTCAAGGAGTCTTAGGGTTTATACATGGTCGGTTATATGCCAAAGAGATAAACATGCCTATTTACTACATCAGACGTGGAGCGCAAGCCATGGTCCTCGAAGCTTCCATCCTGGTAACTGGGCCTTCAGGTCATCTGGTGTTCGGCGAGTGGCCCGCACAATTCGGCCCATACAATAGGTCGGCTATCCAAGGACCCCCTAATACAGGACTCCCTCAGTAGCCCCCGAACATGCCTCCAATGCCAAGAGTCTTCACCTCCAATTGCTTCGCGAACAGAGTCTTCGGCTTGCGAGGTGAGTTCCTTCCACCGAACCACAGTTCAGCCTCGGATGTCAAATAATTCTACCGCATCTCTATGAGATAATTCTGCTTTTGAAGGCCAAGCGTTGGGAAGAAGGCAATGTTCCCCAACGATCTTTCTGACGAAAGGTCATAGCCCGTCACAACCGATAGGCCAGTGCCATGTACTTGATGTGCGGCTCAAGGCCGTTCTGTCCACACGATCTCTCCACACGGATCGTGTCCAATTTTATATGAGAGGTAGTTAATTATAGGCCCACAATGGCTCACACGTCTCGGGAAGTGGAGGGAATCATGGCACGGCAAGGGTATCCCGAATCGACAGACCTCATAAAAGGAGAAAGAAAACCCCAGAGGCCTCTCACGCTCTCCATTCGATATCTCTGCCTCCTCTTCCCTTGCGCCTCCAGAGCACAGATCTAGGTTTCTCCCACAACCGCTTCCGAGCTTAGCAATGGTGGGATCCAATGGTCAGTGGGAAGTTTCCACCGTCAGCAACCAAGACATCCTCGACCTCAAGAAGGCCGGCTACCTCCCCACCGATATCACTCATCGCACGGCAGATAAGGGGCAAGTAATCCCCACCCCCAAGCCAGGCGAGCGGGTGGTGTTCATCCCCCACTTCATCAGGGAGTTAAGCTTTCCGCTCCACCCATTCATCAGGGGCCTGATGTTCTTCTACGGCCTCGACTTCCATGACCTTCTTCTGAACTCTATCATGCATCTCTATGCTTTCATCCTCCTCTGCGAGGCATTCCTGCGTTTCGAGCCGCACTTTGGGCTCTGGCTACAGGTTTTCAATATCAAGCCGAAGTTTGTCGGCGGCAATTACGCCGACTACGGTGGCGCCATCATCAGCAAACTCACATGCATCGATTGGCCGGCGGGCACCCTCATCGACACCATCAAGGGGTGGCAGAAGGAGTGGTTTTACATCACAGAGCCACAAGAACAAGGTCTGCACCCTACCGCCGCATTTAGATCCGGTCCCCCGACCCGGCTAGCTTCATGTCTCGAAAAGGGCCTCGAGTGGGGGTTAAGCAAGGAGGTAGTCAATCTGCAAAAGGTGATCCACTCCTTGATCGAGTATGGCACCAAGCTTGCTGATGTGGTTCAGGTGATGTTCCAAAGAGGCGTCCTCCCCTGCCAACGCTGAGACACCCCACTGTGGGCTCGGAAACTCGACATCGAACCCATAGTCCGGAAATTCTTCCGCACTATGCGAGACAAGCTATGGAACTCGTTCTTCAAATCAATTAAGAGCTAGCCAGCCGAGGGGGAAGACAAGGGCCTCCATGCCGCCAACCCGGACTCCGAGGTACGCCACATCCCAGCTTATTCGGTTTGATTACATAGAAGGTCAATAACCCTTTGTCCAATATGTCTATGCAAAAATGGCTGAAGAAAGCCACCAACATCCGCAGTCTGGCTCCTCAGCCCGAAGACGAGAGGGCCGGGCTGTTGGCCAAGATACTCGTGGAGAAGCCTTACAAACCTCCCACGAAAAGGAGTAGAAGAAGAAATCAGGTCAGGCTGGCATCCGCATCAGGGATCAGCCTGATGCTGCTTCTGAAGACACACCCGCCTCCTCAAATCAGGAGGAGGCCGAAGAGGAAGAAGAGGAGGAGGAGGAGGAGGTCGAGAACGAGGGGGGAGGCGATCCCCCTCATACCAAGAAGAGAGAGGTGTCTTCGGACGCCCTGGGGCAGGCAGCCTCTCCTGCCCCGAAGAAGGTGCGGCAGGTGGATGTCCTGTCCGACGAAAGTTCGGACTTGAGCTCCGCATTCAAAGATGCCGAGGAGGTTCCCCGAAGGAGCCTCAGGGTCAAGCCCCTTCCATCCAGGTTAGGATCCGAAGACCCTTCTTTCTGTCGCCAGTAGAATCATATTTTGCTAACGCGCAGGTTGTTGGTCCAATAGCCCTCCACGTGTCATCCTCACCGAGGTTATGTCGGATGGGGAGACCCCACCTACCGAATTGGCAAAGAGCGGGGACGCCTTGCACCCCCCCCACTCCAGGCGCTACGAAGGACGTCGTGGATGTGTCGTACCAGGACATTCCAACAGAGGTAGACACAGGGGGTGCAGAGGACACCCCCATGGCCGAGGCTAACACCTCGGCCACCGAAGAACACAGGACGATCCCCTGCCCGGCCACCATGGAGGCCAGGCGGGCAGGCCATCAGCCCCCTCCCAAGACGTCTCCGTAGCGCGTGGTGCCTTCGGAGGCATCGGTCCTAACCCCGGTGGGTGATCGGGAAATCCGATCATCCCCGGCGCTACCGACCACTGAGTGGTCAGCAATTTGGGAGGCTCTATCAAGCGCCTCTATCCCCGAAGACCACCGCACCCTTATGGGTGCGGTGTTACAAAGCGTCCAGTCTGTTGACAATGGACTGAAGGAGGCCTTCAAAGGTCTCCTTGCAGGCTTTCAAGTAAGTTGTCTGTCGTTTGTGTTAAGATCTTATTTAATTATATTGTATACATGGCAGCCCCCGAGCCCTAGGTGAGTTGAACAAACTCGCCTAGGGGTCATATCTATAGTTTGGAAAGTAAGTGCCGATGTGATACATATATTGTATGTGTGGGCCTCATCATTGGTGGCAGCCAAAAATGCTGCCGAACTGGACGAGATGAATCGGAAGCTCAAGCGCTTCGAGGATCAGGTGGAAGCCCTCAACAAAAGTTTTGACGAGGCTCAGGGTAAGTTTGAATCGAATCTTAGTATTCTTCCCCGAATTCTATCAATGCAGTCCTTATAGATAAGTCCTTGTCATGTTGCAGCTTCGTCAAAAGACATGGAAAATCTCAGGGCCAAGCTTCGGTGCATCAAAGCTGAAGCGGCCGTGGAGAAGGCGGCGTCCAAGGAAGCGACCACCGCACTGTCCGCCCTACGAGCCAGCAGTGATAAACACGAGGGTCGTGTGGCGGTGATACAAGATGAGCTCTAGGATGCAAGCAACAAGTGCGATGCCTTGGAGCAAAAGAACAAGGCACTCTCAGCTGAGCTGTCCACCATGAAATCCGATCTTCATCAAGAGCGGGTGGACAGACGGTTCTTCAAGGAACAAATTCGCTAAGCCAAGGAGATAGCCGATGGTAAGCCGTACCCCCCTAAAGTGCGTATTCGGGGATAGCAGATTCGAATTGCTGACCCGGGTATGAGATCCTCAGGCGCAGCCGCCGATCTCCAAAAGAGTGTGGCAGAAGCCAACCAGCTGCTCGCCTCGCGGGGAGAGGAAGACCAAGCTCGGATGTTCTGGGCGTAGTTCGGAGCCCCCGAGTGTCCTCCTTTGCTGGTGGAACAACTCAAACAACTAATGGAGTTGCACCAGCTGGCGGAGCCGGCCATAAGGGACCTTTGCGTCCGCGTCCCTTGTGCCGTCAAGCGCATAGATCCCTTATGGCCGGCTCCGCCAGCTGGTGCAACTCCATTATGGATTAGCTACTTCGGTTTGGTGCAGCGGCTGATTGAAGCTGCACCCCGCCTCGATGCCGTCAAGCGCTCCTCATGTATTGACGGAGTCTGGATGGCCCTTGCGAAGGCCAAAGTGTATTGGTCAAGGCTCAATCCGATGAAGTTCGCCACCAAACCGCCACCACCCGGAAAGTCGCACCGACGCCCCGAGGTGTACTTCGATGGAGTCATGGAAAGTGCGTGGGTGATTGCGTCATAGTGTTCGGGCGAAAGAATTTTTGCATGAAATTGTAATGTGTCCGAAGACTTGCGATAACTTTTAATGATAATAGTATCCGCTCTTATATACTTTTGCCTTCCTTTATAACTCCTGTGTGGTTGCTTAATACTTGAAAGATGCGAGTCGTCGGCTTCAGCCCCCATGTAGATACTACATGGGGTGTCTATGCCGAAGCACTATGTTCCTTAGCCATATTAACGGAACCCGAAAGCGGTTTGAGTGCAGCAGACTAGGCAATTGGACTATTATGCTTTATTTCTTTCGCTTAACCGATGGGGCGCGAAAAGGACTGCGGGTGGCGTACGATTTGCCACCGGGTTTTTTATGATGTTTGGACTAGGCCGAAGCCGACATCGTAGTGTTTGCTCGACGGGAAAATTCTTTGTATAACACGGAATAACCACTTACGAAGGTTGAAGTGTAATAGTTCTAACTTGGGATTCACAGATTGGCTCGCACATACTATGACAGTCCGTTATTGGCTTTCTCCCCTGAGGCTCTTGACCGGACTATCTGGAAACACAATCGCAGGGGTGCTCCCTTTGCCCTTTTAGCCAAACCAGCAGAACATAAAGGGGCAAGCACAGGAGCCGGGCAACCCAACTTAATGACCAAAGACACAGCTCGGAACTGATGCACATAAAGCAAACGCCAAGACGCCAAGCACACAATGGTTAAGGCGGTTTGAGTTTTAAGACGAGCCCTCGGTCTAATATCCGGTGACTTCAAGCCATACCGAACAGATCCACGAGAAGAGGGAGGTAAAAAAGTTGGTATGTGCCAGAAACAAAACAATTGAGGCGTACTTGCGCCAGGCAACTTCATATTTCCTCAACCAACTCTTATAACTCGGATTGCCAAAGCAACTGTTTACAAGTATGCGAAAAAAAGAGAAAATAGAAAGGCCTAAAGGAGCGGTTGTACTAGGGGTCTTCAATTGTTGACTAAACATCTTCGTTATACCCTGTCGCTTGGTGACTCCTGCCTTTGGATATACCTTGATAGGTGATAGTGTTCGGTGAACACACCTTGCAAACTAGGTCTTGAGAAGTCGTTGATTATTTAGATGGGCTTTACGTCGCAGGTAGGCTCTTTTAGGAGTGCCTGCGTTGGTCTGAAGATGTATTGATGCTTATAGTTAGGAGCAACCGAACACCCATCGGAAGTTTCCCCACCGCCACCCATGGAATCTTAAGTGCGAAGTTGTGCCTTTTCGACACGTGCTTTGCTGGTCATGGGGTTGTGCGGCAGGGGCAAGTCCCTATTGAGGGGACAAAGGAGGTTCAGAGTTATTGGTCTGAATCCGAACTCGCTTCCCAGCCTTTCATGCCCTTACGGCGAATGCCGAAACCTGTCGATCGTCTTTATAGCTAAATTCGGCCGCCAGCGCCAATGCATGTTCCTCTATTCTAAGGGACCGCTCTGTATTGCCATTGACAGTGATGACCCCCTTGGGGCCCAGCATCTTGAGCTTGAGGTACGCGTAATGCGAGACTGCATTGAACCGAGCAAATGTAGTCCGACTGAGCATCGTGTGATAGCCGCTATGGAAGGGCACAATGTCGAAGATCAAATCTTTGCTGCGGAAGTTATCTGGCAAGCCGAACACGACTTCGAGGGTTACAGAGCCCATGCATCGGGCCTCAACCACTGGGATCACTCCTTTGAAGGTAGTGCTACTAGCTTGATCCTTGACGGATCTATGCCCATCTTTTTCACCGTGTCTGAGTAAATCAGATTGAGGCTACTTCCTCCATCCATTAGGACTTTTCTGAGGTGATACCCATCTATAATGGGGTCTAGGACGAGGGCAGCCGAGCCCCCATGACGGATACTGGTCGGATGGTCATGCCGCTCGAACGTGATCGGGTAAGCCGACCACGGGTCATATTTTGGAGCTATGGGCTCCACGGCATAGACCTCACAAAGGGCCCGCTTCCTCTCTTTCTTAGGTATGTCGGTGGCATATATCATATTCACCGATTTGACTTCGGGAGGGAATTTCTTCTGATCGCCACCTATTGGACCCCGAGGCTCTTCTTCGTCCTCGTTGCGTGAGCTCTTGCCCTGGTCTTCGAGTTGTATTTTGCCGGCCTATTTAAACACCCAACAGTTGCGGTGTGTGTGATTGGCTGGCTTCTCCGGAGTTCCATGGATTATGCAAGTCCTATCCATGATCTTCTCGAGCTGAGTGAGTCCATCACGATTGCCTTTAGGGGGGTTCTTCTTATTGCGTTTCGGCTTTGACCGTCATGAGTTGTGGAATCCGGCATTGACCGCCGTGACGTAGGCGTCGTTACCAAGATGTCGGCACTTGTTCTTATTATGTTTCGTCTTTCAGTTGCCGTCCTAGGCTTCATGTGCCGCTGAATCCTCAGAATTGTGGTTGCGTCTAGCCAGCCAATTATCTTCGCCCGCACAAAAGTGGGTCATGAGGGAGGTAAGGGAGTACATGGTCCGAGGTTTGTCCTGGCCTAGCTGGCGAGCCAGCCGTTCGTCCCGAATATTGTGCCGGAAAGAGGCAATAGCCTCGGCATCCGGACAGTCGACAATTTCCTTCTTCTTAGTCAAGAACCGATTCCAGAATTGCCAGTCAGACTTGCCGGGCTTCTGGACGACGTTGCTGAGGTCGGAAGAGTCCAGCGGGTGAACATAGGACCCCTGGAAGTTAGAGCGAAACGCATATTCCAAGTCTTCCCAGCATCCTATGGAGTTTTCGGGGAGGCTGCTTAACCAGTGCCGAGCTGGACCCTTAAGTTTAAGAGGTAGGTATTTGATGGCGTGGAGATCGTCTCCGCGTGCCATATGGATATGGAGGAGGAAGTCCTCGATCCCGACGGTTGGGTCAGTGGTCCCGTCATACTATTCTATATTGACGGGTTTAAACCCTTCGGGGAACTGATGCTGGATTACCTCATCCGTGAAGCACAGTGGGTGAGCGGCGCCCCTGAGCCAAGCTATGTCACGCCTGTAGTCGGTGTCTGCATGGAGCCCGATGTGCTTCCGGGCTCTGTGGTTTTGATCGAACCATGGTCCATACTCTCCTCTCGTCTATCTGCTGAGTAATCCTTGGATCCATAGATGGATCTAGTATGGCCTGCTCTATGATCTAAGTCATCGCACAGGTCGAACCTGTCATTGGCTTCCAATGGCTCCGGTATGTAACCTGTGTCATTGGCCGCTCTGTCACGTCCACGAGGAGGGAGGTCTGGCTCGTCGTGTTGGGGAACGTTGCATGGGAAACAAAAAATTTCCTACGCACACACAAGATCTATCCATGATGATGAGCATCTATGAGGGGGAGAGTGGATCTACATACCCTTGTAGATCGCTAAGCGGGAAGCGTTAAAAAACGAGGTTGATGTAGTCGAACGTCTTCGCGATCCAAATCGCCAAGCGTCCCTCGATCCCATCATGATCCGTCCCATGATCCGATCATGATCCGTCCCGCGATCTCATCACGATTCATCCTGCGATCCAATCAGAATCGTCTCGCGATCTTGATCACGGTCCTTCTGATCTAGCGCCGAACGGAAGACACCTCCGCGTTCAGCACACGTACAGCTTGATGACGATCTCCGCCTTCTTGATCCAGCAAGAGGGAGCAGGGAGGTAGATGAGTTATCTGGCAGCACAACGACATGGTGGCGGATGTGGTGAACTAATCCTGTAGGGCTTCGCCTAAGCACCGCAGAACTAATCTAGAGGAGAAACGGATCTAGAGGAAGAAGAGGGCAGCACATGGCAATTAGGGTTAGCTCTTCCCTCTAATCCTCTAGTGTATATAGGAGGGAGGGAGGGGAGGAGGCAGCCTCAAACCCTCAAGGTTTGGTCAAAATTGGAGGTGGAGGAACCCTACTCTAATCTTTCTAGGAGTAGGATTCCTCCTCTCCACTTGGAAACACTTTCCACCTCTTCCACCTTTGGGTTTCTCCATCCCAGCCGCATGGGACTTTAGTGGGGCATCAGCCAGCCCACCAGGGGCTGGTTTGCCTCCTCCCACAGCCGATGTGGCCTCTTGGGTCGACACACCCCTCCCGATGGTCCCCCGGTACCCTCCCGACACTCACGGTACACTGTCGATGAGCCCGAAACTTTTCCGGTGACCAAAACAGGACTTCCTATATATAAATCTTTACCTCCGGACCATTCCGGAGCTCCTCATGATGTCCAGGATCTCATCCAGGACTCCGAACAACCTTCGGTCACCACCATACATAACTCTATACTACCGAAATTTCACTGAACCTTAAGTGTGCAGACCCTGCGGGTTCAAGAACTATGTAGACATGACAGAGACACCTCTACGGTCAATAACCAATAGAGGGACCTAGATGCCATATTGGTTTCTACATATTCTAGTAAGATCTTTATCGGTTGAACCTCTATGTCAAGGATTTAGTTAATCTCGTATGTTGTTCCTTTTGTTCTTCGGTATGTTACTTGCTCGAGATTCGATCGTCCGTATCTCTATACCTAGTTCCATATCGTTACGAGCAAGTATCTTTACTCGTTCTATAATACAAGATCTCGTGGCTAAAACTTAGTCACATTGCTTGCAAGGCTTGTTGTGATGTTGTATTACCGAGTGGGCCTTGAGATACCTCTCCGTCACACGGAGTAACAAATCCCAGTCTTTGATCAACGAGCTAGTCCATCAGAGGCATACTAGGGACATGGTGTTGTCTATGTATCCACACATGTATCTGAGTTTCCGATCAATACAATTCTAGCATGGATAATAAACGATTATCATGAACAAGGACATATGATAATAACTAATTTATTATTGCCTCTAGGGCATATTTCCAATAGTCTCCTACTTGCACTAGAGCCAGTAATCTAGTTCACATCACCATGTGATTCGCATTGTTATGAATCTAACACCCAACGAGTTTTGGGGTTCGATCATGCTTTGAATGTGAGAGAGGTCTTCAGTCAACGGGTCTGCGACATTCAGATCCGTGTGTACTTTGCAAATCTCTATGTCATCCTGTAGACACTACTACCACACTCCATTTGGAACTATTCCAAATGGCTACTCCACTATACGTATCCGGATTTCTACTCAGAGTCATCCTAATTGGTATTAAAGCTTGCATCAACGTAACCCTTTATGACGAACTCTTATCACCTCCATAATCGAGAAATATTTCCTTAGTCCACTTGTTACTAAGGATAATTTTGACCGTTGTCCAGTGATCCACTCCTGGACCACTCTTGTACCCCTTGACAGACTCATGGCAAGGCAAACACAGGTGTGGTACACAACATGGCATACTATATAGATCCTATGGCTAAAGCAATGGGGACGACCTTCGTCCTTTCTCTTTCTTCTGCCGTGGTCGAGCTTTGAGTCTTACTGAACTTCACACCTTACAAATCAGGCAAGAACTCTTTCTATGATTGGTTGAACTCTTTCAAAATCTTGTCTAGGTATGTACTCATTGGAATTCTCATCAAGCATCTTGATCTATCTCTATAGATCTTGATGCCCAACAGTTAGGTAGCTTTATCCAGGTCTTCCTTTGAAAAACTCTTTTCAAACAACCGTTTATGCTTTCCACAAATTCTACATTATTTCCAATCAACAATATGTCAACCACATATACATATCAGAAATTCTATAGTGCTCCCACTCATTTCCCTATAAATACAAGTTTCTCATAAACTTTGTATAGACTCAAAAACTTTGATCACCTCATCAAAGCGAATATTCCAACTCCGAGAATCTTGCTCCAGCCCATAGAAGGATTGTTGTAGCTTGCACACCTTTTAGTATCCTTAGGACTGACAAAACCTTCCGGTTGTATCACATACAACCTTTCCTTAAGTAACCCGTTAAGGAAATGATGTTTTGACATCCATCTACCGGGTTTCATAATTGAAAAATGCAGCAACTGCTAACATAATTCCAAGAAACTTTAGCATCGCCATGGGTTAGAAAGTCTCATCTCAGTCAACTCCTTGAACTTGTCAGAAACTTCTTTGTGACAAGTCGAGCTTTATAAATGGTGACATTTACCATCAACGTCTGTCTTCATGTTGAAGGTCCATTTGTACTCAACGACGTGCCGTCCAATGGGAAAATCTACCAAATTCTATACTTGGTTTTCATACATATATCCTTTCTCGGATTTCATGGCCTCTAACCATTTGTCGGAATCTGGGCCCATCATCGCTTATCCATAGCTCTTAGGTTCATTGTTTGTCCAGCAACATGACCTCTAAGACAGGGTTGTCGTACCACTCAGGAGCAGTCCACGTCCTTGTCGACCTACGGGGTTCGATAGTAACTTGATCCGAAGTTTCATGATCATCATCATTAACGTCCTCTTCAACTAACGTAGGCTCCACAGAAACATCTTTCTGCGCTGCGCTACTCTCTGGTTGAAACAAAGGTTCAACAACCTTATCAAGTTATATCTTCCTCCCACTCAATTCTTATGAGACAAACTCTTTCTCGAGAAAGGACCCATTTTAGCAACAAACACTTTGCACTCGGATCTGAGATAGAAGGTTTACTCAACTATTCTTAGGGTATTCTATGAAGACACATTTGTCCGCTTTGGGTTCGAGCTCATTAGGTGAAAACCTTTTTCACATAAGGTTCGTAGCCCCAAACATTAAGAAATGAAAGCTTAGCTTTCTTCCAAACCAAAATTCATACGGTATCATCTCAACGGACTTAGATGGTTCCCTTTTAAAAGTGAATGTAGTTGTCTCTAATGCATAACCCCAAAACGATAGTGGCAAATTGATAAGAGACATCATTGTTCGCACCATATCCAATAGAGTGCAACTACAACGTTCGGACACACCATCACACTATGATGTTCCAGGTGGCGTGAGTTGTGAAACAACTTTCACATTGTCTCAAGTTGTATACCAAACTCGTAACTCAGATATTCACCTCCACGATCATATCGTAGAAATTTTTATCTTCTTGTCACGATGATCTTAAACTTCACTCTGAATTTGTTTGAACTTTTCAAACATTTTAAACTTGTGTTTCATTAATAAAATATACTCATTTATACTCAAATCATCAGTGAAGGTAAGAAAAATAACGATATCCACTTCACACCACAACACTCATTGAATCGCATACATCAACATGTATTATTTCCAATAAGTTACTAGCCCCCTCCATCATACTAAAAACAGGGTCTTTAGTCATCTTGCCCAAGAGGCATGGTCCACATGTCTCAACCGATTCGAAACCAAATGAGTCAAAAGATCCATCAACATGGAGTTTCTTCATGCGATTTATACCAATATGACATTTAGTGGTAGTGCCACAGTTATGTGGTACCATCATTATCAACTTTGCATCTTTTGGCATCAATGTTATGAACATGTGTATTACTACGATTAAGATTCAACAAACCATTCTCGTTTGATACATGACCATTGAAGGTATTATTCATGTAAACAGAATAATCATTATTCTCTCACTTAAATGAATAAACGTATTGCAATAAATATGATCTAATCATGTTCATGCTTAACGCAAACACCAAATAATATGTATTTAGGTTTGTCACTAATCCCGAAGGTATGGAGAGCGTGCAATGTTGATCACATCAACCTTGGAAACATTTCCAACACACATTGTCACCTCACCCTTAGCTAGTCTCCATTTATTCCGTAGCTTTTATTTCGAGTTACTAACATTTAGCAATCGAACCGGTATCCAATACCCAGGTGCTACTAGGAGTACTATCAAGGTAAACATCAATAACACGTATATCAAATATACTTCTGTCGATGTTGCCAGCCTTCTTAACTACCGGGTATCTAGGGTTGTTCTGCTTCAGCGACCGCTCTCCTCATAATAGAAGCACTTAGTCTTGGGTTTGGGTTTAACTTTGGGTTGCTTCACTGGAGCAGCAACTCACTTGCCCTCCTTACCCTTTCCCTTTTCGAAACTAGTGGTGTTACAAACCATCAACACTTGATGCTCCTTCTTGATATCTACCTTCGCGGTGTCAAACATCACGAATAGCTCAAGGATCATCATTTCCATCCCTGGCATAATTATAGTTCATCACAAAGTTCTAGTAGCTTAGTGATAGTGACTTGGAGAACTATATCAATCACTATCTTATCTGGAAGATCAACTCCCACTTGATTCAAGCGATTGTAGCACCCAGACAATCTGAGAACATGCTCAACGATTGAGCTATTCTCCTTCGTCTTGTAGGCAAAGAATCTCGTTGGAGATCTCATATCTCACAACACGGGTATGAGCCTAAGATCCCAATTTCAGCTCTAAGAACATCTCATATATTCTGTTATGCTAAAAACATTTTGGACCCTCAATTCTAAGTCATAATGCATGATGCACTGGACTATCAAGTAGTCATCGGAACGTGCTTGTTAGATGTTCACAACATCTAGAGATGACGCTAGAGGGGGGTGGCACACCGAGCGATGCATTAAGGACATAAGCCTTATGTGCAGCAATGAGGACAATCCTTGGATCATGGACCCAGTCCGCAATATTGCTACCAACATCTTTCAACTCTATTTCTCTAGGAACATATAAAAATTCAAGGGAGCTACAGCGTGAGCTAGTAATCTACAACATAATTTGCAAAGACACTACTGACTAAGTTCATCGTAATGAGTTCAATTAATCATATTACTTAAGAACTCTCACTCAAATTGACATCCCTCCGGTCATTCGAGTTATACATGATCCAAATTCACCAACTCAAGTCCGATCATCACGTGATTTGAGGTGGTTTCAATGGTGAACATCATCATGTCGATCATATCTACTATATGACTCATGTTCGACCTTTTGGTCTCCTGTGTTCCGAGGCCATGTCTGTACATGCTAGGCTCATCAAGTTTAACACGAGTGTTCCGCATGTGCAACACTGGCTTGCACCCATTGTATGTGAACATAGAGTCTATCACACCCGATCATCATGTGGTGTCTCGACAGGACGAACTTTTGCAACGATGCACACTCAGGGAGAACACAATTGATATTGAAATTTTAGTGAGGGATCACCTTACAATGCTACCGTGGTTTTCGTGGGAACAAGTCTGACAGTAGAAGGTAGGGGTACGAAAGGAGAGGGCAGAGTCCTAGCTACGGCGAGGATGTACACACGGATGTATGAGTTCACGCCCCTCTCGTGGAGGTAACAGCCCTACGTCTCAGTGCTCTGGAGCTTTGTCATGTGAAGAATAGAGATTACAATGGTTGCAAACTCTTGTGCCAGAGGGGAGGGGCGGCTTATACAGAGTTCACTGCCCCTCATAATTGCCATGCATCCAAGGGTCCGATCGTGGGTATAAAGACTAGCGTTACTAGTAACATACATCATAATTGCTACTAATGATGACTGGCCTAACACCTGCCTGTTGGCCTCCTATGGGTGGCTTCTGGTCTTCTAGCGTCGACTGGAAGTGAGGTCTTCCGAGTGATTGTCGAGTGGAGGAAGAAGCCTGCGAGTGGATTGCTTGTCGAGTGACTTGAGCGTCATGGGGAATCCAATCAGAATCTTTCTTGTGATCTTTAAGTCCTCTGATGCAGTGTCCTTAGGTAGAGTATGTACGTTAGGCCTAGGACCATACCCTAGGTATATATCCTCGTCATTATCCCCCGAATGGATCAGGGTTCGAGTGGTGAAAGGGGGTATCGATGCTAGTTCAAAACAAGGCACCAAACTTCCAGATGATATTCGCGGCTTCAATGAAACTTGTGTCGACTGAACTCCTCGAAATTCGCCCGGATCGATTCAGCCTTGAAAGTGCTCGAGTGAATGTTCAATGTTAATCTTGTTCCGAATGATCTGAAGGGATCTTTGGAGGTGATGGGTCAGCCTGTCAGGCCCGGATCTTGCGGGATTCGAAAAATTTGGGAAGTGCACGCGTCCGCGATGATAACGCCACAACCGGAGTGAGTGGGGGCATGACTCCTTGATGTCTGCGCCACACATTTTGCCACATACAGGGCGTCGTCTACGGTTGGGATATGCGGGGATCTCGCGGACCCACATATCACTGAGACACTCGACGCGGTATGAATCCTGGGGCGATGTGGTTCGCACAGTATCTTTCCCCCAAATCCCCTCTCTTCCTCCGCCTCCCTTGTCTTCAATGCTCCACTCCACTCTATTCCGATGAGCTTCGGCGCCGCAATGACGAAGGGAACCACGGAGAAGTTGGAGCGCGCTAAGAAGGGAGCCGCAAAGGGCAAGGCCAGGAAGCCCTCGACTGCACGGTTCATCGCGCTGCCGGGGTGGATCCAGGGGGACTTTCTCCCATCGATTGTCACCCGTCCGGCCGTAGAGAACATTGTCGTCGATGGGATCATGGCGGACGGCGCCTGGAGGCTGCCGGAGGGGGAGCACGAGCCGGAGCCGCGGGATGGAGAGCGGGTTCTTCTCCTCTCCCACGTCGAAAGAGGTTTTTCCATGCCTCCCCATCCGTTCTTTAGAGGGTTCTTCAACTTCTTCAGAGCTCAGCTCCACCACTTTCCGTCAAATGCCATCTCCTACTTGTTTGCTTTCATCACCCTATGCGAGTGGCTCCTGGGCTGCTCTCCCCACTAGCGACTGTTCAAGCATATTTTCACCGTTAGATCGTAGACTATAAAAAAGGCCCTTCCTGAGGATGGAAAGACTCATGTAGTCTAGCTGTGTGGGGGTCTAGGAATCCAAAAGAGAGCTCGTAGTTCTTTTCCTTCCATGACCTTTCCTGAATCTGTTAGAGGCTGGCAGTCGACATGGTTTTATTGCAAAGATATAGCTTCTCCCAATATGTCGACTGGCCTTTCCCCTTTCACATCTGATCGTCCTGTCGTCCCCAAGTCCCTAAAGGTGTCAGAAGGAGAAAAATTCCAAGTGGGAATCTTGGTGGACGCCATAGTGAAACTTGTCCATGGCGGAGTGACCGACATGGACCTCCTGGAGACATTCCCCAGTCGACGATCCAGCCACTCCAGGCCAGTGACCACACTATGTGGCATTATGCAGGACCCGGAGACTCGACACGGACGCATCCAGAAGAGGTTTTGCAAGCAACTGTCGAGCAGTGTCTTCGCAGTATCACCGAAGCTTGTGACAATCCCCTGGGAGCCAAGAGGATTCAACCTTACTCAGACGAGAATCCGCCAAAGGATCTGGTAAATTACACCTTGTTGACTGACACACTATACTGTCGAGTGGTTGATTAATTTGTTGACTCACTTCATTGTTTGAACCATGCAGGAGTGGACCCGCATGTACTCGCCCGTGCCCAACGAGAACAAGCCTGAAGATGGTGGGAGAGCGAGGGTGGCAGCATGGACATCGACGGCTCCTATGACAGTGAAGACGAATATGAAGACTCGGATGAGAATGAGGAGGAAGCCGAGTCTCCTCCATGCACCGAATGCCGCTCCAAGTCTCGTCAAGACCCTGCAACCACTGTGGACAAGGCCCTGGCTCCGAGTGAAAAGAACCCGAAGCGGAGCCAACCCTCGACCGTCGAGTCAAGTGAACGATCGGCCAAGCAACCCAAGCCCAACGCAGCAAAACCTCGCAAAGCTCTGCCCCGCATCAAGGTGGTTGTGAATGTCGTCTCCATGTAAGTGTTTACTTTCAACTCTTGCTATTGATTGTGAATTCGAATTCTTGTTGACCGAGGTCGTTTGCTCTACCAGAGCCGCTACCTCAGTAACGTTGCCTCCACAGGACGGAGAGGAGCCCATGGATGTAGATACTGCTGACGTGGCCACTTCCCATAGAGGTAAACAAATCTTTACCTAGTTCTGCTTCTCGAATGGGATTCGTCGATTGCAAGAGTTAACGTTGCCGATTGATCTTTGCAGAAATCATTCAACTGGAAGATGATGAGGAACAGCCTCGGGGTACGAGAGGTGAAGGTGAGACCTTAAGCACCTCATGCATACGCACCCGAAGAACTCCGTCAGCACAGACGCCTCAGCGGTCGACTGCTGGATCCTCTTAGGGGATAAGCGACTCGACATAGGGCAGAGCCAATCTTGCAGTGCCTTTGTCGAGTGATCCACTAGTTTTTTCAACTATCGTGATGTCGACTCCAACCGAACTAGCTCGGACTACTTCAACTGCCTCAGCCACGACACCGATCCCACCGGTGACTGCTTTATCTCTGCACCGCGTTCCGGAAGATCAGATCGGGGCTGCAAAGCAGGCCATGATCCAGGCGGAGCAGATGATGTTGCGCACCAAGGAGACATACGAGCCCAGCAAGTTGGCTTACGATGCTAGCACAGCGCTTCCACCAATGTCCGAGTAAGTTTGATTGTAAGTACATTTCCGATTGATATCCTGTCTTCTTTGATTATACACCCAGTGGGTGTTTGTTTTCCACTTGTAGAATATTTGAAAGTTCTCCACTCGAATACATCAGGTCTTAATCGAGTAGGTTTTGGTCTAGTGGGGGCACGCTGAGTGCACCCACTGGGTGTAGTCCCTGAGACCGTTGTCGTGTGCTTGCACTGGCAGGGGTCTTAGAGTTCGACATATGCGGAATACGTTTGTTGCTCGACATGTCGAGCAAAGTTTTTCTTGGCCATCCCACACCAAAGCTACCTTGTAGGTTTCATGGATATCATTCATCAAGCATGATATGACGCTACTTCAGGATAGTTGGGTGGCGGATCACTCAACGAATCGACAGTTAGCAGATCCAGTGGGGGCACTCTGTGTGAACCCACTGGGTGTAGTCCCTGAGACCGATTTCGAGTGCTTGCACTGGCAGGGGTCTTTAAAGAGACGATATTCATATGCTTGCGCATGTTTTTTTATTTCTCTACCACTCGACGGATTGAGAGTTAGACGATCTAGTAGGGGAACGCTGAGTGCACCCACTGGGTGTAGTCCCCGAGACCCCCGTCGAGTGCTTGCACTGGCGAGGGTCTAATAGAGACTGTCGAATGCTCAAACAAGGCAGACCTTGTCGAATGTTTTAGGAACCAGTGGGGGCAGGCTGAGTGCACCCACTGGGTGTAGTCCCCGAGGTTACTATTGATCGTAGATGAAGAGCAGTAGTCTTAAAAACTTGAACTCAGGACTTTTGTCATATGCGGAGTACAATTCCCACTCGACATGTCGAGTGTACTTTATTTTCTTAGCCATCCCACACCGAAGTTACCTTGTAGGTTTCATGAAAATCATTTCATCAACCATGATATGACGCTGCTTCAAAGGTGTGGAGTAGGGTTGACGGGACACTCGACGGATCGAGTGTTAACAGTTCCAGTGGGGGCACCCTAAGTGCACCCACTGGGTGTAGTCCCCGAGACCGTCATCGAGTGCTTGCACTGGCGGGGGTCTGATAGGAACCATCTTCAACTCTGGGTTGTTTATGGTACGCGGAGTACATGAGCCACTCGACATGTCGGGTGGACTTTTGCTTGAATTCTTCTCCTGGACGTTGGTTTCATGGACATCATTTCATCAACCATGATATGACGCTACTTCAGCGTAGTTGAGCGCGGCGAGGGCGCCACCCAGCTGACTGGTTTTGACCTTCTGCACTCGGGAGTGTAGGTATTTCTTGTCGACTGAATTTCTTTGTTTGTTGATTTTAGAGATCTTGCGAACTTGGCACACAGTACAAGGACCTTGAGGACGAAAGGAACCAACTACGAGTGGACTTGGAGGTCTCTAACAGCAGTCTGGAGCAAGTGCAGACTAAACTGAAAACTCTGGGAGGTAACTTCTGTCAACCCAATGCATTCTTGTCCTCACTGTCCATGCTTTGAACCGAGTGTTTTCACTCCAACAGACGTACGCGATGAAAATCGTCGACTCCAAGCGCGACTCGATAATGCTATTTCTTTAGATACCATGAAGAAGGCACTGGAGGACAAGGACAAAGCGCTTGCTGATGCCCAATGGGTGGCGAGGGAGAAGACTGAAGCTACTGAGCAGAAATTGGCTGCCACCAAGAAGATGGAGGCGGAAAACTCCAAGCTGAAGCAGGAGCGGGTGGAACTCATCAAGAAAACTGAGCAACTGACCAAGAGGAGCAATGGCTTGGAGAAGCATCTGGGGGAGTTCGCGAGAAATATGTACATCATGCTCGACGGTAACTATCCTTGTCGACTGAACTTCATAAGATCCTTGACAACTGTATTTCATTGAACCTCCTCTCGTTTCTTCTTTCCAACGGAATTCTTCTAGGACTTTGAGAAGGAAACTGAAGAAATTGAGCCCAATTTGGATCCCACCAAGTCACCTGTTGGTGACGCAGTGGCAATGAACATGTTCCGACTCAACGTCAGGCTCCAAGGTGTTCAAGCATATGTCCTCCGACTGAAAACTGTGATGGAGAAGATTGACAAGGAACTGTGGCCAGAAGACACCCTTCAGCTTGACCTTACATCCATGATGGCGCGCCTTAACGACCAACCTAGTCGAGTGCGGGCCTGGAAGAAATCGGCTGCCCGCTGCGGAGCCGATGTGCCGCTCTCCCTTGTAAGAGTCCATTGCAAGGAGGCAAGGGAGGAGAAATTGAAGGAGCTCCGAGTGATGAATACGAAGAAACTTTAGTTTGAATATTTCATGGAGACCTTCATCAACGCAGCCACAAGGATCGCAGATGGAATCGACTTGGACATGTTCGTCGAGCCAGCCAGCCCGTCGGGTGCTTGATAAACTTGATTCGTGAGAAAAATTTATTTGCCTCGGTATGCCGAGTGGAATTGTATCAGCTTTAAAACTTCATTCAGGCCTTAAGCCTGAGCACGTTTGTTTGCTCGTGAAACACTTATCCACGACGAAGCTTCTGAATTTATCTGTATTTGATTTTCAATTATTTGTTCGATCGAATTTGTTTTTTGACTTAGGCGAAAACTGGTTCGCAGCTAAGTATCCGAGTGTGAGGGTTGCTCGATACTCAGAATATTTTCGAACCTAGGCGAAGACTGATTTGTAGCTAGATCGTCGGGTGGATGGACTACTATCCATTTGGCAGGGTTTTTAACTTAGGTGAAAGCATGTTCGCAGCTAAGCCCCCGAGTGTGAGGATGACTCAACACTCGGAATAGTTTTGAACTTAGGCAAAGATTGGTTCGCAACTAAGTCACTACGTGAATGGACTGCTATCCACTCGGCAGGATTTTTTACTTAGGCAAAAGCATGTTCGCAACTAAGCCCCCGAGTGTGAGGATTGCTCAACACTCGGAGTAGTTTTGAACTTAGGCGAAGACTGGTTCGCAACTAAGTCGCCGAGTGAATGGACTGCTATCCACTCGACAGGATTTTTTACTTAGGCGAAATCATGTTCATAGCTAAGCCCCCAAGTGTGAGGATTGCTCAACACTCGGAGTAGTTTTGAACTTAGGCGAAGACTGGTTCGCAACTAAGTCGCCAAGTGAATTGACTGCTATCCACTCGACATGATTTTTTACTTAGGCGAAGGCATGTTCGCAGCTAAGCCTCCGAATGTGAGGATTTCTCAAAACTCGGAGTAGTTTTGAACTTAGGCAAAGACTGGTTTGCAGCTAAGTCGCCGAGTGAATGGACTGCTATCCACTTGGCAGGGTTTTTAACTTAGGCGAAAGCATGTTCGCAGCTAAGCCCCCGAGTTTGAGGATTACTCAACACTTGGAGTGACCCCAAACGAGAAATTACTTGATCAGAGTCGATGAAAGGACTGCAGAAGCCACACTTGCATACATGACATGTTCTAAAATATTTTTATTACATCAAACCACTCAGTTCCTAAGTATAGAAACGCCAGAGTAAATCTGCGTTCCAGGCTCGCGGGTCGTCCACCTGCTTCTTGAGGTTGTACAAGTGATAAGCTCTGTTGTTCAACACCTTGGTAACGATGAAGGGACCGTCCCACGCTGGAGCAAGCTTGTGGGGTCGCTGTTGATCCACTCGGAGCACCAAATCTCCCTCATGAAACGACCGGCTCTTAACATTTTTTGCATGGAAACGTCGCAGATCTTGCTGGTCCGGATAGTGCCATCTCCCGCTCTTCCTCCAGGAGTTCAACACCATCCTGTCTTGCTTGTTCAGCTTCGGCTTCAGAATAAAGTTCCACCCGAGGAGAGTTGTGAAACAAATCACTCGGCAGGACAGCTTCGGCTCCATAGACCAGGAAAAAAGGAGTCCGTCCAATCGACCGATTAGTCATTGTTCTCAGGCCCCATAAAATAGATGGCAGCTCTGTCACCCAGGCTCTGGCGGCATGATCTAAGTCGCACATGAGACGAGGCTTCAACCTTGCAGGATGAGGCCGTTAGCTCGCTCAACTTGTCCATTGGTTTGAGGATGTGCAACAGAAGCATAATCCACCCGAGTGCCCTGGGAGGTGCAGAAGTATCTGAATTCTTTAGAGTCAAAGTTGGTACCATTATCTGTAATGATACTATGGGGAACACCGTATCGGAAAATCATTTCCCTCATGAATGTGACCGTTGTACGAGAGTTCAATTTCTTTATCGGCTTGTCCTCAATCCACTTTGTAAATTTGTCGATTGCAACGAATAAATGAGTGAATCCGCCCTTTCCAGTCCGAAAGGGACCAACAATGTCTAGGCCCTAGACAGCAAACGGCCAGGAAAGGGGGATTGTCTTCAGGGCAGACGCCGGCTTGTGGGATAAGTTTGCATAGAACTGGCACCCCTCACAATGATCAACAACATCTTTGGCCATCTCATTGGCCCATGGCCAGAAGAAACCAGCTCGGTATGCTTTAGCGATGATTGTCCGTGAGGACTCATGATGGCCAAGAGTTCCTGAGTGGATTTCATCCAGAATCACTCGACCTTCTTCGGCGGAAATGCAACACTCCATTACGCTAGTCGCGCTTTCTATGAACAGTTGATCCCCTATCACAGTAAAAGCTTTCGACCTGCGCACAATCTGTCGTGCTTCTGTCTCATCTTCATGGAGTTCTTCTCTAAGGATATATGCAATATGGGGCACCATCCAATCGGTAATGACGACCAGAATCTCCATGACTAAATCAATAACTACAGGGACATCGACTTCAATCGGATCGGTAGGACTCATTGCTTGTGGGGGCTCTTAGGTGAAAGGATCTTCCTGTACCGAAGGAGTATGGAGATGTTCCAAAAACACATTGCTGGGGATAGGTCGTCGAGTGGATCCAATCTTCGCCAGCCCATCAACTGCTTGATTCTTCACTCGTGGAACATGATGAAGTTCCAGACCTTCAAATATCTTCTCCAACTTTCTAACAGCACTGCAGTATGCAGTCATAGTGGGGTTTCGAACGTCCCACTCCTTCATCACTTAATTGACCACCAAATCTGAGTCGCCATAAACCATCAGGTGCTTGACACCGAGTGAGATAGCCATGCGCAACCCATATAAAAGTGCTTCATATTTTGCTTCATTGTTGGAGGAATCGAAGTGGATTTGCAGGGCATAACTGAGTTTGTCACCCTTCGGAGATATTAAGACAACACCAGCACAAGATCCATTTACCATTTTAGAATCATCGAAGAACATGGTCCAATGTGCGGAGTGAACCTGGATTGGCTGCTGCTGTTCAATCCACTCGGCCATAAAATCCGCTAGTGCCTGAGATTTGATCGCTTTCTTGGCTTCAAACTTGATGTCAAAGTACAGGAGCTCGATTGCCCACTTAGCCACTCGACCAGTTGCGTCTCGATTGTTGAGAATTTTGGACAACGGAGCATCACTGACGACTGAAATCGAGTGGTCTTGAAAATAATGTGCCATCTTCTTTGCTAATAGATAAATGCCATAAAACAGCTTCTGGTAGTGAGGATATCTTTGCTTCGAAGGAGTCAATACTTCAGACACATAAGAGATTGGGCCTTGGACTTTGTAGGCCTTGCCCTCCTCTTCCCGCTCGATGGTTAACACTATAATGATGACCTGATTAGTGGTCGCGATGTACAGGAGCAATGGATCTTTGCTGCGAGGAGCAGCAAGCACCGGCAGGGTGGATAGCAGGGTTTTGAGGTCCAAGAGAAATGAATCGACTCAATGTTGCCAAGCAACCCGTGAGGTTCTAAACATCGTGCACTCGTACGGGAGTCTTCATTCGGGTAATGGTGCTGATTTTCTCAGGGTTGACGTCGATCCCTCATTTGAAAACAAGAAAACCGAGTAACTTGCCGCCAGGGACACCGAAAGTACACTTAGCCGGATTTAGCTTTATGGCCTACCTTCTCAGATTAGCGAAAGTTTCAGCCAAGTTAGCCAGCAGGTCAGAACCTTTGCGGGACTTGACAACGATATCATCCATATACGCCTCGACATTCCGAGGGATCTGGTCGAGTAAACACTTCTGAATCATGTGCATGAAAGTAGCGCCGACATTTTTCAAACCGAATGGCATGGTGATGTAGCAAAAACACCCGAATGGGGTGATGAAGGCTGTTTTTATTTCATCTGGGCCAAACAGATGGATCTGATGGTACCGAGAGTAAGCATCTAGAAACGATAAACGCTCGCATCCCGCAGTCGAGTCAACAACCTGATCTATGCGGGGGAGTAGAAAATGATCCTTCGGGCAGGCCCGATTGATATGCTTGAAGTCAATACACATACGTAGCGACTTGTCCTTCTTGGGAACCATGACAACATTCGAGAGCCACTCGGAGTGGTAAATCTCCCAAATGAACTTGGCTTGCAAGAGACGAGCCACCTCTTCATCGATTGCTTTACGCTTCTCTGCCGCCGATCGACGCAAATGCTTCTTGACAGGTTTGGCCTTCGGATCAACTCTCAGTCGGTGCTCAGCCAGCTCCCTAGGAACCCCTGGCATGTCAGCAGGCTTCCATGCAAAGATATCCCAGTTCTCATGGAGGAACTGGATGAGCTCGGCTTCCTATTTGCTGTCGAGTGTTGATGATATGTTGGTCGGAGCGGCACTTGAATCTATCGGGTGAATGTGCACTTTCTTCATTCCCCCTGACGACTGAAATGCCGACTCGGAAGCAGGCTTCTTAGCGCGTAGCAAATCAGCAGGGTCAGCACTCTTCTTGTATTCTTCTAGCTCAACTATAGCCATATGGTGATCGGCGATCTTGGACCCTTGCTGGAGGCACTCTTTGGCCCGCTGTCGATTGCCAGTGACTGTGATCACACCCTTAGGACCTGGCATCTTCAACTTGAGATACACATAACATGGACGGGCTATGAAATGAGCATACGCGGGCCAACCCAGAATGGCGTGATAAGCGCTCTGGAAATCCACGACTTCAAACGTCAACTTTTCCTTTTGGAAATTTTTATCTGTTCCGAATGTCACATCCAACACAATTTGGCCGAGTGACTTGGCCTTCTTCCCTGGGATGACTCCATGGAGTTGCATGTTGCTCTCCCTGAGTCGGGACATCAGAATGCCCATCCCTTTAAGGGTATCTGCGTAAAGAATGTTTAGGACGCTACCACCGTCCATGAGGACCTTGTGGAGTCGAGTGCCCCCCAAAACCGGATCAACCATCAAGGCCCGTCGACCAGGAGTGGCCACGTGAGCGCGATGATCCGACTGATCAAATGTGATGGTAGTCTGAGACCACTTGAGGTAGGTGGGGGTGGTAGGAACGGCCATGTTGACCTCCCTGTTGATGACCTTCAATCGACTCTTGCTTTCAACATCAGCAAAAATCATAAATGTTGTGTTGACATGAGGGAACGCTTCTTTGTCTTCATCATCCTCCTCAGGAGTTTTCTCACTTGACGGAGTCTCTTTGAACTACTGAATGAGCAGTCGACACTGCCGAGTGGTATACTTGGGCAATATTAAGTTGCCCTCATCATCTTTCCTCGTGTGTATCGCACACGGTAGATCCAAGACATCAGTCCCCGACTGATTCTTTCCTTTCTTGGGGGCAAACTGTCCTTTGGCCTTCCCCTTATTCTTTCCTTGGGCTGCCGGAGCGTCCGCCTATGCCTGAACAGGGCCTTCAGCCTTTCGCTTCTGCTTCCGACTAGAATTGTTGCCAGCCTCGTTGTCGACTGTCTTTCCTTTGCCATTGCGGAGGCGGTCTTCCTCTTCGCCATTGGCGTACAGAGTGGCGATTTCCATCATTTTACACAGCATGATGTCGCCTGTACGACCAAACTTCAAGTAGAGCTCTCTATACTTCACCCTAGCCTTGAAAGCACAAACAGCCTGATGCTCAGAGACATTTTCCACTGTATGATGCAGAGTGGACCAGCGTTGAATGTAATCTCTCAAGGTTTCATTGGGATTCTAAACACAATGCTGCAAGTCAACCAGCCCGATAGGACGCTTACAAGTGCCTTCAACGGTTCTGACGAACACTCGGGTGAGATCCTCCCAGCAGTATATGCTAGATGGAGCCAAGCGATTCAGCCATACACGAGCCAAACCATCCAACATCAAGGATAAATGTTTCATCACGACGTTATCATCACCACCACCAATCTGAACTGCCACTCGGTAGTCGTCCAACCAAGTCTCTAGCTTCGACTCGCCGAAAAACTTCCCGATCCCAGCCGCCAACCTGAAGTTGGAGGGAATCTCTACGGAACGAATGGCCCTGCTAAAGCACTCGGGGCCAGATATTACAGCTATGCCGCCACTTAGAAAATCTCTGTCCAGACCATCTCTGTGGACTCTGCCTCTGTCGATCCACCTCTGTGAGGAGATCACGAGCATCAACCCTTGCATTCCGCTCATCACCGAATGAGCGCCTTTCGTCCTGGTGCCGGGGCACATGCGGACCACCCTACGGAGGAGTGGGCACTTGACGGTGGTCATCACGATGAAACTGATCTCTGAGCTGATCTTCATGAAAACCTCCGCCCCTTCGGCGCAAGGGCGACCCAGGGCTATGTGTCGACTAAACTGTTTCTGCCCTGGGTGAGTTACTATGAATCCTATTGCGCGACTGTGAAACAACAAAATTCTGACGCTGTGCTGCATCCAGCAAAGCTCTAATCTGCATCAACCCTTTTCCAGCCTCTAACCGTGACGGCTGAATAGAATCTGCTATCCTAGCAGCTACTGCAATGTTTAATACAGGAGTACGGTATACCTCGACATTGTTGTGAGATGCAGTCAGAAATAGTTGTCGCTGACGTCGACTAGAAACTAGTGGATCCTGACGAGCACGCTCGTCAAGTTCTCTCTGAAGTTCTTCAAGCCATATGCGCGTGGCCTCCAAGGCCTGGGCCTCGGCGGTCGTACCGACGATGGGAGTATGAAGGACTTCCCCATCACGATGTGGCTGTTCACTCGACGGTCCGCCAACTTTCCGCCTGCCGTGGCCGAAACGTGGCAGCAGGCTTTGATGAGAACCAGCCATCAGGACCTCCGCAGTAGGATCGCAACTTTTGCACTCGGAAAGAACGTTAGACTGATCGGAGTCTAAATCGAACACGCCGTGAAGGGACTCGGCGGGCTCGATTGCCGCAATCTGTGGAGAAGAAATTTGGCAAGCCGCTTCATGTTTGACCTAGCGTTATAGTCGTGAGCGACCGGATCACTTACGATGAAAAACAGCGGGCAAAGCCGAAGAATAGGGAGTCAACGGCTGCCGGAGCAACACGCTGCAGGAGCTCGTGTGGAAGTGCGCAGCCCCGCAGACTGGTAGCGCCTCGACATCGAGAGGCGCTTCCTGAAGCCATGCCGAATCGTCAGCGATGAAGGTGATCACTACGGAATGGATCTCATGGCCCAGAGCGAAAACACCGCCGGAAGACATGACGAAGGGTGAAAATAGCAACCTCATCGGAAGTCGCTTAGATGCCTGCCCCATGGTGGGCGCCAAATATCATGGGAATAAGCCTGGCAGTAGAAGGTAGGAGTACGAAAGGAGAGGGTAGAGTCCTAGCTATGACGAGGATGTACACACGGATGTATGAGTTCAGGCCCCTCTCGTGGAGGTAACATCCCTACATCTGAGTGCTTTGGAGCTTTGTCATGTGGAGAATACAGATTACAATGGTTGCAAACCCTTGTGCCAGAGGGGAGGGCGGCTTATAATGAGTTCGCTGCCCCTCATAATTGCCAGGCATCCAAGGGTCCGCTCGTGGGTATAAAGACTAGCGTTACTGGTAACGTACATCATAATTGCTACTAATGACGACTGGCCTAACACCTGCCTGTTAGCCTCCTGGGGGTGGCTTATGGTCTTCTGGCATCGACTAGAAGTGAGGTCTTCCGAGTGATTGTCGAGTGGAGGAACAAGCCTCCGAGCGGATTGCTTGTCGAGTGACTTGAGCGTCATGGGGAATCTAGTCGGAATCTTTGTTGTGATCTAAGTCCTCCGATGCAGTGTCCTTAGGTAGGGTGTGTAGGTCAGGCCTAGGACCCTACCCTAGGTACATATCCTCGTCAGTCGTCCTAAGCAAAACAAGGTGCATAAAAGTATTAACATCACATGCAAATCATAAGTGACATGATATGGCCATGAATTTGTGCTTTTGATCTCCATCCTTAAAGCACCAGCATGATCTCCATCGTCACCGCAGCATAACACCATGATCTCCATCATTGTGTCGCCATCAGGGTTATCGTGCCCACCATGCTCATACTACTATAGCGACCATTTAGCGATAAAGTAAAGAATTACATAGTGCTTAATGATTGACACGCAGGTCATACAATAATTAAAGACAACCCTATGGCTCCTGCCAGTTGCCGTACTCATCGACATGCAAGTCGTGATATTATATACAACACATGATCATCTCATACATCGCATATATCTCATCATGTAATTAGCCATATCACATCACAACATACCCTGCAAAAACAAGTTAGATGTCCTCTAATTGTTGTTGCAAGTTTTACATGGCTGCTATGGGTATCTAGCAAGAACAATTCTCACCTACGCAAAACCAAAACGGTGATACATAAGTTGCTTTTCAACCTTCTCAAGGACCGCCTTTGTCGAATCCGATACAACTAAAGTAGGAGAAACAGACACCCGCCAGCCATCTTTGTGCAACAAATTTACACGTCAGTCAATGGAACCGGTCTCTCATAAGCATACGAGTAAGTTTGGTCTGGGCCACTTCATCCCACAATACCGCTGAACCAAAACATGACCAAGTGAGGAAGCAATCTAAGCATCAACGCCCACAAACTCTTTGTGTTCTACTCGAGATCTCATCTACACATAGACCTAGCTCATGATGCCACTGTTGGGGAACGTTGCATGGGAAACAAAAATTTCCTACGCACACGCAAGATCTATCCATGGTGATCAGCATCTACGAGGGGGAGAGTGGATCTACATACCCTTGTAGATCGCTAAGCGGGAAGCGTTAAGAAACGCGGTTGATGTAGTTGAACGTATTCGCGATCCAAATCGCTGAGCATCCCGCGATCCCATCACGATCCATCCCGCGATCCCATCACGATCTGTCCCGTGATCTCATCACAATCCGTCTCGTGATCCAATCACGAATTGTCTCGCGATCTTGATCACGGTCCTTCCAATCTAGCGTCGAATGGACGGCACCTTCGCGTTCAGCACACGTACAACTCAATGACGATCTCCACCTTCTTGATCCAGCAAGAGGGAGTGGGGAGGTAGATGAGTTCTCCAAAAGCACAACAGCGTGGTGTCGGTGGTGGTGAACTAATCCTGCAGGGCTTCGCCTAAGCACCGCAGAACTAATGTAGAGGAGAAACAGATCTAGAGGAAGAAGAGGGCAGCACGTGGCAATTAGGGTTAGCTCTTCCATCTAAATCCTCTAGTATATATAGGAGGGAGGGGAGAGGAGGCAGCCTCAACCCCTCAAGGTTTAGTCGAAATTGGAGGTGGAGGAGTCCTACTCCAATCCTACTAGGAGTAGGATTCCTCCTCTCCACTTGGAAACACTTTCCACCTCTTCCACCTTTGGGTTTCTCCATCCCAACTGCATGGGCCTTTAGTGGGGCTTCGGCCAGCCCAACAGGGGCTGGTTTTCCTCCTCCCACAGCCCATGTGGCCCTTTGGGTCGAGACACCCCTGCTGATGGTCCCCCGGTACCCTCCCGACACTCCCGGTACACTACCGATGAGCCCGAAACTTTTCCGGTAACCAAAACAGGACCTCCTATATATCAATCTTTACCCTACGGACCATTCCAGAGCTCCTTGTGACGTCGAAGATCTCATCCGGGACTCCGAATAACCTTCGGTCACCACCATACATAACTCTATACTACCGAAACGTCACCGAACCTTAAGTGTGCAGGCCCTACGGGTTCGAGAACTATGTAGGCATGACCGAGACACCTCTACAGTCAATAACCAATAGCGGGACCTGGATGCCCATATTGGTTCCTACATATTCTACGAAGATCTTTATCGGTAGAACCTCTATGTCAAGGATTCAGTTAATCTCGTATGTTGTTCCCTTTGTTCTTCGGTATGTTACTTGCCCGAGATTCGATCGTCGGTATCTCTATACCTTGTCCAATCTCGTTACCGGCAAGTATCTTTACTCGTTCCGTAATACAAGATCCCATGGCTAACACTTAGTCACATTGCTTGCAAGGCTTGTTGTGATGTTGTATTACCAAGTGGGCTCTGAGATACCTCTCCGTCACACGGAGTAACAAATCTAGTCTTTGTCCATGCCAACCCAACAGACACCCTCGATGATACCTTAGAGCACCTTTATAGTCACCTAGTTACGTTGTGACATTTGATACACACAAGGTACTCCTCTGGTGTCAGTGAGTTGCATGATCTTATGGTCATAGGAACAGATACTTGACATGTAGAAAATTGTAGCAATAAACTGACATGATCATATGCTACGTTTATAGTTTGGGTCATGTCCATCACATCATTCTCCTAATGATGTGATCCCGTTATCAAATGACATCTCATATCCATGGCTAGGAAACCTTAAACATCTTTAATCAACGAGCTAGTCCATCAGAGGCATACTAGGGACATGGTGTTGTCTATGTATCCACACATGTATCTAAGTTTCCGATCAATACAATTCTAGCATGGATAATAAACGATTATCATGAACAAGGAAATATGATAATAACTAATTTATTATGGCCTCTAGGGCATATTTTCAGCACGTCGTATGCGGTACGATGCGGAGACGCAGTGTTTGTGAACTCATCGTCGAATTGTGGTAGCAGATGCCTCCGAGGGTAGCTTTTGGGCTGGTTTGACAAACCAGTGTCATATGCTTCTTCGACTGAGAGGACTTTCGTCCATCGATCAGTGAGGTCAGCCTGTTCGGCTTTAAGTTGCCAGTCTTTGGCCTTCAGTCTGCGAGCCGTTGCTATGAGCCGTTGCCTAATTTCTTCCTGATCCTCGAGGTTGTCAGGGATGTACATGTCATCGACCTCTAGTAGGTCTTCCTCCTCGATGGGGGGAAGGTATGTTGGGTTCTACCATAGGTGCATCGCATGCAAATTAAAAAAACTCCTACACGTAGAACATCCAAGAACATGCTACGGAGATGGATCATGGTTCGTTACCACTAGACGCGCAGTGTCGTGCAGCGGAAGAGTTGGGGCAGCGCATTCGTGTGGTGCATCTCCTCCTTGTCCGATCTCCCTCGAACAGCCGGCCCGATCTCCCTTGAATAGTCGGTCGCTGGATCCCACGTACAGGTTCGCGGGAGTGGCACAAATGCACCGCCTCTAACGATATTCGCGCGTGCAGGAGGAACACCATGCGACGGACTACTAGGTCCGATCAAACAGTCGGCGGCGGCAAGTGGAGGTGGCTAGTTGTAACACATGCAAAGCCCTAATGGCGACGCCGAAGCGATCAACCGGATGGGTGTGCCGCACCTCCACTATATATAGGCATCCCGCGCGAGCTCAACTTTTGGGCCTCGCACGGATCCTAAAGCCCACGTGTTCCTTCCCTTAAGTGCGCGACCCTTTAGGTTCTCGTCTACTTGGTCGCGAGTCAGATCACATCCGACTCGACCGGTCGGTAGCGGCCTCTAGCAAGACTGTAACCACCCGACCTGAAAGGTCGAATCTCCGGTGTTTCCGTACCGTCCCAAGATCATGTTGGTACACACACGGTACATCAATGTATATATCAAAGGGAAATCACACAACATTTATTAATCGTAAATCTCATATCGAGTCCTTTATTACAATAAAGATTACAATAAAGTGGATGAAGGCCAACTCATGAGAATATCTAAATCTTGCGGAAGCATCGAAGGTAGATGAGTCCATCTGACTCCAAGGGCATCTCACCGAGCGTAGAGCGTATCCTCACTCCTGGTCAGAAAAGTACTCTGCAACATGATATGTTGCAGCCGTGTAGGTCAGCATATGGAATATGCCGGCAAAGTCACAAGAGAGGGGTGAAAAGATAATCATCTAATCTACATGCATATATGGCAGGTGGGGTAGTAAGTTTTTGCGTAAAGCCAATTTTTCCTACATCAAGAGAGGGTTAAGCAAAATTATTACTAAGTTGGTTGATTAATGAGATGGTTCCACCAACCAAATTCTCATACCCAAGTTATTAATACCCACATCATCATATTAATTGTGTTGAGAATTCCGGAAGTTTCAGTTCCTTTGGCTCAAGTCGTCCATGACCGTGGACACGGCTAATCGATTAGGTTTGAGTACTCTGCAGAGTTTTGCACACGTTCCCCACAAGATTTGGTCGCCTCCGTTTGATTTCTCGCACTTCAGGGTGTTTGAGAAACGGATGACCAAAACATGGTCTTCCAAAGGGTTTTCCTGCGACTCTGTCGGTGCCCATCCTTTCCTACCGTTCTTCTATCTCTCGTAGCACCGCCTGTCTAGGGTCACCACGATATCCAACCAAGCCAGAGCCCATAATGACTTGTGGCTGTGCAGGTAAGCCTTGGGTCTCGACGCATCCTTCCATCCCTTTGTGCCTGGGTGAGGCTTTCCGCGTGAATACTGGCCATCTCCAGCAACACCTAGGCAAATCCACTGGTTTCTCCAGGGTGCCGTTCCAACCATCCCTCACCCAGTAGTATGTTGAAAACTCAGAGTCTTGAAGTCTTGATCATTATGTAGGTCTTGTAATTAATCTCACAACTCTCATGAATCACACAACCAACCCCGTCTACTAGTAGCATAGCAAAATGTAAAACAACGTTTCCCGGAGCCAATGTGTCAAAGGGTTGGGGTTCCTACCACATGATACTACATCAAGTAACCAAATTTCCAATTACCTACTTTGCATGCAAGTGGGGAATGGTAGAACTAATGCAATAAAAAGATGGGTAAAGATGATCAAAGTGACTTGCCTGATTGATGATCTTCGTACGTGAGTGACTCTAGGTAACAAGCCTTGCACTCCGGATAATCTAACGAAGCAAACAAGAGCACTCAATAAGCATACAACAAAATGTTGTAACTCACAAAATCAGAAATGAACTAGTAAACAATCAAGACAAAACAATGCACAAATCACAAGCAAGAAAACAGACAAAGTTTTGTTTTCAAAAAAAAAGTGATGGGTAAACCACTACTAACATAATAAAACTACTTGTATGAACAAAAAAATAGTTGACAGGAAGGAAACAATAAAATATTTTATTAATAAACAGAATAAAATCCATTTAAAGTTTTGTTAAGAAAAATCTTAGTATGGTTTTGAAAGTTTTGATAAACACTACTATATGAGGTAACTATAGTTTTACTAACAAAGAGTAAAACAAAACTTATTATTTATTAATAAAACATTCTCTTAACAGAAAAGAATTTACTAAAGTTTCTTCTTAGAAAACAGAATTTAATTATATAAAACTTTGTTAGAAGAAAACTATTACTAACTAATTTGTTTTATAACAAATTATACCTAGTTGAAAATGAGTTGAGATTCCTATAACAATTAAGAAATAAACTAAGCAATTTATATTTTTATTTACAGAAAGTAAAACACCTAATGTTTAAGCAACAGAACCTACTAAAACAAATTATAACAAATCTGATTTAAACTAACTAAAAACTAAATTAACTAAACTATACTAACTACTAGGCAGAATCTGTTTATAGCTAGAACACTAAACAAATACATCCTAAAAATCCTCAAACTAATCATGATTATAGTCCTAACTAATACCAAGCAGTAGCAAAAAGATTCATATCAAAATCTATTTTTAAACTCTAGTTATTCAGATTTGAGTGATTTGAGCAAATTTGATTCAATTCAAATGTTAGAGTTGAAATTTAAATTCTAAGACTACAGGGTGAAACTACATGAAATATGTGAGCTAATGCAAAAATAATCAATTCAAAACACTAAATAGATTAAAAGATACAGCTAAAACAAAATCAGAAAAGTTTTTGTTAACTAAAACAAAACTGAAAATAGAAAATAAACTAACGGACGGTCGAGACTACGTGGCAACTCCCTATTGGCTGCTAGTGTGGGTGTGCGGGTGTTTCGGGCGGTCTACCGAACCATAGGAAAAAATGGTTCGCGCAATTTAAACGTTATAATCTGGATCGTAGGATCCAGATCGAACGGATGATGGGCTCACAGTGAAAATGGTCACTGACGATGGAGTTCTCCGGCGAGTCTGAAGCGGTGAGGTCGTCGGGGCGGCGCTCCGGTGGTCGAGGAGGTCGTCGGAGAGGTCCAGGCGACGGCGGTTGGCGTCCGGCGCCGGTTGGTGGTGACGGTGGGGCGAGGGAACGAGTGGAGCGACGGGCACGTGCGGTGGGAGCTTCTGTCGGGGCAGAGAACTCCGGCGGGCTCGTGGCAATGCTCTGGCGAGGAGGAGAGAGAGGTTCGGGGGGTAATGGAGTGCGGAGGGGGCCGCTCTTGTATAGGGGCGAGGCAGAGCGAGAGAAGGAAGGAGGAGGGAGATCCGGTGGAGAGGTTTCCGGCGACGGCGGCGCGCGCGCGAGGGAGACGATGACCGCGCTGATCCAGCGGTCGGTCGGGGCGGGGCCCGCTGTCAGAGAGAGGGGAGGGGTTTGCGGGGCGTCGGTCGGCCGGCTCGTAATAACTTCGCGAGTAAATGCCCGTGGGCCGGCCCGTTTAAATATAAATTTGTTTCCTTTTTTTAAATCCAGGGCAGTAAAACCTCTTTAAAAGCATTCAAAACATTTCCAAATATAGGCAACATATATATCAAAATGATCAGAAGAATTAATGCTATTCAATGAACATTTTTCCTCTGTCATTGGAATAATTTTAAAAAATAATTATTTTCAGAAATTGCATATTTGTTTTTAAAACCTTTTGCAAATATTTTTCAAAAGACCCCCTAGTTCTTATTGTTCAAATATATCACCAAGATGACCCTGGTGTGGAGTGTCATGTTACTCCCCTCTTAGTTTTGAACTTTTTCCAAGGTTTTCAAATAGGTGAAAGCAACACATTGAAAATAGAAAAGGACTTTCAGAAAGTCAGAAGAAGCATTTCAACTATTTCATACATTCAAGCAATGAAGATGATGGATGCATAGCTATATTTTGGAATTTTGGAATGTTACAAAGACGTGCTGACTCCAAGTGTCTAATGAAGCTGGTTAGGCGAACCATTACTTCACACTTCTGTTTCCTTTGCCACACAATATATGTTGTCGTGCACAAGGCGTCGTGGTCATCCTTGTTGCAGCACGACCTCTTTCTTGTCCTGGTGAATCCGACCAACACTTCGGATTATCTCATAATCCTCATCGCATGGCCATGCTTATCCAGGTCGGATCACCCGAGGGGGGCCAGAGTATATCTCTCCTGGTAGGAGGGGAAAATCCCATCTTGCTCGACCATGTCTCGTAGCATGGGTCTGGACAAGCCCGAAACCTACGTTTGTAACCACCCAGTCACGGAGTAGCGTTTGGTCGGCCCAAAGCAAGTCTGTCACCACCTCGAGTACATGCGCCAGCTCTGGTCTTAGGACATAAAATGTATGTTGTACTAGAGACCCAGAGATGAACTATGGTTGCGTCTCATAGTTGGGTCTATCCAACTCAGACCTTATCTCGACTCGGATCAGACTACGTCGAATCCGACCAGACCTTTCTGAGTCCATATTATCCGGCTAGCATACAATGCTACATGGTCAGTGAGACCGGACCATCCACCATGTCATATGCTAGTCTAATTGGTTGCGCGTCCACACAGCTCTTTCAACTAGGGACCATTTAGGACAGTCATCATACAATGCATAGTCTCACAAACAAGTCACATACTTGTTAATATACATCAATGATAATGTCCAAGGACAATTTTTATTCATAAACACATAGGAAATATCATCATACATGATTGCCTCTAGGGCATATCTCCAACAAGGTAATCGTCGCCCTCGGGGTCCTTGACGGTATCGGGGTTGTTTTGGTCCCTCGAACGGGTGCTCGGGTACATCGGGATGATCATGATCGGCAGGGGCGTTATCATCCCTGCTTTTGATAATAGTTCGTCTTCCCTTTTTGCTTTTGGACCGCTTATGCGATTTCCGGTGCCTTGATGGTGCGTCGCCCGATTTGTCACTGTCATCGTGAGGCATGTTGTCGTCGTTGGTGGCAGGAGTATCCACCATGTAGACATCGTACGTAGAGGTGGCGGTCCAACTCCCGGTGTTAACGGGGGTGGGAGCACGGTCCTCTTCGTCCATGTATTCTGCCTCCTCAGAGGCGTAGTCTAGCACGTCGGTTAGGTCTTCAACGGTGGCTATCAAGTGAGTGGTGGATGGGTCGAAAAATCCGTCCCTGCTCGAACTATAACCGGACCGGACATAGATCAGGACTGGATCGTCTGTGATTTTCAACGATGAGAATTGCTCCAAGGCCTCGTCGACCGCTGAGGTCCCGATTGGATCCAGTTGTCCAGGACGTGTGGAGTCGACCCCCATGAAGCCCACCCCTACGGAGTGTTCGGTAGGAACACATGTACGGTCATAGGCTTGATGGCCAGGCCGGGGTTAGAGATCGGGCTACCGTGGGTGACCCCGTTGGCATGTCCGACGGAGGGGCTCGAGGTTAAGGCCTCAGAGTCCTCGGGGGTTACGGGTGAAGCCGTGAGCCCGATTAGTGACAAGTCGCCTCGAGAGTCAACAGAAAACTCTAGGTTTCCAAATCTGACTTCCTGGTCGGGGGCGAGGCTCTCAACGTGGCCTAGATGACCAGTGGAACTAGCATGCAGCACAACGTTGCCGAAGGTGAAGATCTGTCCGGAGACGAAAACGTCCATGTTGAGGACCTCTTCGTTGATAAAAAAGGGAGGCGTCGATCCCATCTCGCTCACAGAGGAACTCTCAATGAAAGCACCAATGTCGGTGTAGAAACCGGCGGATCTCGGGTAGGGGGTCCCAAACTCTGAGACTAGGATCGATGGTAATAGGAGACGAAGGGGACACGAGTTTACCCAGGTTCAGGCCCTCCTATGGAGGTAATACCCTACGCCCTTCTTGATTGTATTGATGGTGTAAGAGGTTACAGAGTTTATCTACCTCGAGATCGTATGTCTAACCCTAGATGAGTTGTCTTGTCTCTATACCCTAAAATCCTCCGGCTTATATAGATGCCAAGGAGGCTTAGGGTTTACACATGGTCGGTTATATGCCGAAGAGATAAACATGCCTATTTACTACATCAGACGTGGAGCGCAAGCCATGGTCCTCGAAGCTTCCATCCTGGTAACTGGGCCTTCAGGTAATCTGGTGTTCGACGAGTGGCCCACACAGTCTGGCCCATACAACAGGTCGGCTATCCGAGGACCCTCTAATACAGGACTCCCCCTAGTTCCGACGGTGGGTCTAGGCAAGCAAAAAGCCCAACCCGTCCACGACCAAGCCATTGACGACGGCAGCCGGACCTCCGGCGAATCTTCGAGTCGGCAGTTGCGTCCGTCGCTACTCCAGCAAGACAGGCGGCAGGGGACAGGCGTGCGAGGTCATGGCGGGGTCGGAGGTGGACAGGCAGCGAGTTTGGGCGGTTTCGTCGACGGCGAAGTTGGTCAGACGTCGGGCAGGCGAAAGCCAACTAAAGGCAGTTGGGTAGTTGGCGTGCGCCGGCGTTTTTACATCTCCTGTAGGTGAAGATGTATATTTGCATCTCGAGGTGTTGTATTTTACATCTTCGAAAGAAGAAGGTGTGATTTTTTACATCTACATCATTTGTTGAAAAGGGGTTGTGGAGCCTCGAAGATGCAAATTTTTTATTTTATTTTGCAGGAATAGTAATTGTATTACTCAATTATCAAGTCCTTTTTTATAGGTAATTATCAAGTCCTTATAATCATCTAGGACAAACTTCAAAACATCACCGGGCCCTGAACCAATTCAAGTCATGGTTCGACCTTCTACTCTATCAAAACTAACTAGCCTAATTCGCCTAAGGCTTAACAAGTACTCCCTCCGTTTCAAATTAAGTGACTCAAAAATAACTCAAGTTTGTACTAACTTTAGTACAAATCATTTTTGAATCACTTATTTTGAGACGGAGGGAGTACTTGATTTCACCAACCAACGGAGCATATATTGAACGGTTCGTTTTGTCACATGAACCGTCATGCTTGAGTCCATCTAAATATCAATTGGCAGTTCTGATCGTTGGATGGCAAAGGAGATCCCTTCCATACATGTGCACAATTCAGCTTCCAGGACGTTTCTGCATCATCTATTGAAAATGATTTTATGAGTTGTTCGTTTCTCCTATGTCATGAAAATTGTTAAGAGATAACAATTGTATAGTAACTTAGAGCAACTCCAACACGGAGACCCATTACGTCCGCACGCGTCCGTTTGGGTCGGCGCGGAGAGAAAAGTCGGTGCAACGCGTCGACCCAAATGGACCATCCTCTCTCATTCCAGCAACAAACCCTCCTCCCTCGTCGCCGACACCGCCGCCAACTTTTTTGCTGCTGGCGCCAGCTGCCGGTGCCGCCACCTACCACGTCGCCCCGCTCTTCGCTGACTTGCCGCCGGGGAACCAAAAGCTTCCCTCCCCCGCTCCCTCGACACAATCACGGCCGCGGCCAAGAAGCTTCCTTGCCGTTCCCTAGCCAGTTCCTTCGTCTTGACATCGGCACGCTCGTCGGACGCCGACACACTCGTCGGACGCCGCCAGTGCAGCTAGCTGGTGTGACTCCCTTCGCCGGCTGGCTCCTTCGTCGACGCCCGCAAGCTGTTCGATAGTTTGTCAAGGTACAAAAATGGACTCTGCCAACGAGTTCTTCTTTCACAATTTTCTTTGTGACTCCGACGATTCCTCGTTCGATGATGAGCAGAAGATCTTGGCTACTGTGTTGGTCCATCACCACATCAACAGCCAACGGCCGTTTTCCGTGGCTCCATTCCGGGGCACCTTCCGGCATTGAATCGCAATGAGAGAGCGGACATTACCTTCTTTGGAAAGACTACTTTGATAGAACGAATCCATTGTTCAAACATCAAAATTTCGTCAACGTTTCCTATGAGTAGGCATCTTTTCATCCGTATTAGAGAGGGAGTGGTCGGCTACGATAACTATTTCGAGTGCAAAGAGGATGTCATTGGAAAGATTGGCTTCTCCTCTTAACAGAAATGCACTGCAGCCATCCGAATGCTTTCATACGGAGTGCCCGATGATCTCATTGACGAGTATGTCCGTATGAGCGAGTCTACTTGCCTAGAATTCCTGTATAAATTTTGCAAGGCTGTTATTGTTGTGTTTGGCCCTGAGTACTTGAGAGAGCCGACCCCTGAAGATACAACTCGTTTGTTGGTGGTGAATGCCAGCATGGGCTTCCCAGAGATGCTTGGTAGCATAGACTACATGAACTGGGAGTGAAAGAACTGTCCTTCTGCTTGACAAGGGCAATATAAGGGCCATGTCAGGGCTTGCACTGTCATACTTGAGGCCGTGTCATCTCAAGATCTCTGGATCTGGCACTCTTTCTTTGGCATGGCCGGATCACACAATGATATCAACGTGCTTCAACGCTCGTCGATGTTTGCTAGGCTTGCCGAAGTCAATAGCCCAATGATTAATTTTACCATCAACGGCCACAACTACGACAAAGGATACTACCTGGGCGATGGTATCTATCCTCAATGGACCACTATTGTAAAGACAATCCACAATCCTATCGGAGAGAAGAGGAAAAGATTTGCCCAAGAGCAAGAGAGTGCTAGGAAAGACGTCGAGCGTGCCTTTGATGTTTTGCAATCTCGACGGGGGCATCGTTTGGTATCCTGCAAAAACTTGGAGCACAAAAAAACTGTAGGAGGTGATGACTGCTTGTGTGATCATGCACAATATGATCGTAGAAGATGAATGTCCGAAACATCTCTACGATCAAGGGTTTTAGTTTCAGGGTGAGAATGTTGTGCCTGAACATGAAGTAACGACAACGTTTGAACAGTTCGTCCAATTTCATCACGACATACGTGATTGGAAAACTTACATGCAATTGCAAAATGATTTGATTGAGCATATATGAGCTCATGTTGGCAACGATGCATCTCTTTTGCTTGCAAAACTATATGAGACTATTTTATTTATATTGGACTTGTAAAACTATGTTATTTATTTGTTGTTGAAACCATGTTATTTATTTTGTTGTGAACCATATATTTGCTTTATAAAATTAATGCAAAATATGTGTATAGCAAATACAAAATTTGTGTTATGTGTTTAGAAAGGACGGTCAGCGGACGTATATATATATATGAGTCCACACGATAGACACGATCAACCCAAATATTAAAGTGAACTGTCGCGCGGACGGCCTACTAAAACGAATAGAAAACGCACAAACCTGCCATCCGGTTGGGTCTCCCCGAGTTGCTCTTATACCCTGAATAAATATTTGTATTTTTTGACTTCTCTAGAAATTATGTTCTACAGTTTTTGTTCCGAAGAAAACAGAGGCGTTCTCGTTTCATACGCATCCTGTTGGGTGGAATCCGTTCCGGACGTACTACATGCTACTGTGCACACACGCTGCGCGCGGAGGAAACGAACAGCGGAACAAGCGCCACCGCTTTGCGGACCACGCGCGCGCCACTCCACGCTGCCTCCGCCGTCCAACCCTCCGCCGCTTCCGCGCGCGCGCCACCTGGCCGCACAGCCACGACGCGCCTCCCCTCCTTCGCTTCCACGTCTCCGCCCTCTCCCACACCTGTCTCCCTGTGAGCACCCACGCGCGCCGTATATAACCGCCATATCCACGCACGATCCATCCATGTCGATCGCAAGATTCAGCTGCACTACTCACCTAGCCACCGTACACACGCTCGGAGCAACGCGGCAGATAACCACACGCCTTCTCGCCAAGATGAGCCAGGGGCAGCAGAGGAGGCCGTCGTCCGACCAAGCCCAGGCGGGCGGCGGCGGCGGGCAGGGCCAGGGCCAGGGACAGGGAGGAGGCGCCGTCCGCTACGGCGACGTGTTCCCGGCCGTGACCGGCGGCCTCGCGAAGAAGCCCGTGGCGCCGCAGGACGCAGCCACGATGCAGTCGGCCGAGAACCTCGTGTTCGGGGAGACGATCAAGGGCGGGCCGGCGGCCGCCATGCAGTCCGCAGCCATGCGGAACGAGCGCATGGGCGTCGTCGGCCACGACCAGGCCACGGACGCCACCGCTGAGCAGGGCGTCTCTGTGTCCGAGACCCGCGTCCCCGGCGGGCGCATCGTCACCGAGTTCGTCGCCGGGCAGGCCGTGGGACAATACCTCGCGCCGGATGATGCCGCCGCCGCTGGGGCAGCCGGTGGCGACGAGACGAAGATAACGATCGGCGAGGCGCTGGAGGCGGCAGGTTACTCGGCGGGAGGCAGGCCGGTGGAGCGCAGCGACGCGGCGGCCATCCAGGCGGCCGAAGTGCGAGCCACCGGGCTGGACGTCAACATCCCCGGTGGCCTGGCCGCGCAGGCGCAGTCGGCCGCCGACGCCAACGCCTGGGCCGCGCGCGACGAGGAGAAGGCCAAGCTCGGCGACGTGCTCTCGGTATGTCGCTAGCGTGTCCTGCACATGGACGCTATCAGTAATCAGTTCACACGTGTTCTTGATCCTTACGGTTGACGGTGGTCAACCTGATGTTGCCCCGCGTGCATGCAGAATGCGACGGCGAAGCTGGTTGCGGACAAGGAGGTGGAGGCCGACGACGCGGCGAGGGTGGCCTCGGCGGAGACCCGAAACAAGGACGACAAGACGGTGAGGCCCGGAGGGATCGCAGCGTCCGTGGCTGCCGCGGCGCGGCTCAACAAGCAGGGCGCGTAGGCAGGCCTAGTGGTTTGCCGGTGCCGGCCGCCGGCCGCTTGAGTTTAGCGTGTCCTTTGCACGAAATGTCTCAAGAGTCGAGTCCCTACTACTGATACTACTACTACTACTAGCAGCTTCTCAGTTTCCGTAGTTCCTAGTGCTTGTAGCTTTAGTGAAGCCAAACTTCTTGTTTTTCCTAGAACGAGTCAACTCCTTGTGAAAATGCATAATCCTCAACAGCGTGCTCGCTTTTTGTATCGACCCGTGATGCATCTTATAGTAAAGACTATGTCACCGTTGCTTGCTTTTTCATCAATACCCTTGCCTACATATCCTCCATAATTCAAAAGACAGTTCATTATATAAGCTGGCATGCATCAATCGATGCAGATTCCCTACGAAACACGTAAATGACATGTTTTTATTTGTATTTAACAAGCTCTAGAAAACAAAATCCAAAGATCCTATACCACGTCTGGACAAACACTTACTCCCTTCGTTTCTAAATATAAGTGTTTTTTTTAGATTTCAATAAGATGTCTTGTTCCTTCTTCTTCCTTGTCTCAAGTATTTTCTTCTTCCTTCTTTTGAATTTGAACGCGGGGCGAGTCCGGACCCGGGCGGCAAGTGAAGGGCATCCCAAAGGACCGACGACAGAGAGGGAACCTGGGCCTGTCGATTCGTTGTACCATCCGGTCCTTGTCGTTCCCGAGGACGAACTTACGGGACCCGCCCGCAGGGTGCAGAATGTCCCAGCTGCCTGGACAGAACGCGCAGCTCTTCCTGTACCGGCCAAGCGGCTCTTCTGCATGCATGTCAAAGCACCAATCAACCAGTTGATCGGCCAGGAAGCCGTAGCAAGTTACTGCAGACATGGATCATATACATACCGATGACGACGCAGTGGCGGAGACAGGGGGGAACCAGCAAGGGGCCCTGCCCCCCCCCCCCCCCCCCCCTAACATCCCTGATTTAGTCCTAATTTGGAGATGAACAGTACATAATTTAGAAAAAATACATGTATTATTGTAATTTGGCCCCTGTTATTAAAATTTTGAGTCATTTGGTCCCCCTAATCTTGAATTCCTGGCTCCGCCACCGACGCACCCTTCAACGACGGCATTGCCGTGCTTGTAGCGCACCTCGGCGAAGAAGCGCTTGATGATCCTGCTGCTCTTGCGGCTGCGAGCCCAGAAGTTGACGTGGGCCCACAGCTGCTCCTTGAAGGTCGCCGTTGATGCCATCAGAGGCTTCACGGCGTCGTACTCGTCGCCCTGCAGAGACTAGAGATTCATCAGGAACAATTGATTGAATCACTGTGCTTGACTGAAGAGAGAGCATGCTTGATTAATTACCGGGTGCCTGGCGTTGTAGTGGAGGAGAGCGTGGCGGACGTGGCGTATGATGGCGGTGTCGCGCCTTCTGCATCATCATCAAATGCAATCGGAGTAACTTAACTTGACACCGTTAGTTGTTCAACATACATACTACTGGCAACACTCTGCTCTATTGATGAACCTGAACGAGTCTTCTCGTCAGAAGGGCACGATGGACAAAGTTGGAACCGGTGGCGCTGGGGTAAATCATCTCACACACACATCTTTCCGTAATGCAATTCTCCAGACGCAAAGAAAGTATATTTTCATTTCTATTTTTATTCTCCAGACACAACCCGGGTTTGATTAGGTTTTAGGGGTGGTTGATCAACCGTCTACAAGCTTTTTGGTGTTCATTTTGTCCTCTGAACATGGTAGTAAAGAGGACAATAGGTTGGTCGTCGCACCACTTTGCATTGGCACTCTCCCAATGGACGGCAGGTTTAGTAGGGGCGGCTCATTAATCGTACCACTTGTCTGAATCTTTGAACATCTAATCTTTTAGAACACCGAAATTTATGATACTGGCCTAACTGAACTTTTTTTAACATTGTGTTAACTGAATTTCTTCAGTCTTACATAGACTGAATTTAACTAAATTTTGTAGTAGGCGTTGATTCTGCATTTGCAGTTATAGTTAGTAAATCTATTTAGCATTTTCAGATCAACTTGGTACTATTTGCACTGTCATTTACAGAAGTTAAGTTACCCTGCCAATTGCTAACTGAATTTCGATCTTTGATGGTTTATTTACCATGGAGATTGACCAAAAAGGGTTTTCCCCCTAAATGCAAGCTTGGGGATCATTAGATTGGATGTGACTCACTTAATCGCATGAGATTGCTACGTATAGAATATTTACCTCTATCCCTTAGGACATCCTCGATATGTATATATATGACAAAAAAATATACACCACAAGGTTTGTTTCTAAAGTTTCTGTCAGTTTTATTCCAATCGCGCGGGACATACCCTTCCGTCGGCCCGAAATCGTCCCACGAACGCGAAGGTGAAGGAGGACGGTTGTTGTTCCCTCGCCTCCGGAGGCGCTCGCGCTCGCGCAGGTGGCCCTGCAATCGGCCCTGCTCCTCGCCGGACAGCTGCGGCAGCAGCTCCTCCAGCGACGGCGCCGTGAACGGCTCAAACTCCCACATACGCGAAGCCGGCGCAGATTCTTCCATCGTGGATTTGGTTTTGGCAATCACGGTTCACGATACAGCAACGACTGATGGTCGGTGACCTGCACAGACCGAGCAGACGTTGAGAGGCGGGCGGCCGGAGGAGGACGGAGGGCGGCGCGCATGCGTCGGGACTCGGAGGGCAGGGGGCGGATCAGGGTGCGCCTATGATGACGATATCTCGCTCTCAGCGCGCACAACAAATAGCACTCGCCTCTGATGACGATAGCTCTCGCGTGGGCCGACCCACTTCTTGTTCTCTCGTCGGCTCCTGTGGAGAGACTATGTTGCCTCTTTTTTTGGCGATTATTCGCTCCTGCGTGAACCGTGTGCGCTGTGTATTTAAAAAAAAATCACTCCTTATCTTTTTAAATGCATGTGTGTCACTTTTCACAATATGGAAGTTTTTATATTTTTTCTTAGATTTGTTTGTTCAAAGCAATTTACCTCTTCAACCATGCAGCCAAGTGTCGAACAGTTTCATCACTGAATTTGTTGCCTTAGGGTTTTACAAGTAGAAACTAGATCCATGTTAAGAGGTTTCGATGAATTTTTTGCTAATTAAAAAAACTTAAAAAGATCCTCAAAAAAGGGAAACAAAGAAAAAACTAGCGAAAAAGAATACCCCAAAAAGCACATGTTGTGTTTTTACCTTTTTTTTTCACTCAAGCACAAGTTGTGCTTCTGATGGGAGCACGAGCTCTGCTTCTAGAAGCACACATTTACTTTTCATGGAAGCACATGTTATGGTTCTAACAGAACCACAAGTTGTGCTTCTCACAGAAGCAAAATTTTCCACTAGAAACACAATTTCACTTCTCGAAGCATAAATTTACTTTTCATGGAAGCACATGTTATGATTCTAGCAGAACCACAAGTTATGCTTCTCGCAGAAGCAAAATTTTCTACGAGAAACACAATTTCGCTTCTCGTGGAAGCACATATGTTGTTTTTCAAGAAAGACAGTTGTGCTTCGCAGAAAACAATAGCTATTTTTTCCTCAAAACCCGAAAGAACATTTGAAACTGAAAATCCGTACAGAAAAGCTAAAACTCCAGAGGACCACTCCTCACGCGACACATGACGACGGTTGAAAGCATCATTTGTAGTGTTCCTAGGCCAAAAAATGACCCTTGGGAGCCTTAAAAGGGTAACCATTGATTACTTGCTTCATTTTTTCGGGATTCGCTCCTGCATGAGAGTAGGAGTTGTGCACGAGGCCAACCTCTATTTGAAGCCTATAGCGTCGGTTCCATATACTTGTAAAAAACCCGAAGGTGAATAACATCAAATACTATTCATCCACAAGTGATATCATTCACAACTGAATTTTTCTTTTTTTATCTCTCACTGTAAATTGAGTTTTGAGCTGATTTTTTTAGAGTTATACACATACACCATAGGGTATGTTAACTTATTATTTAGAATTTTTTTAATTGTTGAAATATGATTATTTTGGATTGATGCCACGATCTCACCTAGAAAACAGATTATGTTCTGGTCTCCCCCTTGAAACTATAGAAGCTCCTCCGTGTCTCCAAGAAGAAGAAGAAGGCTGGAACGTTTTATCGTTAGCGAACTAGGTCGTGAGCCTGTTTTTCGTCATTGATAGCTTTAAGAAACTCATGTTCTTTCTCTAAATTTAGCTTCTCAAAGCGTAGCTTCTCATGAGTTCTTAGAAGCTCTCTATGATCTTCTTGAGTAAATTCATGAGCTAAGTTAAGACTGTTTAGTTTTTTAGTTAAAAGCTCAATCTCCTTCTTAGCATCATCAAACGATTCCTCTTGACTAGCATGATTATTATCAAGTTCATTTTGACTAACATCACTAGTTTTATCAAAGAGCAAATCATCATCTCCTAGTAAGTCATCCTCATCACTATTGAAGTCAATGTATTCAGGGTGTGATACCTTTGGTACTTTAGCCATGACGGAGCTTCCAATCCCTTCATTTGGTGAATCAAATAAATCATAGGAGTTGAAGGATACGAGTGCTAGTCCGGCAACACTTTCATCTTGACCATGGTCAGAGTTGGAGTGATAGCTTCTCTCAGATTGGTTGTTGGATTTGGAGCCGAAAACCCATTCATCAACATGAGCTTGATGTCTTCTTCTTGTGTAGCTCTTGGTGTACCTGACCTTTCTCTCTGAGTCCTTGCTTCTCCAGGAGGGTCTTCATTCATATCGATCTTCTCTACTCCTTCTTTCTCTTCGAGGTGACTCATCTGTTGAGCTTCTTCTCCTTGGTGACTCATCTCTTCTTTGGGAAGGGGTCGTGCACTCATTTGAGAAGTGTCCGGGTCTTCCACAATTGTAACAATTTTGGTCACGACTAGAAGAATGATTTTCTTTGTATCTTGAGTTGGAGATTCTTTCTTTGCCTCTATTCTTGTAGAACTTGTTGAATTTCTTGACCATGAGGCTTATCTCTTAATTGATAACAAGATTTTCACTTGAAGTCGCGGGAGTATCACTTCTGGCTTTGTATGCACTACTTGGCTTGGTGTGAAGCTCTTCTTTGTCCTTGAGTGATATTTCATGAGCAACAATCCTTCCAATAACTTTCGTGGGCTTGAGATCTTTGTAGTTTGGCATCATTTGGATCAATGTGCACACGGTGTCATACTTTCCATCTAAGGATCTTCTTGATGATGAATTTGTCAGTCATCTCTTCACTTCCTAAGCCGACACTATCATTTGTGATGAGAGTAAGCCTAGAGTACATTTCCGCAACTCCTTCACCATCCTTCATCTTGAACTTGTCAAGTTGACTCTGGAGCACATCCAACTTAGATTTCCTGACGAATTCGGTTCCATAGTGCATATCAACAAAAGTATCCCAAATTTCCATAGCATTTTCAGTACGACTTATCGTGTTGAATTATTCAGGGCACTTGGAGTTGGATAGATTGTCACATGCTTGAGCATTGTATTACAACATCTTCAATTCTTCCGCGACCGCTTCATGATACGGTTCCTTTCAATAACCAAAGAATTCACCTTGAAATCCAACACTAACATCAACCCAAATGGCAGGGTATGACCAAGAATATGCATTTTCGTTTTATGCTTCCAACTAGCAAAATGTGTACCATCAAAATATGGGCCTTTCCGGTGGTAATTTCCCTCACTAGATGCCATAGTACCCTAGGTTTTGAAACCAATGCAATGAAGACCAAAGGTCTGATGCCACTTGTAGGATCAGAAGTATGTCTAGAGGGGGTGATTGGACTGCTTGACCAAATTAAAAGCTATCATTTTCCCAATTTTATAGGTTGGCAGGTTTTAGCAATTTTACCAAGTCTACCACTTCCTACACATGCAAGTCTACGAGTATAGTAGCTGAAAGTAATGACATTGCGAGAGTAAGTAAAGGGAGGGATGCTAAGATCAAACGCAATGAAGACACGGAGATTTTTGGCGTGGTTCCGATAGGTGGTGTGATATGTCTCCAATGTATCTATAATTTTTGTTTGTTTCATGCTGCTATATTATCATTCTTGGATGTTTTACAATCATTTTACCACAACTTTATATTATTTTTGGGACTAATCTATTATGCCAGTTCCTGTTTTTTCCGTGTTTTGGGTTTTATAGAAAAGGGATATCAAAAGGAGTCCAAACGGAATAAAACCTTCGATATGATTTTTTCTGGATCAGAAGGAACCTACGCAACTTGGAGATGAAGTCAGAAGAGTCCCGAGGAGGCCACAAGCCCTAGGGGCGCGGCCACCCCCCTGTCCGTGGCCACCAGGCTTGTGGGTCCCTCAGGAGTCCACCGACCTCCCTCTCAGCTCTATAAATCTTCAAATATTCCAGAAACCCCAACGTAGAACCTAGATCGGGAGTTCCGCTGCCACAAGCCTCTAGAGCCACGAAAAACCAATCGGGAGCCCGTTCCAGCACCCTGCCTGAGGGGGAAACCATCATCGGAGGCCATCTTCATCATCCCGGTGGTCTCCATGACGAGGAGGGAGTAGTTCACCCTCGGGGCTGAGGGTATGTACCAGTAGCTATGTGTTTGATCTCTCTCTCTCTCTCTCTCTCTCTCGTGTTCTTGAGATGGCACGATATTGATGTACCGCGAGATTTGTTGATATAGATTGAATCATATGGAGTGTTTCCCCTCTCTATCTAGTTGTGATGAATTGAGTTTTCCCTTTGAAGTTTACTTATCGGATTGAGTCTTTAAGGATTTAAGAACACTTGATGTATGTCTTGTGATGGGATATCTGTGGTGACAATGGGATGGTATATTGATACACTTGATGTACGTTTTGGTCATCAACTTGTGGGTTCCATGACCTTGGGAATCTATACATAAGGGTTGGCACACGTTCTTATCTTGACGTTCTGGTAGAAACTTTGGGGCCCTGTTTGAAGTTCTTTGTGTTGGATGAATAAATCTGAAATTGTGTGATGCATATCGTATAATCAAGCCCATGGGTACTTGTGGTGACATTGGAGTATCTAGATGACATTAGGGTTTTGGTTGATGTGTATCTTAAGGTGTTATTTTAGTACGAACTCTAGGGCTGTTTGTGACACTTATAGGGACAACTCATAAGATTGATCAGAAAAGGTAACTTTGAGGTGGTTTCGTACCCTACAATAATTTCTTCATTAGTTCTCCGCTATTTGTGACTTTGGAGTGAACTCTTTGTCGCACGAGAGGTATTTACATATGATTCAACTATGCCAATATTGTTGAGAGAAATTGCACTAGTGAAAGTATGGACCCTAGGCCTTGTTTCCAAGCATTTATACAACGTTTTGCTCGTAGTTTACTATTTGTTACCTTGCTGTTTTTATATTTTCAGATTACAAAAAAACTATATCTACCATCCATATTCCAGTTGTATCACCATCTCTTTGCCGAACTAGTGCACCTATGCAATTTACCATTGTATTGGGTGTGTTGGGGACAAAAGAGACTCTTTGCTATTTGATTGCAGGGTTGTTTGAGAGAGACCATCTTCATCCCACACCTCCCACGGATTGATAAACTTTAGGTCATCCACTTGAGGGAAAATTGCCATTGTCCTACAAAACTCTACGCTTGGAGGCCCAACACGAGTCTACAAGAAAAAGGTTGTGTAGTAGACATCAAGCTCTTTTCTGGCGCCGTTGCCGGGGAGGTGAGTTCTTGAAGGTATATCTTTAGATCCTGCAATCAAATATTTTAGTTTCTTGTTTTTCACTAGTTTGGTTTTATAAAATAAAACTACAAAAAAATCGAATTGAGGTTGCCTCATATGCTTCATCTTTTTAATGTCTTTTGTGAAAATGATGGAAAGGAAAATTGTGCTCAAGTGTTAGAAGAAGAAGTTATTAAAATGTTTAGCACTAAATATTTGAGTGATGAGCATGATTGCAATGTTGTTAGTATGAACTCTCTGAATATTCATGATGCTAATGATATGCAAAGCCACAAGCTTGGGGATGTTATGTTTGATGAAGATGATATTTTTAGCCCCCCAAGTTTTGATGAGCAAACCTATTATGATTATGACATGTCTCCTATCTATGATGATTATTGTGATGACACATATGCTATAAAGAGTAATGGTAACCATGAAACTTTTCATCATGATTTTAATATTCAAAGTGGTTATCTCAATCAAGTATGTCATGATAGTTATTTTGTTGAGTTTGCTCCCACTATTTTTAATGAGAAGAAAATTGCTTATGTGGAGAGTGACAAATTTTCTATGCTTGTGCATCATCAAAATAATGATTTATGTGCTGGTTATATTGTGCAATTTCTTCATGATGCTACTGAAAATTATTATGTGGGAGGAACATATGCTTGTAGGAATTGCAATAATATTAAGTTTTCTCTCTGTGTGTCCGAAGTTTTGAAGTTATGCTTGTTTTGCCTTCCTATGCTAGTTGATTATTGTTCCCATAAACTGTTTGTTCACAAAAGACCTATGCATAGGAAGTGGGTTAGACTCAAATGTGCTTGTTATGAGATTCATGATGCTCTTTTGTATGTTTCAATTACTATTCCTATGTGAGCATCATTGAAATCATCATGCCTAGCTAAAAGGCATTAAAGAAAAGCGCTTGTTGGGATACAACCCAGCACTTTTACCTTCTGTTTTTCATGTGTTAACATGATTAAGATACTGTAGTAATCATGTTTTGTGTCTTTTATTTCAATAAAGTGCCAAGTAAAGCCTTTGGGATAGTGTGGATACTTGCTTGTTTGATTCTGTGCAAAAACAGAAAGTCTTGCGTCCAGTATATGAATTATCTGATTTTACTGGACCGTCAAAAAATTCTTCAATTTTTATAAAAACTTTATATGCAAATTAGTTGAGTTTTCCTAATTTTTAATAATTTTTAGATCCAGGGAAGTTTGGTGATCATTCAGATCTTTACAGACTGTTCTGTTTTTGACAGATTCTGTTTTGCATGCATAGTTTGCTTGTTTCAAGTGTTCCTATAGCTTATATTGAGTAATATAAATTGTGAGAATGATGTAATACAGTAGGTATCATGTGGGAACAATTATGAATCTTGTCTTGACAGTACCTAAGTGAAGGATCTATATTTACTACACTAACCCATCTCACGAAGTTCCGATAAGTTTTGTGTGATTGAAGTTTTCAAGTTTTGGACGAGACACCGATATGAGGAGAATAAGGAGTGACAAGAACCTAAGCTCGGGGATGCCCAAGGAATCCCCAAGGTAATATCCAAAGAAGACTCAAGCGCCTAAGCTTGGGGATGCCCTTGAAAGGCATCCCCTCTTTCGTCTTCAACACTATCGGTATATCTTACTTGGAGCTATATTTTTATTCGTCATATAATATGTGTTTTGCTTAGAGCGTCATTACATTTTGTTACTTTCTGTTAGGTGTTATTTATAATCTTGTTTTTCAATAAAAAGTTTCAAGAATTGCCTTTAGGATGCTTGCATTGCATGTTTTGATGTGTGCTGTGTAAAAAAACAGAATCTTTGGTTGTAGTGTTTGAATTTTCATATTTTACTGGAAAGTGGAAAGTTTCTGAAATTTTTACACAGTATGGTAATATAAATTTTTAGCATGTCCTAAATTTTCATAATTTGTTGAGTTACAGAAGTGCACTGTTTTCATAAATTGCTACAGGCTGTTCTGTTTGGGCAGATTGTTGTCATAGTTTTGTTATCTACTTATTCTATAGTTTCCATACCCTATATTGGTGGATATAAATTGTGGAAATGATAGTATACAGTACCTAATGTTTGAAAATTATTATTCAACTTGTCTTGGCAGTACATAAAGAGTTGATTTATTATTATGTGTACTAACCTATCTCACGAGTTTTTTTTTTAGTATTGTGTGGATGAAGTTTTTGAGAATAGGTGAAACCGTGGTATGAGAGGATTGAAAGAGATACAAAAGATCAAGCTTGGGGATGCCCAAGGCACCCCAAGTAAATATTTCAAGAACTCTCAAGCATCTAAGCTTGGGGATGCTATGTTGGGAGACGTAGTAGTAAATCAAAAAATTTCCTACGTGATCACCAAGATCTATCTATGGAGAAACCAGCAACGAGTAAGGGAAGAGTGCATCCTCATACCTTTGAAGATCGCTAAGCAAAAGCATTACAAGAACGCGGTTGGTGGAGTCATACTCGTAGCGATTCAGATCGCGGTGGACTCCGATCTTAGCGCCGAACAACGGCGCCTCCGCATTCAACACACGTGCAGCCCGGTGACATATCCTACGCCTTGATCCAACAAGGAGGAAGGAGATGTTGAGGGAGAGCTCCGGCAGCACGACGACATGGTGACGGTGGAGCTGCATGGTCTCCGGCAGGGCTTCGCCAAGCACTACGGAGAACAAGGAGAGGGAGGAGTAGGGCTGCGTCGTGGGAGAAAGAGATGTGTGTCCCTGGCAGCCCCAAGGGCTCCTCTATTTATAGGAGGAGGAGGAGGGAGGTCTGTGCCCTAGGGTTTCCACCCTAGGGGCCGGAGGCAGCCCTAGATGGGACTTGGTGCGGCGGCCATGGGAGGGGAGAGGTGGTGCGGCAGCCCTAGCCGCCCTAGGTGGGCCTAGGGCCCATCTAGGCCTAGGGTTTGCCCCCCTCTATCCTTGCTGTGCCTTGGGCCAGGTGGGAGGGGCGCACCAGCCCACCTAGGGGCTGGTTCCCTCCACCTTCGGCCCATGCAGCCCTCTGGGGCCCGTGGCCCCTCCTGGTGGACCCCCGGAACCCTTCCGGTGGTCCCGGTACGTTATCGATGACACTCGAAACATTTCCGGTAACCAAAACCTCACTTCCTATATATCAATCTTTGTCCCCGGACCATTCCAAAACTCCTCGTGACGTCCGGATCTCATCCGGGACTCCGAACAACCTTCGGTAACCACGTACACTATTTCCCTATAACTCTAGCGTCATCGAACCTTAAGTGTGTAGACCCGACGGGTTCGGGAGACACGTATACATGACCGAGACACCTCTCCGGTCAATAACCAATAGCGTGATCTGGATACCCATCTTGTCTCCCACATGCTCCATGATGATCTCATCGGATGAACCATGATGTCGGGGATTCAATCAATCCCGTATGCAATTCCCTTTGTCTACCTATATGATACTTGCCTGAGATTCGATCGTCGGTATCCCTATACCTTGTTCAATCTTGTTACCGGCAAGTCTCTTTAATCATTCCGCAACACATCATCCCGTGGCTAACTCCTTAGTCACATTGAGCTCATTATGATGATGTCTTACCGAGTGGGCCCAGAGATACATCTCCATGACGAGGAGGGAGTAGTTCACCCTCGGGGCTGAGGGTATGTACCAGTAGCTATGTGTTTGATCTCTCTCTCTCTCTCGTGTTCTTGAGATGGCACGATATTGATGTACCGCGAGATTTGTTGATATAGATTGAATCATATGGAGTGTTTCCCCTCTCTATCTAGTTGTGATGAATTGAGTTTTCCCTTTGAAGTTTACTTATCGGATTGAGTCTTTAAGGATTTAAGAACACTTGATGTATGTCTTGTGATGGGATATCTGTGGTGACAATGGGATGGTATATTGATACACTTGATGTACGTTTTGGTCATCAACTTGTGGGTTCCATGACCTTGGGAATCTATACATAAGGGTTGGCACACGTTCTTATCTTGACGTTCTGGTAGAAACTTTGGGGCCCTGTTTGAAGTTCTTTGTGTTGGATGAATAAATCTGAAATTGTGTGATGCATATCGTATAATCAAGCCCATGGGTACTTGTGGTGACATTGGAGTATCTAGGTGACATTAGGGTTTTGGTTGATGTGTATCTTAAGGTGTTATTTTAGTACGAACTCTAGGGCTGTTTGTGACACTTATAGGGACAACTCATAAGATTGATCAGAAAAGGTAACTTTGAGGTGGTTTCGTACCCTACAATAATTTCTTCATTAGTTCTCCGCTATTTGTGACTTTGGAGTGAACTATTTGTCGCACGAGAGGTATTTACATATGATTCAACTATGCGAATATTGTTGAGAGAAATTGCACTAGTGAAAGGATGGACCCTAGCCCTTGTTTCCAAGCATTTATACAATGTTTTGCTCGGTGTTTACTATTTGTTACCTTGCTGTTTTTATATTTTTAGATTACAAAAAAACTATATCTACCATCCATATTGCACTTGTATCACCATCACTTCGCCAAACTAGTGCACCTATACAATTTACCATTGTATTGGGTGTGTTGGGGACACAAGAGACTCTTTGCTATTTGATTGCAGGGTTGTTTGAGAGAGACCATCTTCATCCTACACCTCCCACGGATTGATAAACTTTAGGTCATCCACTTGAGGGAAAATTGCCATTGTCCTACAAAACTCTACGCTTGGAGGTCCAACACGAGTCTACAAGAAGACGGTTGTGTAGTAGAAATCATGGTGCTATCATATATCCACATTGATGGAGACTTCAACCCATTGAGGGTAACGGTTGCGCGAGTCCACAGAGGACTCCACTCACAAAGGGCCCACGAAAAAGCAACCTTGTCTATTCCACCATGGCGTACGTCCACGAAGGACTAGCCTTACTCGGGGTAGATCATCACGAAGTAGGCGATTTCCTTGCCCTTACAAACTTTTTGGTTCATCTCCACCCGATCCGGAGGGTCCCAAGTGACACCTAACCAATCTAGGAGACACCATCTACCAAAGGTAATAGATGGTGTACGGATGATGACCTCCTTGCTCTAGTGCTTCAAAAGATAGTCTCCTCAACAATCAATCACTTTCTCACATTATTTGGCTTGGAAGAACAGGATGATTGGGTGGAAAGCAACTTGGGAGGTTAGATCAAGATTCATATGGTGGGAATGGAATATATTGATCTCAATACATGAGTACGTAGTTCTCTCTAAGAAAAGGAATGGTGAAATTGTTGGTTTGTTTCGAGTTCTCTCTCTAAGAACGAGAGGGTATGGAGAGGGTATATATAGTCATCTCAAAAATCCAACCATTACAACATCATTGACCAATTCGGTGGAACCGAAGTAAAAACTCGATTGTACCGATTAGTGCAAAATGTTCTAACTTTAGGCTTTCCGGTGACACCGAATGATAACATTTTTGTGAGACCAATTTAGTTGGCCTTGAGAAGATCTGCTTCTCGATGGATCTGAGATATAAAACTAGAAGTTTCGAAGTTAAATATCTCGCTTCTAGAGAGTTGGTCACTGCTTTTCGGTTGTACTGAACATGATCTCGGTGGTGCCGTGGTGCTAGGGTTTGGCTTGGGGTTGTGTCTAGGGCTAACTTGGTGAGGCCGATTCTGAAAACTTGGTGGCAACGAATTTGGTAGTTTAGGTTCTTGGACATAATCTTTTGTGAGAGTTTAGTTGAGGATTTTGGTGGCAAATCTCTAAGCACTTTGAGCAACCAAATCATTTTCAATCAGGGGCGGAGCTAGCGCCCAGCGACCCTGTGTACGACACCCTTTTCCAGTTGACGAAATCCACCTGTATATCGATGTTTCCCGGGCAAAACTGTTGTGCTTCTTTCGGTACTTGGCTTCATGAGAAATAGCAACGGGCCTAGCCCTGGAAAGTGCCAAGCGAGGAAGGCCTACTCGTTAACTCTATAGCTCCACTTGCCAGCCTGTTCAACGGCTCTTCACCCTGGACGTGTTGCCGCTCGCGGGGGCAACAACTGGATCCATGCATGAATGCCTTGCATTCTCTTCTACTCATTCTCTATTTCTTGATTATTAGGTAAACTTATGAATAGATCAGACCATCCGATGCATAGGTTAGGGCTTTAATAATGTACGTGGGAATTGTCCATTGAATGATCACGATTTTGTGAACCTAGTCTTCGATTTAGAAATTTTAGAGATGAGATTATTTGCAATGGAGCAACCAATGAAAATGTAAATGTGAACAATAACAAAAATATAGGTAGAGGCGTAGAGCCACTACCAACAACTAATAGTGTCGATGAGTTTAATCCAAATGAGATTGAGTGTGATACAGAAACAGAAAACAAAATTTCTAAGTATCATCCTAAAGGGCCCAATATATTGATATGTATTGAAGGGACATATATCCAATATATAGAGCAACCAAGTGAGGCGAGCATATATTTTAAAGGGTCCAATATATTGATATGTAATATGTTACTCCCTCCGTTTGGTAATTTGAACTAAAACAGTGTCACTTTCAAAAATAAGTGACATTGTTTTAGCTCAAATGTGAACTAAAACAACGTCACTTATTTCTGAATGGAGGGAATATATATAGTTCACTTTAAAATTATATTTATACTTTTACTTCATTATTAATATAGATTTGTGGTCAAAATATTTGGGACTATTTTATAAGATGTGTATCCGACCACCCAATTATGATTTTCAGATCGGTGCTCAGGTTCAAGTTTGCCCGGGCTAAACAAATTTTCTGGCTCCGCCACTGCTTTCAATACCTCATCCCCTATTATGTAGAGTCTTGAAGCTTTTTCCATTAGGTGTTCATTGCATCTAGGGGATCCTTCTCACAGTTCCTAGCCAATCCATCCATTGAACTTTCCTGAAATATACTTGATAGGCTTATTAGTCTAATAAACTATGTGTTGTTGTTAATTACCAAAACCACCTATGAAGAAGTTGTTCTTTCAAGCATGCCCGCGAACGCATCCGGATGACCCCTCATATTTCGGTTCTTGTATCCACATACATCAAATCCGGACTCTTAACTTCATGCAAAACCGCACGCCGATCACACAAGCCATTGTCGCACGTAAATAACAAATGTTAGTATCGAACATAAATAGTGTTTACATAAAATTTATTTGAAGTGCACAATCAATCATCTGTTCTTTGATTTCCATTATGGATCCACGTATGCTCCACAAGATCATTGAGTAGTTGTGCATGCACCTGACGATCTCAAAGATTCCGATACATCCACGGAAAGTTCATAAGCTGAGCTGCATCTTGATCTTTTGGGATTTCAATTTGCTCTCCAGAGAAAGAGAAAGAGAAAGAGAGTTGAAAGCAGCAATCCCTTCTACTTGGCAGAGAAAGAGAGTTGAAAGCAGCAATCCCTTGTTAGCTTCAAGTAGTCATTGTATGCCTCCACTCCCTCCATAATGCATAAATACAATGGTTTTCGCATGTAGAAATGGCAACGACATCATGGATTATCCGGGAAATTTGGGTCCGGAGCAAACTAGTCATTGAACGGTACCTTTGCTCCGGATGCCCTATCCCGGTTGATTACTCTTCTTCCTTTGATTGATCCTTTGAAATTGAGAATATGCTCTACTTGACGGTCTATTTCCTCTTGCATGGTCATGAGCATGATCATGTCCACTTCTTCGTCCGAATCCAAAGAATTGAAGAACTTATCTTGAATCATTTGATCAAGCTCCGTCTGCCATACTCCTCGTCAGAAGAAGCAATAGAATCCATTGTTTTCTTTAATAAAATCACAAAAAAATCCGATCAGACATTGTGCCGAACACATCAAGCGCAAGGCGGAGCTAGAGAGTTGCTGCGTACTGTGGTGGCTTCCGGGCCGGCGACGACGTCCCCCGCGGCGAGGACGGGAAAGCTGCGGAGTGCGCGCGACGGTGGAGCTGTGAGACTGACGACGCGAAGGTAGAAGAAAAGAGGAAAAGTTAAATGAATCCGGCAGTTTTGGGGATGGGTTTGATGCAATTTGCAATGGGGTTGGGTTGTCGGGTCCGACGTAATGGACGTGCCCAGACGCGCTTGAGCATCTCTATATCCTTCTTATATTTTCGCTTGATATAAAGGGTGTCGATCAGCTCAGACGCTTGAGGAGCAGGATCGACAACACAAACAATAGTAGGCTTGCGATGCGGTGGTGCACCGTGGAATTGCGAAGTAGGGACGACATGTTAATCACTTATATCTTTCCTAGTTCTAATATGTTTGTATATGCTCATTGTAGTTTTTATCTAGCTGATTAAACATTTGAAGTCATAGAATTTTCTTTGTCGGTTTCGTTTCATACCAAAGATATAATTTGTGATGCGCCATCGAGCACGATCTCAATTTGGCTTGTTCTTGTGTGCGATCTCTCGTGACCAATGCTTGATCCAACACTTTTTTGTTGAAGACGCCCAATCATCGTACGGTACAGCCATATCGAGAGACGGCAGGGGTGTCCACACAATGGCACCAATCACTCCAACGGCGAAATTTTAGATAAATTATGACTATTCTTCTCTTTCATAACAACATCATTCTTTGTATTTAAGAACATTTGAATTTTTTAATAATACTTCGTCGCAAAATAAGTGTTGCATATTTTGTACTCCTTTCGTCCCAATGGCGGAGCCAGCGAATTGTCAAGGTCTGGACGCACTGTAAACTAGAGGATTTCATGCAAACGGAGCCTAGCTCATATGGTTAGGTTTCTTATGATGTAACTAACCCATCACGGTTCAAGGTTTAAATTTGTCATTAGTGGGTGCATTTTTCTGTATGTATTTCAGCCCTTTCAATGATGTGTACTCAGTGTGAGGAGATGTCCCATCAACTACGAATATGTATGTGGTGATTTCGACAATTTTAATATGTTGTGCTGACTCAGTATGGCAGAGGTGTTCATAGGTATAGAGTATGCGTGTGTGCATGCCTTCATGGGTTGATTGTATGTGTATATATGGGCATTTACGTTTCTACTGTGTTAAAAGACTAAAGCACTTCATTTTTCATTTACCAGGAACAACATTGTCTCAATTCTCTTAACATGCACACATGTCACCTTCTCATCTCATTAATTATTTCTCTCAATACAAATAGGAAATGCTATTTATAGTCCATCCAAACATTCACACATCCCAACTCATCAGACATGCCAACTCATCAATCACACCAATTATATTTCTTTCAACGTACATGAGAAATACTACTTATATTCTCTATATATTTACAAGTATATAACAATCAAATACAATATATTATGTATAACTTTAATTATAATACAAATATATATTTACAAGTACATAAAAATCAAATGCATAGAATATATCTATAGTAATTATTATATAAATTTTATTAAAATATATTGCAACCAATTCCTGCTGTTTGGCTCGGGGCACCATCTAGCTTAAACAAATACCATGTAGTACAATATACAAACTTATTTTTTGTTCATGCGGGTAAAACTTTTTTTGACGGCCAGAACTACCTGGTTGTTTCGCCGCTCGTGGTCTAAATCAGATGTGCAACCTGCAAAGGAGTCGTCTCCAGCAACAAAACAGTTTTTTGGGGGGTCTACCCGTTTCTGCCTAACGAGCTGGCATCTCATGGCCCAAAGAGCAAATGAATGGGCCTGCTGCTGGGTACAGCTGTGCAGGTAGCTAAGAGTAAGGCCTAGCTGGCCCATTTAAAGTAAACGCTTCGTTTTTCCTGCACTGATCGTCGTTTTCGATGGTTCCAACGACTTTGATCACATTGGAAGCTCACCAGAATTGATGTAAGTGCCAGAGACGAGCCCGGGCACGTGCCCGGGGTGCCCCTACGGTAAAATTGCCCCAGTATTTTTTACACTGGTATAGTGTAAAAAACATTCTTATATTATGAAACGGAGATAGTACTAATCTAGTACAAATTGCGTACTAGATCATCGATATTTATTTTGAAACGGAGGGTGTTTCAATGAATGGTATGGGTATAGTATTAGGAGGTATTAAAACATCTACAACCAGACCCTTCATATTTGTCTTAAACGTCCGGTTAGACCGTCCGATCACTGACCGGTCACAAAAATAAGATCCACACGGACGCCTTAAACAGGCCTCAAACGTCCGGACTGACCGACACACTTCATATCCATCTCATATATGAGATGAGTACTAGCAGTGCCCAGGCATGTCCGGTCAGTGGTCTTGCGTCCGCCATATAGGATTGGGCCCACATTTTCGTTTTTTAATTCTTTTTCATTTCATATCCATGGATTGCATGCATGTGATCAGATGTGTAGGGGTAAAGTGAAGGACATGGTTGTAAAAATGAAAATTTGTAAGATGACCGGTCATCTGTCCGGTCGCGTCCGCGGGTGTTTGATGGGTCGTATTTGCTAAGTCCTATTTGTAGATGCTTTTAAAATATTTATTATTTTATAGGAAATTTTTAATTTTTGTTGCTAACATTTCATATAAATATTGATTGTTTTGATCCTTATATTAAAGGTTCCATGTTCTAGTTTTGCCTCGGGCTCTCAGGACCGGGCCTTGTCATGAGCGGGTCCATGATCCGCTCGATCGGTTCCACATGCGCTCAAGCCCACGCCACGCGTGATATGGGCCGTGCCGCCGCGCCTCCGCCCCATCCACCGGACCGGGAGAAACGCCAAAAATATTTATGGCGGCGGAGTGCACAGACAGAGCACGGTTGCCCGGGGCGCGGATCCTGTCTATCATGTTCTGTCTGCCCACGATACGTACGGCCGCTCATCCTGTGCCCTCCCGATTTCCATGGATCCGGCGTCCGCCAGCCAGCCTCCAGCGACAACGATCGAAATGTATTTAATCCTTCATGTACAGGAAATCAGGGGCTCTTGACAGTGGGAGTGTAAGTTCTGCTAGCTTCTGCCGCTGCTGCCGTGCTGCGAATTCACTCGCTTCAAATTTCAGAAAGTATTCGAACACCCCGACCTGCTGAAAATCGTGAGCTTCACTGCTCTGCAGCCTTATACTACTCCCTCTATAAAGAAATGGCATAGAAGCGTTTTGATCAGTAAATTTTTTTTTTTTGCGAACGGAGTACTGTGCAAAATATTGTCGTCAGCGATGCGCCGATGACTATGAGAGCACCTACGTGGAAGGCAGCACGGCAGGATCGATCGATCTGGTCGCCAGATCCTCCAATCCGATCAATCAGCGACTTATTATTGAACGTATGGTACAATGCTGATTACATCACATGCATGCACACCTTGCCCCACCGAGCCAGCAGCTAGTAGCTAGCTGATGGAAGCACGTACGCATGCATGCACGATCGACTCAGTCGCTTGCGTTCCATGCTCATAGGCCAGGACCACAGGCCACGTTTGCCCATGCAACAATGCTGCAATATGTTACCGCTAGCTAGCTACCACGCATCCACGGACCAGATCTACACCTTTGTACGAATGCAGGCAACACGCTGTCCTAGCTAGCCACCGTAACATAGCCATCGATCTACTAGCTAATCCACGCAGCTAGCCGGCGGTACAGCGGCAGTGACTTCACCAGCTACAATGGTCGATGGAGATGTGCGAGCGGAAGGGAGCGAGACTCCATCACGTGTGCGTGGACGGGGACCCGGCACCGGCTCCATGTTACGCATCCGTGCGCGCGTACACAACCGCGCGCAGCTACGTGACGCGCCTGCGTGCCCTTTCGATCTCCATCTCAGCTATCGGTTTCGGCTATTCATGATCGTGATGGAGCCAAATGGTCCCCGTGAAACACCGATCCCTCTTCTCGCCCGGGCCCTTTGGGGAAGGCGGATCGATCAACGCGGTGCTCGGCCTAATCCACTTTGAGAGGAAAAAAAAACTATCGTTGCATGTTGCTTTCGATCCGTCGGTCGGTTGCTATAGCTTCGTGGCGTCGCGACAACGAAATCTACTTGTGTACAAAGCCACAAAACACTATTAAGGGCTACTTACCAGTAGTTTTTGGTGACCATGTGATACGTACGTCATGATAGTAAAACCAGCAGCTACTCATTAACTCGTGATTGGATGGTTAGAAAGACAATAATATTCTTAACTCATCAGGGTTTAAGTTCTAGTGATCGCATTATTTCTGAATTTATTTTAAAATTTTAGCCGATGCACATCATTGAAAGAAAAACGTTTCCATCGATGACGAGGCGTCTACGGTGACTTGTGAATCTGAAGATGATATGTTGAATTAGTCTCTCGAAGATGCTTATAAGTGTAGGGTGTGTGTGCTTTCATAAGGTTGAGTGTATGCGAATATATATGAACGTTTGCGTCTATATTATGTAAAAAAAACATGCAGCTACTCAATTGTCGTTTTGAATCAAGAATCAACCGCTCAAGAGGTCATCGATTTAGAAGTAAAATGTCTAGGTCAACTTTGAAAAATGGACGCCAGGCAAATGTATGTACAATCATGGTGCGTAGGGACACATTTTGGTTGACATTTATGTACTCCACATGCAATGTATGCACTACCAGCAGTAGCACTTTAGATCTTCAATGTGTGTTGTTGCATCCGGGTTGCACGGTCCATCATGTGAACCAGGATCGACCGCGCATGCATACGCACCACCAACCGGGCTATAACGTACATGTGCACCCAAGACCACACCATATATATACGGCTCGTCTCTCTGTTTTTCTTACCACACGTACGTTTTCTTCCTCCGCTTTTTCCTTCAAGGTTCTTGGGTACCACTGGACACTAGTGCTAGAAGACGATGTTGCATGCAGCAGCGGCAGCAGCAGTACACTGAGGGACATCACCATGCAGTACGACAACGCGTGGCAAATCATTGGAGGCACGGCGTAACCCGGCAGCCGGCCTGTGGCATCTTTCTCTGAAATAACAACGTGAAGCTGGCCACATAAGCTGTGTTCAATGACAGCATGCAAGAGCAGCCGCAGGTCCACGGAGCACGATGAGAGCTGGGGAGTGGCGAGGAGCAGGCCGAGCGGTGCTCCCCGATCTAGGGATTGGAAGGAGAGGAAACGGGACGGCGACCGGTTACGCGGACATGTACGTAACTAGTAGACGCGAAATTACTCTGGGAAAAAAAAACAAAAAATATGTAAAACTTGGCCCATGCAGGTCTCGAACCTGCGACCTTGGCCTTATTAGGACCACGCTCTAACCAGCTGAGCTAATAGGCCGGTTTATTTACGTGATTAATAGATTCTTTATTAAATAGAAAATTAAAAGGACTATCAAAACATATTCTCCCTTTGTCAACTTAGGTCAGTTTCAGTGCAATATATCTTAAGCTATATCTTTCTTTTTAACTCGTTACAATCGGAAAAGACACATATACTCACCCCTGTAAAACAAACACACATCCTAACCCTATGATTATAGAGTACCTCATTTGTCGCGGTCTGACGCTCATTTCCTCACAAACTAGAGGCAAACTGGGAGAGGGGGCCCTTGTGGGAGTCCGGACCGCTGCCACATACGACTCCGACACCCCTGACCCTCTGGACCCCTCCCCCCGCCCGCCCTACCAGTCCACTTTTCTTCCATCCCGCCTCTGGTCCATCTTGTTTTGCATCCGCACCCTCCTAATTTGATGTTGCCCCTTTACCTCTTCCGTCCTCCCCGACATCGTAGGACATTAGTCCCCACCAACACGCATACATTCCTTGGACTATGATGTCGTCTACCCAAGATCTCTCTACAACCATGTATCCTTCGCGCGCTCTCCTACCGATGACGCCCATGGCAGACAACACTCCTGATAGGTGTTTGGTCAAATGTTATTATTTTTAACTTCGTGTTGTTTTCTAGAGTAAAGTACGATGGCGGGGTATTCAGTTATCGAGAATGAGTGGTTGGTCGTAGCTGCACATTTTGTAGGCAGGAACTCAAGGGGCTCGGTCTTTTGGTAGTGAGTCCATGCTTCATTTCATGCACGAAAGAACTTCACGCCCTACAACATGCACATCATCCATAAACACAATGTGAAATCGATATCGCATCAATGTCACACCATCTGCAATTCCATCATGACATTTTCCGGTGTCGTTGCACGAGTGAAGACAATGTGACCATCGGGCTTGTCAACCATGAAGATCGTCAGATTTGCATCTTTCTATTACTATACATGTTGGTTAATTCATTCACTCACTCAATGTTGCTCCGCACATTGTATAGCCTAAATGCGTTGTCATGATGTACTACATGACACAGGGCAGGTCACTCACACACATGCATTGTTGGATGAAACTTAAGGGTGGTATGTGTGGGACGACATTTGTCGGATCTGATTCTAGTATCGTTAAATTTGAAAAACTTGTTGAATGTCTAGTTATCTCGAATGTAATATTCACATTTCTACTATTATTGTACTAGGAATATTTACATGATTTTTTTGGATGAACTGTGCCATTTTGTATAATAAAGTTGGTTGTTGCGGTCTCACGAAAAAAACAGAGGTGAACATTTAGGGGATATGATTGAATGGTTGGCTCCGCATGACAGTCCGCGGAGCACCGAGGTCAGCGTTGGACCCTCACACTACTTTTGGAATGTTGCTTTGCCACTTGAGGGGCCAAAGCTATTCAGTATATATGGAGATGACAAACTAAACATGTGTCAATAAGAATTGTATGGCATGCCACTCAGATCCACCTCCTATTGCTGCAAAAATTGTTAAAAACTTGTCCACTTCATTTTGCAAGGTGGATGCTAAGGAAGTGACAGAGGAAATCCTCAATGAGCAAAATAAAAAGAGAGGAACCAAGGTGGAGACCAGCAAGGATGGACAAAAGGAGGCACCCAAGGCCAAGGCAGTCGTCAAGCCTTGAATTACTTAATCTGGTCCTTCTTCACAGTACTTGACTACTGGAATGATTGTAATATTTTGGGATATGGCTAGCTGGTTTTGTTTCAAGTCTATAGCACTTTCCTCAAGTACTTATAGTACCTATGAACTATGTTGGTCACCATGGATATCTATCTGGAACCTCTCTCAGCTAATGCCCTTATGTGTCAGCTCCTGGATGATGACTGTATTTCTGCTTCTGCATATATTTGCTCTTAACATCCTGATTCTGAAGAAATAACTACTCCCTAAAATGAATACAAACTGGAACATCTTGAATTGGAATATTAGAGGGATCAATTCCAAAGATAAGTGGTCTGCCATTTCTAATAAAATAGAGGAATCTGGATGTGCTATCATGTGCCTGCAAGAAATAAAGAGAGAAAATTTTGATCCTTCTTACATAAAAAACTTCTGCCCTAAGAGGATTAACAAGTTTGAATTCACTCCATCTGTGGGGGCTTCTGGGGGCTGCTTGTTGCTTGGAATGATAACTTCTTCCAAGGACAGAAAGTGTTTGAAAACAAATTCTCCCTGTCTATCCAATTCATATCAGTCCACACTAGGGAAAGTTGGTTCTAGACAAATATTTATGGGCCTTGTCTATTAGACAAAAAAGTGGAATTTTTGGAATGGTTCAATAACATACAAACACCTGATGATGTCAATTGGCTAATAATGGGAGATTTCAATTATGTCAGATACCCTGAAAACATGAATAAAGAGGGAGGGAGCTTTCAATAAATGTTGCAATTCAATGAAGCTATTAGCAATCTTGGGCCGGTTGAAATTCCCCTTAAAGGAAGCAATTACACATGGAGTAATATGCAAACTGCCCCCTGATACGTCCATTTTGCATCATGCTTTTATATTTATATTTATTGCATTATGGGCTGTTATTACACATTATGGTACAATACTTATGCTTTTTCTCTCTTATTTTACAAGGTTTAATGAAGAGGGAGAATGCTGACAGCTAGAATTCTGGGCTGGAAAAGGAGCAAATATGAGAGACCTATTCTGCACAACTCCAAAAGTCCTAAAAAGTTACAAAGAATTATTTTGGAATATATAAAAAATATTGGGCGAAGCAAATACCAGAGGGGTCCCACCAGGAGGTCAAAAGCCTGCTAGGCATGGCCTCCCCCCTAGTCGCGCCCTTGTGGCTTGTGGGCCCCCTGTCAGGTGTCCGGCGCCCATCTTCTGCTATATGAAGGGTTTTGACCTGGAAAAAAATCAGGGGAGAGCTTTCGAGACGAAGCGCCACCGTCTCGAGGCGAAACTTGGGCAGAACCAATCTAGAGCTTTAGCGGAGCTGTTCTGTCAGGGAAACTTCCCTCCCGGAGGGGGAAATCGAAGCCATTGTTATCACCAACGATCCTCTCATAGAGAGGGGGTCAATCTCCATCAACATCTTCACCAACACTATCTCCTCTCCAAACCCTAGTCCATCTCTTGTATCCGATCTTTGTCTCAACACCTCAGATTGGTACCTGTGAGTTGCTAGTAGTGTTGATTACTCCTTATAGTTGATGCTAGTTAGTTTACTTGGTGGAAGATCTTATGTTCGGATCCTTTATGATAATTAATACTCCTCTGATTATGAACATGAACATGCTTTGTGAGTAGTTATGTTTGTTCCTGAAGATATGGGATGATTCTTGTTATAAGTAATCATGTGAATTTGGTATTCGTTCGATATTTTGATGAGATGTATGTTGCCTATCCTCTAGTGGTGTAATGTGAACATCGACTACATGACACTTGACCATTATTTGGGCCTTGGGTAAGGCATTGGGAAGTAATAAGTAGATGATGGGTTGCTAGAGTGACAGAATCTTAAACCCTAGTTTATGCGTTGCTTCGTAAGGGGCTGATTTGGATCCATATGTTTCATGCTATGTTTAGATTTATCTTAATTCTTCTTTTGTAGTTGCGGATGATTGCGAGAGAGGTTAATCATAAGTGGGAGGTTTGTCCAACTAAGGTCAGCACCCAAGCACAGGTCCACCCACATATCAAATTATCAATGTAACTAACGCGAATCAAATGAGCATGATGAAAACTAGCTTGACAGAAATTCTCATGTGTCCTCGGGAGCACTTCACTTTATGTAAGAGTTTGTCCAGGCATGTCCTTTGCTACAAAAAGGATTGGGATACCTTGCTGCACCTTTTCTACACTTGTTACTTGTTACCCGTTACAAATAATCTTACCACAAAACTATCTGTTACCGATAATTTCAGTGCTTGTAGAGAATACCTTACTCAAAACCGCTTGTCATTTCCTTCTGCTCCTCGTTGGGTTCGACACTCTTACTTATCAAAAGGACTACGATAGATCTCCTATACTTGTGGGTCATCAATACTCTTTTCTGGCGCCATTGCCGGGGAGTGAAGCGCCTTTGGTAAGTGGAATCTGGTAAGAATAAATTTTATACAGTGTGCTGAAATTTACTATCACTTGTTACTATGGAAAATAATCCTTTGAGGGCCTTGTTCGGGGTATCTTCACCTTGACCGAAAGCACAAATAGTTGCTCCTCAACCTACTGAACCTACTGAAAATATTTATTATGAAATTCCTTTGGGTATGATAGAGAAACTGCTAGCTAACCCTTATGCAGGAGATGGAACATTACATCCTGATTTGCATCTAATCTATGTGGATGAAGTTTGTGGATTATTTAAGCTTGCAGGTTTGCCCAAGGATTATGTCAAGAAGAAGGTCTTTCCTTTATCTTTGAAGGAGAAGACATTGACATGGTATAGGCTATGGGATGATATTGGATGATGGAACTACAATCAATTGAAATTGGAACTTCGTCAGAAGTTTTATCCTATGCATCTGGTTCATCGTGATCGGAATTATTTCTATAATTTTTGGCCTCAGGAAGGAGAAAGAATCGCTCAAGCTTGGGGGACGCTTAAGTCAATGTTATATTCATGCCTCAATCATGAGCTCTCAAGAGAAATTATTATTCAGAATTTTTATGCTCTGCTTTCTCATAATGATCAATCCATGCTCGATACTTCTTGTACTGGTTCCTATATGAAGAAAGATATTGACTTCAAATGGGGATTTATTGGAAAGAATTAAACGCAACTCTAAAGATTGGCAACTCGACGAAGGTAAGGAGTCGGGTATAAACCTTAAGTTTGATTGGGTTAAATCCTTTGTAGACACCGATGCTTTTCGTGAATTTAGCACTAAATATGGACTTGACTCCGAGATAGTAGCTTCTTTCTGTGAATCTTTTGCCACTCATATTGATCTCCCTAAGGAGAAGTGGTTTAAATATCATCCTCCCATTGAAGTGAAAGTAGTTGAACCTATTAAAGTTCAAGAAGAAACTTTTACTTATAATGGTGATCCTGTTATTCCTACTGCTTATATTGAGAAACCAACTTTCCCTGTTAGAATAAAGGAACATGCTAAAGTTCAATTGTGGTTCGTAAGAGCTATGTTAGAACACCTACTCCCCCTGAGAAAATTAAAGTTAAACCTAGTATTGCTATGGTTAAAGATCTCTTGATTAATAATAATGATGGGCATGTTATTCATTTAGGTGATGAAGCTGCTAGAATTGCTAGACGTGATGCTAAAGATAAACATAGACCTATTGTTGGCCTGCCTGATGTATTTGTTAAAATAGGAGATCATTGTTATCATGACTTATGTGATGTGGGTGCTAGCATGAGTGCAATTCCCTTTACCTTATATCAATAAATTATGAATGATATTGCACCAACTGAATTGGAAGAAATTGATGTTACCATTAAGCTTGCTAATAAAGACACCATAGCACCAGTTGGGATTGTTAGAGATGTTGAAGTCTTGTGTGGGAAAATAAAATATCCTACTGATTTTTTTGTTCTTGGTTCCCCACAAGATGATTTTTGTCCCATTATATTTGGTAGGCCTTTCTTGAATAATGTTAATGCCAAGATAGATTGTGAGAAAGAAACTGTTACCGTGAGTTTTGGGGATGTGCCCCATGAGTTTAATTTATCTAAATTTCGTAGACAACCCCATGATAAAGAATTGCCTAGTAAGGATGAAATTATTGGTCTTGCTTCTATTGTTGTGCTTCCTACTCATCCTTTAGAACAATATTTGCTAAACCATGAAAACGATATGCATATGGATGAAAGGAATGAAATAGATAGGATTTTGTTTGATCAACATCCTATTTTCAAACACAACTTGCCGGTTGAAATACTTGGGGATCCTCCTCCACCCAAGGGTGATCCCGTGTTTGAGCTTAAACAATTACCGGATACTGTGAAATATGCTTATCTTGATGAAAAGAGGATATATCCTGTTATTGTTAGTGATAACCTTTTAGAGCATGAAGAAAAGAGATTATTGAAAACTCTGAAGAAGCACTGTGCTGCTATTGGATATACTCTTGATGATCTTAAGGGCATTAGTCCCACTCTATGTTAGCATAAAATTAATATGGAACCTGATGCTAAACTAGTTGTTGATCACCAACGATGGTTAAATCCTAAAATGAAAGAAGTGATAAGAAATGAAATATTAAAGCTTCTGGAGGCAGGTATAATTTATCCTATTGGTGATAGTAGATGGGTTAGTCATGTTCATTGTGTCCCTAAGAAGGGAAGTATTACCGTTGTTCCCAATGATAAAATGAATTGATCCCGCAAACAGTTGTTACAAGATATAGAATGGTAATTGATTTTAGGAAATTAAATAAAGCTACTAGGAAAGATCATTACCCTCTGCCTTTTATTGATCAAATTCTAGAAAGTCTATCTAAACACACACACTTCTGCTTTCTAGATGGTTACTTTGGTTTCTCTCAAATACCCGTGTCAAAAGAGGATCAAGAAAAGACAACTTTTACTTGCCCTTTCGGTACCTTTGCTTATAGACGTATGTCTTTTGGTTTATGCAATGCACATGCTACCTTTCAAAGATGTATGACTGCTATATTTTCTGACTTTTGTGAAACAATTGTTGAGGTTTTCATGGATGACTTCTCCATTTACGGAACTTCTTTTCATGATTGCTTGAGCAACCTTGATCGAGTTTTGCAGAGATGTGAAGAAACTAATCTTGTCTTGAATTGGTAGAAGTGCCACTTTATGGTTAATGATGGCATTTTCTTGGGACACAAAATCTCCAAAAGAGGTATTGAGGTGGATAAAGCTAAAGTAGATGCTATTGAAAAAATGTCGTGTCCTACGGATATCAGAGGTATAAGAAGTTGCCTTGGTCATGCTGGTTTCTATAGGAGATTTATTAAAGATTTCTCTAAAATTTCTCAGCCCCTCACTAATCTCTTGCATTAAGATGTTCCTTTTGTTTTTGAAGATGATTGTGTAGAAGCATTTGAAATCCTTAAGAATGCCTTGATTTCTGCACCTGTTGTTCAACCACCTGACTGGAACCTACACTTTGAAATTATGTGTGATGCTAGTGATTATGCCGTTGGTGCTGTTCTAGGACAAAGAGTTGATAAGAAATTAAATGTTATCCATTATGCTAGTAAGACTCTAGACAGTGCTCAAAGGAACTATGCTACCACTGAAAAGGAATTTTTAGTAGTTGTTTTCGCTTGTGACAAGTTTAGACCTTATATTGTTGATTCCAAAGTAACTGTTCACACTAATCATGCTGCTATTAAATATCTTATGGAAATGAAAGATGCTAAACCAAGACTTATTAGATGGGTTCTTCTGCTACAAGAATTTTATTTGCATATTATTGATATAAAGGGTGTTGAGAACCCCGTAGCAGATAACTTGTCTAGGTTAGAGAATGTTCTTGATGACCCACTACCTATTGATGATAGCTTTCTTGTTGAACAATTAGCTATGATAAATGCTTCGCATAATGCTCCATGGTATACTGGTTATGCTAATTACATTTTTGCTAAATTTATACCGTCTTGTTTCACATACCAACAATAGAAAAAAAATTCTTCTATGATTTAAGACATTACTTTTGGGATGACCCACACCTTTATAAATAAGGGGTAAATGGTGTTATTAGACGTTGTTTACCTGAGCATGAACAGGAATAGATCCTACACAAGTGTCATTCCGAGGTCTACGGAGGACACCATGCTGGAGATAGAACTGCACACAAGGTATTACAATCTAATTTTTATTGGCCTACTCTCTTCAAGGATGCTCATAAGTTTGTCTTGTCTTGTGATGAATGTCAAATAATCGGTAATATTAGTAGACGTCAGGAAATGCATATGAACTACTCATTTGTTATTCAACCATTTGATGTTTGGGGTTTTGATTATATGGGACCTTTTCCAAAGTCCAACGGGTATACTCATATTCTAGTTGCTGTTGATTGTGTTACTAAGTGGGTAGAAGCTATTCCAACTAGTAGTGTTGATCATAACACTTCTATTAAAATGCATAAAGATGTTTTTTGCCTAGATTTGGAGTCCCTAGATATTTAATGACGGATGGTGGTTCACATTTTATTCATGGTGCTTTCCGTAAATTGCTTGCTAAGTATGATGTTAATCATAGGATTTCATCTCCATATCATCATCAGTCTAGTGGTCAAGTAGAATTAAGCAATAGAGAAATTAAATTGATCTTGCAAAAGACTGTTAACAGATCTAGAAAGAACTGGTCTAATAAAGTTGATGATGCATTATGGGCTTATAGAACTGCTTACAAAAACCCTATGGGTATGTCTCCATATAAAATGGTTTATGGTAAAGCATGTCACTTACCTCTCGAGCTAGAACATAAAGCTTATTGGGAAATTAAAGAGCTCAACTATGATTTTAAACTTGCTCGTGAGAAGAGGTTATTTGACATTAGCTCACTTGATGAATGGAGAACCCATGCCTATGAGAATGCCAAGTTGTTTAAAGAAAAGGTTAAAATATGGCATGATAAAAGGATACAAAAGCGTGAATTCAATGTAGGTGACCATGTCTTGCTATACAATTCTCGTTTAAGATTTTTTGCAGGAAAACTTCTCTCTAAATGTGTAGCGACCCGACTCAAAACGAGTCAAGCCTCTGTGTGTTCTGTGCCATCCCTGGATGAGTATGCTAGAACACACAGTACATCAATGTATATATCAAAGTGCAATCACATGTAATAACGTAAAACTGATATATACCTTAAAATAGCAGCGGATACAGTCAACGGGAGTGGAGTCCCAATAACACCAACGGCAGGTTGAGTGCGGACCGTAACCCTGAATCGTACTCTTACCCGTCGTAGAAGAGTATCTGTAACATAAGAAGTTGCAGCCGTGTAGGTCAGTACATTGAATGTACTGGCAAGATCACCATAGTAGAACAGAAGAATAAAGGCTATTCTATATGCAAAGGCTTTGTGGCTCTGTGTCTAAGTTTTTGCGTAAAAGCTGAATTTATTTTCCCTACAACAAAGGAATATCAGGAAATTTCACTATGGAGTTACCTATCATGACATGGTTCCGCCAACCAATGTCTCAATTGCCCACAAGTATCATTAAGTTGCCCACAATTAGTTATCAGTCCGGTGTTGAGAGTTCAGAGATAGATCCAAGTCTAGAAGCTCAAATTGTCCGTAACCGGGGACACGGCTAATCGATTAGGTTTAACTCTGCAGAGTGTTGTGTACTTTACCCACAAGATTCGTTCCCTCCTGGTAAGTCCTCGCACTGCCTGGTGTTTGAGAACCGGATGAACGAAACATGGTCTTTCAAAGTGTTTCCCTGACTGTCCGACAGTGCCCATCCAATCCTAACGTCGACTACATCTCGTAGCACTGCCCAGCAGAGTCACAACAAAGATCAACCAAGCCAGAGCCCATAATGACTTGTGGCTACATAGGTAAGCTTCCGGGCATGAAGTATTCATCCTTCCCTTTGAGTCTGGGTGAGGCTTTCCGCGTGAATACTGGCCATCTCCAGCAACACCTAGGCAAATCCACTGGTTTCTCCAAGGTACCGTTTCAACCATCCCTCACCCAGTAGTGTGTATTGAAAAACTTGTTTCTCGAGTCTCGAAGTCTTGAGGTCTTGAATATGCAGGTCTTGAAGAAGCCTTCATGAAGTCGGCGTTTTGACGTGGAGTCCTCCTTCTCACCACTCACGAACACTCATACCAGACCCCGTCTACTTTAGCATAGCATTGCACTAACTAGCGTTCCCGGGGCTTTAGTAACAAGTGGTGGGTTCCTACCTCATGCATTCTACTCAACCACAAGAATTTCAATAACACTACGGGAGGGATTTGTTGAAATGATGTCACTATATGCAATAAAACATAGGTATGAAAAGATGGTCAAAGTGAATTTGCCTGTACCGTTGATGAAGGATAATATCGCTCTTAGAGATAACTGATAGACTATTCGTCACTCTCCGATGAAAATCTATAGTAAGCAAATAACATTCAATAAACATTCATGCCACAACAAAGAACCGAAAAACGCAAGAACAAAACATGTCTTGGTGCGAAAATAACAACATACTAAGGTTAAATAAGAAAAGATAGGTTCTAACTGTGTTGTAAAGTGAAAGTGGAGGAATCAACTCAAAAGAGTTAATGGATGATGAACTATTGCTATATAAGCTTAGGTTGGAGAGACTACGAAAGACGATCCAAAGTATGGGAGAACAACATGAATGTTGTTTGACAAATAGTATAAGACATAAGAATTTATTTGCAGAAAGTATTTAATTGAAAAGGTCAAAAGAAGTTGAACTGTAAATTCAAGTATGAATTGAATCTGAATTCACAAAGTTCAAAAGAAGTTGAACCAACGTACGATGGTTATGAATAGAAATATATGACACGCGTATTTAGGGGCAAAAGGAATCAATTGAAAAGGTGTTACAGTTTGCAAGATATGATCAAATGAAGGTTCGGATTCAAATTGAATCACTCCAATTTGAAAGGTTCAAAGATTGAAACTAATGATGTTACTATATATGGGAAGTCAATATGAACGTGTCGAAAAAAGAATTACTAGGTTCAAAATGACGGATCAAAAGTTATAAGCAATTCAATATGGCATTGAATTAGCTTAGTACGGTGTGTGAACACATTTTGGGGACTAACAGAGAAGTATGAGCAAGATCAAAATTATATGTTGAAACGATAACACTAATGATGTGAACGGAAAGATTACTTTGATATGGATCCGATGCAATTGGATTCATCGGAAACGGAGCTACGGATAAAAAGATATGATCAAAAGAAGTTTGAATATAAATCTGAATAAATTTCGAAATTTGAAAATTTGAAATTTTTTTGACGTGATAGGTTGATTGGATAGGTGAGGTCAAGACGAAACTCTAGGCGTTGGTTTCATCTAATTCTGATAAACGAGTAAAAAGTTATGGCTATTTGAACCCGAAGTTGATGACTTTTGCGTCACCTATGGGTATATATTTATAGGTGGAAGGGAGGTGCAAAGGTCTAAAGCTAAGCAAGATGGGACTAAAATCATAGACAAGGAAAAGAGAGAAGAAGAGGACCACATGGGCTGATTCAGCCGGCCTGCACATGGGCGCAGCCTAGTTTTTTTTCTTTTTAAATTCTCGGATGAACAGTGTCCGCAATGAACAGTGTTTCCTGTTTTTTTTTAAAAACCCAGTAAAGAAAAACAAATAAACAAAAATAGAAAAATATTTTATATAGGCGTATTATATATAAAAATTTTCAGAAAAATATTTCCTAAAACATGAACATTTTTCTAAGGACTAATAAAATACTTTAAAAAATAGTAGTTTTTTGCAATAACTCCAAAACGAAAAGAAACTAGAATTTCAAATAAATGGCAAATAGTTTTTATTTTAAAATTTGAGTCAAAACATTGTATCTGATTTTTGAGTGTCATTTACCTCCTCTCATTTGATTTTATAAGAGGGTTTTGAAAATATTTGAACTCAAAATTGAATAGGGATTCGAAATAGAAATTTTTGGAAAAGTCATTTTATTCCCTCTCATTAAAATTTCAAAAGTTTCGAAATTCCACTCAATTTCACACAATCAATCACACAACATTCAAGCAAACAATCCTACTTATTTATTTAATAGAACATTCCAAAATTTAGAATTTTGGGATGTTACAAAATGGGAAGGGCCTTACGTTGTCGAGGAAGTATATCGTTCCTGTGCCATGAAGATCAACAATGCCAAGGGCACTAACCTGAAGGTGGTAAACGGGCAAAGAATCAAACATTATATCTCAGGTACTCCTATAAATGTTGAAACCAATATCATCAATACCATAACTCCGGAGGAGTACATTAGGGAGACCTATCAGAACGTTTTAGACTCCGAAAAGGAATAGGTATGTGGTACGGTAAGCAAACCGACTCCAATACTTTTCCAATAGCATTTTTTCATTTTGGAATATTTAATAAATTAGGAAAATTTAAAGTTGTCCAAAAGGTGCATGAGGAGGCGACAAGCCTACAGGGCGCGGCCTACCCCCTGGTCGCGCCCCTATGGCTTGTGACCACCCCGTGCACCCTCTGGTCTTCATTTTATTGTGTTATACTCCTTTAGGTCGGTAAAAATTCATTATATAACCTCTCGAAGGTTTGGACCTTCGTATCACGACAATACCTCCTGTTTTCGTTTTGAGCTGTTTTTGTAGCAGATTTAGAGCAAGATGTCGTCTCAAGAGTCCAATGGGGAGAGCTATATATCGCATTATCTTGCCAATCCCAAGCTCTATGGGGACCTATATCCTTATGGATTATTCCCGGAGGAGGAACAAGAAGGTAAGTATGAGGAAGAAAGCTCGGATGAAGAAGAGATCCCTCTACCTCAACCAGGAGATATGCACATGGAGTCCAGGAAATCAAGCTTCCCAAACACAAGGAGAAAACCCAAGGTTCTATTTATCCCTTCTCGTTTTCTGCAGGAGGGCAAGCAATAATTATATCATAGGATATTGAAGCTCGAGCAAGAAGTTGACGATCCGAGGGAACATAATTTTATGCTTAAGAGGAAACTGAACAAGCTTGAAAATCCTTCTCCACCACCATCACCTCCGAAGAAGGACATCTAAACACATGGGTATAGGCACTCCCCTTGGCTTGTGCCAAGCTTGGGGGAGGTGCCCCGGTATCGCATCACCATCACATCTTTTACTTTTCTCGTTTTTCCTAGTTGGTCCTTTTGGTTTTACCTTGATCTAGTAGAATAAAGTTTTAGTATGATCTAGCTTTGAGTTTTGCTTTATGTCCCCCTTATGTAAGCGAGTCTGAGACTTATATAATAAAACGTAGTTTTGATGTGAGGGCTTTGCTTCTTGCTATGATCTTGAGAAAAATAAGTAATAAATAGAAAGAAGAATAGAATAAAAGCAAAGAGTATATATGATGATGTTATGGGGAGTGATGACTTCACATATAAGAAGTATGTCGATTGTAATTTGTTGAGAGTTGACAAACGTAGCGATTGGTCATTGATGCAATTAAATGGAAGTAATAAAGAAAGAGAGGTTCACATATAAATATATTATGTTGGACATCTTTTATGATTTTGAGCACTCATTAAAATATTATATGCTAAGAAGTTGATCTTGGACAAGGAAGACAACATAATGTGTTATGTTTGCTTATTTCCAAATAGAAGTTATATGTTTATAGATCCCTCAACATGTAGTCCTTGCTTCCACCTCATACTAGCCAAAAATTCCCAACCAAGTAGAGATACTACTTGTGCATCCAAACACCCTAAACCCAATTTTGCCTTGAGAGTCCACCATACCTACCTATGGATTGAGTAAGATCCTTCAAGTAAATTGTCATCGGTGCAAAAAGCAATAATAATTGCTCCTAAATATGTATGATATTTTATTGTGAGGTAAAATAAGAGTTGTACAAACTTGTGATGGTAAAGAAATAAAAGCGACATACTGCATAATAAAGGTTGCTATCACAAAGGGCAATACAACGCGGCGTTCCTTTACATTAAGGGATTGCACATCCAAAAACAAAAAGCGCATGACAACCTCTGCTTCCCTCTGTGAAGGGCCTATCTATTACTTTTACTTTCTAGTACTTACCTTTATGCAAGAATCATGGTGATCTTCACCACTTCCTATATTTTCCCTTTCTCTCTTGGCAAGCGTTATGTGTTGGGGAATGATCTAGACACATATATCCACTCAGATGTGGGTGATCATGAGTTATTTCTGTTGACATTACCCTTGAGGTAAATAGTTGGGAGGCAAAACTATAAGCCCCTATCTTTCTCCGTGTCTAATTGAAGCTTTGACCTCATGAGTACCGCGTGAGTGTTAGCAATTATGAAAGACTAAAATATGATTGAGTATGTGGATTTTCTTTACAAGCTCTTATATTGACTCTTTCCGATGTGATAAATTCCAATTGCTTCGATGACTGAAAGCATAGTTTGTTGGTTCTCAATAGAGTTCTTGGTTCATACTTTACCTTGTGGATGAATTGTTACTCTGGTATAAGAAAATATATATCAATAAGTATTGCTGTTCTAAAGATGATCATGATGCCCTCATGTCTTTATTCTATTTTATCAACACATCTATCTCTAAACATGTGGACATATTTATCGATCTCGGTTTTCACTTGAGGACAAGCGAGGTCTAAGCTTGGGGGAGTTGTTACGTCCATTTTGCATCATGCTTTTATATTGATATTTATTGCATCATGGTATGTTATTACACATTATGGTACAATACTTATGCCTTCTCTCTCTTATTTTACAAGGTTTACATGAAGAGGGAGAATGCCGACAGCTGGAATTCTAGGCTGGAAAAGGAGCAAATATGAGAGACATATTCTGCACAACTCCAAAAGTCCTGAAAAGTTACAGAGAATTATTTTGGAATATATAAAAAATATGTTGGAAATATGCCCTAGAGGCAATAATAAATTAGTTATTATCATATTTCCTTGTTCATGATAATCGTTTATTATCCATGCTATAATTGTATTGATCGGAGACTTAGATACATGTATGGATACATAGACAAAACCAAGTCCCTAGTATGCCTCTAATAGACTAGCTCGTCGATCAAAAGATGGTTAAGGTTTCCTAGCCATGGACATGAGATGTCATTTGATAACGGGATCACATCATTAGGAGAATGATGTGATGGACAAGACCCAAACTACAAACGTAGCATATGATCGTATCAGTTTGTTGCTATTGTTTTTATGCATGTCAAGTATATGTTCCTATGACCATGAGATCATGCAACTCACGGATATCGGAGGAGTGCCTTGTGTGTATCAAACGTCGCAACGTAACTAGGTAACTATAAAGGTGCTCTACAGGTATCTCTGATGGTGTCTGTTGAGTTGGCATGGATTGAGACTGGGATTTGTTACTCCGTGTGACGGAGAGGTATCTCGGGGCCCACTCGATAATACAACATCACAATGAGCCTTGCAAGCAATGTGACTAATTGTTAGTTACGGGATCTTGTATTACGGAATGAGTAAAGAGACTTGCCTGTAACGAGGTTGAACTAGGTATGGAGATACCGACAATCGAATCTCAGGCAAGTAACATACCGAAGAACAAAGGGAACATCATACGGGATTAACTGAATCCTTGACATAGAGGTTCGACCGATAAAGATCTTCATAGAATATGTAGGAACCAATGTGGACATCCAGGTCTCGCCATTGGTTATTGACCGTAGAGGTGTCTCGGTCATGTCTACATAGTTCTCGAACCCGCAGGGTCTGCACACTTAAGGTTTGGTGACGTTTCGGTAGTATAGAGTTATGAATGGTGGTGACCGAAGGTAGTTCGGAGTCCCTTATGAGAACACGGACATCACGAGGAGCTCTAGAATGGTCTGGAGGTAAAGATTCATATATAGGAAGTCCTGTTTTGGACTCCGGAAAGATTTCGGGCACTTTCGGTATCGTACCGGGAGGGACGAATGGGTCTCGGGGGTCCACCAGTGGGGCCAACCCACCCCATGGGCCAAAGTGGCGACCCACCAGCCCCTAGTGGGCTGGGGTCGGCCAAGGTGGCCTAGGCGCAGGAAGAGAAGGCCCAAACCAAATTGGGGTGGAGTCCTCCCCAAGTTCCACCTCTCGTGTGAGAGGTGGACTCTCACGTGGAAGAGGACTCTCCCTCCACCAGTTCGGCCGAACCAAAAGGAGAGCCCTCCTTTGGCGCAGCCTCCTCTCCCCTCCTCCTATATATACTAGTGGTTTTAGGGTTTTTTGGACAAGGATTTTCAGCCACGTCTAAACCCTACCTCTAGATCAAGTTCCTCTAAACTAGACTAGTTCGGCAGTGCTTAGGCGAAGCCCTGCCGGAACAGCTCCACCACCATCGTCGGAGCGCCGTCACGCTGCTGGCAAACTCTTCTACCTCTTCGCTCTCTCTTGCTGGATCAAGACGGCGGAGATCGTCATCAAGCTGTACGTGTGCTGAACGCGGAGGTGCCGTCCGTTCGGCGCTAGATCGGAAGGACCGTGATCGAGATCGCGAGACGGTTCGTGATGAGATCGCGGAACGGACCGTGATGAGTTCGCGGGACAGATTGTGATCAAGATCATGAGACGGATCGTGATGAGATCGTGGGACGGATCGTGATTGGATCACGGGACGGATCGTGATGAGATCGCGGGACACTCGGCGATTTGGATCGCGAAGATGTTCGACTACACCAACCGCGTTTCTTAATGCTTCCTGCTTAGCGATCTACAAGGGTATGTAGATCCACTCTCCCTCTCGTAGATGCTCATCACCATGGATAGATCTGCGTGTGCGTAGGAAAATTTTTGTTTCCCATGCGACGTTCCCCATCAGTGGTATCAGAGCAAGGTTTATGTGTAGATGAGATCTCGAGTAGAACACAAAGAGTTTGTGGGCATTGATGCTTAGATTGCTTCCTCCCTTGGTCGTATTATGGTTCAGCGGTATTGTGAGGTGAAGCGGCCCAGACCAACATTACTCGTACGCTTACGAGAGACCGGTTCCCTCGACGCAACTTGTTGCATAGATGGCTTGCGGGTGCCAGTTTCTCTCACTTTAGTTGGATCGGATTCGACAAAGGCGGTCCTTGAGAAGGTTGAAAAGCAACTAGTGTATCACCGTTGTGGTTTTTGCGTAGATGAGAATTGTTCTTGCTAGATACCCATAGCAGCCACTTAAAACATGCAACAACAATTAGAGGACGTCTAACTTGTTTTTGCAGGGTATGTTGTGATATGATATGGCCAATTACATGATGTGATATATGTGATGTATGAGATGATCATGTGATGTATAGATTATCACGACTTGCATGTCGTTGAATACGGCAACCGGCACGAGCCATAGGGTTGTCTCTAATTATTGTATGACCTGCGTGTCAATCATTAAGCGCTATTTAATGCTTTACTTTATCGCTAAACGGTAGCAATAGTAGTAGAAGCATGTAGGGCGTGACAACCCCGATGGCGAGACGTTGATAGAGATCAAGATGATGGAGATCATGGTGTCATGCCGGTGACGATGGAGATCATGCCGGTGCTTTCTAGACGGAGATCAGAAGCACAAATTCATGGCCATATCATGTCACTTATGATTTGCATGTGATGTTAATCCTTTTTATGCACCTTGTTTTGCTTAGGACGATGGTAGCATTATAAGGTGATCCCTCACTTAATTTCAAGACAAATTGTGTTCTCCCCGAGTGTGCACCGTTGCGAAAGTTCGTCGTGTTGAGACACCATGTGATGATCGGGTGTGATAGACTCTACGTTCACATACAATGGGTGCAAGCCAGTGTTGCACATGCAGAACACTCGGGTTAAACTTGACGAGCCTAACATGTACAGACATGGCCTCGGAACGCAAGAGACCGAAAAGTCGAACATGAGTCATATAGTAGATATGATCAACATGATGATGTTCACCATTGTAGCCACCTCAACTCACGTGATGATCGGACTTGAGTTGGTGAAATTGGATCATGTATCACTCGAATGACCGGAGGGATGTCAATTTGAGTGGGAGTTCTTAAGTAATATGATTAATTGAACTCATTATCATGAACATAGTCAATAGTGTCTTTGCAAATTATGTTGTAGATTACTAGCTCGCGTTGTAGCTCCCTTAATTTTGTATATGTTCCTATAGAAATAGAGTTGAAAGATGATGGTAGCAATATTGCGGACTGGGTCCGTGATCTGAGGATTGTCCTCATTGCTGCACAGAAGGCTTATGTCCTTAATGCACCGCTCGGTGCGCCAACCCCTCTAGCGTCGTCTGTAGATGTTGTGAACATCTGACAGGCATGTTCTGATGACTACTTGATAGTTTAGTGCGTCATGCATTAAGGCTTAGAATTGAGGCTCCAAAACGTTTTGAACGTCACGGAACATATGAGATGTTTCTAAGAGCTGAAATTAGGATCTCAGGCTCGTGCCCGTGTTGCGACATATGAGATCTCCAACAAGATTCTTTGCCTGCAAGATGAAAGAGAATAGCTCAATCGTTGAGCATGTGCTCAGATTGTCTGGGTGCTACAATCGCTTGAATCAAGTGGGAGTTGATCTTCCAGATAAGATAGTGATTGATATAGTTCTCCAAGTCACTGTCACTAAAGCTACTAGAACTTAGTGATGAACTATAAAACGCCAGGGATAGAAATATTGATCCCTGAGCTGTTTGCGATGTTTGACACCGCGAAGGTAGAAATCAAGAAGGAGCATCAAGTGTTGATGGTTAATAAAACCACTAGTTTCGAGTAGAGCAAGGAGGGAAACTTCATGGATAGCAAGTCAGTTGCTGCTCTAGTGAAGCAGCCCAAAGTTGAACTCAAACCCGAGACTAAGTGCTTCTGTTATGAGGTGAGCGGTCGCTAAATCGGAACAACCCTAGAAACTTGGTAGATAAGAAGGCTGGCAACATTGACAGAAGTATATTTGATATAACGAGTTATTGATGTGTACCTTGCTAGTACTCCTAGTAGCACCTGGGTATTGGATACCGGTTCGGTTGCTAAATGTTAGTAACTCGAAGTAAAAGCTACGGAATAAATGGAGAACTAGCTAAGGGTGAGGTGACGATATGTGTTGGAAATGTTTCCAAGGTTGATGAGATCAACATCGCACGCTCTCTCTACCTTCACGATTAGTGACAAACCTAAATAAATGTTATTTGGTGTTTTGTGTTGAGCATGAACATGATTAGATCATGTTTATTGCAATACGGTTATTCATTTAAGTTAGAGAATAATGATTATTCTGTTTACCTGAATAATACCTTCAATGGTCATGCACCCAGTGAGAATGGTTTGTTGAAATCTTGATCGTAGTAATACACATGTTCATAACATTGAT